>CAJQUN010000010.1:5909124-7201624 GCA_907163345.1 Haberlea rhodopensis
ACAATTGAAATGCAATTCCTGTTCAAACCAGAGAATCAAAAAATTTAGTTGATGTTATACAATCAAATGCTGTTTCAATTCAACTACAATTTGAACCAAATAATCACAACAAAATTATACAATCAATACCTAGATCTTTAAGATCTAAATCATCTAAGTCATATTCATCTTTTCTCAGATCTCTCCAATGGAGGAAAATAATTCTCCACATAGAGCTTCAACATCTGCAGTCACGAATTTACCTGATAATTTACAATATGAAAGAATAAGTAAATTATACATTAATCCAGACAATATTGTCAGAGGATTAAAAGAATCAGAAATAACTGAATCAGAAATGAATTTTTCATCTTTATGAATAATACACCCAAAATAGATTTAGCCCTGGATCCAGTGCCAGGCAGAAAATAAAAAATGAATTAATCAACCTAAATGGGAACAATTTAGAAAATGGTTTTTGACAATATTTCAACAAGACAAAAGAACTTTGTTACAAAATGAATTTTATAATTTTGTTCTGAACAAAATGCTATATACCTTTTATATCATGGTTTATATCAACATATGTTGAACCCTATATTCAAGTATTAGAAAGGACTTATAAACTTCGAATGGTAATATTTTGACAAATTTATATCTCCTCAACAACCTTTTGAAATTGAAAAGGAAGGAACGATTCTTAATTTTTCAGCATTTTCAAAATTGTTAGAAAATGAGACTTTACAACTCACATGTCAACATATTAATAAATTATTAAAACAACAAAATTACACAATCTTTTCCTAGTTATTTTAGGAGAACAAATTAATCTATTACATATAGAATTGAGAATATTAGTACAAAAATTGCACACATTCAACCTTTAGTTGGAATGACACCACCATCGGATATAATTTATCCACTCCAAATATCCAACCTCCCCCTGAAATCAAGGATTTTAAATTAAAATCAATGGGAGATTTGAACAATTTTTAGAAAATAAATTTAAAGATTTGAAATTATCTATTTCAGTTTTAGATACTGATTTCCAGGATCAATTATCTCATGGCAATCACAAACAAGTCATTGGTGATCAAATAAATAAATTAAAAAATAGATGGGCCACTAAACCCACTCAAAGCTTATTTTATTATAGTAGGCCATCTCCAATGGATACTCTCCATGAAGAAACTGACCTTAATGGAAATAATAGTTATAGTGGTAAACATATTTATGAATGGAATATTGATGGTTATCCTGATAAACAGATTATAATCTGGCTCATAGAATGCTTATGTATTCCACTATTTGTAAAAGTAATGGAATACCGATAAAAATATTGCTAATATATGATTGCTTGCTGGATTTACTGGCCAATTAAAAGGCTGGGGGGATAATTATTTAACTCTCGCTAATAAAGAAGAAATCATGAATACAGTTAAACAAGAAAATAACATCATTGTAGAAAATGCTGTCTACACTTTAGTTGTTAATATTATTGATCATTTTACTGGTAGATATTCTGACCAAAATGAAAATATTCGAACTTTTACAGAATTTAAGATGTAAAACATTAACTGATTTTAGATGGTATAAAGACACATTTCTCAATAGAGTTATGGATTACAAGATTGTAATAGTTCACATTGGAAATCCAAATTTATTGATGGATTACCTCACCTCTTGCTGCTGAAAGAGTTAGGAAGAACCTTAGAAAGGATCATATTAATATCCCTTATGATTCCTATACATATGCAAACTTATTGGCACATGTATCCAAGAAGGATTAGCCCTATGCAATGAAATTAAATTAAATCAACAAATTAAAAGACAAAATTTGTCTGAACGAAAACAATTAGGACAATTTTGTGAGCAATTTGGTATGGATATACCATCACAAAATAAGATTTATCTAAAAATAAAAACATACAAAAATGAGAAAAATTTTCAAAAACCTTATTATAAGAAAAGAGAAATATTCTCAGAAAAGATTAGATCACAAAAGTGAAAGGAAAAAATTTAGACAATCAACTCAAATACCTAAAAAACAAAATATAACTTGTTTTAGATGTGGTCATACAGGTCATTATGCTAATAGATGCAGATGAAGAAAAAATTAATACTTTAGATATTCTGATAATATTAAGGATGCTCTTAATACAATATTAGTACACTCTTCTGATAGTTCTGATTATTCATCAGACTCATCTTATGATTCGAATGATTCAGATGAATCAAAACATCTTCAGGTTTTAGAGAATGAATCTAGTCATTCTGAAACAGATTGTTGTAAACCTTGTTCTATAGGACAACCCTGTATTAAGACTATATCAGATGAATCAAATGATTTACATTATAAAATTTATCACAATTTCAGGATTTAAATATAAGTACTTTAACTAATACCAATATATTAGAATTTCTTAAATTAGTTAAAGACCCTGAATTAAGATATAAATTAATTGATCAAATGGAAGATATACCTTCCACTTCCACTTCCAATACTATTCCTCGGAATATTATTGATAGTTCCACTAATCCTTATTCCATGACGAAGTTTATAAGCTTCTAAGACAAAAACAAACAAATGATACCCCTACTTCAATTAATGATTTGTTTATAGAGATTGATAATCTTAAACAAGAAATTAAATTCTTCAACATGAAAATAAATTATTTGATACTCGGATTTCTAAATTAGAAGATAATCAAATTTCTAGTTCCCAATTACATCTCCAAAATTTCCTGATAAGAACAATTTTCAGTTACCACCTGAACATGATTTTCTGGCAACATTAGAAATTCTAGTTGCTCAAAAATGGTATACTCAGATTACTTTATTAATTGATAATCATTTTTCCAAAACATTTACAGCACTTATTGATAGTGGGTGCAGATTTAAATGTTATTCAGGAAGGATTAATTCCTACTAGATATTATACCAAAACAACTATAGTTTATCCCATGCTGGTGGACAGAAATTGGACATACAATATAAACTTCCTCAAGTTTCTATTTGCATAAATCGAACATGCATAAAAACTAGCTTTTGTTAGCTAAAGATATTACTAATCAAGTAATATTTGGATCTCCATTTATTACTCAATTATACCTACCCAATTACATATATTGATAATTTAGGTATTCGTGGTACTTTTGAAGGAAAACTATTTTCCTAAAATTCTTAGATGCTCCTTCACCACGATACATTAATATTATTCATGATCATATTCAAAATAAAATTTACCAATTACAATTTTTAAAATTTGAAATAAATACAATCACAATAAGTGATCAGTTAAAAAAATCCTAGATTACAGGAAAAAATTAAGTTAATAGCACAACAATTTTCTTTAGAGATTTGTAGTGATCACCCCAATGCTTTTTGGAATCGAAAAAAGCATATTATCTCTTTACCCTATGAGGATGATTTTAATGAAAAATTAATCCCTACAAAAGCTCGACCATGTCAAATGAGCTCTGAATATTTAGAATTATGTAAAAAGGAAATTGAATCCTTATTACAGAAGAAGTTAATTAAGCCTTCTAATCTCCTTGGTCTTGTACTGCTTTTTATGTTAATAAAAAGAGTGAACAAGAACGTGTAGTACCAAGATTAGTTATAAATTATAAACCATTAAATAAAGTCTTAAAATGGATAAGACATCCAATCCCTAATAAAAAGGATTTATTAGATAGATTATATGATTCTCTCATATTTTCAAAATTTGATCTGAAATCAGGATATTGGCAAATACAAGTCAATCAAGTGATACTTATAAAATGCTTTTAATGTTCCAATAGGACATTATGAGTGGAATGTAATGCCTTTTGGTTTAAAAAAATACACCTTCTGAATTTCAACAAATTATGAATGATATTTTTACTCCTTATAGTTGAGTTTATAATTGTTTATATAGATGATATTTTAGTATATTCTAAACAATTGATTTACATATAAAACACGTTAGATATGTTTAAGAAAATTATTATTCAAAATGGCTTAGTATATCTAAACCAAAGATGTCTTTATTTCAAACTGAAATAAGATTCTTAGGCCATAATATTAATAAAGGAAATATAATTCCTATTTCGCGAAGTATATAATTTGCTTCTAAATTTCCAGATAAATAATTGATAAAACTCAATTACAAAGATTTTAGGAAGTCTAAATTATATTTCTGCTTATTATAAGAATTTAACTCAAGATTCAGCTATTTTATATGATAGACTTAAAAAGGTTCCTAAACCTTGGACTGATGAACATACCAAGGCAGTTCAAACTATTAAGCAAAAGGTAAAATACTTACCTTGTTTAATGATAGCAAATCCAATTGGAATAAAATTATTGAGACAGATGCCTCTGATATTGGTTATGGAGGTATATTGAAAACAAATAGATCCTATTTCAAAAAAATGAATTTTAATTAGATTTTATTCTGGCAAATGGAATGACAGTCAGAAAAATTATGCAACTATAGCAAAAGAAGTTCTTGCAATTGTTAAATGTATCTTAAAATTTCAAGATGATTTATATAATCAGAAATTTATAATTAAAACAGATTGTAAGTCAGCCAAATTTATGTTTACTAAAGATTTTAAACATGATGTTTCTAAACAAATGTTTGCTCGTTGGCAAGCTCATTTAGCTCCATTTGATTTCGATATCATATATAAAAAAGGTGAAGAAAATTCTCTTCCAGACTTTTGACTCGAGAATATTTAAATGCTTGAAATATTTTCAGGTATGAGTCAATCTTCTCGAGGAACTTCCTCTTATAGAGGAAGGGGTGGCCGAGGAGGCCGAGGACAAAATCCAGAGCATATTATAGCTCAACATGGAACACGTAGGCTTATAGCCAGGAATTTATCTCAAGAGCAGGATCCTTTATATCAGGAATTCCTTGCTTTTAGACAACAGAGAGAGGGTAATATCCCTAACACAGAAACAACAGCATCATATGCTAATATCGTTAATAACGATGAAGGAGAATCACATAATTTTATCAAAAATGATTCTCAGGAAATCATATTTTCCTTGAAGATATTGATCTAAAATGGGCCAATGAACCCTGGAAGATTATGAGCAGGTTATATTGACACTGCATCATGGACATATAAGTCTCGAAATTATTATGAGCAATTACTCATAAATAATTCATGCTACATTACGCGATTTCCTTTAGGACAAAAGGAAAATTTACTTTTAGTAAAATCATTATTAAGCGAGTCATAACTCCAACTGAATGGGGCATATCACCTCTTAAGGAAAAAGAATTTGCTTTTCCTAATAATCAGATGATTAAATATAATTATTGGGATTATGTTGAAGCCTTTCATAAAGTCTTCTTCTATGAAAACAATAAAAAAAGACATTCGTGGTTTATAAAAATTTGTACTGAAGTCTATAAACATGATATTCCAAATTGGTTTCTAAATTGGTGGGGCAAATATGGCACTACGCAAAAAATTTTACCAGAAATTTATAAAACCTATTTTGATGAATGGATTGATTTATCTCCTAAATTAAATCAAATGCAACAAAAAAGTTCTGGTATAACAGGAATAGCATCTTTCTATTACTTTGTTGAATTTTCTATTCCTTGGATTTGGAAATGGTCGCCAGAAGTATCTTATACTGATACTCACCATCCCCTGTCTTAAAGGAATTTTTATTCAAAATTCTGGGATAAAATGTTAAAGGAAAACCCAGAACCCAAACAAATGTTTGGAATGATACTTTGGAACTAATTACGGACACCATTGCTACTTATCAGACGGATAACTTGTAAAATTCGGTTGAGCAACCTTCACCATTTGAGCAAATTGCTCGAAAATGCCGAATGAAATCCGAGGTCATGACTAAGGAGAAAATGATCGAAGAATATTTGGATGCAATGAAAAAGGATTTATTAACCAGATTTGATGATGATAACATGTCTGGAAAATCAATTTCTGAAGATTTACAGGATGCACAGGATCCCCAATATTCCTTTTGATGATATTTTTGAAACATTCAAAGCCACCATGATGGAAACTGGGTCTACTGGATCCACCTCAAAAGATAAAGACAAAGCACTATAAAAGAAGATGCTGATTCCCCGCATTATTCGGCTCATGGCAGACAATCTTTAGTGGATATGACTAAAGAGGAATATTACTTTAATAAAGTATTGTACGATGGAATATATTCCATCCACTATCTTATTTTATTTGTTAGTGCGTCTATTGTTGTAAATTAGTGTGGTTCCTGTTTGTACTTTTTTATTATTAGTCTGAACTGTTTTTATTTTGTGTTTGAAGTCCGGATTTGAAATCCGATGTCTCACTCCTATATAAGGAGCTTTTATTTCCTTTGTTTAGCAGACCGAAAATCATCCACTCTTGTAATATTCTCGTTTATATTAATAAACAGTTTGCATTTGGTTTCAACTACTTTTATTCTGCTCTTCCTTTCTGTAAGTATTCTTTTATCTTTATTTTGTTTTATCATAAATATTATGATAGGCTAAATAATTATTTGTGTTAACTTAAATCTCATTTACTTACTTATGCCTTGAATTGGTCCTTATGTATCTTATGAATAAATCATTCTAGGTTGGAATAGTAAAACTGGCATTCAAGAACTATTGTACTATTGCCCGCTTATGACGAGGTGTGTCGATTAGGGCGTTTTGTACTGTTATAGTTCAAGGATTGACGGTTTTTGTATTCTGTAGAAGTCCTAGGTTCATGATGAATTCATAGGAGGTCTCGAACTCCAGGAACAGAAATAATTTGTATCTGTTATCGTATTTATTTTAAACCTTTGCATACATTAAATCCTCAATGTAGGAGAATGGATAAACCCATTAATGAAACAATATTAATTGAAACTAATTTTAGTAGATCTAACATTACAACACGTAGAGCTATTAAATGGGACGAAATTATTTTCCCTGATAACTGGACAATTGAACATGCAATTCCTGTTCAAACCAGAATTCAAAACAATTTAGTTGATGTTATACAATCAAATGATGGTTCAATTCAACTACAATTTGAACCAAATAATCAACAAAAATTATTACAATCAATACCTAGATCTTTAAGATCTAAATCATCTAAGTCATATTCATCTTTTTCTCATATCTCTCCAATGGAGGAAAATAATTCTCCACATAGAGCTTCAACATCTGCAGTTCCGAATTTACCTGATAATTTACAATATGAAAGAATAAGTAAATTATACATTAATCCAGACAATATTGTCAGAGGATTAAAAGAATCAGAAATAACTGAATCAGAAATGAATTTTTCATCTTTATGAATAATACACCCAAAATAGATTTCAGCCCTGGATCCAGTGCCAGGCAGAAAATAAAAAATGAATTTAATCAACCTAAATGGGAACAATTTAGAAAATGGTTTTTTGACAATATTTCAAAAGACAAAAGAACTTTGTTACAAAATGAATTTTATAAATTTTGTTCTGAACAAAATGCTTATATACCTTTTATATCATGGTTTATATCAACATATGTTGAACCCTATATTCAAGTATTAGAAAGGACTTATAAACTTTCGAATGGTAATATTTTGACAAATTTATATCCTCCTCAACAACCTTTTGAAATTGAAAAGGAAGGAACGATTCTTAATTTTTCAGCATTTTCAAAATTGTTAGAAAATGAGACTTTACAACTCACATGTCAACATATTAATAAATTATTAAAACAACAAAATTACACAAATCTTTTCCTAGTTATTTTAGGAGAACAAATTAATCTATTACATAATAGAATTGAGAATATTAGTACAAAAATTGCACACATTCAACCTTTAGTTGGAATGACACCACCATCGGATATAATATTATCCACTCCAAATATCCAACCTCCCCCTGAAATCAAGGATTTTAAATTAAAATCAATGGGAGATTTTGAACAATTTTTAGAAAATAAATTTAAAGATTTGAAATTATCTATTTCAGTTTTAGATACTGATTTCCAGGATCAATTATCTCATGGCAATCACAACAAGTCATTGGTGATCAAATAAATAAATTAAAAAATAGATGGGCCACTAAACCCACTCAAAGCTTATTTTATTATAGTAGGCCATCTCCAATGGATACTCTCTATGAAGAAACTGACCTTAATGGAAATAATAGTTATAGTGGTAAACATATTTATGAATGGAATATTGATGGTTATCCTGATAAACAGATTTATAATCTGGCTCATAGAATGCTTATGTATTCCACTATTTGTAAAAGTAATGGAAATACCGATAAAAATATTGCTAATATGATTATTGCTGGATTTACTGGCCAATTAAAAGGCTGGTGGGATAATTATTTAACTCTCGCTAATAAAGAAGAAATCATGAATACAGTTAAACAAGAAAATAACATCATTGTAGAAAATGCTGTCTACACTTTAGTTGTTAATATTATTGATCATTTTACTGGTAGATATTCTGACCAAAATGAAAATATTCGAACTCTTTTACAGAATTTAAGATGTAAAACATTAACTGATTTTAGATGGTATAAAGACACATTTCTCAATAGAGTTATGGAATTACAAGATTGTAATAGTTCACATTGGAAATCCAAATTTATTGATGGATTACCTCACCTCTTTGCTGAAAGAGTTAGGAAGAACCTTAGAAAGGATCATATTAATATCCCTTATGATTCCTATACATATGGCAAACTTATTGGCACATGTATCCAAGAAGGATTAGCCCTATGCAATGAAATTAAATTAAATCAACAAATTAAAAGACAAAATTTGTCTGAACGAAAACAATTAGGACAATTTTGTGAGCAATTTGGTATGGATATACCATCACAAAATAAGATTTATTCTAAAAATAAAACATACAAAAATGAGAAAAATTTTCAAAAACCTTATTATAAGAAAAAGAGAAAATATTCTCAGAAAAGATTAGATCACAAAAGTGAAAGGAAAAAATTTAGACAATCAACTCAAATACCTAAAAAACAAAATATAACTTGTTTTAGATGTGGTCATACAGGTCATTATGCTAATAGATGCAAGATGAAAGAAAAAATTAATACTTTAGATATTCCTGATAATATTAAGGATGCTCTTAATACAATATTAGTACACTCTTCTGATAGTTCTGATTATTCATCAGACTCATCTTATGATTCGAATGATTCAGATGAATCAAAACATCTTCAGGTTTTAGAGAATGAATCTAGTCATTCTGAAACAGATTGTTGTAAACCTTGTTCTATAGGACAACCCTGTATTAAGACTATATCAGATGAATCAAATGATTTACATTATAAAATTTTATCACAATTTCAGGATTTAAATATAAGTACTTTAACTAATACCAATATATTAGAATTTCTTAAATTAGTTAAAGACCCTGAATTAAGATATAAATTAATTGATCAAATGGAAGATATACCTTCCACTTCCACTTCCAATACTATTCCTCGGAATATTATTGATAGTTCCACTAATCCTTATTCCATGACAGAAGTTTATAAGCTTCTAAGACAAAAACAAACAAATGATACCCCTACTTCAATTAATGATTTGTTTATAGAGATTGATAATCTTAAACAAGAAATTAAATTTCTTCAACATGAAAATAAATTATTTGATACTCGGATTTCTAAATTAGAAGACAATCAAATTTCTAGTTCTCCAATTACATCTCCAAAATTTCCTGATAAGGACAATTTTCAGTTACCACCTGAACATGATTTTCTGGCAACATTAGAAATTCTAGTTGCTCAAAAATGGTATACTCAGATTACTTTATTAATTGATAATCATTTTTCCAAAACATTTACAGCACTTATTGATAGTGGTGCAGATTTAAATGTTATTCAGGAAGGATTAATTCCTACTAGATATTATACCAAAACAACTAATAGTTTATCCCATGCTGGTGGACAGAAATTGGACATACAATATAAACTTCCTCAAGTTTCTATTTGCATAAATCGAACATGCATAAAAACTAGCTTTTTGTTAGCTAAAGATATTACTAATCAAGTAATACTTGGATCTCCATTTATTACTCAATTATACCCAATTACATATATTGATAATTTAGGTATTCGTGGTACTTTTGAAGGAAAAACTATTTTCCTAAAATTCTTAGATGCTCCTTCACCACGATACATTAATATTATTCATGATCATATTCAAAATAAAATTTACCAATTACAATTTTTAAAATTTGAAATAAATACAATCACAATAAGTGATCAGTTAAAAAATCCTAGATTACAGGAAAAAATTAAGTTAATAGCACAACAATTTTCTTTAGAGATTTGTAGTGATCACCCAATGCTTTTTGGAATCGAAAAAAGCATATTATCTCTTTACCCTATGAGGATGATTTTAATGAAAAATTAATCCCTACAAAAGCTCGACCATGTCAAATGAGCTCTGAATATTTAGAATTATGTAAAAAGGAAATTGAATCCTTATTACAGAAGAAGTTAATTAAGCCTTCTAAATCTCCTTGGTCTTGTACTGCTTTTTATGTTAATAAAAAGAGTGAACAAGAACGTGGAGTACCAAGATTAGTTATAAACCATTAAATAAAGTCTTAAAATGGATAAGACATCCAATCCCTAATAAAAAGGATTTATTAGATAGATTATATGATTCTCTCATATTTTCAAAATTTGATCTGAAATCAGGATATTGGCAAATACAAGTCAATCAAAGTGATACTTATAAAACTGCTTTTAATGTTCCAATAGGACATTATGAGTGGAATGTAATGCCTTTTGGTTTAAAAAATGCACCTTCTGAATTTCAACAAATTATGAATGATATTTTTACTCCTTATAGTGAGTTTATAATTGTTTATATAGATGATATTTTAGTATATTCTAAAACAATTGATTTACATATAAAACACTTAGATATGTTTAAGAAAATTATTATTCAAAATGGCTTAGTTATATCTAAACCAAAGATGTCTTTATTTCAAACTGAAATAAGATTCTTAGGCCATAATATTAATAAAGGAAATATAATTCCTATTTCGCGAAGTATAGAATTTGCTTCTAAATTTCCAGATAAAATAATTGATAAAACTCAATTACAAAGATTTTTAGGAAGTCTAAATTATATTTCTGCTTATTATAAGAATTTAACTCAAGATTCAGCTATTTTATATGATAGACTTAAAAAGGTTCCTAAACCTTGGACTGATGAACATACCAAGGCAGTTCAAACTATTAAGCAAAAGGTAAAATACTTACCTTGTTTAATGATAGCAAATCCAAATTGGAATAAAATTATTGAGACAGATGCCTCTGATATTGGTTATGGAGGTATATTGAAACAAATAGATCCTATTTCAAAAAATGAATTTTTAATTAGATTTTATTCTGGCAAATGGAATGACAGTCAGAAAAATTATGCAACTATAGCAAAAGAAGTTCTTGCAATTGTTAAATGTATCTTAAAATTTCAAGATGATTTATATAATCAGAAATTTATAATTAAAACAGATTGTAAGTCAGCCAAATTTATGTTTACTAAAGATTTTAAACATGATGTTTCTAAACAAATGTTTGCTCGTTGGCAAGCTCATTTAGCTCCATTTGATTTCGATATCATATATAAAAAAGGTGAAGAAAATTCTCTTCCAGACTTTTTGACTCGAGAATATTTAAATGCTTGAAATATTTTCAGGTATGAGTCAATCTTCTCGAGGAACTTCCTCTTATAGAGGAAGGGGTGGCCGAGGAGGCCGAGGACAAAATCCAGAGCATATTATAGCTCAACATGGAACACGTAGGCTTATAGCCAGGAATTTATCTCAAGAGCAGGATCCTTTATATCAGGAATTCCTTGCTTTTAGACAACAGAGAGAGGGTAATATCCCTGACACAGAAACAACAGCATCATATGCTAATATCGTTAATAACGATGAAGGAGTATCACATAATTTTATCAAAAATGATTCTCAGGAAATCATATTTTTCCTTGAAGATATTGATCTAAAATGGGCCAATGAACCCTGGAAGATTATGAGCAGGTATATTGACACTGCATCATGGGACATATAAGTCTCGAAATTATTATGAGCAATTACTCATAAATAATTCATGCGACATTACGCGATTTCCTTTAGGACAAAAGGAAAATTTTACTTTTAGTAAAATCATTATTAAGCGAGTCATAACTCCAACTGAATGGGGCATATCACCTCTTAAGGAAAAAGAATTTGCTTTTCCTAATAATCAGATGATTAAATATAATTATTGGGATTATGTTGAAGCCTTTCATAAAGTCTTCTTCTATGAAAACAATAAAAAACGACATTCGTGGTTTATAAAAATTTGTACTGAAGTCTATAAACATGATATTCCAAATTGGTTTCTAAATTGGTGGGGCAAATATGGCACTACGCAAAAAATTTTACCATTCGAGACCTCCTATGAATTCATCATGAACCTAGGACTTCTACAGAATACAAAAACCGTCAATCCTTGAACTATAACAGTACAAAAACGCCCTAATCGACACACCTCGTCATAAGCGGGCAATAGTACAATAGTTCTTAAATGCCAGTTTTACTATTCCAACCTAGAATGATTTATTCATAAGATACATAAGGACCAATTCAAGGCATAAGTAAGTAAATGAGATTTAAGTTAACACAAATAATTATTTAGCCTATCATAATATTTATGATAAAACAAAATAAAGATAAAAGAATACTTACAGAAAGGAAGAGCAGAATAAAAGTAGTTGAAACCAAATGCAAACTGTTTATTAATATAAACGAGAATATTACAAGAGTGGATGATTTTCGGTCTACTAAACAAAGGAAATAAAAGCTCCTTATATAGGAGTGAGACATCGGATTTCAAATCCGGACTTCAAACACAAAATAAAAACAGTTCAGACTAATAATAAAAAAGTACAAACAGGAACCACACTAATTTACAACAGTAGACGCACTAACAAATAAAATAAGATAGTGGATGGAATATATTCCATCGTACAATACTTTATTAAAGTAATATTCCTCTTTAGTCATATCCACTAAAGATTGTCTGCCATTGAGCCGAATAATGCAGGGAATCAGCATCTTCTTTTATAGTGCTTTGTCTTTATCTTTTGAGGTGGATCCAGTAGACCCAGTTTCCATCATGGTGGCTTTGAATGTTTCAAAAATATCATCAAAAGGAATATTGGGATCCTGTGCATCCTGTAAATCTTCAGAAATTGATTTTCCAGACATGTTATCATCATCAAATCTGGTTAATAAATCCTTTTTCATTGCATCCAAATATTCTTCGATCATTTTCTCCTTAGTCATGACCTCGGATTTCATTCGGCATTTTCGAGCAATTTGCTCAAATGGTGAAGGTTGCTCAAACGAATTTTTAACAAAGTTATCCGTCTGATAAGTAGCAATGGTGTCCGTAATTAGTTCCAAAGTATCAATTCCAAACATTTGTTTGGTGTCTGGGTTTTCCTTTAACATTTTATCCCAGAATTTTGAATAAAAATTCCTTCTAAGACAGGGGATGTGAGTATCAGTATAAGATACTTCTGGCGACCATTTCCAAATCCAAGGAATAGAAAATTCAACAAAGTAATAGAAAGATGCTATTCCTGTTATACCAGAACTTTGTTGTTGCATTTGATTTAATTTAGGAGATAAATCAATCCATTCATCAAAATAGGTTTTATAAATTTCTGGTAAAATTTTTTGCGTAGTGCCATATTTGCCCCACCAATTTAGAAACCAATTTGGAATATCATGTTTATAGACTTCAGTACAAATTTTTATAAACCACGAATGTCGTGTTTTATTGTTTTCATAGAAGAAGACTTTATGAAAGGCTTCAACATAATCCCAATAATTATATTTAATCATCTGATTATTAGGAAAAGCAAATTCTTTTTCCTTAAGAGGTGATATGCCCCATTCAGTTGGAGTTATGACTCGCTTAATAATGATTTTACTAAAAGTAAAATTTTCCTTTTGTCCTAAAGGAAATCGCGTAATGTCGCATGAATTATTTATGAGTAATTGCTCATAATAATTTCGAGACTTATATGTCCCATAAGCAAATGATGCAGTGTCAATATACCTGCTCATAATCTTCCAGGGTTCATTGGCCCATTTTAGATCAATATCTTCAAGGAAAAATATGATTTCCTGAGAATCATTTTTGATAAAATTATGTGATTCTCCTTCATCGTTATTAACGATATTAGCATATGATGCTGCTGTTTCTGTGTCAGGGATATTACCCTCTCTCTGTTGTCTAAAAGCAAGGAATTCCTGATATAAAGGATCCTGCTCTTGAGATAAATTCCTGGCTATAAGCCTACGTGTTCCATGTTGAGCTATAATATGCTCTGGATTTTGTCCTCGGCCTCCTCGGCCACCCCTTCCTCTATAAGAGGAAGTTCCTCGAGAAGATTGACTCATACCTGAAAATATTTCAAGCATTTAAATATTCTCGAGTCAAAAAGTCTGGAAGAGAATTTTCTTCACCTTTTTTATATATGATATCGAAATCAAATGGAGCTAAATGAGCTTGCCAACGAGCAAACATTTGTTTAGAAACATCATGTTTAAAATCTTTAGTAAACATAAATTTGGCTGACTTACAATCTGTTTTAATTATAATTTCTGATTATATAAATCATCTTGAAATTTTAAGATACATTTAACAATTGCAAGAACTTCTTTTGCTATAGTTGCATAATTTTTCTGACTGTCATTCCATTTGCCAGAATAAAATCTAATTAAAAATTCATTTTTTGAAATAGGATCTATTTGTTTCAATATACCTCCATAACCAATATCAGAGGCATCTGTCTCAATAATTTTATTCCAATTTGGATTTGCTATCATTAAACAAGGTAAGTATTTTACCTTTTGCTTAATAGTTTGAACTGCCTTGGTATGTTCATCAGTCCAAGTTTTAGGAACCTTTTTAAGTCTATCATATAAAATAGCTGAATCTTGAGTTAAATTCTTATAATAAGCAGAAATATAATTTAGACTTCCTAAAAATCTTTGTAATTGAGTTTTATCAATTATTTTATCTGGAAATTTAGAAGCAAATTCTATACTTCGCGAAATAGGAATTATATTTCCTTTATTAATATTATGGCCTAAGAATCTTATTTCAGTTTGAAATAAAGACATCTTTGGTTTAGATATAACTAAGCCATTTTGAATAATAATTTTCTTAAACATATCTAAGTGTTTTATATGTAAATCAATTGTTTTAGAATATACTAAAATATCATCTATATAAACAATTATAAACTCACTATAAGGAGTAAAAATATCATTCATAATTTGTTGAAATTCAGAAGGTGCATTTTTTAAACCAAAAGGCATTACATTCCACTCATAATGTCCTATTGGAACATTAAAAGCAGTTTTATAAGTATCACTTTGATTGACTTGTATTTGCCAATATCCTGATTTCAGATCAAATTTTGAAAATATGAGAGAATCATATAATCTATCTAATAAATCCTTTTTATTAGGGATTGGATGTCTTATCCATTTTAAGACTTTATTTAATGGTTTATAATTTATAACTAATCTTGGTACTCCACGTTCTTGTTCACTCTTTTTATTAACATAAAAAGCAGTACAAGACCAAGGAGATTTAGAAGGCTTAATTAACTTCTTCTGTAATAAGGATTCAATTTCCTTTTTACATAATTCTAAATATTCAGAGCTCATTTGACATGGTCGAGCTTTTGTAGGGATTAATTTTTCATTAAAATCATCCTCATATGGTAAAGAGATAATATGCTTTTTTCGATTCCAAAAAGCATTGGGGTGATCACTACAAATCTCTAAAGAAAATTGTTGTGCTATTAACTTAATTTTTCCTGTAATCTAGGATTTTTTAACTGATCACTTATTGTGATTGTATTTATTTCAAATTTTAAAAATTGTAATTGGTAAATTTATTTTGAATATGATCATGAATAATATTAATGTATCGTGGTGAAGGAGCATCTAAGAATTTTAGGAAAATAGTTTTTCCTTCAAAAGTACCACGAATACCTAAATTATCAATATATGTAATTGGGTATAATTGAGTAATAAATGGAGATCCAAGTATTACTTGATTAGTAATATCTTTAGCTAACAAAAAGCTAGTTTTTATGCATGTTCGATTTATGCAAATAGAAACTTGAGGAAGTTTATATTGTATGTCCAATTTCTGTCCACCAGCATGGGATAAACTATTAGTTGTTTTGGTATAATATCTAGTAGGAATTAATCCTTCCTGAATAACATTTAAATCTGCACCACTATCAATAAGTGCTGTAAATGTTTTGGAAAAATGATTATCAATTAATAAAGTAATCTGAGTATACCATTTTTGAGCAACTAGAATTTCTAATGTTGCCAGAAAATCATGTTCAGGTGGTAACTGAAAATTGTCCTTATCAGGAAATTTTGGAGATGTAATTGGAGAACTAGAAATTTGATTATCTTCTAATTTAGAAATCCGAGTATCAAATAATTTATTTTCATGTTGAAGAAATTTAATTTCTTGTTTAAGATTATCAATCTCTATAAACAAATCATTAATTGAAGTAGGGGTATCATTTGTTTGTTTTTGTCTTAGAAGCTTATAAACTTCTGTCATGGAATAAGGATTAGTGGAACTATCAATAATATTCCGAGGAATAGTATTGGAAGTGGAAGTGGAAGGTATATCTTCCATTTGATCAATTAATTTATATCTTAATTCAGGGTCTTTAACTAATTTAAGAAATTCTAATATATTGGTATTAGTTAAAGTACTTATATTTAAATCCTGAAATTGTGATAAAATTTTATAATGTAAATCATTTGATTCATCTGATATAGTCTTAATACAGGTTTGTCCTATAGAACAAGGTTTACAACAATCTGTTTCAGAATGACTAGATTCATTCTCTAAAACCTGAAGATGTTTTGATTCACCTGAATCATTCGAATCATAAGATGAGTCTGATGAATAATCAGAACTATCAGAAGAGTGTACTAATATTGTATTAAGAGCATCCTTAATATTATCAGGAATATCTAAAGTATTAATTTTTTCTTTCATCTTGCATCTATTAGCATAATGACCTGTATGACCACATCTAAAACAAGTTATATTTTGTTTTTTAGGTATTTGAGTTGATTGTCTAAATTTTTTCCTTTCACTTTTGTGATCTAATCTTTTCTGAGAATATTTTCTCTTTTTCTTATAATAAGGTTTTTGAAAATTTTTCTCATTTTTGTATGTTTTATTTTTAGAATAAATCTTATTTTGTGATGGTATATCCATACCAAATTGCTCACAAAATTGTCCTAATTGTTTTCGTTCAGACAAATTTTGTCTTTTAATTTGTTGATTTAATTTAATTTCATTGCATAGGGCTAATCCTTCTTGGATACATGTGCCAATAAGTTTGCCATATGTATAGGAATCATAAGGGATATTAATATGATCCTTTCTAAGGTTCTTCCTAACTCTTTCAGCAAAGAGGTGAGGTAATCCATCAATAAATTTGGATTTCCACTGTGAACTATTACAATCTTGTAATTTCATAACTCTATTGAGAAATGTGTCTTTATACCATCTAAAATCAGTTAATGTTTTACATCTTAAATTCTGTAAAAGAGTTCGAATATTTTCATTTTGGTCAGAATATCTACCAGTAAAATGATCAATAATATTAACAACTAAAGTGTAGACAGCATTTTCTACAATGATGTTATTTTCTTGTTTAACTGTATTCATGATTTCTTCTTTATTAGCGAGAGTTAAATAATTATCCCACCAGCCTTTTAATTGGCCAGTAAATCCAGCAATAATCATATTAGCAATATTTTTATCGGTATTTCCATTACTTTTACAAATAGTGGAATACATAAGCATTCTATGAGCCAGATTATAAATCTGTTTATCAGGATAACCATCAATATTCCATTCATAAATATGTTTACCACTATAACTATTATTTCCATTAAGGTCAGTTTCTTCATGGAGAGTATCCATTGGAGATGGCCTACTATAATAAAATAAGCTTTGAGTGGGTTTAGTGGCCCATCTATTTTTTAATTTATTTATTTGATCACCAATGACTTGTTTGTGATTGCCATGAGATAATTGATCCTGGAAATCAGTATCTAAAACTGAAATAGATAATTTCAAATCTTTAAATTTATTTTCTAAAAATTGTTCAAAATCTCCCATTGATTTTAATTTAAAATCCTTGATTGCAGGGGGAGGTTGGATATTTGGAGTGGATAATATTATATCCGATGGTGGTGTCATTCCAACTAAAGGTTGAATGTGTGCAATTTTTGTACTAATATTCTCAATTCTATTATGTAATAGATTAATTTGTTCTCCTAAAATAACTAGGAAAAGATTTGTGTAATTTTGTTGTTTTAATAATTTATTAATATGTTGACATGTGAGTTGTAAAGTCTCATTTTCTAACAATTTTGAAAATGCTGAAAAATTAAGAATCGTTCCTTCCTTTTCAATTTCAAAAGGTTGTTGAGGAGGATATAAATTTGTCAAAATATTACCATTCGAAAGTTTATAAGTCCTTTCTAATACTTGAATATAGGGTTCAACATATGTTGATATAAACCATGATATAAAAGGTATATAAGCATTTTGTTCAGAACAAAATTTATAAAATTCATTTTGTAACAAAGTTCTTTTGTCTTTTGAAATATTGTCAAAAAACCATTTTCTAAATTGTTCCCATTTAGGTTGATTAAATTCATTTTTTATTTTCTGCCTGGCACTGGATCCAGGGCTGAAATCTATTTTGGGTGTATTATTCATAAAGATGAAAAATTCATTTCTGATTCAGTTATTTCTGATTCTTTTAATCCTCTGACAATATTGTCTGGATTAATGTATAATTTACTTATTCTTTCATATTGTAAATTATCAGGTAAATTCGGAACTGCAGATGTTGAAGCTCTATGTGGAGAATTATTTTCCTCCATTGGAGAGATATGAGAAAAAGATGAATATGACTTAGATGATTTAGATCTTAAAGATCTAGGTATTGATTGTAATAATTTTTGTTGATTATTTGGTTCAAATTGTAGTTGAATTGAACCATCATTTGATTGTATAACATCAACTAAATTGTTTTGAATTCTGGTTTGAACAGGAATTGCATGTTCAATTGTCCAGTTATCAGGGAAAACAATTTCGTCCCATTTAATAGCTCTACGTGTTGTAATGTTAGATCTACTAAAATTAGTTTCAATTAATATTGTTTCATTAATGGGTTTATCCATTCTCCTACATTGAGGATTTAATGTATGCAAAGGTTTAAAATAAATACGATAACAGATACAAATTATTTCTGTTCCTGGAGCATAATTATAACCATGAGTTTTAACATTTAATGTTAAAGCATCTAATATATTTATATCGGATAATGATAATTGTAAATTTGGATAAACATCAAAATAAACAGGGCCATGAGCCAAACTAGATTGAATAATTCCAATCAAAGATTGTTTCCAATTTAAATTTCTTCCATCTCTTAAAGCTGCTATAAAGCTTTCTGGTAATCCTTCTAAAGTTAAAGGTTTAAAAGCAATTTGCACTAAACCAATGTGAAGAAATTTATGAGTTTCGATATAAGGTAAAATATCCTTTTCACTAAGTAATTTTAAAACCATTTCATCATTATTTAATGATACTGCTTCTTCAGTAGTTTTAACAATTTGTTTAATTCCTAATCTTTCAAAAGCTCCTAACTTATATATAAGTTTAGGTTCAATTTTAGGAATTGTCCATCTATTTAGTGATTCTAAATTCTGAGGTACATCATATTCTTGTACCATACTGTTCTTAACAGTATTTTGTTTCTTAACAAGGTTGAAATTCATTTGAATAAGGCTACTTGTGTTAACTCTCATATAAATTTTATTATTTCTAATATTATTAATAAAAGATTTGTTTAAAATTATGATTATTAGATTAGTTATAAATTTTATTATTTTTCTGATTAAAATTCATTATTATTAATGTGAATAATATAAGTTTTTTTTTTATTTTTTTGCCAAATAATCACAAGTTTAGATTACTTATCCCACTATTTTTATGAGATTATTAGTCTGTGATATCCCCGAAATGGTTAATTGCATTTGGGCAATAATTGTGCTTATATGATTAATTATGTGGTAATTAATTATGTGTTGGAATTTATTTACCTTATGAAAATGCATGGTCATGTGGATAGGGTGACCCGGGGTTGCATTTCAGGGTGCATGTGGTGCATGTTGGGTAAATATTATTGGAAGCATGATTTATTTGCCATTGGTAGCAATTAATTAGAAATCATGTGTTTAATTGATATTTTGGTGCATTTGGTTTAATGCTTTGGAAAATATCATGTTGGGGTGTTTCATACCCCATGGAATTATTTTGGTATGCTTTTTAATTAAACCAACACCTTTTATTACCCCAACCCCACCATCCACTCTCACTTTTTAACTTTACCAAAATCAACTTCCCACAAACCCTTTCCCCCATTTTCGTTCTTGAGCTTTGGGGTAAAGAGAAGTCCTTGCAAAATCTTGTTTTGTGGAGTTTATTGGGTGATTTGAGGTCCCCAAGAGGTATGGATACCTCATGGTTATTTTTGTAAGGTTTTGTTTAAGTTTGATATGGTTTGAGGGATTTTAAAATGGGTTTGTGTTGGGTTGTTGTGGTTTTGGTATTATTTGGTTGGATGTTAAATATATGAGTTTATGTAGATGTTTATTGTTGGTTTTGAGTTGTTGGGTTTGGTTGATGTTGGTTTATGTGGGTGTGTATGAGTTGGGGTTGAAGATTGGTGAATAGTGCCCAAACCCCGCATGCCCAGAGCTCGGCGATCGATCGGCGCCTTCTCGCGATCGATCGCGAGCAACAGAGCTGAGGCAGTGAGCTTCAGCGATCGATCGCGAGTTTGGCGCGATCGATCGGCGAGGCCGCGATCGATCGGCGCAAGCTCCGCGATCGATCGCGGATTGTTTAATTTGTTGGGCGAGGCAGTGTGATCTCGCGATCGATCGGGGCTTGATGGCGATCGATCGCGAGACACCAAAAATGGTGTTTTTGGTTATTTTTGTAGGATTTTTGGTATTGGACTATTATTGGGTTCTAATATTGATATTTGTGAATGTGTAGAACCAACCCAGGTGGCGGCACAGCCAAGGCATTGAAGTCCTACCATATCCTACATTTTGGAAAGGTACGTAGAGGACGTACGGGCACCCAACGGTACATGTATCTAATATACTCATTGTTTATGCATTGTGGATGCGAGTATATATGTGATTATGCATTGTGGATGCAAATACATGTTGAATTATGCATGATGATTGTAGATGCATATGATTATTGGTGCACATCCCATGAGTCGTGGTCATCCCTTGATGATTTTAATGCTTGCCGCTATTTGTTTTGGTTCCGCTAAATGTGAAGCGAGGGGTGGGAGCGCCGCATGTTACATTTGAGCGTGGTTATCATATAGGGCGAAGAAAGGGTATTTGCCGCTCAATGAGAGGCGAGGGGTGGGAGTCCCGCAGTCCATTGAAGCGAGGTTATCCTATGCCGCCTATATGTAAATAAGCGAGGGGCATTAAAATACATTGTGATGGACAGACTAGGGATTGGTGATCAGTATTTGGTATTGATGAAATGGTATATGTTCATGACATGTTTAGACCATTAAAAATAATCTATTGATTATACTCATGAGTTATGGTACAGGGACAACCAAACGGGAAGCGTTTGAAATGCATGGGGAAAACAGGAAGTGTTTTATTATGATTATGCATTTACGCTTTATCTTCATATTGTGTTGAATATGAATGATTATTATTGCTCATGTTTGGGGGTTGTCCTTGTAGGTACACGTTTGGCATGATAGAAGGGCTAGACGGGTTGAGACAGTGAGCTTGAGGATGCTTTTGTGTATTGAAGGACAGGATTGTTTTGCCTAGTGTCTACTCTAGGAGTAGTGTAAAACTAGTTGATAACATTCATTTGATGGGGAATGTAATTAATCAATTTTTGGTAGTCCTTATTTTTGGCATGTAATGCTTAAGCTCATAAACTCAACACGTTATTTCTCACTCTGATCATTTATATTAGCTCTATTATGCCTTGATTCCGCACTTAAGGATTAGGGTCCTTACATTAGTGGTATCAGAGCAGTGGTTAGAGAACCCGGGAACGAGTGAAGGGTAGCCTTAGCATGTTTGGCTAGGTGCTTACATTTGAAGCATGTTTATGCATGTGGTGCATATTAATGTATATTCTGTTATACTAACATGCGTATTCTCATTCCTGTTATCTAACGGCATAACATATATACTGCTTTGGAATTGTTGTTAACATTTGTATTACAGCATGGCTGCTAATGAGGAAGTTGGAGATGTTGGTAGTGTGAATGCAAGTATCGGACAGGCGAACCCTCTACCTCCACCGGCCGTAGGCATGGAACCAGTGGTTCAGTTATTGCTACCGGGTGAGATCAGTCTGACACAATTTCTATCTTATCATCCGCCCCGGTTTGAGGGGACAGAGTCCGGAGAAGAGGCTGAAGAGTGGTTGGAAAGACTTGAGCAGATCTTTGTATCGGCTCCTTGTGCTGTGACAGCTTGGCTGAGGCTGGCAGAGTTTCAATTAGCCAAGAAACCTCTGATGTGGTGGAGGAGCACAGTAATGGAAATGAGAGCACTGGGTGCTGTGATCGACTGGACACTCTTCAGGACTAGGTTTCTGAACCGGTACTTCTCCGCAGCAGCAAGACAGACAAAGGAGGACGAGTTTACAAGTCTGAAGCAGGGGAACATGACAGTGGCAGACTATGCCACACGGTACTCTTCATTGCTGAGGTACGTTCCCCACATTGCCACCAGTGGGCACGCTAAGATGAGGAACTTTATGAAGGGATTGCGACCGGAGCTCTATGACCGGGTTATCACTAATAACCCAACTTCTTTTGATGATGCTCTCACAAGGGCGGAGCTTGCCGAGCTAGGAGTGGGAGCTTATGCTAGTACTATGCCACCACCGGTACCACAACAAAGGCAGACTAGTGACAGCTTGAGGCCCCGGGGTGAGCCATTTAAACCCCGTGGTGCCTCTTCATCTTCGCGATATGGTGGAAAGAAACATTTTGGTCAGAAACAGGATGGCAAGAAGGGCAATTGGACGGCCAATAGAGGATCTTCACAAGGGGATAGGCCGGGAGAGCCGAGGTGCAACAATTGTGGAGGGCCACATTCTTCAAACAAGTGTCCTGCATGTTATATCTGTGGCAAGATGGGCCACATCGCTCGGTATTGCCCCACCCGGGGAGGACAGTCAGAGTATCAAGGCAGCAGGCCGAGGTTTGAGGATAGAACAGTGCAGCAGAGGCAGCAATTTGGGCCTCGACCATCGGGAGGTCAGACAGTAGGACCACCCCAGGGGCAGGTGTATGCACTTACCAGGGAGCAGGCCCAGGCAGCCCCAGAGGAGGTGATCGCCGGTACGTGTCATTTATTTACGTACCCTGCTTTTATTTTGATCGATACAGGTGCCTCCCATTCTTTTGTATCGGTGGGTTTTGTGGAAAGACACCATATGCGCACGTCTTCTTTACCCACGCCTCTCCTTGTCTCGACACCCACTGGAAGAAATGTCGTTGCCGATCAGTTTATGGCAGACTGCCTCATTTATTTTGAGGGCAACAAGTTGAAGGCAGATTTGATCGTATTGGGCATGTCAGACTTCGACTGCATCTTGGGTATTGATGTTGTGAACAGATATCAGGCAGTGGTAGATTGCCGACAGAGGACAGTGAAGTTCAGACCTGAGTTGGGCAGTCAGTGGACCTTCTATGGCAACGGTTCTCGTGCGAAGATTCCGTTGATTTCAGCGATCAAGATGACTCAGTTGTTGGAACGTGGCCACACGGGCTATCTCGTTTATGCCGTGGACACGTCTGGGAAGAATAAAGAACTAAGAGTTGAGGATGTACCAGTGGTAGCAGAGTTTGCTGATGTATTCCCAGAAGAGATCCCAGGATTCCCACCGGCTAGGGAAGTTGAGTTTGGGATCGAGCTGTTGCCAGGGACATCCGCTATCTCTCGTGCACCTTATAGGATGGCACCGGCTGAGTTGAGAGAGTTGAAAGAACAGTTGCAGGATCTCCTGGACAAGGGATATATACGCCCGAGCGTGTCGCCATGGGGCGCACCAGTTCTCTTTGTGAAGAAGAAGGACGGCTCGATGCGGTTGTGCATCGATTACCGGCAACTGAATAAGGCTACAGTGAAGAACAAGTATCCTCTTCCAAGGATCGATGATCTGTTTGATCAGTTGCAAGGTACCAGGGTGTACAGCAAGATTGATTTGAGATCCGGGTATCATCAGATTCGAGTCAGAGAGGAAGATGTGCAGAAGACAGCATTCCGGACCCGATATGGACATTATGAGTTCCTAGTGATGCCGTTCGGCGTGACGCATGCTCCAGCAGTCTTTATGAGTCTGATGAACAGAGTGTTTCAGCAGTATCTTGATCAGTTCGTCATTGTGTTTATTGACGATATTCTTATCTACTCCCGGAGCGAGGAGGAGCATGTGAAACACTTGAGGACAGTGCTTCAGATTCTCAGAGAGCATCAGTTATATGCTAAGCTCAGTAAGTGTGAATTTTGGATGAGCAGTGTAGTGTTTCTGGGGCATGTCATATCGAGCAGCGGGATATCTGTAGATCCCAAGAAGATTGAGGCTGTGATGGAGTGGGCTGCCCCCACTTCTGTGCCTGAAATTCGGAGCTTCCTTGGTTTGGCCAGTTATTATCGACGATTTGTCGAGGGCTTTTCGAAGATTGCCAAGCCGTTGACATAGTTGACTCAGAAAGGAGTGCCTTTCTGTTGGTCAGAAGCTTGTGAGGAGAGCTTCCAGGAGTTGAAGCACCGGTTGACGACGGCGCCAGTGTTAGTGATCCCTACGGAGAACTCCAGATTTGTTCTGTATACTGACGCATCACTTCAGGGCCTTGGGTGTGTTCTGATGCAGGATAAGCATGTGGTAGCTTATGCATCGAGGCAGTTGAAGCCGCATGAGACCAGATATCCAGTTCATGACTTGGAATTGGCGGCTATCATCTTTGCCCTGAAGATCTGGAGGCATTATTTGTATGGTACTTCGTTTACCATTTACACGGATCACAAGAGCCTCAAATTTTTATTCACTCAGGCAGAGCTGAACATGAGGCAGAGGAGATGGATGGACCTACTCAAAGACTATGACTGCGAGATAGAGTACCATCCGGGGAAAGCCAATTTGACAGCAGACGCTTTGAGCCGGAAAGTGAGGAGTTCTGCAGAGGACGTCATTCATTTGTCGGCTATGATGACCTCCTATTGTCATTTGGGCTATGACTTTGACATAGATGCATCGCCTGTGTATGTATCGACACTGTTAGCCGAGCCAGATATTTATGAGAACATCAGGAGAGCTCAGAGGTCAGATGATGAAGTTCAGAGGTGGTTATCTTCAGTACATCTTGGTCAGCCAACGAAGTTCAGAGTGGCCGATGATGGGTCTTTGAGACTGGATGGCCGTTGGGTGGTTCCGAGTACGCCGGAGTTGCGTAAAGGGATCTTGGAGCGAGCTCACAGTAGCAGACTTAGCATCCACCCAGGCGGGAAGAAGATGTACAGAGATCTGCGTGGTCAGTTTTGGTGGAGGAGAATGAAGTCTGATGTCGTCGCTTTTGTGAAGAGGTGTTTGATCTGCCAACAGGTTAAGGCAGAGAGACAGAGACCTGGCGGCGAGTTGAGAAGCTTGGAGATACCGAAGTGGAAGTGGGAGCACATTTCCATGGACTTCGTGACTCATTTGCCGAGGAGTGCTTCAGGCTTCGATGCTATTTGGGTGATTGTGGATCGATTGACTAAGGTAGCCCATTTTATCCCCTATAGCATGACTTTCACCTTTTTGAGGATGGCGCAGTTGTATATTAGAGATGTGGTGAGATTGCATGGGATCCCCGTTTCCATAGTGTCAGATCGAGATCCGCGATTCACATCTCATTTCTGGGAAGGCCTTCAGTCAGCCTTGGGAACTGAAGTCAGATTAAGCACTGCTTATCATCCTCATACGGATGGCCAGACCGAGCGCACTATTCAGACGCTCGAGGACATGTTGAGAGCTAGTGTTTTGGAGTTCGATGCTTCTTGGCAGGATTCAGTGCATTTGGTAGAGTTTTCTTATAACAATAGCTACCAAGCGAGTATTCAGATGGCTCCGTTTGAAGCTCTTTATGGCAGACGGTGTAGATCACCCTTGTGTTGGGATGATTTGGACCGCAGATCGGTCGGAGGACCGGAGTTGATTCGAGAGATGGAAGAAAAGATAAAGACAATAAGGCAGAAAATGAAAGCGGCCCAGGACAGACAGGCAGCTTATGCAAATAAACGGCGGAGACCGTTGGAATTTCAGTTGGGAGATAAGGTCTTTTTGAAAATCTCGCCTTTCAGAGGCGTTGTGCGATTTGGGATGCGCGGGAAACTGTCTCCGAGGTATGTTGGACCGTACGAGATCTTGCAGCGCATTGGCACCTTAGCTTACCGACTGGCCTTGCCGCCTTCTTTATCTGGTATACATGATGTGTTTCATGTATCGATGCTGCGGAAGTATGAGCCGGATCCATCGCATGTGTTACAGCCTTCCGAAGTTCAGTTAGAATCAGATGTATCTTATGTGGAACGGCCTGTCAGAATTCTAGATCGAGCAGACCGCAGACTTCGGAACAAAGTGATACCTATGATCAAGGTTCAGTGGGATCGCAGGGGTGTCGAGGAGGCTACGTGGGAGACGGAGCGGCATATGGTGCAGCACTACCCGGAACTATTCTCTGGTATGTGTTTATGTTTAGTTTCCTTTTTGGGGTAAGTGCAGGTGATTTCGAGGACGAAATCTTATAAGTAGGGGAGTATTGTGATATCCCCGAAATGGTTAATTGCATTTGGGCAATAATTGTGCTTATATGATTAATTATGTGGTAAATAATTATGTGTTGGAATTTATTTACCTTATGGAAATGCATGGTCATGTGGATAGGGTGACCCGGGGTTGCATTTCAGGGTGCACGTGGTGCATGTTGGGTAAATATTATTGGAAGCATGATTTATTTGCCATTGGTAGCAATTAATTAGAAATCATGTGTTTAATTGATATTTTGGTGCATTTGGTTTAATGCTTTGGAAAATATCATGTTGGGGTGTTTTATACCCCATGGAATTATTTTGGTATGCTTTTTAATTAAACCAACACCTTTTATTACCCCAACCCCACCATCCACTCTCACTTTTTAACTTTACCAAAATCAACTTCCCACAAACCCTTTTCCCCCATTTTCGTTCTTGAGCTTTGGGTAAAGAGAAGTCCTTGCAAAATCTTGTTTTGTGGAGTTTATTGGGTGATTTGAGGTCCCCAAGAGGTATGGATACCTCATGGTTATTTTTGTAAGGTTTTGTTTAAGTTTGATATGGTTTGAGGGATTTTAAAATGGGTTTGTGTTGGGTTGTTGTGGTTTTGGTATTATTTGGTTGGATGTTAAATATATGAGTTTATGTAGATGTTTATTGTTGGTTTTGAGTTGTTGGGTTTGGTTGATGTTGGTGTATGTGGGTGTGTATGAGTTGGGGTTGAAGATTGGTGAATAGTGCCCAAACCCCGCATGCCCAGAGCTCGGCGATCGATCGGCGCCTTCTCGCGATCGATCGCGAGCAACAGAGTTGAGGCAGTGAGCTTCAGCGATCGATCGCGAGTTTGGCGCGATCGATCGGCGAGGCCGCGATCGATCGGCGCAAGCTCCGCGATCGATCGCGGATTGTTTAATTTTGTTGGGCGAGGCAGTGTGATCTCGCGATCGATCGGGGCTTGATGGCGATCGATCGCGAGACACCAAAAATGGTGTTTTTGGTTATTTTTGTAGGATTTTTGGTATTGGACTATTATTGGGTTCTAATATTGATATTTGTGAATGTGTAGAACCAACCCAGGTGGCGACACAGCCAAGGCATTGAAGTCCTACCATATCCTACATTTTGGAAAGGTACGTAGAGGACGTACGGGCACCCAACGGTACATGTATCTAATATACTCATTGTTTATGCATTGTGGATGCGAGTATATATGTGATTATGCATTGTGGATGCGAGTATATATGTGATTATGCATTGTGGATGCAAATACATGTTGAATTATGCATGATGATTGTAGATGCATATGATTATTGGTGCACATCCCATGAGTCGTGGTCATCCCTTGATGATTTTAATGCTTGCCGCTATTTGTTTTGGTTCCGCTAAATGTGAAGCGAGGGGTGGGAGCGCCGCATGTCACATTTGAGCGTGGTTATCATATAGGGCGAGGAAAGGGTATTTGCCACTCAATGAGAGGCGAGGGGTGGGAGTCCCGCAGTCCATTGAAGCGAGGTTATCCTATGCCGCCTATATGTAAATAAGCGAGGGGCATTAAAATACATTGTGATGGACAGACTAGGGATTGGTGATCAGTATTTGGTATTGATGAAATGGTATATGTTCATGACATGTTTAGACCATTAAAAATAATCTATTGATTATACTCATGAGTTATGGTACAAGGACAACCAAACGGGAAGCGTTTGAAATGCATGGGGAAAACAGGAAGTGTTTTATTATGATTATGCATTTACGCTTTATCTTCATATTGTGTTGAATATGAATGATGATTATTGCTCATGTTTGGGGGTTGTCCTTGTAGGTACACGTTTGGCATGATAGAAGGGCTAGACGGGTTGAGACAGTGAGCTTGAGGATGCTTTTGTGTATTGAAGGACAGGATTGTTTTGCCTAGTGTCTACTCTAGGAGTAGTGTAAAACTAGTTGATAACATTCATTGATGGGGAATGTAATTAATCAATTTTTGGTAGTCCTTATTTTTGGCATGTAATGCTTAAGCTCATAAACTCAACACGTTATTTCTCACTCTGATCATTTATATTAGCTCTATTATGCCTTGATTCCGCACTTAAGGATTAGGGTCCTTACATAGTCAATAGAAAACAATGTTTTATACCATAAGTCGTGGGGCTGAGATTTTTAATATTAATCCATTGTAAGTAAACAAGTTGGTTATCTATGATAACTAATTAATCTGGAATTATTTGTGCAAGTAAACATTATATAATGATATAGATAATATAGATGAGAGAAGGACCAAATGAATCCTTTACACAACATTAATTCATGGCAAACAAGAACAAAGAAGGCAAAAAATAAAGACAAAATTAAATAGATTGTTTTCATGTAAACTTGCCTTCCCAGTTCCCACGCATTTAGCAAGCCATATTTGCCTATTATATAATACACAATATTTTGTCTCATTTAGTTGGGCTCAATTTTCGAATATGTATGGGTCAAAATTGGCCTAATTAAACTTGCCTTCACAGTTCGCACATACATTTAGCAACAGGGGCGAAATTATTGGGTAGTTGCCCCTCAAAAAAAGACACACACACACACACATATATATATATATATATATATATATATATATATATATATATATATATTTTTCATGTCCGTACCTTATTCTGAAACTTTATTCATCCTAGTCCAGGGAAAAAACTTGCAATCATTTAAGTCCACTTTAAGTTAAAATGACAAAAGTACCCTTAATAAGAAAAGACGGTAATCTCAGAAATTTTCATTCTCTTCCTTTCATCACTTTTCGAGCTCTTCCCTTCACCACTGCGATTCAGATATCCTCGTAAATCTCTCCTACCAGTTACGATTTCTTACAATTTGTTTTTCTCTTCATCTCTTCGATTTTCCGTTCCATAACTTCGTTCCAAATTTTTTTTTTCAATTCTGGTATGTGTGTGTTGTTTTTTTGTGTGTGTATGTGTGAAGTGTATATATATATATACTGTTTATTGCATTTTGAGGTTTTTAGTTATGATTCATTGATGTACATGCTTCTTTGCTGATACACGAAACATAGAAAAAATATGTGATGCACGAACCATAATCACAAGTGGGTGATGCACGAACCATTTAATTTCGTGTACCAGTTATTTTATTTTGTGCACCAGTTTGTTTTTTGCAAATTTTGTTCATCAGTCAAGTAAGACAAAGTTCGTGCATCAGTGTTATATTTTCATTCATCGGTGTTATATTTTCGTGCACCAAGGTTATATTTCCGTGTACCAGTTACTTTTTATAATTTTCCGTGCACCAAGGTTATATTTCGTGCACCAAAGGTTATATTTTCGTGCACCAAGGTTATTTTTCGTACACCAGTTACTTTTTATGATTTTCGTACACCAATGTTATATTTTCATGCATCAGTTACTGTTTATAATTTTCGTGCATCAGTTACTTTTTATCGTTTTCCTGCACCAGTTACTTTTTATGATTTTCTTGCACCAATGTTATATTCTCGTGCACCAGTTACTTTTTATAACTTTCGTGCACCAGTTACTTTACTCTGGGTCATCTTCTTCGTTGCAATATCTTCCTGTCAGGCTGTAAATTTTGGAAATGAGCAAACAAGCATGGACACCAATGCATACCTTACTTCTTCATCCATATGCATCAGTCAAAGCTATGAGAGATTAAAAAAAAACACCAACAGACTTTCACTATTTATAATTTAGCATCAGTATTCAAATTTATAATTCGCATACACACACTGTATACACACACACACGATGGAATGTGCAGAGCATATCCAAAAATTACATGTGCAGAAATCAAAGAATAAGAGCTACAAGCAACAGATCGGAAGAGCAATTTCATCAAGCTGTTTTGTATCAAGCTTGTCTTACATCAGACTGATCTGACCAGACTGATTGTCCAAACTGATCCTGCCAGACTGATTGTCCAGACTGATCCGGCCAGTCCGATCTAAAATACAAAGAGCCCAGAAACCAGAATATGACCGTTGCAAGCTCGGGAATGGTGCAGAACCTTTTCCAACAGGCATATTCTTGTGTCTAACGTTTATATCATTGTTTGAGGCTATATATACAAGTCTTGGAAGCTCAAATAAGAGGATTGGAGATCAATCCAAGCAAGATCAAAGCAAACCCACTTGGGATTCAAAATGGGCAGCTTACAAGAAGAGAACAGCTTGAAAGAGAGCAAGCCCAGATTTTAAGCACCACTTACCTTGCTATATCAGATCTAGTTAGAGATCATTTGTGCCATCTATATTCACTATATTCATTATATTTGAGAGCTTAATAGATGAGTGAATATCATTGTAACGGTTGATGATTCATCACAACCGATTGAGAGGTCTTTGTATGTGTAAGACAATAAAGAACATACATAGTTGAGTTGCTAGGAGTTCTAGTTGGATGGGGCATTCCCAAATGGACCGGGTTTGTACAACGGGATTGTATAAATCAAAGTCTTCTAGTGGAATCCTTCCATGAGGTGGAAGAAGGGGAGACGTAGAAGGATTACACCACATTCGAACTTCCATAAACAAATGCTTTTTTATTTACATTACTTGCATATCTTTAAAATGTCTTTCAAATAGTTAATCGGTTATAGAACAGGTTATTTCGAGTGTCTTCCGCTCGGTTTTGTAACCGAACTTGATATAATCTCTCGATGCAATTATTTCAAGAACACGAGGTATTGAAGCTCAAGTTGGTTGAACTCGTGTGTGGACGGGCCACCTACCCCGATCGATCATGACAAGTGGTATCAGAGCAGGTTGTTCTTGGAAAGCATTTTAACCGATTTTTTTAGCGGATATCTTTTAAAATCATTTTCAAAATTTTCTCATGAGCATGAAATATTTTCATAGCCTATTTTTTCAAAATTTGGTGTATGAAAATTTTTAGCATAAAAATCAATTTCATTGTATTTATTTTGCACGAAAATAATTTTAAAATCTATTTTAAAGGTTTAATTTTTGCTCAATCTGTTCTTGACTCGTTTTTAAATTTGATTATTTTGAGATTTTTCTAACAATTTTCGAAGTATTTCAGCTTTTCTGGCAGCCTGCAGCGACTTTGGGAAATAGGGCAAAACTTCTTGCTCTGATGTCCAATGATGAACCGCTTTTTGGTTTGCAAACTAGACTCGTAGAGGATCGTAGCGGTATAGGTCTTGCAGCCTGATTATGCACTAGGAAATGCAGTTTATTCTGCAAAGATGAGCCATGTGTGCTGCCACAAGAATTGATGAATGGACATTGTTGGAGTTTTGTGAAAAAATCATGGTTGTTGTGCTAGCTATAAAAAGAGGTTAGTTTTGTTCAAATTTATCTGTGCACTGCATAGTTTTAAAAAAAAAAATATTTGAAATCGATCCCTCTCATCTCTCCTTATTTGCCATTTTCATTTATTCAAATTTTAAGGGGGGAAATATTCAATCTTTGAGGGGGAGAAAATTTTATTTGTCTTCCTTTTTTATTCACACAAAAAGGGGGATAAATATGTTATTTTAAAAATATATTTCTTGTTATGCAACATTGTGTTTTAATGTTCATATTTTTATCCAAGTTTTGTGATCATAAAAAAGGGTGAGATTGTTAGGTTTTGGGAACCCGAATAGTCTTGGTTTTGATGTGAACAAAACTTGGTATTGTGTTGCTAACATATTTCATCAATGTGCAGTTCGTAGATCATAATTAAGAGCTTGATGATTTACAAAGAAGTAGCTTAAAAATATCAAGCTGGATCAAAACTGAAATCCTGGCAGAGCGGATTGTTTCGATCATATCCCATAGCTCGATATCGAAATGACGTGCTTCCAAATAGGTTGAACAGCCAACTCAAAATACTAAACATCATATTTCACAACAGATCGGCTAGTTCAAATTTTATAAAGAGGAAAAGACGCCTGTAAGATCGAGCTGTAACGCGAAGAAACATCAAGCTTTTACAGCAAGCGACTGTCAGTCTGTTGGGCATAACTCTTAGTTTGCTTATCGGAACAAGACGATTCAGTATGTGTTGGAAAGCTAAGAAGAATATATACAAGTCATCTTCAGGAGTCAAGAGCTGAATCGGAGTTTAAGAAGGCCAAAAGAAGTCTGCAAGTTGATGATCCTGCTGCTGAAACATGGAATGTTTCAACATGCGCATGATCTAGCATATCGAGCATCCCGATCTCATACGAACTCGGAATCGAGTGATTCTTGATTATTTGGAAAGCCAAGACAAAGGTTTACAACTTTCATGTTCATCACTTTGCCCAGAAATCAAAGAATCAAGAGCTACAAGCAACAGATCGGAAGAGCAAGTTCATCAAGCTGTTTTGTATCAAGCTTGTCTTGCACCAGAATGATCCGACCAGACTGATCTGATCAGACTGATTGTCTAGACTTATCCGGACATACTGACCTGTACAAGACTGATCCGGCCAGTCCGGTCCGAAATACAAAGATCCCAGAAACCAGAATATGACTGTTGCAAGCTCGGGAATGGTGCAGAACCTTTTCCAACAGGCATATTCTTGTGTTTAACGTATATATCATTGTTTGGGGCTATATATACAAGTCTTGGAAGCTCAAATAAGAGGATTGAAGATCAATCCAAGCAAGATCAAAGCAAACCCACTTGGGATTCAAAATGGGCAGCTTACAAGAAGAGAACAGCTTGAAAGCGAGCAAGCCCAGATTTTAGGCACCACTTACCTTGCTATATCAGATCTAGTTAGAGATCATTTGTGCCATCTATATTCACTCTATTCATTGTATTTGAGAGCTTAATAGATAAGTGAATATCATTGTAACGGTTGATGATTCATCACAACCGATTGAGAGGTCTTTGTATGTGAGACATTAAAGAACATACATAGTTGAGTTGCCAGGTGTGATATCCCCGAAATGATTATGTGTTTTTAAACATTAATCATGTTATGAAGATTATGGTATTAATTCTTTGTGTTGAATTAATTATATTGGGGAAAATTATTTCAGGGTGTATGTGAAGTATGTTGGGAATTTGGGTTGTATAATTATTTGGGGTGGGTGTTAATTGTTTTGGTGAAGCATGTTTATTTGGAAATTGAAGTATTTTATTGTTTAAATACTAAAAATATCATGTGAGGTTATTTTAATACATCGTGCTAAATACCGGGACCAAAACATAACACACCAACCCACCCAACACCCAACACCCATCCACCCCCCAACCCATGCTGCAAGTGGTTGCTCACCCATACCTCTTTCCCCAACTCTCCCATCCACTTTTCATTCCAGAAACTCTTCCCCTCATCCACCTAAATATCGTCCAGCACACCAGCTGCAAGTAGGGGGAGGGATTTGATGATTTTTTGACCAAGAACCTTGCCAAATTGGAGCAAAAGAGGGTGAGGAATCATGTTCTGGTTTTGGTTTAAGTTTTGTTTAAGTTCATGTTTTTACTTAGTATAAAAATGGCATGCTATGTTAGGTTGTGTTAAACCTTCGATTCGAGTTCATTTATGGTGTTTTTATGAAGTCCCTAGCATGTTTACTTGAGCATGTTCTATGTGTTATGTGGTAGATTTGTTGGTTTGAAAGTAGATGCTCGAAAATCTGGGTATGAGTTGAGATGCCCTGTTTTCAGAAGAACAGGGGTGAGTACTAATATGGTTGAGTGATTTTTATGCATGTGGGTTTAAGTATGGGTATAACTGTGATATGAATACATTCATGGTAGTACCTAGTAACTCCTAGCATGTTTGTTCAAGCATTGTTGTATGTCATATATGCTAGATTTGATGGTATGAATATGAGTGTTCGGGAATCTGGAAAAATCGCGCACTGAGTATGTGGCGATCGATCGCTACAAAGGCAGCGATCGATCGCCGAAGGCCAGTGGCCAAAACCAAAGGCAGGCGATCGATCGCCATGAATGGCACGATCGATCGCCTCAAGCCAGTGAAGTCTGGCGATCGATCGCCTCGGAGTAGCGATCGATCGCCAGAGGCAGAACAATGGAAATGATATTTTTGTTGGAATTTTTGATTTTGGTCTATAAATTGGCATCTAATATTGTGTTGTACACTAGTGTAGAGCCTTCACAGATAGCTACACAACGCAAGGGATAGAGTCCTGCAACACACCATATTTTGGAAAGGTACGTAAGCGACGTACGGGCACCCAACGGTAACATGTACTTTATGTTTGTCTCTTTGACACATGATAGATGCAAAGTTGTGCATTATGAGTATGATACATGTTCTTATGCATTGTTGTTGCATATATATATATATGTTGTGGAATAAAAGATGTGTGTTTCACGAGTCACGATTATCACAGTGACGATTTTAATGCTTACCGCTTATACCGCTAAAAAATGTGGAGCGGGAATGGGGAAGCTCGCTTGCACATGGAGGCGGGGTATGCCATACGAAGCGAGGAAGAGATACCGCTTGTATGAAGAAGCGAGGAAGAAGTACCGCTTGTTAAGAAAATTACGAAGCGAGGGGCATTAAAATACACTGATGATAAACTGACTAAGAAAGATTTAAGATTTAAGAAGAGAAGTTATGTCAAGACATTTATTTAAAGAAGCCATAATTTCATATAATGATTTGATTATGAGTTATGGTACAGGGACAACCAATGGGCGTTTTAAATGCATTGGAAATACATGAAGTATTTTATATCTATGATTGTGCATTATGCTTTACATTTATATTATGTTGAATATGAATTATGATGTGCTCATGTGTTGGGGGTTGTCTTTGTAGGTGCATTTAATACAGAGAACAATGGTCGGGGTTGACACGTTGAGCTTTAAGGAGTGCTACAGGATTAGCAGAACAGAGTTTCATTTTGTATAGTTTCTACAAGGAGTGTAGTAGACTATAGTCTTACACGCTGTTACTAAGAAATGTAACTAATACCTTTTGAAATTCTTTTGGTACTGTAATCTCTATAAGCTCAGGATATCAACACGGCCTAATACTCTGATTTATGAATGATTAGTTCTCTTAATTGCACATTATATTGTTGATTAGATAACGGGGTCTCACACTAGGAGTTCTAGTTGGATGAGGCATTCCCAACTGGATCAGGTTTGTACAACGGGATTGTATAAATCAAAGTCTTCTAGTGGAATCCTTCCATGAGGTGGAAGAAGGTGAGACGTAGAAGGAATACACCACCTTCGAACTTCCATAAACAAATGCTTGTACCGAACTCGATATAATCTCTCGATGCAATTATTTCAAGAACAAGAGCTATTATAGCACAAGTTGATTGAACTCGGGTGTGGACTGGCCACCCACCCCGATCGATCCTGACAAGTACTTATTAAACTTTTGTATTTTTAGTTTAGTCAATAAGTAATTTTCGATTGCTATAATTGTTAATCCATTTAATCGATCTTGATGCATTGTTTTCGTAAATAATTTTTATATCTTTAGTTTTAATTTTTTTTATATAAATACAATTGTAACTGCTATAGTAAGTAATATTTTATATGCTATAAAATAATTACGAAAGCAATTAAATTCTTTCATTAAGTTTAATATTTCATTATGTCTTTAATTTCTAAATTTGTATCTTTTTAAAATAAAAAACACTTAACCACATAAATAAATCTAAATCATCAATATTAGAATGTACAATTTTTTTTTTTCCAAATCACAATCTATATCGGAATGTAATCTGTCAAGCCCAAATACAAAACCAAATATATCATAATATTTTGACGAAAATTCAAATCTAGTTTGGGGCCTAGAGCGAATATTTTAGTGACTTTGCTATTTGAGCCGCCCATACCCTCAATCCAAGACTTGATCCACCCTCAATGTAAGAACCCCCGTGCCCTTAACACATAATTAGTGAATTTAACCATACATTTGGTGCAATCAATCACGTGTAAAGGGAAACTACATGTATACGTGGCACACAATACCACCTATAAATTTTCTTGCTTCATCTATTCCATTCCATGCAATATCCGATTTCCCAAATTAAGACCATTCAACACATCATGAACCTATGTAATACACTAATCACAATCTCAATTCATCTAGCAATTCCCTAGTTGATTGCTCACACATATAATGAAAAGAGAAAAGGCCCATGCCTCTTTATACAACACATATACACATAATTATTGCTCACACACGAGCATCGAATAAACCTATTGTACGTAATGTATAAAAAGGGCATACACAATATCCGGCTCCACATGAGCTCCGGTGCCTCGATCTTGGAATCACCTCCAATCCATAGCTCGATCACAGTTCCAGAGCTATCATTGTACCTGTTTCACCTGCCCCAACAGAGACAGCCCCCACACGGGGTGAGCATACCAATACCACCAAACCAATAATCACAATTATATAATTCGTAAATTACAACAATGTAATTGCTAAGAATTTAAATGATACTCCCTGGATGGCATCATCCCCATCCGAGATCCCATTGTATTGTCCCTGTTCTCAAAACAACCAGAATCATCAAATTCCAAATATCAAGTTAATCATTAAACTGATTAACTATATCTCTGATCCAATCCAATATTAATAGGGAAATAAATACAGATATCCTAGATATCTAGTCAAAGCCACATTTCCTCGCTCACTCAAAAGTAGCGGCATCACTTACCGATGTTCGCTCCATAGCGACCACATCACGACAATTGCTCGCTCCAAAGCGGCACCATACATTACATAAGACAAATCAACATAACACAACCAGTCCCGTTTCCATTAACCAATTATTGCAAGACACCATATATTATGCAACGACTACTAACCCTTACAAATCATCTATCTCATGCACAACAATAGAAATAATATAATTAAGGTCATGCTCGTACGTTACAGGGACCTTAAGTTTCCGTAGTCCAAGCCAAACCTTGCTTGAGTTCCATGTCTCGAGAAATATGTGCTAAAACACATAAACAACTCACAATCAAGTATAAGCATGCAATCACATGCCCACGCACGTTTGCCACCTCCAAACCCATCGTCAATCCATGACGATCACTAAAATAAAAGCCCCCGGCTAGGCATGCATAATACCCAAAAATATACCATTTAAAACGTTTAAAAGATAGCCAAAAACTCCACCGAGAGTTCCGTTAATTTAACTTGGCTCCAACCAAACCATTTTAAAAGTCTAGCATTCTCATTGGAATGTGAACACTGCCCCGGAAGCCGACCATTTAAGTCGTAAATCCAAAATCCCACGAAAAAGCCAAGAAAACCACAAAACCCCTGCTGGCGATCGATCGCTATACCGGGCGATCGATCGCTAGCCCCTTGGCGATCGATCGCTCGATATAGCGATCGATCGCCAGACCTTACTGGCGCGAGGCGATCGATCGCACAAGAGTGGCGATCGATCGCTACCTTGATGAAAAGCTTACTGCTCGCATGCGATCGATCGCCTACTTCGGGCGATCGATCGCCATGCCCTGCAACTCGAAAATCTCCATTTTTGAAAGCTTAAAACCTCCACAATTCACACCCCAACTTCTCCCAACTCAAAACCACAACAAATCCACACACAAGAACCTCCAACATGGGTGTTAAACTCAAAATAAAACAAACCCAAAAGATTTTGTGATTTCCACCAAAATCACCCAAACCAACCCAAACCCAAAACTTGACCAAATTCAACCAAAACACTATCAAAACGAAGATAAAAGCGAGGGGAAAGAGATTACCAACTTATCTTCGAAGAATCCAACTCCTAAACCGAGCCTCCGGTCATTTTTCTCCAAAGAGAAAGGATAAGGGTTAGGGGAAAGAGGGGATGGCACGATAGAGGGGGGAGAGAAGAGAAAGAAGTGATTCAGTGCAAAATGACGGAAATCTCGAGTCCAACTGGTATATATAGCAAAAATGCCCCCAACATACCAATACCTCCACAAATACATCATGATTCATTAAAAATCATCTGTTTTCAAAAACTCTCTCTCCAACATCAAATCCTCATACCAGCCTCAACATAAAGCCCCCGGACTCCAAGTCCCACTAAAAACCCATCTCATAGGTTTTCCACCAAAATGAGAATACAATCTCAACATTTGGATCCAACGATCCCAAATGCCCGATTTAACAACCTCGGGAGACCCAAAACCGTAATTAATTCCTAATTGCCACAATTAATAATCCATTCAGGATTATTACAACATCGGGGTTAACACCATTAATCCCCGGGCATCACAATTAACCCCCACTAATAAAATTTCATCCTCGAAATTTGTACTGGTGTACTCCACGTTACACCAAGGCTACACAAAACAAAACAAAACCACAACCCCGATTCTGGACCACGTCAGAATCGAATTATCAACTGCGAGGACATCAATCTCTCACCAAGCTCTAAAATAGAGCAAACCTCCTAAACCAATGTAAAACCCAAAAGATAACAACATACCTCGATGCGAGTCATCCCAGAAGTCAGTCTACTACGACTGTAAATTAACCATGTCCTCCTTGGTTATGACATAGATATCTCCCCAAGATATTCCATCACTTACCCACGATGCTTAACACGCATCGTCAAAATGGGGACCACTAGCATACAACAGTATACTCACAGTAAACTCGGTTTCCGCTTTCCACCCCCATCTCCTCCAAGGGAGTAGTTGCACCACTTGAAACACGGATCGGGCAACCCACGGTCACTGATCCACACAAAACACATCTCAGAAGATGTTTACACCGGTGTGTTCCAAGAAATCACATCTTGGTCCAAACACACTATCGAGACTCCACAAGGTCTCAAGTTCCACAGAGGTCATGTAAGACAATCCATTGCATTCCCGCCACATGTGTCAACCACGACACTAAACGAATCCGAATCCTGGCCATCCCTCGCTTACCCTAGGATTCAACAATCCTAACACAGGGAGGCTATCGAACTAACCAGCAAGAATTACCATGGTCCCAAAACACGATAATCCCTTCTCATGGGAAGTAAACCGGACCTCATGATTATCCCTCAGATTACATCGTGCTATTGAGATTTCCAATCTCAAGGCGTCCAAAATCTCTCATCAGAGATTCATCCGTCCGAGCATAGTATATTAATCCGACGCTCGACAAGTACCATTAAGCTGGCCACTGAATACGCACCGGTATTCATGCCCAAGCATCAACGCCACACGCATACTCAAAATACCCGGCTAGGGTATTCTCAAATACACCCATGAGCCTCACATACAATTGTCAATCCCCAGTTATTCTCACTCAAAGGAGAACGATGATCGACGAACCAACCACACACAGTGTGATCCCAAAATCAACACTACACCACCCACCCATCGAATCTCTCAAAGATTCTCAATAGGTATACCAATACCTCGTTCCTCACAAGGAAAGTGTCATGTTCCCATGACCCACCAACCTCGAACCACCGTTCGAAAAAACATGGATACACCTACATCGACACGCATCCCGGAACTAGCAAACACACAATGGTTCAGAATTGGGCGCCAATGCCACTATTGCCGAAACAAAATCGTAAACACAACTATTACCCATACCAACGACGCTAGGTATTAACACCATAGTGTTTCACATATCCAAGCGTCTCCCAAGAGTCGTCTCTTCGTGCGTCACACAGAAATGTAAAGCAATTACCTAGTCCAACACTAGTAATGCTCACCATGGCTGATCTGCGATCAACCTCCAAACAACATTAACTGTTTCCATGAAAGAAACACCACATCTCGCCGAGAGATACGAGCAACGAAGTAGTGCCAAGACATACTATTATCCACAATACGATCATGTCTCCCAATGCATCCCAAATTCATGGATTCCCATACCGAGTTGACAATGACTTGGTGACAATCTTGTTGGTACCCCCAACAAATTTGAGCTGTCCCCAGATAAGTCCCACAACAAAAGCGTACAACCAATCCGTGAGGTATTCCCAACCTCAACCTCATATATAGTGGTGACTGCTAGAGTCCACCATAAACATCATCGTATCACTGTACGATTTACCAAACTCGACCCCAACGAGCAACATAACGGCTACAACAAGTCCATCATGGCACTGCGCAACACATGGCAAGCAAAATCGCTGCCTCCTTAGGTTTTAACCAAACCTACCAACGCATCATACATTCCATCTCGGTATACCATACCGTCACATCCATTAGAGTAGTGGGTCATCACCCAATATTTCTCTAATACCAATGCACAAAGAACATCTCAGTGTCCTTGCTCAACCACGAAGCCATCCTAATCCGTTAGGACCTATCCCACATCCTCAGGGTGGTGTGTGATGTGACTAGAAATAGACACATCTATTGCGCTTAATTGTCTACGATTTGGTATATTTTGATGGATAAATTGATACATATGCTACATAATAGTATATTTGTGTAAATATAGGGAAAGGTGAAGAAATCAAGCTAAAATGATGAAAGAAGCAATAAAGTTGAAGAAAAGAGGAAAAAACCTAAATCCAAGACACATGTTGCTCCTTTCTCCTCATATTTCTATATGTTCGATCCATGTTTTGGAAATGTGGTCCATAAAAACATTGTAGAACTTTGAGTTATCTTCGCGTGGACAGCTGATTCATCGAATTCAGAGTTTGGACGAGAAAGTTACGGCCAAAATACAAAACTTGCCAGAAACATGGAAGACAGGCGTAATTACGCCATTATCAAGCGTAACTACGCCAATGCTACGGCATTGACAGGCGTAATTACGCCATTCGAAGGCGTAAATACATCAGAAACGCGGGAAGCCATATTTTTGACACGTCATCAGGCGTCTTTACGCCATTTTCTGGCGTAGCTATGCCTGCAGAGTTTTGGAAAGTGTAAAGACTTGATTTCTTTCCTTCCCACATGGATTCTAACCTACTCCATCAGCCTCCCTATTATATGGACGAAAATCAGACTAAAGAACATGTAGATAGTTAGGGTAGAGTAGTTTAGGATAGTTTTACAATTTTTCTTTCAATTTTGTTGAAGACGGCTACGAAGATCGAAGCGAAGGCGGGATTGACACCTCGACGAGCGGAGATCGGATTAGTCTTCTTTCCCTTGATTTTATTTATAGTTTTGTTTTAATTATGTGTAGCTAGTCTTAATTCTTGGTTGAGGAAGACAAATCCTTGGATTTTATTTATCTTGGGGAGATTCATACGCTTTTGTTTATCGATTTTATTGAATTCATTGTTTTTCTGATTTTGTTGATATGATTGATGTTTGTTTATTGGATTGACAACCTAGTAACTTGCATATCTATTGCTAATTGGATATCAAATAAGAGATTGTTTGAGTAATCTAATTGAAGAAGCAACTAAGATTGATAATTGCCTGCTGTTGGTGTTATTAAATTCTTAGGAAAAACCATTGACTAAATTATATAAATCACTTGTGTTTATGTTGTTTAGATTCATCGCTCACTAGTTTTGAATGATGTCATGATTTTAATCTTGAATATGCATATAGAGATTGATTGATGGGTGAAAGTTAAATTAGAACTCTTGGACTAATTGACTATGAATAAGGTGAGGGAGGAATTAGATTTCCAATTGATGAATATTCAAGTAAAATTGAGTCTTTTGTGAATCGATGAAATATATGATAATATCCAAGGTAGAGTAGACCGATATCAAGAATCGCTTTCATTAGTTAATCTTTGTTTTTAATTTTAATTAGTATAATTCAACCTCACAACCCCATCCTTTATTATTCTTTTGTTTTGATTTTCATTAACACAAGAATTCACACCTCCTCGTGGGATCGATCCCTACTCACGCTACTACATTATTGTTATCAATCTTGAGGATTGAGTGGGGTTAATTTGGGCGTACACGATAAACGCATACCAAATTTTGCCCACGCCTTACACACATCACAACAACAAGCGAGTAGTTTTCTTCAACGATTACTCCTATCGCCAATCACTTGGCCAAAGACCAATCCAGCGAGTATACCCAAAGGATATCATTACCCGAACAATAAATACTTCGAATATGTGCTGTGGTACAATTCCTGTACGGCGCACCCAATAATTCTTCGAGCAACCTGCTCGGCATAATGTCTCGTCAACTAGTGACCCAGACACTACCATGTGCTCATCAAAGGCACTCAAACCACACAACCAAATACATAAACATGAATGTATTAATCATCATTACGACGCCACGCGTCCACATAGACATCCACTAAATCATCGTCATCCCGTGACGGCGCCTGTCAACATATTACATCCAAATAACATCGTCAAACATATGACGGTACATGTCAACACATGACATCTATAACCTCATCGTCAAACACATGACGGTATAGAACAACGCATAGCATTCACAACAATGATAACAAAAGCAGTAATATAACATACCTCATCGCTATCAAGATAGCGGTATACCTGTATCCCTCATCCACCAGCGGCACACAAGCAGTACCCGTCGCCCGTAGGCGGCATAATCCAGTGCTACACACATAGCGGTATAACCCATCGCTATAGAATCAGCGGCATGATCACTCGCCATAAAGTCAGCGGCATAAAACATCGCTATAGATATCCGGCGGTATGAAGCATCGCCATAGATGTAGCAGAATATACCATCGCTATATGATACCTGACGGCATGAACCATCGCCATAGACGTAGCGGAATGACCCATCGCTATGTAATACCCGGCGGTATGAACCATCGCCAATAGAATACCCGGCGGCATGAACCCTCGCCAATAGAATACCCGACGGCATGAACCATCACCAATAGAATACCTGGCGGCATGAACCATCGCCAATAGAATACCCGACGGCATGAACCATCGCCAATAGAATACCCGGCGGCATGAACCATCGCCAATGACATAGCGGAAAGAGACATCGCTATCAATATACCTGGCGGCATGAACCATCGCCAACCAATATAGCGGAATGAGACATCGCTATCAATGTACCTGGCGGCATGAACCATCGCCAACTGAATCAGCGGAACAGATCAAGGACTCAAGAGGTACTCACACGCGTGTAGCACTTTGTTCCTTTCGGACCCAAGAGGTGGCTCACATTACATACATCACTTTGCTCCCGATCGCGTCGCTCAAATATCGATAATGTGGTTGTTCCGGTCTTGTTATAACAGCGGAATTTTAGGACCCCTCGCTTCGACATATAGCGGCATCATATGATATCCCTCGCTTCGACAATGACAGCGGCATGTACATCGCTTCTACATGACAGCGGCAAATATCATATTATCATCGCTTCATATGACAGCGGCAAGTACCTCCCTCGCTCGTATATAACAACCATCAGAACTTTCCACTAGCTCCATATACCTGCATCCAGGTTAATACAACAGTTCACAAATCCTACTACGTCATATCGGCAGCTCAATAATATCCCTCGCTTCGACAATGACAGCAGCATGTACATCGCTTCGACATGACAGCGGCAAATATTATGATCCATCGCTGATGATATACCCGTAGTAGGACGATAAAAGCAACACATTGTATATTCAATAACAATTGAAATCATACCACAATATCCCACTGTCTGTTGTCAACCATCCATGTCCTTAGACAGCATATCACATTTCCCATTTCCTGATTTTCCTACAAAATCAGATCCGTTAGCACATAATACATGGAGTGCCAGACATTACCATTAATGCCATCCCATCGTATTCTACACGATTCCTGCAACCACAATGATCAGTAATACCACTTTCCATATCGTAAAAGCACATAAGCAATTAGTTGTGTCACACAACACTAATACCATCATGTATAAATATGTGCTACCAATTCCTATCAACAAGTTCCTAGGCCCTTAACAGCCCCAAAGAGCAACCACTGCTCTGATGCCACTAATGTAAGGACCCTCGTGCCCTTAACCCATAATTAGTGCATTTAACCATACATTTCGTGCAATCAATCACGTGTAAATGGAAACTACATGTAAACGTGGCACACAATACCACCTATAAATTTTCTTGCTTCATCTATTCCATTCCATGCAATATCCGATTTCACAAATTAAGACCATTCAACACATCACGCACCTATGTAATACACTAATCACAATCTCAATTCATCTAGCAATTCCCTAGTTGATTGCTCACACATATAATGAAAAGAGAAAAGGCCCATGCTCTTTATACTACACATATACACATAATTATTGCTCACACACGAGCATCGAATAAACCTATGTGTACGTAATGTATAAAAAGAGCATACACAATATCCAGCTCCACATGAGCTCCGGTGCCTCGATCTTGGAATCACCTCCAATCCATAGCTCGATCACAGTTCCAGAGCTATCATTGTACCTGTTTCACCTGCCCCAACAGAGACAGCCCCCACACGGGGTGAGCATACCAATACCACCAAACCAATAATCACAATTATATAATTCGTAAATTACAACAATGTAATTGCTAAGAATTTAAATGATACTCCCTGGATGGCATCATCCTCATCCGGGATCCCACTGTATTGTCCATGTTCTCAAAACAACCAGAATCATCAAATTCCAAATATCTAGTTAATCATTACACTGATTAACTATATCTCTGATCCAATCCAATATTAATAGGGAAATAAATACAGATATCCTAGATATCTAGTCAAAGCCACATTTCCTCGCTCACTCAAAAGTAGCGGCATCACTTACTGATGTTCGCTCCATAGAGACCACATCACGACAATTGCTCGCTCCAAAGCGGCACCATACATTACATAAGACAAATCAACATAACACAACCAGTCCCGTTTCCATTAACCAATTATTGCAAGACACCATATATTATGCAACGACTACTAACCCTTACAAATCATCTATATTGTAAGGACCCTAATCCTTAAATGCGGAATCAAGGCATAATAGAGCTAATATAATGATCAGAGTGAGAAATAACGTGTTGAGTGTATGAGCTTAAGCATTACATGCCAAAAATAAGGACTACAAAAGAATGGATTAATTACATTCCCCATCTAATGAATGTTATCCACTAGTTTTACACTACTCCTAGAGTAGACACTAGGCAAAATAATCATGTCCTTCAATTTCCAAAAGCATCCTCAAGCTCACTGTCTCAACCCGTCTAGCCCTCCTATCATGCCAAACGTGTACCTACAAGGACAACCCTCAAACATGAGCAATAATAATCATTCATATTCAACACAATATGAAGATAAAGCGTAATGCATAATCAATATAAAACACTTCATGTTTTCCCCATGCATTTCAAACGCTTCCCGTTTGGTTGTCCCTGTACCATAACTCATGAGTATAATCAATAGATTATTTTTTTCAATGGTCTAATCATGTCATGAACATATACCATTTCATCAATACCAAATACTGATCACCAATCCCTAGTCTGTCCATCACAATGTATTTTAATGCCCCTCGCTTATTTACATATAGACGGCATAGGATAACCTCGCTTCAATGGACTGCGGGACTCCCACCCCTCGCCTCTCATTGAGCGGCAAATACCCTTTCCTCGTCCTATATGATAACCACGCTCAAATGTGACATGCGGCGCTCCCACCCCTCGCTTCACATTTAGCGAAACCAAACCAAATAGCGGCAAGCATTAAAATCATCAAGGGATGACCACGACTCATGGGATATGCACCAATAATCATATGCATCTATAAACATCATGCATAACATGTATTTGCATCCACTATGCAATACCACATATATACTTGCATCCACAATGCATAAACAATAAGTATATAAGACACATGTACCGTTGGGGTGCCCGTACGTCCACGACGTACCTTTCCAAAATGTAGGGTATGGTAGGACTTCAATGCCTTGGCTGTGTTGCCACCTGGGTTGGTTCTACACATTCACAAATATCAATATTAGAACCCAATAATAGTCCAATACCAAAAATCCTACAAAAAAATCCAAAAAAACCAAATTTTGGCTTTCGCGATCGATCGCCCCTCACGGCGATCGATCGCCAATCCTCACTGTCCGAGACCAACATTTTTTCACCCTTCGGCGATCGATCGCCACCCTTGGCGCGATCGATCGCCAGCCGCGCCGATCGATCGCCCAAGAGTGGCGATCGATCGCCAAACGCTGGCAAAACCCACTGCCTGGGCGCGATCGATCGCCTGGAAAGGGGCGATCGATCGCCAACCACTGTTACCCGAAAAACTCCATTTTTGCACCTCAAAACCATTCCAATCCATTCCAACACTTAATCCAACCAACCAACAACATAAATATTAACATAAACCACCAAAACATACTTCAAAACAAGTATAAATCTAACCATTAACCAAACCCACAACAACCCAACACAAACCCATTTTAAAACCATTCAAAACCAACCCAAACTTAAACAAAACACAACAAAATCAACCATGAGGTATCCATACCTCTTGGGGACCTCAAATCACCCAATATACTCCACAAAATAAGATTTTGCAAGGGCTTCTCTTCACCCCAAGGCTGGAACTCGAAAATGAGGGGAAGGGTTTGTGTGGGAAATGATTTGGTAAAGTGAAAGTGATTTGGATGAGGTGGGGTTGGGTATAAAAGTGTTGGGATTAATAAAATGCATACCAAAATAATTCTATGGTGTATAAAACACCCCAACATGATATTTTCCAAGCATTAACTCAAAATGCACCATATATCAATTAAACACATGATTTCTAATCAATTGCTACCAAAGGCAAATAAATCATGCTTCCAATAATATTTACCCAACATGCACCACATGCACCCTGAAATGCAACCCCGGGTCACCCTATCCACATGACCATGCATTTCCATAAGGTAAATAAATAAATAAATAAATCCAATGCATAATTAATTACCACATAATTAATCATATAAGCACAATTATTGCCCAAATGCAATTAACCATTTCGGGGATGTCACATATATCATGCACAACAATAGCAATAATATAATTAAGGTCATGCTCGTACGTTACACGTACCTTAAGTTTCCGTAGTCCAAGCCAAACCTTGCTTGAGTTCCATGCCTCGAGAAATATGTGCTAAAACACATAAACAACTCACAATCAAGTATAAGCATGCAATCACGTGCCCACGCACGTTTGCCACCTCTAAACCCATCGTCAATCCATGACGATCACTAAAATAAAAGCCCTCGGCTAGGCATGCATAATACCCAAAAATATACCATTTAAAATGTTTAAAAGATAGCCAAAAACTCCACTTAGAGTTCCGTTAATTTAACTTGGCTCCAACCAAACCATTTTAAAAGTCTAGCATTCTCATTGGAATGTGAACACTGCCCCGGAAGCCGACCATTTAAGTCGCAAATCAAAAATCCCACGAAAAAGCCAAGAAAACCACAAAACCCCTGCTGGCGATCGATCGCTATACCGGGTAATCGATCGCTTGTCCCTTGACGATCGATCGCTCGATACAGCGATCGATCGCCAGACCTTACTGGCGCGAGGCGATCGATCGCGCAAGAGTGGCGATCGATTGCTACCTCGATGAAAAGCCTACTGCTCGCATGCGATCGATCGCATGCTTCGGGCGATCGATCGCCATGCCCTGCAACTCGAAAATCTTCATTTTTGAAAGCTTAAAACCTCCACAATTCACACCCCAACTTCTCCCAACTCAAAACCACAACAAATCCCACACACAAGAACCTCCAACAAGGGTGTTAAACTCAAAATAAAACAAATCCAAAAGATTTTGTGATTTCCACCAAAATCACCCAAACCAACCCAAACCCAAAACTTGACAAATTTCAACCAAAACACAATCAAAACGAAGATAAAAGCGAGGGGAAAGAGATTACCAACTTATCTTCGAAGAATCCGGCTCCTAACTCGAGCCTCCGGTCATTTTCTCCAAAGAGAAAGGATAAGGGTTAGGGGAAAGAGGGGATGGCACGATAGAGGGGGGAGAGAAGAGAAAGAAGTGATTCCGTGCAAAATGACGGAAATCTCGAGTCCAACTGGTATATATAGCAAAAATGCGTCAACATACCAATACCTCCACAAATACATCATGATTCATTAAAAATCATCTGTTTTCAAAAACTCTCTCTCCAACATCAAATCTTCATACCAGCCCCAACATAAAGCACCCCGGACTCCAGGTCCCACTAAAAACCCATCTCATAGGTTTTCCACCAAAATGAGAATGCAATCTCAACCTTAGGATCCAACGATACCAAATGCCGATTTAACAACCTCGGGAGACCCAAACCGCAATTAATTCCTAATTGCCACAATTAATAATCCATTAAGGATTATTACCACATCGGGGTTAACACCATTAATCCCCGGGCATCACACTCAGTAACACTCCATATATATATATATATATATATATATATATATATATATATATATATATATATATATGGAAAATATGGGTCAAAATTGGCCTAATTAAACCCCTGACCCTAAAAATAGAATGCGTGGAAAAGGAAGTGTGATCGTGATGGTCTTCCACAAATGTATCGTGGACTTCCAAGACTTGGTCTACGAATTTTAATCATGTTTTACATATATTATAAGTTTACTATAAGCCTGCTTTAACATTATTTGGTATTAATTAATTAAATTAAAGTATATAAATATATCAAACATAAAGCTTATACCATTCAAATTAAAAAATTATGGGTTTAACATTATTCGATATTAATTAATTAAATTAAATTATATAAAAATATGAAACATAAAGCTTATACTATTCAAATAAAAAAAAATTGACCAAAAATATATTTCTTCATTTTTGTGAGAATATGCCTTTATCAAGTTTAGGCATATATAATTACTGTTAAGTGTGAGAACCAAGCCGAGAAAATTTAATAATGTGCAACTTTATTCATTTCCAAATCTGCATGCCTAATTAATAACCAAATTAACTAATTAATCAAATTAATCAATATTTATTCAACTAAGTGAAGTCGACTATACAGATTATTTACCCGAGACCATTAGTGACGGAGTTAACTAAAATAAACTCATACTCAAGTTCGAGTCCCTCCCTAGTGCCTCCCATGGATATTTTGATCATCAAAAAATATATATGGGTTAATTTAGGGGGGACCTAGGGGTGCACCCCAAAAAAAAAATTATTTTTTTAAAAAATTTACCCTTATTTTTTTAAAAAAAATTCTTTTTCCACCCCAATTTTTTTTTTAATCCTTATGTATTATCAAAAAAAATTCGCCCCTCCCAATAATTTTTTCCTGTGCCAGCACCTAGGTTAATTACAAGAATGATCATAGAATTTGATTATTTACAATAGTAATCACAAATCTTATATATTTGTTAAAATTATTTATATAAAATTATTTTTGTTAAAATTAATTTATTTGTGATTAAATTTTTTATTTCTAAAAATTTGACACTGATATTGAAAATGCGAGCATTATATATGGCTATTTTTGTAATTTTCCCGAAACACATTCATTAATGCCCATTAACTTCGTTATAATTTAAAGCCATCGCATTTTAGAGATGCGGACGGTGGTATCAAACAACCAACGTCGTCAAGTAAACCGTCGTCTCCCTCTTAATTAGACATGATCGTGGTTTATGGTAAAACGCGGCCCACCCCGGACCCGTAATCGGGTCAACATGCCGGTCACCCCTGGGTCCGCACCTAGGCTAATTACAAAAATATCATAGATTTGATTATTTACAATAGTAATCACAAAGCTTTATATATTTGTTAAAAATATTTATATAAAATTCTTTTTGTTAAAAATAATTTATTTGTGATTAAATTTTAGAAATAAAAAATTTGACACTGAAATTGAAAATGCGATCATTATATATGGTTATTTTTGTAATTTTCCCGAAAACATTCATTAATACCCATTAACTCCGTTACAATTTAAAGCCACCGCATTTTAGAGATGCATATGGTGGTATCAAACAACCAACGTCGTCAAGTAAACCGTCATCTCCCTCTTAATTAGACATGACCGCGGTTTATGGTAAACTGCGGCCTACCCCGGACCTATAACCGGGTCAACATGCAGGTTATCTGTTGACCCTGTTCGATGGATCCGAACCGTAACCGACCCGTTAAAAGTTTTTTGGGTGGGTTAACTGTAATCGTAACCATAACCGACGGTTCACAAATCGTTATCGAAATCATCTACGAAGGTTAAGATTAAGGGTCGAGTTCTTTTAAACCATGGAAACGACGGTTCACGAACCGTGATCATGTCTACTCTCTATGAAAAAACACGTAGGATATTACCGCTGTTGAAGAAAGAATCAGGTCCTTCTTCTGTCTCTCTCTCTACACATACTGTATGTATGTATTTCAATTACATAAACATATATTAATCACGCGTTCACCCACCCTTAAGCCTCAACACGTATACTCTCTCCACTATTTTCTAGGGTTTGGGAGCGGTGGAACAATATCGGTAAGCTCCACTTGTTTTTATTTGGATATTCGATGTATAATTGCTATGATTATAAATGATTGGATTGCTTCGTGTTTTGTTTCTTGAAAATATGTGATTATCAGGTGATATTGCAGTTTTTTTTGGATCAGAGATGTTTAGACGATGCCAAATGTTTGGACTTTGATTTTCAGCTGTTTTGGGCTCGAATTTCGGATCTATTTGACCTCTGTATTGTCGGATCCTTCGTATTTTTAGGTTTTACCAGTATTCTCATCCAAATATAGTCACTTGAGAATCAAGTGTTCTTTTTTTGTTTTTATGACTGTCTAAGGTCTATTGGTTAAGGTATTTATTTTACCGTGAATATTATACCTTTTGTGTGAATGTTGTGAAGAAATTTAGCTGCAAAAGAGTTGGGTGAGCTGTTTTATTTGATGTTCAAGAGATTATGTATAATTTCGTATTGATAGGTAATCAGGAACTCTGGAAATGCTTTAACCCGAGTAGGCGAGGGTAGTATGTAGAATTGATTTATTTTACAGGAAATAGTGCGATAATCTGATTTAGTCGGTGTCAAATCCTGGTTGTGGTACTTACTTTTATTGTGTTGGAGTATTTGTTTCTGTTGAGATTATTTACATTGTATTGTAAATTAATTTACTTGCAGCTGAATGTAGATTGTGTACTAATCAGATAATGAAGGTGATTGTCGATACCATTCAGTTTTTAATAGTCATATTTGATTGATGAATTGAAACCTTTCAAATTGTATACTTGTAGCGTGATGGTTGCTGTAATGCTCTTCAATGATTTAGAAAATAGCCAGTTTGATAAATTTTAAGTTTTGTTTTTAACATATATATGAAATGAGGAATTCTCGTTGAATCACTAGAGGATGATTGTTTACTATAACTATACAATTGCAGGTAACTTAGGTTTGTTCATGTAACTTGTGTTCTTTTCTCTGAGATGATTGATGTGAAAGGCCCATTAACCATAAGTTATTGAGTCTTTGGCGAGTGACTGAGGAGAAGAATGGGGGCAAGTTGTTGTGTTGCAGCGAAGAGTAGAACTATAACGAATGGACCTTCTAGTGAAACTATGCAGAGGCATGATCACTATTCACCATCTTGGAGTTTTCGACGTGATAACCGTGGACGAGTGGCTGGGGAAGAGATACCTGCAAATTGGTTACATGGTGGAGGTGGTGGAAACAGTCGAGTGGATTTCAAATCCGGTACACCTGTCGATACTGCATTTGCTTCTGACGAGGGGAGTCCGTTGGATAGTTTTCGATCACCTGCATGGCAAAATCCCACAGTTTCTGGAGGAAATACTGGGGTTCCAAGGTTTCCATCTTCTGGTAAATACACTATGGATTTCTTATGTTTCCATATTCTGCATTCTTTTCAGTAGTAGTTATTTGTAAATCCCTTCATGCGGCAAGATGGTGTACTAGTCTCTCAGGTGTACTAATAATAACAATTTAGCAATGGAAAGTAACATTTCCTGATTTTTTTGGTGTTGTATTTGTTTGGAAACTTTCTAAAATCAGGCTGGGAATGAAAATTTCCGCTATATGACACGAGGGTATTGATCATCGAGAGAGAGAGAGATTTATTGTCTGTTTAGAACTTGAAAAGTTGAATTTTAGGATAACATTTTTGTTTAAGTGACTGATTTTCATAGGATCTGAGATTACAATGCTTTATCCATTGTCACTCGGTGCTTGTTCTTCAGTTGAAAAATTAACCTCTTTATGCACAGTTATTTTTATTGATCAAGGAATTTATGTTTATTAGATCTTGTTCTTTTTCGAGAAATACGAGTTCTTGACGAAGATATTTGGCTTTAGAGTGCCTATTTTTCTTGGTGTAGTTTAAAAATCTGCCAGCAGATCTCTCTGTTTCTCACAAATTTTGTGGTTTTTGATGATTATGTAGTAAATTTTAGTTCAAGCATTATATGTTTTTTTTTGGTAGTATGATAAACCCGGTGCACGAAGCTCCGCTATGCGCGGGGTCTGGGAATGGGTCGGACCACTTTGGACCTAATGTATGCAAACTTCCCTTGCACTCCAAAAGGCTGTTTCCGCGACTCGAACCTGAGACATTCAGGCCACATGATAACAACTTTTATCATTGAGCCAAAGGCTCACCCCTTTTCTTGGTAGCATGATAGTAGAAAAATATTGGGTGTTCAATTTCATCATTTCATGTCACTTTTCTCCAATTCATCATTGTTGTATAACATGGGATTGCCATTTTTTTTTCTTCTGTTTGATATTTTTCATAATTTTTGCAGATCAAGCCATCTCACGCAGTCTTGTGGAGGTATGCGGGGAGTATTGATGCAGTTTTTTTTTTTGTAAACATGCAAATATGTGGCAAGGAATTCCTTTTTTGAAGCTTAACTTTGTTTCCATCGTCCCCTGTTGACTATTCAGGTGAAGGAGCCGACAGAATCCCCATCTATTCCATGTCCATCACTTATAAAGCTCTCTCCTGCAGCACCTTCCTTCTCATCTCTTTCTACCTCTCCTTTGTCTTCCCAAAGTCATATTGTTCCTCCAAACTGGACTCCTTCCAGATGGCATCACCGTTCTCCTGGACGTCTGCTATTACGCCAAGTATCTGATAGCCGGATTCCAGAATACAAATCACCAACATTCTCAATTTCAGAAGAGACATCTTCTTTTATTCCCCCTGCTTGGGGTAATGATTCGAGCCGGGGCTCTAATGGTGGGTCGTCAGACAGTTGGTCAATCCCTGGCTTCTCTGAGCTCATGACTACTCGGAAAGAAAGGTGGTCTTTTGATAGTGAAACCTCATTCAGGTTGGACAAAAATACCCGTTCTGTTGGACATTCAGGATCACTTTCTTTGGATCTCCAAACATGTGGTGTTTGTTCAAAACTTTTAACCGAGAGATCTTCATTTCGGTGGAGCAGCCATATATCATCCAACGAACTTGCTGTCGTTTCTGTATTAACTTGTGGACATGTTTATCATTCGGAATGCCTGGAGGATATGACTCCTGAAATTAACAAATATGACCCAGATTGCCCAGTATGTATTTTTGGGGAGAAACGTGTCATGAAGATGTCTGAAAAGGCATTGAAAGCTGAACTAGATTCAAAGGCTAGAAAGCGTTTGAAAAAACGTGTTTTTGATAGTGAACTCGACCCTAATTCTGTATTTGATCGCCATAGAAGTAGTGAAGTTGAAGGACGGGGTCCCAAAATGAGCTCAAGTTCGAGCATGAAGAGCTCACAAGGAAAGCCTTTTCTGAGGCGACCATTCTCATTCAACTTCAAGGTCAGTCGATTCATGTCTGAAAATCAATCTACTCGAAGAAAGGGTTTTTTCTGGGGAAGATCGATGTCCGAAAATCAATCCATGAAGGACTGAGCTTCTTTATGGTTTTAAAATTAAGTGTCCATCTTCATATCTCTGAGGAACTAAATATTTAGATTCTAGTATTAGCGCATCACTACTAGAGGCGGACCTAATTGGGGCCAATCACCCTGTACCAATTTTTTTTTATAATTTCATTTGTATTTGTTTAAATTGGTGGTTTACCCCTCGAAAGCCATTGAATCGACCTTCATCCCATTTCACCTTCAACAACATGAGACTTTGGTCCGACTCTGACACTGCTACTTTGATATCTTATTTGTCATGAAGATTTATATTCCAGTCGTGATATCTGTGGGTTGACATGTTTTTATAGCATCGATCCGTTGGTTTGACTTCCCTCCGCTGTATCGGTATTGGGTCTTGTATATGAAGGGGAAACTACTAGGCAGGGATCGTCACGGCTTCATTTGAGAAGACCTTCGTAGGATTAGCTACTGCAGAAATAAACTGTACAGAAGGGGGTTAATACTAAGTGAAGTTTCAATTCATTATATAATAATATAGGAAGGGGAAATATTAGTATGCATTGACTAATTTGTTTTGTTTTGTTTTGTTGTAATACGAATTTGGTTGTTTCACGTTGGAAATGCATGAAATCATCATACGTTTAAAGGTGTGTTTGTACTCGGTCTTTATGGAAAATTCTTATATGAACCTGGTGTTTGTAAAAACTAAGATACATAAATATGTACATATATGTATGTATATGTTTGTATGTGTGTTGGTGTTTATAAGATCGGGTATACAAATGTGAGACCGGTCTTTATTGGGTTTGTGGTAGAACTGTAATTATGTCAATGGCCCTACTCAAAACCTGGGAAGGGACATTTTCAATGTTCAGTCTTAGGGGATTGGGGACTCAGGCCCTGGCCTCCATTGAAGAACAATAATTACTACTTGAAGCCTAAATATTATTTACTTTTGTGGTGTGAGTTGCAAGGTAAAAGTTCATAAGTGTATGCAAGCAAGTCACCGACTTATGTCTTGAAAAATTGGAAAGTATATGGTGTAAGTTGCATACATGAACAAAGAATCTGAATGCAAAAATAAAACCATTGTGTGATGGTTTTCTCTCGGTAGACTACCTTTGTAACAACCAAGTTTGGCTGTTGAGTCAGATTTTGGTAATATAGCCTTTTCTAATTTCGATCATTCGGCTTCCGCTAACCCTAGCAATTTTTTTTGCAAAAAATATTCGGCAATTATTTGATTCTCTGACCATACATGAAGATCTGTAAGCATCCAACAGTGATTTCCCAAAGCATTTTTGGTTGCATGAAAACATTTCACTGTTCACCTGAACTTTAATAGTCGGTACAGAGATCCCAAAAAGATTTTGCAAATAAATATGAAAAAAAAAGTTCACATCAAAATAGTGAAAATTATATTCACAATAAGTACATTTTTAAAAGTTTTGGTTTGAAAATCTTTTTCATTCCCCAAAATACCCTTACTTTTTTTATTCTCTCTATTACTTTTTGCAAGTTTTTCTCTCTTCAATTTCATTTTCTCTCTTCCTTCTTTCATTCTCTCTCTTCCTTTTTTGCATTCTCTCACTAACGGTAAACTGATGTATATAAAATGTATCTCAAGCGTACGATGTCAAGTTTTAGTATAAGAATATGAACATGGATGTCGAACCCACGATGATTGATCTATAGTTTTAACTGAATATTGTACTCAAAAATCTTTGTCCTATTTAGAAAATGAATGGGATCGGTGTTTGTCAAATAAGGTGGATCACTAAACTATCAATTGCACAATTCAAGAGAAATAATTATGAGAAGGATTCTAGAAGTTCGATTTCACTTGATTGTCAATTATGTTTCTTATGATCAATTGCAATATTATAGATTTGCGTAATTTATTAGTCAAGAATTCTTAATTGTTTCATAATCTCATTTTCAAGTGATAGTAGAAATTATCATTCAATATCAAGATTGATATCTCTATCTAAGATCAAATATTATACGCATGTCGACGATATAAACATCCATGATGTGTTTTTCTATGTCTCATTACCAATTCCATCTCCCGAGTGATAGATCATAAATAAATATGGTAATTCAATCAATGCCAAGTCTATCAAATTGCATTCAAAGCCAGGAAACAAAAATAAACCAATGAATAATCATAATATATAAGTCAGTCAATCTAAAACATAAGATCCAATCAAGCTACGTCTCCCCTAGAAGAAATGATTAGTTCATCCTAGAATTGATAAAAACACATAGATATGTTTGAGAAATCCATAAACAAACGAAAGTAAGATATACAAAACGATATGGAAGCAATCTCCGTCCCCAGATGAAATCTTCCTTCATTTGTGATGAAATGCTTGCCCTTGGAAGTATAGCCGCCTCCTCAATGTGTTCTTAGGTTTTAGAAGTACGATGGTGTCTACTCCATGCGTTGAAACGTGACTCATTCTCTTGCTTCCTTCCTTGCACTTCAATGGTCTTTGGAGGTGTGGAAGATGATTGTGGTGATTTTTCTAGGTTAAAAGTGGGTCTCCAAGTCTGAATATTTCGTGGGTTTTGGGACCTTTTTTATAGGAGTGGAAGAGAGTCCAAAGAAAGGAAAGTTCTTCCCATGCAAAACCTAGCCGCCACTTTAAAATTCTGAAAATTCGTCGCGGCGATCGATCGCGAGAAAGTTTTTTAATTTCTTTTCATCTTTCGTCATCCGGCGATCGATCGCCAATAATGGGGCGATCGACTGTGAGACAAAAAATTTTGTTGTCCAACCTTCATTCCTCAGCGATCGATCGCTGAGTTCTTCCCGACCGATCGCGAAATGTCCATTTTTGTTTCCCAACTCACGTCACATGGAGATCGACTCGGGAGATTATTGAAGATCGATCGAGGTCTTTAAAATTTTCAATCCTTGCGATTTTATTCCCCTTTTCAACATGTCTGCTTGGCTTGGTCTTTTTCATCGTTAATTAGTGCAAATCCTTCACTTTTATGCATTGAAACATGGATTCCTGAAATCAACATATATATACCAAAACGCGTAAAATCATCCAGGAATCAACATGAAAATCACTAAAAACTCTCAGCAAAATAAGTGTAAAAATGACACTTATCAACTCCCCCAAACTTAGACTTGATCGTCCTCGAGCAAGCATTAAAATCAAAGTCGAGTTAAACTTGATACTTGAAACAAATTAATTTGCAACTCATATAAAGCTCAGAAACCTCACTTACAAACAAACATCTGTCCATTCCAAAATAAGCAAGATGTGTTTTCTCATAAACCAAGCAACATATCACAAAATCGGAACACGTGTGTGCTATTGTCAATCTCAAGTTTCATACATATCTCCTAGATCAAATAATGCTAATAAACTCAAAGTCAAGATCATCTTTGAGCACCCCATAAGCCTAATTTCAAACACTTCTCCAGTAATGTAGTTACTCCCTAGAATTGGATCAAAAGAGCTTTTTATGCTTGTAATGTAAGGCCTAGATGGCTACAAATAAAAGATAGGAAATAGAAGATAATATAACATATAAAGTTCATGTGTGAGCACAATTTGAGCTTCTCTTCTCTTTTTCTAGCATTGACCGCCTTTGGGTATCATTTTATCTTTCACAAGACTATTTTAACAATTTTCTTTCTTTTTCTTTTGTTCTCTTATTGTGGTGCACTTCCTTTTTCTTTTCTTTCATCTCATCCATGGTATTTTTCTTTAGCTCATAAAATATATGAAAATTCATGTGCATCAAATGAGATTCATTATACTCCCTTAGGGTAAGATAAAATTTGAATTTAGGCTCATAAAAAGGTAGGATAATGAGTTTGCCAATAAATATCAAATGGGGTTAATTGTATGCAATGCATACACCATTCTTTTATCAATAAGGCTCAAATTGGGACACTAGAGAATGATATAGACACGGTAGGCTTGAAAGGCTCATACGTTCCAAAGACCTCCTAAATAATTTCCAAGTCAAGTTCGTAATTATAAATTTTTGCCTCAAAGTGTTCTTAAATAGGTTCTAGGGTACTCTAAGATGCTCAAGACAAATCATAGTTCACAAATTTTTTTACTATTCAACATGCAATCCACAAAGATCATGACTCAATGTGCTCAAAATATTCCTCAATCTTGACAAGCTACTCAACATAGGGTATTCACATACATTTTCAAAAATAATTTTTAGGACTCAAGTTGAAATGCAAAGTCAGATCAATTTCATCATGGACTAAAGTCGCTACTATAATTCATTCTTTTTCTCAATTTTACACTCGTATTTTTTTTAGCTCATCATCAGACGAATCAAGGTCTATTCAGTACACAACATGCAGATTGACACTAAAATATGACTAAACATGCAATCCACTCCCCCAAACTTAAAATAAAACATTGTCCTCAATGTGCAACAAAATCTAAGGGAAAAGTAAACTTCCCTGATCAAGACGCTTGCATGAGGACAGAGGTAGTGTGGCTTTCTAAATTCTGCTGTTGTGGTTCAACTAGCCATGCAAATCGAAGTTCACAAGAATCAAAATAACTTTGCAACGTCAAGAGTATTCAACCAACGACACCAGAAAACAAGAAAATAACTAAAAGGAGGGAAATGAGGTAGTTCTTGATTTATAATCCCAAGCTGGACTGCCTTTTTCTAAGTCGTAAAAATAAGAGATAATGGTGCACAAATTGACTTCGTCATTTACGTGATCGTACTTCTGCTGCTGCCCATTGACTGTGAATGTATCCATAGTGGGATGGCTAACCTCAATAGCTCCAGGCGGGTACACCTTGGAGACCGTGAATGGTCCGGACGCGAGAACGTAGTTTACCTGGGAAGAGTCGTAGTCTGGAATTGGACAAGAGTATCATATCTCCTTCATTGAAATTCTCTCCTTTGTATACGAGAGTTATGTCACTTCTTAGTTTTCTCTTTGTAAATCTTGGCATTCTCATATGCTTGATCCTAAATGCATCCATCTCATTCAGCTGTAAGAGACACTTTTCACCTGCAACATGACAATCAAAGTTTAGCCATTTAATAGCCCAATATGCTTTATGTTCAAGTTCAACAGGGAGATGACATGCCTTACCAATACCAACATATATGGTGATGTGCCAATAGGTATTCTAAAAGCAGTACGATAGGCCCATAAAACGTCATCTAAGAGCAAGGACCAATCCTTCCGGCTTAGAGTCATCGTCTTTTTCTTTTCCAAGATTCGTTTCAACTATCGGTTTGAAACATTTACTTGTTCCGCTAGTTTGTGGGTGGTAGAGCAAAGACACTTTGTGGGTGACACCATATTTACTCAAAAGATTTTCAAATTGTTTGTTGCGAAAATGAGTGCCACCATCACTAATAATTGCTCAGGTGTGCCAAAGCGAGTAAAAAAATTTCTTTTTAAAAATTGCACAACTACTCGAGCATCATTTGTGCGCAAAGCTTCCACCTCAACTCACTTTTACACATAATCCACCGCGACAAGTAAGTATTTATTTGGACATGAACTTGGAAAGGTCCCATAAAATCTATGCCCCATACATCAAAAAGCTCACATTCAAGAATATTATTCAGAGGTAACTCATTCTGCCTAAAAATATTACTGACCCTTTGACATCTATCACAAGTATAGACGTACCTGAATGCATCCTTAAATAAAGAAGGCCAATAGAAAAAACGGAGTCAAGTACCTTAGCAGCCGTTTTAGTTGGGGGCCAAAGTGCCCACCTACCTCTCCGTCGTGGCAACCCTTCAAGATAGATTGCATATCCCCATCAGGGATATATCTCCTTATGATGTTATCTGCACAAACTTTTAACAAGAATGGCCCCTCCCACATAAGATGTTTAACCTCAGACAAAAATTTCTTCTTTCTATAAAAGGTCAGATTTTGTAAGGCCCCGATGCTAATTAATCCGGATTAACGATGATTAAGCAAAACCGGATAATTAAAAGTGCAAACATGGATTAAGGTGTCCCGGAATATGATGAGTCAACCAACTAGTGGAATATGTTTTAGTGCATGAGCATGTGCATGATCACATTGCACTTGGAGAACATATGCCACTAATTAATTTAACTCATGTTTAATACATGATTTTGGACCATTATTCTTGCAAGATAGTGATGTATTGACATATGGATTCCACAATACATCAAATAAATTAAAAACCATGGGAAAGTGGCATAGAAAGCCACGCTTATCACCTTATTTTTCAGATTTGATTTTGTAAAATTTAAGCATGAAAATCCTTCTCTCTCTTCATTTTTCCCCACCAAACCACTCCACCTTCTCTCCTCCTTCTCTCTTATTTTCGAATTTCCAGCCTCTTTTTCCTACCAAATTCTTGTGAAATCTTTAGTGCATGTTACATGCAATTAAGGATTTAGAAGCTACAAGGCTAGGGAGGAACCCATCAAGAATTTTCTAATTTGGAGCAAATTGGAGAAATGAAAGCTTGGTTTGAGCTAGATTGATGGTTTGTGCATCAAATCTTCAAGAGGAGTGAAGGTATAACACTTTTATTGAGTTTTATATACCTTGGTGTTGTTTAAGGATCGAAATTTAGGAGTCTTGGCATGAGAAATGTAGAGATAACTTGCTGTCAAAAAGTGTGCAACAGATTTCAGCATGCATATATCTGTCATTTCGAATTTTGGGTTTAGTTAAGTTTCGAATTTGAGGTTGGGGTTCAAATACAAGTTGTAGCTTGTTGGAATACCTTCGATTTTACAGTAAATTCGAGTAATTAGGAGTTTTGATGAAAAAGTTATGGTCATTTTACCAATATGTGTGAAATCTGGAAATTTAGTGCATGCGAGTTCATTTATGTTCTGTTCTTCGAGTTTCTGGGTAAATTGGTTTCCAAATTTGATGTTGGTATTCAAATAAAAGTTGTATATATATGTGTTTCGTCCTGTGGTTAAAATATGAGACGATTTGGACTTAAAATGAATGAGTTGTGATGTTTTTACCACAAGGTGCAAAATCTGGAACATGCATGTAGGCGGGTTGCACATGCAGTGTGTTCTTGGTAAATATGGGCAACATTTGCTACGATTCTGACCTTGGTGTCTGAATAAAAGTTGTAAAACTTTGCGTTATCTTGCATTAGAAAATGGCCTCACATGATTTGGAGTTTATTTGTGCAAGATATGCACTTTTTCCTAGAACTGCTCACTCTGTCAAAACAGAGTGTATAGGTATTTTCAACACTGCCATACTTTGTTTTGCATGTGCCTCTAGATGAGCGAACTAGCTTCTGTACTTCAAATATGAACTGTCGTACTTTGAGTTCTGGTGATTTTCCCACTATCCTTAAGTCATTTGGACGTCATGTGAATTTATTATGATTTTTATACAAAAATGGGTCAGGCTGGAATTTGGTGAATTGTCCTGTTTTTCTAGCAGATTGTTCTTGGCCATTTTACCTAGGCTAAATGAACGAAATTGAAGATGAGTTGAACTGATGAAATGTTCATTTTAGAGTTATATTTGAAAATAAATTGGACCCATGTGATTTTATTAAGTATCGGACAAGTTATGAGCCGATCTCTACGGTTGCGCAGGCTGAAATTTCGAGAATTGGTTTTGGGTCTAAGTTTGAGTTTTATTTGATATGTTTAAGGCTAGTATGTGACATTATGTTGTATATTGGAACTATTATGGCCAGGTTTATTAATCCTGAGATTGAGTTGAGGATCACTTGGTAATTAGCTAACGGTTTGAGGTACGTAGAAAATGGGTTTTATCACAATGTCTGGCAAAGACATGTGATGTTCCCGGGTATGATTTACTTGTCATTACTTGCTCCTTATGTGACTATGTGATAAGTTGATTTGCAGTATGTGAATTACATGGTACATTGACTGCATGATATATGATGACATGAGATTTGAGGTGCATCACATGAGATTATGATATTGCATGATGCATTGACACGCATGGACATTGAGCATGTCATGTTGAGCCTATTGATTCGTTCTTGGTACCTATATCTTTTCTTGGTATGAGTGATGCGTGTCTGGGGATGATGGGCAGCCGTTGGCTCGGCAGGAGTGAGAGTGAGCTGAGGGATGCCGGAGCGACGAGCGTGCCGACGTCGCCCAGACACGAGGATGATGGACCGCCGATGGCTCGACTGAGAGATAGATCGGAGCGCGGAGCGTGTCACATCCTGCTCGAGCACTGATGAGTGATTGATGATTTCCTTTGGACCCTTGAGACAGGGATATTCGAGATTTGATACCCTTCATGTGCATTTGCATTCATGCACGGCATACATCGCATGTTATTTGTCATACACTGTGATTTTATCTGTTTCTCGTACTGGGGTTCTGACCCCTTCGCGGGGGGCTGTCATGTCTTTGTTGGATGGACATGACAGGTATTGCAGGTGGACGTACTGTGGATGCTCGAGATGAAGCATCGATAAATACCAGAGCTCCTTGAGAGCGAGCTCAGGTATACGATTTATGTTTTGAGTCCCAGTAGTTGTTTAGTATTTTTACTTATGTTTTAAATTACCGGGGTATGCCCTGAGTATCTGTATTTTTAATGCTTATGCGATGAATATCATGTTAGATGTAAAATTGGAAATACATATTTTCACTATTCGGAAATGTTTTAGAAACAAAATGCGAAACAAATTTGAGGGTCACTTTTTATAAGTTTTTAACTAAATCTTCCGTTGTTTACGTTAATATAACAATCGTGTGTTAATTAAACCTCTGATTAGGACCAGGCCCTCACAGTTGGTATCAGAGCATAATCTGGGATATGCTCGAACTAGAGTTAGGACACTGAGAATAGACACAAATGAATTGTTTGTGCATGTGTCTGACTATCTGATTTATATGCTCTTGCCTGCTATGTTTACATGTTCAATAATGAAGTTTTATACATGTAATGGATTATTGAGCAGGGATAATTAGTGGTCATATCTCTGAATATTTTAATATGCCGAGTTGCTCATAATCTAGAGAATGTGAATGCTGAGTTGCATATATTATGCTGAGTTGCATATAATTTTGAGAATTTTATCTGTTAGCACTGAATGTTGCTGATAGGATGTTGATGTAGAATGAATGATGATAACATCTATGACTTGAGATGTATGAATTATGTTGGACAGTTAGTGTTTGGACAGGTAGCTGTGATATAGACTTTAAGAGCTACTATCGAACCTGTAGACACTATAAACTGTTAATTGCACTATAATTTAGTGATAATGTGGCCATTATTGGAAATTGTATTTATCACTTTGGGATTTAATCCTTATGATTAGTGGATGCCACTAGAATTATTTAGAACACTTTTTGTCGATTGACATCGGGAATTTAAGTCTAAAAGACCAAGGTTATACGTATGAGTTTACGTCAAAACCTGTGTACGCCAAGATGATAATTTAGAATTTGAGAATATTGAAACTAGCAATATTTCAACTGAAGAATGGAGTGTTGTTGTGAGAAACAACGAGAATTTGTTTGAACGAGGACTTGGATTTGGGGACTGTAGTAATTTAGTTCTAGTCTATGTGTCCGAACTATGAATAAATACTACAATACAAACTCTTTTAGATGAGAGTATCTAGAGTAATGGTAGTGATGGAAGACGAATTTTCCCTCTTGTTGACACGGGAAAGAATGTTTACGAGAAAGTCATGTTGATGACATGAAAAATGAAAATTGATTATCGTGGAATTGAGAAATGGAAATATTTGCTTAATCTCGATAGCTATTCACTAGTGAAGAGATTAGATATCGACTGAAGAATAAGACACCAATGTGGTGCGAAGTAATTAGAACTGGATTAAAGATTAATGAGGTGACTATCATTGCGATAATCCAAGTAATCCTGGAAAAGTTTCAGAAGTATCACTCAAATTTATCCAGCTCTAGTAGTTCTAGAGGTACTATGAGATTGTAGAATACCAAATTTTTTTGAGGTCACTGTGGATGTAAATATCTACTGATCCATTTGAAAGAATAATAGAAACTAATATCGATTGTGGCCAGTCAGAGCATGTCCATGACGTGCTCAGGAACATATGCAGCCATGACAACAAATACCCTGAGCTAGGGGTAGATATCATGGGGGTTATTCTTCACGACCACTCAGTTTCAGCAGCAGTTAATACCTTGACAATGGGATTGAGATGTCTCCAGGATATATAACCATTTCGATTTTGGCAATGATAGAGATGCTAGTGATCGCAGATACATGTTGGGTATTGGTCACACGGCACGAGTTTGATTTGAGATAAAATCATTGGTTTCATATATGGCATCAAATGTGCATTGATAATGATGATTGGGAAAATACACCAGCAACGATAATTATACTATCCACACTTGTAATAGTGAACTGCGGATTACAGTTTGTTGATAGTGCTGTGGATTTGAATGAAATGATGTTGTCGAAATATGATTTTGATTGTATCAAGGGCATGGATACTCTGATAAATTTTGAGGATATCGTAAGTTGATTTCAGGGTATAATGAATTTTTTTACCGTCTTCTGGATACAAATGAAATGTTTATCGCCATGAATAGCAAGCTAAGATACTGATAGTATCAGCTATGAAAATATTGTGGTTGCAATACTTGGAAAACGAGGGATATTTGATAATAAGCAGTTGATGCTTATCAAAAAGAGTCGAGGTTGACTGATATTATAGAGGTAAGAAAACCTACAAAGATTTTCCCGAGGAAATGAAAGAATTTTCACTAAAGAAGGAAATTGATTTTAACTATTCGTTGATGACAAGGAATAGATTTGATATCGAAAGCACTGTACGGAATGTCATCAGCAGAGTTGACAGATATATGAATAGTTGCTGAATATCCTCGATACTGGTACGTATGTCTGAGTATGTCACCTTGAGGGAACATCAGTATTGTTCGTGAAGAAGAAAAATGATATGATGAAGATGTGTATCGATTAAAGGTAGTTGAATCGGGCTATTGTCAAGAATAAATACCCACTACCTAAGATCGAAAAGTAACTGATCGTGTTGTAAGGAACTTTAATTTATAAGAAGAACGATTTTTACTCTGGTTACCATCAGTTTGAGTCAGAAGAGAAAATGTTCTCTAGGCAATTGGTCAAACCAGATATAGACATTTTGAATTTTTGGAAATGTTGTGTGGTCTGACAACTATACCGGTAGAGTTATGAATGTGATGAAGAAAATTTTTCGTAACTTTTGGGCGGAAGTGTAATCATATTCATCAGTGGTATACTAGTGTATACGAGATCCGGAAGGAACCACACAGAACACATGTGATTGATTTTTCAGATGCTTCGTGAAGCTCAAAGGGTGTACCAAGTTAGTGAAATGTAAATCTTGGTTGAATCAAGTGTTGTTTTGGGATAGGTGATATCATCTCACCAGATACCTATTGATTCCAGTAACGTAAAGATAGTACTAATTTGGCCAAGACCAATCATTGTACTCAAGATGAAAAGTTTTATGAATTTTGACAGATACTACAGGTTTTTACGGAAGGATATTCTAGGATAGCCTGTCTTATGAACTAATTGACCAAGAAGAAATTTGATATTCGTTTGGTCAGATGAATGAGAAAGCAGTTTTCATAACTGAAGCTGAAATGGACTACAACCCCAATGTTGTTTTGGTTTAACTGGTTCAGGGAGATATGTAGTTGTGCAAAGAAGTATGTCAAAGATTTTAAGATATGTTCTAATGTATCATGAAAAGATAATTGCATATTCTTGAGATATAAGCGATGACTGGATTTATTAAAGAATTTGACTTTAATAGTCAATATAAATCAAGGAAAATGAAACTAGTAGCAGATGCACTGAACCTAAAAGTGCAAGTGCAATGGTAGCATCGATGTTTGCTTTGCAGTTTGATAACCTCTGATTTTGACGATCGGAAGGACTCGAAGGACAGACCCATACAGATATTGATTGAAGAAATTGGTTCTGTCTTATCAACCAAGTAAATTTAGTATGCCATTTAGTGGTGGTTGCGAATGAAATATCAGTATATAGCATCGAATTTTACTGATTTGAAAGACGTATTACAACAGAAAGCACACTATAGAGAACATAGTGTTATTCTGGGAATGATGAGATGTATCATTCTCGAGATCCTATTTTATGATGACATTGTATAAAGAAAGAAATTTTTGAATTTTGTGGCAAATTGTTTGACATGCCAGCAGGTCAAGATAAAAATACGAGACTTAATGGGATAGTACAGGATTTGTAAGTACCACAATGAATTTGGAAAATTTCTAGTTTTGAGTTTTATAGCTCAAATATTTACAAACAGAGATTGTGAAACAAGTTGAATCGAAATTGATTGACTATTCAATACAAGATATTGATTTCATGTGATAGTCTATATGTCTATGAGAGGACGACATGTTTAAGATATGGATAATGTGATTTAGTTACAGTGAGTTTCTGTAATAAATGTATCTGATTGATATCGATGATAATATCAGAATTCGAAACAATTTTCAGAATGGATACTAAGTTAGCAATGAGTATGGCTTAGCATACCCATACAGATGGATCAACTGAGAAAATATCCAGACCTTGGAAGTTATGTCTCGATTAATAGTGGTGAATTTAGTGGGAATTGACAGAAATCATTATTCACCAGTAGAATTTTCCTTTTGGGATGGCATCGGTTCAGGTTTTGCAGAACCAGAATTACCGATCGCTGATGTGATGATAGAAAATTGATAATAAATTTTGGCATAACTTGAGATTGTTGAGAAATGCCATGAACGATAAATTTTCTGCGAAAATGATTAAATTTGGCTTGAAGTGAGCAGATTTGCTACGCCAAAGAGAAATATATCGTTAGACTTCAAGTTGAGAATCAGGTAAATATGGAAATATTACATTTGCGATGATCAATATGATTCGTTAAGTGAGGTTTGATGTTGCCTTGATATTTTGAACTTTGTGGAATCATAGAGAACTTTGATTAAGTGGTAGATCGTTGAGACGACCACAACAGTTGCCATTGATACATGATGATCCCTATGTATCTATGAATGAGATTGAGACACTCATATGTTGTGATTTATTGAGTTATACTCAGTTTTGCGATTTCGAGGACGAAATCTTTTTAAGAGGGGAAGAAATGTAAGGCCCCGATGCTAATTAATACGGATTAACGATGATTAAGCAAAACCGGATAATTAAAAGTGCAAACATGGATTAAGGTGTCCCGGAATATGATGAGTCAACCAACTAGTGGAATATGTTTTAGTGCATGAGCATGTGCATGATCACATTGCACTTGGAGAACATATGCCACTAATTAATTTAACTCATGTTTAATACATGATTTTGGACCATTATTCTTGCAAGATAGTGATGTATTGACATATGGATTCCACAATACATCAAATAAATTAAAAACCATGGGAAAGTGGCATAGAAAGCCATGCTTATCACCTTATTTTTCAGATTTGATTTTGTAAAATTTAAGCATGAAAATCCTTCTCTCTCTTCATTTTTCCCCACCAAACCACTCCACCTTCTCTCCTCCTTCTCTCTTATTTTCGAATTTCCAGCCTCTTTTTCCTACCAAATTCTTGTGAAATCTTTAGTGCATGTTACATGCAATTAAGGATTTAGAAGCTACAAGGCTAGGGAAGAGGAACCCATCAAGAATTTTCTAATTTGGAGCAAATTGGAGAAATGAAAGCTTGGTTTGAGCTAGATTGATGGTTTGTGCATCAAATCTTCAAGAGGAGTGAAGGTATAACACTTTTATTGAGTTTTATATACCTTGGTGTTGTTTAAGGATCGAAATTTAGGAGTCTTGGCATGAGAAATGTAGAGATAACTTGCTGTCAAAAAGTGTGCAACAGATTTCAGCATGCATATATCTGTCATTTCGAATTTTGGGTTTAGTTAAGTTTCGAATTTGAGGTTGGGGTTCAAATACAAGTTGTAGCTTGTTGGAATACCTTCGATTTTACAGTAAATTCGAGTAATTTGGAGTTTTGATGAAAAGGTTATGGTCATTTTACCAATATGTGTGAAATCTGGAAATTTAGTGCATGCGAGTTCATTTATGTTCTGTTCTTCGAGTTTCTGGGTAAATTGGTTTCCAAATTTGATGTTGGTATTCAAATAAAAGTTGTATATATATGTGTTTTCGTCATGTGGTTAAAATATGAGACGATTTGGACTTAAAATGAATGAGTTGTGATGTTTTTACCACAAGGTGCAAAATCTGGAACATGCATGTAGGCGGGTTGCACATGCAGTGTGTTCTTGGTAAATCTGGGCAACATTTGCTACGATTCTGACCTTGGTGTCTGAATAAAAGTTGTAAAACCTTGCGTTATCTTGCATTAGAAACTGGCCTCACATGATTTGGAGTTTATTTGTGCAAGATATGCACTGTTTCCTAGAACTGCTCACTCTGTCAAAACAGAGTGTATAGGTATTTTCAACACTGCCATACTTTGTTTTGCATGTGCCTCTAGATGAGCGAACTAGCTTCTGTACTTCAAATATGAACTGTCGTACTTTGAGTTTTGGTGATTTTCCCACTATCCTTAAGTCATTTGGACGTCATGTGAATTTATTATGATTTTTATACAAAAATGGGTCAGGCTGGAATTTGGTGAATTGTCCTGTTTTTCTAGCAGATTGTTCTTGGCCATTTTACCTAGGCTAAATGAACGAAATTGAAGATGAGTTGAACTGATGAAATGTTCATTTTAGAGTTATATTTGAAAATAAATTGGACCCATGTGATTTTATTAAGTATCGGACAAGTTATGAGCCGATCTCTACGGTTGCGCAGGCTGAAATTTCGAGAATTGGTTTTGGGTCTAAGTTTGAGTTTTATTTGATATGTTTAAGGCTAGTATGTGACATTATGTTGTATATTGGAACTATTATGGCCAGGTTTATTAATCCTGAGATTGAGTCGAGGATCACTTGGTAATTAGCTAACGGTTTGAGGTACGTAGAAAATGGGTTTTATCACAATGTCTGGCAAAGGCATGTGATGTTCCCGGGTATGATTTACTTGTCATTACTTGCTCCTTATGTGACTATGTGATAAGTTGATTTGCAGTATGTGAATTACATGGTACATTGACTGCATGATATATGATGACATGAGATTTGAGGTGCATCACATGAGATTATGATATTGCATGATGCATTGACACGCATGGACATTGAGCATGTCATGTTGAGCCTATTGATTCGTTCTTGGTACCTATATCTTTTCTTGGTATGAGTGATGCGTGTCTGGGGATGATGGGCAGCCGTTGGCTCGGCAGGAGTGAGAGTGAGCTGAGGGATGCCGGAGCGACGAGCGTGCCGACGTCGCCCAGACACGAGGATGATGGACCGCCGATGGCTCGACTGAGAGATAGATCGGAGCGCGGAGCGTGTCACATCCTGCTCGAGCACTGATGAGTGATTGATGATTTCCTTTGGACCCTTGAGACAGGGATATTCGAGATTTGATACCCTTCATGTGCATTTGCATTCATGCACGGCATACATCGCATGTTATTTGTCATACACTGTGATTTTATCTGTTTCTCGTACTGGGGTTCTGACCCCTTCGCGGGGGGCCGTCATGTCTTTGTTGGATGGACATGACAGGTATTGCAGGTGGACGTACTGTGGATGCTCAAGATGAAGCATCGATAAATACCAGAGCTCCTTGAGAGCGAGCTCAGGTATACGATTTATGTTTTGAGTCCCAGTAGTTGTTTAGTATTTTTACTTATGTTTTAAATTACCGGGGTATGCCCTGAGTATCTGTATTTTTAATGCTTATGCGATGAATATCATGTTAGATGTAAAATTGGAAATACATATTTTCACTATTCGAAAATGTTTTAGAAACAAAATGCGAAACAAATTTGAGGGTCACTTTTTATAAGTTTTTAACTAAATCTTCCGTTGTTTACGTTAATATAACAATCGTGTGTTAATTAAACCTCTGATTAGGACCAGGCCCTCACAGATTTTGTGGGAGGATACCACTAGCAATATAATTCGCATAATGAGCATACCAAGGTAAAACATCAACGTGAGCACAATTGCTCATCAGGGAATTTCTCATTAATTTCTTCCACCTCACTCTCAGTTTTATAGTCAGCATTTTCAAATCTAGACAATGATCAGCCACAACATTTTCTACACCCTTCTTATCTCTTATCTCTAAGTCGAATTCTTGCAACAAAAGTATTGATCGCTATTATTTCAAACAGTATTTTCAAGTGTAGCGATTGCGTAAGCAAGTGCACGGTGTCAAGTTTTAGTATAATGATATTAGAAGTACGAGTGTCGAACCCATAGGGACTAGTAGCAATTACCAGAGTTAATTAGCCTATCTATATTTAGCCTATGAATATTGAGAGAAATTTAATTATTGCAAACCCAGAAATTTCGCCAATCCAAACAAAGAAGCAATGAAAAGATACAAAAATCAATAGAGACGAATATCAAGACTTCGGTTCACCCATGTAATCCCCCACAATTCTTCTTTTACTTACAACTTTAAGTTCTACGTTCTAAGGTGACGAGTGTTCCGAGTTTATCCAATATACTATGGTCAAGTTATACTGAACCTAATATTGAAATGTAACAAGTCAATGTTCATGTACTCATTTAACATCCAACATTGCATACGCTCTATGAAAACTTCTAGCTTTCGATCTTGGTAGATCTATGGCTATCATAGTATGCTAGATTTCACGTGATCTGTTTCAATATAAAGCCCACTGTATGAATTATCGTGTCAAATTATAATATCGTATGGTCAAGTCAATTATAATTACTAACATCAATTCAAATGTAGCTAATCCTTGAAAAGCATTAAAAACATAATCATACTCAAAGAATTGTAGAAAAATCAATCAAAAACTCGAACTTAAATCATGGGTTCATACAAAGGATCCCCTAGTCTTGATAGAGAACTTAGCCAACTACCATCATCAAATAATAATGCAAAAATATGTCTTTCAACAATATCAACATCAAAATCTAAAATTCAAAAGTAAATAAGTTCAGAAATACTAATAAACGCTGGTGTCACTCCGTGCGTCGCTCCGTAATTCCGTCTCTTGCGTTGTTCTTGCTTCTTGAATGAATTGTGGTATTTTTGGTGTAAATGGAAGATGAGAGAGCTGCTCTTAGGTCTGATAAAACAGGTGCAAAAGTCCCCTTTTTCGTGCATTAGGTCTGCTATATATAAGGAATGAGGTGTATGGAGGAGTCCATCTTGAACCAAACTCAAAAAAGTATTTTTTTTCTTCAGAAAACTCCTATCCGCGATCGATCTCCATTAACTCCCGATCAATTGCTGAACCATACTAGACGCTGGCCACCAAAGTGCACATATCCACGATCGATCTCGGATCCTTACTGATCAATCACGGCTTTCTCCTGGACGTTGGCGATCGATCGCGGCTAGTTGCCGATCGATCGACAATATAATCTGCTTTGTTCCTCGATTTACCTCTCCGCGATCGATCGCTGTGATTATGCCGATCGATTGTCGAGCTGTATAACTTCAATCCTTGAGATTCCGGTCCATCTTTCAACGTCTTCGCCAGGTTTGGTCCTTTTTCAACATTGTTAGCTCGTTTTCTCCACTTTTATTCCCTTGGACTTAGATTCCTGAAATACACAAATATATATCAAAAAACGTAATATCGTCCAGGAATCAACACCAAAATCCATATAAATCATAGCAAAAATAAGTGTAAAATTCACACTTATCAACTCCCCCAAACTTAGACTTGATCATCATCGAGCAATCAATAAGATCAAAAAGTAGAGTTCATCATCAATACTTTAAAAGAATTAACTTAGCAAGTCAAATGTAAAAGCTCAGAAATCCCACTAACACATCAATAAGAGTCAATCCAAAAATCAACAAGAAGTGTTTTCTGCTAAGCCAAGCAATACATCACAAAATCGGAACGTGCGTGTGTGCTATTGTCAATCTTGAGTTTCATAGATATCTTCAAGATCAAATAATGCTAATAAACTCAAAGTCAAGATTACTATCAAGCACTCCATAAGCCTACTTTTCAAGCACTTATCCACTAATATAATTATTCCCTAGTTTTGGCTCAAAAGGTCTTTTTAAGCTTATAGTGTTAGGCCTTTGGTGTCGGTTTCAAAGAAAAGGTAGGGAAATCAAAGAAGAGAGTATAATTTGTAAATTTCATCTCAGCACATCTTCAACTCCCTAAATTTTTTCTTTTCTTTTAATCTCGATGAACCATGGGCTTTGTTAGATTTCACCGAATGTAGTCAATGTCGGATCTCCACATGGTTCATCATCACAAAACTATGCTATTTTTTCACTATGCCTTTCTTTTTCCTCTTTCATTAGGCATTGAATTTTTTTTCTTGTAATAGTCCAGAACATAGTTCGCTCATGAAATTCATTAAGGATATAAAAATTTAGCTCAATTAAAGGTAGATATAATGAGTTTCATCAATAAAGGTTGAATGGTGGTTAATTTCCATTCTTATTCATTTAAGCTCAAAAGTGGACACTAATGGTAAATATAGACATGGTAGGCTTGAAAGGCTCAAACGTTCCAAAGATCGCCTAAATCATGTCCAAATCAAGTTCATAATTATAAAATTTTGCCTCAAAGTGCCCTCAAATAGGTTCTCTAGTGCTCTAAAATGCTCAAGACAAATCATAGTTAACAAGATTTTTCACTTTCCAATATATACTTCACTCAATCATGACTCAAAAGTGCCCAAAATGTTCCTTAATTTTGACATATTAACTCAACCAAAGATATTCACAAACAAGTCAAAAATTTTCAAAACTCCAGTTGAGATGGAGATTATTTTCATCATGTAATACAGATGCAAGTTTAATTCATGTATTTCTTAACGGTGAACTCATTTTTCAAAAAAAAAAAATTAGATATGCTCAAGAACAACTTAGTCCTAAGATAGATATAAGCATGCAAGAATAGCAACAACAGAACATCAGTTATCAGTAAACACCCCCCCAAACTTAGTATATGCATTGCCCTCAATGTACAATAAACAATAAGTGCAGTAGCAAACACATACCTTGACGACGATCGTCAGTGATCGTCGTCCTCATCGTCATGCTCCGGTGGGGGGGGGGGGGGGGATGGGTAGTATGGCTCATCCGGTTGGTATGGCTGGAATGGCTGGAATGGCGGGAATGTCGGCTGTTGTGGGAAAGGGATAGTAGGGAAACCCTGTGCCAAAGCAGAGTTCCATGGAACTTGGTATTGCATGAACTCCATGTGGCGCTGATTCATCTACTGTTGGTCCCATCGAATTTCCCGTTGTTCATGTCTGATCTCGATTTGTTCAAGTCGGATATCCTATAGGTCACGATGGAGGGAGTCCAGGGTGATAGATGTCGGCACTGCAGTAGCAGATGAGGATGGTCCAGTAGGATGGCTGCTGCCGAGTCGTGGTTGTGCCCTCTATCTACCTGTGGATGGTGTTGGGTGAGCAACCACAATGGACGCCTTTGGTGGAATCACCTCCTCTGCGGGGTCCAGACAACCTCCGCATAATTTCATAGCGATGTAATAGTGGAAGGACAAGGCATGCCAGAACTGGGAGGTCCACGAGTATAGTTCCGGATGGATGCCTCGACAATCCGTCTGAGATCAACAGTGAGTCCGGTAAATATGGCATAAACAATAGTGGCTCGGTCCTTCGTAACCTCATAAGTATGAGTCGATGACATGACTCAAGCTACGATCAGTGAGAACCAAGCCTTGGCTTCCTCCTTCAAATATCAACACAAGCTGTGGCTTTCCATCGCTGCCAGTCGCCATTTAGTGCCCTCAATACAGATGGTGGAAAGAATTGCATCATAATCAATGTGTGACTTACAATACACAGTATAGTCATCATCCGTGATGTTGGGCATGTGGTATAAAGCATTGATGTCCGTGGAATCAAAATGAACGGGTTGTCGCCGTACAGTGACTATGCTGGTTTCAAGATGGGTTTGTGTCCACAGATTGGAGTAGAACTCCCTTACTAGAGGAACCACCACATATCGTGGTTGGCGGACAAACGTGAACCAGTCTCTTCACATTGCCTCCGTAATTACAGCACAACCAAGACTACTGGTGTCCATTCCCCGCTCCCTAATGATATTTCTCTTTCGGTATACCTCATAAAAATCAGTAGCAGCCTCGTTGCGAAATTTGGATGCATCAAAATCTTGGGAAGATGAAGCTACCTGCTTTTGTTTCCTTTTTGGTGCCATACCTCAACAAAATATCCACCACAATTCCCACAACAACACAATATCCAATTCACGTGCAATCTCCCAACACCACACAATCCAATTATAAGCTTTTCAACTTTCCCCCAAACTTATCAAGAACACACAATCCCAATTTCACCAAATAAAAATTTAAGTTCTTACTTTTTTCCTTTTTTTTACACCACAAACACTAACTTAAGCACAAATCAAAGCCCATGTATAACTAAGCTAAAATACCTAAAACAAATCGAAGATTGGAGACTTGGTAGTTCTTAGCTTTCCATGACTTCCAATTGAAGTGTAGGGTAACCAAATCTTCTTCTCCCTTGATAATTCCTGTGAAAAATCTAACTTTGATGTTAGATTTGATTATTCAAAAATTGGAAGGAAAGGGAAGAATTCGGGGAGGATTGGTGAAGAGTTGAGGAGATTTGGTGATTTTGGGGGAGGGTTTCGAGTTTTAAGTGTGTGTAAAGTGTTGAATCTGATTTAAAAAAAAACAAAAATTTTGCCTCGCGATCAATGGCTGATTTTTACCGATCGATCACGAGTTTTTTTTTTTTTGGAAAACCGCGATCGATCGTGGTGTTATGCGGATCGATAGCTGAAACCTTCTGATTTTTTTTTCTTTTTTACGAACACTGCGATCGATCACGAGTTTATGGCGATCGATCGCCAAATCACACAGCCCGAATTTTTTTTTTCATATCAACACTTCTTCTCCCGGGATTAGTTCTTCTCTACCCACTATGCAAAATCGACACATGGAGTCAATCCTCGGACAAAAAAGTTGCAAATAAAACAAGAACTAACTATAAATTGAAAACAAAGAAAAAGGGAGAAGGGGGTGTTCTTAATTTATAGTCCCAAGCTGGACTTATTAGCAAGCCGCTTTAAAGGCTCGAAGTATGTGGATTGGTGTCATCTACGTTGTAGTGCCTCAACCGCTCATCATTTACAACATAAGTGCCTAGAATAGGATCACTTACCTTAATTGCTCCATGAGCATAGACAGTAGTCACCGTGAATGGTCCAACCCATGAAGCATTTCGCTTTCTTTGGAAAATGCGATGTGGTGGCGCTTTATGTAATTGGCCTGTCTCTCCCTTAGTGAAAGTCCTTTTATCATTTTGCTTCTTCGCACTCCTTGGCTTCACCATGTCATGGCTCTTACCTTCTTTAGTCTCTAGCTCGGTTTTCACCTCCACCTCATTAGTACATTGCACCACATCAACAAGCAAAGTATCCATCATGTTAACTTTTAGATAATCATGCTCATTGTGTGTGTGTTGAAGATTTAAACATATTGAATGTAACCCGGTCCTCTCCTATACGGAGAATCAACTTCCCTTCTTCAACATCAATGATGGCTCTTCCAGTAGCTAGGAATGGGCGTCCCAGGATCAATGGCATTCTCACATCCCCCTCCATATCCAACACTAGGAAATCCACAGGGAAGATGAATTGATCTATCTTGACTGTCACATCTTCGATGATTCCTGGTGGGTAGGTGATAGACTTGTCCGCCATTTGCAACACCACCCTTGTGGGCTTCGGCTCTCCCGATCCCAGTCGCCTAAAAATAGACAAAGGCATTAAGTTCACACTAGCAACTAGATCACATAACGATTTAATGGAAGAAATAAGCCCAATAATCCTGGATCATTTAACTTAGTGGCCGATTTCTTTTGCACAATAGCACTACATTCCTCAGTCAAAAAGACAGTCTCGTGCTCTCCCACTTTCTGCTTCTTAGATAACATTTTCTTTAAGAATTTGGCATAATTAGGCATTTCTAGTAACGCAATCAATAAATGGTATATCAATATGCAAATTCTTAAGCATGTCTAAAAATTTGGCAAAGTTTGTATCAACCTTAGCCCTATTAACTCCTGCAGGGAATGGGAGAGGAGTGTGTACCTTTTCTTGTGGTGAGATCGATATAGTGGCTCTAGTGGACTTACCATTATTGTGTGGTTGCTCCTTATCCTCTTGCTTACCTGACATCTTTTCAGTCTCCTTCTCGTCACCAAGTTCTTTTCCACTCCTAAGGGTCACAACATTGGCTTGCTCCCTTGGATTCTTCTCCATGTCACTCAGTAGAGTTCCTGGTGCTCTTCCAGCTAACATATTTGCCAGTTGTCCCACTTGAGTTTCCAAGTTCTTAATTGATGCATCTTGATTTTGCATCCTATTCTCCGTCATTGTCATGAACTTGGTCAGCAACTCTTCCATACTCGGGTTTGGTGGATAACCCGGTGGAGGTTGTGGATACAAGACATTCTTTTGGTTGACCAAGAAAAGTTTTGATGATTCCTCCACGGTTGGTTATAGTTGTTGGAGTATGAGTTACCCTGTGGTGGCTTGTTTCCTACAAAGTTAGCATTTTCAGTAGGTTGAACAAAAGGATTACCTGCTTGGCATTCCGTGCTCAGATGTTTGCCTCCCCACATAATTAGCACATGATCACTTGAGCTTTCATTGCTGTCATGCACAAACTATCCATTTTCTTGTTCAAAGCCTCCAATTGAGCTTGTATCGCTGTCACTTAATCCACGTGATGCACCCCAATTGGTCTCTTTGGCACATTCCTCTCAGACTGCCACTGGTAACTGGTAGAAGCCATCTCTTCCAAAAGTGTATAGGCCTCCTCCAGTGTCTTTCTCATAATGGTACCTCTTGCTGCTACATCAACCATGTATCTATTAGCAGAAAATAAACCATTGTAAAATGTTTGTACCTGAAGCCAAATCGGAAGGCCATGATGTGGAGTAGATCCTTGAAGCGCTCCCAAGCTTCATACAGTGTCTCAGGATCATGTTGCATGAATGTGGTGATATCAATGCACATCTTAGCCGTCTTAGAAGGGGTAAAGTATTTTGATAAAAAGGCTTGAGCCATCTCTTCCCAGTAGTGATCGATCCTGCAGTCAATGAATTCAACCAACTCTTAGCTTTAGTATGTAAGGAAAAAGGAAAAAGGAAAAAGTTGTAACCAGATGGCGTCATCAGTGACGCCATTGTGCTTGAACGTGTCGTATATCTCCAAGAAGTTGGAGATATGAGCATTAGGATTATCAGTAGATGATCCTCCAATTGCACTGAGTGTTGAATCATCTGAATTATGACAGGCTTGATCTCGAAGGTATTAGCCTGAATCCTCGGTCTAGCTATGCTCGATAGATTTACATGGAAAGAGGGTTGTGCGTAGTCCATCATAGATCGTGTAGATGGCACTTCCTCATTGTGCCATTCACGTCCACCGTTTCCTCCTTTTATTCTCAGCCATCGCTCGAGCTTCTCTCCGAAGTCTTCGGCAAGTTCGTTCAATCTCTAAGTCAAGTGGCTCTAGTATAGTTTTGTCACTTCGTAGCATGCACTACGAGGACAACTATATGCAAAAAAATCAAAACAACAAAGGAACAACAGTAGTGAAATAGTATAACCCGTAATAAAAGTAACAATAAAAAGAAAATATGGTTAAATTATAGTCAACTAATCTCCTATGATATTACATAAACTAGTCCCCGGCAACGACGTCAAAAACTTGATCGCTATTATTTTAAACAGTATTTTAGAGTGTAGCGATTGCGTACCGCAAGTGTACGGTGTCAAGTTTTAGTATAATGATATTATAAGTACGAGTGTCAAACCCACAGAGACTAGTAGCAATTACCAGAGTTAATTAACCTATCTATATTTAGCCTACGAATATTGAGAGAAATTTAATTATTGCGAACCCAGAAATTTTGTCAATTCAAATGTAGCTAATCCTTGAAAAGCATTAAAAACATAACCATACTCAAAGAATTGTAGAAAAATCAATCAAAAACTCAAACTTAAATAATTGGTTCATACAAAAGAACCCCTAATCTTGATAGATAACTTAGCCAACTACCATCATCAAATAATAATGCAAAAATATGTCTTTCAACAATATCAACATCAAAATCTAAAATTCAAAAGTAAATAAGTTCAGAAATACTAATAAACGCGGGTGTCACTCCGTGCGTCGCTCCATAATTCCGTCTCTTGCGTTGTTCTTGCTTCTTGAATGAATTGTGGTATTTTTGGTGTGAATGGAAGATGAGAGAGCTGCTCTTAGGTCTGATAAAAGAGGTGCAAAAGTCCTCTTTTTCGTGCATTAGGTCTGCTATATATAAGAAATGAGGTGTATGGAGGAACCATCTTGAACCAAACTCAAAAAGTATTTTTTTTCCAGAAAACTCCTATTCGCGATCGATCTCCATTAACTCCCGACAATCGCTGAACCATACTAGACACTGGCCACCAAAGTGCACATATCCACGATCGATCTCGGATCCTTACCGATCAATCACGGCTTTCTCCTGGACGTTGGCGATCGATCGCGGCTAGTTGGCGATCGATCGCGGCTAGTTGCCGATCGATCGCCAATATAATCTGCTTGGTTCCTCGATTTACCACTACATGATCGATCGCTGTGTTATGTCGAGCAATCGCCGAGTTGTATAACTTCAATCCTTGAGATTCCGGGCCTTCTTTCAACGTCTTTGCTCGGTTTGGTCCCTTTTCAACATTTTTAGCGCTTTTTTCTCCACTTTTATTCCATTGGACCTAGATTCCTGAAATACACAAATATATACCAAAAAGCGTAAAATTGTCCAGGAATCAACACGAAAATCCATATAAAATCATAGCAAAATATGTGTAAAATTCACGCTTATCAAGTATCCACGTAATCAAGCGTGGTTTGGCATCTTCCTTTGCAAGCAAGTACTTAAGTGCAGCATGACCAGTGTAGACAATAACTTTGGCTAAACATAGATAAGAGTGTAACTTATCGAATGCAAATACTATGGCTAGAAGCTCTTTTTCAGTCATGGCATAATTTTGTTGTGCTTCATTCAAAGTGCGACTAGCATAATAAATAGTATGAAATACCTTGTGTAAGGAATCCAACTTTTAGGATCGGGGTAGTGTTTAGACGGGGGGGGGGGGGGGGGGTGAATAAACACTAGATTTAATTTCGATTTTACTCGGTTTGATGCAGACTGTTAGGTACTGCAGTAGCTTCTCAATATGTTGCAAGTCAGCAGACACTGATTATAGTACGTAAGATATCTGTTGGACTTGTGAGTAGTAATAACTGAATGGTAATTTGCAGTAAGTAAATTACACAAATATTGTTTCTGGAAGTTCGAAGCACAACTCTTCTACGTCTCCCCTTCTTCCTTTGCAGGAAGGTTACACTAGAAGACTTTGTTTACACTTTACAGTATACAACCTCCTTAGGCACTCACACAGCTTGGCCTAAACTCCTAGCAATCACAACTTTCTAAGTTATTTACAATGTATTCTATAACACTCACACGATATATAAAACTATTTTGCTTCGAGTGTTCTTTGAGCAGTAGACTCAGTTGTAGTTAATCTTTCAATATTACATTAGTAGTTCTTTTCTACTCTTGCTGAAACTTCAGAGTATATCAATGAGATGATTAGCTTTGACGTTGATGTTTTTCTTGTGTTTGATCAGATGGTTCAGCTAACCTCTTCATTCTTCACTTGGATGTATTTATAGACACAGTGGTCTAACGACAACTTTTCTATATTTGGAGGAGATCAATTTTCTGTCTTCATTCCAAATTCTGATTGTCTTCTTTCCTATTTTGTTAAGCAACAACTCTTTTATTCTGACGCTAATGGTGACGGAGATATAGCAAGGTGCGGTGCTCTGTTGTACCTTTGTCAGAATAGGTTGTACTTGTTTTGTCTTGTTGCTTTGTGCATTTGCTGGATAGTTAGACATCTGCTGGTTCTCTTCTTTCAAATGATCGTTCATCTTTCTGTACTCGGTAGATGTCTTTGTCCAGTGGATGTCTGTATCCGGTAGATAATCATCCAGTAGATGTCTATCCAGTAGATGTCAATCCGGTAGATGTCTATCCAGTAGATGTCCATCCGGTAGATGTCTATCCAGTAGATTGTCATCCGGTAGATGTCAATCCGGTAGATGTCTATCCAGTAGATGTCCATATGGTAGATGTCAATCCGGTAGATGTCTATCAGTAGATGTCCATCCGGTATATGTCAATCCGGTAGATGTCTATCCAGTAGATGCCAATCCAGTAGATGTCTATGTAATCACCAAAACTTAGAAATGTTTTCCCAACAATTTCCCCCTTTTTGGTGATGACAAAACTTAGCACTGGAGACTCTTGCTTGATTATTTTGAACATCAACTTCTGTTCAGGCTTAGAGACAAAACAACGTAGACTTGCAATTTGTTAGATAGATAAGCAGATTACAAGTAGTAAGCAAACTGAATATTTGAAAGAATGTCATTTTTATTTAAAATGAATTCTGATTACATAGTACATCTTACAAAACTTTCAGCAAACCTATTTCTACAATCTATTCAACTGGGTAAAGACAACTTGAGAAACATAGCCAGTATGGAATGATCCGAGCCAGCTAGTTCCAGAGTTGTTGACAAAGGGAGGGGGGAGAAAATGCATACAGAGAGGATTAGAACAAAAGAAAACCTAGAAAACCAACTTTATCTTCAAAGTAGTCCTCTGTTCATTTATCAAGGTCTCTGTCTTTATTGAAAATTCTCTGTCTTCCCCTTTTTGTCATCAGCACCCAGGCATCTGCTGTCCAAATTCCAGGCTGGTGGAGAAACACCTGGTCCAGGAAGCTGGAGCTAGCATAGATGGGTGGTTAGATAAGTAATCAACCCGTGGAGGGTTGATTTAGATAAGTAATGAACCTATGAATAATCGATGCAGAGAAGTTGCAAGACCAGTAAGGAATTGGTAAGTTGAGCATGTTTGGTGAGTTGAGTAGGAGGAACTAGCATGCTATTTATAGTGAAAAATTAGGAAGTTGCAGTATGAGATGTCATTTCATGCGGAAAGTAGTGCAGATAAAGGTAGATAAGAATTGACAGAATCATCAAGATTTATAATAAACAGATAATTGTTAACAAAAGAAGACAAAAAACATGTTACTGCTTTTCGCCCGAGCCAATGCTTGGAGCAGTCACGGGTGGAAGAGGGTGTGCCAGCAGGAGGTTGTCGTGGACTGTGGGACCGTTGCTGGGAGGGAGGTCTTGACCGACTTGGCTCATCAGCTGCAACAGATGATCGTTGAGCTGGATCCGGTTCTCGTCTGTGCAAGAGAGCAGGTCTGCTGGGCTCCGGTAGACGTCTAGTGGATTGAGGAACAGCTGGTAGACTGTTGCTCAAATTCTGTATCTGAGAAGCAAAAACCGCCTGCATATTAGCCAGCTGATTGGTCAGTGCTTCCTTGGCATCCTCAATTTTGTCTTCAAGTGCCAGTGAGGTGGCAGTATGAAGAGATTCATTTTGCTGGGTAATCTGAAGACGAGCCTGCCCTATCCGAGAGAAAGAATCAGCAAAAGCATCCACAACAAAAGTTTGGAGCCTGATTACGATAGTCGTCAGATTGCTTATGTCACGATACACCTGCTGAAATTGTGAGTCGGTATGCTGCTGATGACCCCCAATGATAAGGCTAGCAGTGCGTTCTTCTTGTTTTAGCTTGTTTACATCACTGGCTAGCTCAGAGATTACATTGGATAGATGCACCAAATGATCAGCAATGCTAGGAGGCCCTTCAAGAGGAAGGTGAATGGGAAAGTTGAAGAAATCCTCAGGAGGATCATGTTCCAAGGATTGATCCAGGGCATCCGTTTGAGTTTCAGCATTTGTGGTGACGACGCCGGGAGGACCATCAATATCAGCAGTAGTCAAAATAGCAGTAGCTTCAGTGGGTGGTGTAGCAGGTATGACGGTATCAATGACATCCATGCCAGTAGCAGCGTGCTCCAGCTCAGTTGCAGAGGACGAAGTACGATCAACAGAGTTTGGCAAAGATTCACTATGTTCATCATTATCTAAGAAGACGGTAACTTGATGAACCACAGTCTGTATGACAGTGTCAACATTGATAGGATCCACATCCAGTACTTGTAAAGGTTGATCACTGACAGAACCTGGAGCAGAGGTGATAAGCGGTTCAGGGATAGGAGCGGTTAGAGTAGGATCTACCACAGAGACTTCAGCTGGGGGGGTAGGAACTATGTCCAAGTCAGTAGGAGTTGGACTTTCATCTCTTGGTAAGGCAGAGCAAGAGTGTAGACCCGTTGATATTCTGAGATCATGAAGAGCAGTCCATATCAAGCTTGGGTCCTAATGCATTTAAAACAGCCCGATCGTGATTTGCTGTGCCAGAGTCAATGTTAAACTGTTGGAGCCTCGAATGAACAAGAGCTTGAAGTTCTCCCACATAATTCATCATGCGAAAGACATCTCGAAGCTTCAAACTCTTCTCGATGTCAGTGAGCTGAAGGTAAGCCAGGATGAGATTCTCATCTAGCCGTGCCTGTTAAAGAATGTGAGAGAAATCATCGAAGCGGATTTTTAGACGCGCCTCCACCCATCGATCAAATATTGCAAGCTGTGGTTGAAGCTTGGCTTCCACTTCAGCCATGACCATTTGAATTTCAAACGCGACTGGGGTGGACACTGGTCCCATAACTGCTTTGCCCTTTCCGGTGGTAGTGTCCTTAGGGTGACAATAAGGATAGGTAGACTTTGGTTGCCGGAAGCTGATAGTGCCATGTACTTGTTGAGAACTCACAAGTTTGGAGGAGTTGTCAGTTGGAGCGGCTGGTTCAGTGAGTACCATGGCCAAAGAGGCAGCTGATGCAGTTGGTTCCTCTGGTGGAGGATTTTCGGGACTTATTTCCCTAGAAGTTGTGGTAACCGCTGCCGGAACTGCAGTAGAGATGGTACCAGCAACAGTTGAAGTAGTAGTAGTAACTTGCTGCTTGAGGACAGTAGGAGCCCCTTTTCTGGTTCTTGGCTTTTTAGGAGGGGGAGGAGGTGATGACTCAGCAGACTCGGATATCGTCTATTCAGAGTCACTCACAACTTGAGTTGTCCGCCACTTCATCAGACCAACTTCTCTGCCAACTCGTTGACGGTGAATCTGAAGATATTTGGCAGTGACAAGCTTCCCTGGATGAAGAGTAAATAAAGCCCCCGCCTGAATATGTTTACTGTCAAAGATGCGGCTGAGAGGAAGAGCAAAACCCGATTGACCCTTCCCGATGTCACTAGTCCAATAAGAACCTGAAAAAGGACGACTGACCAATTGACATCCAACCCTTTGACAATGACACTCATAACATCAAACTTCTCTGGGGTGATGACATCAAAAGATCCAGCTTTGCAAAGCAGACCTTTGGAGATGACATCAGCCAGTTGGCGAAATGACTCTTCATTAAAATCTTTTTAAAGGGAGGACGTCGCAGACGAGCGTCAGAGCCTGAGAAGATGGTGCACATTTCGTCCCTAGTAGCCATTCAAACGGTGAAGAAGTCTGTGAGTCCAGTAGAAGGAAGACATAAGTGGGTGGCAAAGGCCAGTTGAGCTATGGTGACAAGCTGACCAGAGATGGACGCCACCATTAAGTCGTCTAAAATTTTTGCATTGGCTAAGAATTCTTGGAGAGCTTCTTTGTAGAATGTAGGAGCCTGACTGAGTATCACCAGAAGTCCAGAGGTATCCAGTTTTGAAAAACTTCTTTGATGTCTTCATCAGAATTGATTGAAATCGAATGAAAATCCACGTGAATAGCATTTGTGACGAAGCGGGGCTGGGTATTCTTTGACATTTTGGTGTAGATACAGAGAATCAGATGACCTAAAGAGTAAGAGTTTCTGGAGAGAAAGTTAGCGCAGGAAGTTTGGAAAATATACAAGTAAGAGAAAAACAAGAATGAAAATGGCGGTTAAAGAGAGTAGATGTAACGTCGTACTGTAGATGAGCGGACACATGGATACGTGGCGGTCATCTAACGATTAAAATTTTTAAAAAAATAAATAAAAGGACAAGATTTGGCGGTATATAAAATTAAATTTGAATTCTGACGTTCCAGTAGGTTAATAGTTATCGAAGGTTATTTTCAGCAAAGCATACTTGGTAAGGTCTGCTGATATGTAGAGTCCTACTGGTACGGTAGCATCTATTGGTATGTAGAGTCCTACTGGTAAGGCAACATCTACTGCAGCAGACTATTGTTTTACCAGCTAAGATTTAATAGACCTTTGAAAAAAAATCTCTAACTAAAATTCCCCCTAAATTCATGCAGTTTCTACTAAGTAATTCCCCCTGAATTCATCATATAGAAATAATCGCAATCAAGGGTTTATTTCAATTAAGCCAAGAATATTTCGAAAATAGGAGAACTTAGCGTCGGGTAGGGGTTTTGTGAAGATATCTGCCGCTTGTTGTTCGGTGGATATGTGTTCTAGCCGAATCTCTTTATTCATAACGATATCTCTAATGAAATGATGACGGATGTCAATATGCTTGGTGCGAGTATGAAGAACAGGGTTGTACGTGATAGCTATGGCAGATGTATTATCACAAAAGATTGGTGCTTCAGTGGATTCAATTCCATAATCTCGCAGTTGTTGTTGAATCCAGAGCAGTTGAGCACAGCAGCTTCCAGCAGCAAGGTACTCTGCCTCTGCAGTAGATGTTGCTATGGTGTCTGCTTCTTGGAACCCCATGAGATTAATCTATCTCCGCGAAATCAATATCCGCTGGTACTTTTCCTATCAATTTTGCATCCTGTGTAGTCAGCATCTGAATATCCAATCAGATTAAACATTGAGTCTCTTGGATACCAGAGACCAACATTTTCAGTGCTTTTAAGATATTTGAGAATCCTTTTGACAGCAGTGAAGTGCGATTGCTTGGGATTTGCTTGGAAACGAGCACACATACAGACTGCATACATTATGTGGTCGGCTGGCTGTCAAGTAAAGTAAGGATCCGATAATACCGCGATACATTGTTACTTCGACTGGTATGCCTGAATTATCCAAGTCGAGTTTGAGAGATGAGCTCATTGGAGTGACAGTTGCTGAACTTGTACTCATTCCATACTTCTTCAGCAGTTCCTTGGTATATTTAGACTGAGTTATCAGAATTTCGTCACTGGATTGCTTGACTTGCAATCCTAAGAAAAAATATAATTCTCCCATCATGCTCATCGCAAACTGATCCTGCATTATTTTTGAAAATCTTTCCCAAAGTTTTGAGTTAGTACTGCCGAAAATAATATCATCAACATAAATTTGAACTAGCAGAGTATGGTCACCCTTTGTGAATTTGAACAGGGTCTTGTCCACCGTGCCAATGGTAAAATTATGCTCAGTCAAATTTTTTGACAGAGTTTCATACCATGCGCGGGGAGCTTGCTTTAAACAATACAAAGCTTTGTTTAGACGAAAAACAGACGAAGGCTGCTGATGGCTTTCAAATCCAGGAGGTTGCTCAACATAAACTCTTCCTGGAGTTTGCCGTTAAGAAACGCACTCTTAACATTCATCTGATAGACTTTAAAGTCTTTGAATGCAGCAAATGCAAGGAATATGTGAATTGCTTCTAATCGAGCTACATGAGCAAAAGTTTCATCGAAATCAATGCCTTCTTCTTGTCTGTAGCCCTGTACAACTAATCTTGCTTTATTTCTGATGACTACACCATTTTCATCTAATTTATTTCTAAATACCCATTTGGTACCTTGTGATGCGGTGGTCGTGGTACTAAGTACCATACTTTGTTTCTATTAAATCGATTTAGTTCTTCATGCATTACTTCTACCCAGCTAGGGTCTAACATAACATAATCAATCTTTTTGGGTTCTATGTGTGATATGAATGCAGTATGAAGGAATTCATTAATCATCTGTCCTCTGGTGCGTAGAGGAGCAATAGAGTTACCTATGACCTGCCAAGGAGGATGATCCTTCATCCACCGGAGCGGAGGTCCAAGAGGATTGATTTCTTCATTTGGGTGAATATGAGTGAGTAGCTCAGAAGATTTGATTGATTCATCTTTTTGTTAGTTCCATCTACTGCAGCAGGGATATTTATAACAGTGTCATTGTCAGCTGGGTGCAGTGCTTGTGGACCAGCAGACTCCGCTGCCTGTGCTTCAGGAACTTCTGGTTCCAACGAGCAGTCAATCCTGCTTCTGTAATCTATGTTGGGAAAACATTTCTAAGTTTTGGTGGTGACAAACATCTACCGGGTGATGGACATCAACTGGATACAGACACCTACCGGGTGACAAACATCTACCGGGTGATGGACATCAACTGGATACAGACACCTACCGGGTGACAAACACCTACCGGGTGACAAACATCTACCTGGTGATGGACATCAATTGGATACAGACACCTACCGGGTGACAAACATCTACCGGGTGATGGACATCAACTGGATACAGACACCTACCGGGTGACAAACATCTACCAAATGGACATCAACTGGATAAACATCTACCGGATGGACATCAACTGGATAAACATCTACCGAATGAACATATACTGAACGGACATCAACTGGACAAACATCAGCTGGATGAACATCTACCGGATGGACATTTACTAGACAGACATCTACCGGATAGTCATCTACTAAAGAATGAATGATCATTTGAAAGAAGAAAGCCAGCAGACATCGAACAATCCAGTAAGAGCTCAAAGCAACAAGACAAAACAAGTACAACCTATTCTGACAAAGGTACAACAGAGCGGCGCACCCTGCTATATCTCTGCCACCATTAGCGTCAGAATAAAAGAGTTGTTGCTTAACAAAATAGGAAAGAAGACAATCAGAATTTGGAAAGCTGATCTCTTCCTAATACAGAAAAGTTGCCGTTAGACCACTGAGTCTATAAATACGTCCAAGTAAAGAATGAAGAGATTAGCTGAACCATTCAATCAAACAAAAGGAAAACATCAACATCAAAGCAAATCAATTCATTGATATTCTCTGAAGTTTCAGCAAGAACAGAAAATAATTACAACTGTAATCTTGACAGATTAACTGCAACTGAGTCTGCTGCTCGAAAAACACTCGAAGTGAAACATATTATATTTGTGTGAGTGTCATAGAAATCATTGTAAACAAATTAGGAATTTGTGATTGCTAGGAGTTTAGGCCAAGCTGTGTGAGTGCCTAAGAAGGTTGTATACTGTAAAGTGTAAACCAAATTCTTCTAGTGCAACCTTCCTGCAAAGGATGAAGGGGAGACGTAGAAGTGTTGTGCTTCGAACTTCCAGAAGCAATACTTGTGTCATTTACTTATTGTTTTTTACCATTCAGTTATTAGTACTCACAAGTCCAGCAGACGTCTTCTGCACTATAATCAGTGTCTGCTGACTTGCAAATATTAAGAAGCTACTGCAGTACTTAACAGTCTGCAGCAACCCGAGTTAAATCAAAATTGTATCTAGTGTATATTTGACCACCTCTTCTAAACACTACCCTGATCCTAACAAGTGGTATCAGAGCTTATGTCATCTTAATCTTGAGAAATTACCAAAAACTGATGGCCTCATTCAGCAAAATTCCCATGTTCAAGAAGGATGAATATGATGACTGGAGAATTCGTATGCAAGCACATCTGAGTGCCCAAGATGATGATATGTGGTTCGTCATTACTGATGGACCAATGAAGATCATGAAGGTCAATACATCAGCTGCCATTACAGGTGGTGAACCCCAGATGGTCGAGAAGGAAAGATCCTTCTGGACAAATGAAGAAAAGAAAAAAGCAAATCTGGACAATGTGGCCAAAGACATACTGTTCAAAACTCTGGACAAAAATATGTTCAACAAGATCAAAATGTGTCCCACTGCAAAGGACATCTGGGAAAAGATTGCTCAGCTATGCGAAGAAAATGATCAAACCAAGGAAAACAAGCTCACTGTCGCCCTACAAAAGTTTGAAAACATCAAAATGATGTCCGGATAGACTCTCAGCGAATATGATGAAAGAGTAACTGGAATCATAAATGAACTCAATAGCCTTGGTAAAGATCTATCCAAGAGGGAAATCACTCTAAAGGTCATGAGAGGTCTCCCAAGAGAATTGGATGTAAAAACGATTGCTATGAGAGAATCCAAAGACTTAAACAAGATAGATCTACATGATTTATTTGCTGACTTAAAAGCATATGAGTTTGAACTAGGGATTCGGAGTGAAGATGAACCCAACACCAGTCATCCAACCAAAGTTCTTAGTGCATCTGAAGCTCTGCCTACCACAACAGAAATGACTCCTGAACAAATATGCAATGATGCAATGGTGCTGTTTGTCAAAAAATTTGGAAAGTTTATGAAGAAGAGTCAAAAGGCCTATCAATCTTATCCAAGGAAGCAGAACTTCAAAAATGGATCAGATGAGGATGATCGTGTATGCTTCAACTGTCTTAAGCCAGGACATTTTATCGCTGACTGTCCTAAACCAAAGAATGATGATCAAAAGAGAGGATCCAGGGACTATAGAAAGTCAAAGGAGAGTAGAAGATCATCCAGAAGGGACAGAGAACAGAAAGTACTGGTGGCTGAAGAGAACAAGAGCAAATGGGATGATTCAGAGTCAGAATCAGAAAAGTCTACCAGCTCATCCAGTGAGAGTGAAGAGGAAGAAGTTCACTACTTAATGGCCAACGATGACTGTGAGGTAACTGATTCGAATCTCTCTGAATTTACACATAATAAACTCACCAATGAATCGCCTGACATGATTAATGAATATCAGATGTTGTATTAATCCTTCGAGAATTATAAGACCGAACAACCAGTCCCAACAGAACAACAAAACAACAATCTTGATTGTGAAAAATCAAATGAGTTGAAAAGCTTAAGGGAAAAAGTAAGTCGGCTCGAGAAAGAAAGGGATGAAGCAACATGTGCACACCAGAAACTCATTAAGCTGGTTCGCACATGGAATGCATCTACTGCCAGAAAAGATGAAATGCTTGATTCAATAAGGCTTGCTGGTGATCTTACCGGTATAGGCTACTCTAACAATGATAGTAACTCATCTGGCATCAAATCTCAACTGTGTCTAGAAAGGAACAAGATTCAAACAATGAATTTTGTAAGATCAAGCACAGTATATGAACCAAGTGAGTTGGTTAATGAATCTGTTGGGCTAACACTCATCAAGGAACGGGCATCATACAAAGATATCGGTTATGTTGAGCCAAAAGAGAAAGCTAGACCGGGGAAAAAGTTTAGAAATAAACATAATCCCACAGGTCAAGCCACTCGAGAGGTAAAACCCAACTGGTACTATAATTGTATGCCTGTCCAAAAGAGATATATGCTTCCAAACAGAAACCAAAAACCTAAACAACACGCATATACTCAATATCACACATATCACCCAAGAACATCTTTATCATTTAATGCACACACGTTTCAGGACACACACAGACCCAAACAATTCAGGGTTATACATGTGTGGGTCCCAAAAGGACTAATCCTGTCTGGACCCAAGTAGGATTGGGTACCAATCATCTTATCGCTTTAATTGCAGAAAGCTAGAATTCATCAAGTTCGGAGCTCAGATTGGTTTCTGGACAGCGGATGTTCTAGACACATGACAGGACATGCTTGCTTATTGTCTGAATTGATGGACACCAGCGGACCTAGAATAACCTTTGGAGACAACGCGAAAGGTAGAACCGTGGGTAAGGGTAAGATTATCTACGGTAACATTATTATTAAAGATATTCTGTTGGTTGAAAATTTATGTTATAACTTGATTAGCACCAGTCAACTCGGTGACAATGGTCACTCTGTAGAATTCAACCAGCACTCATGCACAATCAAATCTATTGATGGCAGTGTATTCCTTGTAGGAAGAAGGCATGAGAACACAAATAAAATTGATTGGAACCTAAATCAGCCTACTTCGTCTACTTGCTTTGCTGCCTTGAATACTTCCAAAAATTGGCTTTGGCACAAACGATTGAGTCACTTAAACTTTAAAACTATTGCCAGTCTGCGTAAACTTGATCTAGTCATTGGACTGCCTCAAATAGAGTTTTCAAAAGACAAGATCTGTGCAGCATGCCAACTTGGTAAGCAAATCAGATCCTCCTTTAAGAACAAAGGGAGTAAATCTTCTTCTCGTTGCCTAGAGTTAGCTGCATATGGATCTTTGCGGTCCTATACCAGTAACAAGTCTAGGGGGAATGAAGTATGCCCTAGTGTTAATAGAGGATTACTCTCGTTTTACGTGGGTCCTTTTTTTAAGTGGCAAAGATCAGGCTACTCCAAAGCTGATCAAACTACTGAAAAGACTCCAAAATGAGAAATCGTGTGGGATAGACTGGATTCGTAGTGATAAAGGTACCGAGTTTACCAATCAGTCACTTGAATCATATCTAGATGACCTTGGTATTAAACACGAATACTATGCTGCAAGAACCTCACAACAAAATGGAGTTGATGAGCGTAGGAACCGCACTTTGAAAGAAGCTGCGCGAACTATGCTTGCAGAATCAGATATTTTGCAGAGATTTTGGGCAGAAGCTGTCAACACAACATGTTATATGCAGAACAGATCAATGATTAATAAGCGAGCAAATAAATCCCCTTATGAGATCTGGAATGGCAATAAGCCATATATTTCTCATTTCCATGTGTTTGGTTGCAAATGTTTTATTCACAACAATTGAAAATCTCACCTCTATTGATGCCAAATCTAATGTTGGAATATTTCTTGGATATTCTATAGTTAGTAAAGCTTTCAGAGTATTTAATAATATAACACTTACTGTAGAAGAATCTGTGCATGTAAAATTCGATGAATCTACTGATTGTACTGTATCTGATTTACAAATCAACAACTTGAGCAATCGACTTGAAAACACTCACATAGATGAAGATGTTGATGATGAGATAGATTACAGAAGCAGAATTGACTGCTCTTTAGAACCAGAAGTTCCTGAAGCACAAGCAGAGGAGTCTGCTGGTCCACAAGCACTGCACCCAGCTGACAGTAACAATGTTATACTCACTCCTGCTGCAGTAGATGGAACTAACGAAAAAGATGCATCAATCAAATCTCCCGAGCTACCCACTCATATTCATTCAAATGAAGAGCTCAACCTCTTGGACCTCCGCTCCGGTTGATGAAGGATCATTCTCCTGGGCAGGTCATAGGTAACCCTGTTGCTCCTCTACGCACCAGAGGACAGATGATTAATGAATTTCTTCATGCTGCATTCATATCTCACATAGAACCCAAAAAGATTGATGATGCTATGTTAGACCCAAGCTGGGTAGATGCAATGCAGGAAGAACTAAATCAGTTTGAGCGAAACAAAGTATGGTATTTAGTACCACGACCACAACATCACACTATAATAGGTACCAAATGGGTATTTCGAAATAAACTAGATGAAAATGGTGTAGTCATCAGAAATAAAGCAAGATTATTTGATTTCGACGAAACTTTTACTCCTGTAGCTCGATTAGAAGCCATTCGTATATTTCTTGCATTTGCTGCTTTTAAAGACTTTAAAGTCTACCAGATGGATGTTAAAAGTGCGTTTCTTAACGGCAAACTCAGCAGTCTTCTTCTATTTTTCGTCTCAACAAAGCCTTGTATGGTCTAAAGCAAGCTCCTCGTGCATGGTACGAAACTCTGTCAAAATATTTGACTGAGCATAACTTTACCATTGGCACTGTGGACAAGACCCTATTCAAATTCACAAAGGGTGACCATACTCTGCTTGTTCAAATTTATGTTGATGATATAATTTTCTGCAGTACTAACTCAAAGCTTTGCTAAAGATTTTCTAAAATTATGCAGGATCAATTTGAGATGAGCATGATGGGAGAATTATCATTTTTCTTAGGATAGCAAGTCAAGCAATCCAGTGAAGGAATTCTGATAACTCAGTCTAAATATATCAAGGAACTGCTGAAAAAGTATGGGATGAGTACAAGTTCAGCAGCTGCCACTCCAATGAGCTCATCTGCAAAACTCGACTTGGATAATTCAGGAATACCAGTCGAAGTAACAATGTATCGAGGTATTATCGGATCATTACTTTACTTAACAGCCAGCCGACCAGACATCATGTTTGCAGTCTGTATGTGCGCTCGGTTCCAAGCAATTACCAAGCAGTCACATTTCACGGCTGTCAAAAGGATCCTCAAATATCTGAAAGGCACTGAGAATGTCGGTCTATGGTATCCAAGAGACTCAATGTTTAATCTGATCGGATATTCAGATGCCGACTACGCTGGATGCAAAATTGATAGAAAAAGTACCAGTGGATACTGTCAATTTCTTGGAGATAGACTAATCTCATGGGGTTGCAAGAAGCAGATATCCATAGCAACGTCTACTGCAGAGGCAGAGTACCTTGCTGCTGGAAGCTGTTGTGCTCAACTGCTCTGGATTCAACAACAACTAAGAGCTTATGGAATTGAATCCACTGAGGCACCCATATTTTGTGATAATACGTCTGCCATAGCCATTACATACAACCCGGTTCTTCATACTCGCACCAAACATATTGACATCCGTCATCATTTCATCAGAGATCACGTTATGAAGAAAGAGATTCGGCTAGAGTACATATCTACCGAACAACAAGCAGCAGACATCTTCACAAAACCCCTAACGGACGCTAAGTTTTCCTATTTTCGAAATATTCTTGGTTTAATTTAAATAAATCCTTGATTACTATTATTTTAGTATGATGAATTAAGGGGGAATTACTTAGTAGAAACTGCATGAATTAAGGGGGAATTTTTGTTAGAACTTTATCATTGGTTATTTAAGCTCAGCTGGTAACACAACTGCCTACTGCAGTAGGTGCTTTCGTACCAGTACGACTCTACATACCAGTAGATGTTACCTTACCAGTCGAACCCTGTATACCAGCAGGCTTTACCGTACAACCCGGTTCTTCATACTCGCACCAAACATATTGACATCCGTCATCATTTCATCAGAGATCACGTTATGAAGAAAGAGATTCGGCTAGAGTACATATCTACCGAACAACAAGCAGCAGACATCTTCACAAAACCCCTAACGGACGCTAAGTTTTCCTATTTTCGAAATATTCTTGGTTTAATTTAAATAAATCCTTGATTACTATTATTTTAGTATGATGAATTCAGGGGGAATTACTTAGTAGAAACTGCATGAATTAAGGGGGAATTTTTGTTAGAACTTTATCATTGGTTATTTAAGCTCAGCTGGTAACACAACTGCCTACTGCAGTAGGTGCTTTCGTACCAGTACGACTCTACATACCAGTAGATGTTACCTTACCAGTCGAACCCTATATACCAGCAGGCTTTACCAAGTATGCTTTGACAGAAATAACCTTCAATAACTATTAACCTCTTGGAACGTCGGAATTCAAATTTACTTTTATCTAAAAATAAATTATTTCAATCCCGCCCAAATCTTGTCCTTTTATTTATTTTGTTAAGATTTTTCAATCGTTGGATGATCGCCACGTACCCATGTGTCCGCTCATCTACAGTATGACGTTACATCTACTCTCTTCCTTAACCGCCTTTAACATCATCTCTTTTCTCTTACTTGTAATTTTCTTTCAAAAAATTACTGCGATAACTTCCTCCCCAGAAATTTTACTCTACAGGACTTTTGTTGTTTTTCTGCATCTACATCAAAAATGTCGAAGAATACACAACCAAGCTTCATCACAAATGCTATTCACGTGGATTTCATTCGATTTCCATGACCTCTGATGAAGATACAAAAGCAGTTTTTCACAAGCTGGATACATCTGGACTTCTGGTGATCCTCAGTCAAGCTTCGACATTCTACAAGGAAGCTCTCCACGAATTCTTCGCCACTGCTAAAGTTGTAGATGACTCCGTGGTGGCCTCCATCTCTGGTCAAACTTTCACCATCACTCAACTAGACTTCGCTACTCACCTTTGTCTTCCCTCTACTGGACTCACGGATTTCTCCACTGTTCCAGTGGATGTTAGGGAAGAAATGCGCACCATATTCTCAGACGCTGACGCTCGTCTTCGACATCCTCCGATCAAAAAGGTTTTAATGAAGAGTCATTTCCGCCAACTGGATGATGTCATTTCCAAAGGGCTCCTGCGCAAAGCTGGATCCTTTGATATCATCACTCCTGAGAAGTTTGACGTCATGAGCGCCATTTTCAAAGGATTAGAAGTCAACTGGTCAGTTGTTCTGTTTCAGGTCCTTACCGGACTAATCACTTCAGGGAAAGGTCAATCTGGTTTTGCTCTCCCTCTCAGCAGTATTTTCGACAATAAAAACATTCAAGCAGGGGCCTCATCCACTCTTCATCCAGGAAGACTTGTTACAGCCAAGTACCTCCAGTTCACATGCAAAGGATTGGCAGATAGGTTGGTCTGACAAAGCGCCGAACAACTCAAGTTGTAAGCGATTCCGAACAGACAATATCCGAATCAGCTGAGTCATCTCCTCCTCCTCCTAAAAAGCCCAGGACCAGAAAAGGGGCTCCTCCTGCTCTCAGAAAGATAGCTACTGCTGCCTCTGATACCATATCTACTGCAGCTCCACCAGCAGTCGCCACTATTTCTAGGGAGCCAAGTCCCGAAAATCCTCCACCAGAGGAACCGACTGCATCAGCTGCCTCATTGGCCATGGTACTCGCTGCACCAGTGGCTCCAACTGACCACTCCTCCAAACTGCTGAGCTCTCAACAAGCACATGGCACTATCAGTTTTTGGAAACCCAAGTCCACTTGTCCTTACTGAGAAGTAAAGAAAGCAAAAGCGTCTTGATTGAATTCAGAAGAAGAAGAAGGTTGATGACTATCAGGAGCTGGAATATCCGCCCCAATATTCATCATGTCATCAAAGGTAGATGGAGATTGATGCTGAATGGGTGGCTCATCGAGATTTGGTTCAATCAAGAAGGGAAAATGAAGCCTTTGGGCACTAGTCATCCTATCAATGGGTAATGAGGGGTGATCTTTAGGATTGAAGGCAGAAAGTAGGTTCCCCGGGTCATTAACCCAACAGGAAGTGAAAGGATTCCAAGAAATTTTGTTAAACAGAAAACACCTAAGATTGAAGGTGTCCTTGGACTTGATAGGGAGTTTCTCATTGTCATCGAAAGGATGTTGAAATGAAGAAAAATCTTTGTTAAGACACGGCCGAATGGGAGAATAACCTTTTTAGGATTATGGGCGGTGTTCCTAAAGATTTGGATAATGAATCTTGGTAGGTTGAAGGGGGTCATGGTAATGATGTAATACATCAAGTATACATCAGAGAATTTCAACCTAAGACGATCACCATCCCGAGGGATCATCGAGGTGATCACTATCTTGTGAAGGATTTGGTAGTTCGTAGGAATAGAATTCACAAGAAAGGATTGGTTTGGACATTGGGGAGTTCCGCCAAATATGAGATACAAGGCTTGGGCAGGATCACATACCCCATCATTAGGCCAAGTAGCTAGAGAAAATTTAGCTGGACCATCCGAAGGAATGCGAAGAATATGTCCTAATTCAGTACTATTGAATTCAATTGGACGATTGCAAACGATGGTTTTGATAGTTAATTCACCATCACCCTCAAACAATTCAAGATTGGCATAGAAAGAATAAATCATGGATGGATACAAAAAATCGTTCTTTCTAGGAGGTTTGAAAAAAATTTCCCATTGTTGGAATTGAATCCAATCAAGAATAGGGAGCTGGGAAGTTCTAAGGAAATCGAAATCAAAGACATAACCCGGAATTAATTTGCGAGTAAGATAATTTTCCAGAATTGGCTTACCATCAAGAGGAGGACCCGAATAATTCCTAGAGGATCGATTAGAGCGTCTCCTTCGGCTTGATTCTCCTTCTTCTCGGTTGCTTCGAGACATTTTGCAAGAAATTTGAGAGAATTGAGGTAAATTTTCGATTTTTATGCGAAATGGGGTTAGGGTTTGCAAAAATCCAATTGGAAGATTTGTTGTTTGGAAAGTGAAATTGATGGTTTGGAAAGGCTTAGGATGATCGATTATAACAATGATGAAGAAAGCTCGAATTATGGGTGAAAAACACGAAATGTTGCTGAAAAAAATGAGCAAAAGCCGTAGCTTTCTGTCTTTAAAAACCGAGATCGCCTGAGGCGATCTGGAGAACGCCTGAGGCGATCGAGAATGCCCGAGGCGATGCTTGCGATCGTTTGAGGCGATGCGAGCCACGCCCGAGGCGATGCTAGCGATCGTTTGAGGCGATGCTAGCCACGGACGAAGCGCTGCGCACAGAATGCTGAGGCGATGGTTTGGCCATATTTTGAGTCAATTTTTGGACAAAAAATTTATTTTTGATAAATCTATCTAACAACAAAAATAAATCACATAATCTCAAAAACACAATAATTCACAATTTGTAACTTTTAAAGGCAATTACAAGATGCATTTTTGAAATTAAATGTGAGTAAACTTGATCCCCCCTTAACAATTGCATAGCACATACAAAATAATCAAGTAAAGCATAAAGTAAACAACTCTCCCCCTTAAACCATGCATACACAAGCTCTCCCCCTTAAACTATGCATGAAGTAAACTTCAAGATTATCACACAATTATCCCCCTTTTTGTGATAATCAAAAAGTACAAAAATTAAATAGACAAATCACAAATATATGTTGACCCATAGCCATATTTTACACATGTTCCTCATCAAGCATATAATAGCCCAAAATAAGCATAAGATTAATTCATTTTGAGGAATACAAACATGCGTTTTAAGGCGATCAACAATGAATTCAAAATGTGCAAAATGTGCATATGTTCTACCAAAATTTCATGCATTTGTGCCCAATAAACATTAGAATTCTCAAATCATCATTTGATAAATTTATTAAGATCATGATAGCATTATTTCAAAGATAGAGCATCTAAACAAATATAGCATGTTTAATCGCATAATATCATATAACATATTCAAATTAGAGTTCATTGCACTTACTATAAAAGGATAGGCATACATCATGCAATAAAACGATTTATATGTGCACATGCTAAGGGGTTATGCATTTTACTCCAATCAATATTGAGCTTCATTATTTATTGGTCACAATTAATTTGTGCCAATTAATTTTGAATTGCTCATTTAAAATGTATAAAATAAATTTTACCTTCGATGACAAGAGTGCGTTCTTGTCATTGGTCCTATGCCTCGTGCTTCTTCTATAGTGGTGAATAAGATGGTTTCCTCCCTTGAGGTGCTTGTGCCTTCATCCTTCATCCCATTGTTGACCCTACAAAACAAGTTGGCAATAGAAGGATCTTTGGTACCCATTTGATTTTTGGGTCCTAGAGGGTTAGCTTCCTTTGGCACCTTTGGAATCCATTTCCACCTTTTATTAGGTTGGTATTGGATTCTAGCAAACCTACACTTGTTTTTGGTATGACCACTTTTACAACAATAGTTACAAGTAGGAGAATCATGCTTGGCTTTTGCTAACAAGCTTGAAAATGATTTTGATTTGCTTGAGAAGCCTAACCCGGCTTTATCAAAGCTACAACGTTGCAAGCCAAGCAACTCATTCATCTTTAGACTACTCTCACTAAATTTGCAAAAAGATAATTTTAAAGAATCTAATTCATTTTTCAATGAATTATTTTCTTCATCTTTCTTAGCAATCTCAAGTTTGAGTAGTTTGTTGCTCAACTTAGTTTTGCCAAGTACATCTATAAGCTCATTATAAGACTCTAAAAGTTCATCAAATGAAGGTACCTCATCGTCGCTATCATCTCCTTCATCTATGTCATCTTTTGCCATGAGACAAAGATTTGTTGCTTCTTCTTCTTGATCGGAGTCGCTATCACTCCATGTGGCTATAAACGCCTTCTTCTTCCCTTTGTCCTCATTCTTCTTCCTAGGACATTTATTAGCGTAATGACCTTTATCTTGACAATTATAACAAGTTACCTCATATTTGGATTCTTGTTTGGTAGCACTAGAGGCCTTTGGATTGCTATGTTTGTTGAAGAACTTCTTGAACTTCCTTGTGAACAATGCCATTTCCTCATCGTCATCTTCATCCTCGGATTGATCTTTTCTTCCAACCAAGGCGATCCCCTTTCTCATAGATCTATCATCCTCCTTCATTCCTTTTCTTGTAGATACTTCAAGTTCATGGGTCACCAATGTGCCATGAAGCTCATCAAGGTCATAAGATGCGTTCTCCCCTTTGTTGGACTCGATGATGGCCGTCCTCTTGGCATCCCATTCCTTTGGTAAGGCTCTTAGTGCTCTCCTCCATATTTGCTTTGGAGGATACTTCTCTCCAAGTTGGGCAAGCTCGTTTATGATTTGAGTGAGCCTCCTAAACATTGAATCCACATCTTCTCCGGAATCCATCTCAAATGTCTCATATTTGAGTTGCAATAGATCAATCTTGGTCTCCTTCACTTGATTAGTGCCTTCATGACAAATTTGTAATTTGTCCCATATCTCCTTTGCGGTTGAGCACATCGAGATCCGGTTGTACTCCTTCATATCTAAAGCACAATGTAAAATATTAATAGCTTTAGCATTTTGAGATATTAAAATCATATCCGCTCTAGTAAAATCGTCCATTTCTTTGGGAACACTTATTCCCCCAACTTCCTTTAAAGCAATATGTGGACCTTTCACTATGATCTTCCAAAGGTCATAATCTACGGATTTGATATATAGAGAAATTCTATTTTTCCAATACCCGTAGTTATCACCCGTGAAGAGCGGAGGTCTATTTGTCGATTGACCTTGAGCAAACTCATTTGCTAGATTAGCCATAAAAATATTTGATTTAAAAACAAAAATCAAATGGCTCTGATACCACTTGTTGGAATCGAAGAGGGGGGGTGAATGAGATTCCTTGGCTACTTTAGCGTTTTAAAATGAGTTTGTAAAAATAAAATATTTTGCGCTTGCGGAAACCTTTAGTCAATCGATAAATGCAAAGAATAAAATAAATAAATGCGTAAAGGAAATAAAGCAATAAATAACAAAAGGATTTGTTATAGAAGTTCGGCGATGAATCGCCTACGTCTCCTCTTCCCGGTTAGATAACCTCCAACCGAGGTTCCACTAGAACAATAGATCTTGGCCTTGAGGGCTCCAAGTTAGCCACACAACAACTCTTCCCGAGTTTACAACGCTCTTCCCGAGCACACTACTCTTCCCGAGTACACAACGCTCTTCCCGAGCACAATACCCTTCACGAGTATACAAAGCTCTTCCCGAGCTACCAACACTCTTCACGAGTCTTCTTGGCCTTAAGGGCTCCAAGGATAGCCACACACTTGCACCAACTAGACTTGTTGATGACTTTACAATTTTCCAACTTGCTTTGGTGTTGGAGGACCTTTACAAGAAATCAAACCAAAAGCACCTTCACGGTATACTCACACGAAGAAACCAAGACTCTAAGAAAGATAAGAATTACAAGCTCCAATACAACAACAATGTATGGAGATTGCAATGCAAATTCAAATAATAATAATCAAGACTTTTTTATAAGTTGTAGGCTTGTTCCTTTGCTTCAAAATGCTCCAAAGCATCCATATTTATAGTGTAGAAGGCCTCCAAGGCTCCTACTAGCCGTTGCTTCAAATAAGGCTTGAATCACTCCTCGATCGCCTCGGACATCGCCTCGGGCGATCACCATCGCCGCGCCCCAACGGTCAGCAAAAATCACGGATCGCCTCAGGCGATCAAGAGCAAAAATTAAGGCCGTAGCTTCAGCATGTCCAAATTTTGCATCGCCTCAAACGAACTCCACATCGCCTCAGGCGTTCCAGCCCATCGCCTCAGGCATTTGTGCCATCGCCTCGGGCGAAACTCCCCGCGCGCATGCCCGCGCATTGCCTCGGCGTCGCCTCTGTCGATGTGCGGGGCGAAGTGCCAAAAGGTTGCCATCGCCTCAGGCGTTGGTCACCATCGCCTGGGGCGATCTTCCTCGCATGCTCGCCTGGCCATCGCCTCTGTCGATGAGCGTGGCGATCCTCGCCTGGCACCCATCGCCTGGGGCGATGGCACTCATCGCCTGGGGCGATCTGTCTTCCAAAAGACAAATTTTCTTTGGCATTTCAATACTATTACAATCTTCAAATTTGATCATAATTTATGCTGCATACTCAATAAAAACCATTAGTACAAAATGTATAAGTTTTGTAATCATCAAAACAAAAACGATAATTTTATTTAAAATAGAGGAATGAGAGTTGTAGCGTTTTAAGGCGCAACACATTCCCTCGATTATTCTCGGCCATCTCTTTAGTTTCTTTCCGAAGTCTTCTGCAAGTTCGTTCAATCTCTAAGTCAAGTGGCTCTAGTATAGGTGATAGGCTTAGATTTTGAGTGATTTTAACTGTAATTTCTTCTCATTTTCCGTACTTTTTCCTGGATGATATTATGCTTTTTGGTGTTTATTCGTTTGTTTCAGGAAATTAGATCGGAAGTGGAAGAAATGAGCTTATATGAAGATAACGGGCGAAATCGAGGCATAAAAGATGAGAAAATGAAGAAGATGATTTATTCAGATCTCGATCGATCGAGATTTATTCTCGATCGATCGAGCCAGCCAGAAGCGAGAATCAGAATTTTTGAAGTCTCGATCGATCGGTGGAAATATCGATCGATCGAGCAAGGCAGTAACCTCGGAGCTGAAATTTTCAAATTCTCGATCGATCGGTGGAAATTCCCGATCGATCGAGCGAAGGCAGTAAGTTCCAAAAGCTGGCGTGAACAGTGCACCGATCGATCGGTAAAAATCTCGATCGATCGAGATGCGAGATCTGAAGATTTTATTTTCCTTTTTTATCGTGATTCTGGAGGGCTATTAAGAGGGACTCTCTTCCACAGAAATAAAAGACGAATTTTATATCCAATATCAGACATTTTTTGAGGTCAAGAGCAGCCGCCCTAGCCGCCGCCCAAGGAGATCCAATCTCCGTTCTTCGTCCAAAGTCGAGCCTATCCGTTCCGGAGTGCAAGGAAGGAACAAGAGAAGAAATTACGGTGCAACGCACGGAATCATCCATCGTTTATCGTATTTCTGAACTTTCATTTATTTGATTTTCAATTTTCATTTGTTGTTTTTGAGGTCGAGAGACAAGAAAACTCATCTGTATTTGATTTGAATTGAATTTGGTTTATATTATTGAAGTTTTAGTTCGTTGTGTTTGATTTATTGATTCATTGGTATTGGAGCGCATTGATATTTATTGTTCATAGATTAATTGCTTGTGTAGATCAAAGTCTAGCTAGCTTTGATTGAATTTGAGAGTTACAACCGAGATCGAGAGATAATGTTGTAACACGCTCCATTAATTTATGATGTATGTCACGATTGAGATCGAGAGATGATATCGCATACGTGAGAACTTAAAATCGAAAGATTTAGAGTTAATAGGTTTTGATGATTTAAGCAACTTTAAATTAGTAAATAGGTGCACGAGAGTGACTTGTTCTAATTTATTGTTAGTTTCGTTACAGCTCGAGAGAGTGTATCGAATAATAGTAAAACCTTTCACCTTTAAAATCAATTGGTTGATAAACTGAGAATTCCATTGAATCATTAGAGATAACATAATTGAACGACGAACTCGGTAATTTTCTCGAGTAACTTACCTTTGCATTTCCGGAACCATTCTTTTCATTGTTTCTAGTTTAATCTTTATTCTTTAGTTTAATTTAGCATTAGTTAATCAAACTCCTTTAATCGTAGGCTAAATATAATTTGATTGATCTTATTTGGTACTTATACGTTAGTCCCTGTGGATTCGACAACCTTTACTTAATTTTCACTATACTAAAACTTGACACCGTGCACTTGCGGTAGAATCGCTTCAACCCATTCTTTGAAATATCTTTTGTTTAAAAATAAAGCGGTCAAGTTTTTGGCGCCGTTGCCGGGGACTAATCTGTATAATATCATACGAGATTAGTTAATTGTAATTTAGCCAATTCTTTTATTATTGCATTTTTGTTTTCTTTATTTTCTTTTGTTGATCTTTGTGAATAACTTTGAGCATTTTGTTGTCTCCTGTTGTCTATTTGGTACAGAAATCGGTTCTTTAGTGCATGCATAGAAGAGAGGAACCCTTTCTCGAGCCGTTTGATCCAGAAATAGAGAGAACGTTACTAAGAAGACTACGAGAAGCTCGAGCAATGGCTGAGAATAACGAAGCACAGCACCCTAGATCGATGATGGACTTTGCACAACCCGCATTTCATGGATCGTTGTCGAGTATTACAAGGCCGACGATTCAAGCAAACAATTTTGAGATCAAGCCGGCAATCATACAAATGATTCAGCACTCAGTGATGTTCGGGGGAGCAGCTACAGATGATCCGAACAATCACATCTCCAACTTTTTGGAGATTTGTGATACATTCAAACACAATGGCGTCTCTGACGATGCCATCAGGTTAAGACTCTTTCCCTTTTCATTACGAGACAAAGCTAAGGCATGGTTGAATTCTTTACCTGCAGGTTCTATCACAACATGGGAGGGGATGACAAAGGCGTTTTTGTCAAAGTACTTTCCCCCTTCCAAGACGGCGAAGATGCGGAACGATATCACAACTTTTGGTCAGTTTGACCCCGAAACTTTATACGAAGCGTGGGATCGGTTAGGAGTTGTTGAGGAGATGCCCACACCATGGTCTACCCATATGGCTGCAGGTACAAACATTCTATAACGGTTTATTTTCTGCTAACCGTTCCATGATTGATGCAGCATCTGGGGGATCCATAATGAGAAAGACGCCGGAAGAAGCATATAGCTTGTTGGAGGAAATGGCGTGCAACAGCTATCAGTGGCAATCTGAGAGGAGCACGCCGCAGAAACCAATGGGAGTCCATCAAGTGGACGAGATCACTGCTCTTTCGGCTCAATTAGAAGCCATGAACCGGAAGATAGACAGCATGGGAGCAGCAGCAATGCAGGCCCAAACTATTTTCTGTGAGCTGTGTGGAGGCGGTCATCCTAGCATCGAGTGCCAGGCAGGTAATCAATTTAACCAATCTGTTGAAGCTGTTAATTTTGTAGGTAACAGGCCACCCCATAATTCCTACCCGAACTACAACCAACCCTGGAGGAACCACCCGAATTTGAGGTGGTCGAATCAAGAGAATGTGTTGAACCCACAACCGCAGGCAGGGTTCACACAAAAGCCGAGTTTGGAGGAACTTATGGCGAAGCTGATTTCATCAACAGAAGTGAGGATGCAGAATCAAGATGCATCAATCAAAAATTTGGAAGTGCAGATAGGGCAGTTGGCCACGTTGATATCTGGGAGGACGCAAGGTACGCTCCCGAGTGATTCTGTAAAGAATCCGAAGGAGCCATCAAATTGATGAAGACGAGGAGGTGACAGTCCAGCTTGGGACTATAAATTAAGAACTTCTGTTTTTTTTTTTTTTTCTTTCCTTGAGTTTTGTTTTTGATTTCTTGTTTTGTTGAGTTTTTGTTAGTCTGTTTGTTTTTGAGTGTGTCTGGGAATGAATTCGTGTCTTTTCTAATGCAGATGTGAAAGCAAGAGCAAGTTGGTTATAGGCGAAGCAATCCGAGAGAAATATGTTGAGAAAAAGAAAAATTTTAAAATTTTGGTTGCTGCTGCTGGCGATCGATCGGTGGAAATCTCGATCGATCGCCCGAATTTTTAAAAAATGACTTTGTGCCTACTGCCTCGCTCGATCGATCGAGAATTTTTCCGATCGATCGAGCGAGAGAAAATTTTGAAAAAAATAAAGGGGCAGACGCAGCAGCCATCACTTTCCCCAATTCATTTTCCCCCTCTCAACAACAAAAACCTAGCGCCTCTTTCAAATCCCTTCATCCAATCTCAATCTTTTGTTCATCAATTTTCAATTTACTTCAATTCTAAGAAGTAATATTCATCCTAATGAGATTTTCATTGCAGATTTGAAGATTTGAAAGGCAAATTGGGTAGAAGCGCAGAAAGAAGGGAATTCCAAGCCGAGTGCCACATTTTTCCAAGATCAAATTTTTAAGAGGTAATTGGTTTCCAATCATCCAAGATTTTAGCTTTTGGTGCTATTTCGTGAATTTTATTAGCAGTGGGTTGGAAAAGAATTTCAATTAGGAGGAAGTTTTGTGGTGTTGAAGGGTGTTGGATTGACAGTGTTGTGGGGTGTTGGTGAATTGAATTGAATTCGTTGGGAATCATTTGGCAAGAGAATGTCATCCAGAAAGAGGTCAAAGCAGGCGGAAGCTTCCCAGAAGCAAAAGCAGGCAGAGGCCACTGTTTCTGAGCCAGTTTATGATGAACAGAAGTTTCTCAATGCCAAGATTGCTGAGTTATACCCCATCTACCATAAGAAACCCCTGAGCCGTGAAAGGGGAATGAGCTTGGATAAATTGGAGTGTCCTGTCATTAGGACAGTACGCCGAAAAGGATGGTTTCAATTCGTTCAGACACCGATTGATGCTGTGGTGCCGCTGGTAAGGGAGTTTTACACGAATCTTCAAGCTGTTAGACCAGGGCACCAAGTAAGTGTTTATGTTCGAGGGAAGGATGTGTTGGTGGATCGAGCCGCAATCAACAATATTCACCGGATGCCGTTACTTCAAAACTGTGCATACCAATCTTTTAAGAGTAGCAGGATTGACTACGATGAGGTATTGACAGTTATTGGCAAGCCGGGAGTGGATTGGCAGAGAATGATAAAGCAGAGCCACAGTTGGTTCTAAAGAAAAATTTGAAGCCAGAGGCCCAAGCATGGTTTTCATTTGTCGCCTCACGGGTCATGCCATCGACCCACACTTCTGAGGTGACAAAGGATAGAGCGGTCCTGGTATATGCCATCCTCTCAGGGAAGGAAGTGGATTTCGGCGAGAGTATTGCTGATCACATTGCTGAAATTGGAAGTAGCCCACCGACCTCCGCACTACCGTTTCCATCCATGATCACTGCTTTATGTCAGCGATACGGAGTGACATGGGGGGAAGATGAGGAGCTACTCCCGCCGAAGACACCAATCATTGTAGCCGATCCTACGAACCGACGCAGACCTTCGGACACTACACAAGCTGGAGCATCATCCTCTGCTGCAGAGCATACACGAGTTACTTTGGATTCTCTTCATAGGGATCTCCAAAACATTCGCCTGGAGCAGCAGAGCATTCACAGCATGCAGCGGGACATTCATAGCATGCAGAGAGCATTGCAAATGGACCATGAGCAGGTAGCTCAGCGTCAGATGGAGTTCATGCACTATCAGAGTGCATGGAACACTGCCATGGCCCAGGGCTTTCCAGGTTTTCAGTTCCCGCCGGAGCCACACTTTGCACCTTACCAGCCACATGCACCTCCACCTTCCGAGTACCCACCATTTCCGCCATATCAGGGCGAGGAGCACCACTACCCAGTCCCCCCTCCGGAGCATGATGAGGACGACGATCAGTGACGATCGTCGTCATGGTATGTGTCTTTGCCTTTGCATTTATTTTTCTTGTTCATTGAGGGCAATTCACATGCTAAGTTTGGGGGGGTTTTTGATTATTTGTATATATCTTGCTTTTGCACATATTGCTGCTTGTCTTGTTTCTTTTCCTAGCATGACTGCATGATGTTGAGACTAATTCGTCCTTGAGCATTACCAACAAAAATTTTTTTTTCTATTGATTGAGTTATTCTTGAGAATTGTTGAGTTGGACTTGCAACGGTAATACATGATGAAATTAATCCTCATCTAGATAGGAGTCATGGAAATGCTTAACTTGTTTGTATATATCCTTTGTTAACTACATGTCAAAACTGAGGAATAATTTGAGTACTTATTGAGTCATGATTGAGTGAAGTATGTATTGATTAAATTGAAAACTTGTGTTAACTATGATGAGTCTTGAGAATCTTAGAGAACTCTACAGTTTAGTTGAAAGCACTTTGAGGCGAAATTTATAATTAGGAACTAGACTTGGAGATGATTTAGGCGATCTTTGGACCGTTTGAGCCTTTCAAGCCTACCTGTATATATTATTCATTAGTGTCCCCTTTTGAGCCTTATTGAAAAAGAATGGTATATGCATTGCATATGATTAGACCCCCATTCGACATTCTTGGAAACTCATTATACCCACCTTGGTTTGAGCCTAAAAGAAAATTTTTACCTACCCCTAAGAGAGTATAATGAATCTCATTCATTGCACAGAATTGTTATATGCAAACGAGTTCAAAAGGAACAAAAGAATGAGTAAAGAAAAAGAAAAGTTGTAGAGAAAAGCCTTGAAAAAAAAAATTCAAAATAAGACCCAAAGTGGCCAAGGCTAGAAAAAAGTTGAAGAGAAGCTCAAAAAAAAAAATAGTTGAACTGATTTTGTTATACTCTCTTCTTTGAATTCATCCTACATTTTCTTTGAAGCCGACACCAAAAGGCCTAACGTTATAAGCTTTTAAGACCTTTTGATCCAAGTCTAGGGAACAATTACATTAGTGGAGAAGTGCTGGATAGTAAACTTGTAGAGTATTTCAAAGTAATCTTGACTAGGAGTTAATATGGCACATGTTGATGTTAAAGATATATATGTAACTCATGTTTGACAATAGCACACACGCACGTTCCGATGTTGCGATGTATTGTTTAACTTAGGAGAAAATGCTTCTTGTTAAATGTTGATTGACTTCTATTGATGTGTAAGTAGGATTTCTGAGCTGTTACATATGTTGTAAAGATGATTCATGCTTAGTATCGAGTTTAACTTTTCTTTTTGAGTTTATTGCTTGCTCGAGGACGATCAAGTCTAAGTTTGGGGGAGTTGATAGGCTTAGATTTGAGTGATTTTAACTGTAATTTCTTCTCATTTTCCGTACTTTTTCCTGGATGATATTATGCTTTTTGGTGTTTATTCGTTTGTTTCAGGAAATTAGATCGGAAGTGGAAGAAATGAGCTTATATGAAGATAACGGGCGAAATCGAGGCATAAAAAGATGAGAAAATGAAGAAGATGATTTTTTCAGATCTCGATCGATCGAGATTTATTCTCGATCGATCGAGCCAGCCAGAAGCGAGAATCAGAATTTTTGAAGTCTCGATCGATCGGTGGAAATATCGATCGATCGAGCAAGGCAGTAACCTCGGAGCTGAAATTTTCAAATTCTCGATCGATCGGTGGAAATTCTCGATCGATCGAGCGAGACAGTAAGTTCCAAAAGCTGGCGTGAACAGTGCACCGATCGATCGGTAAAATCTCGATCGATCGAGACGCGAGATCTGAAGATTTTATTTTCCTTTTTTATCGTGATTCTGGAGGGCTATTAAGAGGGACTCTCTTCCACAGAAATAAAAGACGAATTTTATATCCAATATCAGACATTTTTTGAGGTCAAGAGCAGCCGCCCTAGCCGCCGCGCAAGGAGATCCAATCTCCGTTCTTCGTCCAAAGTCGAGCCTATCCGTTCCGGAGTGCAAGGAAGGAACAAGAGAAGAAATTACGGTGCAACGCACGGATTCATCCATCGTTTATCGTATTTCTGAACTTTCATTTATTTGATTTTCAATTTTCATTTGTTGTTTTTGAGGTCGAGAGACAAGAAAACTCATCTGTATTTGATTTGAATTGAATTTGGTTTATATTATTGAAGTTTTAGTTCGTTGTGTTTGATTTATTGATTCATTGGTATTGGAGCGCATTGATATTTATTGTTCATAGATTAATTGCTTGTGTAGATCAAAGTCTAGCTAGCTTTGATTGAATTTGAGAGTTACAACCGAGATCGAGAGATAATGTTGTAACACGCTCCATTAATTTATGATGTATGTCACGATTGAGATCGAGAGATGATATCGCATACGTGAGAACTTAAAATCGAAAGATTTAGAGTTAATAGGTTTTGATGATTTAAGCAACTTTAAATTAGTAAATAGGTGCACGAGAGTGACTTGTTCTAATTTATTGTTAGTTTCGTTACAGCTCGAGAGAGTGTATCGAATAATAGTAAAACCTTTCACCTTTAAAATCAATTGGTTGATAAACTGAGAATTCCATTGAATCATTAGAGATAACATAATTGAACGACGAACTCGGTAATTTTCTCGAGTAACTTACCTTTGCATTTCCGGAACCATTCTTTTCATTGTTTCTAGTTTAATCTTTATTCTTTAGTTTAATTTAGCATTAGTTAATCAAACTCCTTTAATCGTAGGCTAAATATAATTTGATTGATCTTATTTGGTACTTATACGTTAGTCCCTGTGGATTCGACAACCTTTACTTAATTTTCACTATACTAAAACTTGACACCGTGCACTTGCGGTAGAATCGCTTCAACCCATTCTTTGAAATATCTTTTGTTTAAAAATAAAGCGGTCAATAGGTCTGTCACTTCGTAGCATGAACTACAAAGACAACTCCCTGCAAAATTCAACACAACGAAGGAACAACAGTAGTGAAATCGTGTAAACCGTAATAAAAGTAAATATAAAAGAAATATGGCTAAAATATAGTCAACTAATCTCTTATGATATTACTTAAACTAGTCCCAGGCAACGGCGCCAAAAACTTGATCACTTTTATTTTAAACAGTTATTGCTTAGTATAGCGATTCTATACCGCAAGTGCACGGTGTCAAGTTTTAGTATAATGGTTTAAAGGTAAGGATTGTCGTACCCACAGGGACTAGTAGTAAATACCACGTTCGATTAGAATTACTATATTTAACCTACAATTATGGAATGATTATCAAACTAAATTGACTTAAGCACAAAAATTAACAGCAGTGATGCATAATTGAGGAGAAATTATAAATGAATTATCAAGACATCGGTTCACCCATGTAATCCCCCAAAAGTTGTCTATTAATTAAGATTCAAAATTCTATGTTCTAGGGTGACGAGTTTTCCTATTTCATTCATTATACCTTGGTCCGGTTATAACAAGTCTAGCATTAATCTATAATAAACCACTCCCGTGTCTTTATTGAATGATTAATACCAAAAAACACTTTGTGAAAACCACTAGCCTTCGATTTTGGTAAATCTATTGCTATCACACGTGTGCTAGATTTTATTGGTCCGTCTCAACCTAAAACCCACGGCCTAATTTACTACGTCGTATCGTAATCTCCTATGGTCAATTCAATTACAATTACCAAAATCATGTAAATGGTAGCTAATCTTGTACAAGCGTTAAAAACATAAATTATGCGCAAATATCATAGAAATCAAATCAAAACCGTTAATTAACTCAAGGGTTCAAACATGGGATCCCCTATGTCTTGACAAATAATTTAGCCAACAACCATAATCAAATTATAATGCAAAAACATATCTTTAAACAAATTTAACATCACAATCTGAAATAAAAATTAATTAATTTCAGAAATACTAAGATAACAAGGATGTCGCTCCGTGCGTCGCTCCGTTCTTTCGTTCCTTGCGTTGCTTGCTCTTCAATGATTTGAGGTATGGTTCTTTGGATGGAGGAGTGGCTGCTCTTAGGTTTCATAAAAGTGTGCAAAAGTCCTCAAAAGTTCGTCCCTAGGTCTGATAAATAGGGTGACAACAAGTGGGAAGGAGTCCACCTTGAACCAAACATGGAAAGTCTTTATTTTTCTCAAAACTCTTCGAGGCAATCGATCTTCAATCCATGCCGATCAATCGCGAGTCTCTACTGGACGTGATAGCCAAAATTAACATTTCCACGATCGATCTACATTCCCTGCCGATCGATCGGGAGTCTTCACTGTATATTGGCGATCGATCGCGAGTTCTTGCAGATCGCTCGCCAATGTAATCTGTTCAGCAACTCATCGCGATGTTGATGCCGATCGATCGCCGAGCTGTATAAATTTAAATCTTCGAGAATTCATTCCACTTTTTCATGTCTTCGCTCGGTTTGGTCCTTTTTCAACATTTTTAGCTTATTTCCTCCACTTTTATCCCCTTGGACGTAGATTCCTGAAATACACAAATATACACCAAAAAGCGTAAAATCATCCAGGAATCAATACGAAAATCAATACAAAAACACAGCAAAATAAGTGCAAAATTCACACTTATCATCGACAATGCCAGAGATGAATTGGATTAGAATCATTAGTCTTAATCCTCTTAGTATTTATGTTATAGACATGTATAGCAAGATTTAGAATATAGAGACCATTAATCAATTGTGCACTAGCATAAAACATCTCATTCAAATAAATGGAGCAACATTTGTCCTTTATTATAAATGAAAAATCCATATTCTCCAAACAAGAAATTGAAATGATGTTTCTAGTAATCGATGGCGCAAAATAACAGTCTTGTAAATCTAAAATTAAACCAGAAGGCAAAGTCAATGAATAATCTCCTATAGCTAATGCATCAACTCTTGCTCCATTTCCCACTCGTAGGTCAACTTCGCATTTTGCCAACACTCTACTTCTTTTGAGTTCTTGCACATTAACACAAATGTTTGAACCACATCCAGTATCTAATACCCATGATGAAGAAGTAGATAGATTGACTTCTATAACAAAAATACCTGAAGTAGAAGTCACACTTCCCTTCGTCTTCTTAAGATCTTCTAGGTATAACTTGCAGTTTCTCTTGCAATATCCGATCTCACCGCAATGGAAGCAATTTCCCACCTTAGCCACTCCTCCCTTAGGCTTAAGTGTAGTAGCATGAGGCATAAATTTGATAGAGACTTTCTTGTATTTTCTAAATCCCTTTGCTTTAGCCTTTCCCTTGCCCTTATTCACAATAAGAACATTTATGAGCTTAGACTTCTTTGTGTTTGCCTCGTAAGTTCTAAACATACCAAGCAACTGTGGTAAAGTCTTCTCAATTTCAATCATAATGCAATTCAGAACAAATTGACTATAGCTATCAGTCAACGATTGCATGATCAAGTCAGTTGCCAACTCTTGGTCCAACGGAAAACCCAGTTTCTCAAGATTCTCTATGTATCAAATTATTTTGAGTACATGAGTTCCAACAAGGCTTCCTTCTACCATCTACACTGAAATAACGCTTTAGAGACGTCATACCTCTCTTGTCTAGCTTGTTGTTGGTAAAGTTGCTTCAAATGTTCAATCATATTGAACGCATCAATTTTCTCATGTTGCTTTTGAAGCTCAGAGTTCATGGTTGCAAGCATTAGGCACCCAACATCAAGGTCGTCATTTTGATGCTTCTTGTAAGCATCCCTATCAGCCCTTACAACCGTAGCAGGTTCCTCAGCATGTAAGGTTCCTCTAGGACATATTGATTTTTCTCTTGTTTGAGGACAATCCTCAGATTCCTATACCAGTCTAGGAAATTTATCCCGTTCAATTTGTCCTTTTCAAGGACCGATCGCAATGATAGTGTACTAATAACATTGTTTGATGCCATGGATATCTACAATATGCAAAATAAGTTTTATGATTTTAATCATTTAATAAGGTCTTATATTAAATGAATCTCCCACTATTTAGTTAAAATCATCAACCCTCAAAATTATTAGTGGGCCAAGATCCATATTTCACCTAACCTTGAGTTAGCTTTGGCTAATCACCTAAGACTCTATTATTTAGGTAGACAACACTTTGTTAATTACATCACATGTAACTCTTGGATGGTTGGGCGAACAACACTGTGTTCTAATTCATCTAATGAATTATTACCCAACCCCATGCCTCTAGGTTCCAAATCCTATTGAGATAACGCTAATTTAGTCGAACCCAATTTAAAGTCACACGAATATCACTTTTATCCTATTGCGTCTTACTAAGATTGTCAATGTACTTTGCTTTGGCAAACCTCCACATGTTCAATAGAAGTCTTGACGAGTACTTTTAATTGGAAGGCATCTAACTTGACTTAATATTATTAGAGGGATTTAAAAATCTCACGATTTTACTAATATTGATAATGAAAATATGTCATGTACATATACAGATATACATATACATATATATATATATATATATATATATATATATATATAATCAATATTAAAATCAAATGATAAACATGCATCACATACATCAACATAAAATAAACGTGATATGGTTATAGCCCGAACTATTGATTTTCTCAAGCCAATGAGAAAATCTAAATGGTCAACCTAAGGGTAACTTCTCCAAGCACATCTTTGGTCTATTTGTGAATGGCCTCCTGGTCTCGGCACCATGGTCCAACTTCATTGATCTCCATCGACAAAAGCTAAAACTATATTATATAACAATTACATGATATAGAGAAGACCTCGAGTTACATTCGAGGGGATCATAGGGGAGGGAATACATTCAGAAAAATAGAGAAGGCACGACACGCAGGCCGTATTTAAAATTACAATCATTCACAAAATTACAATCTAATTGGTCATAGGGCTATAACCATACATCATGCTCAAATAACACATAAGACATGCTAGGACATAACAATTAATGAATTAAATTCTAAACAGTTTAAAATTTAATTCTAGGTTCATAAACTGTAAAAAAAAATTGGAAAAATATTGCATGCTCGGGGTGGCTCGGACGCCCGCCCACACGCTTGGCACGATCGCCCTTCCAAGCAAGTCGGTCGCCCGACCTTGCTCTCCGGTCGCCCGCCCTTGTGCGTGGTGGTCCCCCACCCACCTGTGGCGGTCGCCCATCTTGCGCAAGGCAGTCGCCCCTTTACGAGCTACGTTCGCCTGATTATTGAGCTACGGTCGCCCGCCTTTATAGGCTCAGTCGCGCTCACACATATGTATCTTATACATAAATACACGTTAATATATCATATATGTTTTAAGATGGTTTCCACATACATATCTCACATGCTTATTATAACATATCATATATGTTCTTACAGTTTCGAATAAGCATGATTACAATAACTCAAAATATGATAAAATAATTTATCACATAACCCCGATATGAGCTTCGTACATGGCTCTGATACCACTGTAAGGAATCCGACTATCAAAGAGCGCATTGGAATAAAAAAAACCGGATTCCCACCGATGACCTATACGAAGAAACCATATCGGGTGATTAGAGTTATACCTTTGTGTTTGATGCAGAATCCTCGTAGCAAAACATCCACGAGTCGCGAGCAAAACTTTACAGCTTTGCCTCTACGGTATCCACAAGATCACATCGATGAAGGGATGTTGAAACTATCAAGGTGCTAGACTTGATAATTCAACCGGGATGAAAAAGACGAGACGTCGAATCGAGGTGACAGCTGTGCCTTTTTCGAATGGTCAGCTAGGTTTTTGTTTTTGTTAATTCTGAATTAACCTCTTAACCTCGGCATGCGCACACGCACACGCACACGCACACGCACACCATATATATATATATATATATATATATATATATATATATATATATATATATATATATATATATATATATATATATATATACGGCCCATTATATATATAATATACATATATATTATTATATGATTAGGACTCTTCCTAATCAACTTAATTCATCAAATGAATTTTAACTCCTAATCTTTTGTGCGACACGTTAGGATCTTGCAGCGTTGGCAGCGACATAAAATCTAATTTTATGTCACAAGCAATGAGCGGTATCTAGCAACACATCAAGGCTACCCAAATTACAAGAATGTCATTGACTCGACATTACATATGGACTGTGATAATATTCACTATGTAACTTTGTAAGGCCCTCGTACCGTATTATCGAAAATCAGGTTGAGCTTCTCAACAATTATGTGATTCATCTTATGTCAATCATATGGTTGAGAAAAAACATGATGAATATTAGCTTTGATAATAACTTGATATCATATTTAACATTTTATAAATGTGATGTCCCGATATTTGATAATGAGAATTAAGTACAATTTGTACATTATTTTGTTAATTAGTTAGAAATTAATTAACGGGAATATAATCTAATTAATGAGAATGGAAATTGATCTTGTATATGTCAATTGACAGTCGGGTCAGAACATGATGAATGACAAATATGTTTTTGGAATATTCGGATTAACACCGAAATGTTATTAAAATGATTTAATAAATATAAAATTTGTATTAAATCGAAAGATTTCATTTTTTTGTGATTCAAAGAAGGACACGAAGTCAGGCGTGGACTGTACATGTGATATACATGCACCAGTATACCGGTGACACCCCGATGTTCATAATTGGTCGGGAATTAATATATATTGGTGTAGGGTGTAAAACACATAACAAAACATGCAAAAACACACAATGAATCGCGGACACCTACTAAAAGGTGGGAAAACACACACTGCTCGTGCGATTGACCGACCACCTTGTACTTATCCGCTCCGTTCGCCGCCGTCCGACCACCTCTAGACGAGACCGATATACCACCGTGTTCCTTACTCAGAGGCGCTTCTTTCAATACCAAATAATTGAAATATGGTGTTCGAAAAGTTGTTCGATTTGGTCTGAAACGAACGAAGTCGCGACAGTGAGGGTTTCTGCACTTTTGGTTCGATTTCTTCGAATCTACTACGAATTGGACGACACCAAGGCATTTTATCTCTTCCTTGCACCTAGACGAAGATTTATATACCGGTCGCCGCCTCTACCGCCGCCGGATCTCGCCGGAATCGGCTGAAAAGCGTGCGTGTACTGTGTGCGAAAATTGGGTAAAACTCGATGCTCAATTTTTCGACTTTGCTTCGATTATTACAAGTTAATTTGGACTATAATTGTTGAATAATAATTTGAATTGGTGAAAAATAATTTAGCAAATTAAATTATGATGTAATCTCATCAATTTAATTTACCCTAAATTGGTTAAGCTGTGACTAAAATTGATAACCCATTTTGAATGATTGGTTTATTGAATTGTGAATTTCTATTGATATACAGTGACTACTTCGACCCTACAAGCTCAAGTACCCTTGTAGATCGAGAAAGAAAGGTATGTTGCGATCGGGTAACATACGACAGGTATCTGTATCATTTGATATATGATTTGTTGTTGAAGTCTGTGAATTACGTGAGATTATGTGGCTACGTGATTTTATTTAAATTATGTGGCATTCATAGCATGCATGATTGGAACATCGGTGTATGAAAAATAAATATTTTGTTAACACACATCCTTTTTATACATACATCGATGCATGACATACACGTTGAGTTATATCCTTGAATACCCTGATATTTCTTGGATTATCGAACATTGGGGATTGGTACTGCAATACTATGTTGGCATTACATGGCCCGATATGCATAGGGAATCGTGGTCCCCTTTGATTGATATGATTTGTTGAGACGGGGATTGGTGGCACCTTGCTGATGTCATCCGTCTGGATATCCCTATATGATTATGTGATGTCAGGACCTGGGGTTGGTGGCGCTTTGCCGACGTCCATCCGTCTGGATACCCTATAGGCTTGACAGGCTCGAGCTATTCTGATATGGTTGGACTTTCGTTTATTGATTCAGATATACCCAGTGGATGGGTGTACGATATGATACCGTCATGACATGGCATGCATGCATTGCATTGCATTACATCATATATCACATTTTATAGATACATGACGTATATTCTATGATCATTTCATATTGGGCTTTTGCTCACCCCAAGGGGGGCTGTTGTTGTCCTTGTGTGTGGACAATGGCAGGTGGTACAGGTGGCCAGGACGCCAGAGAGGGCACGTCCGGTGGGAGTCACACTTGAGGTTTTACTCTTGTTTATCCCAGTAGTCTTTGTACCAGGGATGTATCCCTGTAGTGTTATGAGTCTATGTATATTTAAGTTATGTTAGCCTAGTTTGATTTACGTATGCTGGTTTATGTTGATGGATATGAAACTGGTGGTATTTATATATTTTCAGTATATGTTGATTTGTGTTGGTGGTATGCCCCTCGTGCGATGAGGTCATGCCGAAATTTTTAGGGCCACATGTTAATAAATGTTAAACAAATCTTCCGCTGTTTACGCTATAATTATCATTGTGTGATAATTAATCACATTATTAGGATTGGGCCCTCACAGTATGGTATCAGAGCATAACTGGGAATGCTCAATTTTGAGTCTTGTGTACACTTGAATAGGCACAAATAAATGTGTGCGCTTGTGTTTGAATTATTTGACTTATTTGCTTTTACTTGGCTTGGCTTGCCTTGGTATGATGTTACATGAGATTGATATGTGAATATGTTGATTTCGTGTAGTAGTGATATCGCTCACGATATTAATACTATACGATTGTGAATAAACTGTTATATGTGGCAGCATGAGGTAGGGAAAGAGTGTAATCTGAGACCTACTATCAATGAAATGCTGAATGATTTTAACTTTGTTGACTAAATTACTGTATAGTATGGGTATCGTTTATGGTATTCATTCTATATAACTTGGATGTAAATGGATGTGGTTAGAGCAATGTAATTGCTCCTAAACCTATTGGAAGTAGCAATGTCGAACAATAGATTTGCTGTGATGTAATGTCCTTGGAGTTGTTTGAGCCACCTACATTTTTGGCACTGAGAATGCTGGAAAGGGTGAGACGTTGCTTTGATAAGATGACAGATGGGTTTAACATTGGTACAAATAGTAAAGTAATGAACATGTCATATAAAACATCGTTATATGTTTTGAAGATACGACTATGTGCGATTTAGATTTTGAATTTTGGAAATATTCTTGGGGATTTTATCATTCAAATAATTTTTCATGTATTTCTAATGAAAGTGAATAATGAATTGCAACAAGTTATCTGTTGCAAACTGTGCATTGATTGTTTTGTCTTGATTTGTCTCCTATACAAGTCTAGAGCTGGGTATGCACAAGTTATCAAATGCTTACCTATCAGCTACGGAGATATCATAAGGAGAGCAAAATGGCAAAATTGGTGTTGGTAATTTGTTTTATCCACCCACTTTATTTTTTAAGTGGGGGAGGTTATTTTCTCTGATCAAATGATATCTGGTTGAGTACTAATTGTTTTTAAGGAAAGTATATTCCTTATCCTTATGATATGTTATTGTTGTTTGGATAATAATATGATTATCAGGTGAATGATCGAAACTACGGATGATCACTTTCATGATGTAGTTCGATTTCTTCGCTTAATATGTGTGTTGAATTTTATAGCCTGGTTGTTCAAGCTGAAATTCCTTTATGTTTATGCTATATCATAATTCGATTAATAAAAAGTTAATTATGAGTAATTTGTTGTAATACAGATGCAGCACAGATGTGTGACACGTTATTATTACAGAACGAATGTATATCTGTACCGACGTGATCTGGACTCTGTGCAAAGAATTAAATCAATGGTAACATAGTGGATTAAATTTTTGTTGACATAGACATGCCCGGTTGTGGCATGGATCCAATATTTTAGCAAATTTTATTTATTTCATACTCGAAACTGACATGGACCTATGCACGTATTTGTATGGATCTCGTGTTCAAGGAATGCTGATTTTCTTTGCTATGGATTTGGATAGAATTTGCATGGACCCGATTATTACCTCGGCATAGACTCCATGCATTGTGGTAAGGTTTTGGAAAAGATTCCTGCATATATTTCCAGAGAGATGAATAAGAATATCTATTTGGGAATCATGACTATTTCAAAGCTTTTTATGTACATAACATGATTCGACTTGAATGAGTCGAAATTATTATGATATTTTGTATGACTATGAATTGCAGTGCTTTTTGTATGCTAATGGATCTGCACTCTGCAGTATCAGGTATCAATCCAAAGCCAAGATGTGCCGATAACTATCTTCAAAGCTCGATATATGGTTAAGCCATACGAGTCTTCTAATTTTCAATATTTTCATGGACTTGATGAGTCAAGTGTTTTTTTTTATAAAAAAAAAATCTCTTTGATTTGATTGTGATTGTTCCTATTAATGAGCTCTTGGTTTTTCCAAGATGAAAATATGATGTGTTGAATATCTGAAAGTTAATATTTCAGATTCTATGTACGAAATGTGTCTAATCAGCTGTCCAATCTGCAGTTGGATTGCACTGAATGGTAACCTTGTAATCATGCGATAAAGGAAGTAGTACTTGTAGGATATCTGAAATTAACCATTCAGTTTCCTATGAAGAAGTGATGAGATATGCCAAACTATCCAAATGAAAATTTTGGGTGAACAAAGTGATACTCTTGTGCCACGTCATTGTTCGACATGGTATTCCTGTTGCTCCAACTAAGGTTAAAGCAGTATTAAACTGGCGAAGACCTACTAATGTTCTTGAGGTCCGATGTCCATGGGTTTAGCGGGATTCTTAAAGTTGTTTTATCGAAAAGTTTGTTTAAACTTGCTAAACCTAGTACTCAGCTGACACAGAAAAATTATAAAATGTATTTGGTCAGATGAGTAAAACACAAGTTTTCTTAAATTGAAAATGAGACTAACCACTGCACCTTCATTTATTATTCCTTCCGGCCGGAGGATAATGGTTTTCACATCTGTATTTTTAAAAGGTTTAGGTTACGTCTCGCCAACTTAAATCTTATTAGATTTGATACCCTGTACGTGATTTAGAATTGGCGGCAATTGTTTTGCTTTAAAGATTTGGACGCCACTGTTTATACGGGGAAAAATTCATTATTTATACGGACCACAAGAGCTTGAAATATCTCTTCTCTCAATCTACTATCTATATGACGCAACACATGTGGATAGATCTCCTAAGTGGTTTAGCTTCTGTTGTTCAAATCACCAAGGTATACGTAAATGTTCGTATCTCAGGTTAGATATTTGATTCTTATCAACGAGGTTATTGTATGATTGATTTCTTATGTCAAATGCTCAACGACATAGTACTTGATTATGGAATCCGAAGAATTATTATCTTTGGGATATATATCTGATTTTATCTTTTATTTAAATGACACGGTCAATGGCTTGTCCGTGAGACTCTAGAATTATAATCTATGTATATGTAGGTATACTTAAATGTATCATTTATCCCTTAATGGACCAAGATTTGTAAAATCATTTGTCTTGATTTTAGTTGTTTAATACCCAGAGTTTATTTTCAAACATTTGCAACATTGAAGAATGCAAAACGGATATTCTAGATTGCAAGGACTACATAGTATTTGTAGACTGGCAATCACACTTCGTATATTATTTAACGTAATTGAAGACTATCGAGAGTATTTTATTTTCTCGATTATGTCTGAGTAAAAGTTTGGTTTTATTTTGAAAATCTGGTATTCATTTCAGAAGACATTTGAATTGAGTATATGTTTGACTATATGTATATATATTATTCGAATCCTTAAGACATTGCCATAAGATTCGGTGGATGCTCAAAGGATGGAAAGCTGCCCAGACTCAGTAAGCTAGTTATAAGAATAAGTGTGGATGCTTCTGAAAATGGTAACAGACTAATCATTTTCAAAAATCTCTCATGTTAAAGGTATGTTGAGTTTTGTGAATATTTCATATTAATTGACATTATTAGCATTTTATATTGTTTGTAATATGTTTCGTACTTCAACATTGATGAATTACGAACATTACTTGATAAGGATTCTTCAATCTGATGATGTTGAATTTATTTTTTCAACGTTCTGCACTGAATAATTACTTTTGTGTTCTATATTACAAAGATGGTTTCTTATAACCATTCTAGATAATAAACTATACTCGTCCCTCGAGATTCAATGCATTAGTAATTGATTTTGATTCAGCTTTATGCTAAATGAATTGAGTTATGCGGTTGATATTTTTCCGATTATAGTATTGACATGTACTGTAATTGATGAATGATTTATGATCTGCACTTGGGATATTTCGAGGACGAAATATTTTAAGTGGGGGAGAAATGTAAGGCCCTCGTACCGTATTATCGAAAATCAGGTTGAGCTTCTCAACAATTATGTGATTCATCTTATGTCAATCATATGGTTGAGAATAAACATGAGGAATATTAGCTTTGATAATAACTTGATATCATATTTAACATTTTATAAATGTGATGTCCCGATATTTGATAATGAGAATTAAGTACAATTTGTACATTATTTTGTTAATTAGTTAGAAATTAATTAACGAGAATATAATCTAATTAATGAGAATGGAAATTGATCTTGTATATGTCAATTGACAGTCGGGTCAGAACATGATGAATGACAAATATGTTTTTGGAATATTCGGATTAACACCGAAATGTTATTAAAATGATTTAATAAACATAAAATTTGTATTAAATCGAAAGATTTCATTTTTTTGTGATTCAAAGAAGGACACGAAGTCAGGTGTGGACTGTACATGTGATATACATGCACCAGTATACCGGTGACACCCCGATGTTCATAATTGGTCGGGAATTAATATATATTGGTGTAGGGTGTAAAACACATAACAAAACGTGCAAAAACACACAATGAATCACGGACACCTACTAAAAGGTGCGAAAACACACACTGCTCGTGCGATTCACCGACCACCTTGTACTTATCCGCTCCGTTCGCCGCCGTCCGACCACCTCTAGACGAGACCGATATACGACCGTGTTCCTTACTCAGAGGCGGTTCTTTCAATACCAAATAATTGAAATATGGTGTTCGAAAAGTTGTTCGATTTGGTCTGAAACGAACGAAGTCGCGACAGTGAGGGTTTCTGCACTTTTGGTTCGATTTCTTCGAATCTACTACGAATTGGACGACACCAAGGCATTGTATCTCTTCCTTGCACCTAGACGAAGATTTATATACCGGTCGCCGCCTCTACCGCCGCCGGATCTCGCCGGAATCGGCTGAAAAGCGTGCGTGTACTGTGTGCGAAAATTGGGTAAAACTCGATGCTCGATTTTTCGACTTTGCTTCGATTATTACCAGTTAATTTGGACTATAATTGTTGAATAATAATTTGAATTGGTGAAAAATAATTTAGCAAATTAAATTATGATGTAATCGCATCAATTTAATTTACCCTAAATTGGTTAAGCTGTGACTAAAATTGATAACCCATTTTGAATGATTGGTTTATTGAATTGTGAATTTCTATTGATATACAGTGACTACTTCGACCCTACAAGCTCAAGTACCCTTGTAGATCGAGAAAGAAAGGTATGTTGCGATCGGGTAACATACGACAGGTATCTGTATCATTTGATATATGATTTGTTGTTGAAGTCTGTGAATTACGTGAGATTATGTGGCTACGTGATTTTATTTAAATTATGTGGCATTCATAGCATGCATGATTGGAACATCGGTGTATGAAAAATAAATATTTTGTTAACACACATCATTTTTATACATACATCGATGCATGACATACACGTTGAGCTATATCCTTGAATACCCTGATATTTCTTGGATTCTGATATCGAACATTGGGGATTGGTACTGCGATACTATGTTGGCATTACATGGCCCGATATGCATAGGGAATCGTGGTCCCCTTTGATTGATATGATTTGTTGAGACGGGGATTGGTGGCACCTTGCTGATGTCATCCGTCTGGATATCCCTATATGATTATGTGATGTCAGGACCTGGGGTTGGTGGCGCTTTGCCGACGTCCATCCGTCTGGATACCCTATAGGCTTGACAGGCTCGAGCTATTCTGATATGGTTGGACTTTCGTTTATTGATTCAGATATACCCAGTGGATGGGTGTACGATATGATACCGTCATGACATGGCATGCATGCATTGCATTGCATTACATCATATATCACATTTTATAGATACATGACGTATATTCTATGATCATTTCATATTGGGCTTTTGCTCACCCCAAGGGGGGGCTGTTGTTGTCCTTGTGTGTGGACAATGGCAGGTGGTACAGGTGGCCAGGACGCCAGAGAGGGCACGTCCGGTGGGAGTCACACTTGAGGTTTTACTCTTGTTTATCCCAGTAGTCTTTGTACCAGGGATGTATCCCTGTAGTGTTATGAGTCTATGTATATTTAAGTTATGTTAGCCTAGTTTGATTTACGTATGCTGGTTTATGTTGATGGATATGAAACTGGTGGTATTTATATATTTTCAGTATATGTTAATTTGTGTTGGTGGTATGCTCCTCGTGCGATGAGGTCATGCCGAAATTTTTAGGGCCACATGTTAATAAATGTTAAACAAATCTTCCGCTGTTTACGCTATAATTATCATTGTGTGATAATTAATCACATTATTAGGATTGGCCCTCACAAACTTAATCCCTTTGTCCTATGTGTTTAGATTAAACACGAGTCATGGAATAAGTCATACTCGTATAGTTCAATCTTTTCTTTCTTGATCCCCGAGTAGACTAGAATAAACGAATAAGCTCGATATCACATATCGACTCATTCCAGCATGGCCATGCATTTTAGTCTCACTTGATCAAGGGTCCTAACACTTCTCATGTTATATAGGAGGGACAAATCATATCTTGATCACTCAACATCCCTCGACATAATTCGTAGTGTATCCAATGATTGTCTTTATAGTTCACGATGTTACATGTAACGTTTGACAATATCAAGATACACAACTCCTTATGTTGGGATCTCTGGTGATCTCAAGTCGTAAGGATTACATACACTATTATCACTATGAGAATTGATTATGACATTCATATAACTATCAATGTAGCATTCTTATGGTGGGTCTGTACAGTACATAGTTCTCTAACATATACCCATGTGTTGATTCGATATCTCGTATCCATGAACAAATTCATCAACCAATACATCCTAGTCTCAATACATTATCATTATCCTAATTCACGATAATACTTGACTATAGACAATCTTTAAGAATAATTCAATTTTATTCTAAGGATATTAATAATATATATATAAATATATATATATATTTATTTATTTATTTATTTATTTATTTATTTATTTATATTACACAGATACTGGAATAATATATAATAATGAATTGCCATTAATAAAATCATATTATATTGTATGCCAAAATCAATCTAATATGTTGTTTTAGGGCATATCCCAACACATTGTTCCTCCTTTGGCCTAAAATCACACCTACTGCTGTGTCACTAGCGTCGACATTAGTTCAAAGGAAGTTCCCAATCAGGTGCTACCAAGACAGGTGTTGTAACCAGCTTCTCCTTAAGGGTCTTGAACACAATCAGAATTAAAATCAAATAGTGCATCTTTAGTTAATAAATGAGATAAAGGTTTAGAAATCTTTGAAAAATCCTGAATGAAACGACAATAAAATCTTGCATGGCCAAGGAAGCTCCGGACGCCTTTCACTGTTGTTGGTGGTGGCAATTGTTGTATCACTCGGATTGTTTGCTTTGTCCACTTCAATGCGCTTTTCGCATATCTTGTGTCACAAGACTATACCTTCTTGGACCATGAAGTTACACTTTCCCAATTCAACACAAGATTCGTCTCCTCATACCTCGTCAAAACCAAAGCCAAGTTATATAAGCAGATATCAAATGAATATCCAAAAACATAAAAGTCATCCATAAAGACTTATAAGAACTTCTCTATCATGTCATGAAATATGGCCAACATGCATCTTTGAAAGGTAGCAGGTGCATTCCACAATCCAAATGGCATTCGTCTAAAAGAAAATGTACCATAAGGGCAAGTGAAGGTAGTCTTCTCTTGGTCCTCGGGTGTAATAGTAATATGATCATACCCCGAATACCCATCTAGAAAGCAATAGAAATCATAACCTGCTAATCTCTCTACCATTTGATCAATGAAGGGAAGGGGAAAGTGATCCTTACGAGTAGACGCATTCAGCCTTCTATAATCATTGCAAACTCTCCACCCCGTGACTGTTCTATTAGGTATTAATGTATTGTTCGCATTAGGGATAACAGTAATACAACCCTTCTTTGGCACACTTTACCCATGAACTATTGGATATATGCTAGATAATAACTGCGTCCAATAGCTTAATGACCACGGTTTTTTGACTACCTCTTGCATCTTTGGGTTGAGACGGCGTTGTGATTGTACCACGGGCTTGAATGTGTCCTCCATATGAATTTTATGCATGCACACTGAAGGACTACTTCCTTTGATGTCAGCTATCTTCCATCCAAACGTCTTCTTGTGCTCCCTAAGGACTTTAAGAAGCTTCTCCTCGTTTTCACCTATCAAAGATGAAGAAATAATGATTGGCAAAGAATTTTCAGCATCTAAAAATATATACTTGAGATGAGATGGGAGATGCTTGAGTTCAAGAGTGGGTGTCTCTTCGTGGATGGTCTTTGAGGCTTAATGTCCCTTTGTCCCAATTCTCATAGATTTCCAGTGGCTCGTTTCATGTAATGAAGAGTGGTGTTCAAGTGTGCTATACTCTTAGTTTCCTCCTCATCATGTTGTTTATCGGCTTCCACAAGGCATGCTTCCAGTTTATCCTTGAATGTACCTTGCAACACATCAACAGTCAAAGCATCAATAATATCAACACTAAAACACATGTGCTCATCGTATGGGTGTTGAAGTGCTTTAAAGACACTAAACACAACTTGATCCTCCCTTACTTGGAGGATCAACTTCCCTTGTTGAATATCTATGATTGCCTTTCCCGTTGCTAGGAACGGCCGCCCAAGATCAGTGGTGTCTCAGCATCATCTTTCATGTCTAACACAAGAAAATCAATGGGGAATATGAATTTGTCAACTTTGACTAGCACGTCTTCAATGATCCTCTAGGGGTACGTGATGGACCTATCCACCAATTGTAATGAAACCTTAAGTAGGTTTTGGCTCTCCTAATCCCAACCTCTTGAAAATGAAAAATGGCATAAAGTTAATACTCGCACCCAAATCACATAATGATTAGTAAATGAAATTGACCATACAGTGCAAAGTCTAGTAAAACTTCCCTGGGTTTTTTAACTTTGGAGGCATTTTGTTTTGCACAATTGCCGAGCACTCCTCCGTAAAGCTTACTGTTTCATACTCGCCCAATTTCCACTTGTTAGACAGGATTTCCTTCAAAAATTTAGCATAACTGGGCAATTTAAGTAGAGCATCAGCGAATGGTATATTAATATGCAATTTCTTAAATACCTCAAGAAACTTACCAAATTCAGCGTCATCTTAGCTCTTTTTAATGCGGCTGGAAATGGGGAAGGGATTACTACCTTATTAGAGTGTGTGATTGGTGTGGTGTTAGATTCTTACCTTTGTAGGTTACCTTCCCTTGGCCTTACCCTTGTCTTCTTTGGTGTTGCCCGTGCTTTCCTTGGCTTCAGTCTGTGGTCCTAGCTCTTTTCCATCCATCAGTGTCCTTTGAGTTTGACCGGCTATCAATGCTGCAAGCTGCCTCACTTGTACTTCCAAGTTTTTTAGCGATGCATCCTGATTCTGCATCCTAGTCTCTATTGATGATATGAACTTGGTCATAAGCTCCTCCATACTCGTCTTAGGTGCATATCCCGGTGGTGGTTGTGGGTTCAACACATTCTTTTGGTTGGACCATGAGAGATTTGGATGACTCATCCATCCCGGATTATAAGTGTTTGAGTAAGGATTATTAGGCTATTTGTTTCCAACAAAATTAGCAGATCATTAGACTGAATAAATGGATTACCTGCCTGGTATTCAATGCTTGGATGATTGCTTCCACATAAGTCACAAATGATAACTTGAGCTTACATCGTTGTCATACGCATGCTATCCAACTTTTTGTTCAATGCTTCTAGCTGAGCCGAAATTGCAGTGATATCCGAAATTGCAGCGATATCATCTATTTGATGAACTCCACTTGGTTTCTTTAGCATGTTCCTCTCTCATTGCCATTGATAGCTATTAGAAGCCATCTCCTCCAAAAGTTCACTGCTTCTGACGTCTTTCGCATAATGGATCCTTCTGATGCTGCATCAATCATAGAACGCTTAGCAGAAAATAAACTGTTATAAAAAGTTTATACCTGGAGCCAGACAGAAAGACCATGATGTGGGCATCTCCTACGCAAGTCCTTGAAACGTTCCCACACCTCGTATAAAGTTTCAGGATCATGTTGCCCAAACATGGTGATATCGTTTCACATCTTCGTAGTTTTGGAAGGTGGAAAATATTTGGACAAGAAAGCTTGTTACATCCCCGTATATTATTGCTTTGGTTGTAATTATTGCTTGGTATTCTTACTTGCTTGGCACATGTTAGTGCACCGTATATTTTACATTTCTAGGAGGTCTTGGCCTACTCCCCTCCTATATAATATTTTTTAATTAATGCGATGCAATAAAACTAGTGGCATAATGCCACCTTTAATGAAAAAAAAAAAAAAAAAGCTTGTGTCATCCCCTCCCAAGTAATAATGGATCCTCCAGGTAAAGAATTTAACTAAGCTTCTTCTTTATCTTTCAACGAAAAAGGAAATAAATGTAGCCTGATGACGTCATCAGTAACACCATTGTGTTTGAATGTGTCACAAATCTCCAAGAAGTTAGAGATGTGAGCATTTGGGTCATCAGTGGACGCTCCCCCAAATTGGACTGAATGCTGGATCATTGGAATTATTGCAGGCTTGATCTCAAAGTTATTATCTTGAATAATCGGCCTCGTTATGCTTGACAATGATCCATGGAAAGTGGGTTGTGCAAAGTCCATCATAGATCTAGGATTCGGCACTTGATCCTCATTATGTTCTTCATTTCTTCCACCTTCTTCTTGATTGTTGTCCGCCATCGCTCGAGCTTCCCGTAATCTCCTAAGACAGGTTCGCTCAATTTTCGGGTCAATAGGCTCGAGTATAGGCCTGCTACTCCTTAGCATGCATTAAGAAGATAACTACATGTAAAGATCAACCAAGAAAAAAATGTAGTACCCAAGTAAAAATCAAAAAACAAACAAAATAAAAAGAATGGCTAAATTACAATTAACTAATCTCGTATTATATTACACAAATTAGTCCCCGGCAACGGCGCTTAAAACTTGATCACACATTATTTTAACAATGAAATTTATGTGGTGTATGATATATATTACGATTTAACTGCAAGTGCACGATGTCAAGTTTTAGTATAGATCTTATAATTATGGATTGTCGAATCCACAAGGACTAACGTATAAGTATCAAATAAGACTTAGATAAGTTATATTTAGCCTACGAATAGTGAAGTAATCAATTAAGCTAAAGACTTAGAATCTAAAATCACAATCAACCAATTGAAGATGGGAAGGAGTTCCACTCGAGAAATTTATCAAGATGTCGATTCACTTGTATTATCGTCGATGACTCGTTCGTGAAATACAATTGACTATCCAATTCATTCTTAAGGTGACGGGTTTCCTTAAAACATCCAACACACTTTTTCAAGCTATATTGAATCTAATATCAAATTGAAACAAGTAACTTTCGTTCACTTAATCACCAAGTTGATATTGTATAAATCACTATGAAAACCTCTAACGTTAGATCATACAATCTAAAGTTATCACTCGTATGTGATTTCATCTATCTATCTCAATCTTAAACACACGGCATGAATTACTATGTCGTATTATAATCCTATCTTTCAATCTCAATTATCATTCTAAAAAATCATTGAAAGGTTGCAAAGCTTTGAGAGCATTAAGTTTATAATTCATGCACAAAAGAATTAATCAACTAATAACATTCAAATCATAAACCAAACACAAGCTCCCATAATCTTGATAAAATAAACTTTAGTTCATGTTTAAATTAAAATAACAAGATGCAAAAGTGTTTTTCAACCAAATCAACATCATGAATTCGAAAATATTCAAAAATAAAGGTTTTAGAAGTACGATCAAAGGTTGGCGTATACTCCGTGCGTTGAAACGTGACTCATTCTCTTGCTTCCTTCCTTGCACTTCAATGGCTTTTTGTGGAGGTGTGGGAGAAGATTGTGGTGATTTTTCTAGGTTAAAAGTGAGTCTCGAAGTCTGAATGTTTCGTGGGTTTTGGGACCCTTTTTAATTTCTTTTCATCTTTCGTCATCCGGCGATCGATCACCAATAATTGGACGATCGATCGCGAGATAAAAAATGTTTGTTGTCCAAGCTTCGCTCCTCAGTGATCGATCGTTGAGTTCTTCCCGATCGATCGAGAAATGTCCATTTTTGTTGCCCAACTCATGTCACATGGAGATCAAACGATTGTGGGCTTTAAAATTTTCAATCCTTGCGATTTTATTCCTCTTTTCAACACGTCTGCTTGGCTTGGTCTTTTTCATCGTTAATTAGTGCAAATCCTTCACTTTTATGCATTGGAACCTGGATTCCTTAAATCAATAAATATATACCAAAACGCGTAAAATCATCCAGGAATCAACATGAAAATCGCTAGAAAGTCTCATCAAAATAAGTGTAAAATGACTTTTATCAGTTCTCCTCTTGAAAGTGTTTCAAAAGTCTTTTGAAAGTAGGTTAAGCCGTCCTTTTAAACCTTTGCATCCACTAAAAATTAATGGGATGGACCCGATCAGCGATCGATCTCTGTTTTCCAGCGATCGGTCGCTGCATCGTTATTTTTCAAAAATCTTCTTTGACAATCGATCTCTATTTCAGCGATCGATCGCCATTTCGCCAAATTTGTAACATTATGTCCATAGCGATAGATATCTATTTTTATGGCGACCAATCTCCATTTTCAGGGATCATTCTCCATTTTAGGGATCATTCTCCATTTTCTAGCGATTAATCTCCTTTTTCAGGGATCAATCTCCATTTTTAGCGATCAATCTCTGATTGCAGATTCTTCATCTTTGATTTTTCTTCTTTTTCTTGTCTTGCTATGACTTTGTTCCACCCTTTTTCTCGTTATTTCATGCCATCATTGCACTAATCCTTACTTGGATTCCTGTAAACACAAAACAGATGCAAAACACATAATTCTGATCGAAAAACCAACATAAATCCAAAAGAAATAAAAGAAATAATAAGTGCAAAACGCACTTATCAAACCCCCTAAACTTAGATTTTTGCTAGTCCCGAGCAAAATTAAGAACAAAAGAAAAAGAAAAAAAAATATGAAAACAAATTCAAAATACTCAAGTTGTGCAACGATCAATCATGATTGGCATCAGACATTCATGATCTAGTATTCAAAACAATTGTCATGTCACACTCAATCAAAAGAGATTTCATTAACATATATCAACAGGGCTTTTCATGATATCATATTAGTTTCCAACATATTGTCCAGTAGAAGAATAGTATTATAACAAGAATAGACAATATCAATCAAAGTAATGAGACGTGTGTGCAAGAATGTCAACGCATATTCATCAAACATGTTTTTCGAGAGTCCATTGGCTTAACTTTTGTACAATTCTCCACTAGCATATTGGACGAATGTAGCTCGGTCAATAGGTCTTTCCATGCTTGTAAAGTATGGCTTTGACTCATGGCTTCAACAAAAAGGATAAAGATTTCAAAGAAAGAGTAAGTCAAATATATTATTGCGCATTCCCTTTTACTCTTCACTCTCCTTTTGCTTATTCATCATTCATTTTTCTTGATTTTCACCGCTCCATATTTTCCTCTTATCAAACACCTTATCCATTCAATTCATCCGCTACTTTCCACCATTGTTTTTTTTATATACTTTTAACAATTCATTCAACCCTTTTCTTCTTTTCTCCACTAGTTTATTTTCAATCATGAAAATTTGGAGATTTTCAAAATATTAATGCGCAGCTGGCTTACTCAATCAAGGGTAGAAAATAGTGTATAAGCTAAAAACATGGCAGTTGATGTAGGATGCGAATGATGCCAAATGGGGGTCAATCATGTGCTTTTAAGCACATGCCATTAGATTTTTCATTAAGCTCAAAGGGGGTTACTAAGGTATAAATGATGTTATTAGGTGGCTCGATAGCCTCAAACTGTTCAAAAAATTGTCTAAATCATCTCTAAGCCATATAATTTCTGTATTTCACCTCGAAAGATACTCAAGCAAGGTCTAGCTTATTCTCAATTCATATTCAAATTGTATGATTTGATTATCGGGATGAACAATTGTCTCAAAACCACAGATATGTAAGGGATTTCCAAAGAAATTTGAATGGGATTTACAACAACCATGCATATCATCAGAGTTTCATTCTTTCACATTTAGGCTCAAAAGAACTACTATGTCAATTTATATCAATGAATAAATGTCTCAATCAATTCCAAAGATTGTCCATATAATTTATATGCTCACTTAAATCACATTTAGCTCCAAGTGACAATCAACTGAGTAATAAAATCATAAGATCCACCAAACATTACGAACTAAATTTTCAATCACAATCAAGCACAATTTTCATCATCGGCCTCACAATTCAATCATACACAACTAATGAGTCAACAACAAAACATCTTATAGAACAAAATCAAACCCAACTAATCAGTAATTCAGGTAAATCATGCAAGGTATGATAGTCCTCAATGTACAGAACCGAGAAAAATAAGAACAGAGCGCAAACCAAATACAACGACCGTCAGTGATCGTCGTTATCACAATCATATTATGGGTGGGTGACAGATGATGATGGGGGCCTCTGCACCAGTATATACCTGTAATAGAGACAAATAATGATAAGCGACTCTTATTAAGACATTCTAAAATAAAATGAAATACTCATAGGAGCCTTTTATAGCAAAGAGATGAAGTTTGCACGTTCTTTAGGCTACCATATAATTCCTCTTAGGGGTTATTAGTATGAGAAGAAGTCAAGTCCTTTCGAAAGCATAATATCAGACATCTATGAAAGTAGACTAGAAGCCAAGAAAGCTGGTGATGAACCTATGTCCTATATTTATAAGATTCCGATATCGCTTTCGTTCACTACGTGAACTCAAGCTCTCTATCTCTAACTATGAACTTCACTTCATTTTGTTCTTATCTCGTGGAGGCAAAATTAAAAACTGAATAACTAAAAAAATATAAAGCTTGGGTTGCCTCCCAAGAAGCACTTTGTTTAAAGTCATCAGCCACTATCATCCATTTGACGCTCCATGTTTGGAGGATTTGTGCCTCTCAACGACCCTCCAAACTTGCTTGATTCTTTCTTTCTTCTTCTTTAACCTCTTAACTTCTCTCATCACAACGTTCGGCTCTTTGCTATGCTGTGGGATTGCCTCTATCTTGCAACAATTCTCTACTTTCTCTGGTTGTTGCGCTTGATTTCTCTTGACTTCTTTTGGGGTATCTTCAATATGTGGGGTTGTTGTCACTTTAAACACATAAAATGTGGCTTTCTCATCCTCAATCTGCATAGTCAACTCACCCTTCTTCACATCTATTTTCGCTTCCCCGGTCGCTAAGAAAGGTCTCCCCAGTATAGTGGGAATATTTTGGTCTTCCTCAATATCAAGAATCAATAAGTCAGCATTAAAAAATGAGCTTGTCGACTTTCACTAGAACGTCTTCAACCACACCATATGGATACTTCCGAGATCAATCTTCCAGTTGCAGCAATATGTTGGTGGGTCTCATTTCTGTGAGTCCAATCTTCTTCTTGTACAGAGATAGCAGCGTCAGATTGACACTCGATCCCAAGTCACGTAAAGCGTCTCCCACAAACTGTCCTTCTATGGCAAATGGAATCGTGAATTTTCCTGGGTCCTTCTTTGGTGGAAATTTCTTTTGAATAATCGCACTGCACTTATCAATTAATGCTGCATTCTCAAATTCTGCAAATTTCTTCTTTTTAGACAAGATCTCCTTCATGAATTTGGAGTAGCTTGGCATTTTGCTCTAACGCTTCAGCAAAAGGGATATTGATATGAATCTTCTTAAAAATCTCCAAGAACTTTGCAAACTATGCATCCAATCCATTCTTATGAAAGCATTGAGGGTAGGGCATGTGCGCTTTGAGAATGTCAGAGGTGCCAACTGGCTTAGGAGACTCCGTAATGGGCTCTTTGATAGATTGCTCAACTAGTGCCTTCACTACTTCATCTTTCTCGCCTGTCTCCTGCTCTGATTCAGTCATGGTTGGCCAACTTGCTTTCCAGCTCTTAACGTGGCGGCATTGCACTTCTCCATTGGGTTCACCTCATCATTACTCGAAAAACTCCCCCTCTGTTGTTGATGTACTGCTATTGCAATCTGACCAATCTGCACTTCTAAAGATTTCATCGTGGCACCCAAATTGGTCATGTGCAACTCCATATTATCCATTCTAGCATCAGTCCGCTCAAATCTTTTGAAGACTCAACAACAAAAGTGCTGACCAGATCCTCCAAAGATGGTTTTCCCTCATTCTTTCTTATGAACATAAATACGAGGCGGATTCAGAGCATTGTTGTCATTGGCATATGAAAACTTCTCATGATTGTGAAATCCCGGACTATACTGATTAGGCAAAGGATCGGCTCGATGATTGTTGAAGTTTCAGTTGTTCACAAACTGAGCTTGCTCAATGCTCAGTCCTCATCGGTTGTTCAATGTTGCCACTTGTTTAGAAATCGATGCCAATTGGGCAGAAAGTGAACTAATCCGCTCCATCTCATAAATACTCGCTACCCTATGCATAATAGATCACTCATTTGGCTACTGAAAGCTGTTAGCAGCCATTTGTTCTACCAAATCATAAGCTTCCTCAGCAGTCTTTGCAAAGAGAGTACCTCCAACTGCAGCATCACTATTGTCCTTGTCGTTGCATTCAACCCATTGTAGAACAGTTGAATCTGAACCCAATTCTCATAAATGTGTTGTTGGCATCTTATGAGTAGATCTTTGAAGCGCTCTCAAGCTTCATAAAGTTGTTCAGAGTCTAACTGTCTGAATATGCTATTTCAATCCTCAACTGGGCAGACTTGGCATATGGAAAGAATTTAGCTAGAAATTTTGATGACATGCCATCCCATGTTGTGAACTGCCAAATGGCAAGGATTGGAGCCAACTTCTTGATTGATCCCTAAGAGAGAACGGGAACAAGCGCAGTCTGATGGTTTCCTCAGTAACACAATGTATCTTGATAGTGTCTGCTATCTCAAGAAAGATCCACAGATGAAGATTAGGATCACTCACACCTCAACCACAGAATTGGTTTTGTTGCACCATGTTGATCAATGTTGTCTTTAGTTCAAAATTGTTACACTGAAAGTCTGGCAAGCAATATCAGAGTAGCTATTATTGATCATCGGTTTAAAGTGATCTCTAATAGCTACTGGAGCCACATTGTTGTCTTGATTTTCCATAGCCATTCTATTTAACTCGTCCATTCTTGCTTTACGTAAATGTCGAGTAGTTCTTTCGATCTCAGGATCAAATAACAGCAAGTCAAGACTTTGTGATCGTCGCATAAACTGTAGAAAATAAGAAAACAATGTATAACTCATGAACCAAAACAAAATAAAAGTTCTAAATCATAACTAAGAGTACTTGGCACGATATCAGAATTAAACAATATTATTCAATCCCCCGCAACGGCGCCAAAAACTTGATGCATGAAAAACGTGTCGCAAGCGTACGATGTCAAGTTTTAGTATAAGGATATGAATACTGATGTCAAACCCACGAGGATTGGTCTATAGTTTTAAATGAATATTGTACTAGAAGATCTTTGTCCTATTTAGAAAATGAATAGTATTGTTGTTTGTCAAATAACATGGATCACTAAACTATCAATTGCAAGAGAATTAATTATGAAAAGGGTTCTAGAGGTCCGACTTCACTTGATTGTCAATTATGTTTCTTATGATCAATTGCAATATTATAGATTTATGTAATTTATTAGCCAAGAATTCTTAATTGTTTCATATTCTCTTTCCCAAGTAATAGTAGACGTTATTATTCAATATCAACCTTGATATCCCTATCTAAGATCAAATATTAAACAATGTTGCTTGCACAATAATTCTTTCAAAAGCTTCAATGGGGTTATACACATGTCGACGATATAAACGTCCATGATGTGTTTTCCTATGTTCTATCCAGAATCCCCTCTCACGAGTGATAGGTCATAAATAAATATGACAATTTAATCAATGGCAAAGTCAATCAAATTGCATTCAAATCAAGAAAATAGAAATAAACCAATGATAAATCCTAATATATAAATCAACCAATTTAAAAATAAGATCCAATCAAGCTACGTCTTCCCCCTAGAAAGAAGGGATTAGTTTATCCTAGAATTGATAAAACGCATAGACATGTTTGAGGAATTCATAAACAAACGAAAGTACGAGATACAAAACGATTGGAAGCAATCTCCGTCCCCATAAGAAATTTTTCTTTTCTTGTGATGAAATCCTTGCCCTTGGAAGTGTAGTCATCTCCTCAATGTGTTTTCCTCTTGAAAGTGTTTCAAAAGTCCTTTAAAAGTAGGTTAAGCCGTCCTTTTAAATCCTTGCATCGACGAAAAATTAATCGCTCGACCAATCAGCGATCGATCTCTGTTTTCCAGGGAACGGTCGTCGCGTCGTTATTTTTCAAAAATCTTCTTTTGGCAACCGATCTCTATATTTCAGCGATCGATCGCCACTTCGCCAAATTTGTTTACAAATATTCTGTTCATAGAGATCAATCTCCCATTTTCAGGCGATCAATCTCCATTTTCACGAACCAATCTCCATTTTCAGGCGATCAATCTCTTATTGCAGATTCTGCATCTTCGATCTTTCTTCTTTTTCTTGTCTTGCTATGACTTTGTTCCACCCTTTTTTTTCTCGTTATTTCATGTCATTTTCCTTCTCATAGCACTCATCCTTACTTGAATTCCTGTAAACATAAAATAGACACAAAACGCATAATTCTGATCGAAAAACCAACATCAATCCAAAAGAAATAAAAGAAATAATAAGTGCAAAAACGCACTTATATCCTCTCTCCAAATTTCATTCTCTTCTTCAAATTCATTCTCTCTCTCTTTCAAAGTTCATTATCTTTCTCTTCTATTTTGCAGTCTCTCACTAACTAGTGCATGATATTACACTGGTGCATGACATGGTAAAGGTAACTGGTGCACGACATTACAAAAAGATACTGTGCATGACATTAAAAAAAGTAACTAGCGCATGACATTACACTTATGCATGACATTACACGGTGCATGTCATTACACTGGTGCATGGCTTTACACTAGTGCATGAATTTTTAACTAGTGCATGGATTTTTAACTGGTGCATGATTTTTTAACTGGTGCGTGATTTTTTAACTGGTGCATGATTTTTTAGTTGGTGCACAGAAAATTAAAAAATAAATGGTGCATGAAAATTTGAAAAACAATTGGGGCATTGAAGTCTGTAAAAATAACTTGCGCATGAATTTATAAATAGAGCATGAAAATTTTAAAAAACTGGTGTATAAAAATTTTAAAAACAACCGGTGCATGAAGTCTAGTTAAAATAACTGGTGTGTGCATTTTACTGGTGCATGAATTTTTAACTGGTGCATGAAGTATATTTTTGTAATGTCATGCACCAATACATTTTTTGTAATGTCATGCACTAGAAATTGAAGCATAACAGAGTAAATATTACATTGGGGCATGACATACACTAGTGCATGATATTACACTGGTGCATGGCTTTAAAATTCATGCACCAATGTATAATAATGCGTACGTTAAAAATTCATGCACCAGTTGTTTTTAAAATTTACATGCACCATTTATTTTTTTTAATTTTCCATGCACCAGTTACAAATTCATGCACCAGTTAATTTTATCGGACTTCGTGCACCAGTTGTTTTAAAAAAAATTCATGCACCATTTATTTTTTTAAATTTCCATGCACCAGTTAAAAATCCATGCACCAGTGTAATGCGATGCACTAGCGTAATGTCATGCACCAGTGTAATGTCATGCGCTAGTGTATGTCATGCACCAATGTAATGTTTACACTATGTTATGATTTAGTTTCTGGTGCATGACATTACAAAAATGTGCTAGTGCTTGACATTACAAAAATATACTTCATACGCCAGTTAAAAATTTCATGCACCGGTTAAAAATTCATGCACCAGTCACCAATGTAATGTCATACGCTAGTGTAATGTCAAGCACAAGTGTATGTCATGCACCAGTGTATAGTCATGCACCATTGTAATTTCATGCACTAATGTATAGTCATGCACTAGTGTCATGCACCAGTGTAAAGCAATGCACCAATGTAATGTCATGCACCAATGATAAGCCATGCACCAGTGTATAGTCATGCACCATAGTAAAAATTCATGCACAAGTTTTTTTATCAGACTTCATGTATTAATTGTTTTCAAAATTTTCATGCACCAGTTATTTTTAAAATTTTTATGTCAATCATAAATCCCATTTTTTAATTAAAAAATTTATGCCAAAAGGAAGAGAGTGAATGTCAAAAGGAATGAAGAGAATGTGCCAAAAGGAAGAGAGATGAATCAAAAGAAAGAGAGAATACAAAAGGTAATGGTACAATAAAGCACCGGCCTGAATTTTTTCCATCATTTTAAAGAGCACCTATCCAATCCAATTGCAAGTCAATTTGGTGAAAGATATTCTGCAATACGGGTGGGTATGAACCACAGCCATATAGATGATGCCACTTACTGGTCTCTAAAGAATAGTTGTCTCATCTAAAAGTCCGAGCTTATAGAGAGATTGAACCATCTATGATTTATTCTCTAACATTCCCCTCACTTTTGGGCTGATTTGTTCATCTTTTTTTGGGAGCCCATCAAGTGAATATTTAATGTGGGTGAAATTGTTGTTTGTGAGTTTTGAACTCAGGACATTGGCGTTAGCCAGAGGCTCTAGTACCATAAAGAATTTGTTGAGGCTTAAACGCATGGTTGTGTTTAATGCTTAATTTATCTCCGGTTTTTTTTGAGTATTGATGATCAACAAAACTTGTGTTTGTTATACTAATGTGTCTACTTAGTATGCAGATTAAATGATTAAATAGTGGATTAAATGAAGAAAATCGAGTGTACACAATCTGTCTTGGATTGCCCCAGGCGATGGTGATCATCGCCCCAGGCGATGGCAGCCAGGAGCTTCATCGCCACGCACATCGACAGAGGCGATGCCGAGGATGGCGCGCAGGGTGAGTTTGCCCGAGGTGGTGCGCTGATCGCCTGAAGCGATGGCCTGATCGCCTGAGGCGATGGCTAGATCGTTTGAGGCGATGGCTAGATCGTTTGAGGCGATGAAAGATTTTGAGCTGCTGAGGCTACGGCCTTGATTTGAGCAATTGATCGCCCGAGGCGATGTCCGAGGCGATCGACGAGTGATTTCAGCCTTATATGTAGCAACGGCTAGTAGGAGCCTAGGGGGCCTCCTACACTATAAATATGGATGCTTTGGAGCATTTTGAAGACAAGAAACAAGCCTACAAACTTCTACAAAGCTTTGATCATTCAATTCTTAAATAGCTTTGCAATCTCCATACATTGTTGTTGTATTGGAGTTTGTAATTCATTCTTTTTGTTAGAGTCTTGTTGTCTTCGTGTGAGTACACCGTGAAGGTGTTTTGTTGAGTTTATTGTAAAGGTCATCCAACACCAAAGCAAGTTGGAAATTGTAAAGTCATCAACAAGTCTAGTTGGTGCATGTGTTGTGGCTATCCTTGGAGCCCTTAAGGCCAAGAAGACTCGTGAAGAGTGTTGGTAGCTCGTGAAGAGCTTTGTGTAGTCGGGAAGAGTATTGTGCTCGGGAAGAGCTTTGTGTACTCGTGAAGAGTATTGTGCTCGGGAAGAGCTTTGTGTACTCGGGAAGAGTATTGTGCTTGGGGAGAGCTTTGTAAACTCGGGAAGAGTTGTGTAGTGGCTAACTTGGAGCCCTCAAGGCCAAGATATTTTGTTCTAGTGGAACCTCGGTTGGAGGTTATCTAACCGGGAAGAGGAGACGTAGGCGATTCATCGCCGAACTTCTATAACAAATCTTTGTGTCTTTTATTGTTTTATTACATTACGCATTTATTTATTTGTTTACTTCTTCTTTTCTTTTATTTATCGATTGACGTAAGCCTTCCGCAAGCGCAAACTCTTTTATTTTGCAAAGTCATTTTAAAAAGCTAAAGTAGCCAAGGAATCTCATTCACCCCCCTCTTCGATTCCAACAAGTGGTATCAGAGCCATTTGATTTTTGTTTTAAATAAAAATTCTTTTATGGCTAATCTAGCAAATGAGTTTGCTCAAGGTCAATCGACAAATAGACCTCCGCTCTTCACGGGTGATAACTATGGGTATTGGAAAAATAGAATTTCTCTATACATCCAATCCATAGATTATGACCTTTGGAAGATCATAGTGAAAGGTCCACATATTCCTTTAAAGAAAGTAGGGGGTATAAGTATCCCTAAAGAAATGGACGATTTCACTAGAGCGGACATGATTTTAATATCTCAAAATGCTAAAGCTATTAATATTTTGCATTGTGCTTTAGATATGAAGGAGTACAACCGGATCTCAATGTGCTCAATCGCTAAGGAGATATGGGACAAATTGCAAATTTTTCATGAAGGAACTAATCAAGTGAAGGAGACCAAGATTGATTTATTACAACTCAAATATGAGACATTTGAGATGGAGTCCGGAGAAGATGTAGATTCAATGTTTAGGAGACTCACTCAAATCATAAACGAGCTTGCCCAACTTGGAGAGAAGTATCCTCCAAAGCAAATATGGAGGAGAGCACTAAGATCCTTACCAAAGGAATGGGATGCGAAGAGAACCGCCATCATCGAGTCCAACAAAGGAGAGAATGCATCTTACGACCTTGATGAGCTTCATGGCACATTGGTGACCCATGAGCTTGAAGTATCAACAAGGAAAGGAATAAAGGAGGAAGATAGATCCAAAAGAAATGGGATAGCCTTGGTTGGAAGAAAAGACCAATCCGGGGATGAAGATGATGATGAGGATTAAGAGATGATCTTGTTCACTAGGAAGTTCAAGAAGCTCTTCAACAAACATAGCAAGCCAAAGGCCTCCGGTACTACAAAACATGAATCCAAACACGGGGTAACTTGTTATAATTGTCAAGAAAAAGGCCATTATGCTAACAAATGTCCTAGGAAGAAGAATGAGGATAAAGGCAAGAAGAAGGCCCTAATAGCTACATGGAGTGATAGTGACTCCGATGAAGAAGAAACCAACATTTGTCTTATGGCCAAAGACGACATAAATGATGAAGAAGATGAAAGCGATGATGAGGTACCTTCGTTTGATGAATTACTAGATTCTTATCATGAGTTTATAGACGTTATTGGCAAAACCAAGATGAGTAACAAATTACTCAAACTTGAGGTTGCTAAGAAAGATGAAGAAAATAATTCATTGAAAAATGAATTAGATTCTTTAAAAATATCTTTTTGCAAATTTAGTGAAAGTAGTCTAAAGATGAATGAATTGCTTGGCTTGCAACGTTGTAGCTTTGATAAAGCCGGGTTAGGCTTCTCAAGCAAATCAAAAACTTTTTCAAGCATGTTGGCTAAAGCAAAGCATGATTCTCCTACTTGTAACTATTGTTGTAAAAGTGGTCATACCAAGAACAAGTGTAGGTTTGCTAGAACTCAATACCAACCTAACAAAAGGTGGAAATGGATTCCAAAGGTGCCAATGAAAGCTAACCCTCAAGGACCCAAAAATCAAATGGGTACCAAAGATCCTCCTATTGTAAACTTGTTTTGTAGGGACAACAATGGGATGGAGGATGAAGGCACAAGCAACTCAGAGGAGGAGTTTATATTATTCACCACTATAGAAGAGGCGCGAGGCATAGGACCAATGACAAGAACGCACTCTTGTCATCGAAGGTAAAAATTTATTTTATGCATTTTAAAAAGAGCAATTCAAAGTTTAATTGGCACAAATTAATTGTGACCAATAAATACGAAGCTCAATATTCATTGGTAGTAAAATGGATAACCCCTTAGCATATGCACATATAAATTGTTCTATTGCATGATGTATGATTATCCTTTTATAGTAAGTGCATTGAATTCAAATTTGAATATGCTATGTGATATTATGTGATTAAGCATGCTATAAATGTTTAGATGCTATATCTTTGATATAATACTTTCACGATCTTAATAAATTTATCAAATGTTGGTTTGAGAATTCTATTGTGTATTGGGCATGAGTGCATGAACTCTTGGTAGAACATATGCACACATTGCAACATTTAGAATTTATTGTTCATTGCCTTAAACGCATGTTTATATTCCTCTAAATGATTTAAACTTAGGCTTGTTATGCTTATTACATGCTTGATGAAGAACATGTGTAAAGTGTTAAAATATGGCTATGTGGCAACATATAATTGAACTATGTTTATTTAAATTTTGTGCTTTTTGATTATCACAAAAAGGGGGAGAATTTTGTGATAAACTTACTTAACTCATGCATAGTTTAAGGGGGAGAGCTTGTGTATGCATGGTTTGAGGGGAGAGTTATTTGTTGTATGATTTACTTGGTAATCTTGTATGTGCTATGCAATTGTTAAGGGGGAGTCGTGTTTACTCACATTTCATGCATATTACATATTCAAGTTTATCAAGTTTTGTGATCATCAAAAAGGGGGAGATTGTTGAGGCTTAAACGCATGGTTGTGTTTAATGCTTTAATTTATCTCCGGTTTTTTTTTTTTGTTTTGATGATCAACAAAACTTGTGTTTGTTATACTAATGTGTCTACTTAGTATGCAGATTAAATGATTAAATAGTGGATTAAATGAAGAAAATCGAGTGTGCACAATCTGGCTTGGATCGCCCTAGGCGATGGTGATCATCGCCCCAGGCGATGCCAGCCAGGAGCTTCATCGCCACAGACATCGACAGAGGTGATGCCGAGGATGGCGCGCAGGGTGAGTTCGCCCGAGGCGGTGCGCTGATCGCCTGAGGCGATGGCTGGATCGTTTGAGGCGATGAAAGATTTTGAGCTGCTGAGGCTACGGCCTTGATTTCAGCAATTGATCACCCGAGGCGATCGACCGATCGCTTGAGGCGATGCGTGATTTTTGGTGACCGTTGAGGCGCGGCGATGGTGATCGCCCGAGGCGATGTCCGAGGAGATCGACGAGTGATTTCAGCCTTATGTGTAGCAACGGCTAGTAGGAGCCTAGGGGGCCTCCTACACTATAAATATGGATGCTTTGGAGCATTTTGAAGACAAGAAACAAGCCTACAAACTTCTACAAAGCTTTGATCATTCTATTCTTAAATAGCTCTGCAATCTCCATACATTGTTGTTGTATTGGAGTTTGTAATTCATTATTTTTGTTAGAGTCTTGTTGTCTTCGTGTGAGTACACCGTGAAGGTGTTTTGTTGAGTTTATTGTAAAGGTCCTCCAACACCAAAGCAAGTTGGAAATTGTAAAGTCATCAACAAGTCTAGTTGGTGCATGTGTTGTGGCTATCCTTGGAGCCCTTAAGGCCAAGAAGACTCGTGAAGAGTGTTGGTAGATCGTGAAGAGCTTTGTGTACTCGGGAAGAGTATTGTGCTCGGGAAAAGCTTTGTGTACTCGTGAAGAGTATTATGCTCGGGAAGAGCTTTGTGTACTCGGGAAGAGTATTGTGCTCGGGGAGAGCTTTGTAAACTCGGGAATAGTTGTGTAGTGGCTAACTTGGAGCCCTCAAGGCCAAGATCTTTTGTTCTAGTGGAACCTCGGTTGGAGATTATCTAACCGGGAAGAGGAGACGTAGGCGATTCATCGCCGAACTTCTATAACAAATCTTTGCGTCTTTTATTGCTTTATTACATTACGCATTTATTTATTTGTTTACTTCTTCTTTTCTTTTATTTATCGATTGACGTAAGCCTTCCGCAAGCGCAAACTCTTTTATTTTGCAAACTCATTTTAAAAAGCTAAAGTAACCAAGGAATCTCATTCACCCCCCTCTTCGATTCCAACAGAATTGTTGTATCATCTAAAAGCCCGAGCTTGTAGAGAGATTGGACAATTTTCTCTAACAATCTCCCTCGACCACAACCAGTTAGATGATACCACTTACTAGTCTCCCTCGACCACAGCCAGAGAGATGATACCACTTACTAATCTCCCTCGATTGGGAAACTTAGCTCTGGCTCCTACTCTTTACCAAAATCAGTGCTATAATGCGCACTTGATTCAAGCTTCCTTACGGCCTGAAACATATAAACATAGTAACAAACACTCCAAAACATACACAGAACTTGTGAATGCAAAATGGTAACCAATAACAAACACACCAAAACATACACAGAACTTGTGAATGCAAAATGGTAACCACAGAGTAATTCTATGTGGGCATCTTTATCTTTTTGAAATCCAAACGTAAGGGAGAAAAAGAAGATATATTATAGTTGAGAAAAATTAAAATAAATAAGATTTGTAAACTAATATAAAATGGGAGGATGAGATTTTTGTTAAATGGAGTTAATTTGCAATCTTGGGATTTGGAGTCAAAGTTTTGAAGAATCAAGTGCTCTTGGAAAATAGAAGTCTCCTGCTTCAAGTTTTAAATAAATCTTTGACCAATTGAGGGGTGTAAACGAACCGACCGAGCCGAATATGCAAAAAAATTTAAGGTTCAAATTCGGCTCGAAATATTTTTATTCCAGCTCGAGTTTGATTCGAAGTTCGTAAGGTTTTAAAATTTTGGCTCGAGTTTGGCCCGAATCAAAGATCGAGTTCGAGTTCGGCTCAAAAATGTTCAAACATGTTCGCGAGCTATTCGAATTATTGCTCGAAAATAAATACCCAAAATGTTTGAAATATATTTATTTAATTATACTAATAAAATATTAAGGTTCGTGAGTAACTCGCGAACTATCAAACAAAATCATTTGAGCTTGAGTTCGGCTCGAAAAAAGTTCGAACATGTTCGAGTTCGGCTCGAATTCGAATCAGATATTTATCGAGCCAGCGCGAAAAGTTCGTGAAAATGTTCGATTCATTTACACCCATAACCAACTCTTTGTATCCAAACTAGTCTAGAATTTTCTATTGTAACTCTATATATATGTTGTCATGTGAAATGGAAGTATATGGAAAAAAAAAACCAAGTCAAAAAATTTGTAAAGAAAGGAGAATGTGCAGTAGCAATTCTTCTTTAAAAAGTTGATCAATAAATTTTTATTTCTTACTACCATAGCTTCCGCACCCAACAATTTTGGTACCAAATACATGTTATTAAAATTATAGGCTTCTTTTGCAAATCAGAAGCTCTACTATAGAAAATTCCAGCAGCATATTGAAGTAGACATTATTCAACTTGAAAAGTCCAGCCTTTGTGATGCAAACTATAGTAAAGCAGCATTTTTGGTTGCATTCACCCATCAAATGGCATCTACTATGATGAATATGAAGTCCCAACCACGGACGATAAAGATTATGAAAAGCTGATAAAAGAATACAAAAAGAATGATGTATTGGCGCTGCGTTATATTCAACAAGGTGTTGGGAAAACCATTTTTCCATGAATCTTTGGTGTCATGAAAGCCAAAGATGCTTGGCAAATATTGAAACAAGAATTTCAAGGCACCGAGAAGACAATAGCATTGAAGCTCCAGTCTTTGTGGAAAGACTTTGATAATTTAAAAATGGAAGAACGAGAGAATGTACAAGATTTCTCTTCACGAGTCACAAATATTGTCAATCAAATAAAAGGATGTGGAGACACAATTCAAGATAAAAGAGTCATTGAAAGAGTGCTTCGAAGTCTCCCGTCAAAATTCAATCATGTAGCTGCCGCAATTGAGGAATCAAAGGATTTATCTAAAATGACCATGTATGAGTTGATCGGGTCGCTTCTTTCGCATGAGCAAAGAATCAACAGATCTTCTTACCAGAATTTGGACCAAGGATTTCAATCCAAAATAATTTCTTTTGAAAAGAAAACAGGTTTCCATAAGAGAAACCAAAATGATCAACGAAATTGGGAAAGAAAAGATTCAGAAAAAGAGGAGCAGCAACTAAAACATGGAGAACGATATTGCATCATATGTGACAAAACCAACCACAATTCAAGGGATTGTCGTTTCAAATGTACAAGATGTCGCATTCCGAACCATTCTCAAAGAAATTGTTGGTTTCAAAATATCAAGAAAATGAGCAAGCAAATGCTCAAATGAAGAAATGGAAGAGTTGTTGTTTTACATATGTTTGAAGGCTGAAAATGAATCCCATGATGTATGGTGCATCGACAGTGGTTGTAGCAACCACATGACTAGCAACACCAATTGTTTTGTTGAGATCGATAGACATTTGTCAAATGCAGTGACACTTGGAGATGGAACAATCCAAAAAATTGAAGGAAAAGGCACAATCAAAATTTACACCAAACAAAGGTATCAAAAAAAATCATTCCAAATGTTTTTAATGTGCCAAATCTTGCTCAAAATTTGTTAAGTGTCGGGCAGCTTATTCGAAAAGGCTATTCTGTTCATTTTGATGAATATGACTGCACAATTGTCGACAAGAAAAGAAATTTGACTGTAGCAAAAAATTCAAATGGGCAAAAATAAAGTATTTAGCCTCATTATGACAGTTGAAAAAATTGATGTTCCAGAATCTGAAAATTCAAGTGATTTTATGGAACCATCATTCACACATAGCCCTGAGTCAAAGACAAGTTTGAAAGAAGCAGTGGATTCAAAATCTCAGGTAAAACATTTTCGATCTTTGGAAAAGATTTATGATACTAACAATGTTGTTTTGTTATCTTGTGAGCATCGATTCTTTGAAGACAAAAAGAATGATATTCAAGCAATGAGAGAAAAGATCGTTGTTGGAAAGAAGAAAGAGAATGATGCATTTCATTTGAAGAAAAGTTACAACCAATACATGTCGATGATGTGTCAATCAAAAGGAAGAAAGATCGACAAAATATAAAGGAATATATGCACAACAAAGAGAAGTTCATTACAACAAAACATTTGGATCAATGGCTCGAATAAAGCCAACTCGAACAACTCCTAAAGTTGCACCAATTGAAGATTACAAATTAAGAGGGGGTGTTAAATGGAGTTCATTTGCAATCTTGGGATTTGGAGTCAACGTTTTGAAGAATCAAGTGCTCTTGGAAAATAGAAGTCTCCTAGAATGCTTCAAGTTTTAAATAAATCTTTGACCAACTCTTTGTATCCAAAGTAGTCTAGAATTTTCTATTGTAAGTCTATATATATGATGTCATGTGAAATAGAAGTATATGAAGAAAAAAAACCAAGTCAAAAAATCTGTAAAGAAAAAATAATGTGTAGCAGCAATTCTTCTTAAAAAGTTGATCAATAAATTATTATTTCTTACTATCATAGCTTCCGCACCAAACAATATTTTAAGAATATATATATATATATATATATATATATATATATATGACGAGTTCTACCTGCATAAGAGAATTTCGGTTTAAAAAAAACTATATCACTACATTATATTTGATTTCATATTTCAAATTCACGTGTTTTGACCTTTATGAAATCTTCATAGACGACATAATCGCGCTCTGCACGAATTACTGACATTCCAGCTTCGGTGCAAATTTTACGAAGATCAGCTCCATTGAAACCCTGGTGCAACAGGTCAATAATGTGTACATAAAAAACATTCAAGAAACAAGGTTTTTTGGCAGATGGTTTCTCAAATAAGCAGATTACCTTCATATGATTTGAAAATATGCATTTTACCCCTTGTGATTTACAAAATAGGCAGTTTATCCCTTGTGGTTTGAAAATATGCATTTTACCCCGTGATTTGTGAAAATAGACAGTTTACCCCAGTGGTTTACAAAATAGGCAGTTTACTCATATGTGTAGGATGTATTTCACACCTATTTACAAGTTATAATGGGGTAAAATATCTATTTTCACAAATCACGGGAGGATAAAATGCATATTTTCAAACCACATGGGGTAAACTGCCTATTTTATAAACCATAAAGGGATAAAATGCCTATTTTGAAACCACAAAAAAGATATATTAGCACATCCTTAGCTTACCTCAGCTAGTTTAACAACGGCGTCGTATTCTATTTCACCATGTTTTGCTATCCCAGCAGCATGGATCTTAAGGATTTCCATTCTCGACTGCTAATTGGGCAATGGTATTTCAATTTTCCTATCAAATCGGCCAGGGCGAAGAAGTGCAGGGTCCAGAACATCAGGCTTGTTTGTCGCCATTATCATTTGAACCTGCGCATGTTCAAGAACGCCAATGATTCCCTTTGGTTTCCTGAAAGTAGAATGAAATGAAACCGAATAAACTTATTTCTGAGGTCAATATTAAACTAAACCTTTCCAAGTTTATCGAACCCTTCAAGCTGGTTCAGCAATTCCATAAGCGTCCTTTGAATTTCACGGTCAGCACTTGTCCCTTCACTGAAACGACGCCCACCAATGGCGTCAATCTCATCCATAAAAATGATGCAGTGCTAGATATGAAGGAAGTGATAGTCTTTTTACGTGGATCAAATTTGGTTAATCAAAATCCTATATAAAAGACAAATTGTATTTGTATCAAATCTTTACCTGATGATCGCGGGCATAACCAAACATTTCCCATGAAAATATTTCATGTACAGAATATTTTAGCAAATAATTTTTAGGGATGAGGCTACGAGATGATGAAGAAAATGATGATCTGAGAATCCAAAAAAAAATTTAGCAGAAAATTTAAGGTGTTGGGCAACAGTATGAGGAAGAAAAGAAAGATCTGAATTTAGATTTATGATGTTTTCAATTGAAGGGTATTTTGGTAACTAAAAAACACATTTTCAAACCAATAGTTAAAAATTGGACTTATGTGAATATAATTTTCTCCTAAGTGTATTTTTGGTAAGAAATTTTTTTTTCCAGATTTATTTGTAATAAGTTTCTGTAAACAACACATATTTGCAATTTACTCAACTTTAAAGTGTATTGTCTTCATGGGCCTTAAATCGACCAAGATGACTCAAATAGTGACCAGACATTAGTACGGTCAAAACGGGCCAGACCCAAACGGGCTAGGCTCATTTGGGCCTGCCTCTAAGCGGGTTGGAAACAGCTCAACCCGGCCAAACTTGAGACAGATTGCAGGTTAGGCAAGCCAGCCAGTTAAAAAATAAAATAATTTATTAGATTTCAATGAATTAAAATTATTAAATATTTTTTTTAAATCGTATTTTAATTAGCTAACATAGTTTTTATTGTGATTTAATAAAAATATTAGCCCGCGGGCCAACCCGATCCAAACGGGTTCAACCCTCCCTAAACCACAACCTAAACGGGCTGGTCTTACGGACAAATCCGACACGTTTTGACAACTCTATCAACATGCACAAAGTAACAAAATTTTATTTACCAGGTAATATATATTAATATTAATCAATTTAATAATTTATATAATAAATGATATATTTCATCCGATATAATGTAAAATTAGTTTAATTCTTGAATAAGAATCCATTTGAGGGCTTATTTAATTAATTAAATAATAAAAAATAAAAAAAATTCAAATAATAAGTTTGTAAAGAAAGAGTTTACGGAAGTAGCATGAAACACGATTTCTATTAGCAATTCTTAAAAATACGCGATTTGATTTAACGAATGTTTACTTGGTAAAATTATTATTTTAAATTAAACAAAAAACACGTGATTTAAATTCACGTTTTTTGTCTCAATTTTCGTGACCAAAATTTTGTAGGAAATTTTTTTTTATAAAAAACCCACAAGAAACGTGATCATGGAACACGTTTCTTTTTTTTATTTTTTAAAAAAGTATACTTTATTTTATTTATTCGATTTGATTTATATTTTTAAAAAAATTGAGTTTTTTTTGGATTAAAAATTTTTAGGTATTAAGGTTATGATCCAAGACAAGTTTAAAAAATAAACAAATTTTAAATTTGTGGAAAAAAATTTTAAACCATAGAGAAAAAGTTTATAAATGACTAGATGATTTAAAACAGTAGACACATAAATATTTATTTTTATTTCAGTCATACAAATACAATTATTTACATTAGCTCTAAATATTCCATCCGATCCCACAACCTCATCTATGTCTTTGTGATCGTCTAGATGGCTCAACTTCCTCAAAATTATTTGTTGTGTTTGATCAGATCTAATCCTGGCACTGGACTCACAAATATCACAATAGTATGGAGTCAAGTCGGAGAATGCAACATAAGACACATCAAAATGTGACGTAATTGTGAAGAACTAGATACTCCAAGCATAATATTAATATATGAGAATCCACCATATGATTGGGTTGGATCCGATATATACGGAGTATATGGGGATGGCCTGGTGGGCAGGTTGGGGCACATAGTAGTTAGATGTCAACGTGAGCATCTACTGGAGTATCAGAGCTAATTGATCGTCATTTTCTCCGGGTGGCACCCCTACCGATAGCTGACTGTCGTGCAGGCACACCATATCTATTTTTTTTTACGCTAGAGCAAGGTCATCCACTTCGCCTACAATAACTATGTTGTGATCTAATACACGCCTGACCCCCGGTGAGATCTCTTCATTCTCACTCAAACTTGAGCAACTAAGTCCGAGTTGCTCCATGTGTGCATCCACCAAAGCATCCCCCAAAGAAAATATATTGTTCATATCTAGCATAATTCAGAAGAAAAAGAAAAGGATAAATATTATGGCCAAATCTGAATTTTTTTATTTGAATATAAAGTTAATATAACATAATGTGAGTTTATTTATAATTTTATTCAAATTGACAAGTCTAATAATATTATTACCTGCAGAAGTTGCATTGCACCACCGATATTTGTTCTTTTTTGCTTGGAGACATTGCATAACTCACGATACAAGAATGTGAGTATTGCACTACCCCAACTAAAGTTATGAACTCTTGAAATATCTCGTAGATGACGAACATATAACATAGACACGTAGTTTCCAGATGCATCTGGGCATAGCACACCACCTAGTAACATTAGTACACATGATTGTGTATACTGATGCTGTAATGCCTCGATTTATTGTATACACGTGTCATATGATTATGGCGTAATTTTGAATATTTACGGTACGATGTGGACTCGGGTTCGGGTTGAACCGAGGGTTAATAGTCAAATACATGACATGATGGCAATGAATGAAACATGATGCACAAAGATGTAGTGCATAGATATGAATTGAATTAAATCAAGTGTAGTAACATATCAAGTAACATGGACTAGTATGCATTTGACTTGAATTTCCTATGCCTTTGGTTTCATGTGAATTTCCATTAGCATGTGGATGTGAGTTTGAGTTGCATTTGGAGAGTTGGTTAAATAGGTAATATCAGATTTTAAACACATAATTCACCATAACTCACCTAGTAATCTCTACACATTTTCTCTCATTCTCTTGGACTTGTGATTGGAGTTGGAGTTTGCAAGAAGAACAAGGAAGGATATAATTTGGTAAGGAAAGTAGAAGTTCATGCTTTGATATCATAATTGATGGATACATGTGCCTAGTGTGTCAACCTTGAAGCATGTGAAGTAATACTTGTATATGCATTTCTATGAGTCTCAAGTAATCTTTTGAAAGTATAACATGATGGAAAGTTGTGTATATGATGCTGGTGATTTAGTGTTCAAGTTGTTGTGGTATGAATTTAAGGGTATGAAAAGAACCATGGAGATAAGCATCAAAAATCGCCATGGTTTGAAATTTCTGTTGTCGACCGATCGATCGCTAGGCTCGTACCGATCGATCGGTAGAAACAGAGGAAGTAAGGCGGTTCATGTACCGATCGATCGCTGAAAGCGACCGATCGATCGGTGAAATGCCGTAGCATTTTTGAGAAATTCAAACATTTAAGCGATCGATCGCTAGCTTCTGATCGACCGATCGCTAGGGTTGTTTGTTTGGACCGATCGATCGCTAGAGTGACCGATCGATCGGTAGACTTCAAATGTTAAATTTTGTAACTTTTGATATTGATGCCTATGATAACATGATATATTATTGGCATTGTTGTAGCATCATCACAGGGGACAGGGCAACGAGGCAATTAGCCAGTGACGACTGATTTATCTCGTTTGTGTCGCTTTACAGGTACGTGTTGACGTACGGAGTATAGATATTGTGAGATGATGTTATGAGATTGATATCTTATGAATTGTGTTGTGTTGGTATCATATGATTTGTAGTATCATATGCATGTACATTCATGGATATCATGTGTTTGAGATGTATGAGGTATATACGTTAGCGTTAGAGATATACGCCTGGTTTGGGTATATGATCGGGTATGCTACGTTAGCATTTGAGGTATACGCCTGGTTTGGATATATGCTCGGGTATGCTACATATACTTGGTATGAGAGATATACGCCGGTTTTGGGTATATGCTCTGGCTATTATCATGTGAGGACGGTACTATGATCTGTGTTGCTAATATGAAGATGTGAGGCGATTCCACTGACATATTGAGCGGAAATAGACATATCATCTTAGTCTCGTGATAATAGGATGTGTGATGAGACATGTCATGACATAGTTGCATTTGTTGATGCATGATACAGAGCATTCACATTGGATATGATTATTATTGTGCTTTATCATTGATATTGTGTTTTGATATCGCACTGAGATAGTTGTTTATATATACTCATGTTGTGTGAATGTTTCTGTAGGGATTCTTAGACGTGGGAGAACGGGATGTGAGTCATTTTCCGCTGCGAACTGAACCACTGCCTAGGAGTTGTTTTTATTTAAGTTGTTTGAATTCCATATGATGTATATATGGTAGGGTTTTTATCAAGTTGTAACAACTTACTTAGTAAGAAACTCTTAATCAGTGCATGTGTTTACTTAATTCAGACTCACGTATGTACTTATAATTGATACATAATGGATTAAGTAACGAGGACCCCACATTAGTGGTATCAGAGCAGTGGTTCGAGAATGGGGTGAACATGGGTAGAGGAAGTGTATTAGGGAGTTACCTAAACACTTGAAAACATGTTGAGATGGTAATATCATGTTCGGATTTGTGTAATATGATGTTCTTCTAACATGTTTTATACTTGTGAATGTTATTGTTAACCCTTGATATACAGTTATGACAGACAGAGGGGATCATGAGGATGTTGGGGATGTGATGCGTGTGAAACGTACCGCAAGTGTACGGTGTCAAGTTTTAGTATAGGAATTTCAAAGTACGGATGTCGAACCCACAGGGATTGAAAATTAAGTTACACCAAGTACTGTAATTAGAATAGTCTCGACTTTATCTAGACAACCGATAACATAATTATTATATTAATCTACTAAAATAAAGTAATAATTTAACAAGATGAAAATTTAAGTGGAGAAAATCAATGAGAACGGATTCTAGAGGTTCGACTTCACTCAACTATCCACTGTGTCGTGTTCTTCTAATTTATTAACCACGAATCCTATGTTATCTATTACCTCTCCCGAGTGTTAAATAGAAATAATCATTCAACAATCATCTTGATGTGCCCACCTAAGATAAATTATTAAACAATTTCAATAGCGCTAGATTCGTTCTATGGCTTCGTTGGAGTTATATGTCTCCCGACTACATAAACTTCCAACGATGTAAATTCCTACGGTCCTATTCAAAACCCCCTCTCCCGAGTGATAGATTCTAAATAAATATGACGAATCAACTAGTGATCAATTAATTGAAATGCATTCAAATCAGGAATCACAAATTCCAAACGAAAAACCAAATAATATTCAATCAATAATCAACGACATAGTTTCAAGTCAAGATCCGTCTAACTCTAGAATAATAAATTAGTTCATGAATACATTAAATAAACACATAGACATGTTCTTAATCATCATAAACATAAAGGAAGAGATAATCAAACGAATTGGATGATGGCCCTCCGTCCCCGGTAGTCGCCGTCGTCTTCTCCGTTGTCAAAATCTCTACCCTTCGTTGTAAGCGCACCGCCTCGATTGATCTCCTCCCCTTCTTGGTTCACTCTCGGCTACTGCCTCTCTCTTGCTGCTCTTCGTTTACGTCCAGGAAATATTTACGTCAAGTCTTCTTTGTCGCTCCTTCTCTCTGCGTGTGAATTTTCTTCGTAATATTGCGTCCCTCAGTACGTGAATTGTGCTGCCTTTTTCTTTATAATATCTCCGCCGTCTCTTAAGAAATCTTTACCCAATAATATATAATCTGCTCCCCTTATTCACGTTAATTCTCCTCCATGTCAATTGTCTTTTTTGTTACTTGACTTCCCTTTAATAAAATATGTGCCGAATCTCCTCTCCAATTCAATCTCTTCAATTAAAATAATAAAATCTTCTCAATATCCCTTTTAGAAGTAAAGTAAATCTGAATGTTCCCATAATAAAATATTATCTTCCAATCTTCATGTGTCACGTGTGTTCCGCTTTTCCCCGGAATTATCAAATAAATTCATAATATATGTGGCGCCACAGCGCCATGTATTCTGCCCGATGTATGATATTTCCACTTTTCAGTCCCAAATTGAATTATTTTCACATTTATGTATTTTTCACCATCTGTAGTAATAAAATGCTTAATTCCTTGGATTCCTGCAAAACATCGAAAACGACAACAAAAGACGTAATTCTGCTCGAATACCAAAACAAAAGTATAAGAAAATATAATAAAATATAAGTGCTAATACGCACTTATCAAATCCCCCCAAACTTAAACTTTGCTAGTCCCAAGCAAAATAGAAATGGAAAAAGACTAAGAAATAAAAGAGAAATAGAAAACACACTACTAACGCCAGTCATGAAATGTTATAATTGCAAATTGGCCTCGAAGATCAATTGTCTAAAAATTTTAAGTCAATCATGGATATCAGTCTACTCAAGAGTTCTCAAGTGTGTGTGCCACCACTTCCATTTAACCATTAAAGCAATCTTTACTCACACAAATCAATAGGACTTTGCAAGGTGTATTGGTTCAATTGCATTGTTCATAAAAAGGAATATGACTTTGACAAACAATTAACAATGCATAAAATCAAGTAATGAGACATGTATGTGGATGTCAATTGCATATTCATTACAAGTGTTTCTCGAGAGTCCATAGGCTTACAACTCGTAACCTTCTCCACTAGTATATTAGACGAATGTGGCTCGGTCAATAGGTCTTAATAGGCTTGTAACGTTAGGCTTCGGCTCATGGCTTCAATAAAAAGATAGGAATTTCAAAATAAGTGAGTAAGTCATATTAACCATGTTGCGCACTCTCATCTCAATTTTCAACTTCTCTTATTGACGATTCATCATTTTTTTTTCACATTTTGGATTCACCCTCCTTTCTCATCCGCCTCACCATTCACCTCAATATTTTTCTCATTCTTCAATCACTTATTTTCTTCACCTCTTCAACATATTTCTATGCATTCATTCCCTTTTTTCATTATTATCCCCCTTCAATTTTTCAATTACGAACATGGGAGATATTTGAAATTTTAAAGTGCAATAGGGGCTTACTCACTTGAGGGTAAGAAATAGTGTATAAGCTTTCAACAAGGTGGTCGATGTGGGATTTTGAAATGATGCCAAATGGGGGTTATTATGTGCCTAAGCACATGCCATTCGATTTTCAATAAGCTCAAAAGGGCAATTATGGATAAAAAGTGATGTCATTTGGTGGCTTCAAAGGCTCAAACGAATCAAAAATTGCCTAAATCATTCCTAAGCCACATATGTCTGTATTTCGCCTCAAAAGGTACTAAAGCAAGTTCTAGACTACTCTCAATTCACAAATAACTTATATGGTATGACCAATGTGCTCAAATAGTATCTCAAAACCAAGGTGATATAAGAAACAAATTTGAATGAGATTATAAAATATATTGCAACAATTCAGTCATCATTCTTTTACATTTAAGCTCAAAGGGGCTACTATGGCAAATTTATAGCAATGAATAAAGGCCCAAAATATTATCAAGAATCGCCTATATCATACTTGTGTTCATTCAAATTAACATTGATTAATCAAATGGTCATGGTATCTAGTGCATGAATGTGAGAAACTCAAGAGCAAAGTGAACAAAAATTTTAAAATTTTCACAAATAAGCTCAATTCTTCATCATCGGCCTTCACAATTACTTCAAATCATGACTTATGACACAAAAAGAAAAAAAATGACTAAAAAAAAACACAAAACACAACACAGATAGGAATCCAGGAAACAAGACATCTTCAATGTTTAAACACCCCCCCAAACTTAAAATCGTGCATTGTCCTCAATGTACCATACAACGTATAAAATAAGGGACAACACACCTACATGCGACGACGATCGTCAGTAATCGTCGCCCATCTCATGCTCATGGGTATGGTGAGAAGATGATGATAGGGACCTCCGCAGCAGTATAGACCTGCAATGGGAAAAATAATGATCAGCGGCTCTGACTAAGACATGCTAATAAAAATTAAAATACTGAAATAAAAAAAAACTGAAGTAAACTAAAAAGGATATAAGGCTTGGGTTGCCTCCCAAGAAGGACTTTGTTTCAAGTCTTCAGCAAGACCATGCGAAGCACCATCAAATAGCGGCTTCCGCCCATAGTAAGTATCATATGATACTACATATGGGTCTTGGTTGTGTATGCCCTCAAGCTTGGCAAGATAGTGGCAGTTAACGCCCGTCGCTCCAACAACGTCCTTCAAAAATTGATAAGGATGGGAGAAAGATTCTAAACTTGGCTTCATCTCGTGGAGATCATAATATGGTGAAGTTGGCATCGATGGGAAGAACGGATCCACATATGGCATATAGGACATCACCATCGATGAGTGCTCCTCACTATTTTCAAAAATATGCTCATCTTCCAACGTCACGCTAGGCTCATCTTGACACGGGAATTCATCAGATAACTCTTCCACAGTAGGCTCAACCACTTGAAAATGCTCATATTCCCTTGAATCTTCCGCATGAGTAGGATCACTCTCCCAAACTTGGTTGGTTGAATGATCATCATCATGTGACCACACCTGGTTTGTCACCCCTTGATTAGTATATCTCATCTCAACCTCTTTGCATCTCGCTAAAAATGTCTCTATCTGCTGCTCAATGCTACTTCTGGTGTGATTTTCGATCTTTGGTTCAGATGATGGCCAGAATTTGCGCAAAATATCCTCCAACTTAGAGACTTTATCAGAACTATACTCATCATCTGCTTGATGCTTGAATGATTGGTATGTAAAATGAGGGTAATGATGCTCTGGTGGATATTGGTGACTCCAACCCAGCAATGAAGGATCATAATGCCACTGATAGTCGAAATTCGCCATATGGTTAAACAGGTGCACCCTGTCATCATCTCTACAATATATGGGACTATCAGTTGCCAAAGCTCCATTAAATACCCATTCTTGTGTGTCTGCATCCAATCCATTGTAGAAAGATTGAAGAGGAGCGTAGTTTGAAAAGTTGTGGTTGAATCTGTCCCAAACTGCATAGAATGGTTCATACGGTTGTTGGGCAAAGTTTGTGGAAACTTGCTGATGAAACATCTCCAAGTACCTCACAAGAAAAACATCATAAAAAATAAAAATAAAACAAAAAATAAAATTCTAAATTAAAATCAAGACTACTTGGTAACAGTATCAGTAAACAAAATTATATCAATCCCCGGCAACGGCGCCAAAAACTTGATGCGTGTGAAACGTACCGCAAGTGTACGGTGTCAAGTTTTAGTATAGGAATTTCAAAGTACGGATGTCGAACCCACAGGGATTGAAAATTAAGTTACACCAAGTACTGTAATTAGAATAGTCTCGACTTTATCTAGACAACCGATAGCATAATTATTATATTAATCTACTAAAATAAAGTAATAATTTAACAAGATGAAAATTTAAGTGGAGAAAATCAATGAGAACGGATTCTAGAGGTTCGACTTCACTCAACTATCCACTATGTCGTGTTCTTCTAATTTATTAACCACGAATCCTATGTTATCTATAATCTCTCCCGAGTGTTAAATAGAAATAATCATTCAACAATCATCTTGATGTGCCCACCTAAGATAAATTATTAAACAATTTCAATAGCGCTAGATTCGTTCTATGGCTTCGTTGGAGTTATATGTCTCCCGACTATATAAACTTCCAACGATGTAAATTCCTACGGTCCTATTCAAAACCCCCTCTCCCGAGTGATAGATTCTAAATAAATATGACGAATCAACTAGTGATCAATTAATTGAAACGCATTCAAATCAGGAATCACAAATAAACCAAACGAAAAACCAAATAATATTCAATCAATAATCAACGACATAGTTTCAAGTCAAGATCCGTCTAACTCTAGAATAATAAATTAGTTCATGAATACATTAAATAAACACATAGACATGTTCTTAATCATCATAAACATAAAGGAAGAGATAATCAAACGAATTGGATGATGGCCCTCCGTCCCCGATAGTCGCCGTCGTCTTCTCCGTTGTCAAAATCTCTACCCTTCGTTGTAAGCGCACCGCCTCGATTGATCTCCTCCCCTTCTTGGTTCACTCTCGGCTACTGCCTCTCTCTCGCTGCTCTTCGTTTACGTCCAGTAAATATTTATGTCAAGTCTTCTTTGTCGCTCCTTCTCTCTGCGTGTGAATTTTCTTCGTAATATTGCGTCCCTCCGTACGTGAATTGTGCTGCCTTTTTCTTTATAATATCTCCGCCGTCTCTTAAGAAATCTTTACCCAATAATATATAATCTGCTCCCCTTATTCACGTTAATTCTCCTCCACGTCAATTGTCTTTTTTGTTACTTGACTTCCCTTTAATAAAATATGTGCTGAATCTCCTCTCCAATTCAATCTCTTCAATTAAAATAATAAAATCTTCTCAATATCCCTTTTAGAAGTCAAGTAAATCTGAATGTTCCCATAATAAAATATTATCTTCCAATCTTCATGTGTCACGTGTGTTCCGCTTTTCCCCGGAATTATCAAATAAATTCATAATATATGTGGCGCCACAGCGCCATGTATTCTGCCCGATGTATGATATTTCCACTTTTCAGTCCCAAATTGAATTATTGTCACATTTATGTATTTTTCACCATCTTTTAGTAATAAAATGCTTAATTCCTTGGATTCCTGCAAAACATCGAAAACGACAACAAAAGACGTAATTCTTCTCGAATACCAAAACAAAAGTATAAGAAAATATAATAAAATATAAGTGCAAATATGCACTTATCAGGATGCCATGAGTGGCAATGCTAGTGTGAGGATGGCGCCTGTGCCACCACCACCGATTGGGCAAGGGCCAGTGGAACAGGTACTGTTACCTGGCGAGTTAACATTGACGCAATTTCTGAGTTATCAACCACCCTGGTTTGAGGGTACTGAATCAGGGGAACTGGCAGAGGAGTGGCTGGAACAGATATTTGTGTCAGCACCGTGTGCCAAGACTGCTTGGTTACGCTTAGCTGAATTTCAGTTGGCTAAGAAAGCCATGATGTGGTGGAAATCCACATTGATTGAGCTGAGGGCTCAAGGACAGACAATTAACTGGGATGTATTTAGAACGAAGTTTCTTGATCATTATTTCTCTGTTGCTGCAAGGCAAAGGAAAGAGGATGAATTTACAACCTTGAGACAGGGATCAATGACAATATCTGACTATGATGTGCAATATTCTTCATTGCTCCGGTATGTGCCACATATCGCTGTAAACACAAAAGCAAAGATCAGACAGTTTGTGAAAGGTTTGAGGCCTGAATTGTTTGATAGGGTAATTTCCAATAACCCTGCATCATATGAAGAAGCATTGACTATAGCCGAGATGGCTGAGATTGCATTAGGGGTGTACAAAGATGTTGGACAATCTCAATCACCTACATCTGAAAGCATGAGACCTAGAGGAGAATGCATCTTCCTCTAGATTTAGTGGGAAGCGATTTGTTCAACGCAAAGGTAATGAACAAGGTTCAAAGGGACAGTCCCAAGGCAGTAGCAGTAGCAGTGGTCGAGGATTTCAGTGTTTTAAATGTGGAGGACCACATTTGAAACGAGATTGTCCTCAATTGAATATAGTAGTTTGTTTCCGTTGTGGGAAGCCAGGACATGTAATCCATGATTGTCCTCAAGTGGGTGGACAACAGAGGAGAGGACCACTGTCAGAGAATACAGTGCAACAGAGACCACAGGGTGTACCACAATCTGGTGGAGGACAGAAGGCATGACCACCTCAGGCTCAGGTATATGCATTGAACAGGGAGCAAGCAGAGGCAGCTCCTGATGATGTGATAGCGGGTAAATGTACTTTGTTTACTTATCCAGCTTTACTTTTTATTGATACTGGTGCATCACATTCCTTTGTTGCACAAAATTTTGTTGATCGGTATCATATATGCTCGTCTCCACTGTTGATGCCTCTTTATGTCTCGACACCCATGGGAACAACTGTGATGGCTTGTCAGAGTGTGTCTGATTGTGATATCCAGTTTGAGACCGAGTATGGACTACAGGCTGATTTGATTGTGTTAAACATGACAGATTTTGATTGCATTCTTGGAATCGATGTGTTAAGTAAATATAAATCTGTTGTGGATTGCTGTCAGAAGACAGTGAGATTTCAGTCTGATACTGGAAATCAATGGTTCTTCTATGGCCAGGGATCGAGGGCAAGGATTCCTTTGATATCAGCAATCCGAATGTCGCGTTTGTTAGAACGTGGACATGCGGGTTATTTGATTTATGCCCTTGATGTAACTGAACAGAAAATAGAAAGGAAAGTGGAAGAGATACCAGTGGTTGCAGAATATGCGGATGTGTTTCCGGATGAGATACCTGGATTTCCACCGAGTCGAGCAGTGGAATTTGGTATTGATTTGATACCTGGTACTTCTGCAATTTCACGAGCTCCCGATCGGATGGCACCAACTGAATTGAAAGAATTGAAAACACAATTGCAAGACTTATTGGACAAGGGGTACATACGTCCTAGTGTATCTCCTTGGGGTGCTCCGGTATTGTTTGTTAAGAAGAAGGATGGTTCAATGCGACTTTGCATTGATTATAGACAATTGAACAAGGTAACTATAAAGAATAAATATCATCTTCCTCGTATTGATGATTTATTTGATCAGTTGCAGGGATCAAGGATTTATTCTAAGATTGATTTGAGATCTGGTTATCATCAAATACGTGTAAGAGAGGGTGATGTACAGAAGACAGCATTCAGAACTCGCTATGGACATTATGAGTTTCTGGTAATGCCATTTGGAGTGACAAATGCTCCAGCTGTCTTTATGAGTTTAATGAATCGGGTTTTCCAGGAATACCTTGATCGATTTGTCATTGTCTTTATCGATGAAATACTGATCTATTCGCAGAATGATACAGAACATGCCCAACATTTGCATATGGTATTGCAATTGTTGAGGACACATCAGTTGTATGCCAAACTCAGTAAGTGTGAGTTTTGGTTAAACAGTGTCGGCTTTTTGGGGCATGTAATTTCAGAAGAAGGTATATCAGTTGATCCGAAGAAAGTAAAAGCAGTGTTGAATTGGTCAGCACCTACTTCTGTGCCAGAGATTCGTAGTTTCTTGGGTTTGGCTGGATATTATAGACGCTTTGTTGAAGGATTTTCAACAATTGCCAAACCATTGACACATTTGACACAGAAGGGAGTATCGTTTCAATGGTCAGAGGCTTGTGAGCGTAGTTTTCAGAAATTGAAACATCGATTAACTACAGCTCCAATTTTGATCATTCCATCGGAACATGACAGGTTTGCCTTATATACTGATGCATCATTACTAGGTTTGGGTTGTGTATTGATGCAGGATAAACATGTAGTAGCGTATGCATCACGACAATTGAAACCACATGAATGCGATATCCAGTGCATGATCTGGAATTGGCTGCCATTGTCTTTGCCTTGAAGATATGGCGACATTATTTATATGGTACGTCGTTTACCATATACACAGATCATAAGAGTTTAAAGTTTTTATTTACTCAAGCAGAATTGAATATGAGGCAAACAAGATGGATGGATCTGTTGAAAGATTATGATTGTGAGATTGAATATCATCCAGGAAAGGCTAATCTTACAGCAGATGCCTTGAGTCGAAAAGTACATCATACGGCTGATGAGATGATTCATTTATCAGCGTTAATGACATCGTGTTGTACATTGGGTTATAAATTTGATGTAGAAACAGTGCCGGTACAGGTATCAACATTATTGATTGAACCTGACATTTTTGAGAAAATCAGGACAGCACAAATGACTGATGATGAGGTACAACATTGGAAAGAAATGATAAGTCAAGGACAAACATCGCAGTTTGTACTTGCAAGTGATGGAATTCTGAAATACAGGAACTGTTGGGTAGTACCTGCTTCATTGGGACTACGCCAAGAACTACTACAACGTGCTCATTGTAGTAGATACAGTATACATCCTGGAGGAAAGAAAATGTATCATGATTTACGTACTCAATTTTGGTGGAAACGTATGAAACAGGATGTGTTGACCTTTGTGAAACGGTGTTTAGTTTGTCAACAAGTAAAAGCAGAAAGACAGAAACCATGAGGTGAATTACACAGTTTGGAAATTCCTCAGTGGAAATGGGAACATATCACGATGGATTTTGTGACTCATTTGCCACGGACGTCTTCTGGTTGCGATGTTATTTGGGTGATCGTTGACCGACTCACTTCCATATTGTATGACATTTACATATCTGCGAATGGCACAGTTATACATTCAACATGTAGTGAGACTACATGGTATACCAGTTTCCATTGTGTCGGATAGGGATCCGAGATTTACTTCTCATTTTTGGGAAGGGTTACAGACAGCATTGGGAACTGAAGTACGATTAATTACAGCATATCATCCTCAGACAGATGGACAAACAGAGCGTACAATACAGACGCTTGAGGATATGTTGCGTGCCTGTGTGTTAGAGTTTGATATCTCTTGGCAAGAGTCATTGCCATTAGTAGAATTTTCATATAATAATAGTTATCAATCTAGTATACAGATGGCACCCTTTGAGGCTCTGTATGGGTGACGATGTAGATCGCCATTGTATTGGGATGATGTGGAACAGTCTTCCTTACATAGACCGGATATGATTCTTGAAATGGAAGAAAAAGTAAAGTTGATTCGATTGAAACTTAAAGCTGCCCAGGACCGATAGGCTGCTTATGCCAATAAGCATCGTAGACCACTTGAATTTCAAGTTGGTGATCGTGTATTCTTGAAAACTCACCTTTTAAAGGTGTAGTACGATTTGGTAAACGTGGGAAGCTGTCTCCACGATACGTTGGTCCGTATGAAGTATTGCAACGTATTGGTACATTGGCATATCGTTTGGCACTACCACCAGCCTTGAGTAATATTCATGATGTCTTCTATGTTTCAATTGTTGAGGAAATATGAACCAGATCCAAGTCATGTATTACAGTTACTGATGTACAGTTGGATACAGATATATCGTATGAGGAACGACAAGTTATGATCTTGGATCGAGCTGAACGCAAGTTGTGTAATAAAGTGATTCCTATGGTTAAGGTACAGTGGGACAGAAGGGGTGTCGAAGAGGCAACGTGGGAGACGGAGCAACATATGATGCAACGGTATCCAGATTTGTTGTCTGGTATGTTAATATGTTATTTTTACATGTTTCTTATGTTGCATATATCATATGTGTTGTTATGTGAAGCATGTATTATGTTTGTATATGCAATTTCGAGGACGAAATTCAATGAGTGGGGGAGAATTGTAATGCCTCGATTTATTGTATACACGTGTCATATGATTATGGCGTAATTTTGAATATTTACGGTACGATGTGGACTCGGGTTCGGGTTGAACCGAGGAATAATACTCAAATACATGACATGATGGCAAGGAATGAAACATGATGCACAAAGATGTAGTGCATAGATATGAATTGAATTAAATCAAGTGTAGTAACATATCAAGTAACATGGACTAGTATGCATTTGACTTGAATTTCCTATGCCTTTGGTTTCATGTGAATTTCCATTAGCATGTGGATGTGAGTTTGAGTTGCATTTGGAGAGCTGGTTAAATAGGTAATATCAGATTTTAAACACATAATTCACCATAACTCACCTAGTAATCTCTACACATTTTCTCTCATTCTCTTGGACTTGTGATTGGAGTTGGAGTTTGCAAGAAGAACAAGGAAGGATATAATTTGGTAAGGAAAGTAGAAGTTCATGCTTTGATATCATAATTGATGGATATATGTGCCTAGTGTGTCAACCTTGAAGCATGTGAAGTAATACTTGTATATGCATTTCTATGAGTCTCAAGTAATCTTTTGAAAGTATAACATGATGGAAAGTTGTGTATATGATGCTGGTGATTTAGTGTTCAAGTTGTTGTGGTATGAATTTAAGGGTATGAAAAGAACCATGGAGATAAGCATCAAAAATCGCCATGGTTTGAAATTTCTGTTGTCGACCGATCGATCGCTAGGCTCGTACCGATCGATCGGTAGAAACAGGTGAAGTAAGGCGGTTCATGTACCGATCGATCGCTGAAAGCGACCGATCGATCGGTGAAATGCCGTAGCATTTTTGAGAAATTCAAACATTTAAGCGATCGATCGCTAGCTTCTGACCGACCGATCGCTAGGGTTGTTTGTTTGGACCGATCGATCGCTAGAGTGACCGATCGATCGGTAGACTTCAAATGTTAAATTTTTGTAACTTTTGATATTGATGCCTATGATAACATGATATATTATTGGCATTGTTGTAGCATCATCACAGGGGACAGGGCAACGAGGCAATTAGCCAGTGACGACTGATTTATCTCGTTTGTGTCGCTTTACAGGTACGTGTTGACGTACGGAGTATAGATATTGTGAGATGATGTTATGAGATTGATATCTTATGAATTGTGTTGTGTTGGTATCATATGATTTGTAGTATCATATGCATGTACATTCATGGATATCATGTGTTTGAGATGGATGAGGAATATACGTTAGCATTAGAGATATACGCCTGGTTTGGGTATATGCTCGGGTATGCTACGTTAGCATTTGAGGTATACGCCTGGTTTGGGTATATGCTCGGGTATGCTACATATACTTGGTATGAGAGATATACGCCGGTTTTGGGTATATGCTCTGGCTATTATCATGTGAGGACGGTACTATGATCTGTGTTGCTAATATGAAGATGTGAGGCGATTCCACTGACATATTGAGCGGAAATAGACATATCATCTTAGTCTCGTGATAATAGGATGTGTGATGAGACATGTCATGACATAGTTGCATTTGTTGATGCATGATACAGAGCATTCACATTGGATATGATTATTATTGTGCTTTATCATTGATATTGTGTTTTGATATTGCACTGAGATAGTTGTTTATCTATACTCATGTTGTGTGAATGTTTCTGTAGGGACTCTTAGACGTGGAAGAACGGGATGTGAGTCATTTTCCGCTGCGAACTGAACCACTGCCGAGGAGTTGTTTTTATTTAAGTTGTTTGAATTCCATATGATGTATATATGGTAGGGTTTTTATCAAGTTGTAACAACTTACTTAGTAAGAAACTCTTAATCAGTGCATGTGTTTACTTAATTCAGACTCACGTATGTACTTATAATTGATACATAATGGATTAAGTAACGAGGACCCCACATTAGTGGTATCAGAGCAGTGGTTCGAGAATGGGGTGAACATGGGTAGAGGAAGTGTATTAGGGAGTTACCTAAACACTTGAAAACATGTTGAGATGGAAATATCATGTTCGGATTTGTGTAATATGATGTTCTTCTAACATGTTTTATACTTGTGAATGTTATTGTTAACCCTTGATATACAGTTATGACAGACAGAGGGGATCATGAGGATGTTGGGGATGCCATGAGTGGCAATGCTAGTGTGAGGATGGCGTCTGTGCCACCACCACCGATTGGGCAAGGGTCCAGTGGAACAGGTACTGTTACCTGGCGAGTTAACATTGACGCAATTTCTGAGTTATCAACCACCCTGGTTTGAGGGTACTGAATCAGGGGAACTGGCAGAGGAGTGGCTGGAACATATATTTGTGTCAGCACCGTGTGCCAAGACTGCTTGGTTACGCTTAGCTGAATTTCAGTTGGCTAAGAAAGCCATGATGTGGTGGAAATCCACATTGATTGAGCTGAGGGCTCAAGGACAGACAATTAACTGGGATGTGTTTAGAACGAAGTTTCTTGATCATTATTTCTCTGTTGGTGCAAGGCAGAGGAAAGAGGATGAATTTACAACCTTGAGACAGGGATCAATGACAGTATCTGACTATGCTGTGCAATATTCTTCATTGCTCCGGTATGCGCCACATATCGCTGTAAACACAAAAGCAAAGATCAGACAGTTTGTGAAAGGTTTGAGGCCTGAATTGTTTGATAGGGTAATGTCAGGCAGCGATGCAAGTTCAAGCTGTCTTCTGTGATTTATGTGGAGGCGGTCATCCGAGCATTGAGTGCCAGGCAGGTAACCAATTTAACCAATCTACTGAAGCTGTGAATTTCGTAGGGAACAGGCAGCAGAACAATCCATATTCGAATTATAACCAACCGTGGAGGAACCACCCAAATCTGAGGTGGTCAAAGCAAGAGAATGTGTTGAATCCACAACCACCGGGGTTCACACAAAAACCGAGTATGGAGGAGCTGATGGCGAAACTGATTTCGTCGACTGATGTGAGGATGCAGAATCAGGATGCATCGATTAAGAACCTGGAAGTGCAAATAGGGCAGCTGGCCACGTTAATTTCTGGAAGGACGCAAGGTACGCTCCCGAGTGATTCTGTGAAGAATCCAAAGGAGCAATCAAGTTAACAAACGAGGAGGTGACAGTCCAGCTTGGGACTATAAATTAAGAACTTTCTTTTCTTTCCTCGAGTTTTTGTTTTTAGTTCTTCATTTTAGTTTGGTTGTTTTTAGTTTTTAGATGTCCCGAGAATGAATCCGTGCAATTTTGTGCAGGTGTAAAAGCAAGAAAGATGTAGGCGAAGCAACGCGAGAGAAAAAGTTTTGAAAAATTCAATTTTTGTCTTCTGGTGCTGGCGATCGATCGAAATTTATTCTCGATCGATCGCCCGAAAATTTTAAAAGACCCAGAGGTTCACTGCCTCGATTGATCGATCGAAAAATTTTCTCGATCGATCGATCGGGAGAAAATTTTGAAAAATAATAGGGCACCGAAGAGCATTCTGCACAACAGAAATTTTTCCTCTCCTCTCCAACGCAGAAACCAATCGCCTCCTCATCCAATTTCTCATCCATATTCTCTCCAATTTTCAAATTACTTCAAATCGTTGAAGTAAGAATCGTTCTGATGAGATTTTAATTGCAGATCTGAAGAATTGCAAGCGGAATTGGGTAGAATTGCATCCAAAAGAGAAGTCCACGCCAAGTGCCAAATTCATCAAAGTTCAGATTTTTATTGGTAATTGGTTTTAAATTTCATATATTTTCATCTTTTGGTGCAATTACGTTGTTGTAGTTGAATTGGGTAAAGAATAATTGAAGTTTGGGAGAATTGTTGTTGTGTTGCGGGGTGTTGGTGTTGCTGTATTTTGGGTGTGGTATTTTTGGTGCAGCTAAGCGAAATAATTAAGAACAACTTAGCAAGAAAATGGCTCCACGAAAGAGGTCCAAGCAGGCAGAGGCTTAACAGAAGCAAAAGCAAGCGGAGGCCACCACTTCTGAGCAAGAGCATGACGAAAAGAAGTTTGTCAATGCCACAGCAGCTGAGTTATATCCAAATTATCACAAGAAACCCCTCAATCGTGAAAGGGGCATGAGTATGGAAAAAATTGAATTTCCTGTCATTAGGGCAGTCAGACGACGAGGGTGGTTTCAGTTTGTGCAAACACCGATGGATGTTGTGGTTCCGCAGGTGAGGGAATTCTATACGAATCTCCGAGTTATCCAACCAGGGCACCTAGCAAATGTTTTTTGTCCGAGGGAAGGATGTGTTGGTTGATCAAGCAGCAATCAATAATATTTACCGGATGCCATTCATACACAACTGTGCGTACCAATCTTTCCGAAAGAGTATAATCAATTATGATGAGGTACTCGCAGTTATTGGCATGCCGGGAGTAGATTGGCAGCGGAATGATAAGGGAGAGCTGCATGTGGTTCTCAAGAAACATTTGACACCAGAGGCCCAAGCATGGTTCTCATTTGTCGCCTCACGAGTCATGCCCTCGACCCACACTTCTGAGGTGACAAAGGACAAAGCGGCCTTGGTATTTGCCATTCTCACAGGGCAAGACATGGATTTGGGTGAGATTATTAGTGATCACATCTATGAGATCGGTAGCAGCCCACCTACCTCCGCACTACCATTTCCATCTACCATCACTGTTTTATGCCAGAGATGCGGAGTGAAATGGGGGGAAGAGGAGGAGTTACTTCCACCGAAGACCCCGATTGTTGTTGACGGTCCACCACCTCCTACAGGCCGAAGAAGGGCTGAGCCACGACCCTCGAACACTAGACATGCCGGAGCATCATCATCCTCTGCTACAGAGCGTACACGCATCACCTTGGACTCCCTTCACAGGGATCTCCAAGACATTCGCCTGGAGCAGCAGAGCATCCATAGCATGCAGCGGGACATACATAGCATGCAGAGAGCATTGCAGATGGACCATGAGCAGGTAGCTCAGCGTCAGATGGAGTTCATGCAGTACCATAGTGCATGGAACACTGCCATGGCCCAGGGCTTCCCAGGATTCCAGTTCCCGCCAGAACCACACTTCGCACCATATCAGTCGCATGCACCCCCACCTACAGAGTACCCACCATTTCCGCCATACCAGGGCGAGGAGCATCACTACCCAGTCCCCCCTCTGGAGCATGATGAGGACGACGATCAGTGACGATCGTTGTCATGGTATGTGTTTTGCCTTTACGCTTATTTGTCTTACATTGAGGGCAATGCACATATTAAGTTTGGGGGGGGGGGGGGGTTTGTTTATATTTGTGTATATTTGTAGTTTTTGCATTTCTGCTACTTGTCTTGTTTAATTCCTTGCATGACTGCACTTTTTGAGACTAAATTGTCCTTGAGCACTATCAACAAAAATTTTTTTTTAGAAAATGAGTCAATACTTGAGAAATGATGAGTTGAATTTGCAACAGTAATGCATGATGAAATTAATCCCCATCTAGATAGGAGTCATGAAAATGTTTAACTTGTTTGTATATATCCTTTGTTGAGCTTATGTCAAAATTGAGGAATAGTTTGAGCACGTTTTGAGTCATGATTGAGTGAAGTATGTATTGAACAAAGTGAAAACGTGTGTTAACTATCATTAGTCTTGAGCATCTTAGAACACTCTACAATTTATTTGAAAGCACTTTGAGGCGAAATTTTATAATTAGGAACTTGACTTGGAGATGATTTAGGCGATCTTTGGACCGTTTGTGCCTTTCAAGCTTACCTTGTTTACATCATTCCTTAGTGTCCCCTCTTGAGCCTTATTGAAAAAGAATGGTATATGCATTGCATATAAGTAGACCCCCATTCGATATTTTTGGCTAACTCATTATACCTACCTTGGATTGAGCCTAAATGAAAAATTTTATCTGTCCCTAAGAGAGTATAATGAATCTCATTCATTGCACTGAATTGTTATATGTAGATGAGTTCATTGTGAAAAACAAAAATGAACAAAAGAATGAGCAATAAGAAAAGATGTAGAGAAAAGCCTTGAAAAAGAAAATGAAAACATTCAAATAAGACCCAAAGTGGCCAAGGCTAGAAAAAGTTGAAGAGAAGCTCAAAATTATGCGAACAAGTTTTTGAACTGATTCTATTATACTCTCTTCTTTGCATTTATCCTACCTTTTCTTTGGAGCCGACACCAAAAGGCCTAACGATATAAGCTTTTAAAGACCTTCTGATCCAAGTCTAGGGAATAATTACATTAGTGGAGAAGTGCTGGATAGTAAATTTTAGAGTAATCCAAAGTAATCTTGACTTTGAGTTTTTATAGCACAGTTTGATCTTAAAAGATATGTATATAACTCATGTTTGACAATAGCACACACGCACGTTCCGATGTTGCGATGTATTGTTTAGCTTAGGAGAAAACGCTTCCTGTTGAACTTTGAATGACTCTTATTGATGTGTAAGTAGGATTGCTGAGCTTTTACCTAGAGTTGTAAATATGATTCATTCAAAGTATTAAGTTTGACTCTACTTTTTGAGCTTATTGCTTGCTCGAGGACGATCAAGTCTAAGTTTGGGGGAGTTGATAGGCTTAGATTTTAAGTGTTTTTAGTTGTAATTTCTTACCATTTTTAGTACTTTTTCCTGGATGAAATTACGCTTTTTGGTGTTTATTTGCTTGTTTCAGGAAAATAGGTTGGGAATGGAAGAAATGAGCTGAAATGAAGGAAACGGGTGAAATCGAGGCGAAAAAGTGGAAAATTCAGATTTTGCAAAATCTCGATCGATCGAGAATATGTACCGATCGATCGAGCCGGGCAGAGAGTTCATCACCAATTTTTTCGAAGTGTCGATCGATCGGAAGAAAATCTCGATCGATCGATCGAGGCAGAAACTTTTAAACGCTGAAGCGAACAGTGCACCGATCGATTGAAAAATCTTTTCGATCGATCGAGACGCAATTTTCTGCAAATTTGATTTTCCAAAATTAACGTGATCTTCGGTGGTTTAAAAAGGGTATCTCTTCCATACCATAAGATATCTTATCAGAGAGGGAGAGGACCGATTTTTATCACCTCCAAACCCTAGAGCCGCCGCCGACAAGAAGGAGGAGAAGCCATCTTCCTCCGTTCTTCATCCAAGTTTGAGCGAGCCAATTCCGGAGTGCAAGGAAGGAGCAAGAGAAGAAACTACGGTGCAACACACTGGATTCATTCCAGCTTTTATCGTATTTCTAAACTCAGATTTATTTGATATTCATTTTCATTGGATGTTTTTGAGGTTGAGAAACAATTAAGCATCTCATTGATTTGTTTTGAATTAAATCAAGTTTATTTTATTGAGTTTGATGTTAATTGTGTTTGATTTATTGATTCGATTGTGTTTGAGTGTATTGGTATCTTATTGTTCATGAATTAAATGCTTATTAAGATCAAAGCCTAGCTAACTTTGATTTAATCTTGTGAGTTATAACCGAGATCGAGAGATAACGTTATAATACGCTACCTTAATTCATGATGTATGTTTAAGATTGAGATCGAGAGATAAAATCACATACGTGAGCACTTTGAATCGAGAGATTTAGAGTAACGAGGTTTTGAAGATTTATGCAATATCGAATTAGTAAATAAGTGAACGAGAGTTACTTGTTCTAATTTGATATTAGTTTCTTTACAGCTCGAGAGAGTGTATTGAATAATAACGAAAACCTTTCACCTTAAGAATCAATTGTTTGTTAATTGCCTATTCAAACGAATCTTTAAAGATAACATAGTTGAACGAAGAGCGAGATAAATTTCTCGAGCGAAATTCCTTTGCATATCCGGAACCCATTCATTTTATTTATTATTATTTTATTTAGGTTCTTTAGTTAAAAATTTGAAGTAGTTAATATACTCTCTTTAATCGTAGGCTAAATATAATTTCACTGGTCTTATTTGGTACTTATATGTTAGTCCCTGTGGATTCGACAACCCGTACTTTCATTTAACTATACTAAAACTTGACACCGTGCACTTGCGGTAAAGAATCGCTTCACTGAGAATTTTCTATTTAAAAAATAAAGCGGTCACGAACTGAACCACTGCCTAGGAGTTGTTTTTATTTAAGTTGTTTGAATTCCATATGATGTATATTGTAGGGTTTTTATCAAGTTGTAACAACTTACTTAGTAAGAAACTCTTAATAAGTGCATGTGTTTACTTAATTCGGACTCACGTATGTATTTATAATTGATACATAATGGATTAAGTAACGAGGACCCCACAGATGCACTGATGCACCTACTCCTGAGTGATATCATTTGTTATTGGGTTAGCAGATAGCTGACCCTGTAGTGCAGTCAATGATAAATGTGAATTCTTGAGCTTATCACAACAACAACAACAATAACAATAATAACTAAGCATTTAATCCCACTGAATTGGGTATGCTACATGAACAATAGAGAGAATCAAGTAAGGTCGGACACACGCGCCAGTCTTCTCCAAACGCTTCTAGGTCAACATATCTTTTGTAATCCCCTTGCACTCCAAGTCTTTGCTTATAACTTCGAGCCATGTCTTCTTCGGTCATCATGTCGCTCTAGTGAACTGGCCAAAATCCATGGACTCCACTCGACGCACAGGTGCACTGCTGGGCCTACGTCGAACATGACCAAACCAACGTAAGCGGCTTTCTTGCATCTTCTATTCTATACAAGCTACACCTACTTCAGCTCGAATATCTTACTTCCTTAATTTATCTCTTCTAGTCTTCTGTTCCCTTCTATTTCAGCGGGATATTACGATCGCATAGAACTCTGGTGGCGTTTCTCCATTTCAACCAGCCAGCATGAATCATGTGGTTAACATCACTGTCAATCTCTCAATCCTTTTGGATAACTGAACCTAGGTATCGAAACTTGCTACTCATCGATACCTCTTGACCACCGAGTGCTACAACATCGGAATCCTGAAAGGTACGACCACTAAATATGCACTCCATATATTCCGTTTTAGACCTACTTAATCTAAAACCCTTTGATTCCAACATCTCTCTCCATAACTCCAATTTGGCATTTACCCCTGCCATTGTCTCGTCGATTACCAAAACATCGTCAGCAAAACGTATGTTCCAAGTTAATTCAGTCTGTATGTCTTTTGTTATCTCATCCATCACTAGGAACGAACATGAAAGGACTCAACGCAGACCCTTGACGCAATCCAATAGTAATCGAGAACTCACTTGTCACCCCACTGCACGTTCTCACAATGGATGCTACTTCATCGTACTTGTCCTTGATTATATTGGCATACTTGATGTGAACTTTTTTCTTCATCAAAGCCCACAGTAATATCTTCCTTGGTACTTTATCGTAGGCCTTCTCCAAGTCTATAAAGATCATATGCAGATCTTTACTCCCCTCCCGATAGCACTCGACAAGTTGACGAAGTAAATGAATAGCTTCTGTAGTTGACCGTCTTGGCAATGACCCAAATTGGTTCTCCGATATCTTAATCTCCCTCCTTAAATGACATTCAATTATCCTCACTCAAAGCTTCATTGTGTGACACATGAGTTTTATACCATGATAGTTCGTGAAACTCTGAATATCATCCCCACAAATAGAATCGTGTGCAATCTATAGATTACATAAATGTCCTGCAATATGATGGTTACATCCCCAACAAAAAAAATAAAATGTGTGTGTCTCATGTCGCCATCTATCAACCGGTGATGTTAGCAGATGGTTGTTGATGTCATATGACATATTGGCCTTCTCGGGTAAAATCCCCTCAGTAACCAAACCGTCATGTACCGAACAGGACGAATACCGAGCACATGGTAGCCGAACAGCTGTTAAACCCTCCTCCGGATTCTGGTCAAAGAATAGCGGAAGACCCGGTGATAACCAACAAATTAACCGGCAAGGGTAAATGTGCATTAGTGGAGTGCGGATATTTCGGACATACTAGCCGCATTACCGCCACGATTAAAGGAGACAGGTTTCTAAACTTTCCTGCCAAGTAAACTCAAGAATCGAGCCTATAAATACCCGCTGAGAGTATCACATAGGGGTTGGACTTTTTATGCATAAAAGACTCCGATGAGAGCATACTTATTCTGTTCGGTCGTCTCTATTATTTTTTAGATATTCTTGTGTAATAATTCTGTAGTCATAGATTGTGTCAAAGTCCTGAAACAAATCAAGATTGTGATAGTATAAATTATACTGGACTAGGTCCCGTGGTTTTTCCTTCAATTCGAGGGTTTTCCACGTAAAAATTTTGGTGTCTTTCCTTTATTTTTCATAAACACTTGATTATACCAAATACGTAAAAATAACGGATCACATCATTGGTGCCATCTGTGGGAACTCAGAGCAAATACTTTGAAGTAAGAAGATTTTAGCAAGAATCCAAGGCGATATGGCTAGAAGTAAGGGTCGAGGGCAAGCTTCAAGGAGGAATATGCCAAAAAATGGATTAACGGGAAACAATCCATTTCCTTGGAATAACGCTAATCTTGGAAGAGGGACGCATCAGCCAGTTCCGTGGGCAGTTCGGGGAGAAAGATCAGAAGATGGTAACCGGGCCATCAGAGAAGGGGCCTTAAACAATGTTCCTAACCGATGAACTATACATATGATTTCTGTAGGAATCGTGCGGAGATTCAAACCGAGCAAGAAAAAATTATGCTCGAAAGCTCCAAAAATTATCCATCGATCCAAAATACACACCCAATGGTCCTTCCATAGCTTTTGGACCCGCAGATCTACAGGGGATCCGTTTCCCCCATGATGATGCATTGGTTATCTCCACCATAGTAGCCAATTATAATGTACAAAGAATCTTCGTGGATACAGGGAGCTCGGCTGATGTACTTTTCCGTAATACTCTGACCCAGATGGAATTGGGAAGCATAGCTGTGCAGAAGGTGAATACTTCTTTACATGAATTTGTCGGGGAGGTCATAAGCCCAATAGGACAGGTGTCTTTGCCAGTTACACTGGGTGAAGAGCCGAGGATAAGAACAAAGATGATCAATTTCCTCATAGTTGATGCACCTTCCTCTTATAATATAATATTGGGTCATCCGGCATTAGCTGCTTTTGAGGCAGTTGCCTCTACTTACCACTTAAAAATAAAATTTCCAGTAGGGGGGAAGTTGGGCAAGTAAGAGGGAGTCAAAGCTCATCGAGAAAGTGTTATGTACAAGAGTTAAAGCAGGAGAAGGAAAAGAAAAGAGAAGGAGGCGAGCGAGGAGGCAATAGTAAGAGGAAGCGTGAAAAACTGGAGGCTGACAAGGGAGTAGTTCCCGAAGAAGATTTCTTAACATCGAGCTAGGTCATCCTACTAGAACTACCAGAGTAGGATCCCAGCTGGATCCAGAGTTACGGAGAAAGGTGATTGACTGCTTAACTCAGAATGTGGACGTATTTGCTTGGAGTACCTCTGATTTAGTCGGGGTAAAGCCTGAAATTGCCGAACATCATCTTAATGTTGTCCCCAGTATTCGGGCAATTAAGCAGAAGAGGAGGCATTTCGGACCCGAGAAAAGATGTCATCATCGCTAAACAAGTGGAAGAACTATTGAAAGCGAGCAACATACGGGAGATTGGTTTCCCTACATGGATCTCGAACGTGGTCTTAGTACCCAAGACGGGTGACAAGTGGAGGATGTGTGTAGATTTCAGGGATGCGAATAAAGCATGTCCCAAAGATTGTTACCCATTGCTGAGGATCGATCAATTAGTAGATTCTACTGCAGGACACGAGTTGATGTGTCTTATGGATGCTTATCAGGATCATCAAATCCCTTTGGCGCGAGAAGATCAATCAAAGGTTAGCTTTTTCACAGCAGGAGGAACTTTCTGCTACATGGTAATGCCCTTTGGACTAAAACATGCCGGAGCCACTTATCAAAGGCTGATGGATAAAATGTTCAAAGATCAGATATGACGAAATGTGGAAGTATATGTGATGTCTTGATTAAGAGCAAAAAGGTGCAGAATCTGATCGGAGATATGGAGGAAGTCTTCGACACTTTGAGAAGGTTTGGCATGAAATTAAATCCTGCAAAATGCACCTTAGGAATTCATAGTGGGAAATTCTTGGGATACAAGGTAACAGAGAGAGGTGTTGAAGCAAATCCCGAGAAAATCCGAGCAATTCAGGAGATGAATCCTCCTAGGACATTGAACGAAGTACAAAGGTTGGCAGGAAGAATAGCGGTGCTTGGTCGATTCATATCACGATCGGCTGATAGGAGTTTGCCTTTCTTTAAGGCGTTAAGACAGGGAGTTCGATTCGAGTGGAATGATCAATGCCAGAAAGCATTCGAGGACTTACAAGAATACTTGGCTCAATTACCATTGATGAATAAACCCGGTCATAATGACACGCTCCTCGTCTATTTGTATGTAACCGAGGAAGTAATCAGTTCAGTATTGATTAGAGAGAGGTCAGGACAACAGCAGCCGGTGTATTATGTCAGCCGAGCTTTACAGGGGGCCGAACAGAGATACCCTGAAATCGAGAAATTTGCATTAGCCCTAGTCACCACTGCGAGAAGGCTTCGACCATACTTTTTATTTCATCCCATCATGGTGGTGCCGAGTACTCCTTTGGGAAAGCTCTTATCTAAGACAGAAGTTTCAGGGCGAATGGTGAAATGGGCCACCGAGTTGAGTGAATTTGACATTACTTATCAGCCTCGAACTACCATCAAAGCTCAAGCCTTGTCAGATTTCTTGGTGGAGGTGACTCATACTCCTGAGGATAAGGAGTGGAATTTGTTTGTGGGTGTGTCATCCACTCAACTGGGAAGTGGTGTGGGAGTTGTACTCATCAGTCCCAAAGGAGAAGAAATCAAAGTAGCTATCCAGTTCGGTTTTCATTCCTCAAATAATGAAGCTGAATTTGAAGCTCTTATCTCAGGCTTTCGAGTAGCGTTGGATGCTGGAGCTCGTAAGATAAAGGCATTTATGGACTTGATAAGTGTATTTTATACACTTATATTTCCTCTTATTTTGCATGGTTTAGTGTTAGTTTTCGATCAGAATTACACTTTTGGGTTTGTTCTGTGTTGTTTTGCAGGAATCCAAGGAATTAAGCATTTTATTATTAAAAGATGTTGAAAAATACATAAATGTGACAAGAATTCAAATTGGGACTCAACAGTGAAAAATCGTGCACCGGGATAGAATACATGTTGCACCCTAGCGCCACTTATGCAACAAGATTTTATTAAATATTTTCGGGAGCATACTTCATGTGAATTTGGAAGGAGATATTGCAAAATTCCGGAAGAAAAATCTGATGAGATTGGGAAACAAAATATGATGAGATTATTAAAGATATCATTCAATTTGATTGTAAAATGCATCGAGATTCACGGATGAAACATGATTTGGATTGACCAACATATGAGGATTTTCATTGGCTAAAGAGGGAAAGTTCACGTATGAGGGGCTGAAGATATTTACGAGAAAAGGAAAGAATTGAAGGGATTGAAAAGGAGAAGAAAGATACGCAGACTTGAGAAGGAAGGAGAGGACTTTTATTTAAAGAGAGGAGTTTATAATTGGGAGGAAGGACAATTCACGTACAGTGAAGAGGAAGACTTCAGCGTGAAGTGAAGAGCAGTAGTTCACGTAAGAAAGAAAAGAGACGCACGGACGTGAGGAATTGACGTAAATAAATAGTGAGCGAGCCTAATTGAAGAAGGTGCGAGAGCAGTACACAGCCGAGAGCTAAAGAGAAGGGGAGGAGATCATTCGAGGCGGTGCGCGTACAACGAAGGGTAGAGATTTTGACGACGGAGAAGACGACGGCGATCACCGGAGACGGAGGGCCATCTTCATATTCGTTTGAATATCTCTTCCCTTATGTTTATGATGATTAAAGACATGTCTATGTGTTTATTTAATGTATTCATGAACTAATTTATTATTCTAGAGTTAGACGGATCTTGACTTGAAGTTTATTTGGATTTCCGTATGGTTTATTTATGTTTTCCTGTTCCTAATGCTTTTAATCTACTGGCCATGGATTGAATGATTCCATATTCGTGACCTATCACTCGGGAGAGGGGGTTGTGAATAGGAAAGAAGGAATTCGTATCGTGGTAGTTATATTGTTCGGAAGGCCTATAACTCCATAGAAGTCGTCAAAGGAATTACTGCGATGTTACAATTGTTTGATAATTAATCTTAGATAGGGATATCAAGATTAATGTTAGATAATTACTTCTACTTAACACCCGGGAGGGGGAGTAGAAACAAATAAGAATTCTCGGCTAGTAAACTAGGAAAACACGACATAGTGGATAGTTGAGTGAAGTCGAACCTCTAGAATCCGTTTTCATTGATTTTCTCCACTTAAATTACCATCTTGTTAATCTTTTATTTTATTTTAGTAGATTAATTTAATAATCATGCTATCGGTTATCTAAATAAAGTCGAGACTATTCTAATTACAGTACTTGGTGTAACTTAATTTTCAATCCCTGTGGGTTCGACATCCGTACTTTCAAATTCCTATACTAAAACTTGACACCGTACACTTGCGGTACGTTTCACACGCAACAAGTTTTTGGCGCCGTTGCCGGGGATTGATATAATTTTGTTTACTGATACTGTTACCAAGTAGTCATGATTTTAATTTAGAATTTTATTTTTTTGTTTTTCTTGTGAGGTACTTGGAGATGTTTCATCAGCAAGTTTCCACAAGCTTTGCCCAACAACCGTATGAACCATTCTATGCAGCTTGGGACAGATTCAACCACGACTTTTCAAACTACGCTCCTCTTCAATCTTTCTACAGTGGATTGGATGCAGACACACAAGAATGGGTATTTAATGGAGCTTTGGCAGCTGGTAGTCCCATATATAGTAGAGATGATGACAGGGTGCACCTGTTTAACCATATGGCGAATTTCGACTATCAGTGGCACTTTGATCCTTCAATGCTGGGATGGAGTCACCAATATCCACCAGAGAATCATTACCCTCAAAAGAATGAAGGTAAACCTTCACTTGAAGATTTGGTGAATACTTTTGTTCAAAGTTCGACATTGAGGCTTGACAAGAATGAGTCGAGGCTTGATACGATTGAGGATCACTTGAACAACATGGGTGCTACAATGAAGTCTCTTGAGGTGCAAATTGGGCAGCTTGTTAATGCCATGAACAACCAACAAAGAGGATCATTTCCTAGCAACACCGAAGTGAACCCAACCAACCAAGTTTGGGAGAGTGATCCTACTCATGCGGAAGATTCAAGGGAATATGAGCATTTTCAAGTGGTTGAGCCTACTGTGGAAGAGTTATCTGATGAATTCCCGTGTCAAGATGAGCCTAGCGTGACGTTGGAAGATGAGCATATTTTTGAAAATAGTGAGGAGCACTCATCGATGGTGATGTCCTATATGCCATATGTGGATCCGTTCTTCCCATCGATGCCAACTTCACCATATTATGATCTCCACGAGATGAAGCCAAGTCTAGAATCTTTCTCCCATGTTTATCAATTTTCGAAAGACGTTGTTGGAGCGACGAGCGTTAATTGTCACTATCTTGCCAAGCTTGAGGGCATACACAACCAAGACCCACATGTAGTGTCATATGATACTTACTATGGGCGGAAGCCGCTATTTGATGGTTGCTTCGCATAGTCTGGCTGACGACTTTAAACAAAGCGCTTTTCGGGAGGCAACCCGAATCATGTATCCTTATTTTATTTTTATGTTATTTAAATAAAAAAAAAATTTTTGAGATGCCGTAGCGTAGGCGTAACTACGCCTGTTTTCGGCGTAGTTACGCCTACAATTTTCTTAAAAAAAATTTCAAAGCCGTAGGCGAGGCGTAATTACGCCTCTCAAGCGGCGTAATTACGCCTCGCGTATTTTTACGCCTCTTACCCTAAATTTTTCAATTTCGATTTTTTCTCCTCAATCTCTCTTAATTATGCTATCCCACCTCTAAAGTCCATATTTTTATCGATTAATTGCAGGTTTTTGGAGTCTATTGGTGCAAGGAAGCAAGTTTAGGGGGGTTGCATCAAAGTGGTCTAGCTTAGCCAACCAAATCGAAAATTCTTCATCTAAGGGTTGGGTCTATACTGATGCGGAGGTCCCTATCATCATCTTCTCACCATACCCAAGAGCATGAGATGGACGACGATTACTGACGATCGTCGTCGCAGGTTGGTGTGTTGTCCCTTATTTTATATGTTGTATGGTACATTGAGGACAATGCACGATTTTAAGTTTGGGGGGGTGTTTAAACATCGAAGATGTTTTGTTTCCTGGATTTCTATGTGTGTTGTGTTTTGTGTTTTTTTTTAGTCGTTTTTTTTTCTTTTCTTTTTGTGTCATAAGTCGTGATTTGAAGTAATTGTGAAGGCCGATGATGAAGAATTGAGCTTATTTGTGAAAATTTTAAAATTTTTGTTCGCTTTGCTCTTGAGTTTCTTACATATTCATGCACTAGAGACCATGACCATTTGACCAATTAAAGTTGATTTGAATGAACACAAATATGATATAGGCAATTCTTGATACTATTTTGGGCCTTTATTCATTGATATAAATTTGCCATAGTAGCCCCTTTGAGCTTAAACGTAAAAGAATGATGATTGAATTGTTGCAATATATTTTATAATCTCATTCAAATTTCTTTTTTATATCACCTTGGTTTTGAGATACCATTTGAGCACATTGGTCATACAATATAAGTTATTTGTGAATTGAGAGTAGTCTAGAACTTGCTTTAGTACCATTTGAGGCGAAATACGGATGTTATGTGGCTTAGGAATGATGTAGGCAAATTTTTTGACTCGTTTGAGCCTTTGAAGCCACCAAATACATCAATTTTATCCCTAGCTACCCTTTTGAGCTTGTTGAAAATCGAATGGCATGTGCTTAGGCACATAATAACCTCCATTCGGCATCATTTCAAAATCCCACATCGACCACCTTGTTGAAAGCTTATACACTATTTCCTACCCTCAAGTGAGTAAGCCCATATTGCACTTTAAAATTTCAAATATCCCCCATGTTCCTCATTGAAAAAAAATAGAAAGGGGATAATAATGAAAAAAGGGCATGGATGCATAGAAAAATGTTGAAGAGGTGAAGAAAATAAGTGATTGAAAGAATGAAAAAAAAAATATTGAGGTGAATGGTGAGGCGGATGAGAAAAGAGGGTGAATCCAAAATGTAAAAAAAAAAAAAAATGATGAATCGTCAATAAGAGAAGTTGAAAAGTGAGATGAGAGTGCGCAACATGGTTAATATGACTTACTCTCTTGTTTTGAAATTCCTATCTTTTTATTGTAGCCATGAGCCAAGGCCTTACATTATAATCCAATTAAGACCTATTGACCGAGCCACATTCGTCTAATATACTAGTGGAGAATGTTATGAATAGTAAGCTTATGGACCCTCGAGAAACACTTGTAATGCATATGGTTTTGACATTCACACACGCACATCTCATTACTTTGATTTTATGCATTGTTCACTGTTTGTCAAAGTTATACTCCTTTTTATGAACAATGCAAATGAACCCACATCTTTGCAAAGTCCTATTGATTTGTGTGAGTAAAGATTGCTTTAATGGTTAAATGGAAGTGGTAGCACACACACACTTGAGAACTCTTGAGTAGACTGATATGCATACTTGACTTAAAAATTTTAGACAATTGATCTTCGAGGCCAATTTGCAATTATAACATTTCATGACTTGCGTTAGTAGTGTGTTTTCTTTTTCTCTTTTATTTCTTAGTCTTTTTCCATTTCTATTTTGCTCGGGACTAGCAAAAGTTTAAGTTTAGGGGGTTTGATAAGTGTATTTTATACACTTATATTTCCTCTTATTTTGCATGGTTTAGTGTTAGTTTTCGATCAGAATTACACTTTTGGGTTTGTTCTGTGTTGTTTTGCAGGAATCCAAGGAATTAAGCATTTTATTATTAAAAGATGTTGAAAAATACATAAATGTGACAAGAATTCAAATTGGGACTCAACAGTGAAAAATCGTGCACCGGGATAGAATACATGTTGCACCCTAGCGCCACTTATGCAACAAGATTTTATTAAATATTTTCGGGAGCATACTTCATGTGAATTTGGAAGGAGATATTGCAAAATTCCGGAAGAAAAATCTGATGAGATTGGGAAACAAAATATGATGAGATTATTAAAGATATCATTCAATTTGATTGTAAAATGCATCGAGATTCACGGATGAAACATGATTTGGATTGACCAACATATGAGGATTTTCATTGGCTAAAGAGGGAAAGTTCACGTATGAGGGGCTGAAGATATTTACGAGAAAAGGAAAGAATTGAAGGGATTGAAAAGGAGAAGAAAGATACGCAGACTTGAGAAGGAAGGAGAGGACTTTTATTTAAAGAGAGGAGTTTATAATTGGGAGGAAGGACAATTCACGTACAGTGAAGAGGAAGACTTCAGCGTGAAGTGAAGAGCAGTAGTTCACGTAAGAAAGAAAAGAGACGCACGGACGTGAGGAATTGACGTAAATAAATAGTGAGCGAGCCTAATTGAAGAAGGTGCGAGAGCAGTACACAGCCGAGAGCTAAAGAGAAGGGGAGGAGATCATTCGAGGCGGTGCGCGTACAACGAAGGGTAGAGATTTTGACGACGGAGAAGACGACGGCGATCACCGGAGACGGAGGGTCATCTTCATATTCGTTTGAATATCTCTTCCCTTATGTTTATGATGATTAAAGACATGTCTATGTGTTTATTTAATGTATTCATGAACTAATTTATTATTCTAGAGTTAGACGGATCTTGACTTGAAGTTTATTTGGATTTCCGTATGGTTTATTTATGTTTTCCTGTTCCTAATGCTTTTAATCTACTGGCCATGGATTGAATGATTCCATATTCGTGACCTATCACTCGGGAGAGGGGGTTGTGAATAGGAAAGAAGGAATTCGTATCGTGGTAGTTATATTGTTCGGAAGGCCTATAACTCCATAGAAGTCGTCAAAGGAATTACTGCGATGTTACAATTGTTTGATAATTAATCTTAGATAGGGATATCAAGATTAATGTTAGATAATTACTTCTACTTAACACCCGGGAGGGGGAGTAGAAACAAATAAGAATTCTCGGCTAGTAAACTAGGAAAACACGACATAGTGGATAGTTGAGTGAAGTCGAACCTCTAGAATCCGTTTTCATTGATTTTCTCCACTTAAATTACCATCTTGTTAATCTTTTATTTTATTTTAGTAGATTAATTTAATAATCATGCTATCGGTTATCTAAATAAAGTCGAGACTATTCTAATTACAGTACTTGGTGTAACTTAATTTTCAATCCCTGTGGGTTCGACATCCGTACTTTCAAATTCCTATACTAAAACTTGACACCGTACACTTGCGGTACGTTTCACACGCAACAGGACTCAATGCCGGTTTTTCAATAGGTGAATGGGATGTATAAAGTAAAAGAAGAAAAATTGAAAAAAGTACGTGGAGAATGCTCGGGCGTTAATGACTCAATTCCGAGGGGTGGAATTGAAGCAAATACCGAGGGAAGAAAATGATCGAGCCGACGAACTTGCAAAATTGGCTAGTTCAATTCATGATTGGAAGAACAGAAATGTACTAGTGCAAGATCTTTTAATCTCCCATATGCGGTCAACAGCATAACGAATCTGGAACCGTGCATTGCGTCTGATTGGCGAGAACATATTACTAAGTTCTTGAAGACAAAGGTTTTGCCATTTGATCCGAAAGAGGCTTCTTGGGTGAAGATAATGGAGAACATTTTGTGTTGGCAGAAGGCAAGCTGTTCAAAAAGGATTCTCAACTCTTTTTTTGCAATGTAATTCCATACAAGAGGGAGAACACTTGCTGAAAGTGATTCACGAAGGATGTTGTGGAAATCATCTGAGAACCAATATGTTGTATCAGAAGGCTCTTCGAGTTGGATACTACTGGTTCACAATGAAGTAGGATGCCGAAAGAGTTGTGAAAAAATGCAATAACTGCCAGAAACATGCAAATTTATCTCATGTGCCTGCAGAGGTCATTAACAACAGTATCATTTCCTGTCCCTTCGACCAATGGGGAATGGAAATTGTTGGATCTTTTCCCCCCACTGCCGGACAAAGGAAGTTTCTTCTGGTAGCAGTTGAGTATTTCACAAAATAGGTAGAAGTCGAACCCTTAGCAAAGATAACTGAAAAAGAAGTCATTAGATTCTTATGGGAAAGCATATTATGTCGATTCGGAATACCAAGGAGAATAATTTCTGATAATGGAAGGCAATTTCTGGGTAGAAAAATACAAGAATGGTGCAAGGATATGAAAATCAAGCAAGTATTCATGTCAGCAGCTTACCCGCAATCAAATGGGCAAGCCGAAGTGATTAATCGAATTATATTGCATGGAATTAAGACGAGATTGGAAGGAGCTCGAGGGGCATGGGTAAACGAATTACCTTCGGTTTTGTGGGCATACCGAAAAACTCCCAGAGTATCTACAAGGGAAACTCCATAAAGCCTAGTGTATGGTTCAGAGGCCCTTGTCCCAGCAGAAATTGGAGTTGAGTCCATCCGGGTACAATGTTGATATAAGGAAACGAGAGTTAGATGGGATTGATAGGTTGAGAGAACAAGCTGTGGCAAGAACTGAAATATATACGAATAAATGAGAATGCTCAGAAGCACTCACCTAGAGCATTTTCAAAGGTGCACCCTTCGGGCTCAGCTGGAACAAGTATAGCAGTCCGTCGTCAATCAACTCCACTAGGTTAATGCACTGATCGCCAAGCTTACGAAGAACCGACAAATACAGTTCCTCCTCAAGGTACCCCTTGATTGATTTGCCCCTAGGGAGAATTTCCCTCCACTCCATGAGGCAATCCCAAGGATGGAGTGGACGAGTAAAAAAGTATGAGTTTTTCCAATTTTTTTATCAACGAGGGGTATTTCTTGAGGAAGTCAACCCCTGTCCAAGAAGAAAAATAAAAAAGCCCGATCTCTTTCTTATTTAATTGATAAAAGCAATGAAAGAGTTCAGGAGTGGGAGTAAAGCCCAAAAAGGAGAGAACTATGAAGAAGCCTGCCAACAGTCTATAAATGTTGGGGAACAGTTAACTGAGAGAAACGGAGAAATATGAGGCTACTTCGACAAAAAATGGAGGAATAGGAAAGCGAAGACTTCCTCGGAGTTGGTCTATGTAAAAAGGAAAATAGACCTTAGGGGGCAAGTGGGGACGAGATCCTGAGGGGGAGCAATAATAGAAGTCCCCTCAGAAATCTCCCACTTAGCTCGAATGTTAGTCAGGTGCTGATTTGATTTAATCTCGGATTCATAAATTTCAAACCAAGGAACACGGGCCTTCACTAAATCTCGCTCTGTAGCAATTCGATGCTCGTCTCTACGAGCAGCTGAAGCAGCGGAAGAGCTTAGTGTCTCTTCGCTATCAGAGGAGGAAGATGGTCGAGGAGAGGGACTAATAGCATCCTCCTCATTGAACATGTCTATTGCCTGCAGGAGTCAGCTGAAGAGGAAGCCATACTTGATAAATAGAAGCTGGAAGTTATTGAAGACATTGCTCTGTCGTATAGTGCTAGCTCGGAAGCAGAATGCAGCAAAGTGAGATAAATGAAGATAATTGAGGAGTATTTATAGATGGGACCACGTGAACAGTCATTAGATCTACGTCGTCCAAAATAATTAAATAGATGGTTATAAATGCACCTCGGGAAACGAAACGTCGCACGGTATTTGAAATTTTTTAAGCGGGAAAAAAGAGCGACAAAAATCCTCGAGCAGGACAAGATTAGGATTTTACCCGAAGACAATAAAACAAGACTTCAATGATCTCGTCTTGCTTTACTTTAGGGGGTGAGGTGATGTCATATGACATATTGGCCTTCTCGGGTAAAATCCCCTCAGTAACCGAACTGTCATGTACCGAACAGAGTGGCACCGAACAAGACGAATATCAAGCACATGGTAGCCGAACAGCTATTAAACCCTCCTCGGGATTCTGGTCAAAGAATAACGGAAGACCCGGTGATAACCAACAAATTAACCGGCAATGGTAAATGTGCATTAGTGGAGTGCGAATTTTTTAGACATACTCGTCGCATTACCGCCACGATCAAAGGAGATGGTTTTCTAAACTTTCACGCCAAGTAAACTCATGATTCGAGCCTATAAATACCCACTGAGAGTATCACAGAGGGGGTTGGACTTTTTATGCATAAAAGATTCCGAAGAGAGCATACTTATTCTGGTCGGTCGTCTCTATTATTTTTCAGATATTCTTGTGTAATAATTATGTAGTCATAGATTGTGTCAAAAGTCCTGTAACAAATCAAGATTGTGATAGTACAAATTATACTGGACTAGGTCCCGTGGTTTTTCCTTCAATTCGAGGGTATTCCATGTAAAAATTTTGGTGTCTTTCCTTTATTTTTCATAAACACTTGATTCTACCAAATACGTAAAAATAACGGATCGCGTCAGCTGTCAATAATAAAGTGGTCACATATATATACTCCATAGAATCACATTTCATTTAAGGTGCGTAGTACACGTATGTAAAGTGGTCTCTCTTTACACATATCCCAAAAACGTGCGTTTCCACGTCTCACTACCAAAGTGGTGTCAATATCACCATTAAACACATCCTGAGAACAATGCACATACTGTTATTGAACACACTGGTGTCAAGTGGCCCATACGTACACAATACATCCATCCTATTAATATATTCAAAATATTAAAATAAACAAATCTAAGCAAAATGCATAAATGTATAATTGAAAATATTCTCTCATTGTTATTACCTACTAAACACATACTTACAAAAATTAATGACATATTAATTAGCATTGTGTAAATGAAAATATCCTCTCCTTGTTCCGACTGCAATTAACAATTTATGTTTATGTTTTGTATACATATGTGTACCATCAACACTTATTACATTTCAACAATGACGGAACCCTTCTATGCACTGTCGGAATGCCCAAAAAACATATTTGATCTTTGAATTAGGTATGTTACTGTCCATATGGTCTCATTCAATAACGGTGCCCTAGTTGTGTTACTTAAGGGTAGACATATTCTTCGGCAATTGCGTGAGTGAGCTCTCCCATTTTCCGTACACTTGCTCCCTAGCAGTTTTCAAACCATGACATGCCTTAAAATATGAAATTTCGAACCCATATTTATCTTTAACCGTCTCTTGTACGAATTTTATCTCATACGCAGGATCCTTCCGAACAAACCCTACCAATAGACTGGCAATTACATTTCTACTCAAGTTATGATGGTCAACCGACAATTCATTCATCAAGCATGTATGGTCTCCACCCTATTTTGTAATTTTGAAAACATTCATTTTCTCTTTATATATCCCTCGGAGCATCCACCCACATGGCGAGAATTGTGTCTACAAACTACTTTCCATTTTTTGTCATGCTCTCAATGACATGGTACTCACGTCTAACAACCCCTAGGGGAAGTCCTTCACTGTCGACTGCAAATGGGCTTTACTCTTAAATAACATACACAATTCCAATTTCCTTGACATGGTCATAGACCATTCCCCAGAAACCAGCCGGAATATCAAGAGAGTCAACATGAACATCTGGAAATGTTGTCGAGAAGAATGGAAGGACAGAAAAATGTTGGCTCTCAGGTTGTGCCACTTGGGGCACTATTGGTTCAACTTGCTCTTCATGTACAGATGGACCCTCGTTCTGTTGGGACTTAGTTTCCAGTATAACATAAATTGCTAAATCTTCATCTCTATCATCATGAACATTAAGTCATGTCTTGTCTGGTTCGGAATCGACATGGTTTTCATGACCAAAATAATCGGCGTTGGCATACTCATTTATGCCTCATCACTTGAATCACCATATACCCCTTCAGTTCTATACATGTGATGTCCCACATTACCCGTATTGCTAGCATAGTTATTTTCAATTCTCATACTTGCAAGACCTTGTGTGACTGCTGGTATCTCCAGATTACTATCAGTAACTGACATATGTGTGCCCAACTCTTAAGTATATTGGATGTCAGGCAGGTGGTGTATTTCTTCTGCCTCAGTATACAAATTAACACCAGAATTCCCAACTTCGGATCAAAGAAAAACAAATGTCATTGTCTTTTGTGATTCTAGTAAATGTTCGACTCACCCAGAAGTATTTTTGAATGTATGCTTGGTCCAAACTTTAAGTGATATTTTGGTTATCGATATCTATTTGTTCATATAGTATCGTCAACAATTCAGACATTACAATATTTCGAGGCATTCGCATGCATCTTATTGGAGGTCGGTCGTAACTAACAGTCGTTCAATCATGTGATATGTGACCACCATAGTACAACAAAACATAAATTTGACTTCATCTTATCTACGAAAATATAACTTCAACTCATTTTTGATACTGATAATGATATAGATAATAGTTATTATAATTATAATTATATTTTATTTAAATATATTTACAAATTTTTTTAGTAATTTTTTCTTTAAAATAATATATTTAAAGAAAATTTTAAATAAGTTTTTTTAAACAAATTTAAGAAAATTTCCGAATTAAAATGGATTTTGGTAGTTTGTACAAGAAATGCGAACCAATACCGCATTTCTTCAAAATATTATTGAAGAAACGCGAAGCTGGTTCACATTTCTTCAAAATATTATTGAAGAAACGCGAACCTGGTTCGCGTTTCTTCACTAATAATGAAGAAACGCATACCAGCTTCGCGTTTCTTCAATATCTTATGCAAGAATTCTTTAGGAATTTTTTAAAATTACTTAAATACAGTCCCAATATTTTTTTGGCAATTATTCTAATTTAAAATTCACTAATTTACAATATATCATACATAACATATAAGATACACCATATCTAAAATTTATCAATATAAATTTCATGAAAAGATACCTCAAAATCAAGATTTTTTTGGAAACTCAAAATCAAGATGCTCAAACCTACAAAAATTACACATATTGAGATTTAGCATGATGAATATATACAACAATAATTGAAATATTTTTACAAAATTAAGTTAGTTAAATTACCATCAATTTCGTAAGAGGTGAAGAAGCTTGACTAAATGTAAAAACTGAATGCATTTCTTCTCGGCTGGCGCCTTTTAAAGGCACAAAAAAAATTTAATTAACTTTTGTTTTTAAAAATAAAAAATGTTGCCCATGACTCTCTAGCTATAAAGTTGACAGTCACGTGCTTCTGTCCATTTTTTTTAAGTTTACCAAGAATCGTAAGCGTTGTACACGATTCTTTTTTAAATTTTTTTAAAGAGATTTTTTTTTTGTTTTAAGGAATCGCGAACAGAGTTTACGATTCACCTTACTTTGTTAAAGTTTTCTAAAAACATTATTTCTTAAATTATTTTTAACTTTTATATTATTTCATTAAATTTGACTCCATGTGAGTCAGGTGCTTATTGGGCCGGACAATCGGAACCGATTCAGAACCAGATCGGTCGGTTCCTGTTCAGAACCGGAATCGATTGGTCCGATTACAAATCGGAATCCGATCCGGGTTTTACCCAGATCGGATCGGTTCCCGTGGATCGGAACCGCCAATCCGGTGGTTCCGATTCCAAGGGCTCCGGTTTCGGAACCGAAACAGGAACCGGTAAAAAAGAATAAAAAAAACTAAAAATGGTGGCCAACGGCAGTGTAGCCGTTAGGCAACGGAAAAATCAAATATTTTATTTTATTTATTGTAAAAAAGATCCTTGAATTGCTTCTATAAATATCCCATTTTCCCTCTCCAATTTTTTATCTCCAACTCTCTTACTCTTACACTCATAATCTTTTATTCAATTATCTAATTTTCTCATATTTCCACTAATACGATGGCATCCTCTTCTGTTGGTCGTGGTGGTTCCTCAAATGCACCTTTATTCCAAGAAAATTATGATATTTTTGTCGAGTTTGATAATGCTTATGATGTTGAAGAAGCGGAACACGTTGCAGAACCTGCGGCCCCCCAAATCCTGCCCCTGGCGGGTCATCCGCAACTACTGCCGCTTCGAGTCGCACGAGTAACCGTCCCAAACGAAGCAAGGTTTGAGATCATTTTGACGTCGAGACAAAACCAGGTACGAACGAATCTGTTGTTATTTGCAAAATATGCAAAACCACATATAATTATAAAATAGGTGGTTCCGCTGGCGGTACCGGAATTTTTAAGAAACATCTAGTTAAAAAACATAATTTTGATGATGTTACTTTACAACCATTAGGTAGAGAACCAACCCAACTTCAAATTAATCCTCAGTCTGGCACTAATTTTATCTCAACACCGGAAAAAAACAAAAGATTATTCGTTCGTTTTATTGTAAGATGTGAACTTCCCTTTTTGTTTTATGAAAAAGATGGCTTTATTGAATTTTCTTATGGTATCCAACCATGTTTGAGACATATTTCTAGGCATACTTTGAAAAGAAATATTATGGATGTGTTTCTTGATTACCGTAAGACTTTAGTTGATCATCTTTCTTCTATTAACTGCAGATTAAGTTTAACTACTGATATTTGGACGAACACCGGTGTAATGCCCGGGAATTAATGGCATTAATCCCGGTGTGGTAATGATCCTTTATGGTTTTTAATTGTGGCAATTATGAATTAATTGCAGTGTTGGAGCACCCGAGGATGTATTTCGGGTATTTGGGATCGTTGGATCCAAAGGTTGAGATTGTATTCTCATCGTGGTGAAAAACCTTGGAATTGGGTTTTTGGTGGGATCTGGGGTCCGGAGTCCTTTGTGCTGGGGCTGGTAATGGAAATAGAGATTGAGAGGTAATTATTGAACACAGATGATTTTTAACGAGTCATGATGTATTTGTGGAGGACTTGGAATTTTTTAGACTTGATACTATATATATGCCAAGAGGTCTCGGTATGTAGCCATTTTCCCCTTCTCTCACTCTCTCTCCTCTTCCATGCCTCTTCCCCCATTTCCTCAAACCCTCTTTTTCTCCTCCCATGGAAGAATCGAGCAAGGCTCGATCTCGAAGTCGGATTTCTTGAAGATAATCAGGTAATAATCTTCTCCTCGTCCTTATCTTCGATTTGATTGTAGTATGGTGGATATTGGTTGAGAATTATGTTGGGTTTGGAAATTGGGGATTTTTGGTAAAAATTCAAAGTTTGGTTTTTGGTGTTTTTATTGGTTTTAAATGGAGTATTGGAGGTGTTGAAGGAGTTAGGGGTGTTCGTTTTGAGTTTGTGTGTGAAAAACACCATTGAAGCTCGAGTTTTTCGGAAAATCGCAGGTCGCGATCATTCACGACGAGCAACTGATTTTATGAGGAAGATGTACAGTGCAGCGGTCGATCGCTAAGTCTCAGCGATGATCGCGAGGTGTCTGGCGATCGATCGCGAAGGTGTTCTGCCAGGCAGTAAGGTTGCGTGATCGATCGCGCGTGAATGGCGATCGATCGCGGCTTGCTGGAAGGAGTTTTTTTCAAAACTTTTTTAAAACATGGGATTTTGGATTTGGAGATTAAATAGCCGATTCTCTGGGCAATGTCTACATTCCAATGGGAATGCTATACTCTTAAAATTGAGTGGTTGGAGCCAAATTTTAAAGAGAATATGGAATGACTAGATTTAGTAATTAGCTAATCTTTGAACATATAAAATGGAATATTTTGGTCATTATGCATGCTTAACCGGAGTCTTTTAAAATGGTTAATCGTCATGGATTGACGATAGGTTTGGAGGTTATGAGCGTGCTTGGGCACGTGGTTGCATGCTTATATTTGATCGTGAATTATCTTATGTGGTAGCACGTAATTCATCGGGTCACGGGACCAAGGCAAGTTTAAGTTGGACTACGGAATTCTAAGGTACGTATAACGTACGAGCATAGCTTTAAATATATTATTGCAATTGTTGTACATGAATAATACATGGTTGTTGCAATCACTTGATATGCATTGGGAATTATATGGTGGCGCTTTTGAGCGAGCAATGATTGGGATGTTGTCGCTGTTGAGCGAACATCGATTATGACGCCGATATTGTAGAGCGAGCGATGGAATAGAAAGTGAAATATATGGAATATATGTAATCATTGTTTAATGATGTGATATTATTGATTATGGTATCGGTATATGGGAAACAGACTAGTTAACCAATGTAATGGTTAACTGGCATTTGGGAATTTGATGGTTTCGGCTATTTTGAGAACAGGAACAACACAGGGGATTCCGGATGAGGATGATGCAATCCAGGGAGTGTCTTTTAATATTCTTAGCCTTTACATTGGTGTAAATTATGAATTGTAATATTGTGCTTATTGGATTTGGGATATTGGTATGCTCACCCCGTGTGGGGGCTGTCTCTGTTGGGGCAGGTGAATAGATACATTGATGGCTTTGGAGTTGAGCTCGAGCTATGGATTGGAGGTGCTTCCAGGATCGAAGTACCAGTGACGGTATTGAACACAGTGTTTTATACATTTGATACACATATACTTATTTGATGCTCGTATGCGAGCATTATTATGTGTATATGATTTGTATAAAAAGGCAAGGGCCTTTCTCTTTTCATTTATGTGATGCATGCAATTATTTGGGAATTGCAAAATGAATTGAGAACGTGTTAGTGTATTACAAGGGTGCATGATATGGTAAATGGACTTTGTTGGGAAAAGCTTAATATTAATGAAAGGATGCAAGAAATTTTATAGATGGTATTTTATGTCATGGTTGCATGTAGTCTTTTCCCCTAATAACATAATTGTATGCACTAATTGCATGGGTTAATACACTAATATTGGGTTAAGGGCACGGGGGTCCTTACAACCGCACTACTTTCTTTTCTTGTTATTACTTGTCATTTGATTGATGATAACTGGTGTTTGCAGAAAAGAATTTTGTCACTTGATGAATTCAAATCTGCACATGCTGATTCCCAAATTGCTAAATTTATTGTTAATGTTAGTAGATTTTATGGAATTGCAGATAAAATTTGTTCAATTACACTTGACAAAGCTTCAAATAATACGGCGGCAATGCGTGAACTTAAAAGATATTTACGACCAATGCTTAATTGTGTTTTTTCCATGTTAGATGTGCATGTCATATAATTAATTTAGCAGTAAAAGATGGTTATGAAGATGCTGAATGTAGTAGCATAGACAAACTTAGAAACTGTTGTCAATGGATACGACAATCACGCATTAAGCGTGATTGGAAACATACGTGTGCAAGTCAGAACCTTCGGTTTACTCTTTTCCACCGCCCATTGCAAGTCGATGGAATTCTTTGCACAAAATGTTAGAATCGATGTTATCTTATCAAGATGCTTTAACTTCTTTTTATAACTCTTATCAAATGCCTGAAAGTGATGAAAGTTATTTATTGTCTGATAAGGATTGGATTTTGTTAATAATTGAACTGCTTTGTTATCAACTTTTAAAGATGCAACAGATCGTTTCTCCGGTGTTTGTAATCTTACTTCTCATTATTTTCTTCCACTTGTATTTAACATGTTATGTAAATTTATTGAATTTAGAGATGATATTGAGTTGACGTCGTTCATTTATCGTATGGAGGAGAAGTTTAACAAATATTGGGAACAAATTCCACACTTGCACTGTATATCTACATTGTTAGACCCAAGTCAGGGTGTAGGATCTTTCGATACTTTCTTTGAATATTACAGTACGTTTTTGGATAAGGATGTTGACGATCAAAAGACGTCAATCATGCATTCTTTCCAAAATATGTTTGGATTATACCATAGTGAACATGGACAGAGCTCATCGTCACGTGTAGTAGGAGGAGAAGAAGAAGATCCTAGTCAGTCACGAAGCTGAGGGATTAATGTGTTGAGGAGCTTTGGAAGAAAGAAGCAGAGAGGAAGCGAAGTGACATCTACCTCTTCAAATGAGTTGCAGTTCTTCATGGGTGTATTTTTCCTTTACGATTTGGGTTGAACGCAAAATCTGGAAAAAAAAATAAAAACAATAGGCGTGGCGATCGATCGCCAATACCCGTAAGTTAAAAAAAACAGTGTCAATTGGAGATTGATCGTCGAACATGGCGATCAATCACCAAACCGGTTCCAGTTGGAACCGGTTTACCCCGGACCAATCCGAAAATTCGGATCCAGGGTTCCAAAATCGGATCGGTTCCATGGCATGGGCCATGGAACCGGAACCGGACCAATCCGATTCGGAATCGGATTGGTCCAGGTTCAACCCAAATGGAACCCGGGATCGGTTGGATCCGATCCGATCCGAATCTGGTCCGGTCCGACCCATGAACAGTATGACATGTGAGGGTAGGAGGAAAATGAAATGGCCCTTCACTAGTCATTGATTATAAGAATTAGTTATCTAACTTGAATAATACTCCTCTAACCTTCAAATATTTGTTACCAAAAATAGGCACCCAAAACACCAAACGCTCAAACTAAGCCTTCTCCCTCCACCCCACAATCATCCGGCAACATTGGATATCACAAAATGAGTTCGAATCAAACATTAATTTCCTCGAAACATTAAAAAATAATGAAATAATAATAATAAAAAAGTTCAAAATCAACACAATGGCTATAATTTTCTCCCACATTCTTCCATAGTCTTCCCTTCCAAATATTTTTCATCCTCCCAGGAGGGCAGCTGCAGATATGGAAAACACATATCCACGGCGGTGTATCACCATTCTCCGCCAACAGCCACTGTCTTCCGCCGTGGCAATCCTCCTGGTTCTGTCAAACGCTGTCGTTTCATCCCACGCTGCAAGAATCAGCGCCCCCGCAAAATCAGATTCATTCACCCCACCTGACAATTACCTCCTCGACTGCGGCAGCTCCGCCGCCACTACCCTTCCCGGAAAACGTGTTTTCCTTGGCGATCAAGAAACCAGCAACTACTTATCCTACAACGGCCTCGATATCCAAGTTTCCGTCGCCGCGACAGCTTTCCCCGCGGCCCCCTCGCCGATTTATCTCTCCGCCAAAGTCTTCGAGACCGAAGCCACCTACACTTTCCATGTTGCCCGACCCGGCTGGCATTGGGTCCGGCTCCACTTCGCCGCTGTCCCAAACAACCAAAAGGACCTACAAAACGCAAAATTCCAAGTAAAAACCAGCAACAACCTCGTACTGATCCATGAATTCAATCTCCCCGAAAATCAAACCTGGGTGTTCAAAGAATACCTCGTCAATGTAACCACAGAGCGGTTCTCGATAACTCTCGAGCCATCTCAAGGCGGCGTAGCTTACATCAACGGTATAGAGTTCGTTTCAGCACCGGATATTTTGCTCGGCGATGCGGCCACCGCTGTATTTCCGAAGGGCGAGTACTCGGGGCTGATGAAAAACGCATATCAAACGGTTTACCGGCTCAATGTCGGCGGCCCGGTGATCACGGCTCAAAACGACACGTTAGGAAGAGCGTGGGAGTCGGATGAGCCTTACCTAGAGCCGAATGTTGTGGGAAGCGACGTATCTGTGGACCCCAACGTGATAACGTATCCCGAGGGTGAGTCACCGCTGATTGCGCCTCCGGTAGTTTACGCCACCGCTACCCAGATGGCCGACGCCAATGTTCAGGTGAGTGAAGTTGATTTTCTCGCGAGAACAGGTTTTTCTCTTCGAATAGTTGGAAAATTATTTCGAACGACGTTTAAATAAATAAATAAGTAAAAATATTTTAAAAAGCGGAGCAAATTGTCAAATTAAAATACTTAACAAAATTTCATGCAAATTTATTGAAATAGAAATTTCATCATCAAATATTTTGGTTGTTCTTCTAACGTATTATTATGGTCAGCAAATTCTTGGCTATATATCAAGCAAATAAAGGAGTCAACTTTGAAAATTGACCTTTTATCAATATATCAATCGAATTTGTATTTTTGGAAATCTCAACAACTTTTCACATCCAGGTCCCTAATTTCAACATCACATGGAAAATGAAGATTGATACTTCGTTCCAATATCTCGTTCGATTACACTTTGCAGACATAGTGAGCAAATCTACAAACGACCTTTACTTTAATGTGTATATAAACGGTAAACCGAGCATCACCGGGCTTGATTTATCCACCGAAGCAGGCGGATTAACAGCTGCCTACTATGCCGATTTTGTCCTAAACTCATCAATGGTCACGGGTTTCGACCCATTGACAGTTCAAGTCGGCCCGATGGGCGAAAATGCCGGTACGAAAAACGCCCTTCTCAATGGTCTAGAGGTCTTGAAAATGAACAATTCTGTTGGAAGTCTTGATGGAGAATTTGGTGTCAATGGGGAAAAAGTAGATGGTAATAGCCAAGTTAAAGGCACGGTAGCAGCCGTTGGATTTGCTATGATGTTTGGTGCATTTGTTGGATTGGGTGCAATGGCTGTGAAATGGCAAAAAAGGCCTCAAGATTGGCAAAAAAGGAACAGTTTCTCCTCTTGGTTGTTACCAGTTCATGCTGGGGATACAAGCTTTATGTCGAGTAGTAAGACTTCTTTAGGGTCTCGAAAAAGCCAGTTCTTTTCATCTAATACTGGTTTAGGCAGGTATTTCTCATTCTATGAGTTGCAAGAAGCCACCAAGAATTGGGACCCGAGCGCAATTATAGGCGTTGGAGGATTCGGAAACGTTTACCTTGGTGTGATCGACGATGGCACGAAAGTAGCGGTGAAACGAGGCAACCCGCAATCGGATCAAGGTCTCAACGAGTTCCAGACTGAGATTCAGATGCTTTCCAAACTAAGGCATCGTCATCTGGTCTCATTGATTGGTTATTGCGACGAAAACTCGGAGATGATTCTCGTGTACGAGTTCATGTCAAATGGACCATTCAGAGATCACCTTTATGGTAAAAACTTGCCCCCTCTGTCGTGGAAACAGAGGCTCGAAATCTGTATCGGGGCTGCTAGGGGGCTACATTACCTTCACACCGGTGCCGCACAAGGGATCATTCACCGCGACGTGAAAACAACCAATATTTTGATAGACGACAACTTCATCGCCAAGATGGCCGATTTCGGGCTGTCTAAGGACGTAAACACCGAGCAAACACACGTCAGCACGGCGGTGAAGGGTAGTTTCGGGTACTTGGACCCTGAGTACTTCCGAAAGCAACAACTTACGGATAAATCAGATGTTTATTCATTCGGGGTCGTTCTTTTGGAGGCGTTGTGCACGCGGCCCGCCATCGATCCAGCCTTACCTAGAGAGCAAGTGAACTTGGCAGAGTGGGCGATGCAATGGAAGAGAAAAGGGCTATTAGATAAGATCATCGATCCAACACTGGTCGGTCATATCAATCCAGAATCAATGAATAAATTTGCTGAGGCTGCCGAGAAATGCTTGGCCGAATACGGGGTTGACAGGCCGACTATGGGGGATGTGCTGTGGAATTTGGAGTATGCTTTGCAGATGCAAGAAAACTGGTCACAGGATAAACAAGGCGACGAAATTCCTCCTATCTTTAAGTCTACTCCTACTGATGTTTCTATCTCAGATAATAGGCCAATTTCTCCACACGAGGCAGGAAAAAGTTCTGTTGAAGTTCATGTCATCGAGGAACATTCTGGAACTGCAATGTTTGCTCAATTCGCTGCACTAAATGGCCGCTAAATCTCGTGTTCAACTGATGGATTACAGAAAAAAATATGATATTGTTTTGATGCAAAAATTGTTTAAAACCAATAATCTTGCATTATCAATGTTGTTGCATGAAGTACATGTCTTTGTTAGTATTTGCATCACCACTGTATGTAATAATATGTTGTTATATAATAATTAAATTTTTTTAATGTGGGGAAGAGCTAAATCAATTTTTTACGCCAAATGCGACTCGAAATCGTGTCTTCGCAAATTGAGCATGAACTTTTATCCATCACGGCAAGGACGGTAAGCTCGTATATAATTATTTTGCATGTATATGAAAATTCGTTATTATTATTTTAACTTGCAACACATAAGAATCGGACATCTGATATTGACTGTAATCATGATCTTTAGTGGTATCATCTTATATCAATTTTTTCTTTATCTTATGATAACTATTACACCATATCTCGATAATTGTATCACAGAACCAAGCACATTTAATGACATTGGCAATAACTAAATCCCAATAGAATCATCTTTACATCCTTAAATTTCAAGATTTTTTACTTACTTTAAAAATGGTTTTTTTTATGTCGTACGTAAGGATGGTGTCTTCGGACAAGCATTTTGTGACATTTGTCCGTTTTTCGTAAAAACAAATCTAATAACATTTGTCGTAAGATGCTACCCTTCAAAAAGTTCGCACACGCCTGAATGAGTAACAATTTAAGATTGAGTTGTCATAAACTCGTTTTATGGATTTGGACTCATAACAATGACAACTATATGCTAAAATTTTATCTAATTTACTGTATTAGAATATTTTATCAGACATGCCAAAATGCGTTACAACTTTAGAAGTGGTCGTGTCTTCTCGGAAAGTCAATCTCATGCAATTTTGGAGATAAAATTTATATCTTTTTTTGGAAAATGATATACAAATTTATTTTGAGAACTTGATATAAAAATAATCAAACATTTAAGTTAGGGTTTACTTTGTGGAATATCACAATAATTATATATAATATAAAAATATAAAAATAATAACATAGATAATAATTTATATACAAATCAAATCAACAAATGATTTCTTTCGTTGAGAAATTTTTGTACGGATCAATTTTACAATACATCAACATACATGCATACATATAAATATATATTTATTTACGATGAAATCCGATCTAGACAAGAATTTCTAATATTTATTTGGCAAGAAACGGTGAGAAGAAAAATGGCATGTTGAAATTAACCCCATTACATCATCATTCCAATAATGCTTGCTCCGTAAAATTTTACATTTTGTTTTAGAGTTTCTCAATTTTTAAAGTAACCTTCTTTTTATAAAAAAAAATGAGAACTCGTACCCGAGATCCATTATATTAAAAAATGGATGATAATTATTAAACCAAAGTTATGTTGATATTTTTAAATTTTTTTTTGAGCAAGATATTTTTAAATTTTCCCTTCTTGTGCATCAACATCAAAACTGATAAATCAATCACGACCGTTCAATTAAATCATTAAAACATTTCTCAACTATTAATTTAAAGGAAAATACAATTAAAAGCGGCGTGCTATCTTTCTCCCTCGGCAGTCTTCTTTACATGTACACTCTCTCTCCTCCGCCACTCCGCCGCATCGGACATGGCTAAACCCAAATCTGCACGCAGTACTCTCGATTCCCTCACCGTCAAGCACATCGGCAAAACTATTCGCCGTCAGTTTCAAATATTTCTCAATTTCTTATATGAATTCAGTCAAAGCTGAACTGCTTATTTGTCTGTTTTGTCTATTTCAAATTAGTGATGTTCGTGATTTGATCAGCTCAATAATTTTGCTAACCGCAAGTTTTTAGCTCTATTTTTTTCTACCTAAATGTGTGGTACCGAATTTGGTGTTTCTGACTTGTACGGCAATTTGTCTGTTTGTCCAGCTGCCGACTGTGTTTTAATGAGGCCTTCGGACTCGTCAAAGCCGTCGTACGTCGCGCGTGTGGAGAGGATCGAGGCGGACAGCCGCGGCGCGAATGTGAGGATCTATGTGAGGTGGTATTACCGGCCGGAAGAGTCTATCGGCGGCCGGCGGCAATTTCACAGCTTAAAGGAGGTGTTTTTGTCTGATCACTTTGATTATCAGAGCGTCGATACTATTGAGGGAAAGTGTACGGTGCACAGCTTCAAGAGCTACACGAAGCTTGATGCTGTTGGGAATGATGACTTCTTCTGCCGTTTCGAGTACAATTCTTCTACTGGTGCTTTCAATCCCGACAGAGTTGCAGTGTAGGTTTATTCTTAGAGTACACCTTCTTTTGCCTGAGTTAAACTGTTGAATACATGGGGCTCCAGGTGAATTTTATGTAAATATGGACTTTAAAGGATATGTGAATCAATCAATAGTAGAATGTGGACTGCCCGTGATCTGTGATAGTTTCTTAGACTATATATACATGGTACATTTGTTAAAAATGGTGGAGTTCTATTTGAATTGACGTTGAGACAAACACGTAAATGTTTTTTTTTTAAATTTATATCATCACCTGATCATCAACTGTAGGAGAAATTTTTAGATATTTTGAAAGTCCTGCTTTAGTCGATAAAAAAATTGTTTATGTTGATTGTAGAATTTATAATTCTTCTGGATTATTTGAATGGATGCTTTAGTCATGACTTTATTTCAACAAAGATTCTTACAGTTGGTTTGAAAGTCTCTCTGTCGTTTTTTTGGCTGCTTTTGACGATTACCTGGTGTGAAAACTCTTGATGAAACAGAAACAGGATGATAACTTGGAAGAGATAAATTAATAGAGTTGACTCATTGATTTTAATCACGAATTAAGTAACTAATAGACTTCAACTCAGAGGAATTTGGCCGATTCACCACCTCTAACCTTTAGTTTTGTCCGAAATCATGGCTTTATGTTGCTAAGTTCAATTGTACTATGGGTAAATGATGATTCTTGGGAAATACTGGGGTTAATAGCTTTTGAATAGAAAGAATTTGATTAGTTACTATAATGCTGTTAATTTTCACCTCAAGTGAAATGACAAAGAAGGTCGTTAGAATGTATCGAGTTTAACTATTAGTTTTATCTGTGGGTAGCCAGTTATTTTTTGTTTCGAATGCGCCAAATAATGTTGGAACATTAGTTTGCGTGTTGCGATGGTGGACTATAATATTTATTTTCCTCTGTACAGTTTACAAGGTAGCATTTGTGGTTTCTAGTACGTTAGTTGTAGTTATTGATCCATCGCTGAGGGTTTTCAATTCTTTATTTAGTTTTCCATGTCATTATATGGCTGCAGATACTGTAAATGTGAGATGCCTTACAATCCTGACGATCTTATGGTTCAGTGTGAAGAGTGCAGTGATTGGTGAGTTCACATGTCCCCCCAAAATCAATTTCTGCTGGTTATTTGGCATGCACTTGTATTATATTATGCTGATATGCTTCATGCAGTGGAGAAAGTCGTAATACAACAATATTCTGTGGATCTTCCTAAGCTTTTAGTGTCACATTCTACTCTTTTTAGCTTCTGTGCTGTTATGTTATGTTTTGAGCTAAAAACTATATTGTATGCCTTTCTGTAAGGTTACACTATTTTGGAAATGCAGCAGTCCATGTAAAACTGGTATATTGTTCCACTATGCTGGTATCACACCTTCTGGAGTTTTTTTGACAGGGTGCGTCTTCTGATCCATAGCTATATGGCAGGTTGTACTCGCATTCACTGATTCAAGTATGTCCATAGGGGGACACGCATGTCTGCGTGTGTTTATATGGATAGTTACAATATATTTTAGAAATAGGAAGTTATATGGTAGCTAAATGTTTCCAAGATGAGATAAGTGAGGTTGTACTTGTAAAAACTTGCCTGTACCAAGGGCTTCAGTAATGTTTTTCCTCGGTATTGGTTTAGGCATGAAAAATTCAAGTTGACTGTTCTCTAACTTCGTAAAGTAAGACTGTATCACTACTGTTTAGATGAAGCTCTCTGCGGTGTAAGGTCCGTTATTTTATTCCAATTACTCAGTTCTTGTCTCTTTCTTTAAGATTTCACTTTCTTAATTTCTCTCTCAGGCAATAAAATTTTGGTTGGCATCATATTTATGGATTATCCATTTTTTCTACATTGTTACTTTTCTGATGAGCTTTGGATGTCGCTCGAGTTTTGATTATTTCGAAGTTGTTCTGTCACTTTATTCTCAAGTTATTAGCAAATTGTGGTTGAGCGACAATTACTCCTGTTGGTTCCTAATAAGCACGCCTTTCCTAATTCACAAACACATTTGTTGTCCCGCATCCCATTTCATAATGTACGAAAAATATAAGGGAAGAATAGTATGCTCGACTGTTTTAGATATACGACCTACAAATAAATCTTCGACAGCTCAAATACGATCCAATTGAATACAGTTTTTAACATGGTTAAAATAACTTGAGCTACTTTATGGTGAGGATGTAACTTGAAAGCACATAACAAATAGCATTGATGTTTCCACTAATTAATGTATTATAGCATGCTGCACGTGCATCCTCGTCCACAAGGAAGATCCATCCCTCATAATATGTAGAAACAGGGTGCGTCTCAATTAAGTTACAAATATAATTTTCTATTGCTTACTAGTTACTATTAAACATTGGAATCCATGTTTATGCCTTCTGGACTTGGGTATCGGATTGCTCTGGACGAGAAGCAAGATTTAAAAATTGCAAACTTTATGTAGTATTATATAGGTGGATATTTATCAATGCCATGGGATGCTCCTAAGAACGTTCTTGGGATGCTGCTAGGTAATACGTTGGACATAATCTTCTTTGAAGATTTACTGTTTTGCTCCGTTTAAGAAAACTCGGATATTTCTCCGATCAGCAGGTCTCGGACTGGAGTTGTTAAATTACGAATTGACTGAAATAGGAATACATAAAAACTTTACCTTTAGGAGCATGCTACAACCCGGTTTAGTTAGAGGTATCCTTGTTGCCGACTGCAGTGGAGAACATAGATTATTACCATATTTTTGTCTGGGAAAAGAATTTTGTCTTAGCATTAGATATTTAAATGCCTTAGAAAATAACAATAAAAACCTATGCTGTAGGGAGCAAAAAATTGTCTTGAATTGGTATCTGAGTTGAAGGATCTAGCATTTGATTGTAAAATCTTGCAGTGTTCTGATATTATGTTAATGCTTCTAATCCTACACTGAACATTGTGCTTAATGGATTCTTGAACCAGAAACTTTCATACCTGGCAGTGAATAACCATTCTTGATTCTTGTTCAGGTTCCATCCAATTTGTATAGGCATGGCCCCTGAGGAAGCCAAAGGACTGGACCACTTTTTCTGTCATAATTGTTCCTCCGAGGATCAGAAGAAATTGCATAACTCTCATGTTTCTACCAGACATGCTGATGCAAAGGTAATGCCGTCACTGCTGTTTAAATCTGTGATTCCCTTGTAATTTCCGTTTTCAAAAATCCAGTCAAATACAGTATTCGTGAATTTGATTGATCTCCACAATTACAAATAATTAAACTTGAGGCTACAACCTAGTATAAGCAAGATGAGTAGCTGGTGTAGAAGTTATAGACACTAACTCGTCTTAACAATAAAATAAATTTTGGAACAAAATGCATTCCATCTTCAAAGATTATCAAAATTCTGGCTGGTTCTTTTCTTTTTTGGGTTATTGTTGATTTTCAGATTAAATCCGATGTTAGAATTTCAGAACCTAGATGAAGCACAGTAAATATTTAGTCTGGTAGTTTATGGTATTATATGCTGTCTTAAAGCTTATGAACAGTTGACACTCCAACTCTCGTGAACCTTACTCAGGGCCCCAGTTTCTCACACTGTTTGTTGCACCAAATAAAAATAATATTTTCTTGGTACCATCACTATAATTTGCCAATTTTCATTAGTGTAACAATCTAAACCTGTCCTATCATAAAATTGAAGTCTTAAATCAGCTTTAGTATCTTCTTCCATGCATCCTTAGTCCATTTTGATCGAAATGCATGCTGTATATCTCATCTTCGATATTTTTGGCCTGCTGACCAAAATGAGCAACATAGCTATTAACTAATTTCATTCAAAAATTCCATTTAAAAAAAAAAAAAAAAAAACTCACACTGACTATCTGCCATGAGCAGAGAACGGGAGATTATAGGGCTCAAGTATTGACGTTGCCCCAAGAATAGTTGGAGTCCCTCACTTAAAAAGTGAAAACAATAACAGATCTGTTTGCTAGACAATAGAGATCACTACATATGCTTCTTTCCCTCACATATGGCCAATTTTATTACCCAATCGGAGCGCGTTTGCAATTGTTGGAATTTTTTAGATTCTGTAGGCGTGAAATGGTGAAACAGTTTGATCTTTGTAGTTGATAAAACCTACTTATATTTCTTAATCCCGGACACAGGCATCTGTTTGCACACAGCAACACATGTTTACTTGGAAGATTTTTACCGATTTAATGATGCTTGAATCTTACATTAGTATTTCATTGAGGTTTTCTATGTTTCAAATATATGTCGATTTGGGTTTTCTCAGGTCGATACAAAACGCCGCCGGAGGTGATAATATATGAATATGTATGTTCCCATAGGATGCAAACAAGCACCAAGGTAGTGATGGCAATGTGTCTATCTTTTAGAAAGACGGTAAAACCTTGTTCCGTTTGAGGATGTGTTTGCCTGTGTATAATTATGCTATGTAGATTAGATCCCATCTCGTTTTATGTGTCTTGTTTCTCTTTTTAAGGCCTCACTTTGTTTGTTATCCAACTTTCAACTCCTACGAAGTCATAGATGAAGGGATCTGTGATGTGTATGCTTGGTGATTTGTTTGTTTCTATGTATTAGTTATTTATACAGTCAATGAGCAGCGCGTGTATATTTTCGGATATCTAGGGTTCTTTTCCATGTTTATCTTTCAAGTTTCAGGATTTCATTCCGTTTTTTGGATTTGCAAATATCAGATTTTATATCGTGTATTAATCTCATTCATTTTGGTTATTCATGTAAGTTTTTGTTTATTATTCTATAAAAAATCTTCAGAAGGTGATTATGTGAACTAAGAGAAATCGATGAGCTAAATTCTTAGGTGGACCAATGTCTTTTGATAAAGGAAGTGACAGGTATTTGAGGTGTGAAAATTAAGATTTCATATGTAGTTCACATAATCACATTCTGAAATTTTTTTATGGATAAAAAGCGGATATCCCAACGTTCGTCCACTTGAGCTCTTCACCCAAACATTTCGAAACGTGTACTTAACCCACTTGAACAATTTTAAGTAGTGCACTTGATCACCTAAACACCTGAACATTCCGACTGCAAATTTCCTCATGTTAGCCGCACATGCCACTGATCAGGGGTATGTATGTATTTTCATGTATTTTCTGCAGGAATTTTACGAGTATATTCATCAGAAAATACATGAAAAATAGTTACATGAAAAAGAGTTTACGGGTATACCTATGGTCGAGGAATTTACTCGTAAATTCATTCAGAAAATACATGAAAAAACATATATACTCTCGATCGTGGCATGATGAGACGCATGTGAGAGAATTTGCAGTCAGAATATTCGAGAAAATTGTCCCCGAATATTTTTAGGGGGGTGAAGTGCCAAATTGGATGAACGTTAGGGGGTGTCCACTATTTACTATTTTTTATAGAGTAATAAACAAAAACTTACATGAAAACCCAAAATGAACGAGAAAGATCAATACCCGATATAAAATCTGATATTTTCAGTATGCGTAATTTTTAGTTTCTAATTTGGATACAAAATTTGCCAAGATGATTATATATGGCAGAGGTTAGTGTTTCTTGTGATGGTTAGGTTTTACCATCCTGACCACCCGAATCCAAGGCCCTTGGAGATTGCATGAATATACGAATAGTTCTTAGCTACCCCCATGGGCACTACCCCATGGGGGTACAACACCCTTGGATGAGCATCATTTCCCCAAATGATGCTCATCCAAGGGTTGTGCTACCCCCATGGGGGTAGCCAAGAAGTATTCTGAATATACATATCGGTTCCCATGCAGTCGACAGCTTCTGACAAGTCGAAACACCATGCATGAAATGAATACAATATTTAAAATGCAGGTGGTCGGTGGCGGATTCAAAGGGGGCGAATGCCTGCTCATACGTAAATTCTATATAATTATTTAAAAATCAAAATCCTGGTTCAGCCCATCCATTACAGTAAACTGTCTCGTCACCTTCATATTTTAGTACAAACTCAATAGGAAAACACAAATCTGTCAAAACGAAATCATGGGGGAATATGCAATAACATTTGCACTAAAATGCCAGAAACAAAGAGAAACAACAATGCTTATGGTTCACTCAAACAAACAGAATTTATACAAATTGAACTTGCCATTCTCATTTGGGAAGGGCCGAAGGCTAAGTAGATGTAAGATGAATTGATTTCAAAATCTTCATCATAAATCTTGTGGTAATGTATATTCCCCTTTATACTACAGTGGTCGGACAGCACTTCTGCGTAATTTTTTTATTTTTTATTTTTAAATTATCGTACATTGACGCGATTGTGTCATTTTCTTTGGGTGCTAAGAGTACAAAAGAGAAAAAAATAGATAACTTCCGTTTAACGTGTCTTAGCTCTCTTCCATACAATCACAGGTGCCACCAAAATCAGAAGAAGCTAACAAATTCTCCCCGTGATTCCAAGCAATGCCTATAGCTGGGTAACCATGACCCTGGAATTTTGATCAATAATCAATATTTATATGTATGTGCGGTGAGTTTGTATATATATGTATGTAGTTTAAAAACCGTAATCTAGAATGCGAGAAACAAAAACCTGTAATTTGTTCACACAAGCGTGCCTTGGTCGAGTTAAATCATAGAAGTAGACATTAGTGTCCTCACTTCCAGCGACTACAATGGTGTACAGATCAATCTCAGGAATCAGAAAGGTTAAGATCATTCGAATATGAAGAAACTTTATTCACGATAATGAATCAGTACCAATCTTTAGCTACACCAAGTACTACACCATGTGCTACCATTTAACTAAAAGTTTCCTACAAGCATGGGCGGAGCCACCTTATGGGTTTAGGGTGGGCTCTAGCCCCATGCAAATTTTTTTTTTTAAAAATAAAACTTGGTGTTTTTGTTTTGGAAAATTAGTTTTTTTAGCACAATCCTTTAAATCTAGCTCTCTATTCTATCTACCTCGGCCAACCCCAGTTAATTTTGAATCCTGGCTCCACCCTCTACCTACGAGTAGCATGATATAACACTAGCCTATACGAGACATTGTGTCAACATCCAGTCAATACGAGACATTTGGCAAACAACACAGTATAAGACATTAGACGTACTTCCATTTATAGAAGACAAGGTAACAAAGTGCAAGTGTCTATGCATTTGTACCTATATATTCTCCTTTTTCGAGGGAAAGCAAAGGGCAGAAAGAGGCCCGAATACTATGCAAACGATCCGACAATTTCAATGCACAGCGAAGGGTCAAATATCCCTGTATCTCCAAAGACACGCTGCAGAAACAAAAAAAAAGTATTCTATCAAAAAAGTTTTCTATAATTACACTGAATTCTGAGAGAAATATTTAACCTGAAGAAAGACAAACTTCCATCTCGAGAAAAAGTCAGTAATACAGGACCACTTGCGAGCAAAGAAAATGTTCGGTACTGAACAGTAGTGACTGGAGATTTTTGCTTGCCATTGCTTCGATAACGGTGAGACCGGGATAGGGCACCTGTATGCGAATTCATGGTAACTGTGCATATACAGCCCTGTAGAGTCGGTTGAAAAGTGGGGTGTCTTAGAAAGATTAAAACAGCTAATTGCAGTATAAAACCATCATAGCTGATGGCGTACCAGAGCATCACCACAGAAAATAAGTCGACCCGTGTGGTCATGATCCATAGCGGTAACTTCACTGTCGAAATTTGATTTATTGATGATTCTGCCAGTGCTAAAATTGAACACCTAGAATGCCAGAATGAAGTAATACAAAGAATAGAATTATCCAGTGGAAGTACAAAATACAAACAATGCTATTTTACTCCATAACATTCTGAGGCTTAAACTTTATCCACAATTTTACAACCATGGGTGTGAAACTTCAAGACCGACAAGTAAAAACATATTGAGTTAAACTGACCCAAAGCATTACCGTAATCTCTTTATTCGAGTTTCCAACCGATAGGAAATTATTGTTCATCTGCACGAGTTAAATAGTAATAATTGTTTGATATTTCGAATCTGCTAGTAGTGAAAGAATCGGAATATATCATGTTATTTTGTACTTACAGGATGAAAGCGAATACAAAGCTGTGAAGAAATTCCGTAAATCACCCTCATGCAAAGCCCTTTTGACGTATCCCATACTCGTACCGTCTTATCAATCGAGGAAGAAGCAATATACTGATTGTTTGCTGAGAAATCAAAATCTGAACAAGGAATACGCTTTAGATCCAAATGAATGCGAGAACACTGGGCCAATTTACAATAAAATGTTGATACAATATTATAAGAAAATAACTTAACTCAGCAGAAAGACTCAGCTATCCATGGTTGCACCAAATAAAAGTATACATAATATTTAACCTAGCCCCGGTATCAGCCATATTACTCTATGATTGTTGAAGCAATATAAGATGACCAATATTCGTGTATTCTAACCCAATAAATTTGATTTCACACTAGTATTTTCAGATTTTATTGTTTCCTTTATCCTAAGCTTAAAATTGTAAAATCTAATGTAGTTGATTTTTATAGAAGCGCCCGAGGTATTTATGAAAAACACAGAAGTAAAAATCAGCGCAGAACTAGCACTGCAACAAAAATCAGCACAAAGATATAGCAAGATTATATAGTCGGTACCAGTTAATCCAACCTGTGACATCTTTTGTATGCCCTGTTAACTTCTTCAAAACTGATGGTGGCGTCGAGACAGTGCATACAGTCAAGCTTCCATCAGATGCTCCATAAGCAAGCAGATCAGAACTCATGTGCCCGAACTTTATGACCGTAACTGTGAAAGAGAGAATATGATCTTAAAGGCTTTTAGCTATGAAACAAAGCATTAGAAAATACAGTTTTGCTCTCTTAGAATTTATACCCATGGCCTTGCATTGGTCAAATATGCAGTGCATCCCTACAAAGGAATATGCGGGTTCAGCCTTTTTTCGTGGGCGCTCCATATCACTTGCATTAGAACTGAAACTTGTGCTATGACTCAATGCTCGAGTAGAACTTCGAAGATCCTGGGTATTTATGGACAGTTAAAACTGATATAACGTTCTTAACAGGTAGATAGCACAAACTAAATGTAGCTACTCATAAGCAACTAAGTTAACTCCTCCTTCATTTAGTCTAATATTTGGGTGCAGGCTTTATTATTAGCGTCAGAAGCATGGTGCCCGATGAATTGCTGATAATTTAACACTGATTCTACTACCATTTTGGTGCAAAAGACATACATCAAAAAGACTGAAATGAGTCAATAGATGAATGCTCCATACCCTGCTAGTACTCCAGCTGTTCGCATCAAACAAATTGGAGAGAGGCGGGGGAGATGATATCCATCGTCCGCTGATGCATCAACCAGTAAATTAACCTGATGTGAGAGTCGTATGGAAGAAAAACAGTAACTTACATGAAGAATGAGCATGCTCACAAACTTGTTAACAAAATTTAACTAAAATTTCAAATACAAGAATACTGACACGGCGTCTTATTTACAATAGCGAGTAAACACAGGTTGAAAACTCATTTTGGTGAAAACTTTGTGTGTATCTAAATCAAGTCAGATTTAGCAACCTGTCTCCAGGAGTGCTCGGGTGGCTTGGTGTCTGCATGCTGTCCCAATTTCTAGGCCTGTTAATGAAATTACGGTAGGCCACGTAACCTTTTCCATTACATTTCCAGTCCTACAACAACCAACTAAAGCGTTCACTCATGATGTAAAGAATTTACTCGCAAAATCTACTTGTTATATTAACAAACAAAAACGAATATATAAAGTATGGACCTTCGATTACTCTAAATTTCCTTCCACTGAAATAAGTTTAAAAGAATTTTATCAATATAACATGGTAATTAGAATTCTTAGTTCAAACGGTATCATTCCATTGATTTCATCTGAAAATTTTGAGAATAGCTAAGTTTTGAAAGTGCAGAGTGCTTTCACACAACCTGTTTTAAAGTATCAAGTTGGATAAGCAGCAAGTAGGGACTCCTTGAGCATTGGTAACACCCTCGAACAATTCGCCCTCTTGCAGATCAGTTCCAACATACGCTTGATTCAAATATGAATCCTAAATAACTGTTTTCAAAATGTAGTTTCTATCGCTCATACATGCTATCTTTCACACTCAAAAGGATGCGGCACGACTACGTCCAAATTTTAACTCCTAATATACTAGTTATTGCAATTTTTAGTTGAAATTTGCGAAAATAAAACACATTTTGGTCAACACAGATCGAACGACAATATCTTACGAGATCCAATCAAAACATCTAATTCCAAATAGATACATTATCTGTTCGTATTAATACGTATTTAGATATGAACACTTAAAAGTATCACAGCATAGAAGAACACCTTGCGTCTGATTACGCCGGATTTAGCCTTTTGTTGGAGCAGTAATCGGCGGATTCCGATGTAATTGGGATCCGACTCAGGAGGGGATGGTTGAAGCAAACAACTGAATAATTCTGGATCTAAATTCCTCTCTTCTTTACTCTTGTCGTCGTTCCCGGATTTCGGATCGTTAACTTCCTGCGAGCTGCCGTTGACCGTTGGATCGGCCATTGTAATTGAGCTTCGTTGTCAAATACTATTCTTCATCTATCCTTATACTGGACTTTCGTTCGTGGAGATTATGATTGCGACTTGTTTGCTTGATGATGGAAAGAATTCAATTTGGTCAGTGCAGAATCAAGGTTCAATTGCATCAGTGAAGAATCAACGAAGAAATTGGAGATTCGACAGTTTTTACATTTTATTTTTCAGTTGCGGGATTTGTTCTTCGAACGAAGTTGCACCCCGCGCTCTATAATTCGTACTGAGCGATATTTGTCGCTCTCTAAACCGGAAAAACCTGGTCATAGAACCAATCAAGACTCATAAATAACCATGAATCGGTTAGGAATCGGACCATAGTCAACGTGTTAGTTCACCGGGTCAACGGTTCTAAAAATCATAAATGACCTTGAACCGTCGAACCGGTCGGTTCTGAAACGTCTAACCGACGGTTCAGAACCGTGTTCAGGTCAATCTGGTTGGCTGGTTGGAGCCTCGATTCAACGAAGAGCATGAGAAACGTTCGTATTTTTGGACCCAACTTATTAACTAATTCAATATTAAAATAAAATATATTTAAATAAAAATATATATAAACCAACATACCAATTATTTTAGAACGATCATATTAAAGTGATTCATAAATGAGGCCTAAACATGTTGCATACAAGTATTTTCCATATTTTAGTATCATAATGTAACGTTTTACTAAATTTATTTGTTGGATTCCTTCCTAAATGGATTATAAATGGAGCAGAATTGTTTCTTCGAACTCTATAAGATTTATATATGTGAGGACTCAATCCTAATAATGTGATTAATTATCACACAATGATAATTATAGCGTAAACAACGAAAGATTTGTTTAACATTTATTAACATGTGGCCCTAAAAATTTCGTCATGACCTCGTCCCACGAGAAACATACCACCAATATCAATAGTCAAAATATATATAGATACCATCAGTTTCATAACCATCAACAAAAATCAAACTATGAAACACATATCCATACTGAGCAAAATAAACTAAATATACATAAACTCCATACACTCCAGGGACATACCCCTGGTACATATACGACTGGGATAAGAAGGAAAATAAACCTCTCAATTGTGGCTCCCACCGGATGTGTACTCTCTGGGCTCCTGGCCACCTGTATTGTCTGTCATTGTCCACACACAAAGACAACAACCCCCTTGGGGGTGAGCAAAAGCCCAATATGAAACGATCATCCATCATGTATCTATAAATTGATATATGAAACGAAATGCAATGCATGTCATGTCATGTCGGTATCATATACCCATCCGTTGGGTATCTCGGAGCCAATAAATGAAAGTCCAAATACTAAGCTAAATCGCTCGAGCATGTCAAGCAAATGAATGTCTATATGGTGCGTCGTCAAAGCGTCACCGCATCCCAGCTCTTGACATCAGATCATATCATACAGATGACGTCAGCAAGGCGCCATCCACAAAAATCTCAACAAATAGGGATAATTCATAGGATGACGTCGGCAAACGCCACCAATCCCCATATCAACAAATCATAGCAATCGTAAGGGCCACGAATCCCTGTGCCTTCCAGGCCACTTAATGCCAGTCATTGCACCGTGTACAACCCTTATGATTGATCGAATCCAAAATAATAGGGTATCAAAGAATCGTAGCTCAACATGTATGTCATGCATCGATGTATGTATAAAAACTGATGTGTGTTAACAAAATATTTATTTTCATACATCGATATGCAATTATGAATGCCACATAATTTAAATAAAATCACGTAGCCACATAAAATCAAGTAATTCACAGAAGTCGTCAAATCATATACCAATTGATATGGATACATGTTGTATGTTACCCGATCGCAACATACCTTTACTTCTCGATATATGAGGGTCGACTTGAACTGGTAGAGTCGATGTATTCACTGTATAACAATTAAATTTACAATTCACTAAATTAATCATTAAAAATTGGTTATCAATTTTAGTCATAGCTGAACCAATTTAGGGTACTTAATTTGATGCGATTACATCACAATTTACTTTGCTAAATTATGTTTCACCAATTCAAATTATTATTCAACAATTATAGTCCAAATTAACTGGTAATTATCGAAGCAAAGTTGGAACAATCTTCGCACAATGTCACGCAAGCTTTTCCTCCAATTCCGGCGATCTCCTGCGACCTTATGGGCGGCGACTGGTTAAGAAAGCTTTGTCCACGTGAGGGGAAGAGATTTGGTATATGGCTTAATCCAATTTGTTGTAGAATCGAAGAAATCGAACCAAAAATGCTCAAACCCTAGTCTGTGCGAGTTCGTCCGTTCCAGGTCAAAATTGAACACCTTTTCGAACACCAAATTTTGATTATCCGGTATGTAAATGTGCGCCTGAGAGTTGTGAACATGGTGGTATATCGGTCTCGTCGATATGTTGTCGGACGACGGCGAACGGAACGGATTTATACGCGATGGTCGGTGGTCGCGCTAGAAATGCGTGTTTTCGCACCTTTTAGTAGGTGTCCGCGATCTGTGTGTTTTTACATGTGTTTACTGTGTGTTTTACGTCCTACACCGATATATATTAATTCCCGACCAATTATGAATACCGGGGTGTCATCGGTGCATGCACAGTCCACGCCTGACTTCGTGTCGCTACTTCAATCACAAAATGAAATCTATCATTTTAATACAAATTTTATATTTACTAAATTACTTTTACATCAAATATGCAATTAACTTTAATTGAATATCGGAGCATTACAATATATTTTTTAAAATATGATTTTATGATTCCGATAATCACTATATGTGTGTCCATTTCCCATAAAATAAAAATTCGGGGAAAATTTTTATATTGGGGTATAATATAATTTTAAGGGTTAATTTTTGGGGGCAAAATATAATTTTAGGAGAGAAATATATTTTTTATTTGAGTGGTGTGGGGCTAAATCAATTTTATGCGTCAAGCGCGATTCGAACTTGAGTATGCCCAAAGTGGATATGAGCTCTTATCTATCCTGATAAGATCGGTGAGCTCTGAAGAAATGCAATCTTAGAGATAATAAAAAATATTTTAGAGGGATGACACTTACCCTCCCGCTTTTTGGAGTGTGCATCCGGTTATAACCGAACCGACCGAACCGACCGAACCGAATAGACCGAAATCGAATTAATCGATTTTTATTTTTACCAAACCGAACCGACCGAATTATTTATTAAAACCAAAATACCGAACCGAATTAAAATCGGTTATTTTGGTCTGTAACCGAATTAACATATATTTTTTTAAAAAATAAAATTATTTGATTTAAAATTTTTAAATAGTTAATTTTTTAAAAAAATATTTTAAAAAACTAAACAATCGGTTAATTCGATTAACCGATATTTTTAAAATGAAAATCGAAACCGAACCGAATTAACCGATGTTTTAAAAAATCAAAACCGAATTAACAGAACCGAATTTCTGAATTAATTCGGTTCGATCGTTTAATTTGGTTTAACCGATGTTTTGCTCAGCCCTACCCGTTTTACGTCTACCTTGCTGGTTCCAAAATTCTAACATATACAGTATATAGTATAGACGCAGTAATAACATGTTCGGGTAGAACTGTTACTGGAATAAAAATATAAGATTTCCAAGTTATGTTTTTTTATCGGCTTATATATTTCCAATTGAAAATTTATTTTTGTTTATTATATATTTGCATGACAAGTTTTTTTAAAAAAATAGTTCAAAATAAAATTATGAAAAAGTACAAAAAAATTATTGATCCCAATACCCCATTCTTCTATTTTTTTATTCTTCATATTAGTTTTTTAAGACCCGACTGACTAATATATAGAAATAATAGTTTGGTTTAAAATGTATCTTTTATTTGTTATCAGAATAAAATAATTAAATAGAATTAACCAATAATCTAATTTGATCACACTAAAGCTTAAAACAATTGAACTTTTATGAAATATTAATTTATTGGTGACATTTATTACCATTTAATAACGACTAAATGAATGTAATGGCTTAAGTTCATAAATTTTTTAATGAATTTCTAAGTGTATTAATTTTATTAAAATCATAAAATGTGCATGAACTTTAGTTGAAGAAATAAATTATTATTTAATCATAATTTCATTCTATAAAATAAAAAATTATTAATTTATGAATTAGGATATATCTCTTACACAAATAAATTTCACATTTATAATATACAAAAATTAATCTGGTTAAGTTTTAATAAGAAGAGTATTTTCATGCGTGTAGTCGCAAACTTTGAAATTTCAGATTTTCTATCATTAAAATGCTATTGAATTATCAATTTTTCAAAAAAGAAAATGCAAGATTAGATCGTTATTTTTAAAATAAAAAATATTATATTTTATTGATATCTCAGCTAGTCAATGATTATCAAGGAGATACCAATTTGAAACATAATAATTTATGTCAAGCCGTTGGGTTCAAGGACAAACTATGTATGTGTGTTGGTCTTTGGTGCATCGGGTGCACCAAAAAATTTCCCCCGATGTGGGTACCCGTACTAAGAGAGACATATATTTCTACGAAGAGGCATATATTTCTTACTCCAAATTTGGTCAATCTTTTGTCTAGCATATATCATCACGCAACCTCATCGCCAAGTAGAGCCGTAAAAACATATTGGGTCATTTTGGTAAACCCAACCCAACCGCCAAATAAGCAGATTGAGACAGGAATTTCTAGACCGCATGGAGGCAGGCCTAAACTAGTTAGCCACGGGTTAATCAAATAAATATTTTATAATAAAATGTTGAATTAATTGAAATATGATTTACTATTAATTTCAATGCCTAACCCGTAACCAGCATCAGGTTGGGTTGGGTTTTTCCCAACACGCCAACGACCTGTTTGGGTCGGGCTGACCCAATTGATAGGAGCTTAAATGTAAGACAGATTCCTAGTTTTCAAATATTACGTAAAACTCGAACTCGATCAAGATTTCATGATGCTCGTAGAATCATCAATCCTACGCCAGTACCTATTATAAAACCAGACGGCATCAGCTTGTACTGCGTATCCATCCTGATTCCGATGCCAACTGAAATAAGCATGGCTTCTGTTCGTTATATCAAATATCGCATGACCAAAGCTTGCTTCTCTAAACGCTGAGTACTTGGGCTGTGGCTCAGTCATGCTGAAAATATAATGAAAAGTATATCTGTAAGTTAAATTTCTGTTGGCAAATCATATATAATGGAATTCGAGGGCATTTGTATGTATGTATGCATGTATAGTCTTACTTAGTGGCTAGGCCTTCAATATTCCCTCCATCACCGATGGTTATGTACACAGGGGCAGACTGGTCACTCACAGGGGTACATAATCCATTTACAATATTGTATGCAATATTGGACACTCGTTCCTGTCATGCAAATGATGCAACATATGACTAATTGTTAGGAACAAGGAAAGGAAAATAGATGGAGATCATGTTAAGAACACTCTTATTTGCGGAAAAACTCATAGTTCTTGCAAAATCATGGGGGCAAATTCTAAGACTCTGTATATACAGGGGCGGAGGCAATGGGGGTGCGGCTCCGTGCAGCCGTGCCCCCCAATTTTTTTTTTAATGTTAACTTTTTCCCTCAGATACGGACAGCCGGGATCTGTGGCGCAGAAGAAGAATTTATTTGAGGCCCATTACAAGAGAATTGCTGCTCAAAAGGTTGCAGCTTTGCTTGAGCAAGAAAATGCTGTAAAGACATAATGCTGATGATGAAAAAAGATTGGTCTTGAATTCTAATTTCGAGGTTGAGGAGATATCGGCGGAGGCCAAGATTCAGAATTCTAAGAAAGATCATGAGGTGATTTGTAATGAGCATGGTGTAGCTGTGGAAGAAGTTGGGGAAGAAGGGGGAGTTTTTGCACCGGTGGAAAATGAGGCCAAAAGGGACAGCCACGTGAGAAGAAATTCTAGTAACAAATTTGATAATCTTGAAAATCATGATAATATTTCTGTTCCGGGCATGGTGGAACTCCAAAGATGGAGAGACCTTTACTAAATCGTGGAAATTCCATTCAAGTAGAAATTGAAGCCCTAGTGGAAACAAATTCAATTCAATAGCACCTTATACTTATTGAGATGCTCAACATTTTTAGACTGATTCAATTGTAGATGAATTTGATTGCATCAACAAACGTAGAACACAACATAGGTATAAATGAGAATATATTACAGATTGTGTCATGTGTTGTTAGATAACTTTTGTTATAAACTTATAGTTTATTCAGTTCATAAAGTAACCAAAATATAGGTTATATGTCTTGTTTTATCATATAGCATGTGATTCCTTCTTTAGCATAATTTATGGTTCTTTTTTGAAAACATTTCGCCCCCCAACATTGGAATCCTGGCTCTGCCATGTGTATATAGCACATTCTAGAACAAAAAACTAGGCAAACTCGACAAGCACCATCAATATTTGTATATAGAGCAAGATACAAGTACAGAGTGAGTATACATACCGAGCGTTCATATGCATGAACATGACCAGAGAAAACGACATCAACTTTGTACTGAACAAACCATGGTTCATACATAACTCTCATCGTTTCTCCTTCCATAAAGTGATAACTGTAGCTGTTGTACCATGGGGAATGCATAAGAACAATCAGCCATGGTGTTTCACTTCTGTTAACTTTTGGTAGCTCGGCCTCGAGCCACATGCATTGAGGAGTATATTTGCCTAAAAACAAAAGAAATAGCAGATTTTACAAAATTCTAAATGTTTAGGAGAATCTTATTTGTAAAGCAAACAAACATCATGCAGAAATATAATGATATTTAATGATGATGCAGCCAGGGCAGAACCCGAAAACTTTGACGGGAGCGACTGCCTAGATTCATCGTTATAGGGTTGCTCTGAATGCAAGTTTCTTACCATATGCTGAATATGATGACAAAACTATGATATGTGCTGAAGCTCTCTTGACAGAGTACCAAAATGGAGAAGTACTATATGATGCTTTGTGAGGGACATGATACCGATGAATATAAGGCTTGAAAGGCTCCGTTTCGCCCTGCAATGAAAAGCCATCATCTTTCCTCACAAATTCGATATAAATTTTACAGTGCGAACAGAATAATTTCCTTAGCAATCCCACTTAAATATTTATCTTATGCACTCCATATATATAAAAATATATATAGACTGGAAAATAGAGTGTAGAAGATGAGTCATGAAGTGCGAAAACAAGCATCCATCTAAAGGGATTTATATAATTTTCATGGAACGCACAATTTCTGGAACAAAGTCAATTTCATGATTTCCGGCTGTCCAAATCCAAGGTTGATAGGCAACACTTCTTTCGACAAATCTTCCCCATGTATCCCATCTCACATTGTCATGATAAGGATAGGTATCTGCATAAGAGAGGTCTCCAACAAACAGCACAGTTTGTCCCTTGGCCGGATTTTGCTCATAATGAGTAAGTGTCACGTTGGAGTCATAAGTCTGGCCAAGGTCACCTACAACAAATGAGGCGCGGTGTGTGCATTAACATCAACATTTGTATTTAACCTAACACCAAAATAATGGTCTTTTCAACTTGCAAACTTATATTTTTATCAAATTTAGAGTTTTCTTCATTACTATGATTCTTAACCAGGTTAAAGCGAATTCAGATAGTGTTGTCAAAGGGCTAAGCGACTACCAATGTGTTAAAAGCTATAGTCATTGATTATATTACAACCCAAATCTTTCAAATGGTACAATAGCTTAAGCATCACATTTCGATTGATATACCATATATTGAGTCATATTCAGCATGTGCAATTGCTGCTCGCAGTCACAGACAGTTATTAAACAATGGTTCATCATTCAACTTGAAGCCAAAATAATGCCACTTCAATTGAAAAAAAAAAAATTTTCAGCAAAAGTAAAGAATCTTCCATTGAATTACAGCACCAGTTACTTAAGAACCATAATCTGTAAATAAGACTTGAAAAAACATAAATACCTATAAGACCAAAAGTGTAAGGAACATCAGGACCAACTTTGGGAGGAGTCGTGAACCAGAACTTTCGTGTTGTGTGCCCGATACCAACCTCATAGTAATATTTGGTGTTATGCTGCCATAAAACCATTGAAAGCAACAATTTCGAAGCTAAAATACCATATTTCGGAGCGTTTATGAACGCTATTTAAGTTAAAGCAATACAAACAATCTTAGCAGAGTACAAAGCAATTTACAGAATTCACCTTCAGTTTCTTAATGGTGCAATGATGGATGTATCCTGAAGTATAATTATAGAACTTGTAACTTGTCACAGTTCCTTTTGCTATTTTCTTATGCTTACTGTTTTCAGCCCAATAATGAACAGTGTTTGAACCAGATTCATCCACCGTAACCCATGAAACAATCACTGCCTTTCCTTCATGATCTCCTTGTATAATATGCACCTCATTATAATAATAAAGAAAAAAGTTTACACACATCCATTTAATTAAAAAAACAGTAGAACATGAAACTTGTAACAAATAATCAAAGCAAAAAAAACTGAATTCAGAACAACACTGGTTAGAACTTGAATTTTATTGAGAATATTCAAAAAAATAAACTATTTGAACTCAACTTCAACTTGAAATAAAATTTGAATTCGAGCTCTTTTCATTTGGTTTAAGATCTATTGAATAAAGGCTTGATTGTGGCTTGAACACAAAAGGGTATGGACTGCGGGGGTTCCGATCATAAAAAAAATAAATTAATAAATTCATGGTTGAGCAGTTGAGGATTTTTAATATTGCTATTCATTTGATGATACTATTAAATATGAACAATCCGGGAATGCTTAATATATTATCATAAAGTCACACTAACAAAGTCTTAATTTATGAATACAAATCAAAACCTTTTTCTCGTGATGAAGTAAAAAATTATTTAAAATAAGAACTTTATAGTAATCTTTTTCACTACAAAATTCTTGGGGCTGAGCAGAAACCTGTTGCGGTGCATTATAGCCAGGAGGCACCGCGAATACATCGCTATCAAGCGGCATATCACCACTTTTCTCAACTTTTCTCACGAAACTGCTCGTATCACCTCCATTGCACAAAATCGCAGCATTCAGAACCGCAGAAACCAGCACAGTAATCAAACAAGGAAGCCCTGATCTCGGCGCACCACCCATCTTCTTATTGTGCGCAACCCGTAACACATACACAGCTCTTCTTCAAGTGAACTGCATTCAAATACTAGTTTGAAGAATTAATCAGAAGTTTCTCATTTTTGTATATACTTCACTCTTTGAAGAAGTATTAATCTTAACTTTTTTAAAAAAATATTGTTGATATTAATTATTGTGATGAAGAGTGAAGACTTTTTTGTTTGACTATGCTTGAAGATAAGGGGAATCAAATAATTGGGTTTCTGATCTTGGGGAGTGTGGACTTCGTTTCTTGAGTTGCGACAAAATCTTGAAGAAAAAGTTGAATTTTTTTCTCGGAAAGGCTGCTTTCAGTTGAGCCTCTAGTTTATTTCCCCCCACGCCCTCTTGTTTGGATAGAATAAACGGACAAAAGGCCGACGTTTACCACTAAGGTTTAAATGCCGTATGGATTTAGCATGACACAGATAGAACCAAGAACCACACTATAGAAGATGATCACAACAACTTAAATCAATAGAATATGAAACACAATAATAGTTTAAATTTGATTTGAATATATGAGTACATATACAAAATAAAAATCACATGTTTAAATTAAATTCAGACTTTAAGATATAATTATCATCCTAACATCTCGTTACGTCGGGTTATTTAATTAAATAACCTCTATAAAATAAATAATTACAAAAATAACCTGAAAATAAAACATTTAAAAAGTAACCTAAACCGCCAACTACGTTGGCGTGTCCAGTTGGTCACGCCAACTCAGTTGACGTCACCGAATAAAATATTGGTCACGCCAACTCAGTTGGCGTGACCAATTTAAAATATATAGTCACGCCAACTGAGTTGGTGTGACCTTTGTTTTTTACGGTCACGCCAACCCAGTTGGTGTGACCATTATTTCACGCCAATTGGAGCTGCAAGTTGACGTGAATAATTATTGGTCACACCAACTGAGTTGGCGTGACCAATAAATATAACGTGTCACGCCAACTCAGTTGGCGTGACCAATTAATGGTCACGCCAACTGAGTTGGCGTGACTTGGTGTTATAAAATTTTCGCGCACCCTTCTTCTTCGGCAACCTCTTCGTCAACCTTACAGTCTAAATTTTCTTCCTCGCCAACCTCCAAGTTACAATCGGTTTTTTCTCATTTTGCTTCCAGTCACTTCATAGTTTCAGAATTTAGAGGTAAAAATCATGTCGCCGTGTATTAATTTCTATCACACTTTTTCGCTGCCGTTCGCCGCCCCCCCCCCCCCCCCGCCGTCCGCCGTCGCCGGTTGCTGATGGCTGGTGGTTGTCGGCGGTAGCATATATGCCTTGTCATGTTTTAATTTATTTTATTTACTTTATGTTGTCTATATGTACTAATATATTTTTTGTTTCATATAATAGGATGGATCCGATGACCGTACCAGGCCCGATCGATGATCATCTGTTGTCATTGCAGTCATGTCATCGTTCTGAAGATGTATGGGCAGGTGATATTGATCGGCCCTTGCATGTGAGAAATCCGAGCAGCTATTTTTGGGATCTTTGCCCATTAGACACACGTGTTGTAAGTATGTTAAATGAGTTTGGGTTTTATGGTGTATATAGGTGTAATAAGATTACCATTGACCCTCATCTAATCACGGCGTTAGTAGAGAGATGGCGTCGTGAAACGCATACATTCCATCTGAGATCTGGAGAGGCGACTATTACACTGCAAGACATTACAGTTATTTGGGGTCTGTCAATAAATGGTCTTGCAGTGTCAGGTACCAATTTTGATAAGACAATACCCGAGTGGCAAGAATATTGTGATCGTCATTTGGGATTTACACCAGATCCGGGTCACTTTAAAGGTGCATGTTTGTTAATGTCTGCGCTGAGTCATCATTTAATAGTAAATCGCATCCATTTGCATAGTACGGCGGATGAGGTTGCTAAATATGCATGAGGTTGTGCATTATTAATGATAGGTGGGATTATGTGCCCAGATAGCTCCGGCAATACTGTGATATCCCCGAAATGGTAAATTGCATTTGGGCATTAATTACGATTATTATGATTAATTATGTGGTAATTAATTATGTGTTGGAATTTATTTACCTTATGGAAATGCATGGTCATGTGGATAGGGTGACCCGGGGTTGCATTTCAGGGTGCATGTGGTGCATGTTGGGTAAATATTATTGGAAGCATGATTTATTTGCCATTGGTAGCAATTGATTAGAAATCATGTGTTTAATTGGTATTTGGTGCATTTTGAGTAAATGCTTTGAAAAATATCATGTTGGGGTGTTTTATACACCATGGAATTATTTTGGTATGCTTTTGATTTAATAAACTCCTTTTATTACCCCACACCTTTACCCAACTCATTCACTTTACCAAAATCAATTCCACAAACCCTACCCCCTTCCAATTTTCGAGCTCAAGCTTGAGGGTGAAGAGAAACCTTCCAAAAATCTTGTTTTGTGGAGCTTGTTGGGTGATTTGAGATCCCCAAGAGGTATGGATACCTCATGGTTAATTTTGCAAGGTTTTGTTTGAGTTTGGGTTGGTTTTGAATGATTTTGAAATGGGTTTTGTTGGGTTGTTGTGGGTTTGGTTATATGTTGGATTTATCCTTGTTTTGAAGTATATTTTGGTTGGATGTTGTATGCATGGGTATTTAATGATGTTTATTGTGGTTTTGAGTAGTTGGGTATGGATGTTGTTGAGTTATTTAAGGTTGTTTGAGTTTGGGAAGGAGAAGGGTGAATAGTGCCCGATTCTCGCTTGCCCAGAGCTCGGCGATCGATCGGCGTTTTTCCCGCGATCGATCGCGAGCCACAGAGCTGAGGCAGAGAGCTTCAGCGATCGATCGCGAGATGGGCGCGATCGATCGGCGAGGCCGCGATCGATCGGCGCTAGCTCCGCGATCGATCGCGGATTGTTGGATTTTGTTGGGCGAGGCAGTGTGATCTCGCGATCGATCGGGGCTTGATGGCGATCGATCGCGAGACACCAAAAAAGGTGTTTTTGGTTGTTTTTGTGGGATTTTTGGTATTGGACTATTATTGGGTTCTAATATTGGTATTTGTGAATATGTAGAACCAACCCAGGTGGCAACGCAGCCAAGGAATTGAAGTCCTACCACATCCTACATTTTTGGAAAGGTACGTAGTGGACGTACGGACACCCCAACGGTACATGTATCTTATATACTTATTGTTTATGCATTGTGGATGCAAGTATATATGTGGTATTGCATAGTGGATGCAAATACATGTTATGCATGATGTTTATAGATGCATATGATTATTGGTGCATATCCCATGAGTCGTGGTCATCCATTGATGATTTTAATGCTTGCCGCTATTTGGTTTGGTTCCGCTAAATGTGAAGCGAGGAGTGGGAGCGCCGCATGTCACATTTGAGCGTGGTTATCATATAGGACGAGGAAAGGGTATTTGCCGCTCAATGAGAGGCGAGGGGTGGGAGTCCCGCAGTCCATTGAAGCGAGGTTATCCTATGCCGTCTATATGTAAATAAGCGAGGGGCATTAAAATACATTGTGATGGACAGACTAGGGATTGGTGATCAGTATTTGGTATTGATGAAATGGTATATGTTCATGACATGTTTAGACCATTAAAAATAATCTATTGATTATACTCATGAGTTATGGTACAGGGACAACCAAACGGGAAGCGTTTGAAATGCATGGGGAAAACAGGAAGTGTTTTATTATGATTATGCATTTACGCTTTATCTTCATATTGTGTTGAATATGAATGATTATTATTGCTCATGTTTGGGGGTTGTCCTTGTAGGTACACGTTTGGCATGATAGAAGGGCTAGACGGGTTGAGATGGTGAGCTTTTTGAGGATGCTTTTGGGACTTGGAGGACGGGATTCCTATAGTGTCTACTCTAGGAGTAGCTTGAACTATAGTTAAACACATTCTTTTGATTGGAATGTAATTAATCCTTTTTGGTAGTCCTTATTTTGGCATGTAATGCTTAAGCTCATAAACTCAACACGTTATTTCTCACTCTGATCATTTATATTAGCTCTATTATGCCTTGATTCCGCACTTAAGGATTAGGGTCCTTACAAATACTGTAAAATTATTGTACATACAGAAATTAGAAGATATCAGTTCTGTTGGTAATTTTAGCTGGGGTAGTGCTGTGCTGACATTCTTATATCGTGAGTTGTGCACTTCAGCGGAGAGAGGGAAAAAAGTAATATGTGGTGCATTACAACTCCTACAGGTAATCGTTACCTTTATTTTAAAATACTGAAAAAATATATCTTGCATATTTAATTTATATTCTTCATGTTAATGTTTTAGATTTGGGCATGGTCCCGGCTCGAAAGTTTAGCTCCTCAACTAGGACGCCTGAGAATTGATATTGGGCCAATACCAATCGACGAGGACAATTACTTACATGTTGCTCCATATGGTGCAAGGTGATGTATTACAAATTATTTTGCAATGTATAATATTATATTTAATATTTTGTTATATAATTTATGTTTTTTTATGATGATTATGAGTACACAGGTGGACATGTAAAGTAAGATTTATAGAAACTGGCACACATTCATTACGAATTATTAGGGACATCCTTGACCAGCAGCCATTAAGCCAAGTAATTTTATTTTTTATATTCATGTATAAAACATAATAGTCTTTGAACATTATTTTAATGTAATACTATATTTGTAGTTTAATTGGCAGCCGTACCCTGATGATTATATTGAAGGACTGCATACTGAGTTATGGACATACAGCGGCCCACTGATTTTGTATGACATAGTTGAGATGCATCGTCCTGAGCGGGTTTTTCGTCAATTCGGCATGGTACAAAACATCCCACCAGATCCACGGTTAGGGGATGATATATTACATGCAGTTAACCGCAGGGGTAAAACAAATAATGACTGGTCTGCACACCATAGGCGGTACATGGCTATATGGGTTAATGCACATGCTCATACCGTGGACAGCCCGCGATATGAGTCAGCTGGACAGGGTGTAATTGTCGGGTACAATGACTGGTATGGACGAGTAACACGTAGATTCATTGGCCCTCAACGACAATTTGTGGAGGCTGGTTATCAACATGGTGATGGCCCGGCATGGCAACACGTGGTATGTTGCTTTATTACATATGTATTACATATTTGAAAATTGTGTTTAGATTTAAGTACTTAATAAATGTTCACTCATTTCAGATTGATCAGCTGTCGCAATTAACAGTTACCTGCGACCGTAATATCGCTGAGGAACAATCCATAGGGGCGTACATGGATGCATTTAGTGATGTCAGAAATGTCATACAAAATGTGTTGCATGTCGCGCAGGAACGACGCGATAGAAACTTTCCGCCCTACGAAGAGGGACATGCGACTCAAGGTGAACAAGTACAGCCGATGCATTTGAGTGATGAAGAACAAGTACAATCGATGCATGCCGTTGTTGGAGATGCTGGCCCATCAAGCTATGTCCCGACATATATGCCAGGTCCCTCTTCGTCATATATGCCAGGTCCCTCTTCGTCATATGCCAGTGACATGTACGCAGATTATTATACTCCTCGACCACTGCATCAGTTGTATGACCAAACGCATTTCACGCCTCATCAACCCATGTACTCACAAGAACAAACCAGCCCAGATGTTAATATTAGATTCCCCAAGATATATGCATCGATGGCACCACAATTTGACGTGTCACCGGTTGTGTTCCCTAATTTGTCACCTGATGTTCAGCTGGACGATGTACCTGTAGTGCAAGATGACCAGGCCATTCAGGAAGGACGCGGTCAGAGACGGAAATAGCCACGTCGTTGTGGTACTGGAGGGGCATTATAGAGTTTTAGCCTTCATATATGTAGTCATGTTTGCCTATTGTGAATCTTAGTATTAAATGTAATGAATGTACTTCCATATGAATGTCTTATTTGATATGTGACAATAACAATAACACAATAACAATAACAATAACAATAACAATAACAATAACAATACAATAACAATAACAATATCAAAAAAACAATTACAACTTTATCGGTTTTGGGAACTCGATGCCATATGTCGTCTTGCCCGGGCTTCAGGCCAATCCATCTCATTTTGCATGCGTGTTGTTCGGTCTCGACCTCGTCTTCTTATAGTACGCAAGGTGGAATTGTGGTACAGTTCGAATGACGGGGTTTCCCAATACTGCTCTCCCCATAATGGCTCAAATTGACCTTGATATGTGCTCCAATATACTTGCATATTATAATACTCCTTGACAAATGTTTTTGCTTTTATGCCATAAGCTCGACATACTTGTATCACATGTGAGCAAGGAATCCCAAATTCTTTCCACTTCCCACAAGAACATTCCCTTGATTTGAGCTTCACAACATGAGTATTACCCCCACGTCCAACTTGCATCCTTGTGATAACTGAGGCTGTTAGATGCCTTCGATCAAACATCTGAACTTCATGATGAATGGAGTGAAGATCAGCCCGAGCATATTTTTCAAAAGCATAATCCGGCCATTCTTGATTATTTTGGATCATTCTATCCGCTTTTTTCACTCGCTCGAGAAAATAATGCACACAACGATCGAATGTTAATTGTACAATGACAGTGATTGGAAGGCGGCGTGCACCTTTCATTACTCCATTTACGCACTCCGACATATTTGTTGTTAGGATACCACAACGCCATCCTTCATCATGAGCAAGTGTCCACTGAGACTTATCAATCCGATTCAGGTAATCAAAAGCCATTGGTTCAATGGTTTTGATCTCTTCCATCGTACGCTCAAATTTTATCAGCTGGTTTTCTGATCCAGTTTTCCAACACAAGTCTTTCAAGTGCACGTTTTTGAAACGAATATTAAAGTTTGAGCAAAGATGTCTCAAACAAAATCGATGCACTCCACGGGGGGGTTTGAAGTCGGGGATACATTCGGCTGCTGCAATCAGGCCCGGATGTTGATCAGATATCAAACACACGCCGCCAGATTCTCCAATAATGTGTTTGCTAACCATCTCCAAGAACCATTTCCATGACAAAAAGTTCTTTCATCGACAATTGAAAATGCCAGCGGTAACACTTGATTATTCGCGTCAATGGAGACAGCAATCAACATCTTATGCTGATATTTTATATACAGATGTGTGCCATCCACTGTTATAACTTGACGACAGTGCCGGAAACCATCTATACAGGGTCGGAAGGCCCAGAAAACATAACTCAAAGTTTTTTCTCTTGGTCTTGCATTATCAAGATGATCCCACTCCACGACTGTGCCTGGATTCCATTTTTGCAAAGCTCCCATATAGAAAGGTAATTTATTGACCGAGCTCTCCCAGGTTCCATACACGTTCCGTACTGCACGTTTCAAACTATGCCAGCCTTTTGCATATGATATTTCAAATCCATACTTATCTTTCACTGTTTGAATCACATACTTGATTTCATAAGCTGGATCACGACGAATGATTCTCAATAACAAGCTAGCAATCATATTCTTATCCAAGTTCGAATGATCAAGCGACAGCTCACTCAGCAGACAAGTGTGAGGACCACCATATTTGGTTATTTTGAATAACCCACCTTTTTTATCCAAACATGCACGCAGGTACCATCTGAAAGGTATATCATCTGTACCGTGTTTGCATATTACTTTCCACAATGTTTTTGTACTCTTAACAACGTGGTACTCACGTTTTGCAACACGTACTGAATAATCCTTCACAGCTGCCTGCAGATGAGATTTATCTTTGAAGACCATGTTGCGATGGATTTCACCTTTGGAGTAATCATAAAAACTCCCCCAACGGCCTGTTGGATTCGAATCTCCAAAAACTTCTGGATGTGTCATGGAAAAGAATGGGATTGTTGGATAAAGATTATGATCATTTGTCATGGTTGTAACTGACACTTCTCGTCTCATTGGTGCCCCCTCCTCTTGGTTTTCAACTGCTTCTGCCATCACACCAATATCAACTTCATCATCATCAGCATCAGTCTCATCATCAGATGGAATCCCCTCTGGTTCAGAATTAATTTGATCACCAAAATCAGCAAAACTGTCTGCTCGTGGCTCATCGGCAACATTATCAACATCTACTGGATGATCATCTCGGTCTCTACCACTATATGAACCCTCAGCTTGATGTCGAGCAACAGACGTCTCTTGAATAACAGATGTCGTCAATCCTTCTGAAAAACTGCCACTCATTGGTATTTCTGGAATATAATCATAATTCATTGGTTCTGCTTGTATAAAATTCCAAGCAACTATGACCCTGTTCTGAATCAAGTAGCCATGCTAAATTGTAATCATCATCTATGGGTAAAATAGTCTGACGTAACCCCGAAAAATCTTTGAACATATGCCTAGCATATAATTTCAAAAGAAACTGGTTGCGATCGAACCCAGTGATATCATATATTTTATCTAATAATTGTAGAAAATTAATTGTACGCCGTATAGTTGTACCTCTTGATGGACCACGATCATATCGGACGAACTCAGAATCTTGTATAATATTACCCCCCAATAAAATAAAACTTGAATAGACATATTTTGATAACTATAGATAACTATTACTAGTAGCTAATAAAATCTTTTCTGATGTAGAAGATCAGCTAAAGCTGCAACTACAGAGCATAATCAAAATTTTATCATATAATAAAAATATTAAAAGAGACTTGTGAATTGGTGGGAGAAACTGAAGGCGTAGGGTTTTATTTATAGCACAAATAGTTCCGCCAACTGAGTTGGCGAAACTATTATAATGATGTCACGCCAACTCAGTTGACGTGACCCTATAAAACAAAGGTCACGCCAACTGAGTTGGCGTGACCAATATTTTATATGGTCACGCCAACTCAGTTGGCGTCACCTATTGGACCCGCCAACTCACCTATTGGACCCGCCAACTGAGTTGGCGGGTAAGGTTACTTTTTTAAATTAACAAAAATTTCAGGTTATTTTTGTAATTGTTTATTTTATTAAGGTTATTTAATTAAATAACCCCGTTACGTCAGTCTATCAATTGCATTACTTCTATTTTTTTCACTAACATTATTATTCAATTATCAATTTGGATAGGATATTGGGTACTAGTTGAGAAAACAATGAGTTTTTAAAAATATTTTGCTAAAATCCATTTGGATTTTCTAGAAGAGAATGATTTTTTTGTAGATATTATAAAAAAAACCCACAGAGTTTTAGGCAATCCAGTTAATTTATTTTTATCAATTTTGATAGGATTTTAAGTAATAGTTCAGAAATGAAAATAATGTTTTTTTTGGAAATATTATAAAAATTCACCTAGATTGGTCTTCAAATAGGCCTATAGTTAGCAAATCCAGTAAATTTATTTTCTCAGTAGGATTTTAAGTAATAGTTGTTAATTAAAAGAATGTTTTTATAATATTATAAAAGCAAAAAAAATTTGTTTAGCATAGCTACTTTTGGGGGTTTTTTAATAAATTATTCGAAAAAAAAAATTTGTTTAACAAAATATCCGATTTTGGGTTACTTTATTAAAGTAACCCAAGTCGCCATCTTCGATGGCGTCTCCAATATTTTTTTTAAAAATAGCACGGCGCCTTCCATATATATTTTTATTATATAGAAGATGGCGCCTTCTATATAATTTTTTTTTATATATAGAAGGCAATTTTTTATTATATAGAAGGCGCCATCTGAAATGGCGCATTCCATATAAATTTTTTTTATATATAGAAGGCGCTATCTCAGATGACGTCTTCTATATAAAAAAAATTTTATATATAGAAGGCGTCATCTCAGATGTCACCTTCTATATAAAATCAGCCTTCCATATAAATTGTTTTTCTATATATAGAACGCCTTTCATATAAATTTATTGAGGCATTTTTTTAAAAATGGCTTCTTACAAGCTACCATAATCAAATTTGGCCATAAATCAAATTAATTTTGAAATAATAAGAAATAGGTAAAAAATAGCATCTATGATAAAAATAAATTTAAATTATAATAATGATTATATTTATGATAATAAATTATAAGAAATAAACATATATTAATAATATTAATTATAAAAAGAGTAATACAATATAAATTAATAATTAGAAGAATAATAAGAAATAAGGTAATTATTTTTATTGTTTGAATTAGATCTAGAATTTTAAATTATGTTCAACAATGTGTATCTTTAGATTTGATATTTATAATGGCAATTATAGCGTATTATCTATTACTATTGTTATACAATAATAATTATATTATAATTATCATTATTGTAAATAATGGCAATTATGAATATTATTTTTTATTAATATATATTATTGTTTATGATTATTCTTATTTTTATTAAATTATTTGTTATTGTTATTTATTATTATTATTTTGTTATTGAAAAGATATTAAAAACATAATAATGATTTCGCAACTTAGTTGATAAAATACATTACATTCATATTTGCAACACGGGGATGATATTTTTTTTTATTATAACAAAGTTATAGTGATACTCTCATTTATACAAAAAATGTAAGATTTTATTAAAATATTATTATCAGAATTAATTAAAACCAAAAAATTAAAACAAAAAAATATAAGTCATACACATTTAAAGAAAAAAAATATCTAATAATATTATGTAGCTTTATAATTATATTATCATATTTTCTCAATTTAGTATATTTATATACTAATCTAAAAGAGTTTAAAGGATATATTTGGACTTTAACATAATTAAAGACTAATTTTAAAAATTAATTTTATTTAAGGCCAAATTTGATTATGGCAATCATATTTTGATTAATTATAGTAAAATTTAATTTTACGGAATCATAATTTGTACAAAGCAATCGCATGATTCATACGTAAAATTGAGTTGATGGTTAGATTTATATAGAAGGTTCGTCTTATATGGCTAAGATTACGCCTTCTATAAAAAAAATTGATATAGAAGGCACAATCTGAGATGTCGTCTTCTGTATATAAAAAAATTTAACATAACTAAATGCTAATTTTAAAAATTAATTTGATTTAAGACCAAATTTGATTATGGTAGTTTGTAAGAGGCCATTTTTAAAAATGCCTCAAAAATTTTTATATGAAAGACGTTCTATATATAAAAAATTAAATTAAATGGAAGACGGATTTTATATAGAAGGCGTCATCTCAGATGACGTCTTTTATATATAAATTTGAGATGACGCCTTTTATATATAAACTTTTTTAATATATAGAATGCGCCATCTGAGATGACACCTTCTATATATATAAAAAAAACTACATGGAAAAAAATATATATATATTGAATGCGTCATCTCAAATGGTGCCTTCTGTTTTATTTTTTTTAAAAAAAATTAAAGACGCCAGCGGAGATGGCGACTTGGGTTACCCAAAATCGGATATTTTGTTAAACAAATTTTTTTTTCCGAATAATTTATTAAAAAACCCTACTTTTGTTGTATAATTAATTTCATTTTGATTTCCCCTAAGGGCCAAGCCAATATCCATGTAATACCATCGATTCACCCATTTTACAAATTCATCTTTTCAAAATATTTATAAATAGCCCATCTAGATTTTTTTATAATTTCTTATATCACTTTATTGATAATTTACTAATCACAAAATGTATTTAATTATCCTTTGAAATAACCTAAACTTATTCGATTATAATATTACAACAACAACAACAACTAAGTTTTAATATCAATGGATTGAGGTAGGTTACATAAACCATATAAAAATCAAATCGGGTCACGAACATCTGTCAGTCCTCTCCAAGTGCTTCTATCGGTCATAATATCCCCGCAGATCCATTTGAACTTTGAATCTTTATACATAACTTCGAGCAGTGTCTTTTTCGGTCGTCCCCTTACTCTCGTGCAAGAGCCGAAATCCATGAACTCTACTCGACGAATATGTGCATTACTGGGCTACGTCGTATGGCCAAACCAGCGTGAACGACTTTCTTCCATTTTATTTTTTATACGAGTCACACCCTTCAGCCGGATATTTTTATTCCTTATTTTATCTCTTATGGTCTTGCCACACGTCCAACGGAGCATACACATCTCTAGCACACTCATCTTTTGAATGTGATTCATCTTTGGTGAGCAACATTCTGTCTCATACTACATTGCAGGCATGATGGAAGTTCTATAAAACTTCTCATTCAGTCTCAGTAGGATATCACAATCGCATAGAACTCCAGTGGCATTTCTTCATTTCAAACAACCCGTCTATATTATGTTGTTAACGTCGATCTCAATCCTCACATCCTTTTGGATAACAGAACCTAGGTATCAAAATTGGGTACTCATCGCACCTCTTGGCCGTCGAGTATTACAATATCAGGATCCTGAGATGTACAACTACTAAATTTGCACTCCATATATTCTGTTTCATACCTACTTAATCTAAAACATTTTGATCCAAGGTCTATCTTCTTATCTCCAATTTAGCATTAACTCATGCCCCTCGTTGATTAACATGTCATCGTCAGCGAAAAGCATGGTCCAAGGCAATTTAGTCTATGTATCTTTCGTGATCTCATCAATCACTAAGGCAACCAAGAAATGACTCAACGCAGACCCTTTGCGCAATTTAATAGTGATTGAGAACTCATTTGTCAACCCTCTACACGTTCTAACATTGGATGTTACTTTGCCATACATATCCTTGATTATATTGACATATTCGATGTGGACTTTTTTCTTCATCAAAGCCCACTACATTAAATAATTTTATTGTATGATTTCTGACATATATTCACATATATGATATCTGAAAACAAGTCTTTGTATTAAAAAAATCAAACGTGTTGTTTCGCTCCTGAAACTTGTTCCGTCCAAGAAAATTTTATTCTTAAAATTAAAATTATCAGTTTGTAAAGCACAAAATTAACAAAATCGTTCAGCTACTAGTTCTACCGTTTTGAAACGTGTTTTTGTCTTTTATATAAATTCTTATATTTGTTCTGTTTTTAAAGACCATTATCGAGCATCTTATGTTTCATGCTACAATCTTTTTTAGGGGCACTTAGGAGACGGTATTATTTAGTGGACAATAATTCAATATAGTCTATCAAACAAAAACAATTCACTTAAGTCTATTTCTTGATGAAATGACATTAATACCATTGGGCACTTATGAGCCGATATCATTTAGTGGACAATAATTCAACATAGTCTACCAAACAAAAACAATTCACTTAAGTCTATTTCATTTTGAAATGACATTAATACCATCGTGCGGTTACTGTAGTACGTGCATCATGGCATTGTAGCACGTGCATCATCATTACTGTAGCATGTGCACATAAATTATTGTAGCACTTGCACAAAAAATACTGTAGCATGTGCATCGCAAAATTCAGAACTTTTTGGCCAAAAAATCCTGCACAACAGGCCGAAATAGTGCACCAAAAGCAATTTTAGTACACTAATATACAATTTTAGTGCACCAATATTCAATTTTAGTGCATCCAATGTCCAATTTTAGTGCACCAATATGCACTTTTAGTGCATCAAATGTCCATTGTTAGTGCACCTATTTCCAAGTTTAGTGCACCAAATGTAAAACTGAGTGCATCCAATATCCAATTTTAGTGTACCAATGTCTAATTTTTGTGTACCAATATCTAATTTTAGTGCATCCAATGTCCAATTTTAGTGCATCTAATGTCCAATTTTATTGCATCAATGTCCAATTTCAATGCACCAATGTCCAATTTTAGTGCATACAATGTCCATTTTTAGTGCATCAATATCAAATTTTAATGCACCAAATGTAAAAGTGCGTGCATCCAATGTCTAATTTTAGTGCACCAATGTCCAAATTTAGTGTATCAATGCCCAATTTTAGTGCATCAAATGTACAAAAATCGTGCACCAATGCCCAAAAACCATGCACCAATGCACAAAAATCGTGCATCAATGTACAATTTTTGTGTATCAAATGTCCATTTTTAGTGCAGCAATGTTTAATTTTAGTGCACCAAATGTAAAATTGTGTACATCCAATGTTTAATTTTGGTGTGCTAATGTCCAATTTTAGTACCTCTAATATCCAATTTTAGTGCATCAAAGGTCCAAATTTAATGCATCAATGTCCAATTTTAGTGCATCTGATGTCCAATTTAAGGTCAATGCACACACGATTTAGGCTTAAATTGAAATTTGTTGATGCACACACGATTTAGGCTGAAATTGAATTGCTTTAACATCTGGTGCAGTTTTTTGAGCTTGTGGTGCATGATTTTTTGACCTTGTGGTGCATGATTTTGTTAACCTTGTGGTATACTGTTTTTTAACCTTGTGGTGATGTATTTTTTTAACCTTGTGCTGCACTAGATTTTTAATCTTTTGGTGCACGACTTTTTGACCTTGTGGTGCAAGATTTATGTAATGGTGGTGTAATATTTTCGAACCTTGTGGTGCACTTAATTCTTTTGTAATGGGGGAGTATGCGCGTTTTTTAGCTTGTGGTGCACTTGATTTTTAACCGTGTTGTGTACACTTGATCAAATTGTGCAATAATTAAGATGAGATCATGCTCGTTTTTTTTAAAACAAGGTCAAAACATTTATTTTAGTCAACATATGTTAGCCCTATAATTTAAAACATTTTCGAAATTGTTAATTATATATTGAATTGATTTTAAGAGTGAAGCCTTGTGTTCAAGTAATTGAACACGATGGGTGACCCATTACATGTAGGGTTTGCATGCACCGATACATCACAAAAGTGCACCGATGCACGCTATTTTCCCTTGAGGTGCGCGCATTTTCCAGACCATCACCATCACCATCGTGTTAAGCATAAAAAGTTTCCAGCCATTTTCCAGGCAGTGGCATAAAAGCCGGTGGCCATTTCCAGCCTTTTCAAGACTTCTCCAGACGATCACCATTTCCCACCATCTCCTCTCCTCCACCTCTCTTCCAGATTTTTCATCCTCTCTTCCAGTCGATGGCCCAATCTCCTCCCCTCACTTCAACCATCTCCACCACCTCCGCGACAGCGGGCGTCTCCCCCTATTTCATATCCGCCATCATCCTCCTTTTTAACTTCAGAACTATCATCCCCGCAACCCCCCATGTCCACTTCGCCGCCACCTGCGATTCCTCTTCCCATGTCACTTAGCGTGTCTCCCCCTATTGCTGAAATTGATATTGGCTTCCAAAGATTGAGTCTCCATTGTCGAAACACTGAAAGGTTCTCTAATGCATTCAAAAAAGGTTATGACCCGGGTTTTTTAAAATGACAGATATTTTAATCCTAAAAAAGGTGTTAATAGACTTAAGTTCAAAAATTGGACCTTATGTGAGTTGTGTTTCTTGAGATAAGTACATTTACATGATGTTAATTTTTCAACTTGCAGAGAGTCGTTGCTGTCGATTTTCTATATTCAGCAGCCTGGGCGGCACACAATGGCGAGTAACGATTTCTCTGTCGCTTGCGCCGCCACTCTCCGTACAGCCTACAAGACTTCTCCGCGCACGGCCAGACTTCGGAAACGCGAGGTCTAGCAGCGGTTTACATAGATCAACGCGAGCAGCCAGCGCGCTCGACTGCGGAGAACAAATTCTCCGTTGAGTGGGCCGCCGCGCTGCTCAACGCCCCTCCACGTGTCGCCGCCACTCCTTCACCGGTGATGGCTAGATGCCGGAAACGATTTCCGGTCAGTTTTTGGGTCTGGATTAAAACTCCTTTTATTCCAATTTTCTATGTATTCCAGATTCCAAAATTTCTGAATTCAAAAACGATTAGTATTTGGAAACAATCTAATAAAATTTAATTATTGAATACATGAATCAAAGCACAACATGTCTCTGATACCACTGTTGGGTTTTCATCCCCCGGCGTCAGATCCAAATGCAGGGGAAATAAAACATGAACAGATCAAACCCGGGGAGGACGATCGCGCTAGATTCATATATTAGAAGATGCAAAAGTATAAAATATAATGCACGAAAGGAATTACCGATAACAGAGAAATCAATATGTATGATGTGATCCCTCAAGTCCAATCAACCTGACTAGATCTTCAGGCCAACACCAGTGCTAGTTTGGTGTTAGCGTTTCTATGAGATAATGTATTGTGTGGAATGAATGGAGTACTCAAACCTACGATGAAACATTATATTTATAGATGAGTTTGCATCACTAATTGAGCTAGGGATTTTAGAGCCCAACATACCAACTATTGTCACATTGGTTTGTAGGGCATCTTATGCTAACAATATCAGTATAAATCTCGTATCTAAAGAAAAAAAATCAAGATTGTTGATTTTTTATTTGTAGAAAACAAAATCAAGAATTCTACATCCATGAAACTTGAATGGTATAACAACTCGAGCATTGAATTGCCCCGTAGAGGGCGAAGAAGGCTTGACCTTAATGTAATGGTCCGCACACACCGTCGGATCATTGCTGCCCCTTTAACTCTATATTAGAGTAAGCAATCTTTTGAAGCCTATCTTTCTAGCCTATGCCTCTCCCCTACTTCTACCCTGAGACGAAAGCATTGGGACTCCTACTTACTAGCCCGGGATTTCTTAATCTAATAATTTCGACTGTTGGGAGATGAAAAACCAATCAGCCATCTAAATGATTTACTCAATTTTCTTGACCTTTTCTGAAATCCATTTTAAACTTTCATGCAGTATACATCCGAAATTTTGGTACCCAAATTCTAATTTCAACCCCTAATATTTCGGTAGACATTCAGCACACCATCGCCTGATTCTACTGTGGCTATATAGAATTGTGCTACAAATGGGATTTTGTGACATCAATTTCTCCTTGATCTCTTAATGCAGTGGCTATCAATGCGGTATACATGCAAACATACATCCGGGAGTTTCATGTCCATACATATGTTCAAAGCAATTGGATCATGGTGTTTTGTTAGTTGGTTACGGTGCATCTGGCTATACGCTCCCACTCGAATGAAGGATAAACAATATTGGATTTTCAAGAATTCTTGGGGTCCAAATTGGGGTGAACATGGGTATTATAAAATGTGTCGTGGCCGCAATGTTTGTGGGGTGGATTCAATGGTGTCAAGTGTTGGAGCTATTAGTACTAGCAACACACACTAGCAGCATACGTATTGTAGTCTCACCCCAACCCTGTAAATAGAGGTGTGATTGTTTTGAATTATATTATTGAAAGAACAGATATATAAGAAGTTGATCTACAAAGCAATTCAAATGTTAACACATTGTTTGTTTGCTTGTTGAATCAAGATGTTAATCTATGTGTTTAGTGTGTAAATCGATTTGTGATCTATACTATTTCTTTAGTAAAAATGAATTTAATTTCTTTACACAATATATATTTTAATTTGCTAATATACTATGATTCTTCACCTTTGACTTATTTAGTTGCGATAATAACTTGGGTCATAATAATTCAAACTACACAATGCCCAGTCAAAACGGGTTCGAATCGTCTGGTTGGCCCAATCAGACACGTCAAATAGGTGGGCCAGGAATTTCATAAACAGGTCAGTTCATTTGGGTTGAGGATTAATCAAATAATTATTTTATAATAAAAATTTTAATAATTAATTAATAATTTATTTAATAATTTTAATTCATTAAAATTATATTTTTTTATTTTTTAGCGGGTTGCCCTGCCTAATCCATAACCTGCCTCTGGTTGGGTTGGGTTTTCCAAACCCGCGTGAAGGTGGAATTTATGTTAATTTTTCTTCTTTTTCTTTTGAAAATCTTGTGTATAGATTATTGGATTGTAAATATATAATTTTATAGGATTCACAATTACTAAATGGCTTTAAAATCAAGTATTTAAATAAATATACTGGATGTCACAAATTTTAATTTATAATCGATAAAAGATAAATGAATTGATAAGATAAATATAAGTCAGGATTTGACACATAGAAATAAACAATAATGATAACTTGATATTATTTAATTTGTAACATATGAGCTATAACATAAAATATCAAACATAATGTGTAAATGATGGCATTGATTTTAATAATCTGAAACATGGATAAACATCAACAATAAATTTTTATTGTCAGCTAAACAAATGATTTCTCAGTATGAAACGATGCAGTTATACTTTTCATTTCCTTACAATTCGTACTAACATTTAGCAGTGTAATAATTTACAATTCACCAATTGAAATACAAAATATCATAAATTATCAAAAATATTTCACCACAAAGTATTTCATTGCCACCTCTACAATCTTTTAACTCTCCCTGAAACGAGTCTCTTAAACATATAAAGAACATGTTCTCGCCTTTCATAAAATCGAACAAGTCTCTTCCTTGAATATCAATAAATCGAGCATTATAATTAGTATATTATTAGTATATTATTTCTAGAAATCAAGCAAGTCTTTTTTTTATTGAAATAATCGTATTGTAATTATTTACCTTTTGGTTTTTAACTACATTCTTGTAACTCGGATATTTATCATGAATGGTTTAATTTTTATGTAATTAACTTTTGCCCTCATCGACAAAATTTCCTAGATTCGCTCCTTACTACACCCAAGAAGTTACTCTGTGTAACTTACATTATTTATGTATCAAATCATGTGGGACTCCAATATCAAGTAGAAGAAAGCACCCTTCTATTTCCCATAGAAATGTCTTCATCGAGCATGCTCTTCAACACAAAGGAACGAAGTTATTTACTTATTCCAAGAAACTTAGCTGCCAAATCTTTGCAAGGGTAGGCTTTCAATATGCTACACCACCACCACCACAAAACAGGTGGGATCATCCACATACACATGGAGTAGATATCCCAGTGTAGCATACTCAAATCTGGACATTGTTTTTATGTGTTTATTTCTTTTCATAATTTGCTGTGCATGTATCGCTCTTCGTAATTGAGTAGAGTCGAGGAGAACCAAAAAAACTTGTATTCACCTCCCTCGTGAAACAAATGATGATGATGATGATGATGCGGACAAATAGGAAATTTGAATGATAAAAAAAATGCGATGTGATTAATTTGTTGTATGGTGTTGTATAGTAACAGGCCCTAAGATATAAAAAGGCCCCCAAAAAACAAAAAAAGACTAAACAAGCATAGGAATATGGGAGATGGCTATGCAATCATCCGTTCATAGCCTTTACCAAAGGCTGCCTAAAAATATAAATTATACCCCTAACCACATCACTTTATGAGGAATAGATGGTTGCGATTTTGACAAACTACATGGGGGTGAAACTCACCCATGTAGCATAGATTTAGCCCTAAAATGTATTAGATCGAAATAATCAATTGAATACATTGTAATCACGAATCACCAACAGGTAGATAAGCCTTTGATTGAGAGTGGATGAAAATAACAATTTTTCTACAAGTTATATAAAGACTGTACACAAATATTCCAATGAAAACGAGCAATTCTACAAGATTAACTCATCTATTATCCTTGACTTTTGATTTGGAGTCTTTATTAGGCCACATCCCCGCTACCGAAATGGCTCTCTGCTGATAAGTGAACAGATTCAATTTAATAAACCAGTGTTTTCCCAGGGAATACATTACTGGAGATCTCAGGGAATCATCATATAAAATTTTGGGCTACAGATAATTATATCTGTTCTATAAACAAAAGGCTTCTTTCTACAGTTGTTCAACCGAGTATGAAGAGGTGGCATCCAATTTTTGATTATCCATTAGATGGGGAGGTTAAGGTGATCTTTACCCATTCTGAATCTATATATAAAAGTTTGAACGAAAATATAAAGATGGCTGGTGTCTATATTCAGCTAGGAAATGAATATGTACAACCTGAATTAATTCTATGACGGCCTAAGCATCAAAAATAGTACCCAAGGTCAGGGGACTAGGGACGGGCATCAGGTCTGGTTTTTCAACATTTAATCCCCACAAATAACACAAAAAAAGCAGCCCATAAACTCGGAGGAGATACCAAATCCAAAAGGTTAACCTTTTACATGTAAAAGTTCTAGAATTATTAAGCCACGACACATAATATTAACTACCCCTAGAGAAATCAGTTCTCACAAAGGTCCACTATAGATTACTTCCTACCAAATATTAGTATTCGATACATACACCGTAATCGAGCATATGACATAAATCACATTATAGTGCACACTGACACGATAATAGCATGGAAACACTTTCTCGAGGCACCCCATATTCTGTTCAACTCTCAACGAGACCATAAACATCCAAACCAAATAGAATATTCTCTTCGATGATCAAGGCTCTCAAAGTTTATTAGGGGGAACCTGTGTGGGATCTTAATACGCAGCCAACATCAAAACCAAGGCATCTAACCATCCAAATAGCCATATTGATTCACATCAAGAACCAGATATCCCAAACTAAATAGCAAACACTTTGATGTGCCAAGGTCTCTGAACAAAAAAACTGTGTAGAATATCCATATTTGAATCTAATCACTTGAATGATGAAATTAACTGCTTAATACTATATCAACACATTATAGAAGTCGTGATCTCTGAATTATAAATTTTCAATGAATCAGATTGTCAAATATCCATATTCCACATTCACATACATCAGTATATTAACAACTAATACAGGAAACAGATTAAGCAGTAGCAAGATCAAATTATAATCAACACTAAACCAGATCTAACATACAGATTTTCCCCCAATTAGATGTAGGAGTGCTGCACACCAAGGCCATGCTTCCCATACAAACATCCAGGCCTGTTATGGTAATGTGGCAGCCTCTTTGACTTGCCAACCTTTGGTCCACCCCTTTTCCCCATCTTCCTTATCCTTTGCTTCCCAAATTTGTCCTTCAGCTTCCATGGAATCAACTCATCATCCACATCATCATCATCATCATCAATCCCATCCACATCATCATCAACCTCATCATCAACATACGCATGGAGACGCATCACATATTCAACAGGAAAACACGCCACAGGTTGGGGTGACACTGAAAGCGACTCCATCGAGATGACGTCATCCAGACGTAAGATATCACGCGAGTCTTCCTCTTCCTCGTGATTTCCCTCCTGCCCATCGCCTATGGCGTCATCACCGTCGCTGATGATACCATCGCCGTCGAAGGAGTAGAGGTCTTCGTCGTCCGAAAGAGAAGAGCTGACGAACTCCCACTTGGAGAGGTCCTCGACGACGTCGTACTGGTCGGTGGACTTGGATCCTCCGTTTTTCGCCATGGATGCTGCGGATTTCCTCAACATGCTCAACATTTTTTTCGATTCTGGAGTGAAACTTCTTACGGTTTCTCTGTTTTCAAGTGGAACTTAATTTGGAATTTCCCCCTTTCATTTTAGCTGCCAAGGTGCAGTAACTGTATAGGAAAAACTACATAGAATTTGCATTAGCACCCTCACAGTACTTTAATTTTCATTTTGCACCACTAAAACAAGTAAATTGCAATTTAAATTAATTTTTGCTATATATATATATATATATATATATATATATATATATATATATATATATGTATCTTACTATCTTATAATGCCATCTTATAATGCCTAAGCCCCCTATACTAACTACCTTGGTATGACAAATTTGAAGTTACCAAACTACCCCCTTCAATGGTTTGTTGTGGTTCATTGATGTATATTTTGAATTGTAATATTAATCAATGTATATGTCTCATTTATTTCATTACACGTATCAATTCGTATGCATTATATATTACGTTACACACGCAACGCGTGTGCGTCATCTGCTAGTATATATAACGTTTCTACCAAAACAATGTTACAATGATATCTAACACGGGTTTGGTTTTTGACGAGCAAAACACAAAAAAATGAGTCGAGATTAAGGAAAAATACTAGTATAGACTAGGTTTGTATACTATTTATAGATCAAATCAATATGATTTGTCTACAATAATTGATATGTTTGTTTATATATTTTTATTAAAAAATATTATGTTTTAATATTAAATTATTGTGTAAAATGTATATAAGTAAGGTGAAATTGACATCTTGGGTCAAAAAATAGGAAGAAAAGCCAAATGAACATTGTTTTCTTGAGCCACGTGGCAATTATTATTGGCCAAGCGTGTGGAATTAAAGTTTCATTGGTTCAATGGATGTGGCAAAGGTAGCTTACACAACAATCTTTCGATATTTTCTTTTAAAAAGCAAAATATTCTTGTGTGTAGATATCTTTTTTCTATGCCAACAACCCTTCTATTTTGAGAGAAGTTTGGGTTCAAACCCGTGTAGTATTAATTAGTCTCCTCCCCCCACTTGTTATATATTTATACTATATTATAATGTGTGGATATCCTAGAGCAACTATTTTAATATAACTATTGTAAAATTTCAAAATTACCCTCTATTTGCTTTAGTAATAGCCATAAGATCATGAGATAAAGTGATAATGTCGAAAGATCACTTAGTAACTTCCCAACTTAGTTCCCAAGTTTTCACTTGTTTTTAAATATGTGCGGTAATTTTTTCTCATCCCCATAAAATATAATATTTAAATCAGATATTTCAAATATAAAAATTTAGTATACATATAAAATATATAAAATTAAAATTTCATTATACACACAACGCGTGTGCATTTACCGCTAGTATATATATATATATATATATATATATATATGCTTTGTGATTGTCAATTTCATATTTGAAGTTCATGAGAACCTATTTCATCTTGTTCAGTATGTTAGTATAGGGAAATGAGGCTCTGGTACGAGAGTATTATGCTTATGCAAAGCTTATGATAATATTATGATAATTCAGTACTATCTCTTAATATCACAACGCGTGTGCATTTACCGCTAGTATATATATATATATATATATATATATGCTTTGTGATTGTCAATTTCATATTTGAAGTTCATGAGAACCTATTTCATCTTGTTCAGTATGTTAGTATAGGGAAATGAGGCTCTGGTACGAGAGTATTATGCTTATGCAAAGCTTATGATAATATTATGATAATTCAGTACTATCTCTTAATATCAAGTAGTTGTCTTGACTAAAGTACTGGGTAATCGAGTATGCCAAAATATCGCATAGTTGAGTTGACTAAAATATCGGGTAATTGATTTGACCAAAACTCTAATTGTTTACTTCATTGAAATATCGGGTTTCATACTTAGGTATCATTAAATATTTTTATTTACGCATATGTACACTTTGGATATGGATTACTTATGATATGTATCGTTGCATGTCCCAAACGAGGGTAAATGTTGAGGGTGATGGTAGGTCTGTGACATCCAGCCGGATAAATTAATCACATCTCAATGACATGAACTATAAGATGAATTGCGTTGGGGCGTTCCCTATACAGCGACGTGCTGCATCGGATCCCAGGTGATAAGTGGGCAAGGGTTGCTATGTCGCTCAGAAGTGACGCGCCACATTGACGCCAGGGTGTGGTGTCAAATGAGCAAGGGTTCCCTCACCTCGAGCAAGTGGGGGTAAAGAAATTAGCTCGAAACCAAGACCATATGATTCATTTAGCCTCTTGGAATGTAGGTTTTCTTATCGGTAGATTAGCAGAATTAGTAGAGACCATGAGTAGAAGAAAAAACTAGTATTATGTGTATGCAGAAGACCAAATGGGTAGGTGAGAAAGCCAGAACTATAATATCAGTTAAGCTAGTTTTAAGCAATGATATTTTTAATATCAATAGTGCCAATGCACTACAAATTGGTCTAGATGATGCTATTAAACAAAAATTTTGGGAAGATCTTGACGATGTTGTGCAATGAATACCACTTAATGAGAAATTTTTTATCGATGTAGATTTCAATGGACACGTAGGTTCTGATCTGGATGTGTATGCGAGTGTTCATGGAGGTTATGACACTGGGGACATGAACGACACAGGTAATTTACTTTTTGATTTTGCCATGTCATATGACTTAGTCCTAGCGAATTCCTGGTTCAAGAAGAGGTCATCTCATCTAGTTACCTTTAGAAGTGGGTCTAGTGAAACCCAAATAGATTTGTTTTTTGGCTAGAAGGATATATATAATAAAATGCTTGGACTGTAAGGTAATTCCAGAAGAGAGTGTAGTTACCCAACACCGACTTTTAGTTCTAGATGTTAGCTTAAGAATAGGGCTACTAGAGTTAAACAAAAATTAGAACCTAGAATTAAGTGGTGACAGTTAAAAGACGGTAACCTTGGAGCTTTTGTAGAGAGGATAGTCGAGGAAGTTAATTGGACGTCAAGAGATGATCCTGATACCACCTAGAACAAAATAGCTCGTGCCATTAAGATGGTAGCTAAAGAGTTGTTTGGTGAGTCAAGAGGATATCCTCCACTAGGTAAGGACACATCATGATGGAATGAAGACGTAAAAGAAGGCTATCCTGAATCAAGAGGGATGCTTATAGAGAGCTGTAGAACATCAACAATGGGGCAACCTTCGAAATGTATAAGCTTGCCAAAAAAGAAGCGAAGACATCGGTTCGAGATGCTAGAGCTAAAGTCTACAAAGAAGTGTACGATAAATTGGACACCAAGGAGGCAGAAAAATATATCTACAGGATTGCCCGAGCGAGGGAGAGGAAGAAAAGAGACTTATGTGCAATGAGATGCGTAAAAGATGAGAACCATAAAGTCTTGGTTAGAGATGAAGACATCAAAACAAGATGGAATGATTATTTTAACAGCTTGTTCAACAGTGGATTTAGCCAAGATTTAGGTGATCTTAACATCCATCAACATGATGTAAACCGTGAGTTTACTCGCATAATTAGAGAATCTGAGGTTAAAACAGTTTTAAACAACTTGAAAGCACAAAGAGCAGTTAGTCCTGATGGAATCCAAATTGAAGTATGGAGATGTTTAGGACCTATGGGAATAAAGTGGCTAACAAGATTTGGAGGAGTAACAAAATTTCATAGGAATGGAGAAAGAGTACTCTCATCCTATCTATAAGAGCAAGAGTGACATTCAGAGTTACACTAACTATCGTGGTATAAAACTCATGTGTCACACAATGAAGCTTCGAGAGCGGATAATTGAATGCCGATTAGTGAGGGAGAGTAAGATCTCGGAGAACAATTTGGGTTCATGTCAGGACGGTCAACTACATAAGCTATCCATTTACTTCGTCAACTTGTCGAGCGCTATCGTGAGAGGAGTAAAGATCTGCATATGATCTTTGTAGACTTGGAGAAGGCCTACGATAAAGTCCCAAGGGAGATATTATGGTGGACTTTGATGAAGAAAAAAGTTCACATCAAGTATGTCAATATAATCAAGGACATGTACGACGAAGTAGCATCCAATGTCAGAAAGTGCAGTGGGGGTGACAAGTGAGTTCTCGATCACTATTGGATTGCACCACGAGTCCGTGTTGAGTCATTTCCTGTTCGCCCTAGTGATGGATGAGATAACAAAAGACATACTGAATTACCTTGGAGTATACTTTTTGCTGACGATGCTGTATTAATCGACGAGACAATGGCAGGGGTAAATGTCAAATTGGAGTTATGGAGAGAAACATTAGAATCAAAAGGTTTTAGATTAAGTAGGCCTAAAACAGAATATATGCAGTGCAGATTTAGTGGTCGTACCTTTTGGGATCCCGTGTTGTAGCACTCAGTAGTCAAGAGGTATCAATGAGCAGCAAGTTTCGCTACCTAGGTTCAGTATTGACAGTGACGTTAACCAAATAATCCATGCTGACTGGTTGAAGTGGAGAAACGCCACCGGAGTTCTATGTGATCGTAATATCCCGCTGAAATTGTAGGGAAAGTTTTATAGAACCGCCATTAGACCCGCAATATTGTATGGGATGGAATGCTGGGCACTCAAGATGAATCACATCCAAAATATGAGTGTGGCAGAGATGCGTATGCTTTGTTGGATGTGCGGTAAGACTAGAAGAGATAAAATAAGGAACACATATATTCTAGATGAAGTTGGTGTAGCTTGTTAGAAGAGAAGATGCAATAAAACTGCTTACGTTGGTTTGGTCATGTTCGACTTAGGCCCAGCAGCGCACCTGTGCGTCGAGTGTAGTCCATGGATTTCGGCCAGTTCACAGAGCGAGAGGACGACTGAAGAAGACATGGCTCAAAGTTATACGCAAAGACTTAGAATGTAAGGGGATTACAAAAGATATGTTGACCGATAGAAGCGTTTAGAGAAGACCGGCGCATGTGTCCGACCCTACTTGATTCTATCTATTGTTCCAGTAACCTAATTCAATTCATTAGGATTAAAAGCTTAGTTGTTGTTGTATGTGTACACTTTGGAATATTATTGAAGCACTTTATATTCGTTTGCTTCAAGAAAAATCCCAAACTCGTGGCTGTAAATTTGTTGGGAAAAAAAATAAATTAAAAATGCATGTTAATTGTGTCGTTCGACGAGAGTCTAATTTTGAATAATTGTTCCTATCGTATGATAAACACTTCAATGTTCACATGTAGAGTTTTTTTTTTTTTAAGATTGAATTTTACCAAAAAGGGCAAAGGATATACACACTGTTGTCCAAATTTCTCTTGCAATGTGTACCTTAGGAATGTAGTAACAAAAATAACAATGGCTTTGAAGTTTATGTCGATGCGAGATTTGTAATCTCCGTCCTTAAGACAATATTGCCCCGCCTTGGTGCTAACGGTTTGCTTTGGCAATTTGTCTCCCAAGATACAACGACTATGATTTGTGTTATGAGCACTCCAAATCAAAAATCCACAAACCACAAAAGTTTGAAAGCACTCTGTTAGTTCCGGACCTTATCGATGAGATTTTAAAGATGACAAAACAGTTCAGACCGGATCGATAGAAATCAGATTGACCAGATCGATTGGACTTAACAGAGCAAGATGGCAAAGCATTTCAGACCGGATCGATGGAAATTAGGCATACCAGATCGATCGGACAAAACAGAGCAAACTGATAAAGAATATTACATATCAGACCGGATCGATGGATTCCAGACTGACTAGATCAATGCTTCAGATCGATCTCAACCTTTATCAGATCAGAGCAGTCAAGGATACATATAAGATGGCTTCTCAGTCCGAATCATCAACGGTTATTTATTGCAGCATTTAATGCTGCAATTAATGCTACAATGGACCAAAGACTGAAGATTGCCATAATAGGTAAGAAGACAAAGAAGAGCTTACCTGACAGTCGCCGAAAGCATATACCAGAACGGCAAGTATCCTGAAGAAGAAGACTGTAGCTTTCTTAGAGTTTAAAAAGAGTCATAGTTGCACATTAAGGGAAACAATGCCGTTGCTACCTTCAACTATAAAAGGATGCAACAAAAAGAAGAAAAAGACTCTCGACTCTACAACTCACGCTGAGTAATTGAAAAATATACTAGAAAGCAAAACAGCACACGCTTACAAAGTTCAGAAGCTTTCGAGCTGAAGTTATTTATTTAAGCGCAATTACTTTGTAACATTTGATCATTGTAGGATCACTGTGCGCATTGTGTATTGAAAAATAGAAGTGAGCAACATATTGTAACTGTCAGACAGAGTATGTCTGAGCAGGTTGAGTGACTAGGAGTTTCAGACTGGTAGTGAGGTAAATCCAGCCTGAATCGGGTTTGTACAACAGGATTGTATAAATCAAAGTCTTCTAGTATAAACCTTCCTTAATTGGAAGAAGGGGAGACGTAGAAGGATTACACCACCTTCGAACTTCCAGAAACATATTCTGTGTTTTATCATTCTGCACTTAGCCATCGAGCTGTTCTTACTTATACAAGAGCAGACCGTTTCCGCACTTACTTCTTAGTGGTCTGTTCTGTTCAAAGAGTTGATTAAGTAACAGATTTCTTTCACTAATCCGAAAGAATTCACAAGGGATAAATTTTGTAAGGAGTGTTCATTCACCCCCCCCCCCCTCTAAACACTCCGGACCGATCCTAACAAGTGGTATCAGAGCAGGTCATCTTAATCAGCACAAAGACTATTAAGCTGATGGCATCATTCAACAAAATCCCCATGTTCTCAAAAGAAGACTATGATGACTGGAGAATCAGAATGCAAGCTCACCTGGCAGCTCAGGATGACGACATGTGGTTCGTCATCACTGATGGACCAATGAAGATCCTAAAAATAAATACAGCAGTCGCCACTACCAGTGGAGAACCACAAATGGTAGAAAAAGACAGATCCCTCTGGACGAATGAGGATAGAAAGAAGGCTAACCTCGATAATGTGGCCAAAGACATCTTGTTCAAAACTTTGGACAAAAACATGTTCAGCAAAATCAAAATGTGCTCTACTGCCAAAGAAATTTGGGAGAAGATAGCACAGCTATGTGAAGGCAACGACCAGACCAAAGAAAACAAGTTAACTGTGGCTCTTCAAAGATTTGAGAGCATAAAGATGAAAAGTGGTGAAACTCTAAATGAGTTTGATGAAAGAGTCACCAGCATCATAAATGAACTGAATGGTCTGGGGAAGGAATATTCTAACAGAGAAATCGCTCTGAAAGTAATGAGAGCTCTGCCAAAGGAATGGGATGTAAAGACCATTGCCATGAGGGAATCAAAAGACCTTAACAAGGTTGAACTTCATGATCTGTTTGCAGATCTTAAGGCCTATGAGTTTGAACTAATAAGCAGAGGTGAAGCAGAGCCATTCATCTCTCAACCCAACAAGGCCCTGGCAGCCATCCCAGACCAGATCGCTTCAACATCAGACCGATCTGCTGAACAGATGAGTAACGATGCTATGTCATTATTTATAAAGAAATTCGGTAAATTTATGTCTAAAAATAAGAGGAACTTCAAACCCTCTCATCATTATAAATCAAGAAAAGATGATACTGTTAACGATCAGGCTTGCTACAATTGTGGTAAGACCGGACACTTTATTGCAGATTGCACCAGACCGAAGAAAGAAGAACGGAAAGAGAAGCATCATGATGATAGAAAGAAGAAGCACCACAAAGATCGCAAGAATCATGGAAAATCCCAAAAAGTCCTAGTTGCTGAAGAAGGAAACAGCAAATGGGCTCAGACTGACTCCGATTCAGACAGCTCTGAATATTCTTCCAGCGAAAGCGAAGAAGAGGTTCAATGTCTGATGGCAGATGAAGAAATGAGTCAGACAGATGAGGTATTCGACTTTGAATCAAATAATTTTACACGAGAAGAGCTCATGTCCGCACTGCAAGACATGGCCAATGATTATAGGATCTTAGCTGAATCATTTGAGAAGAATAAAGCCAAAATCAGTACTCAAATGGATGAGCACAACAAACCAAGCTGCTCTGAGCAGAGTGAGTGCAAAAATCTCCAGATCGAGCTGAAAAAGCTGAAAATCTCTTATGATCAGCTCCATGAAGAAAATAAGAGAATTAGCACACAAAATGCTAAGCTCTCACATATATTCAAAACATGGACAAAATCCAGAACATCCTTGGAAGAATTACAAGAAGCTCAAAGAAATGTCGGTGATTTCACCGGCATAGGCTTTGACACCAAAAATTGCACCAAAGATGAATCTGAGTTGTTGCTGGTAAAGAATCAAGTCAAACAAATGACATTTGTCAAATCCAGCACAGTATATGAAACTGAAGCACCTAAGATTCAAACATGAGTCTCTTACGTGAATCAAAATCTGAGAAAAGGAATTGGTTATGTCGACCAAGCCAACGATAAGGCACCAGCAAGATTTGCATCTATCAGACCAAATGCAAAGGTGCAAGATCGAAGGCAAGGAAGACAATACAATTACTATAACTCAAAACCGATTCAACGAAGATATAGACTACCTTATGAAAATCAAAGGTTTTCACAGCGCACACATTATCACACACAACATCGAAACAGACCAGCACATAGCACACCCTACACACACAAGCCACTAAAGCTGATACAGGTGTGGGTTCCCAAAGGGATAATCCGTTCTGGATCCAAATAGGATTGGGTACCAACAATAAATATGTGTGATGACAGGTACAGAAGAATCTCGCATCAGATTGGTACTTGGACAGCGGGTGTTCTCGTCACATGACTGGAAACATCAAGCTGCTGTCTGAAGTCACAGAATGCACTGGACCCAAGATCATCTTCGGAGATAACTCAAAGGGTAAGACCGTGGGCAAGGGTAAGATTGTCCATGGTAACATTATTATCAATGATGTGCTGTTAGTTGAAAATCTGTGCTATAATCTGATTAGTATCAGTCAACTCTGTGATAATGGTTATGCTGTAGAATTTCACAAACACACTTGCACTGTTAAATCATCAGACGGTATAACCATGCTCGTAGGAATCAGGAATGGAAACACATATAAGATTAACTGGAATCATGCTCAACCTGATAATCCTACTTGCTTCATCGCTAACAATGATAATAAACACTGGCTATGGCATAAGCGCTTGAATCATATCAACTTTAAGACCATTGCTAGCCTGTGTAAACATGATTTAGTTATCGGTCTGCCCAAGATCGATTTTGCTAAGGATAAGATCTGCGAAGCTTGCCAAATGGGCAAACAGATCAGATCATCCTTCAAGAACAAGAATGCCAAATCCTCCTCCCGCTGTTTAGAATTACTGCATATGGACTTGTTTGGTCCTATACCAATAACAAGTTTAGGGGGAATGCGGTATACTCTTGTTGTTATTGATGATTACTCACGCTTTACATGGACTATATTTTTGAGCAGTAAAGATCAGACCGGTCCGAAGTTGATCAAGCTGCTGAAACGCACTCAGAACGAGAATCATCCAGCATAGACAGGATTCGAAGTGACAAAGGCACTGAGTTTTCAAATCAGAATCTTGAATCCCTTCTAGAAGATCATGGAATCAAGCATGAGTTTTCAGCCGCCAGAACTCCTCAACAGAATGGAGTTGCAGAACGAAGAAACAGAACGCTCAAGGAAGCAGCAAGAACAATGCTTGCTGATTCTAGAATCTCTCAAAAGTTCTGGGCAGAAGCTGTAAATACTGCTTGCTACACTCAAAACCGATCTATGATTAACAAGAAGCTGAATCTCACTCCATATGAAATATGGACTGGTAACAGACCATCTGTTTCTCACTTTCATGTATTTGGCTGTAAATGCTTCGTTCACAACAATGGTAAGAGTCATCTTACAGCATTTGAAGCTAAGTCAGATAATGGTATATTCTTAGGATATTCATCAATTAGCAAAGCTTATCGAGTTTTTAATAATCGAACTTTAACTGTAGAAGAATCTGTTCATATAGTTTTTGATGAATCATTATGTGTTGAGGGCAACAAAGATTCAATTCAAAATCAGATGGAAAATATCCATCTCGAAACTAACAGTGATGATGAGATTGTAGCTAACAGGTCAAGAGACAATCCACCAGAACCAGAAGTACCAGACAGACCGGATCAGGCCATTGAAACTTCTTCAGATCGAGCTGATTCGGATGCTCCTGACTCAAATATTAAAGTAGATGCAGATCATGCTGCTACTGTTCATCCGACCGAACCAGACAATCCAGAGTCAAGCTATCGATGGACTAAGAAGCATCCACCTAATCTAGTGATTGGTAGTCCTTCTGCACCGATCAGAACCAGAGGACAGATGATGGATGAGTTCACTCATGCTGCTTTCATCTCAACTCTGGAACCCAAGAAGATCGATGAAGCTCTGACTGACTTCAACTGGATTAAAGCAATGCAAGAAGAGCTTAATCAATTCGAACAAAATCAAGTTTGGAGTCTAACCCCCAGACCAAGCGATCTGCCTGTTATTGGAACCAGATGGGTTTTCAGAAATAAGCTAGACGCAGATGGAACTGTGGTTAGAAACAAAGCCAGACTGGTGGCACAGGGATTCAGACAAGAAGAAGGAATCGACTTCGATGAATCATTTGCACCAGTCGCCAGACTTGAAGCTATCCGAATCTTTCTTGCATATGCTGCATTTAAAGACTTCAAAGTGTATCAGATGGACGTTAAGAGCGCCTTTCTTAATGGAAAGCTTCAGGAAGAAGTCTACATTGAGCAACCACCTGGATTTCAGAACCATTTGTATCCCAATCATGTATACCTACTGAATAAAGCAGTGTATGGTCTGAAACAAGCTCCAAGAGCCTGGTATGACACTCTATCTCAATTTCTGCTGAACCATGATTTCCAGATCGGCTCAGTAGATAAAACTCTCTTTAAATTCATTAAGGGGGAACATACCCTATTAGTTCAGATTTATGTTGATGACATAATCTTTGGGTCAACTAACCCCAAATTGTGCGAGAAATTTTCTAAGTTAATGCAGGGACAGTTCGAGATGAGCATGATGGGAGAATTGTCATTCTTTCTGGGTCTCCAAGTAAAACAGCTCAACAATGGCATTTTCATCAATCAGACCAAGTATACCAAAGAGCTCCTCAAGAGATTTGGAATGGAAACATGCTCAACTGCATCAACTCCAATGAGTCCAACAATCAAGTTAGACAAAGATGAAGGGGGAACGGCAGTTGAAGTAACCATGTATAGAGGACTAATCGGATCGCTATTGTATCTTACAGCGAGCCGGCCCGATATTATGTTTTCAGTCTGTATGTGCGCCAGATTTCAGTCAGAACCAAAGCAATCACATTTTATTGCTGCCAAGCGTATTCTGAAATATTTAAAAGGATCTCAGAACGTTGGTCTTTGGTACTCCAAAGATTCAAACTTCAGCTTGATCGGGTATTCAGACGCAGACTACGCTGGGTGTAAGATTGATCGTAAAAGCACAAGTGGAACATGTCAATTTCTAGGTGAAAGATTGATCTCTTGGTTCAGTAAAAAGCAGACATCGATTGCCACATCCACAGCTGAAGCAGAATACCTAGCCGCTGGAAGCTGTTGCGCTCAAATGCTCTGGATTCAACACCAGCTCAAAGACTATGGCATTCAAGCTGTTGACTCTCCGATATTTTGCGACAACACAAGTGCAATCGCTATAACGTATAATCCAGTTTTGCACTCTCGAACAAAGCACATTGATATTCGACATCATTTTATTCGAGATCATGTTGGCAAAAAGGAAATTCGGATCGAACACATTTCAACAGAGCAGCAAGCAGCAGACATCTTCACCAAACCACTTCCTGAGGCTAAGTTTAATTATTTTCGTCAAATTCTTGGTTTAATTGACTTATCTTAATTAGTTTAGATGTTTTTATTCTTTTCGCACTTGAAGATTTTTGTCACTACAGATCGATAATACAATGTTCAGAAAGACACAGACCGGTCCGAACTTTCAGACCGCTCCTTGTCAGTCTGATTTTATCCTATGATCTGATTGGACAATAATTTTTTTTTAAAAAAACAGCCCGGACTGATTAACCATCTTAACTAGTTGTACTTTAACCGCCTTATCTTTCTTTATCCTGACCGTTTATTTTGAATTATTTAATTTTCAGTCTTGGAGATAAAGACACGTGTCTTCTCTCTCCTATTTAGCGGGCTGAACATTTCATACTTATTCACTTTTTACAATTTACCGCTGTCTACTTTCTTACTCTCTCACTCTCTACTACTCTTCGCATTCTCTTTAAACTCCATTCATATGGCTACCATCACTCATAACTCACTCTCCGTTGAGTTTGATGACATTTACAGGGCAGAAGATGCTGCGATGGTGTCCATTTTTAGAGCCCTGGAATCATCTGGTTTAAGGAATTTTTTGGAGTGCGGAACAGTTATTTATGAACCCGAAATCCGCGAGCTGTTCGCCAACGCCGTCTCCCGGAAGTCATCCATCTCTACAACTGTCAAGGGCAAAACTTTCGAGATCTCGCCAACGACAATGGCCAAGACCTTTGGCCTCCCCAGTTCCGGACTGACAGAGTTCGGACAGACTCCTCCGGCGTCTCTCTTAGATCTTCAGGGGAAGATCTCTATTTCTGGCCACCTATTGCAACCCTCATTTAAGAAGAAGGAAATGCTCTTCCATTTCCAGGTGCTGTGCGAAGTGGTAGCCAAGCCACTTTTGGGTAAAGCAGGAAGCTTCGATGCTGTAACCGCCGAAAAGTTCAGGGCTATGGCAGCTATTGTATCCGGCCAGAAGATAAACTGGTCCATGATTTTGTTTGGAGTACTACTGGAAACGGTGATTGCATCCAAGCACGCCGTATGCTTTGCTGTTCCTCTCAGCAAGCTCTTGGAGTCCTTAGGCCTCGAGCTGAGCAAGCCGTCTGCTCTCCGCCCCTTTAAAGTCCTTAACTCCAAAGGGCTTGCACTGCTGAAGTCCAAGAGTGCTCCGCCTACTCCTACTACTCTGGCTGCAGTAAAGATTGAGAAGGACGAGGACCAAGCTGCTGTGCGCAAACCTCGGGTCAAGCGGAAGCTGACCATTCAGACTGACTCAGAAGAAACCCAGTCTGCTCACTCATCACCAACCAAGCCACTTCCCAAAAAGCCCCGAACCCAGATTACCAAACCAACCAGACATCTACCTCCACCCATACTGCCACCCACTAAAGCCACCCCTGCACCTCAACCCTCCACTCAGCTTTCACAGGCTTCAACCCCTGCACCCAAAGTCACCCTTAGTATTCCCTCTGCCAATCCAGTGGTCAAAGGGATAGTTATCACTGAGTTGGGTGACTATACCCAATCAGGGATTAAGTCCCCTTCCTCCACCGGCAAGGGAAAAGCCATTCTCACCGAACCCCTCTCTTCTAAACCTAAATCTGCAGCACAGACTGCCATCGACATCGCTATGGAGGATGTTGATGAGAAGCTAAATGAACTCCTTGTGGTCTTTGATGAATATGTCCAGTACCGGACTATCAACCACATTGAGCTGTTCTATGGTAAGTTGCACAGATTGAAGAAGATGGAAGATGAAGTTCTGAAAGGAACCGAAACTGATGATGTTCGACTTGCGGTGCAGCGCAGAGAGTTATTTACGGTAAAACACAGATTCAGACTGGCCAATCTGCTTTTCACTGCCAAAAAGAAGAACTTCGATCCGCTTGCTCCAACTGCCAGAGATGATGGGGCTGTGATTGCTCAACTCGAGATGGATGTTCAGGCTCTATCCTTAGCTGTCCGTTTTCAACGACAGAAGCTAAGTATCTCCACTCCAGCCACAAGCCCGGATCATCCTTCTGCAAGCAAGACTCTGGCAGAACCATTTATCGAGGTTATTCCTTCTGCTGAAGCAAATCAGACAGAAGATCAGCCTGCAGAACTCGTACCAGAACAGACAGCGGAGCAGCCATTGCCTAATGCTCCGTCTGCAACAGATGATGAACCAATGAATGTTCTGTTGGACTCTCCGACAACATCTATTCCATTGAAGTCATCAGCCTCCCATGCACAACCCAGTCCAGCTGAAGCATGTGCAACAACTGAAGTACCAGACCTCATCGATCCGGATTTGGTGGTATCTACAGTGGTTGCAGCTCTCCAAGATGAGGAACCTTCCAGTCCCCACTCTCCTCCGGGACCATCAGATGAAGATTTGGCCTTCATTCACAATTTTTCTTCGGATCTGGTCACTCTGATCCGATCCGAAAGTCATCAAGCTGCCACTTCTTCCATCGTGCCGATTCCTGAAGAAGTTGACCCTGCTATGTCCTCATCAGATCACTCTCCCAGCCAGCTATCTGATGCACCTCCATCCCTGGCACGGACTATCCAGCACTTTTCTGATAACTGTCTGTCTTTAACTCAACGAATTCTAGAAGTTCATCAAAGTCAAAGAGTCACAACCTTGGACTTTGATTCTTTCAAAGAGAAGATGACTGCCAGTATCGGAAGCCTTCAGCGCGGCATCAACGATCTGTTTTCTCAACAAGCCTCCTACAAGAACAGTCTGAGGAAAGAGCAGGTCGAGTTAGCCACTGAAGTCAGAGCATCTGTTACTAATTCCCTCCGCGCTCAAGACGTTCGTCTTGACGCTATCAGCGCGCAGCTAGCCCAAGTTGTTGAATTTCTTCAAGAGATTGCTGCTGACAAAAAGGGGGAAAAGAAGACAGACTTCAAGCCGCCTCCAAGCTCAAGAAGATAGCAGTCTAAGTTGTTTAACTTGTCAGACTGTCTGTATTTAGGATTTCTTGGTGATCAATAAAATTCTTCTTTCGATTAAGTCCTTGTTCATTTATTTTGAACTATAATAAAGGCTTAAAAATAAGAAGATTTAATCAATCCAACTTAATGATGTTCATTTATTTTGAACAAAGAAGTAATCGATCCGAAAGCATTCGCTTCAGAGCTCTTATCAAGACTGGTTAAAAAGACTTAGAAGCTAGGTTTTGTCATCATCAAAAAGGGGGAATTTGTTAGTTCCGGACCTTATCGATGAGATTTTAAAGATGACAAAACAGTTCAGACCGGATCGATAGAAATCAGATTGACCAGATCGATTGGACTTAACAGAGCAAGATGGCAAAGCATTTCAGACCGGATCGATGGAAATTAGGCATACCAGATCGATCGGACAAAACAGAGCAAACTGATAAAGAATATTACATATCAGACCGGATCGATGGATTCCAGACTGACTAGATCAATGCTTCAGATCGATCTCAACCTTTATCAGATCAGAGCAGTCAAGGATACATATAAGATGGCTTCTCAGTCCGAATCATCAACGGTTATTTATTGCAGCATTTAATGCTGCAATTAATGCTACAATGGACCAAAGACTGAAGATTGCCATAATAGGTAAGAAGACAAAGAAGAGCTTACCTGACAGTCGCCGAAAGCATATACCAGAACGGCAAGTATCCTGAAGAAGAAGACTGTAGCTTTCTTAGAGTTTAAAAAGAGTCATAGTTGCACATTAAGGGAAACAATGCCGTTGCTACCTTCAACTATAAAAGGATGCAACAAAAAGAAGAAAAAGACTCTCGACTCTACAACTCACGCTGAGTAATTGAAAAATATACTAGAAAGCAAAACAGCACACGCTTACAAAGTTCAGAAGCTTTCGAGCTGAAGTTATTTATTTAAGCGCAATTACTTTGTAACATTTGATCATTGTAGGATCACTGTGCGCATTGTGTATTGAAAAATAGAAGTGAGCAACATATTGTAACTGTCAGACAGAGTATGTCTGAGCAGGTTGAGTGACTAGGAGTTTCAGACTGGTAGTGAGGTAAATCCAGCCTGAATCGGGTTTGTACAACAGGATTGTATAAATCAAAGTCTTCTAGTATAAACCTTCCTTAATTGGAAGAAGGGGAGACGTAGAAGGATTACACCACCTTCGAACTTCCAGAAACATATTCTGTGTTTTATCATTCTGCACTTAGCCATCGAGCTGTTCTTACTTATACAAGAGCAGACCGTTTCCGCACTTACTTCTTAGTGGTCTGTTCTGTTCAAAGAGTTGATTAAGTAACAGATTTCTTTCACTAATCCGAAAGAATTCACAAGGGATAAATTTTGTAAGGAGTGTTCATTCACCCCCCCCTCTCTAAACACTCCGGACCGATCCTAACACACTCAACTTTATGAAAGAAGATGATGAACAAAATGCTTCAGATTTTGATCTCTTTAATACTTGTTAAACTCGAAAATTGTGTTTAAATTCCAATCAATGATTGTTCTATTTATACTTGATCAAATTGTGCCTCCAAAGGACACCATTTGAATGCACCAAATCATGAAAAAATGCATTGAAACATGAGGAGACGCACCAATCTGCTAAACCTACACAGGGCGCGATCGATCGCGCCCTTTATATTTCAATTTTCTGTGTGGTTCGATCGATCGAGCCATGCAGAACTTTTCAACATTTTTTTCATTCGAGTTGCGATCGATTGGCCAACATACGACGATCGATTGTGGCTTCCAGTAGACTCTGACGTACAGATTCATTTCGTTTGATCTACGATGCTTAATTGTAATTCAATACCCACCATTTTTTCGAACAATCTTCCACATGAGTTAAATTAATGCATGATGAAATTGAGTGCCTTCAACGTATTGTTATGATATCTGGAGAGGTAGCTTGCGGATTTGAACCTTCCGTAGTAGTATTCAATCGGATTTACTTGACTTAATAGTGAACTTATAGTTTGAACTATTTAGTCGTGAATGTAAACCAAGACAATTGAACCCACAACATAACAACTCTAATCTTCGTATTGGTTTCTTACGGTTGTATCCGTTTCGGCCATGGACCACGCTTGGTTTCATAAGTGCTTTTCATCTTTGAAGCGGCCACACTTCGTACTCATGTAGGTTATCTCTTATAAGAGTATCTCGTTATACTCCACATATTCTTATATGTCTTAGGAATCATTAAAGACCTTTTGCATATCCTCATACCCATTTTGCAGGCTACACCCCTTATCATATGAATGGGTTTGGAGATTGAACTCTTAGGTGTTTATATCATCTCATAATTTTGTTGTTCCTTTCGAACCTAGATCTTGGGATCTCCAGTCACATAAGTTGGGTATCCACTACAAGATTTTGATTATATGGTTTTAAACACATTCCCCTCGATAAACTATATATTTGATCTCTAGGAAAACCTTTTGTAAGCGGATCCGCCATATTCTCCTTTGACTTCACATGGTCAATGGATATAACACCATTAGAGATCAATTGTTTGATGGTATTATGTCTACGACGTATATGTCTAGACTTACCATTATACATGCTACTTTGTGCCCTTCCCATAGCCAATTAGCTATCACAATTTTTTTTAATTGCAGGCACATGTTTTTCCCAACAAGAATTTTTTCCAAGAAACTTCTAAGCCATTCGGCTTCTTCTCCCGCTTTATCCAAATCTATGAATTCATTCCATAGTGGATCTAGCAATACAAGTTTGCTTGGTAGATTTCCACGACAATGCAGTCACTCCAATGGTAAACACATAACCACTTGTCGACTTGGAGCCTTGCGTGTCCGATATCCAATTTGCATCACTTCATCCTTCCAAAACAGCAGGATATCTTGTATAGTGCAATCCATAATCCAGGGTGTGTCTTAAATATTTAAGTACCATCGACAATACCTTCTAATGGTCATTGTTTGGTACTCGTGAATCTAATTAGTTTACCAATCGTATATGCAATATCAGGGCGTGCAGACTGCCAATTATCCTTGAGTATTCTAATTGCACGACAGGGTCTCCTTTATTTTTAACCAAATATAGATTCGGGTCATAGGGTATTTTTACAGATGACATGTCACTCGCGAGAAATTTCTCGAGTATTTTCTCAACATAATGAGGTTGCGACAACACTCGTCCTTCGGATATCTTGGAAATCTTAATTCCAAGTATTACATCAGTTTTACCCATAGTTTTCGTTTCAAAATGTTTTATTAACATTTTATTAGTCACGTTGATGATTTCTAAGTTGCTTCCCACTATGAGCATATCATCAACGTACAAGCATAGTATTACATATGCTTTATGTGTGTTTTTTATATATGCTTATTTGTCACACTCATTAATTTTGAAACCAATTGACAAGATTGTTTTGTCAAATTTTTCATGCCATTGTTTTGGCGCTTGCTTAAGACCATACAATGACTTAACGAGTCTACACACCTTTTTCTCTTGTCCGAGAACCACAAACCCCTCGTGTTGTTTCATATATATTTCTTCCTCAAGTTCCCCATTGAGGAATGCCGTTTTACATCCATTTGATGTATTTCTAAATTGTTTAGATCAGGGATATCGATGATCACTCTAATGGATTTAATTCTTGTGACTGGAGAATATGTGTCAAAGTAATCAAGACCTTCTTTTTGTCTATATCCCTTTGCCACGAGTCTCGCCTTGCACTTATCAATTGAACCATCAGACTTATATTTCCTTTTAAGAATCCATTTGCATTCTAACGGTTTACTTCCAGTTGGAAGGTATACAAATTCCCACATATGGTTTTGCATTATGGAATCTATCTCTCCATTAATAGCATCTTTCCACATAAGAGCATTAGAGCTAGATAATGCGTCACTAACCGATCTTGGTTCATTGTCTAATACGTATCTTATGAAGTCAGGACCATAAGTCTTAGCCACTTTGTTTCTCTTACTATGCCGTGGCTCTACTTTCTCAATAGAATCACGGCTAGCGTCTTCATACACTCTTTTCTTAGGGCATATTTCTTTGTTTTCTTTACAAGGAAACCTATCTTCAAAGAATACTGCATTCCTTGACTCAATGATTGTACCTTTGTGCACATCATCTATTTCCAAATTGTGAACCAGGCATCGATATGCACTACTATTATGTGCATATCCAATGAAAATGCAATCCATTGTTTATGGCCTATTTTTACTAGCTTTGGCTTTGGTATTTCTACCTTAGCCAAGCACTCCCACACTTTCAAGTATTTGTAGGAAGGCTTGTGAACTTTCCATAACTCATAAGGAGTTTCATCCTTACTTTTGTGTGGTATTTTGTATAAGATGGAGTTGCCAGAAAGGATTGCTTCCCCCCACAAGTTTTGGGGTAATGCAGAACTTATCAACATAGCATTCATGATCTCTTTTAGAGTACGATTCTTATGTTTGGCAATACCATTTGATTGCGGTGAATAAGAGGCAGTGGTTTGGTGAATAATGCCATACTCAGTGCAAAAGTCTTCAAAAAATTGCTCCATATTCTCCACCTCTATCGCTTCGAACATTCTTACCTCTATCGCTTCGAACATTCTTTATCTTTTTGCTCAGTTGATTTTCAACTTCATTCTTGTAGTGTTTAAATATTAACAAGGCCTCTTCTTTACTTCTTAGCAAAGAGACATAGCAGTATCTCGTACAATCATCAAGTACGTTTTCCCACATCTAGTTTCCACAAACTTTAGATCACATAGATCTGTATGAATTAATTCAAGAGGTGTCATAGTTCTTTCAATTGAATGGAATAGCGGTTTCGTTAACTTGGCCTCAACACAAATCTCACATTTATGTTACAAGTTAACATTTATTTGAGGCCATAAGTTTAATTTTACTAATTTGTTAAGTGAACCATAATTAACATGATCCAAATGATCATGCCATAAATTACAAGACTCAATCAAATAAGTAGAATCATTCACTTTATTGCTTTCAAATTGACGTATAAACGTCATTACATTCATTTTGAACAGGCTTTTCTTCATATAATATTTCCTACAAAAACTACATTTTTGGAGAGTACAATTTTACCAGATTCTAAAACTAGTCTAAAACCCGCCTTGACTATAACCGATCTGGATATCAGGTTCTTTCGGATATCAGGAACATGTAGGACATCTATCAGAGTCAACTCCTTTCCTGAAGTCATCTTGAGAACCACCTTCCCCAATCCAACTACCGGAGATGTAGTGGAGTTGCCCATGTAGAGCTGGCGCCCACTTATTGGAGTCTACGTGGAGAACATGGCTTTGTCCAAGCACACATGTCGGGTTGCACCAGAATCGACTAACCATTGTCCACCAAGTTCGCTTCAAAGATCACAGCGGTTAACATTAGATCATTCAAGTCTTTGCGTTCCCACTAATGTCTTTGTTACGACAATCCTTTGCCATATGATTAGATTGTCTACACTTGTAGCATTTACTTTTGAACTTCTCCACCTTTCCATTTTTGGAGGCCATACCATCTAACTTTCGCTTTGATCTGGTTGTTTGTTCAACTAGGTTAGCCCGTGGTTCCATTTGAAACCTACCCGCCTTCCTATCGGAAACCTTGTTGTCCTTCTTGATTCGTAGTCGAACCACAAGATCTTCAAGACTCATCTCCTTTTGTTTGTGTTTCAGATAGTTCCTGAAGTCCTTCCACATAGGAGACAATTTTTTCAATCATAATGGCGTCTTGGAATGAATCACTTAGACTCATTCCTTCCGCATTAATGTTGTAGGGTCTTCCTACCTTAACATCATCTTAAACACATATAATGGACTAAACATGCATTAATAACGTCTTGGGGTCCCGGTTGTAGTTTTGAGCTAATAAGATTTCAGGCCAACAATGAAATTTCAAAACTTAACTAATTACATTCTCAATAATGAATGTTAAAGCGATAGAATTATACTACTCCTAGAGTAGAGACTATCCAAAAGTCATGTATCCTATCTTCTTTCATGCTCCTTTTAGCTCACTGCCTCAACCCGACCCTTAGCCCTTCGGTCCAAAAGTGTACCTACAGGAAAACCCATCATGAGCATGTACATCGTTACTTAACATCATAAGACAATAGCATATAAATAAATGCATGAAAAATAATTGGTAACATATACTTCCTGGTTAATTGCATTAACCCTCTTTGGTTGTTCCTGTTTCATAGCCATGCATATAATCATTAATTCTTGACATGAATGATTAAAATCATCGTCTTATAAATATCATCAACTTACAACATCATCATCATATAAGCATTATCATCTTATAAATATCATCATCTTATAACATCATCATCATATAAGCATCATCATCTTATAGCATCATCATCTTATAGCATCATCATCTTATAATATCATCATCTCATAACATCATCATCATATAAGCATCATCATCTTATAGTATCATCATCTTATAGTGTCATCATCTTATAACTTCATCATCTTATAACATCATCATCTTATAACATCATCATCATATAAGCATCATAACAAAATATCACAGTAAATGTACGAAGTCTTGGTTAAGTAACTTGCTGGTTATTCGTTAACTTCTTTTTGTTGACCCTGATTTACCTTCATGCATATGGGCATCTTACCCCGTGGCATCTTACCACACAATAACATCGTATGGTCTCTTACCATATGGGCATCTTACCCCGTGGCATCTTACCACATAATAACATTGTATGACCTCTTACCATATGGGCATCTTACCCCGTGGCATCTTACCACATAATAACATTGTATGGCATCTTACCATATGTGCATCTTACCCCGTGGCATCTTACCACATAATAACATCGTATGGCCTCTTACCATATGAGCATCTTACCCCGTGGCATCTTACCACATAATAACATTGTATGGCATCTTACCATATGGGCATCTTACCCTTTTATAAACATCGTATAATATTATTATAAACTTACTTATCATATCGTCTTCATAAACATCATCATCTTAAACTTATTTATCACAATCATCATCATAAACATCATCATCATAAACTTACTTATCACAATCATCATCATAAACATCATCATCATAAACTTACTTATCACAATCATCATCATAAACATCATCATCATAAACTTACTTATCACAATCATCATCATAAACATCATCATCATAAACTTACTTATCACAATCATCATCATAGTCATCATAAATACTTATGCAATCAATGCATAGTCATAGTTAGGAGTGTGTTACCGTCCGATGCCCGTACGCTTCTTACGTACCTTAATTCCAAAAGTGGAGAAATTGAAGAACTCTATCTTCTCGATGTTGTTGGCACCTGGGATGGTTCCACACAACCATACAAATCGATATTAGAAGCTAAACAATAGCCAAATACCAAAAATTCAACAAAAATCATCATTTTCCATGTTTTACACAGTGGCGATCGATCGCTACTTGAGGCGATCGATCGCCTCGCTCTTTTGCCTTGCGGCGATCGATCGCTTAATTTTAGGCGATCGATCGCCTGCTACGTGAAATGGCTACTGGCCATCGGCGATCGATCACCTCATTTCAGGCGATCGATCGCCACCTGCTGGTGCGCGATTTCTCGCCATTTTTGTGCATTTTCAAAGCTCAATCTCATACCATACAAACCCAAACTTTCCAACAACACCAACATCATCATAACTCACTAAAACCCACATAAACACTTCAAAAATCATACCCCAACAACATACAACACATACACAAAATAAACCCATATAAATCACTTCAAAATCATCCCATTTCAAATCCAAACTTCATAAAACTTTAGGAAGGGTTCCATACCTCTTGAAGACTCCAAATCTTGACAAGAATCACACAAACACAAGTTTTGTGGAACTTTCCTTCTCCTTCCTTGGAGGATTTCGAAAATGGGGAATGGGAAGGGTTTTGGGAATGAATTGGGGATTTTTGAGGGAAAGGGTAAAGTGAGGGGAAGGAGGGTATAGTGGGGTATATGGGTTAATTAAATTGTACCCAAAAATTAACATGATGTATAAAATACCCCAACATGGTATTTTAAAAGCATTTTACAAAAATGCAACCAACTTCATTAAATCCATACTTTCCTCATAATTAAAATCAACACAATTAAATCATGTTAACACTTATTTTCCACACATAACTTAATCATCGCAATAATTCATCATATAAACATAATTAATGTCCAGATTGTCATTAATTAATTTCGGGGCATCACAAATGTCATGCAAAATCACTTGTAGATCTTGCACTTGCGTCATCACAGACTTGGTATCAACCATCTTGAAATTCAGGAACTGTCCAACTATGAATTTAATTGATTCTATCTATGGTTCATGTAGCCTACCTCAATTCATTAGGATTAAAAGCTTAGTTATTATTGTTGTATGTGTACACTTTGGAATATTATTGAAGCACTTTATATTCGTTTGCTTCAAGAAAAATCCCAAACTCGTGGCTATAAATTTGTTGGGGAAAAAAATAAATTAAAATGCATGTTAATTGTGTCTTTCGACGAGAGTCTCATTTTGAGTAATTGTTCCTATCGTATGATAAACACTGCAATGTTCATATGTAGAGTTTTTTTTAAGATTGAATTTTACCAAAAATGACAAAGGATATACACGTTGTTGTCCAAATTTCTCTTGCAATGTGTATCTTAGGAATGTAGTAACAAAAATAACAATGGCTTTGAAGTTTATGTCGAGGCGAGATTTGTAATCTCTGTCCTTAAGACAATATTGCCCCGTCTTGGTGTTAACAGTTTGCTTTGGCAATTTGTCTCTCAAGATACAACGACTATGATTTGTGATAGGAGCACTCCAAATCACAAATCCACAAACCACAAAGGTTTGAAAGCACTCAACTTTATGAAAGAAGAAGATGAACTAAATGCTTCAGATTTTGATCTCTCTATTACTTTTTAAACTCAAAAATTATGTTTTAAATCCCACCAAGGATTGTTCTATTTATAGTAGATCAAATTGTGCCTCCAAAGGTCATCATTTAGATGCACAAAATCATCAAAAAACGCATTGAAACATGAGGAGACACACCAATCTGCTGAACCTACACATGGCACGATAGATCGCGCCCTTTATACAATTTTCCGTGTGGCTCGATCGATCGAGCAATTGGCTGCGACCGATCGAGCCATGCATAACTTTTCAACATTTTTTCATTCGAGTTGTGATCGATAGGCCAACATACGACGATCGATCGTGGCTTCCAGTAGACTCCGACGTTGGATTCGTTCGTTTGATCTCCGATGCTTAATTGTAATTCAATACGCACCATTTTTTCCAACACACCCTGCACCAAAACCCACGCTATGTATGCTATCAGAGGAGGGATCGGACCAATTCGGGCCTAATATACGCAATATTTCCTTGCACTGCAAGGAGATAGTTATCGCAACTCGAACCCAGGTCACATGACAATAACTTTACCATTTACTATTATATCAAATATTTATGAACATTATAATGTATCATATCATGTTGAAATATATATAACAGAATGTTTGAAAATTAAATAAAAAAATAAATATTATATTGAATATAGAAAATTGTTTTTCAAAAAATAAAATGGAAATATGATGATTTGGATATATTAGATTCGATTGTCCAAATTTATTTTGAATATATGAACATCATATATCCAAATCAAATTTAGACATTTGGATATAACATAAAGATACCCCGGTTCATTTCTCCGACTTGACTCTAGTTAAATATTTAGGAGTCCCATACATTATACCTATTATATAAGTGACTAAGAGTCACTATTCCCATGAATAGTGTAACAGTTACTTTTTTAAATTTTTTAATAAATAATTTTTTTTTTATTTTAAATTTTAAATTATTTTTTATTTTTTAACAGTGATTTTTTTTAATTTCTTAATAAATAAAATATTTTTTTATTTTAAATTTTAAATTATTTTTATTTTTACCTATTATTATAATTTCTTAATAAATAAATTATTTTTTTATTTTAAATTTTTAATTATTTTTTATTTTTTATTTTTTTTACCTATTATAAATGTCTAAGAGTTCACTATTCCCATAAATAGTGTAACATTGACTTTTTTTAATTTCTTAATAATTTTTTTTTATTTTTGATTTTTTTTATTTTTTTATTTATTAATATTATTTTTAATATTTATTTACAACCTATTATATAAGTGTGTAAGAGTTCACTAAGTGTGCAAGGTTTGTAATTGTACTATTGCAAGAAATAGTAATAAATAGTAATTCACTATTTATTACAATTCTTTTTCTTAAAAAAATGTTTTTTTTCAAAAAATTATTTTTTGTTGATGCACGGGTTTAACCTGAACCGACTAGAAAAAAAATATATTAATCGATTGTTGATGCGCGCAACTTCAATTTATAGTAAGATGAACATCATGTTTTTTTTAAAAAAAGTTAGAGTCGGTCCTTTGGTTATTTTGTTTCCATTCAATTACAGTAACATGCTCGCTTTAATTTTTTTTGTTGATGATCGGGTTTGGCCTAAACCGACTAGGAGAAAATATATCTTGATTAGTTAATCATGCTCACAAATGTTATTTTTTTTCCAGTTTTTAGTGAGATGAGCATCATTTTTTTTTAAAAAAAGTTAGAGCAAGTCCTTTGTTATTTTTTCAATTCAATTACATTAGCATTGTCGTTTTTTTAAAAAATGTTTGTTAAAATAAGTTATTTGAAATGTTATTTTTGATCAACTTAAGAAAAAATTGACCAACATGCTGGTACCGGGCACCGCACCTTAAGAAAAAATTGACCAACATGCTGGTACCTGGCACCGCACCTTGTGCGGGGCCAATAAACTAGTATAATGTATACGGGAGAATTGGATTCTATGCGTGTACTACTGTACATCACCCAATGCAAAATCAAAGTGTGTTTGGTTCAACAAATGAACAAACAGAAGAGCATTCAATCCTGTACAATTGATATCAGAGTCAAGGTCGCGTATTCGATTCCCATGAGTTGCAAAGAGTGTAATTATTGGAGGAGGGATTGTTGTGGTTGAACAATTGTATCTACTTTGTGATCGGTCGAACACGTGGCGCTTGTGCCAGTGTATGGTTGAAAAGATTGATGTTGCTCTATTACCCTTAACTATAGTTATTGATAAAGCGTTAAGCACTCGATCTTACAGTTTTTGTCATACATATGTAGGCCTTCCTCCTACAACAACTTCGTTTGCGCCCTACAAAATTATTACAACATTTTACCTATAGATAGGTATAATTAGTGGAAATAAGAATTTATTATTGAACAAATTATACATAAAATTGGAAAGCTATACAAAAAAGATGATGGTGAATCATGTGCTCATCTTTTACCCTATAAATGTTTATCATAAGGTTTACAAAATGCCTCGTGTGGAATATTTTTATTAAAAATAATGTCTTGATGTACATGGATATGACTAGACTAATCGGTCACCCGAAACTATTTATCGATTCGGGTGGCGGACTCTACATTCGTTCCAACAAATGGTATCGGGTGAAGCCAAGATTTTGTTATGGGAAGGTGGAGAAAAATATAGTAGTCAGTCAGAGAGAAGCGGATGTATCTTCTAGGCCTGTAGTGGTCCACCCTCACACCACCCAAGTGGGGAAATATATGCATTTTGCATGAACTTTTTCAAGAACTTTATCTCCGATTCAATGAACACTAGCTCTTAATATCTCTTAGCTGTGCTTTTCCAACCCATATGCCCCCATAAAAGTTCGACCAACCATCTCTTTATATCTCTTAGCATGCATCACAATGTATCCAAGATATTCACACACCAAAGAGACACAGTGGAAAACAATGAAGATTCTATGTGATGTTTGCTGTGGAGAAGAAGCATCTGCGTTTTGCCCTGCAGATGAGGCTGCCCTCTGTCAAAACTGCGATATTCGAGTCCACAAAGCCAATAAACTAGCCGAAAAACACCCTCGGTTCTCTCTTCTCCATCCTCAATTTCAAGACTCACGATTATGTGACATGCAAGGTAAAAGAAACACGCATGATTTTCATACTTTATAATGTCCTATCATTTCATCACATTTGGATTGAAGGATTTAATTTCAACAATGGTTTGAAAATTTGGATTTGAAATTACTTCAATAATTAAGAATTTGAAATACCTTGGTACTGTTAAAAAATGTATTAAAATTAATGAAGTTGGATTTGAAATCCATGGATTCAAAATTAGCCAAACAATTTGAATGAATTTGTATTAATGATTTGAAATCCAAATCCATCAAATCCTTCCATCCAAATGGAGCATAAAAGTGTTTAGCACTTAAAGAGATAAATGGTAATTACATTGTTAGTCTCTAATATTTAACATTAAACTGGTTTTGTCTCTCATGCTTAACAGGTAATAAATTTAGTCTCTAAACTTTTTAAGACATAAATAATTGAATTGCATAATTTTATATAAAAATCGTGGTTTTTTTTATGTTACCCTTAACAGTGTGGTCATCAAGGGGGTAGAATGACGACCATATATTCCTACCTCTTTAGGATAAGGGTAGCATCAAATGAACTAATAATCATACCCATACTTAAAGTTTGCCCAAGAAAGAGAGGATACTCGTGCAAGAAACATATTTCCGCCTGAATTTGTTTGCTTTTCGTGGGTTCCTATCTGATAGAAAAGGATCCCATGATCCTGAACCGATATTACCTGGGATCGCAAATCCCAAGTTTGTCTATAAAGAGCAGATCTAATTGTATTAGTGTCTAGAATTGATTTCTTCTGTGTAATACTAATTGATAGTGCCTCATTGGTAAGTGCTACAAGATCTCGTGCATTGGAACCCATGGTTATGGACCCGAATCCGTTAGTATGGAACATTATCTTTTCCAAGTAAGTCCTCCCAAATTATTTCGGGTTTCCTTGATTTGTTTGCTTTTCGTGGGTATAGATCGGTTCAACAAACAAATCAAGGAAACTGGAAATAATTTGGGAGAATATATTCTCTTTCGTGGGCAATAGACTCCAGTTACGATTTTTGGGTAAAATTAGAGCAAAAATCAAATCCAAAGGTTCAATTTCAGGGGAAAAGCGATGGCACTTGACATTTTCCTTTAAGAGTTTGGATAGAGAGAGCCCACAAAGACTAGATCTAATTTCATGTAAATGGTTGATGGACCAAATCTATTAACTATTAAGCATGGACGACTAAATATATTTTAATGACAAATTTTAGAGATTGAAATGTAGTCACTCTGAAAAAAAAAGATGGTTAATATCTTCCCACATTTTCTTGATTGGTTTCACAGGAAAAGAGAGCACTATTCTTCTGTCAAGAAGACAGGTCATTGCTTTGCAAAGACTGTGACATTTCAACACACAAAGCCAATGAACACACAAAGAAGCACAACAGATTTCTACTTACCGGGGTTAAGCTTTCTGCAGCTGCTGCTTCATTTAACGTGGCAGCCTCATCCAGCGAATCAGTATCAAAAGCAAAGATCAAGAATTCACTTACAAGTGAAATTAATTACAGCCAAATATGATGGCCAATTTCTCAGAATCATCATCAAATCCTTGGGGGGATAATAATGAGTCGAGCAAAGCAGTGAGCCAAGTTTCGACCAGTAGCATGACAGATTATTTAACAGAGACTTTGCCCAGTTGGCATGTCGAAGATTTGATGGATCCTTTTTCTCGTCATGGTTCGCGATTTTTTGTTTGTATATTTACCAATCCTTAGTTCCTCACTAAAAGTACGAGACTTGATCATAGCTACCAGGAGGTGCAAAAGAACAAAGTTTGGATAAGAATATACTTAGTATTTGTCATTCTACACCCTTAATTACTACCATAGTATGTTAAATTCACATCATCAAAAATGGCCTTCAGCTAAAATTATAACAAGATAAGATGCATTAAAAAAATCCACCTTCAGATAACCACTTACATTTCATCGTGTGTTATGTGAACGAGTCGCGTGCTGAAGTGGAAATATATTAATGGAGTAGTAGGAATAGAATGTTTATCGTTGATTTATAATACTAATAGTCCCTCTTTTAAAATGCTCATACACTAATATGGAGTAAATGCAGATTTATGACCAGATGTCCCTCTTTACAAATGAAGATTTTGAAGGAAATTTTGGTGCTTTTACATCCGATGATCATACTACAGCTCAAGAACAAAGCTTGGCTAAAGTCTCTGAGAAAAGAAAGTGGTGAAATGTAGGAGGAAATAATGCGCAGAAGGGGTCTAGCTTCAGGATTGAAAGGGATTAGGAGACTGCTTCTAATAACTGAAAATAACAACAATTTTCACTATTATCTATTTAAAATTGTAATTTCTCCCATTTTACAACCCGTAAGTGAAAGTTCTTATCTGTGTACTTCATAAAGTGACCCCCAACATGGATGGTAGAAACCATCTTATACTTTTCATGCAATCTAGCCTCCTTCAAACATGTGATACTCTTCAAGAAATCCATTAAAAAAACAGTATGATTCTTCCATGTTTTCAATAACACAAATCCAGTACAGTATACTACTTGTGTATAAAGCAGGAGTATCTCTACAAACAATGCACACTCACAGCAATTTAAGGAATTTGTAAAGTGTAGATTTCCTCAAAATTGAGAAGGTTTAATCAGATCGTCTATCCGGGGTGATTAGCTTTTTAGTAGCTCGTGCTCAATTTAGAAACACATAAAAGTCACTAAAAATCTTGGCTGAGATTAAAAAGCATTCCTACTCTTTCCAAGAATGATGTCTTTAGCTTTGTTAATTTTAGAAGCAAGGTACTGGCTCTGGATGGTTTGCTACCATCACCCGTCTGTGCGCCTACTTATCAACTGGAGTGCTTTCCCTGAATCAAGTCAAACTGATGGTAAAAAAGAAAAAAATCACACGTGATTGTTGATATTAATTATTCATAAACCATATTTTATGGAAGACAGTAAATAAAAGGTCAAACAAGAATCAAAAGTTATAAAATCAATAATAAAAATGCCCATCAATTATTAACCAACTTGAGATAAGGCATATATCAACTTCAAGAATATTAAAAAGAAATCTAATTTGTTAGTGGTTAATTGCCAAAAGTAAATTACCTGACTCCAAGAATAAGAGCCGCTTCGCTCCTGGTCATTTTTGGCTCGAAACCTCCTTCATAAAATTTACGCATTCTACCGTTGGCGGCCTTGCCTAGAATGATGGCCAGGCTTGAATTCAATATCCACCAGCATAAGCAGTAGCGGCAGTGACAGCTATTCCTACTATTAAGGGTAAAGGCTGTTGCAAGTTTCAGCCATCAACTTCTCATAATGTGTGTAATTATTACCTCAAACAAAAATAAAAGAAATTGCAACAAATAACCAATCTAATTTGTATTTACGAGTAATAAAGTCATGCCATTGAAGATAAAGGAAGTAAAGCATAGTGGTGATTCTGACCGAGAACAATGAGCAAATCGATGGTGTGGGGCTGGATGTTGGTGAGGTTTTGGTGTCTTATTGCTCTCCACGGAGGCCAGTTTCCATGGGTCTGGGTTTCCCTCTTTGGCGGTGGTTGCACGAGCGGGATGAGCCTCCGACGACGGTATGTGAGGGATTTAGGAGAATCTCATGCATTATTTTGCGTAACTGACTAGTTGTACGAGTTCTCCATTTTGGTGCTTCTATATTATTATTATCTACTCTATCTTCTGTGTTGCCTGGTAAATATACTTTCGCTCGTTGTTGTCTTGTGTTGTATGTCGTTGGTTACCTTTGTGCCATTATTTTGCTTCTTTTATGGAGGTTATTTGGTTATATTTCACTGTTGGGGCAAAGCTTAGCTACGACTACCAGGCATTTATGTTTCGTTCGTCATTCAGTTGTGTTCCTGGGTTGCGCGGTTGTTTGTCTTTATCAGTTTATGCTTCTCGTTTCCTAATTCGTACCTTCAGATATGGTAGAAAGCAATTTCCCTACTCGACCAAACATTGGGCTGCATGGTTTGAGGGACAAGGATTGGCTATGCTGGTCACTGTACTCTCATGGTCAAGATCTTGTGCTGCTATGGTGATTCAAGCTACCATTTCACCGTTTAGTCCGCCCATTCCTCGTTGCGTAGTTGTGAGTGTCAATGCTACACGCTTATATCTTGCTGTTGTTTTTAGGTTGTTTAGTTGTAATACCCGAGTCTAATACTTGAATTTATGTTGGATATAGTAGTAAAACTGTTTAAATCTTCGCCGGAATTCACCGAAATATGACGAGGTCAATTTCATTAAAAAGATAACTCGTAGAGCTACCACTTTCATGCTTTGAGTTTTTGCCGAAAACTACCGGAGGAAGGGGAAAATTAATTTTGAAGTGTATCCTGTTTAGGTAGATTATATATAACTTTCTCGTCCGATGTCCAATTTGTGTGATTCCAAATCCAGATGAAAGTTAAGATATAGATCGACAACTTTTATTCAGACGTCTTTCACAAACTCGGTTGTTATGATACCCGAATTGACATAATAAGGGAGTGCTAATAATAATAATATTATTATTATTACTACGTGAACAAATATATATATATATATATATATATATATATATATATATATATATATATATATATATATATATATATATTGTTAGTTAACCGACTTAACACTTAATAGTTCTATATATATATATATACTCTGTATACAACTCACGCCCACACAATATCACAAAACGCACGCACACACACTTTCACAAACATCATCCAGAACACGAGCCGTAGGAGAGAAAGAGAGGGTTTTAGTGGTTTCATCAATTTTCGGACTCCGTAACGCCGTCGAAACGTCAAATAACATATTCGGAATCCTCGAATTATCATCTTAGATTTGAGGTACTTTTCTCTTGGTATTTCTAGTGTTTATGAAAAGCCTAAATTTTTAGTATTGGTAGAAAATTATGAAATTAATGTAGGTGATAGAGTAGATGATGATAAACAATATTTGACAATAAATTTTGAGATTATGATGTCATTTCAAGTTTATAGGAATTTTAATGTTAAAATTTAAGGTTATACCTTCAAATTCAATAAATTGGGGTATAAAATGAGTTACAAAAATTATACATAAAGAGCTATATAGCGATAGGATGAAATAAATTGCGTAAATGAATTAATTTTAGATAGCTGATCATAAATGAACTTTGATGAATTATTTGTTAAAATCAATTTGAATTGTGTATAGATTGACTGTCTCTTACCTAGGAATCAAGCAATATCAACTGGTGAAAGGTAAGTAAAAATCCATCTGCAACTACAATGCATGAACATAGTATTCCTTGTGATATTAATTGTGTTGGTGCTTGAATAAGGTGATATATATGTATTATTTGATGTTCAAAATATTTAATTGTTGTTGCATTGACTTAACTGTTCATTTGCATTTGCACGTGCATGCATAATATATGAGTATATTTGATGTCTGGCATGCACGACATTATTTTGAGAAAAAAGGAAAATATTTTGTTGACCACTGCTATGACACCGAGGTTTGCGAGACAGACTTATATGATATGTTGAGTATAGCGGTGGGGTACTCCTCAGAGGATTAAAAGGGTTGTTAGAGATGTGCCCTTGGTAATCATGAGGGGATGGACCTGTAATACCCTTGTCCCACATTGGTTGTGGATGAAAATTTAAAGTGGTTTATAAAGGCTTACAATGGACTATTATAGCAACTTGGGTTAACCATTTTCGTAGAGCGAGGACGGATACGAAGTAGTTGCTATAAGAGCCCATTGTGCAGTCGCGCTTGCGCGGGCCTGGGCTCGGGGCGTGACAGAATGGTATCAGAGCCGGTTACCGGCAGGCAACACCGGGAGATAAGTGCTATGCGGGGCAAAGTGCTACGTGCGTGGGAGCCACCTCTTGAGCCTAAAGGGGCAAAGTGCTACACGACGGGGGCCACCTCTTGAACCTGTGGGGCAAAGTGCCACGTGCGTGGGAGCCACCTCTTGAACCTGCGGGGCAAAGTGCTACATGACGGGAGCCACCTCTTGAACCTGTAGGAGCCACCTCTAGATTCCCGGTGCCGGTGGATCGATGAGTTAGGTCGCGACGAGGACGTCGCGTTCTAAAGGAGGGGTGATTGTAATACCCTTGTCCCACATTGGTTGTGGATGAAAATTTAAAGTGGTTTATAAAGGCTTACAATGGACTATTATAGCAACTTGGGTTAACCATTTTCGTAGAGCGAGGACGGATACGAAGTAGTTGCTATAAGAGCCCATTGTGCAGTCGCGCTTGCACGGGCCTGGGCTCGGGGCGCGACAGGACCACTTGCTGATATTCTTCTTTTGATTGATGCTGCGGGTGGGATACTTCTCGGGTGACCGCAGAGGTTGTTCGGTGATGTGCCTCTGGGGGTCACGGGAGGATGGACCATTCGACTGTATCAATCCACTATATTGGCTGTGTGCCTATGGCTGTGTGCCTATTGATATTGTTCAGAGCTCTGTTCCGGTGCATAGTAGGTGGGTCAAGGGGCCCAGGAAAAATATGATCTGATAAAATGTTATGTATTTTCGAGTATGCATCTTGGTATACATGTTATTGATGTCTCATGTCATTTTCATAGCATGCATGATTTTTATTTACTGGGCATTAGCTCATGTAGTTCATGCATTGTAGGTGAGCATGACGATATATGAGACTCAGACTTACTGAGCAGGGTGATGCGCTCCTACGGCTTTCTGAGATCTGTTGTACATGGATGACGACCTGCTGGGCTATGGGGTTATCTCTGTGTGATTGCGATTCATATATATATGATGGTGTTTCTGGTGTTCTGGATTTTGATTTTTGTATCCAGATGTGATATAAACAGAGGAGATGTTGTTGAAATTTTTATAAAGAGTATTTCTATAAACATGATAAATGGTATCTTTATAAATTGGGGTGTGACATTAAGTGGTATCAGAGCACGGTTTTGGTTCTGTAGACTGTCCATGTACACGAGCTCAGAACTTGTGGAGCACAACCATGCCAGTAAGTTTTATTTTATCATGTCATGTTTTATATGTTTTCTACATTTGTTTATTTTCAATGTGTTATCATGTTTTATATGTTTTCTACATTTGTTTATTTTCAATGTGTTACTTGCTAGTGCAGAATGGTAAAGATAATAACATACTGATTAACTTTAAAATGGAAAAGAATGAAAGAATGGGGGCTAGACAAATGTTTGATGCAATGTCCGAAGGGGAGATGGAGTTTACAGATAAAAAAAAAATAGATTTGTTTTGTGTATACATGAAATGAACAACTCAAGAGCAAAATCATGATAAATGAAGATGAAAATGGTGAATTATGTAAATGAGTGAAGTAAGAATGTGAGAAAATGTAGAGCAACTTCCAGTTCATTCAAAATCATTTATGAAATGATAGCCAAATATCCAGAACTCTTCAGGTAAGTAAAATTTCGGGGACGAAATTTTTATAAGGAGGGGAGAATGTAATACCCGAGTCTAATACTTGAATTTATGTTGGATATAGTAGTAACTATTTAAATCTTCGCCGGAATTCCCCGAAATATGACGAGGTCAATTTCATTAAAAAGATAACTCGTAGAGCTACCACTTTCATGTTTTGAGTTTTTGCCGAAAACTACCGGAGGAAGGGGAAAATTAATTTTGAAGTGTATCCTGTTTAGGTAGATTATATATAACTTTCTCGTCCGATGTCCAATTTGTGTGATTCCAAATCCAGATGAAAGTTAAGATATAGATCGACAACTTTTATTCAGACGTCTTTCACAAACTCGGTTGTTATGATACCCGAATTGACATAATAAGGGAGTGCTAATAATAATAATAATAATATTACTACGTGAACAAATATATATATATATATATATATTTTTTGTTAGTTAACCGACTTAACACTTAATAGTTCTATATATATATATATACTCTGTATACAACTCACGCCCACACAATATCACAAAACGCACGCACACACACTTTCACACACATCATCCAGAACACGAGCCGTAGGAGAGAAAGAGAGGGTTTTAGTGGTTTCATCAATTTTCGGACTCCGTAACGCCGTCGAAACGTCAAATAAATTACATACTCGGAATCCTCGAATTATCATCTTCGATTTGAGGTACTTTTCTCTTGGTATTTCTAGTGTTTATGAAAAGCCTAAATTTTTAGTATTGCTAGAAAATTATGAAATTAATGTAGGTGATATAGTAGATGATGATAAACAATATTTGACAAGAAATTTTGAGATTATGTTGTCATTTCAAGTTTATAGGAATTTTAATGTTAAAATTTAAGGTTATACCTCCAAATTCAATAAATTGGGGTATAAAATGAGTTACAAAAATTGTACATAAAGAGCTATATAGCGATAGGATGAAATAAATTGCGTAAATGAATTAATTTTAGATAGCTAATCATAAATGAACTTTGATGAATTATTTGTTAAAATCAATATTTGAATTGTGTATAGATTGACTGTCTCTTACCTACGAATCAAGCAATATCAACTGGTGAAAGGTAAGTAAAAATCCATCTGCAACTACAATGCATGAACATAGTATTCCTTGGGATATTAATTGTGTTGGTGCTTGAATAAGGTGATATATATGTATTAATTGATGTTCAAAATATTTAATTGTTGTTGCATTGACTTAACTGTTCATTTGGATTTGCACGTGCATGCATAATATATGAGTATATTTGATGTCTGGCATGCACGACATTATTTTGAGAAAAAAGGAAAATATTTTGTTGACCACTGCTATGACACCGAGGTTTGCGAGGCGGACTTATATGATATGTTGAGTATAGCGGTGGGGTACTCCTCAGAGGATTAAAAGAGTTGTTAGAGATGTGCCCTTGGTAATCATGAGGGGATGGACCACTTGCTGATATTCTTCTTTTGATTGATGTTGCGGGTGGGATACTTCTCGGGTGACCACAGAGGTTGTTCGGTGATGTGCCTCTCGAGGTCACGGGAGGATGGACCATTCGACTGTATCAATCCACTATATTGGCTGTGTGCCTATTGATATTGTTCAGAGCTCTGTTCCGGTGCATAGTAGGTGGGTCAAGGGGCCCAGGAAAATATGATCTGATAAAATGTTATGTATTTTCGAGTATGCATCTTGGTATACATGTTATTGATGTCTCATGTCATTTTCATAGCATGCATGATTTTTATTTACTGGGCATTAGCTCATGTAGTTCATGCATTGTAGGTGAGCATGACGATATCTGAGACTCAGACTTACTGAGCAGGGTGATGCGCTCCTACGGCTTTCTGAGATCTGTTGTACATGGATGACGACCTGCTGGACTATGGGGTTATCTCTGTGTGATTGCGATTCATATATATATGATGGTGTTTCTGGTGTTATGGATTTTGATTTTTGTATCCAGATGTGATATAAACAGAGGAGATGTTGAAATTTTTATAAAGAGTATTTCTATAAACATGATAAATGGTATCTTTATAAATTGGGGTGTGACATTAGTCGCATTTTGGGCGATTATGGCTGGATATTCGATGTACATGTTAGTTTTATTATCATGTTTTCTGTTACAAAAAATTTGATACTTGAGAGTTTTCTCAGTTTTTGTGTTCCACTGTGCTTCAATTACATCGGTTGGAATCCAAAGCCAACAATTCTCCCCAAAAATTGCTCACCATCATGCCTCATAGATACCACAACGTTAATGATCATGATATGCTCACCAGATCCTCCGCCAACAAGTTGAAGTGTTGAGTTCCCGCATGGAAAATTTAATACCTCCAACTACAACAGGGGCTAATATTAATCCTTTAGAATTGCTTGACGTACCACATGACATGTACCGAGTCGTAGCACCATCACCTCCTCCTGCCGTCAACGATGATCATCATTGGGATCTGCGTTCAAGGTATAGATTCCAGATTTCCATGGGACACTACAACCTGAAGAATTGTTGGATTGGCTTACAACGGTGGTTTGATGAAATCTTATCATTCAAGGACGGTTCCATGCATAAACAAGCTGTGCTCATGGTAACGCGATTTTGAGGCCGAGCTGCTGCTTGGTGGCATCAAATTAAAACTTCACGATCTCGGGATGGCAAGGCACCGATTCAATCATGGGAAAAATTGTAGGAGCTCATACGATGCATGTTTTTACTTTACAATTATGAACAGACGCTTTAGCAAAGATTGCAGAATCCGAGGCAAGTTTCTAAGTCAAGGAGTGACTACGCGACTGATTTTTTTCTCCCCACGAGTAAAAACGTCAATGAAGGAGAAGATCAGCTGGTGTCCCATTTTATTAGGGACCTTCGATAAAAAATTCATGGTCTCTGCCCAACAATCCTCTGCCACATAGGTCCACATCACTCTAGGTCTACCTGTCGGCCAACTTCCTACACATGCTCATGTAACTCCCAGTTCAGCACTTGCCCTTCCACCTGCCAACCATGCCACTACCCAGGGGCTCCGTGTTTCACATGTGGTGAATTGGGTCATTGTGCCTCCGTGTGTCCAAGTGCTGCACGACCGGGCGTTTTGGCTGACGAGGTCAAATCCAACTTTGAAAACATTAACCCTCCTTTGGAAACTGAGCAATTAAGTGTAACAGAAATCGTCGAGGGAGATATTGATTAGTCCTTGATTCTCCGCCACACTAATTTGTTCCAACCCACATGTGCTATCGACCCTCTAGATTCAAGGGTGAATCCTTCCAACCCCTGAGAGAATGATGAGAAGATGAATTAAGAGATCAATCTTTATCTTCATATTAAATTAGTAGATGGTGTTAGGGACCTAAATATTATTGGGCATAGACCTACACAAGCCCATGAGTTGCACATTTTAGAATAGTCTAGAATTAGGGACGAAAATAAAAGGTGGGGGAGGGGAAAGCTTATCATTCAATCTGTCATTTTATTTGCATGTTAGTTACTAGCAGTGGCTAGAAGGATTCGTCCTTGTTACAGAGTAAACCCTGGGAGTTTTTCTTTTTATATTTCAGCCCACTTCAGCATATATTCAATCAAAGTCCTTATCAATTTCCTATACATTTCCTATGTATTTGTGTTTTCTTCTCTATGGCCTTCCAAATTGTGTGGCTATTCAACCAGTGATCTAACAAATGGTCCGACCTGCCATGGCCACCACAGAGCTCGATGAAGCATGAAGACGAGAAACAAAATCTCAACTTGCTTTGTGTATGATGCACTGCAGACATTCATCGGTGTTGATCCCATCCAATGGATTCTGACAGCGGAGTGTTATTTTCAGACCAATTGACACCATGGCATCACAGGATACATATTGCATTTATGAGTATGGAAGGAACGACAATAGATAGGTTTTATTGGCTAATTCAAAATGATCTCGATATTGAATGGGACCAATTTATTATAGAAGTATTGAAGCAATTTGCGACGGGCGAAGCAGACACTTTGACTCAAGATGTAAAGGAAACCAGTGAATCAAAACAAGCTGCGGAAACATATGAAGAAACTTGTGATGCCTGTAACTTAATTATCTTAATTAAATTGAGTTTAATGTGATAATCAATGGGTGATTATGAATGAGTGTGATTCTGCATTTGGACTCGGTTTGAGATAAATCGAGTGTGGTTTAATTTCTTTGATTGAGTCACAATTATTGAACTAATAAATGGTTGAGATGATCATATGAATTATGAAAGTAATTTTTCCGACGGACCGATCCATCGGTCGGATGAGACCATTTTATTGGTCCATAGATGCTTAATGCTTGGATTTGAAATAATGATGTTGAGCATAAGTGTTATGCCAAAGAAGGATAGTTTATGATATTTTGGGAAAGTCACTAACAACGGAATACGATTATCTTAATGACAAACCTTAGAAACCTATATACTACTTGATCGAGGTAATTGATAACTCAAGTTGATAAATAATGTAATGTAATGGTTTGAGTAGTATACAGAGTATGTTGAATCGTTATTGATTTTATGTGTGAGGCATGACAAATCTATGTTATAAAGGATTAATGAGTTATTGATACTGAATTGATATTCGATATAGATATATTACGGGCCTCTGGTTGTCGGGGATGTCCAAATCATATCGTCGACCTTATCCAAACCTGCGTTGTGTTGTCACCTGGGAAGGCTCTACACAATTGCACAACTCAATATTAGAAGACATATAATAGTCCATCACAAAAAATCCAAACCAAATAATCATAATGGGTCGATAAAAGCTCCCAGAACTCAAAAGAGAACACAAAATATACAATCAGCACAATCGCTTTACCAATCGATCGGTCACCACTACCGATCGATCGGTAAAAACCCATAAATATGATTTTTGCTACGGCTTTGCACCGATCGATCGCTAGCCACCATCGATCGATCGGTAAATACCCAAAGATTTACCCATCGCTACGCACTTGCATCGATCGATCGCTACAATGCTACCGATCGATCGGTCGCTGCACATTTTCGGAAAAAACACCATTTTTGCATATACAATCCTTGCCAAAACCATATACAACCCAACCCAAGATAAATCCTCAACCCAATACATAATATACCTCAAAACACAACATAATAAACATAAAACTACCACATTCATATCAAATCCATTTTCTTCCACAAAATACAAACCCAACATTCATCAATACATGCTCAAACATTAAGCAAGAAGATTTCTTACACTTACACTCAAATTCTAGCAAGAAGTCAAACACTACAAGCTTCCAAGTCTCTTCTCCTCTTTCTCTATTTTGATCGATGAAATGGGGGTTTGGGAGGATTTGAGTGATAGAGAGTGAGTTGAGTGAAATGAAGGGAAATAAGGGGTAGGGTATGGTGTAGTAATATAACAGTGGGTTTAGTTTGTGTCCCATTATTTAGCATGATGTATTAAAATATTCTTACATGATATTTTAAAAGCATTTACCGAAAATGCACCATAATCACAATTTACATGCTTTTTCTACATCAGTAGAACAAAAGTCAACATATCATGCCAAATCAACATTTCCCCAATATGCATCACGTGCACCCTGAAATGTATTGCAAGTTCATGCCCACCGCATAACTATACATTTCACAATCATAATAATAATCATAACATCATAATTATTAATAGAAGCCATAAACACATGATTAATTCAGGGATATCACAGTCACTGTAAAACCCCAAATTTCTGCCCCCACTTTATTCCCTAAACTTATTACCCAATTATTATTTCCTAAACTTATTACCCAATTATTATTCTATCTTTTAAATACCTAATAAATCACCCAAATAATACCCCACCTTTAACACACCTTAATCATTGCCATGGAAAGGCTAGAATCTTGGGACCTTCCACCCCAAAATTTCCCACCCTAGCTACATATAACCACCATGCCTTAACCCTATATCACTACTCACCATTTTTGAATTTTGGCTCTCACACCACACACAAATTTCGAAAATCCTTCAAGGTAGATAGGAGGAGTTTCTCACCACCTTCCCAACCCGGATCTCGCTTCGGTTATCCATCATTGTAAATGAGTTTTTGCTATACTCCATTTCGTTTTCAAACCTTATGTATGTTTTTAAACTTCGATTGAACAACATTACAAAACGCATGTTTGTAAATCAAATAAGTATGTGACATGATCATGAACGAAGGACTTTGCGGAGCAAAGTGCTACGTGAGTAGGAGCCACCTCTTGATTCGGCGGGGCAAGGTGCTACATGATGTGGACGTGCCACATTCATGGGAGCCACCTCTTGATCCTTAAGAGCAAAGTGCTATGCCACGGGAGCCACCTCTTGAATCCAATAAGTATATGTGAAAATGTGGAGAAATGTGTTTATGTGTTTTTATGCCAAGATCTATGATTTTAGAATTGTTTAAAATGATTTCTGTTATAAAGCTATATGTGTTTTTACTGTTCAATCGGCCCCTACTTGCTGGGTGTTTTCCCAAACACTCACCCCCCTTACCTCCTCTCCCAGACAAAATCGAGGAAGAAGATATCGAAGAAGAGGAACAAGAGCAATTCTGGGGATGGTGATCCACTAGAAGTCTCAAGAAGATTTATTACTTATTTACGTTTCCGCACTTTGATTTTTAGAACGAGACTTTTGGATCTCGTATTTAAAGTTGTAATGACATTTTAATTGACTATGGAATAAAAGACTGGTTTTAATATAGATCTGTACACGAGGCTTGTTGTGTCCAAATATCATGTTTGGATTCGACGCCGGTGTCACGCACTCCGGTCTCGGGGCGTGACATTTTAGTGGTATCAGAGCGAAACCAGGTTCCATGATACCGTTGGGAAAAGATTTTTTTGGTTCATATAAATCAACCGAATTATAAATCCCGGATCTAATAGACAACTGATTAAATCGAAAATCAGTTGTAATCCAAAATCTGAAAAGAATACAAAATTTTTTAAAAAAAAAAACTTTCGAAAATATAGAAATCTGGAATTCTGAAAAAAAAATAATAATAAGATAAACGAAGCAGCAACCGCGAGCAAACCGCCGCGTCGCCGCTGCCCTTCGTCGGAACGTCGACTCACCACCTTGAACGCCTCCCTGAGACGAAGCTACGACACCAGGAATCGAGCTGAATGGAAGGCGTTAGCATGACCGATTTCGAGATCGAAATTCGTGCACTGTGGACTCGTCAATTTTTCGATCTCTTACCGCCGACCACCGTCGACCACCTCGACGAACCACCAAGGCCGACGATCATAGACGAACAAAAGCCCCCTGTCAATTGCAAAATCCGTTCACTGTTGGATGAACAATCGCCAATCAAATTATCGTCCTTATGAACCCTAATTCAGCCGAAAATTAGACCTCCGATTTCTCCCTGATTCTAACGCGAAAAATAAATTAAATTCGGGTCTAATTATCATCCCTAATAAAAGCCCTTTACCTTTTCCAACTCACAAACAAAGGAAGGTTGTTAATTGAGGACCGAAAATCTAGCCCTTAGAACCCTAAAATGTGGAAATATTCCAAATGCGTATTCCCATCAATCCGAACGTGAAATTTAAATTAATTCGGGGTAAATATTCCACATGACATATATGTTAAAAGCCCTCTGTAAAATTCAAATTAACAACAAGGGAAGGCCTCCGATTTTGAGCATAAATCACGCAAGAACCCTAATTTGCAGATTTTCAGCATCCGATTTGACTGATAATTCGAACACAAAATTCCAATTAATTTCGGTATGTCAATTGTAATTGTCTCCATAATAAAAGCCCCTTATTGATTTCGAATTATAAACGTGGTAAGGCGATCAATTTCGAGCCGCAATTCACGCCCTATAAACCCTAAATGACGAAATTTTTTACCAACGATTTCGCTATCAATTCGAACATATATTTCAAATTAATTTCGGGTTTTTGACCGATATTTAATCCCTACCAAAAACCCCTTATCAAACTGAAATTATAAATTAGTAAAGTGCTCAATTTCGAAACATGATTTACGCCTCATAAGAACCCTAAATTTTGAAAACTTTCATTACCTATTTAATCGAACTTTCGAACATAAAAATCAAATTAAATTCGTGATCCTTGCTCGAAATAATACCAGTAGTAAAAGCCCTATGATTTGGACGGATTACAGATAAGGAAAGGACACCAATTTTGAACCACAACTCACGCCCTAAAAGAACCACAATTACTCAAACCAACAATTCCTCTTAAATTCGTAAGTCAAATCCAAATTCATCATGGGTTACTGATTAATTTAGGATACCCATCAAAACCCCCAAGTCAAGTTCGAAAAAATATTTATATATATATATATATATATATATATATATAATAATATAAATAAATAAATAAATAAATTTGAGATCAATGTTCTTGTAATTATTCCTTATCATTGTTATTAATCCCCAAATTTAATATATATCCACTCCCTTGAAATTAGGTAATGACGACCCGCGCTTCGACCAATATGATCCGGAATCTAGAATGTGAAGTAGAGGGACTCAAGCAAAACATAACCGAGCTTCTCGAGATAAGGGACCATCTACACCAAGATGTTCAACGTTTTTCCTATTACTACCACCACTCTGACGAACAGCTCTGGGAAGCAAAGGAAGAAATAGCTAGGCTCGATACTCTACGCAGGGTCGCAAATGCAAGGCTTCAGACGTCGAATCAAGAGATAGAACAACTAAGAGCTCGGAATGAGACACTGGAGATTTCTAACGAACACTTGACAGAGACCAATAATGGGATGTTGTTCGCCCTAAACAACTTGCAAGAGATCAACGATAATCTTCAAGGAGAAGAAGACCCCGAAGAGGAACCTATGGAAGAGGAAGAAAACCATGAAGAAGAGCATATGGAAGAGGGAGAAGACGAGGAAGAGTTGGGCGACGGAGAAGTGATAGACTAGCTCGTAGAATGATTATGCCAAGATGTTTTAGAAGCACTTTAAATTAAATAAATTCGCTAGAAGCTTGACTCATTTGATTTAATTGTAAGCATTTCCAGTTATTAATAAAAGTATCGATTTTCTGTTCTACCTACTTCCAATGTGACCTATTTCTATACACCTTTGCACAACAACCTTAGAATTATTCAAATTGTAGGAAATGGCTGGACGACCTCCTCGTCAAAACCGCAACCCTCGCTACGCTTTTCCTCCCAACAATGGCAGTGTTAACGAGGCAGACAGAAACCAGGATCCTCCACCATCGCCTCCAAGGGTGGGTTTAAACCGTGAGGATTTGATGGCAATCGCGACTATTGTGACTACAACTCTTCAAAGATTTGTAAACCCAGCAGCCAACCAACCACCACTACCATCGGTCCAGCAACCACAAGGGATCAAGTATCATTACGAATCCCTTCGTAAAAATCGAGTATCAACTTACGATGGAAACCCTGACCCAGAAATAGCTCAAAACTGGCTAAAAGAAGTTGAAAATCATCACCGATTGCTTGAAGTACCTCAAGATATCAAGGTTGACGTCACGACGCCTTTTCTCGTGGACCAAGCTCAAAAGTGGTGGGAAAGCATATCCCCATCTTTGACAGAAGCAGGACCGATCACTTGGCAAGGTTCCCCATCGCATTCCTGAAGCAGTACTTTCCAGCAGCAGTTCGAATCCAAAAGTTGAGTGAATTTGACAATCTGATGCAGACCCCTGGGATGTCAGTAATAGATTACTCTTCGAGGTTTCATGCCCTTGGAACCTACGCCCCAACCATCATGGCAGATGAAAGCTTAAAAATACATCGTTTCAAAAAGGGTTTGAACAGTCGAATCCAGTCAGCTCTGGCAATATTTGAAACCACTAACCTTGGGGACCTAATGGGGGCAGCCATTAGAGCCGAGGCCGACATCCAACGTCGAGAGGAAGAGTTCAAACCCAAACGACCTCCACCTCAACGACCATTTGACAATGACCAAAGATTTAAGAGACCGAACCAGTACAGCAAGGGAGCTGCTTTTTCACAGACTAATAAGGCCATTCCTAAATGCCCTTTATGCGACCTATCACATACTGGAGAGTGTCGTAAGGTGAGTGGAGCATGCTTCCGATGCGGTAAATTTGGTCATAGAATCGCAGATTGTCCTGAGGAGGATAAAAAGGGATTTAACACAAACGCTGGAGGTCCACCGATCAAACCAAAAGAAAGCAAACCCAATGCCCGAGTCTATGCAATAACTCAGGAAGAAGCATAGGATGCGAGTGACGTCGTGGCAGGTACCATTTTACTGAAGAAATTATATGCTTATGTATTGTTTGATTGTGGTGCCACACACTCGTTTTTTGTCAAAAAGGTTTGCTAAGAAGTTAAAACTTAGGCTTGTTTTACTCGATGAACCATATAGAGTGGCGACCCCCGCCAACAAAACTCTAGAGACAAATAAGATCCATCTAGACTGCAAGATTAGCATAAATGATAAAACATTTAGCGCTGACTTGATTCAACTCGACATGGTAGAATTTGATGTCATTTTAGGTATGGATTGGTTAGCTAGACACCATGCAATATGTTGAGCCTTAAACGCATGGTTGTGTTTAATGCGCTAAATTATCCCCGGTCAATCTTTGAGTTTTGATGATCAACAAAACTTGTGTTTGTTATACTAATGCATCTACTTAGTGTGCAGATTAAGTGATGTAAAGTGGATTGGAATGATGATTTTCAAGTGTGTGCAATCTGGTCTGGATCGCCCCAGGCGATGGTGATCATCGCCCCAGGCGATGGGTGTCATGCCAGGCATCGCCACGCACATCGACAGAAGCGATGGCTAGGCGAGCATGCGGGGAAGATCGCCCCAGGCGATGGTGACCAACGCTTGAGGCGATGGCAGCCACAAGGACTTCGCCCCAGCACATCGACTGAAGCGACGCCGAGGTTTGGCGCGGGCATGCACGCAGGGAGATCGCCCGAGGCGATGACACGAACGCCTGAGGCGATGGGCTGGAACGCCTGAGGCGATGTGGAGATCGTTTGAGGCGATGCATGATTTCAGGCTGCTGAAGCTACGGCATTGGGATTTGACTTGGATCGCCTGAGGCGATCCAGCGATCGCCTGAGGCGATGCGTGATTTTTGCTGACCGTTGGGGCGCGGCGATGGTGATCGCCTGAGGCGATGGCTGAGGCGATCGAGGAGTGATTCAAGCCTTATTTGAAGCAACGGCTAGTAGGAGCCTTGGGGGCCTCCTACACTATAAATATGGATGCTTTGGAGCATTTTGAAGCTAAGAAACAAGTCTACAAACTATACCAAAGCTTTGATATTCTTGAATAGCATTACAAACTCCATACATTGTTGTTGTATTGGAGCTAGTAATTGTTTCCATTTGTTAAGTCTTGTTGTCTTCGTGTGAGTACACCGTGAAGGTGCTTTTTGGTTTGATTTCTTGTAAAGGTCCTCCAACACCAAAGCAAGTTGGAAAATTGTAAAGTCATCAACAAGTCTAGTTGGTGCAAGTGTGTGGCTATCCTTGGAGCCCTTAAGGCCAAGAAGACTCGTGAAGAGTGTTGGTAGCTCGGGAAGAGCTTTATATACTCGTGAAGGGTATTGTGCTCGGGAAGAGCGTTGTGTACTCGGGAAGAGTAGTGTGCTCGGGAAGAGCGTTGTAACTCGGGAAGAGTTTTTGTGTGGCTAACTTGGAGCCCTCAAGGCCAAGACAAATTGTTCTAGTGGAACCTCGGTTGGAGGCTATCTAACCGGGAAGAGGAGACGTAGGCGATTCATCGCCGAACTTCTATAACAAATCCTTTTGTTATTTATTGCTTTATTTCCTTTACGCATTTATTTATTTTATTCTTTGCATTATCGATTGACTAAAGGCTTCCGCAAGCGCAAAATATTTTATTTTTACAAACTCATTTTAAAACGCTAAAGTAGCCAAGGAATCTCATTCACCCCCCCTCTTCGATTCCAACAAGTGGTATCAGAGCCATTTGATTTTTGTTTTAAATCAAAAATTTTATATGGCTAATCTAGCAAATGAGTTTGCTCAAGGTCAATCGACAAATCGCCCTTCGCTTTTCACGGGTGATAACTACGGTTATTGGAAGAATAGAATTTCTCTATACATCCAATCCGTAGATTATGATCTATGGAAAATCATAGTGAAAGGTCCACATATTCCTTTAAAGGGAGTTGGGGGAATTAGTGTTCCCAAAGAAATGGACGATTTCAATAGAGCGGATATGATATTAATTTCACAAAATGCTAAAGCGATTAATATTTTGCATTGTGCCTTAGATATGAAGGAGTACAACCGGATCTCAATGTGCTCAACGGCAAAGGAAATTTGGGACAAATTGCAAATTTGTCATGAGGGCACTAATCAAGTAAAGGAGACCAAGATTGATCTATTGCAACTCAAGTATGAAACCTTTGAGATGGAGTCCGGAGAAGAAGTTGATTCCATGTTTAGGAGGCTCACCCTTATCATAAATGAGCTTGCCCAACTTGGAGAGAAGTACCCTCCAAAGCAAATATGGAGGAGAGCACTAAGAGCCTTACCAAAGGAATGGGATGCAAAGAGGACGGCAATTATCGAGTCCAACAAAGGAGAAAGTGCTTCCTATGATCTTGATGAGCTCCATGGCACCTTGGTGACTCATGAACTTGAAGTGGCCACAAGGAGAGAAGTAAAGGAGGAGGATAGATCCAAGAGAAATGGGATTGCCTTGATGGGAAGGAAAGACCACTCCGATGATGAAGAAAATGATGATGATGAAGAGATGAGGTTGTTCACAAAGAAGTTCAAAAAGCTCTTCACCAAGCATAGCAAGTCAAAGACCTCCAATGCTACCAAACAAGAACCCAAAAATGTGGTAACTTGTTATAATTGTCAAGAAATAGGCCATTATGCTAACAAATGTCCTAGGAAGAAGAATGAGGACAAAGGGAAAAAGAAGGCGTTCATAGCTACATGGAGTGATAGCGACTCCGATGAAGAAGAAGCCAAAAATCTTTGTCTAATGGCTCTTGGAAATGAAGATGAAGAGGATGATGATGAGGTACCTTCTTATGATGAATTATTAGATGCTTATAATGAACTCATTGATTGTCTTGGCAAAACCAAGAAGAGCAACAAAGTACTTAAGCTAGACTTGGCTAAGAAGGAAGAAGAAAATACTATTTTGAAAAACCAAGTGCTTAATTTAAAGACATCTTTTGCCAAGTTTAGTGAAAGTAGTATAAAGACGAATGAATTGCTTGGCTTGCAAAGTTGTAGCTTTGATAAAGCCGGGTTAGGTTTTTCAAGCAAATCAAAATCTTTTTCAAGCTTGTTGGCCAAAGCTAAACATGATTCTACTACTTGTAACTATTGTTGCAAAAATGGTCATACCAAGAACAAGTGTAGGTTTGCTAGAATCCAATACCAACCTAATAAAAGGTGGAAATGGATCCCAAAAGTGCAATTGAAAGTTAACCCTCAAGGACCCAAAAATCAAATGGGTACCAAAGAAACTCATATTGTAAATTTGTCTTGTAGGGACAATAATGGAATGAAGGATGAAGGACCAAGCAATTCAAAGGAAGAGTTTGTCTTGTTCACCACCATAGAAGAAGCAAGAGGCATTGGACCAATGACAAGAACTAACTCTTGTCATAAAGGGTAAAATTTACTTTTTACATATTAAAAGAGCAATTTCAAAATCTATTGGCACAAATCAATTGTGATCAATAAATATTGAAGCTCAATATTCATTGGAGTAAAATGCATAACCCCTTAGCAAAAATAGTCAAGTGCATGATGTATGCTTATCTTTTTATAGTAAGTAGCTTGATATGCTTTGCATTCAAATTTGAATATGCTATGTGAAAATGTGCAAGGATATGATTTGTTATAATGCCTTGATATTTTTATTATTTTGTTTTTGGCATGAATGCATGAACATATGCACACATTGCAACTTTTAGAATTAATTGTTGAGTGCCTTAAACACATGGTTGTGATTCACCTCTATATGATTTAATCTTGTTTGATGAGGAACATGTGTAATTTGAAGCTATATGTCAACATATAAATTATGCCATGTTTATTTGAATTTTATGCTTTTTGATTATCACAAAAAGGGGGAGAATTTTGTGATAAACTTGAACCTTAATACATGCATAGTTTAAGGGGGAGAGCTTATGTATGCATGGTTTGAGGGGGAGAGTTATTTGCTTAATGATTTACTTGATAACTTGTATGTGTTATGCAATTGTTAAGGGGGGGTTATTTTTACTCACATTTCATGCATATTACTTATTCAAGTTTATCAAGTTTTGTGATCATCAAAAAGGGGGAGATTGTTGAGCCTTAAACGCATGGTTGTGTTTAATGCGCTAAATTATCCCCGGTCAATCTTTGAGTTTTGATGATCAACAAAACTTGTGTTTGTTATACTAATGCATCTACTTAGTGTGCAGATTAAGTGATGTAAAGTGGATTGGAATGATGATTTTCAAGTGTGTGCAATCTGGTCTGGATCGCCCCAGGCGATGGTGATCATCGCCCCAGGCGATGGGTGTCAGGCCAGGCATCGCCACGCACATCGACAGAAGCGATGGCTAGGCGAACATGCGGGGAAGATCGCCCCAGGCGATGGTGACCAATGCCTGAGGCGATGGCAGCCACAAGGACTTCGCCCCAGCACATCGACTGAAGCGACGCCGAGGCTTGGCGCGGGCATGCGCGCAGGGAGATCGCCCGAGGCGATGACACGAACGCCTGAGGCGATGGGCTGGAACGCCTGAGGCGATGTGGAGATCGTTTGAGGCGATGCATGATTTCAGGCTGCTGAAGCTACGACATTGGGATTTGACTTGGATAGCCTGAGGCGATCCAGCGATCGCCTGAGGCGATGCGTGATTTTTGCTGACCGTTGGGGCGCGGCGATGTGATCGCCTGAGGCGGTGGCTGAGGCGATCGAGGAGTGATTCAAGCCTTATTTGAAGCAACGGCTAGTAGGAGCCTTGGGGGCCTCATACACTATAAATATGGATGCTTTGGAGCATTTTGAAGCTAAGAAACAAGTCTACAAACTATACCAAAGCTTTGATTATTAAATTCTTGAATAGCATTACAAACTCCATACATTGTTGTTGTATTGGAGCTAGTAATTGTTTCCACCACCCGCATGCTCACCGTCACCGACGTTATCAGTTCACGTGTTTGACTTATATAATGCCACACGTGAAAGTGTGCATTGAGAATTATCCCATATTTGGAGTTTAGAAGATATGTTAGCTCATTATAAGATACATGAGACACTCTACTCATTGCCAATTGATTTTGAATTGGAACTTAATAGTGAAAAAAGATTAAAAAAAAAGGAAGTGGTGGAGCCTCGGCAGAGAATAAACAGAGAGAACTAGGAGAAGAATACAGGAGAAGGTTGGTGACGTATTTGTTGTCGAGGGTATACCGGTGTGCTATTAACTGATGTTATTCCATTTATCCTTGGAAATGTTACTGTATCAGAAGCGGTGAAATTACTGAGTGCTATTTCATTTTTTTCATCCTTTCTGGGAGAAAATCCAAGCCAGATTTCTGATCCATCTCTGATTTTGATTATGCATTGCATTTTTCCGATGATGTTGCGGTGAATTTAATTGATAAAAATTATAGTAAAACTCATCGGTTTTAAAATTAAGTTTTTTAGTGAAAATAATCGCGGATGTGACGATTATTTCCCCAGACGATCGAATTTGATTATACCGTGCTACTTATAGAGTATTGCCTTGATTTTTTTTGGGGAAAAAAAGTTACTTTTGAAATGTATGATCATGCTTATTGTGTTCTCTTCACTATGTAAATTTAGTACAATAAACTTTCAAGTAAAGAGATTTGATCTTATATCACCTCGAGTGTAAGGCTAATACGTGTTTATGCATTTGAAGAGTCAGTTAGCTTCTTGTATGACTCGATTAAATATTAGATTATGAATAAATATCAGTATGCATCTTTGTATTTTTTTTTTTTGTTTAAAAAAAGTCCTCTTTTCTTATGTTTTTTCTTCCTTTTGGGGGAAAATCCAATCCAGATTTTCTGATCCATCTTGTATTTGGATTTAGTATTTTAAGTTTTTGAATTTTGTATAGAAAGATTCATTAAAAGGGCTTTGTCTATTGAATAATCTTGGCATTGTTACTATTATCAATAAGGGTTCCGGAAAACGACTTTTTTTCCTTTCGAAGAGATGTATTATCATTCATCCAATTGAATGTTGCCTACAAGTAAGTTGTGCTGTAAACTTTATGATGATTGCAGGGATGGTGATATTTTTCTATTTGAAGGAGGATGTGTTGGGTTCAAACTGTTAGGATTATTGGGTTTTAATTTGATCGAAAACAACATTTTAAATGATTGGTTTTAATAAACTTTTTAAAAAACAACCATGCTACGGTAATTGAATGGAAAAAAATAACAAAAAAACTAGCTCTAATTTTTTTTTAAAAAAAATGATGGTCATCTTACTATATAAACTGATAAAATAACATTTGAAGTTGCTTGCATCAACAACTAATTAAGATATATTTTTTCCTAATCGGTTCAGTCAAACCCGCGCATCAACAAAAACCAAATTTTATTTAACAAAAAATTTAAATTATTTAACAAAAAAATTTTTGATTAATAAAAAATTTAAATTATTTAACAAAAAAAATTTTGAACAAAACTTTTCCAAAAAAAAAAAAACAAATAAGGGGAAAAATGTGAATAGTAAATACTATTCATTACTATTCCTCATAATAGTAATTTTAGCACACTTATGATATATAGGTACACTAGTTTTTTTTGGCACCGCACAAGACGTGGTGCCATGTATCAGTATGTTGGTCAATTTTTTCCTAATTTGATCGAAAATAACATTTCAAATGATTGACTTTAACAAACTTTTTAAAAAACAATCATGTTACGGTAATTGAATGAAAAACAATAACAAAAAGACTGGCTCTAATATTTTTTTAAAAATGATGCCCATCTTACTATAGAAACTGAAAAAATAACATGTGAAGTTGATTGCATCAACAACTGATTAAGAAATATTTTTTGCTAATCGGTTCAGACAAACCCGCGCATCAACAAAAATCAAATTTTATTTAACAAAAAAATTAAATTATTTAACAAACAAATTTGAACAAAACTTTTCAAAAAAAAAAAAAACAAATAAGAAAAAAAAATGTGAATATTAAGTACTATTCATTACTATTCCTCACAATAGCGCGGTACCAGGTACCAGCATGTTGGTCAATTTTTTCCTAATTTAATAGAAAACAACATTTCAAATGATTGGCTTTAACAAACTTTTTAAAAAACAATCATGCTACGGTAATTGAATGGAAAAAAATAACTAAAAGACTGGCTCTAATATCTTTTTTAAAAAATGATGTCCATCTTACTATATAAACTGATAAAATAACATTTGAAGTTGCTTGCATCAATAACTGATTAAGATATATTTTTTCCTAATCGGTTCAGTCAAACCTACGCATCAACAATAACCAAATTTAATTTAACAAAAAATTTAAATTATTTAACAAAAAAAATTTGATTAACAAAAAATTTAAATTATTTAACAAAAAAATTTTGAACAAAACTTTTCCAAAAAAAAAAAAATTAAATAAGGCAAAAAAATGTGAATAGTAAATACTATTCATTACTATTCCTCCCAATAGTAACTTTAGCACACTTATTATATAGGTAAAATTTTATTTAACAAAAAATTTAAATTATTTAACAAAAAAAAATTTGATTAACAAAAAATTTAAATTATTTAACAAAAAAAATTTTGAACAAAACTTTTCCAAAAAAAATAAAACAAATAAGGGAAAAAAAATGTGAATAGTAAATACTATTCATTATTATTCCTCCCAATAGTAACTTTAGCACACTTAGGCTCCGTTTGGAGTGGTTGATAACATTAGTAATCTTTGTATTACTTGTCATATCCCATGTTTTTTTTCGATTTTTAACACAAATTATCCCACCATATTTATCACACTCTAATCCCACTTTATAATAAAATGACATAAATGCCTATTCCCGCCTTTTTCACTATCTCAAAATTTGAAATTCCCGCCAAATAATAATTATATATTATTATTATTATTACTATTATATAATATATACACACATGCACGCACATGTGTGTGTATATATATATATATATAATAATAATAATAATGTATATAAATTATATATATACTTTATATTATTATTATATATGCATACCTATATCTATTGTTTATGTATAACTAATAATAAAATTATTATAGCATGTTATAATAGAAGAATCTTAATATAGAGTATTTATTATTATTAGTAGGTAGAGAGACACACGCACTTATATGGATATATATATATATAGAGTTTATTATCAAGGTATATTATATATATATTATAATAATATAGATAAATTAGAGAGATTACTATTATTATATAGGCATATAAGAATAGATAGAGAAGGATGTTAGGAGATCTCTATATATCTGAGGAGGAGGGTATCTTAGAGATCTCTCTCTCTCCTCTTCTGCTTCTTCCTCTTCTCCTCTTTCTTCTTCTTCTCTTCTCGGTCCTCCTCCTCTCTTCTCTTCTCTCTTCTCTCTCTTCTTCTTCTTCTTTCTACAGACACCCAAATCTATCTCTCTTATTAAGGTTCTTCTCTCTATTTATATTCTGATTATTATTATTCTAATTATGATCACTGTATTAGATTAATATTATATTATATTAATATTATCTCTTATCTTATCTTATTATATTATCTATATATTCTCTTCTCTAGATTTTTTTGCTTCTATCTTCCTTTCTCTCTCTCTCTTCTTCTTCTGGTTCTTCTTCTTCTTTCTTTCTTTTCTTCCTCTTCTCCTCTCTTTTTTCTTCCTCTCTTCTCCTGTAATAATAATATATATTATTACATATTATATACTATTATTATATATATATACATACATACGTATATATATATATTATAATTAATGTTATATTTTATTATTATAATAAGGGTATTTTTGTCATTGTATCAAATAAGAATCCTTATCAACAATCTTATCCTCCAATCAAACAACATATAATTTATAACATACTATTTTTACAATCATTTCATAACTTTTTAATCATTACATTACTTATCATATCCATAACTTCAAACGGTACCTTATGATATAGGTAAAATATGAAGTGAAGCACAACCATGAAGTTCCTGCAGTACGAGGTAGTGGCAATTACATCATGAACAGAGCAGTACCAGTGGGCAGAAACACCGCCCCCACTGCCTTATGGTCGTCTGGAATGAGCAGTCGATCTAGTGGGACAGGTTTCATTAATCAAACACCACCTTTCAGATGTTACAGGATGCAGATACTATTACCTGGGAGGACATCCCTGGTGCCGCCAAATGCGGAGTGGTGTTGTGAGATAGGGGTCCTTTTTGTTTGTTCCTGGCCTCATAGTTTTGCCTCTAAGCCTTAGACAAGGTCACTGTCCTAAAATAAAGTCGAATAAAGTGCTTGACATTTGCTTTGTTTTAATCCATTTTATTCCCGCCAAAGTTTATATAATCTTACAATGAATTGATCCACAAACTTGACAATGACTTAAAGGGATCATGCTTAATTTATTTTCTCATTCACAAATGAAACATGCCAACCGGATAATTGTTCTTGGGAGGATCTTTGCTTCCACCGATTATACATTTAATTGATAGTTATTCATAGGGATAATTACATCTACACCCATCGACTTTGACGTATAAACCTACCTCAAGTTAGGTTAACGTTACAGACAAGTACCGTCGTTAGTAAAATAGACTTCAAAAATTCAGTCCAGTCGATAAACGAGCATTCGGCTTCAAGTCGCATCAGTAGTGTTCATGCATCAAGTTATCAAGAAAAGTGTAAAAGAAACATGAAATCTACAAAAGCAAATGAAACTGACAAGAGTCACTCAAAGCAATAGAGTAAATTATGTGGTCTACAAAGTATTTCTCAATATAACAATCATAAATAACAGATAGAAGCTATAAAATCAACCTCAGACCAAGCCCTCGAAGCAATGAAAAAAAAAAGAATAATTCAAGAATGGAACTTCACAAATGAAATGAAACTCTTTACTCTTATATTTCTTGAATGCTGCATTCTCATAAATATGATTGAATTAATTGATAACTCCATCCACATTATTATCTCCAATGGAGCTAGTATCGATTATCGAGTGCCCTGACTGCCGCCTTGGTCTGGCTGGCGAAGGTGGATAAGAAAGCCGTTTCTTGGCAGTTCCAGCAGAACCCTTTTCAGGCGTGTCGCCATTATCGATTCCTAATGGACTTGGGAGCCTTGATTTAGCTTTTGCCGACTTAGTGGATGCCATGTAACTCGGAACCAACATAGAACTTGCCAAGCTCTCATCGTCCCTAACCATTGAACCACCAAGACTATGCCTCCTGTTTCGCTCTGATTGTGCACTCACCTTGCTTTTTGAATCATCATCTTGAGTCATTGCACTCCATTTCGGGCTTGCGGATTTCACCTTTCCTGCAGATATTGAAGATGAAATGGCCTTTGAAGAGGGTATGGTGGGGGACTGGCGGGTAGAAGAGGGTATTTTTTTGGATGGTAAAGATGGATTTTCAGTATTTAGCTGATGACGGGCAAAAGATTTAATAATTTCTCCACCAGGAGTAGTTCCCATATTAGCACTTTTGATGGATAAATTATCCGTATTAAGATCCTTATCCACCGAGCTTTGTGTCTCAAATGGCCGATCAGCCATCCATCGTTCTAACCAGCTCCAGCCCCAGTGAGGATTGGTCGGGTCCATGAAAAGTAAATTCGAAGATTTTGCTGATTTCTTCCACGTTTGCTGTTTTCAGTTTAGATAATAGAAAACAATACATGAAAATATATAAAAATGGTAAATTTTACTTAAAATTTTCAAAATTTTTAAACTGTTTCTTTATATATTGTAGTCTTTTTCTTGAAGACGCAGGAAACAAACATATTATATACCTATATAAACCGAATTACCTGATGTGTGTATGAATAAGCTAATGCTCTTTCTCGCCTCATTGTCGCTTCGTACTTGTGAAGCAAGCTCGACTCAATTTGCTCTTTTGATTGCAAACTGTCATCCCATTCCTCTCCCATCTGTAAAAATGGCTCGAAATAAAAACTTGTTGATAATCAGATATGGATAATTAAAGCTAGTCAATGAACATAATTTTGCAGTGACCCATTGTTTCAAATAATAGTGCAATTCAAGTCTTTTACAATGTATAGCAGTTCCAATGCTACGCTTCGAATACTGTAGCACGTTTGACAGCAGGACCACTGTTACTTCCTGCAAGACCTCCCATGATTGTTTCGACTTGCAACTAATAAGAATCTAACACATGACCTTGACTATTATACCGATGGTAAAAAGAAGCTACAGCAGCAGGTGCAAGTTCCTATACTTATTTTTCCTAAGATTACCAATGTCAACTTGTTTATAAAGAAAATGCTGGCATTAGTAAGAGAACTAACTCTCAAGCTCTCCAGTTCTTTAGCACGTTTCTGTAAGAGCTGTCTCTGAAGTGCTCGATTCTCCTCCAACATTCTGAGCCTTCTTGCTTGAATCTGAGATTGCACACGCGATAAAGTTTGCATGCAGTTTAGAGTGCGTGCGGTTTGGCGTTTCACAATCGGTCCATCAACAAGTGATTTCAGTCTTACAAGCCCTCTTAGAGCTCTCAACGCCCTCCTCGCCTGAAAAATAAGAAGACAGAAAATTTCATAGTAAAACCTTTTTCACCCCCAATGAACGACAAGTCTTTGAAATAAATTAAAAATAAAATGAAGGGGACTGTATAAAGGATGATCACATAATAATACTATCTGTGAATTAAAATAATTGTCTCAGACTATCATGATTCATGAGAACACCTCCAAGCATGACGGTAGTAAAGCTGAGTAATTTGGCTCATTAGAATGTACTAACGAATTTATATCTATAACAAGAAAAATACTAAATGCTAGTACTTCGGGATGGAATAAATTGATCCCGACTCCTATATAAAAAAGAAACCATTTTCAGCCTTCTTGCCGACACCACCCAATTTGATCCTTATATCTAAGGCTAAATCAATTTCGATTTGAACTATTCTCAAGAAAATACTAATATCCCGTCAATATCCAATAAACTAGCATACCAGATAACCACGGAATGCGGTCTGAACTTTGATTGCTGCCACTTCCTCCTCGGATTTTCCAGTGAATCGCGTGATTATACGGGGTTGGACAACCTCTGCAGCTGCTACATCTTCAACATCAGCTGATGCCTCGACTGAGACAGTATAAGCATTGTTTGAAGACCCATTCTCCGCCTCAGTTGGTTTCACATCTTCCAATGGTGGAAGAGGGGGAGGATGAGATACTTCAACAGTCTCGGGGACAGGAGAACTCGATGCCAATGGCTTTTCTTTCCCGAACCACTTTTTCTTCGATTTATTTAAACTCTGAATCCAGAAACCAGAACAAAAATGAATGAAAATGACCAACCATTCGAAATTTTATCACGATACATTGAATCCAATTTGCTTTGCGCACCTTAGCTTGATTTTCCTCACAATCTGAGCTTAGGGCCTTTTTCACTGAGAAAAACCAACCTTTTTTCTTGCCCATCTTGACTTATTATTCCCCAATCTGTCTATCCTGTAAACAAAGAAACCAATTTAGTTCCAAGATTTCATCTCTCTCGATGGACAAGATCATATTTGTAAGAGCACAAAAACCTTGATAAGCAATTCAAAAAGTAAAAAAATATTAATAATGCCAATCCTTTTAACATTTGAATCCCTTAACTGGCAAGCATTCAATATTACATGCCCCAGAATCCAAACACATGAATTTTCGAGAAAAATCACTCGACATTTTTGAAAAATTATGTGATTTTTAGATTTTACACCAAGAACCATGCTTTAAAAAAAATCTCAGGAAAATAAATGCAGAAAATCACCTGAAACTGTAGCAGCTCAGATCTTACACAATTGCTTCATCTTCCCGATACAGTCAATCGAAGTCTCAGTTCACATTCAAAACTTATAAATCAAGCAAAGCGAAGTCTCAGTTCACATTCAAAACTTATAAATCAAGCAAACTAAAAGATAAGAAATTGGACTCTTCCACCCTTTTTCTAAAGACCCTTTTGATTACATGAATTTTGGAAACCAGATCTTGGCAAACTGAACAATTCATTGGAGGAGGAACAGCTAGTTTTGCAAACAAGGGGGGCCACATTTGCAGAAAAATTCAAGAGACAGCCAATTTACTACTTTTAATACTAACATTATTGCTTGTTAGTTGGCCCTTTTCTTTAATTTTTTTCCCAGTTTATTTCATGTTTCGGTTACATGCCGTCAACCATTATCATAAAATCAATGTACACACCCTTCCATTTTGACCAAATTACAGAAATCTCTCCATAACTTTAGAAAGAGTTAAATGAGATTTAGTGTAACAACTTTAGAAAGGGTTAATGAGATTTAGTGTAACGTCGTCAAAATCAATGGATAATTACTTCTACACCCTTCAATTTTGGCATAATTACAAAAATCTCTCCATGACTTTAGAAGAGTTACTGAGATTTAGTGTAACGTCGTCAAAAACAATTAACCGCAAAATGACGTTTTTGCCCTCTTGTATATATAATATAAAATTATCAAAACATTCCAGATACATTTCTTATATTATATGTAATATAAAATTATCAAACATTACATATACACTCCCTATAATATACTATACATTACAGTTACACCCCATATTGTGTCGTATTATTTTTATTTATTTTAAATAATTATTTATTAAATATTTTTAAACTATAAATTAGTTTTCATATTAATAATTATATATAAAAATACATTCAAAATTAACTAATTGTATTATTCTCATAGTATCATATCTTTTTTGAATAATTATGATGATAAAAAGATCTTGTAATATCAAACACATCAACATCTTTAAAATATTTAAAATAAGTTTATCCAAATATTTTAACATCTTATTGTTAAAATAAGACTTCATAACTTATGAGATGTTTAAATAAGTTTAGTCAAATATCTTTTAGATAATTATATGTTAACATGTTTGAATTTAAATGATATGTTTTAGGCCATGATCTTTAATGACAATCGATGTTTTATCGAATCGGTTTATTTGATTTAATGTAAAAATCAGTCAGTTGGGATGGCTGAAAAACAAATTTGGTCGGTTCAGTTTTTACAAATTCGGTTCGATTTTGACCGAATGTTCACCTCTAGTTGAACTCGTATTTGGGTAGTTTGTTTTCAAAGTTTAGATTTATATATATATATATATATATATATATATATATATATATATATATATATATATATGAATTTTGAATTTTTTATGGTATCTATTCATATTTTACAAGATTGAATAAAAATGATAAAAAAATTAAAATTATTAGGAAAATAAAAAGGTTTGAGTAAGTAATAATTATATTTGAATAAACAATTCAAAATATAAAATAATGGTTTCATTACAATCACACACCCCTAAAAATACCATAATTACACAGACACCCCCTCTAAGAATTTAGATCAAAATAGAGGTAAAAGTTAACCAGGGGCAATTTGAGAAAATAAATGGTACATCGATATTTTATGTGGAAAACCCCAAAAAATGAAAGACTTTGTCAATATAAAATTCCACTATAAATATTGATCGATTACAGTATTTCAAGATATTGCAAGTAAAATAAAAATGGGAAATGATTTCTGGAAGGAGACAAGAAGAGCCTAGCATGAGGAAAAATTCATCTCCCCCTCCTGAAAGGATAAAGCCTCCTCAAGAAGAAGGAAATTCCTCCACTTTTATTTCTTTGTCTCCCTCCCCCTTTATTTCTTTGTCTCTCCACTTCTGTCTTGCATGCCCCCCTTCCTTAAATTCCCTCGCCAACTCTCATTAAATGTTATCTGGTCTCGAATAGTGGTAGCGTGACATAGCTAGTCGAGCTAGTGTAACATTGTTTCGATTGTAGTATTATTCAGAACTGTCTGTGCACTATTCGTGGATCATGTAAATTTCCAATGTTGAATCCCCATAAAAGCACATTATAATATCAAAGCGAGTTGACTCAAAATACTGAGAGAAATTTGATTTTCCCAACAAATGAACTGATATGATCTGCATAATAAGTGGGGCTCAGTAATAATAAGTTAAGCTCATCGATGAAGAGTGGAGCTCATTTTATTGCGATGTGAGCTTGGGCCATCATAGCTCATAAAGTACTCTACTCGGCGTAACCATAACTCTTAAAATATTATGCTCGGTGTAGCCATGACAATGAGAGCTCAGGTCAACCATAGTATGTCAGATGAACGAAAAATATATGCTCGGCATAACCAAAGTAGGTCGGACTGGGTATGAGGTGATTAAGAATTCCGAGCTGATTGAGATTATCGAGGATCCTGAGCTGACTGAGATGGTCGAGGATCCTGAGCTGACAAAGGTGATCAAGAATCTCGAGCTAATAAAATATAAATTGGTTCCCAATATGATAAATATTCTGAGCTAAAGTGCATCCGAACTCCAGAGCAGTATTTATCCTGAGTTAATAATAACTGTAGCAGATAAAGCTCGGCTGAAACTCTAGAGTCCACAAATATATTGACTCTCAATACGATACATATGACCTCCAGATGTAATAAATATACGTGCAAAATAAAGCTTGTTCGATCTGAGTCAATAGATCCCATCTGATCTGAACTCCATAATTGGAGCAAATAAACTTGTAAGATCATCCGTTGGGCGTAACCTCAATAGGCTTGGTGAAAACTGATAAGTTTGGATTTTACACTTATTTTGCTATGAAAGTATATGCGTTTTTGTATGGATTCTTGGACGATTTTACGCTTCTTGGTATATTTTCATTGATTTCAAGAATCTATGTAGAAATGCATAAAAGTTGAGGATTTGAGCAAATTAACGATGAAAAGGAACAAACCGAGCGAATATGTCGAAGAAGGACAAGGATTTGATTGCGTTTTTGCACTTATTATTTCTTTGAATTTGTTTGGATTGATGTTGGTTCTTCGAACAGAATTATGCGTTTTGGTATTGCTTTGTTACGTCTTGTAGGAATCATGGTTTTGTGGACTAAAGGGTGCAAAAGTTGATCAAAATGGTGTATTGATGTAAATGCCTCAAATTTTCCACTCAAGAGATAGGCGTAACTACGTCATTCTGAGGCGTAAATACGCCAATTGTGAAGAATTAAAGCAGGCGTAAATATGACAATCTGAGGCGTAAATATGCCATACAGGCGTAAATACTCCAGCTACGCGGGAAGCCAGAATTTTAACACATCATCGGCGTAGATACGCTAGTATCATCGGCGTAAATACGCCACGGAATTTTGAAAACTTTTCCTACCTTCCTTAGCTGATACACTAGGATTCTAGGGGACTTGGACGTTTTTAGGGGACTCTTGGCTCATAATTTACCCTACAATATCAGCCTCCACCACTCTCCATCACCCAATCTTCATCCATACCATCATAACCATTGAAGAAGAAGACATCGGAAGAGACGAGATGACGGAGCAACGCAAGGAGTCATCTTCGAGCGTTCTTTAGTATTTCTAAACTTAGTTCTTCTTTTATTTTCAGATTCTTAATGTTTGATTTGTTGAAACACATAATTTTACATTGTTATTTGAGGATGATTTTTGGCTAAGTTTTGTTGTCAATATTAGGGGATCCCATGTTTTGAATCCATAATTCAATTTAAAGTTTTTGATTGATTCTTACATATCTTTGTGCATAATTTATTGTGATTCATGCTTTTAAGGAATTGATCACCTTTGATTGATTATTTATTGTGATTGAATTGACCATAGGATATTGCAATACGGTATAGTAAATTAGGCCGTGGATTTCAGACTAAGAACGAGAGATAAAGTCAAATACACTTGTGATAGCAATAGATTTACCAAAATCGAATGCTAGTAGTTTTTATAAATCGACATACAATATTAAGTGTTAAATAAATGCATGACCATTGCCTTATTGCATCTTAGTATTAGAATTTTTATAGCTGGACCAAATTATAACAAGTGCATTAGGAAAACTCATCACCTTAGAACGTTAGAATTTAAATCTTACTAATAGGAGAATTATGGGGGATTACATGGGTGAACCGAAGTCTTCATAATTGTCTCTACTGATTTTATTCTCTTTAATACTCGTTGGGTTGAATTTTGTGTCATTAGTCAAATTAGTATAATTTCCATCATTAATTATAGTAGGCTAAATATAGTTAAACTAGTTGAGTTTGGTACTTATTTTCTAGTCCCTGTGGGTTCGACAGCCTTTTCTTAAATCCATTATACTAAAACTTGACACCGTGCACTTGCGGTATAAAATCGCAATGCTAGAATTTTCTGTTTAAATAAATAGCGATCAAGTTTTTGACTCCGTTGCATGGGACTAGTTTAAGTAATATCAAACGAGATTAGTTGATTGTAGTTTAGTTTTTTTTTTTTTTATTCTCGATTTTTTGTTTTTTTTCTCTACTCTTCTACTGTTGTTTCTTTGGGTGGATCTTTGCAGGTTGTTATCTTTTGGTGCATACTAAGAAGTAGCAAACCTACACTTGATCCTTTCGACCCCGAGATCGAACGCACTTGTCAAAAGAGGCTAAGGCAAGCAAGGTCCCTCATGGCTAATAACGAGGAACGCAAGGAGGTTCCTGCGGCACCAGTCGCAAGGTCACTAATGGACTATGCTCATCCTTCGTTCCATGGATCATTGTCTAGTATCACTAGACTGAGCATCCAGGCTAGCAATTTTGAGATCAAGCCTGCTATCATACAAATGATCCAACACTCAGTCCAGTTTGGTGGAGCGGCTACTGATTATCCAAATGCCCACATCTCCAACTTCTTGGAGATTTGTGAATCCTTCAAGCACAATGGCGTTACTGACGATGCCATCGAGTTACTTTTATTTTCATTCTCTTTACGTGATAAAGCTAAATCTTGGTTGCAATCGTTGCCTACAGGTTCTATTACTACGTGGGATGGGATGACACAATTGTTCTTGTCAAAATACTTTCGACCATCCAAGATGGCCAAGATGAGCAATGATATCACCAATTTTGCACAACACGACCCAGAGACACTATACGAGGCTTGGGAGCGTTTTAAGGATTTACTGCGGAGATGCCCACATCATGGCCTCCCTATCTGGCTGTAGGTACAAACTTTTTATAATTGATTATTTTCTGATAACCGTTCTATGAGTGATGCAGCATCAGGACGTACTGTGATGAGAAAGACGCCGGAGGAGGTTTATACACTGTTGGAGGAAATGACTGCTAATAGCTGTCAATGGCAGTCTGAAAGGAACGTGCCGAAGAAGCAAGATGGAATGTGTCAAGTGAGTGAAGTCACTGCCCTAGCTGCCCAGTTGGAAGCACTAAACAAGAAAATTGATAGCTTGAGCATGCATGCAATGCAAGTTCAAGTTGTAACATGCGAGCTTTGCCAAGGAGGACATCCAAGCACTGAATGTCAAGCAGATAATCCTTTTGTTCAAACTGTTGAGAGTGCTAATTTTGTAGGGAACCGACCACCACCAAACTACCCCTACCCAAATACATACAATACGGGACCAATGAACTACCCCCAACCACCACTGGGGTATGCACCTAAACCAAGTATGGAGGAATTTTTGACCAAATTCATCACATCAACGAAGACTAGATTCCAAAATCACGAGGCGTTGATAAAGAATTTGGACTTCCAAGTGGGACAGTTAGCAACAATCCTAGTCGGGCGAGCACAATGCTCACTACCTAATGACACTGAAAAGAACCCTAGGGAGCAAGTCCATGACATCACATTGAGGAGCATAAAGGAGGTTGGTGAGAAGAAGGATGCACGTTGAGCATAAGGGCAAGGCGGACATCAAGCAAGAAGAGGATCAAACACGCGACAAAGGTAAGTCTACTAAGATCACTACACCCATCACATCTGCTAAGGTAGATATCCCACTCACATTCCCCGCTGCATATAAGAGAGCAAAATAGATGCTAAATTTGCTAAGTTTCTAGATTTGATTAAGAATCTCCACATTGAAATGCCTTTCATTGATGCTATACGGAAAATGTCGAACTATGCTAAGTTTTTTTAAGGAGATACTGTCAAAAAAGCGGAAATTAGGAGAGCATGAGACGATAAACTTAACTGAGGAATGTTCTGCTATCATTCAAAATGATTCACCTCCAAAGTTAAAGGATCCAGGGAGTTTCACTATACCTTGCAAAATCAACTCTATGTCTTTTAAGAAATCTTTATGTGATTTGGGTGCAAGTGTTAATCTAACGTCTTTGTCTGTTTACAGGAAGTTGGGCTTAGGAGAGCTCAAACCGATCTACGTTTCACTGCAGATGGCAGAAAAGTCCGTCAAATATCCTCAAGGGATAGTTGAAGATGTGCCAATCAAAGTCGATAAATTCACTATTTCAGTGGATTTTATAGTGTTGGACATGAAGGAGGATGCTGGCATGCCATTGATTCTAGGAAGACAGTTCCTAGCAACTGGAAGGGCATTAATCGATGTCCAAGAAGGGAAGTTTATCCTCCGTGTAGGAGTGGATCAAATCACTTTCAACATGTTTCAAACTTTGACACAATCACACAACAAGCACATGTGTTCTAAAGTTAATGTGATTGATACTTTTCCCTTTGATATGAGGCTAGGTGATGACAAGAAGAATGAGAAGAAAGTGATGATCACATCAAATGCCCATCAAAGAGGAGGTAAATTCTGTGAGGGAGACTTGGTTCTAATGAATAGAGCAAAAATGCGACTATTTCCATGGAAGTCATACTCACCATGGGCTGGACCTTTCAAAGTAGTCAATATTCTACCATGCGACACTATCAATTTGAGAGATGACCAAGTGGCACTGTTCACGGTGAAAGAGAAGTGGTTACGACATTACCACGTGGATGATGGAAAATCATCCCCCATTGGCCCCTGCGGCACTTGAGCGTAAATGGTAAAAAGTCCAGCTTGAGACTATAAATCAAGAACTTGTTCTTATCCCTTAGCTTTGTTTTGAATTTTTTGGTTTTTTTTTTTGTTTTTGTTTTTGATTTTGGTGAGAGACTCCATGCGTGCTGTCATGATTCCAACACTATACCCCACGAGCTGACGAGGAATTGGACGATGATCACTGACGGTCGTCGCCAAAGGTCAGTGCTTGTCTTATTTTCCATGCCAAGAACATTGAGGACAATGCATGAATTAAGTTTGGGGGAGTGCATTACTGTGTCATGCTTTTTCTTTTGAATTGTGTCGTTCTTTGAACACCAACAAAAAAATTTCTTGAAAATGAGTTCAATTAGTGAGAAAAGAATGAATCGTAGTAGTGGTATCTATTCCATGATGATATTAATCTCCTTATGCATGTCGACTTTAGTTTTGATGATTGTAATACTCGTTTGTGAATTTCTTATTTTGAGTTAGCATGTCAAATATGAAGAATATTTTGAGCACCTTTGAGTCATAATCTTGTGAATTGCATTTGGAAGTAGTGAAAATCTTTGTGAACTTGATGAATTATTTTTGAGCATCTTAGAGTACCTTAGAACCTATTTGATGATGATACTTTGAGGCGAAATTTAATAGTTATGAACTTGACTTGGAAATGATCTAGGCGATTTTTGGACCGTTTGAGCCTTTTAAGCTTACCTAGTCTATATCAATCCCTAGTGTCCTATTTTGAGTCTAATTGAAAAAGAATGGAGTATGTTTAATATATTATTAGCCCACATTCAACATTTCTTTGGCAAACGCATTATACCCACATATATGAGCCTAAATTGAAACTTTATCCTTACCTAAAGAGAGTATAATGAATCTCATTAGATACACATGCATTGCTATATTTTGATGAGCTTATTGTTGAAAAATGATGAATGAGAAAAAAAAAAAAAAAGAATAGAAAGAGCCTTGAGAAAAAAAGTATCTAAATAAGACCCAACTAAGGCTAGAAAAGAAAAATAAGAGAATCTCAATTTGTGCTAAAATATGAACATTATATGATTATACTCTCTTCTTTATGCTATCCTACCTTTTATTTGAAGCCAACTCCTAGGCCTAACATTACAAGCTTAAAAAAAGACATTTTGATCCAAGTCTAGGGAGTGATTGTATTAGTGGAGAAGTTGTTGAAAATAGGCCTATGGTGTGTTCGATGATAATCTTAACTTCCACTGATAAGCATGATTTGATCTATGAAATTTGCATGAAACTTGAAAGTGACAATAGCACACACGCGCATTCTGAGTTTGAGACATGTTGCTTGATTTAAGAGAAAACACAACTTGTTGAACTTTTGGATTAATTCTTGTTTGTCTGTAAGTGGGATGTCTGAGCAACATGATTTACTGTGAATTGGTTCATTTGAATTATCAATATTGAACTCTATATTTTGAGCTTATTGCTTGCTCGAGACGATCAATTTTAAGTTTGAGGGAGTTGATAAGTGTGCATTTTATACTTATTTTGCTATGAAATTATAGGCGTTTTTGTATGGATTCCTGGACGATTTTACGCTTTTTGGTATATTTTCATTGATTTCAGGAATCTAGGTAGAAATGCATAAAAGTTGAGGATTTGAGCTAATTAACGATGAAAATGAACAAACCGAGCGAACATGTCGAAGAAGGACAAGAATTTGAGCGTGTTTTTGCACTTATTATTTCTTTGAATTTGTTTGGATTGATGTTGGTTTTTCGATCAGAATTATGCATTCTGGTATTGCTTTGTTATGTCTTGTAAGAATCCAGGTAACTACATGGTTTTGTGGACTAAAGGGTGCAAAAGCTGATCAAAATGGTGTATTAATGTAAAGGCCTCAAATTTTCCACTCAAGAGACAGGAGTAACTACGCCATTCCGAGGCGTAAATACGCCAATTGTGAAGAATTAAAGCAGGCGTAAATATGCCAATCTGAGGCGTAAATATGCCATACAGGCGTAAATATGCCTGTATTGAGGCGTAAATACGCCAGCTACACGGGAAGCCAGAATTTTAACACATCATTGGCGTAGATACGCCAGTATCGTCGGTGTAAATACGCCACATAATTTTGGAACTTTTCCTACCTTCCTTATCTGGTACACTCGGATTCTAGGGGACTTGGACGTTTTTAGGGGACTCTTGGCTCATAATTTACCCTACAATATCAGCCCCCACCACTCTCCATCACCCAATCTTCATCCATACCATCATAACCATTGAAGAAGAAGACATCGGAAGAGACGGGATGACGGAGCAATGTAAGGGGTCATCTTCGAGCTTTCTTTAGTATTTCTAAAATTAGTTCTTCTTTTATTTTCATATTCTTAATGTTTGATTTGTTGAAAAACATAATTTTACATTATTATTTGAGGATGATTTTTGGCTATGTTTTGTTGTCAAGATTAGGGGATCCCATGTTTTGAACACATAATTCAATTTAAGGTTTTTGATTGATTCTTGCATATCTTTGTGCATAATTTATTGTGATTCATGCTTTTAAGGGATTGATTACCTTTGATTGATAATTTATTGCGCTTGAATTGACCATAGGATATTGCAAGACATTATAGTAAATTAAGCCGTGGATTTCAGACTGAGATCGAGAGATAAAATCAAATACACGTGTGATAGCAATAGATTTACCAAAATCGAACGCTAGTAGTTTTCATAAATTGACATACAATATTAAGTGTTAAATAAGTGCATGACCATTGCATTGTTGCATCTTAGTATTAGACTTGTTATAGCTGGACCAAATTATACCAAGTGCATTAGGAAAACTCGTCACCTTAGAACGTTTGAATTTAAATCTTACTAATAGGCGAATTATGGGGATTACGTGGGTGAACCGAAGTCTTGATAATTGTCTCTACTGATTTTATTCTCTTTAATACTCATTGGGTTGAATTTCGTGTCATTAGTCAAATTAGTATAATTTTTATCACTAATTATCGTAGGCTAAATATAGTTAAACTAGTTGAGTTTGGTACTTATTTTCTAGTCCCTGTGGGTTCGACAACCTTTTCTTAAATACATTATACTAAACATGACACCGTGCGCTTGCGGTATAAAATCGCTACGCATAGCGATCAAAAACCCTAGACTGAAATATGCCTGGCGTAACCAAGGCATATTGGGTAAGCACCATCTGTCGGGCGTAACCGCGACTGGTTGGGTAAACCACCCCCGAATGGCACTTGGCGTAACCAATGCAAACGAGCTAGGTGTAACCATAGCTCGTCTGATCATCTGATGGGCGTAACCTAAGCAGGTTGGTTGAAAACCCCTGACTGAAAGATGACTGGCGTAACCAAGACAGGTTAGGTAAACACCCCTGAAGGCACTTGGCGTAACCAAGGCAAAGAGCTCGGCGTAACCATTGCTCATCTGCTCATCTTATGGGCGTAACCTCAGCAGGTTGTGTAAATAACCCTTGAATGATGCATGGCATAACCAAGGCATATGAGCTCGATGTGATCGAGGCCAAACTCATGCTGAGGCCGAGGTAGCTGAAGCTGAAGCCGAACTGAAGACTGAGGCCTAGGTGATCGAAGCCGAACTGATAACTGAGCAAAATCCGTGGGAATGCTAAACTTAGGCCATTCACAGAGACCGTGGGATAGCTGAAAGTTTCGATCTATGGCTTTATTGCTGCACTCATTGCCTTGCTACAGAAAGTGCCCGAATAATCAACAAAATTGTTGAATTTTTTTCCTCCTTCGTTCACACATCAGATCCGGTCCTTCGAAACTCATGACCTTTTTCATATCTACACCTTAAGCTCGATTTTCCCACAGACGACGCCAAAATATTATCACCAAAAAGTGTGGTAATTAATAAATATGCATAAAATAAATGGGACACCGATATTTTTTACGAAAACCCCAAAATAGGGAAAAAAACAAACGGAACTTTGTCCAATATAAAATTCTACTATGAATATTGATCGATTACAGTTTTTTTGTACAAGATATGGCAAGTAAAATAAAAGTGGGAAATGATTTCTGGGAGAAGATAAGAAGAGCCTAGCATGAGGAAAAATTCATCTCCTCCTCTGGAAGGGATGAAGCCTCCTCAAGAAGAAGAAAATTCCTCCCCTTTTATTTTCGGTCCCCCTTTATTTGCCCCCCTTCCTTTAATTCCCTCACCGACTCTCATTAAATGTTATTTCATCCCAAATAGTGACAGGGTAACACAAATATAAGCAAAACAACATAGAAATACTTTAAATATCTGAAAACACGCATTTAGTATATATAACGTAAAAACATCAATATCAAAATATTACATTCAAATAGCTAAATTATTGAACTTTTAGATAAAGTGGTTATTTTCATTGTAAGGATCGTAGCTTCTTTTCCATTTGATTTGTTGTGCTAGTTCGGAAGAGAATTTATTAAAGATTGATTTTCAAGTCTCTAAATGGGTTTGTTTGTTGCTGCCCTGAAGGGCAATGCCCTTAGGGACATCATCCACCATCCATGTAGAATCTTTTTTTTCTTTTAAAAAAAAAAATTCCAAATGAACAATGATGATGCCCCTAAGGGCACTGCCCTTAAGGACATCATCAAACAAACCCTCTGAATGTATGTATGCATGTTGAGGATGCCAATAGTCAAATCGAGTTTTATGTTGATGGTAAATTAGCTATCAAAATCCATATAATTATAAAGAATATAATTTTAGGAGAATGTCATTTTACCTAACCATCTATAATTTATTTCTTATTTTCATTTAAATATGGATTACAAGATTTTGTTTTCATTAAACCTTTTAATTTATGCATAGTAATTGCGGACATTAGTTTAGGTGGTTTTATTGATGCTACCCCATGGGTGGTGCCTTGGGGCCTGGGGCATCCCGTTATTCATTTGAAATCATTTTGGATAGAATATTCTACATGATGCTAAATGAATGGCTGGATTAGTGGCCATAACAGCATGTGCCATCATCAATTAAACCAGTTTAGGCATGGTCTAAATAGCAAATTAGATGAGCTTCCGACCTTAGCCGGAGTTGTAAAGCTCATGTCCTCCTTTGGAGCGACTCGAGTTCGAGTCGCACTGTGCGCAAAAAAATTCGCCCCTCCCAATAAAAAAAAAAAGAAGCAAATTAGATGCTCTATTTCTATATTTTCACATTGATAATAGAGTAATATTTCGAACCAAAAAAAGGGGGTGATATTTGTTGGGCTATGAGTTAATTTTAAATTAATAGTTTACTCTAACTTCCATTTCTCCCACAAAATTTGTTGCCCAAATGACCTATTTATTTATTATATACATGGACATGAATAATTGTATCTTCTGATCAATTGTCAAAATTCAGAAGCTACTCCGATTACACTTATCTTCGTATAAATGAAGGTACATAACACAAGATTATCAAACTTCTTTCAAATTTATTTTTAAGATGCATCAATTTTTTATTTGTAGATAAACAAAATATATTAGATTTGATAAATAAATAAAAAAAAAGGTTAGTTTAACTCACTACTGTATAAAAATATTTAGTGAAACAAAAAAGAAAATGAATATTTCATTTGGAAATTGGAATATAAAAAAGGCTTGTTAAATACAGAGTAAAAACTAATGTTTATCCCACACAATTCACAAGTCGTAAATTTCTTGACTTCTAAGTTCTAAGTATGACGATTGTGTAACACAACAAATCCACACATCCTATTCTACTTTGCATATATGTGTATATATATTGTATGTATATCAATTTTTATTAAAACTTTTTATCTTAATTTTTCTCAAAAATTAATCAACTTTTATTTCACTAATTTAAACTAAAAAAGAACTCTATGTTTTTATAGTTTAGTGGGAATACGATAATAAAAACATAAAAATTTCTTGGGTAATTTTGATAGTATATTATTCAATGAGATTTTAATGTAATACTCTTTTTTTTACAATTGATGGCATGTATGTGATTTCATCCCAACTCAATTTATTAAGAATTTTTTTAATATCGGGGAAAGAAATTTTGTAATATTTTTGGGTCATTGCCTGGACTCAGGCCCGAGTCATCCCAAAGTGGGTCATGAGCATTTATCATTCGACTAAGATCGAAGGCTCAATTTATTAATTATTTCAACAGTGGGCAAGCATTATATAGCACAATACTAACCCCACAAGCAAGCAAAATAATTAAATAACTAGCCAAGCCTCAAAATCATAGCCCTCTCATTATTGCAAACTTGGGTAAAATCTTCGATTATTGACGTATAATTTAAGTAATACAGCGTACATGATAATGATACTCATCCAAAGCACAATAAAAACAAAAAAAATACATATAAGATATCCTTACAAACAAGAGTTGCCACCTGAAATTTTGGTAGTGTGTCTTCCCAAGTGAGTAATGAATCCCCCCCTCCCAACCACCGTGATGAGATGTCCTGAAAAGAAAATGGGTTAGAAGGGGGTCGAAAAGGATTATACGGCGGATCCCCTACGATGATGAAGCCAGTAGGGAGGAAAGGAACTAAGAACGTAAGTGTAAATGGCGAGAAAATGAACCCCCCCCCCCCCCCCCCCCCCCCCCAACAGAATACACACATGAAATATATATATATATATACACTAATCATGCTAACAGAAAAATACATTTGTAACGACCTGTAGGGGCAATGAGGGACCACTGTGAACTGTCACTGAGGATTAGGGTCTCAGAGGTAGGGAGCACCGATATATATTGTGTAATTTGTATGACGTGCAGCTTTTAGGATCTTGTCGTACTTGAGGATATTATTCTCGTACTTAGCTATACCGGGTCACCCTTTAATTGACTGGTTTACTAGTGTGGTCCCTCTCTGCCATGGATCAGACTTTTACCTCAGGGGACCACTCTAAGGGTCTTAGAGTTGTCACAAGGGATCAAATTATCCGGCTACGTATGCAACCCAGCTCGGTTACAATTCTGCTCATGCTGATGTTCCCTATCACCTAGCCGTGGGGAATTAACATTTGTCCCAACTGATCTTGATAATATTGGTGGGTTTCGCGGTAATCCCATGCTCCGAGCTGAGGTCTTGCGGAAAGACATTAGTCGTCGAGCTGGGGTATTGATATGAGATCGGATTCGTGCCGGACTGAGGTGTCGGAATGGTTAAGCATTTAGAACAACGACATGGGTTGTCGCGTGCTAGCTCAACGTTTATTGGGAAGGGAAACGCTCGGGACTTTCTACCCTAGCTCGGACCATTAACGATCCGGTTAGCTCGACCCATTAACGATCCGTTCCAGAGAGTCACAGACGAGCCTAAAATTTGAATATCAGGTAGGCTGAAATAATACACAGTTCGGGTCGAGTCCATACTACGATCCTAACAAAGGTATCAAGAACCATGTGCAACCATTCCTTAGAATTGCGAGGAGATCGAGTAATTGACAGGAGTCACGACAAGGACAAAAAGAAATATCATACAGATATCTTATGAATCCCAATTTTCCCTAAACGATAGCTTTCTGTTGCCAAATATTTGTCAGCGAGATCAATATGTAACCGACTCTTTAAAATAATATGCCGACACAAACATATAGGGCTAAAAGTCAAAGTTGTGAAAAACCCTTTGTAATATTAGTTAGTGTTTAGCCCATGTATTTTTTTAAACATAAGTTTAAATGACATCCATTCTGTAGTTGCAAATTCACACGCACTAAGTAAACCTCTTTCATATTTATGCTTCTAAATGTACAAAAAAATCATATTTGTTAAATAAAATTTTCGATTTTTATATTAGATTGTGTTGTTAGTATAAGGTGTTATTAATATTTGCCATTTATCGTATTAAAATCATCACATAAATAAAATTAACTGACTACAATCAATAATAAAGTAACATAAGATAACTATCTTTTTCAAGTGAAAAGGAATTGTCATTATTAAACAATATTTTAAGCTAATGACACAATCTAATATAAGAGAATGAAATTTTATTCAAAAATATGACCTTATATATTTAAAAGCATAAAATACAAAATACACATTACCATATGCAATTATAACGCATAAATTTGCAATTACAGAATCGAGATTTTATGTAAATTTATGTTTTAAAAACATAAAAGATTGAACACCTATTAATATTATATATAGAGAATTCTGCGCAACTTTGACTTTTTAAGGGGTATAACTTTGACAATCTACACCAAACATCATATCTTGATCGTTGTGCCAATGATTGTTTCTCCTTAGGATCTCCACCAGTGATTAAAATTAAACACGTGATTTTAACTACGGTGGTACGAGTTAACATCCACCGTTACATCAAAAATCAGAATTTACCTTAACACAGAAATAAAATAATTTAAACCATAGTAGTTCGAGCACATGGATTCGTCAACAAATTTGATAGAACAGATTGTTTAAGCACATTATATAGATACATCACAACATGGAAGAAAATATCACGCAATTGGCAACACATTTGAAAAGCAAAGCTCTGTGTTCTGTTCTTCCCCCTCTTTCACAAACACCCCATTTTCTTTTCTCGCCTGCATTTTACAATCCCCATGGGAATAAAATGCAAAGCACAATGATAATGACACTTACATACATATTGAGGAAAATAACGAGCAGGTAATTGATGGAGGAATGGTCTCAAATCCCTGCAAAACACAGAGAAATTCGTGAAGAACTTGGGGTCGCATAACGATCTCGCCGGGACCAATGGAGAGACCACCACTCAGGGGTTCGACTCGCTTGGCATTCGTTGCCAACAGTTCTACAAGGCTTGAGCCCGGTTCGCCAAGTGGCGAGCAGTGCTCAAGATTGGTGTGAATGAGCGCTCTGAGTTGAGTATTCAGCAGAACGAGCAGGGGTTGGCTCATTATGCGATAATCTGTCACGAAAAGGCATTAGGATTCTATAGGAATAGAACGTACAGCAAAAATGACGACATGGAAGAAGCATTGCAGCTGTAGGCGATTCAAACACACTTTACACATGAGAATTTGCATCTCCATTCCCGGTGTACCTAAGTTCTTTGTCCTTCATCTCCTGCATTCGAGCCTGAAGGGATTTGAGGGAAAAGATAAGAGTATATAGTTGTTATTGCCTAAAGAATAGCTAGTTAGCAAACCAATTTTCAGTACAGCACAGAAGGCATATATTCAACTTTTGTTGTCAAACTTCTCTTTAATTAAAAACTAAGAGTTTATCAATGTTTACTGAGTCGAGCAAATAAAAATGCATGATGGGCAGCTTTTAAGTCGCGCATTAATTATTGGAAAAACTCAACAATATAGTAGGCAGCTCAAGATAACGAACAACATAATTTTTTTTAAAAATCAACAGCAACAGCAAAGATGTTAAAAAAGAGTAAACCCGGGCACGAAGCTCCCGTTATAAGCGGGGTTTGGGAAGGGGTCGGACAAGTCAAATGAACAGTTTAAAAAGTGAGGGAGTGGTGATTTACTTTCAGGCGGACAACAAGAGGTTCTTCTTTGGGAATGTTAGAAGCTGGTGTTGAATTATCTTGAGCTTGCCGTTCCTTGAGAACTCGATCCTCACAGTCAACATCATCAACTATTAGATCTTTTACTTGGTTTATATCTTCATTGTGCATGTCATTAATCTTTGACTCTTGAGTAATACTCCCCTCTTTCTTTAGCTGCGCAACAAGCACCCACATGTTTGCCAGATCATTTTCTAGAGCCACCTCCCTCTTCTTTGCCTTCTCAATCGTTCTTCGGTAGTCGGCTTGCTTTATTTCCTTCTCAGCCAAGGCAGCATCAAGAATGGCTTCCCATTGTTACCTCGCTTGCAACTCCATTTTCAGATCATCAAGATCAAGATTCCACGAGTCAAAATCATCATTAACCATACCAGAAACATCATTTGGGCGACTAGAAAATCGACCTCTCCAACCAGTTCTTTGGACATCATTGTGCTTTCGGCTCCGACCATTAACAGCATGAATGTTGGAACTTCTAGTGCTCAACTCCCTAGCGGCCAGTAATTCTTTTTCTAATTTGGAATTTTGTAATGACAACTTTGTAACTTCACCAGCTAAATTCTTTAGCTCAACGGCAGCAGCAGATGCTAGAGCTTCCTCAGATAATTTATGATTTTGTGAACGTAACCCACTATGCTCCTCTAGAATCTGAATACGTTCTAGCTTTAGTTTCTGATCCTGTTCAGCAGAAACAACTTGAAACCAAATTCCAAAAGCGACATAAAGGGTTCTTTGGTTGTTTTCAAAGGTAAAAAGAAAAGACATCTTTATGTTTGCAAAACTGAATCTGTATATGATAATGTGAATTCTGTGACTAATGACTTGACTGATCTGTGACAAAGGAGATTAGGTCATATGAGTTCTAAAGGTCTAGAGATTTTGCATGAAAAAGGTTGCGTTGGTAAAGACGTGTTGTCTTGCATGCCTTTCTGTGATTCGTGTGTTTTTGGCAAACAACAAAGAGTGAAATTCCCGGATTTCCCTTCCCCTAATGTGACTATGAGTTCTGTGCATGTTGATGAGTCTGAGTCCAGTGCTACTCCCTGCGAGGTGGAGCATTTAACTGGTGTACGTCATGTTAATGAACCTGAAATTCATGGAATGCCGGTAAATCATGGTAGTGTTGTTGAACATGAACATGTTGTGCATGATGAATTAGTTGCGAATAAACATGAAGATTTGCATGATATAGCTTATGCTATTAGTTGCTTAATGTATTTGATGGTTAGTACTTGGCATGGTATAGCTTATGCTATTAGTTGCTTTAGTAGGTTTATGTCTAATCCTAGCATGGTGCATTGGAATGTTGTTCAATGGTTGTTATCTGTAGGTGATAATCTAAGTGATTATGTGTTTAATCCTGCTGATTTGTATACTAAGTGTTTGTCCCTTAGTAATTTCAATCATGTTTAAAAAATTTTAAATTTGATACTGATGATTGATGCATGTTTTGTCCCTTGGTTAGTGTTTTGTAACCTGCTGTGTGCTCGTTATAAAACTGTTACCCTGGTTACTTTCCCACTTTAACTTGCTGTGTGCTTGTTATTGTTTTTCCTTTGTCTGTGCTGTGTGCTATGACAGGAATTTGGTCCACACAATACTGTGTGTGTTGTGGGGACCCTTTGGGCGATGATGAGTCATCTATTGGGTTTTCCTTACGTCGAGGTGGAGCCGGTATTGTGCCAAGGTGGAGATTTGTTGGGTTTTGGCCCATTACCTATTAAATCCATTGGGCTTTCTTTCCCATTTTTTTTGGCCCTCCTTCCTTTACCATAACCGAGCGCCCCCCTTATCATTCAGCCTCTCACCCTTCAACTCCCATGCTCCAGAATGTTCCAGCTCTTCCTGCTCGTGCGCCTCTTCGGCTGGCTTGACCGAGTCTTTGAGACTTGCTCCCATTCTCTTCATCTCCCTTAGTGCTATTAATCCTGGTATGGTTTAATGATGAGTTAACACTCTGATTGAAAATTCTTTGTGAAATTTTCGTCCCCCCTTTTTTTCGTCCCTGTTTGTGTGGTGGGTGGCCGTGAGTGTGGTGCTGTGTGCACTGGCAGTGGCTGTGACCGTGGTGCTGTGTGCGCCTTGAGCTTGAGTGGTGTTGTGTGCGCCTTGTGCTGAGTGTGGTGCTGTGTGGCCGTGGTTGGTGCTGTGTGTGCACCTAGAGCCTTGGTGTTGTGTGCACTGTGTGGCCGTGAGCTTGAGTGGTGCTGTGTGTGCACTGAGTGGTCTGTGTGTGTGAGCCGTGGGCTGTGGTGCTGTGTGTGCGCCGTGAGTCTGCCGTGTGTGTGTTTCCCGTCTCTGTTTCCCTTCGAGCTGTGTGCTTCGGGCAGGAGGCTTCGGGCAGTACCTTGGGCAGTGTCTTCGGGCAGTGTGTGTGTCTCCCCCTTTTGGATTCGATACCTTGGTTCCCCGGTGACGACGTTGAAAGGAAACCCATCTCGACCTGAGCCCTAATTCCATACTCTTGTTTAGTATTTCAGTTTATAGTTTTATTTGTTGAAACTGTATACTGTGATTGTTTTTGTTTCTTGATTGCAGGTTATCAATCGAGATCGAAAGCGGAACGAAATCCTTACAAACTTGAAACCAAATTCCAAAAGCGACATACTTATATTTTTTAGGGGCACTAGAATGTTGTCCGTTACAAATCAATGATTTTGAGGGAAAAAAAGGAAAAAGACAATTCAACAGCAGAAGATGAAATCACGGAAAGATCAACAGTTGAAAAAAGCTACACTATATCACCAAAATCAAGTATGTGAAATCTTCACCTGTAAGGTTTCAAACATCTATACATGTTCAATCTAAACTAAACTCCGTATGTGACAAGTGACTATGTACTACAAATCCAGAAGAAAAGTAAAAAACTAGAAAATAGTCTTCAGTCTTATCCTAGATGGACTCCTGGAAGATTGGGAATCAATGTATCACATGTTGGGTAAAAATGAGAGCAACAGTTGTGATACAGCCATCTAATACGGAATCAAATGGAAAGACAGACCAACTTATGACGTGGGATATGGAATATATGCACCACCAAATGTTTGATCATATATTCATATGGAGATAATGGGGTTTTTTAATAAATAACCTAAAATAAAATTTTTTTAACAAAATAACCTAAAATATAGGTGTTTATCAAACTAACCCAAGTTGGCGTACTTCAAAATGATGACGCCAACTGAGTTGGAGTCTTCAGTGTGGGTTTTTTTTTTTTTTTAAAATACATCTTGAAGACGCCAACTAAGTTGGCGTCTTCAAGATGTTTATTATTTTTTTATGTGTTTTGTTCTTTATCGCTTCCAAAATTTGACTCAATCATGAACATGGGTAAACCCTGTACTAATTCCTGGATCCATCCTATCACAATCTTACACAATCTTTGCTTGAGCTTTTCTAACAAATCGTATATATCCCCTGCAACTTCTCTCATTCTTGATCCATTCTTGTATATTCTAAATGTTGGCAATGCAAGTATTCCTTCAGATGAAGGGCTGTTTTTCCACTTCAATCTGCAAAAAAAATTAATCATTCATTCAATATTGTTAATTCTATCTACTTGAGCTAATTCTTGATTCAAGATTTGCTAATTTCATGCAGATGTGCAGATGCAGACATAGCTTAAGGAAAAAAAGTAAATAAATAAATTTCTTTTTGGACGTAAATAATGTTATACTTACATATATTTTTACAAATAATTATAGAGTGATTTATGAAATTCGAAAAACTCTCGTATTATGCACGTTTTTTTGGGTTTATGATCTCTTATATACACTTATATTATATTCCAAAATTATAAGAAAAAACCATCATTTGGTCAATATAGATAATATGAATTGAGTTCAAATTATTATCTAAATTAAATGTTGTACTAAGTATTCGATGTAATTTAAATTGTGCTAAATCAAATTGTACAAGTGTTTTCGAGGTCATTTGCATGCCATCAAAGAACTTTGCATCTAATCCTCTCTGAGGTTGTATTTAGTTGCCTTAATTAGTGTAGGATATGAGTAATAATACTAAATGAGTGTTTGCAAATGCTTTTGCAAATTGCTTATCAGCTTTCAGACAAAAAAAATAGATTTGAGTGTTTTATTTACTTGCTCTGCTATTGCTTCTCTAAAAATAAGCAGAAAAAACAGAAGCATAGAAGCAGGTCATAACATGCTTTTGACTCCTTTAAGGTGTTTGGTGGCAATTTTGTAATTAATTGAAGTTTACTTAGCGGCTTTTTTTATTTTCGTAACAAACACTCAAGAATTTTGCTTAAAAATAATTTTTTCCAACTTTTAGTAAAAGCAATATAAAAATGATTTGAATAAGCAATTGCAAATACATCATAACTATTGTTGGATTTTGATAGTTTCTGTTGGATTTATTTATTAACTAACTATTTTCCTTGCTATATTTTGTATTGTATTTATCCCATCTAACACAAGCTCATTTAGAATATCTAACCAAATATACGATTTGTTAGAAAGCTCAAGCAAAGATTGTGTAAGATTGTGATAGGATGGATCCAGGAATTTAGTATAGGGTTTACCCTGTTCATGATTGAGTCAAATTTGGAAGCGATAAGAACAAAACACATAAAATAATAATAAACATCTTGAAGACGCCAACTCAAAAACAGAAGACACCAACTCAGTTGACGTCTTCAGGGTGTTTTTTTTTTTTAAAAAAAATAAAACAGAAGACGCCAACTGAATTGGCGTCTTCATTTTGAAGTCGCCAACTGAATTGGCGACTTGGGTTAGTTTGATAATCATCCATATTTTAGGTTATTTTGTTAAAAAAAAATTATTTTAGGTTATTTATTTAAAAAACCCGAGATAATGGGTCTAAGAGCTCAATTCAGGTTGTAGTAGCAATGTCACTTGGCGATTCTAGTGTCAAACTACCAGTAGCCTGGCATGAAGACTGACCTTGGGGGAACATTTTGCATTGAACTGCAACACTATACTAGGGAGGTCCAAATTCTTAGAGTAGAGCAGCAAGGCCATCATAGTTCAATATGAGTGATGGCTATATACCATGTTGATTGTGGTCTAGGTTAGGCACGGTTAATAAGCAGGTTTAAAGGATTTCTTTACCAGCGTGAAATAATTTTCCACAGCAATGAGAAATGTGACCAGTAGCCAATGAGGTCCATATATGTGGCTTTTAAGCTAGTAAATTCAAAAGGTACTGGTGTCGAATACTCTTTAGAGATTCTTGAACCACTAGAGCATCATATGAACTCATAAAGGAGTAATAGATTAACTGTTTATATTTGATTCTAGCTGAATTATATCTATGCTAGAATTATATCTAAAAATTTAAAACAATTGCAGAGCCCACATCACATGAGCAAAAGTAAGCTATAGTCTCATTTGCCAACCCAAGCAAAATTCAATAATAGTTTAAGCCTTTTCCCCACATTAGATCAAACTTGCAATATTGCATACAAGCTATAGAATACCACCGTCATATTGGCATATGCTTCTGATTTAGTGCTTCCAATTTCTGGAAGTACCACCTGTAAGAATGACACTTCGAACAATCGTTCGTGTCCATATTATCTTGAATCGTCTCCTCCGTATAGGCTACAAATTAATATTCAAGATATTATTATAGTATTTCCAGAATAAACCTAGGCTCTGATACGATTTTGTGCGAATGATCGCAAAAACGGGGACTTGTAAAAAGAAGACATTAAACGCCATGATTTTATAAATATAAGGATATAAAAGATAATTAAATAGTATATAGGGACTTGTTTGCAAACTAAACAAAAGCCTAGGGAATAAAATGCAATCTCACCAAACCATTGAGGGGTAGAATAGTCAAACCTAAAGCACCCAATTGATTTGAAAATTTAAAAATTGGACCTATTTGAATAAAAGTTTCTCCAACTTGGATTCTCTTGCACTAAAGTTTTTTCCTCTTGGCCAATGGCGTATAACTCATCTGATATTGATCGTAATCATAACATGAAGGTCTAATGTTCGAGTCTTTTTACCCCCACCCCCAAATAATTCCGCGCACAAGTTGAATGAGTGTATATTTTCTTTTTTTTGTTTATATTGTTTTTTAGTGTTTAATTATGTGGTATGCACAAAATTTTAGAGATTACATTAAAATGAAAGCTTCACGGATTATTTTCTACAAGATTGATTGAAAAATGATTAAATAATTATTTAAGTATGCTAGTTTTTCTTAGATGATTGGTGTTCATCTTCATCTATTATATTATAATATAATATAAAAATATAGATTTTATAGCCGAATTTTTATCATAAAATGTTGACTAAAGGTGGTGTCACTATTGTGTTTTGAATTGTGTACTTCAAGTAATTATATATTATTTTTGCTTAAAATTAAAAAAAAATTTAAGTAAAATCATTGAGTGTTTGATATTAAAATAAAAAGTAGCTTAAAAAATTTCAATTTATTACAAAAACTATTTATTTTCAAGTGAAATCATTGAGTGTTTGATATTAAAATAAAAAATAGCTTAAAGAACTTCAATTTATTACAAAATTATCACCTTCGACGTAGCCAGAAATATCTCATTACTTTATATGTTTTCTTCTGTTTTTATCTGTTTTAGAGAAACAATAGCAAAAATAAATAAATCAAACACTAAAAAACAGATAAATAATTTTCAAAAACAATCTAAAACACGCCCTTGATCAAATACATTGACTAAAAAAATGAGCGGAGTCCATATTTTTGAAAATATCAGGTATATCAACAAATTGATTTCGACCTTCTGTCGTGGCTTTTGAAAATGAAATCACGTTTTCCATTGATTCAACTAAGTTGACTCGGGAAATAACGAATATTTTATTAATTCAAAAAATAGATTTCACATAGCACATTATTATTTTATTACTCGTCAAACATGATTTGTTTGGTGCGTATTTCCACTCGAGTTGCGGATCCTCGGGATCTCTAAGATAGAGTTGATCCCACGGACGCAGAGGCAAATTAACTAAGAAAATTATCCAGTTAAAGAATCGCCCCATCAGTTGAAACTCTTTATCCAGTAGATGAAAATCCCGAACCCTAATTCACAAGCCTGTTCCATAGCTAGCTCGGGTTGAACCATACTCCGTGGAAGCACACGTATCATTTGGTTCACATAACTAGTAAAGTAACGCTCCACCCATATCAGAATAAATGTTAGTTGCAAATTATTTAATCTCCGAACAATTTATCTTTAATTAGTTTTATTTAGAAAAATCTTCAATGCAAATAATAATATATAATTTGATATTACTAAAATATTTATTGGATAAATAACTCAATTTCACATTATAAGCATGCCGAAAAAGGATGTAGATAAATCTCACGAGCATGACATAGTGGTAGAATGTTTAGAGGATAATGTTTGGGTGACAAGTTCAAATTTCAACGACGACTTAGAGGGACAAATGTCCCGATCACGGTACATGCAGAATATGGCAATCTTCTCCCAAGATACAACGACTTATACTTGTGATAGTTGTCCTATAAATCACAAGTCTCACAACCACAAATGTTGCATACTATCTTCTTCAGGAACAATATATGAATATGAAATAGAATGCACTTTGATCTTGCGTCTCTCTCAATATATTGTGTTTAATTGATGAAAAAATGTATCTAAAACTTAAATGGGGATATCATTTTATACTAATCTAGTAGACATCACTAAGCAAATTTACATGAAAAGTCACACCCATATGCCAAAGGATACAAAGTCCATCAGAAAAACAATCACATGCTCGTTTAGGCCTCCCGGGAGGCGTTAACTCGTCTCCGGTGTCTTGTACCAGGCATGATTTCCCCTCTATTTTTCTCGATTTTTATTTGCTTATTTTTTATTTCATTTAGCCTATTTTTCTAACATATAATTTGTACCTTGGTCCAGATTTATCCAGAGGACGAACCAGGGTTCACCGTCCTCCTTTATATTAGGCATGCCAAAAAAAATGTAAATAATATACATTTATAAAATAAAAATAAAAAAATATGTAATGTTTCTCCAGCTTAATACCTCTAAATACAAATAATAGTTTGGTCAGCGAGAGATGTGAAAATAATTAAAGTAACACATTAAGTCCAACTTAGGCAGCTTGCAGTACCAACCGATAAAATTGATCCTTTTTGTTGAATCCCATTGGTATAGTGGCTTGCTCGAAATTGCATTTGAGAAAGTCAAATTCGAAGTTGAATATAGAACAAATATTAGGGTTAATATTGACTCAATAATTTTTTATTTTATTTATTCTGATCTTATCACATGCCACACTCATATTTTTTATCTGAGTCGTCTTGGATAAAGTCATCTGATTAACAGTTAATTTTCTGTAATATATTTTAGACTTTAACATTCTAAAATATTTAAATTTATGTATTTAATTGGAAACATGTATTGTTTTTTTTTTAAAATTTAAATAACTTTATTATACCTCTCTTGGGGGATCCTCTAACGACCGGGAACAGAATTAGCATGGCAGTTCAGTTTAATTCACGTCTTCTTTGCCTTACGAGTTTTTTCTCTGTCTTCCAGGTCTAGGTACAAATCCGCATAACTACATTATGAGTCCCACTCATTTATAAATGATGGAAGAAATATTACAATTGTATTCTTTATGATTTGACGTAAGAATATATAATATTGTATGTATATGTTATTTTTTAAACTAGCATGAAAAAATTTGTATTCTTCGAATTAAACGGTGGGTAAATGTAATTCCTCGTTTAATTAAATATATATAAAATTCAATTTGCATGAATAAAGATTTTAAACGAATTATTTGCATCATGGGATACTGATTAATAAATCGAGGAGGGACAAGACGCGCATAATGTCGAATTTGGTATTGTGTCATGCCGAATAATATCAGTATCTATACTATCTATACTATATTATAAAATGTGAGCACCTTAAAGTAATCATTTTGATATGTTCGTTGTGAATTTCTAAAAATACAATCTATTTGCTTTAGTAATTAGCCATGAGACCATGGGATAAATGGATAATATCGGAAGATCACATATTAACTTCCAACTTAGTTCCCAATTTTTCATTAGTTTTTTTCCTTCCGAAAATATGTGCGGCAGTTTTTCTTTACCCCATAAAATATCATATTGAAATCAGATATTTCAAATATTTTAAAAATGTAGTAAGTAATCATTTTGATATGTTCTTTGTGAATTTCTAAAAATACTCTCTATTTGCTTTAGTAATAGCCATGAGACCATGAGATAAATAGATAATATCGGAAGATCACATATTAACTTCCAACTTAGTTCCCAATTTTTCATTAGTTTTTTTCCTTCCGAAAATATGTGCGGCAGTTTTTCTTTACCCCATAAAATATCATATTGAAATCAGATATTTCAAATATTTTAAAAATGTAGTATACATATACAATATATAATTTAAAATTTCATATTATACATACAACGCGTGTGCGTTGGCCGCTAGTTATATATAATAATTCCATTTGTACTATGAATCTATATGCACATATTGTTAATTATATTTAGAAAAGCAGAATATTTTTTATTTTTAATTATAATATAGTTAGAAAATTTCATTTAAATGAAAAAAAAAAACGACAATAATAGAACTAAGAATATTAAAATATTCTTGATTCATAATTAATAATTTTTCAGATATTATTAAATTATATTTATATGGATCAATAATTATGCTCAAAGTAATTTGATTTTGATAATATAATATATTTGATAGTAAAAAAATTTTTAAAAAAAATATAAATGGCAATAAGGTGATTAATATTATTTTTTGTTTTTCTTTTTGAACGTGGCCACGTAGACAATTTTTTTTTTTTGGGTCGTGTTAAAGAGTGCAGCCGCTAGGCAATGCGAAGTCCCTCGCCAACTTTATTCCACTATTTAAAACCGATGAATTCGCAATTCCGATAGTTTCATTGATACTTCCTATTTTTCGATCATCACGCACCATATATTCTCTAAAGTTTCGCTATTAACAAAACAGACCGCTTTCAAACCAGTTGAAGGTACGGAATGCACCTGATTTGAGTGAATTTTGATTGAACATTTTGATTGGAATTTCAGATCTTTCTGTTCTCAATCCATGCTGTTTTATTTCATTTTAAGTTTCGTGGAAAATGATTCGGAATCTTATCTGGATACTTGGGTTGTCTGTTATATGAAATATGTAATTGAAATGAAGGATGTTCAATTGTTGTTAGTTTTTTGAATTGATCTATGATTTGTGGAGATGTTGGAATTTTATTTTGTTTTTTGTAAATTGTTGTTGAGCAGGGGTAAAAATGGGGAGTTTGCGTGCAATTTGGCAGCATCCGGACGATATATATCCGCTAGTGAAGCTGAAGTTGGCGGCGAGGAATGCGGAGAAGCAGATTCCGGCGGAGCCACACTGGGGATTTTGCTACTCCATGCTTCACAAAGTTTCGAGAAGTTTTGCTTTCGTTATTCAGCAGCTCGATACGGATCTTCGTGATGCAGTAAGTTTAGTTTATGTATCTTTTACCGTGTTGTTATTTTACTTAAAAAAATTGCAAGTTATTGGTATCGTTGTAGATTTTGTGGTGAGAAGGCTTTGCTTAAGTTTTTAGTTTTTGCATTCTCTTGTTGTGTGAAGGCGTCAAAAACCAATTTTTCCAAGAGCTCGACTGTAAAATAGCCTTGACATTAATATAAGCCAAGACCCGGAAAAATATGATTGATTTTAATATCTAAGGTGGATACTGAGATGTTGTGGTGTAGTGGGCAATAAAGATAAAAAAAATTATCGTTATACAGTTATAGTTAATCAAATATGAAGGGGATTATGCATACTTGTGATGCCTTGGTTCTGATACCTTTTTATAAACAACATTTTCCAAAAGCTTGAGCTCATGGGTGGAAGCCTAGCAATAGAATTTACCACTAATAATAAATTTTATACTTTGACGGGCTGCCACTAAACTATGAATATATGTTAATACCAGGTGGAAGCATTTAAAGATTTAATTTCTTGATTCCTAGCACTATGTAAGAATCAAGATAACAGAAATAACAACTAGATTAAATGAAGTGTGATCAGAATGAAAGGGCTATTTTTTTGTTTTTGTTTTATTTGCTAGTCAACCGGCTCATCAAGCAAATATATGGAATTTTGCAGATATGCATCTTCTATTTGATTCTTCGAGCGCTTGACACTGTTGGTAAGATTTCCAATTGGTAGGGCATTTTTTTACTGTTTTTCATTCTAATGCTGGTAAAACAGAGACAGAGATAACATTTTAAATATGTTATCTTGAATTACTTGGCTACCAATATTGGAAGTGATTAATTCAGTTCAGGATTCCATCTTACTAAGGAATTTTTGTTTAGCTAGTTGATGATGAGGATGCAGCTTCTATCTAGACCATTTACTAAGATACCATTGCTTATGGATAATCTTGTTGGTCTACCACGTGTGTGCTTTAGTTAGTTTAATCAATCTTCATATTTTCAGAAGCCAAGCCTGAGATGTTCCAATTTTCAGAAAGTCTTCTTATTTAAATGGTCATAACCGTATCTTGAGAAGGAGCCAATACTTGATTCTCAGAATGTGGATACTGTTATCTACTCGTCTTTACATGGAAATCGTATAATCTCATCCATAAGTCTGCTTTAAGTCGTTATTACTCTTGGAGATAAAATTAATCCAGGAACTAATAACTTGGTGTTGACTATCAAATATTTTATTTTAAATTTTTAGATTACCCAAATCCATGTTAAAGATGACTTTGATTAATTTGACAGAGGATGATACAAGCATAGCAACAGAGATCAAAGTACCGATTTTGATGTCTTTTCACCGTCACATATACGACCGAGAATGGCATTTTTCATGTGAGTTTTTAAGTTCTGGCATTTGATCTACTTAATGGTATTTCTATTCTCTCTTATTTCATTCCTTTAAGGATAATGTTTGGGGTCATTCTAATTTGTAACCGCTGGCTTTGTTATTAATATGAATATGCCATAGGTTCAATCTGATTAGGCTTAACTTCTTGTTGGTCACTTTGGCAAAACCAACTTTGTTATATCCCTGACACTCGATTCATCTATTACCTATCCTCTTCTGAGCATGTCCTGAAGTAGTGACGGAAACGAAAACTTGATATACTTACATTCACCAGCTATCCTGTTTGCGGTAAATCGAATGCTGTTGAATGTATGAGCTTGTGGTCTGAATATAATTTACAGCACCATCTAAGGAAATTTGGTTATAATCTTGACACTATAAAGCTCGGATTTTTGCTTGGGATACACAATCTGCTTTGATTGATGGCAGTAAATGGGACACCTATAATTTCCTATGTGCACCGTAGATTTTTTATGGAATCTTGAAGTTGAAGTCGAAGGAGGTACCATCATGCTTTCACCAATCTCCCGCTTTATGACTACAATAGTTCAGTCTTTAAAAGTCATCCTGATCAAGGATGATCATTGAATTGTTTATCAAACACCAAGTGCCCTAGTCATGACAAAGTAGAAAAGGAGATCTAATCAAAATGAATGGGGCTGGAGTGAACTGTATGCTTTCTAGGTGGTGCTATTGCAGTACGAAGTATCAGACAGTGTCAAAAGTATTATTTCAATTCCTGCCATTTTCTACTACTCGTGCAAGGGTTGGTTACCCTTAAATTGCCGAGTCTCATTTGTTTGATAGACACTTCTATTTCTGCTCACTGCTATTGTCACCATCATTATTTCACTAAGGACATCTTGATGAATTTTTCTCTGTTATCTAATTTCCATTAGATTTAGTATATTTCTAAATCCTTGTTATGTCATTGCAGGTGGGACTAATCACTACAAGGTTCTCATGGACGAGTTCCATCACGTGTCAACTGCTTTTCTTGAGCTTGGAAGCAGGTCATAATCTTTACTCATGTCATATCAAATTGATTCACTTTTCTCAGTATCTATGTTTTTTCAAAATGCTTATACAATTTATCTGGCACGAGATTATTTGAGATAGAGCACTAGATGAATGTTAATACTATATGCTTTCTATGATCAATATTTCCTCTGTTGGACGAGATTGAGAAAGGATTTACATTTGAATTTGATTTTGGAGTGAGAATCTGGAACCAAAATAATTGAAAATTAGCCAGGAAATTTTACTATATGCACCAGTTGGACAGAATGTAGAGTTTGGAATTAATCTGACTAGTGGTGATGATCAAATTTTCAATTCCACAATCTCCCCAAAAATAATCATGCTTGATTTCTTCTGTATCTTATGCTCCTGATTCCTGATGCTTGCCATTGTTAACTAGAAGTTATTTTGGTTCACAACTGGTTTAATGTGAAACAATATTCTTTCGTTCATGAAAATTTTGTTCTCCTTTGCAGTTATCAAGAGGCTATTGAGGATATTACCATGAGAATGGGTGCAGGAATGGCAAAATTTATATGCAAGGAGGTAGCTAGCTATTCACATCCGTGTTGCTTGTATCAGTGCTTTGGGTTACTTGTCTTCTGGCTTAGTCTTCAACGGAATCTAGAATATAGTTTTATGATCTTTGATTGCTTCTGTACATGACATCATCTTCAAAATCCTTACTCATCCAGAAAATAGAGATGTCATGGAATCTAGAATGTCATTTAAAAGCTTTTCTCGCTTATGTAATCGATTACATTTTCAAAACTTTTATTCATCAGGAAACTAGAGACGCCAGCTTATGTATTCTAGATCTCTTGGCAACAGTATTATCTACTTATTACCTTTTGTTTTGCCGTAGTGTATATCCAATTCATGATAATGTGCCGTCGATGAATTAAGAAAGATGAAATATTCTGGGGTGCTATGCATGGGGCTGCAAGCATCAAATTGCGTGCATAACAATTTTTTACTCTTGCCAGGTAGAAACAGTAGATGATTATGATGAATATTGTCACTATGTGGCTGGACTTGTTGGATTAGGATTATCAAAGCTTTTCCATGCTTCGGGAAAAGAAGATCTTGCTTCAGATGCTCTCTCCAACTCAATGGGTTTATTCCTTCAGGTATTGGTAGCAATCAATGTTTTAATTTTTTCTCTGCCATTTTGAAACTCATGATACTTGTTTCTTTGCAATAAGTATAGAAAACAAATATTATCAGGGATTATCTGGAGGATATCAATGAGGTTCCCAGATCAAGAATGTTCTGGCCTCGCCAAATTTGGAATAAATATGTCAACAAACTCGAGGTACCTTTTTTCCCATGCTTCATCATAACCCTATAATTCTTTTCAGAAGTTAAGTTGCTTCACTGTTGTGGATTTAATTGCAACTCAATAAAATCAAATTCAGTATCTGCTGTTTGGTGTTCTTTCAGGACTTAAAATATGAGGACAATTCCGTTAAAGCGGTGCAGTGCCTGAATGACATGGTGACAAATGCTTTACCGCATGTTGAAGATTGCCTGAAGTACATGTCTGCTTTGCGGGATCCAGCAATCTTTCGCTTTTGTGCTATTCCACAGGTAGACATTTGTTAATGCTTCGTTTTAAATATTACTTCCAACGGACCTTAGTTCTGTCGTCTAGAACATCAAAACATCTTATATCAACTTTGTTATGGAAAGAAAGCCTTTGGGGCCTGAACTTGAACCAGTTAGGCCTAATATAGAGGCCCAAGAGCAAGGCCCAAAGTGTATATTTTGTTAAGGTGTTTGTACTAGCTTTTTGCTAGGGATTTACAGAGTTTCTATGGGCTTGTTTACATATATTTTCATAATTTGGATTTAGAATTACATGTTCTTTGTTGTATACTGTTGAGCATTTTTAGATAGTAACGATTAGTCCGACCTGCCGGATGTATTGGATACTAACAGGACTTGGGATTGAGGAAGAGCAAATACTAATTTTGTTGAAAGAAGTGCCAAACATACAACAAATTTCAAACTCAGCTTTGATGACAAGGCTGAAATTGAGGGGCCGGTATTGTCATGGGAAGAAAGCCTTTGGGGCCTGAACTTGAACCAATTAGGCCTAATATAGAGGCCCAAGAGGCAAGTCCCAAAGTGTATAACGTGTTCAAAAGAAGGTCCAAGAGAGAGGGAAGAGGAAACGTGTAGGCAGAACATGTAGGCAGTTACGTGCAGTTATGTATGGGCTGGGTATAAGGTGGGGAGAGAGGGACGGGTAGTGGGGGTGAGAATTTATTTTGTTAAGGTGTTTGTACTAGCTTTTTGCTAGGGATTTACAGAGAGTTTCTTTGGGCTTGTTTACACATATTTTCATAATTTGGATTTAGAATTACCTGTTCTTTGTTGTATATTTGTTGAGCATTTTTAGATCGTAACAAACTTCCTGTGGATAACTTGCATGGCATAATGTCATCACCACATCCATGAGCGGTTCTGGTTGCATTTAAATTTCAACCGTAAAAAATCACAAGGTACATTTGATCTGGCTTTATTAATATCAACAGATAATGGCAATAGGGACTCTAGCTTTGTGCTACAACAACATTCAAGTCTTCAGAGGTGTTGTGAAAATAAGACGTGGTAAGATTAGTACTCTCGATTTGAACTTCTTTCATGACACAACATGGTTTTTGTTTATTTCTATGTTTCCCTTCTTGTCTGCATAATGTATTCATGAGTTTGAGAAACCGAATTTGTTGCAAGTGAAGGGTACCTATGTAGCCGAAGTGGCAAAATTAATAATTGGGTCGTGAAAGAAGTACATCAAACTTATGTTGGTCTCTTGTTTACAAATGATCAGTTGATTTACTGCTTCTGATCACAAGCTGAAAAGCTTCCTAATTGTCGACCATTTTGTTACTAACCAGTCATAGAGAATTTACCTGTGGTGCCACATGGGAATTCATGCCATGTCCGAATGTGGCTCTTTCTGACAAAGTAACTTGACAAAAAATTCAGATTGTGTTTAGCTTTATTTTATCTTTCTGCTAGACTTCCTGAAATTACTCGCTGTTTCATGTTAATTCTGTTTTAAATCAAGAGAAGATACAATTTGTTTTTGTTTTCTTGATACCATCTTTTTTTTGTTGTTTTCTTGTTCTTGCCCTAGGTCTTACTGCCAAAGTAATTGACCGAACTAAAACCATGCCAGATGTGTATGGAGCCTTTTATGATTTCTGTCGTATGCTAAAATTTAAGGTAAGAAACTTCATCTATATTAAGGTAAGAAACTTCATCTATATGAGTATAAACATTCCTAAATTTGATTGTTTAAGCATAATGCTAGTGTAAAGTGTAAACTGGGCATCAACTAATATACCTACAATTTTTTCTGCCTCGAATTGAGTAGATCAATTTTTGAATCGTTTAAAATTTCATTACCAAGTTTCTGTTTCAGTTTTTCATTCATCGTTAGTCTGTCATGCTGAAAGCTTTTCATGTACATTTCATGGTTTGGAAATTTCGTTGGCTGATTGCGTACACATTACAGATGACAGATTAAAGTCTTGAATTTAATGATATGCTGTTGAATATTATTTTTTTCTTTGCCTGCATTATCATTTCTCTTCGTACAATAAAAACGGGTCGTTTTCTGATATTTTAGGTCGATGACAATGATCCTAATGCTAGGAAGACAAAAGACAGCTTAGAAGTGATCTTGAAAATTTGCAGAGACTCGGGAACAGTAAACCAAAGGTTGTTTAGCTTTTTAAGTTTTCTTCTACCAGAAATTTATGGTTGATTTTAAACAACATTTCTTGTTTTTTCACCAGGAAATCTTACGTGATCCAGAGCAAGCCCCAATTTAATACCGCTTCGGTTAGCATCGAACACCTTGTTTCTTCACTTTGAATCGAAACAGATGTCTGCCCATCATATAATTTTCTAATTATGATTATTTCTTGCAGATTGTTATCATCTTCATCATACTGGCCATTCTTGTATCATACTTATCCGCAACTCGAGCCAGTAATATCTGTAAGTGTTTCAATCCAAAGATATTTTATTGTTAGTCTTGACAGTGAAAAATGGTTTCCAATTCTCATTCACATCATGTTCCTCACAAAATGCAGGAGTCTCTTGTTATAAATAATTAGCTGTAGAAAGAAATTTACTCGCTTGAGCAATTGAAGCCACTGTACCTGCTATTGTTTGTATCTTACTCGAATAACTAAATGAGTGTCTCTGAAGTTTTCTGCTGCGTAATGCTGTCTGGTATGTATGTTAGCATAAGTCAAGAAAGCAATTCGATATATTTGTTATAAATATATATCTTGTATTTAGTGTTTGTATTTTTCATCGTAAGCAACATTCATGTCCATGTATTTTTTAGTGTATCTTGAGGATAATGGTTTGCATGAATTGTTTATCAATACAAGCAATTTAGACTTGGAAATTTTAATAAAATTTTGACTATTAAAAGCGTTTAAATATTCACTATACAAAGCTCTTTAAAAATGAGAAGCAATTTTTTTATTTATTTTTTGGTTCTGCAAATGCCACTTTTCACCTTGGTCTGCGATTTCAGCTATTTGAAAAAATGCACTTTTTGTGGCAAATTAATTTAGCTTCTAGCTTCTGATCGCTTGGGAAATGTATTTTTTCCCCTTTTTAAACCACTTATGTCATGTAATAATGTATATCATGTGGCCGTACAATTGTGGGGAAAAATGCTTTGTTTAGAATATGTGGCAGCAAAGTCGATGCTTTGTAGCCCATCTGATATCGATTATAATTGTGACTCAGATGTCTCGTATTCGAGTCTACGTCTCCTCCTCTAATTAATTGTAATAGTTGGAAAAAAAAACAAATATGTTGCAGTAAAAGAATTGGAAAGAATTGGAGCTGCGGTTGTTTCAAGTTTCAACTAATCCTCGGTATTCAACTCATGCATTTTGAGGCTGGGGAGTTCATGTTGTACGCCTATATCGGTTTATTTGATGCTGCTCTTCAATTAAGCATTGCTTTTTAGGACAACATGGTTATTGGATTGGTACATCTAAATTGGGGTACCCAAAAAGACAGTGCCCTTATGGACACCCCAACATAAATGTCTATACCTGGTGTGGTTCTCCCTATTCTCTCCACCCTCGGAGTGTGGTAGAGAACGTATGTGGTCCCCATTCCTAGACCCGACCACGGTTCAGAACCGTCGGTTACGGTTCAAAAAACATCGACCCTTAACCTTCCTTGACGGTTCCGGTCACGGTTCATGAACCGTCGGTTACGGTCCGATTACGGTTATGGTTAACCAACGGTTACGGTTATGGTTTGACCCTTACTTTTTAAACAAAATTTAAATATTATTAAAATTTGAAATAAAGTGTAAAATGTGTTTGAATGTGTTTTCATCCATGGATTAAATATAAAATAAACGTGAAATAAATTCAAGCTCAGATAATTAAAATGTGTAAGATATATTTGTTTGGTTAATATATATAAATTATAACATTATATTTAGATCAACAAGGCTCTTATAGCTTAGTGGTTGAAGCTAATTATTAAATTTGGAGGTCATGAGTTCAAATCTACACCATAACATATATTTTAAATTTAAAAATATAAAAAAAATTAAAATAACCCTTGAACCGCTTAACCGATGGTTCACGGGTTAGCAAAATTATGACCCTTAACCGGCCCTTCTATAGACGGGCCGGTTACGGGTTAGAGCCTTCGAATCGTTGACCCGGTTAATCGGTCCGTTGACCACCGGCCGGTTTTGGACCGATTCTGGGTCGATGATGACCCTTGGTCGAGTCTACCCATTCCAATCCAATGATGGGACGATCGACACCGAACAGTCCTTTTTAACTTTTCGAAATATATATTACTTTCATCACTTATCAATAGCTAGTATTATTCCTCTGAATTGTTTGTTTTATTTCTTTTGTTAATGATATTTAATTTAACTTGTAACGCAAAAATGAAAATGAACAAAAAAAAAAAATTGAACGAAAATTAGAATACATGAAAGCAACAACATAAACCCAAAACCAAGGGATGTAGAGTACTATAATTGACATCACCCAAGCATATGCCATCGGATCAAGCACGAAGACGGGGGCAGTGGAAAGAAACCGCCTTCAAGAGGAGCTGAAGGAACAATCCAAGATCGTAGAGAGCCGAAAATTGATAAAGGATAACCAATCAGATGGTAAACAACACTAAATTCTATCTAAACACCAGTGGATTGAGTGCAAAGCCAAAAAGCCAAGAAATTAAACGAAAAAGATTCACGCCGTCCAAGATCCATTTAGCAAAGTACCCCGCACCAGCAATCAAACAAAATATCACCATAATCGTAATATAGGAGCGAAAAAAACGAGAGTGCGAGACACAATAAACACGACTGACATACCCAAACAATAGTAGAGCCAAAAGCAAAGTAAAACCAACAACATATATTATCCCAAAACCTTATATATGAGTAAAAGTATATTACATACACACATTTATAACAAATATGAATAAAGTATTGAGTAAATCTCGTTATTTGAAATTGAAATCACTTTGAGAGAATGAAATTGTTTGATTAAGTAATTGTAAAAGTAACTGACGTGACAATCAGAGTTATATTTCAGATTGATTTATAATTATAAAGATAATTATAGTACTAATGGCAGCAATCAACATGAAATTGTGAATTTAAAAAAAAAAATTCAAACTCACGGTGAAAATGTTGGGTTTAACAAAATCAGGTGAAACGTTTCAAAAACATGGACTCAAAGCACATCACGTTTCTTACTTTTTATTTTTTATTTTTTTTTAAATAAATTTTTTTTCCTTCGATTTTTTTTTTCAAAATTTTGTTGTATATTTAATTTTATTTAATATATAAAATTTTTGTATGATTTTGTGAAGCGATATATAGAGAAATTTTTTATCTCTACTTAATAATAGTGCAACCTAATATTTTTTTAAAGAAATTCTTTATTAATAATAGTGGCATTCCCGTTATTTAAAATTCTTAATATATTTCATTTCATTTCTGAATTTAGTTGTTGATTTTTTAATTCCTCTCTCCTTCTTAAAATTAAGTTTTTTTTTATCTTGTAAATTAAGTGGGACCTTGACATGTAAAATACGATGAAATATCTTAATATTAAATGGGACCTTAGATTGTATTTTATTGTTTAGGTCAAATGACTCAATTGCAAGAAGATAATAATTAATTATCTAGTTATACTCTTCTATTTTAAATGTATTTTTAAATATAATGTTAAAAAATGAAGTCTCATCATTTTCAATTTCATTTACACTCATTCACATTAATTTGTTTTTATATTAGTTTTAATACATACATGATATATTTACATGAAGTTGTGAATATATCATATATGTCGAGAACAACTTAAATCGATTAAGCATGATAAATAAGTTAATAAATACTGAATTTATATTTATCTTTATTCACCCAAGCATCTAAATCACTAATTGGATTATTATGACAAAATATTAATTTTTTATCCCTTTCTGTAAATTGGATTGTTAGGAAATATATGAGAGATCAAGTATTGAAAAATTTCATATTATACTTTATTGCTCTTATGTTTAGATAATTTATGTTAAATATTCATTGAACTAAATTAATATTATTTATATTAGAATTACAAATATAATATTGGTTACTATATTTTTTATCTATGCCAATTAAATCTTTATATATTATTTAATATGTAATTATTTGAAAATTTTATTTTTGTACCCCTAATTTATTTTTCTGACTCCGTCCCTGGGGCAGTCATGTTGGGCTCGGCTTCTGCAAATTGATTATCGCGTACGAAATTTTCAAAAAAAGACACAGTATATGTACATGGAAAGAATTAATGAGGGTGCATGATCTGGGTGGCGAGAATTCTAGTAGGTTTAGTATGAATGCGTAACCTTTCTTTTAGTATTGGCAATGAAGTCGTTGGAGCAGATATGGATGCGTACGAAATTTTCAAAAAAGATACAGTATCTGCACATGTAAATATGCCCGAATGAGGGTGCTTTATCTGGGTGGCGAGGATTCTAGTAGGTTTTGTTTGAAACTTAACCCTCCAATTCATTTTTAGGATCTGTACATTTTATAATTACACAATGATTTCGTGAAAAACTCATAAATCAGGAGAAAAATCATCAGGATCACTGAAGTAAATACATTATATGAAAATTATTACAATGTATGAAAACACCAAACTATGAAACAATGTCATTGGGAACACTTAAATAATCTGAAATAGTAGTACCCATTCATTTGCAATGTATGAAACTGCTCATTCAGATACACCCGATTTGAGACGTCGTTTGTCTGATACAACTCTTCGAGCTTTTCCCATAGTTCCTTAGCCGAAGACATTCAATGCACATTTGCTAGAATATTTTTGGCTAGGCATAGACGGATTGCACTTGCCGCTCTCAAATCCAGATCTTCCCAATCTTCATTGCTCGTTCCAGCTTTGCTCGTTGCACTAGTCGTTCCACAAGTCAAACTATTATCACAGCTGCTTTAGGAGAATACTCTGTCATTTAACGCCTTGTGTAAACCAGATTGAATCAACACATCCTTGACTTGCACTTGCCACAAGCCAAAATTGATCTTCCCATCAAATTTCTCGACATCAAATCTGACTGCATTTGAAACTCTGCTTCCCGACATTGTCTTGTGATACGTTGATGAATTTTATTGTAGACCATAATAGTGCACACTAAGTAAGCTCCCAAGAAAGAGCGAATCTCGATCTTTCGTAGACAGAACTTCAAGATTCCAAGGAAAATTGGTGGGGTCATACCAGTCCCACTTAAATACCAATTTTCCTGGATAGAACCTCCTTAGTCAATATGTATTCGCCTACCACACCAAAGCCCCACTTTAGCGAAAGGACACAGACGCTGATGCCACTTGTTGGGAATTTGACCCTCTAAATTCACCCCCCCCCCCCCCCAGGATCTGCACCTTTTATGGAAAAAATCAAGCAAAACGAGAAATAATAACGACACGAGAATTTAATGTGGAAAAGTCCCAAATCATGAGAGAAACCACCAGGACCAGGGAAGAAAATACACTACATGAAAATTATTACAACCACACATTTTTTCTTCTCACCCCAAACACAAACACACAACTTTTCCACTAGCCACATTTTATATCTTACACTCATCCCCTTACAAGAAAGACACCTAATAAAATCCTTTCTGGTATGGAAGCGCAGTCGTCACAACTGTAACCGCAGAGCATACTAAGAATTTTACTAGATTCTAAAATAATAGAGGAAATTATCTAAAGCCAAAAGTTTCTAGACAAGCTATTGAGTAGTGCACATAAAACTGAAGCCTCAAACCTCGTGTTATATTACAAAAGTTGGCCATTTTTCCTTAATCAATCGATGTGAGATAAAGCCCAACACAACAGGTTTAATATGAATGCATAACCTTTCCTCTAATATTGGCAATGAAGTGAAAAGAAGCACTCATAGCTCTAATAAATCTGTACACTTTTTCGTTATAATTCGAGAACACGACACTAGAGCTTTTGCATGCATGAGAAAAGTTAAAGAATGAATCCATCCAGATTTAAGTTTCGAAAAAACACAAACAATAGATTCTTATTTTACTAAATTGTCATAGTTGTGTTTGTATTTTAGATAATTATTAATTTATGATATTAACATGACTAAATATTTATATAAGGTAAAATTTATTATCTTAGTAATTTAACTAAATTACTAATTTTTTAAACTGACCCAAGTTGGGACATGGAAAAATATTATTTAAGAGATGTTACTAATTTATCGAGTATTAATATATGAAGGTTTTATTGTTGCAAGATCCATTTCATCAATATAGAATGAATAATAAATTCAAATGAGTTTCCTCCGTAGTTATGTAGGGGATTTGGTATTATCTCGTGCATTATTTTGTATGCGACTGCTTAATTATAAGAGATCATCTCTTTTGATGCTTCGTTATATTTACCTATTATCTATTTTTATTGTCTCTGTGTCGTATGGTACACATGTTTATGGTGGTTGTTGTCTTGTGGTGAATGTACGAGTGTTTGTCATTGCCCCTCTTTGTGCCACTATTTTGACTTTTTGGGGTGGTTCTTTTGTCAAGTTTCTTTGTTGAGGCAACGCTTGACTCTAATTAATGGACATTTGGATTTCGTGCGTCATATGGTGATGATCCTGTGTTATTTGCTTTTTTGTGAGGGTTTTGGAATCGAGGGCTTGTGCGGTTATTTTCTTTCATCAGTTTATGTATCTCGTTTTCTCTTATTTTTTTGTTCAGTTCATTTCGAAGGTTTGAGGGGATCCAGATTGACTCTGGTGATCCATACACTAGCTTGGTCAATCTCACTTTAGACTAACTTATCACCGTTGTGTCTTGGTATTTGGCCATACTTGGCATATGTATGTTTTATTGGGTGCCTTGTGGACTCGGTTGTTTGATGTATTTTTCGTTAGTTTAATATAATTCCTGTTTTTTAATTAAAAAATAATAATAAATTCAAATGTTAACTCAAATAGGATGATGTCCATGATAGTCGTATCTTATATCCTGAAGGGTGCGTATGAATTTCAGTGTTCGCTACACTTTTTTTTCCCTCGCTATAAGTACTGAATCACTAATATATATTTTGTATATGTATATATATAAATATATTCAGAGTCTAACCTAAATTCATCCTCTTATATATGACGTAGATATTCTCAAGTGATCAATTTGAATATATATTTTATTGTTAATTAAATTACCATAGAATCTTTAGGAATAATTAATTATTAATATCCTCTAATAAAATCATTTAACATAAAAAGATTTCAAGAATTTTACTTTAATATTATTTGAAATCTCACTTTGTTTAACATGACATACTCCACGGACCTGTATTAAAGCTAAAGTTACACGCCTAGAGAAATTTAAGATACACGTATTTTTTTTGTTTTTTTGGCAGGAGTATTATCATGGGTGTTTGAGTTAATGATTTTTTACAGCTTGTTCAACGGTGGCTTTAGCCAAGACTTAGATGATCTTAACATCCATCAACATGAGTTTACTCGTAGAATTAGATAATCTGATGTTAAAGAAGCTTTGAAAAAAATGAAAGCACGAAGAGCAGTTGGTCCTGGTGGAATCTATATTGAAGTATGGAAAAGTTTAGGACCGACGGAGATAAAGTGGCTACCAGATCTATTTAACAAGATTTGGAGGAGTAACAAAATTCCAAATGAATGGAGAAAGAGTGAAGTAGCCTAAAAAAACATAAATAAACATGAGCTTGAGAATATGATTAATTCTCTCGGTTACAGTAATAAAATAGATATCAATCGCATGTTGGATTATCTGGATGAAAATGATGATTGTTCAGATATCCAAAAGCCGAGAAGAAATTATGGCTAGTGTTATTGATATGCTATGAATTTATATGCATTTAATTATGATTCTTGGAAGATATTGTTAGAATTAATGGGTTTTAAACATTAAAAGCACAATATTATTATTAATTTTGTTAATGAGGACAAAATTATGGTAAGTTAATTATGAAAGGCAATTAGGCTAAAGAAATCCCACAATGAGTAATTGAGGCACTTATGGTTTGTTTATATTGAGATACAAATCATTAGAGTGTAGTTGAGTAGTAAAGATGGGTGCCTCTCGCGCACCGTCCGTCCGTCCGCTCCGCTCGGCACGGCAATGCCTGAAACCAATGTTGAGAGAAATGTGGGGGATAGAGAATCTGAAGAGAATGTAGAATCGCCTAGACGAAGCAAAAGAGCGAGAAAAGAGAAATCTTTTGGCTCGGATTTTCTAACATATCTGTTGGAAAAAGATCCGACTACTTTCAAAGAAGCAATGTCTTCACAAGACTCTGATCTTTGGAAAGAAGCGGTGAACAGTGAGATAGAATCTATCTTACATAATCATACTTGGGAACTAGTGGATCTTCCTGCAGGTTGTAAACCACTAGGCCACAAGTGGGTCTTCAAGAGGAAGATGAAAGCTGATGGTACTGTAGATAAGTACAAGGCTAGACTTGTAGTAAAAGGCTACAGACAAACTGAAGGTGTTGATTATTTCGACACATACGCTCCTGTATCCCGGAAAACGTCTATAAGGTTAATAATTGCATTTGCTGCATTATATAACTTAGAGATCCATCAAATGGATGTTAAAACGGCTTTTCTAAATGGAGAGTTAGAAGAGGAGGTATACATGGAACAACCTGAAGGGTTTGTAGTTCCAGGTAAAGAAACGAAGGTGTGTAAACTTGTGAAATCCTTGTATGGATTAAAACAAGCACCTAAACAATGGCACGAAAAATTTGATAGCGTCATGCTTTCAAATGGGTTTAAAACAAATCAATGCGATAAGTGTGTCTACGTGAAAGGAGACAATACAAACTATGTGATAGTATGTCTATACGTAGATGACATGATAATTGTTGGTAATAACGATAACATCAAAATTACCAAGAAAATGTTGTCACGAAATTTTGAGATGAAAGACCTAGGTCTTGCAGATGTGATTCTTGGAATGAAGATCACCAAACATGCAGATGGATATTTTCTCTCCCAGGGTCATTATGTCGAGAAGATACTTGACAAGTTTGACAAGGGAAATAATACCATCGCTAGAACACCTATGGAAGTGGTGTCAAATCTTTGCAAGAATCGCGGAGAATGTGTGCAACAACTTGAGTACTCTAGAGTCATAGGCAGTCTCATGTACCTCATGGATTGCACTAGACCTGATATAGCTAATTCTGTCAATACATTGAGCAGATATACGAGTAATCCCAGTTATGAGCACTGGAAGGCTGTGACATCCCCGAAATGGTTAATTGCTATTTGGCTTTAATTGTGTTTACATGATTAATTATGTGGTAATTGATTATGTTTTGGGATTTATTTACCTTATGGAAATGCATGGTCATGTGGATAGGGATGACCCGGGATTGCATTTTAGGGTGCATGTGGTGTATGTTGGGTAAATATTATTGGAAGCATGATTATTTGCCTTGGTTAGCAATTTATTAGAAATCATGTGTTATTTGATATTATGGTGCATTTTGAGTAAATGCTTTGAAAAATATCATGTTGGGGTGTTTTATACACCATGGAATTCTTTTGGGTATCATTTTAATAAACTCACATTTTAATATCCAACCCCACTCTTTCAACCTCACTCTTACTTTACCAAAATCAAATCCACAAACCCTTCCCCTCCCAATTTTCGAGCTCAAGCCTAGGGTTGAGGAGAAACCTTTCAAAAATCTTGATTTGTGGAGCATATTGGGTGATTTGAGGTCCCCAAGAGGTATGGGTACCTCATGCTTTAATTTTGTAAGGTTTTGTTTGAGTTTGGTTTGATTTTTGAATGGTTTTAAAATGGGTTTTGTTGGGTTGTTGTGGGTTTGGTTAATGGTTGGATTTATGGTTGTTTTAAGGTGTATTTTGGAAGTTTATGTTGATATTTATGTTGTTGGTTGGTTGGTTTGAGTATTGGGATGGATTGGAAGGTTTTGGTATGCAAAAATGGTGAAAAATCGCGAGTCTGTGCGAGGCGATCGACCGCCTGAAATGGGGCGATCGATCGCCGCAAGGCAGTACCAATTTCGGGTTAGGCGATCGATCGCCTGTTATGAGGCGACCGATCGCCGAGAGGCAGTAGGTTTTTCAAAGGAATGGCGATCGATCGCCATGTTTGGGGCGACCGATCGCCGCTGTGTAAATTTTGAGGCGATCGATCGCCTATGGGAAGCGATCGATCGCCGCCTGTGGAATTTTGGAAAATGGTTCATTTTGTCAAATTTTTGGTATTTGGCTCTTACTTGGCTTCTAATATGGGGTTGTGTGATTGTGTAGAACCATCCCAGGTAGCAACACAACCGAGGAATTGAAGCCGGACCAATTCCACTTTTGGAAAGGTACGTAGTGGACGTACGGGCACCCAACGGTAACATGTATTTTATATACTCATTGATTATGCATTGTGGATGCGGGTATATATGTGGTATTGCATTGTGGATGCATATACATGTTGATTTATGCCATATGTGGTATTGCATTGTGGATGCATATACATGGAAATTGATGCATATTGATGATAGATGCATATTATGATTATTGGATGCACATCCCATGAGTCGTGGTCATCCTTTGATGATTTTAATGCTTGCCGCTTTTGTATTGGTTCCGCTAAATGTGAAGCGAGGGGTGGGAGCGCCGCATGTCACATTTGAGCGTGGTTGTCATATGGGGCGAGGAAAGGGTATTTGCCGCTCTCTGTGAAGCGAGGGGTGGGAGTACCGCATGTCCATTGTAGCGAGGTTATCCTATGCCGCCCATATGAAAATAAGCGAGGGGCATTAAAATACACTGTGATGGACAGACTAGGGAATGGTGACCAATATTTGGTACTGTTGAGATGGTATATGATGTCATGACATGTTTTGGCCATTAAAAATAATCTGTTGATTATACTCATGAGTTATGGTACAGGGACAACCAAACGGGAAGCGTTTGAAATGCATAGAAAACAGGAAGTGTTTTATATTGATTATGCATTTACGCTTTATCTTCATATTGTGTTGAATATGAATGATTATTATTGCTCATGTTTGGGGGTTGTCCTTGTAGGTACCTTTTTGGCATGATAGCAAGCTTTGAACGGGTTGAGGTGGTGAGCTTGTGAAGCATTCTTTTGAGGATTAAAGGACAGGATTATTTTGTCTAGTGTCTACTCTAGGAGTAGTGTAAAACTAGTTGATAGCATTCATTGATGAGGAATGTAATTAATCCATTCTTTTTGGAAGTCCTTATTATTATGGCATGTAATGCTTAAGCTCATAGACTCAACATGTTCTTTTCTCACTCTGATCATTATATTAGCTCTATTATGCCTTATTTCCGTACTTAAGGATTAGGGTCCTTACAAAGGCAGTAGTTCGAGTTCTTAGATATCTAAGATATACTTCTAACTACGGACTACATTATACGAGATACCCAGCAGTAATTGAAGGGTATTCAGATGCGAATTGGATATCGGATTCCAAAAATATAAAATCTACGAGTGGATATATATTTATAATTGGCGGTGCTGCTATTTCATGGAAATCATGCAAACAGACATGCATTGCTAGATCAACTATGGAATCTGAGTTCATAGCTTTAGATCTTGCGGCAGAAGAAGCTGATTGGCTTCGGAGTTTCTTGGAGGATATTCCAATGTGGTCAAAACCAATGCCACCCATTAGTTTGCACTGTGATAGTCAGTCAGCTATGGGAAGAGCACATAACAATGTGTATAATGGGAAATCAAGACACATTCGTCGGAGACATAAATCTGTGAGAAATTTACTAAAAACCGGTGTCATTTCTTTAGATTATGTGAAGTCTAAAGAAAACATTGCAGACCCATTTACGAAAGGTCTGACGAGAGACCGAGTAGAGGTTTCATCAAGGGGAATGTGGTTGAAGCCCATGAATTGATTTCCAACCATGATGGCAACCCAACCTGAATTGTAAAATCCAATTTGCAGGTTCAATGGGAAAACCGAATTGTGGGGGGGATCGAACAAAGCACTCGGGAAATTGAGTTCCTTACCTATTCCTGTGATGAAAGAGTGATAGACCTGTACTTTGGGAAGGCTGAGCTCATGCTCTTAATGATTCTTCTATCTCGAGATGATAAAGTGGGGTATTACAGGATACTCTTTAGGAGAAATCACCTATGTCGAATGTGAAGGGGCCGCTTCTATGAGATGACCTGAGGGCTAAATCTCTAGAGCATTCGATGAAACATCCAAGGCAGTCCAGGGCCAAAATGGACAACAACGAAAGAACCAATAATAGTGTGGAGATGAAGCTGTGTGAGTATTGTTGTCTTGTTATACATAAAACGTCGAACAGTTCAAGGCATCGCGTCCACTGGTTGACAAGTATATCCGATGATACTTTACTAAGGAAGGTTCAAGGTTAATCACCACCTATCCTGATGCAGTGGATTCTCAAAGTACTCTCAAATCTTCATCTAGGTGCATTGTGTAATTTTTTCGCCATATTGCATTCATGTGGGGGATTGTTAGAATTAATGGGTTTTAAACATTAAAAGCCCAATATTATTATTAATTTTGTTAATGAGAACAAAATTATGGTAAGTTAATTATGAAAGGCAATTAGGCTAAAGAAATCCCACATTGAGTAATTGAGGCACTTATGGTTTGTTTATATTGAGATACAAATCATTAGAGTGTAGTTAAGTAGTAAAGATGGGTGCCCCTCGCGCGCCGTCCGTCCGTCCGCTCCGCTCGACTCGGCACGGCACGGCACGTCACGTCACGTCACGTCTCGACTCGACTCGCCTCGACTCGACTCGCCTCGCCTCGCCTCGCCTCGCCTCGTCGCGTTGCGTCGCGTCGCGCGTGTCGCTGCCGCGAAGGCAGTCCTATCTTTTTACTACACGGATTTCTGAAATGACTTTTCACCTGCCTGACTTTTCATATTCTGCTGAGTATTAAGTTTGAGACTTTTCACCTACCTGCAGAATTGATGTCAGATTTAAGTGTGAGACTTAAATCCGAAATGAATCTGATGTTAAGTGTTGAGACTTTTCATCTAACCCACTATGCATTGTCATTTAAGTTGTGGCCTTTGGTAGGCCTGCTGTTGCAGCTATATAAGCTGCTCCAGCCTCATTCTTTATCTCATCCCGAAATTGCATTTCATATCATATCATATTATCTTGAGAGTACTACACACTGTTCAGTGTTCGAGTGAGTCTGTCTGGGTTTCTGCTTCAACCCATACAGAGGTGTTTTGGGACGTTGTACCTTGGAACTCTCTTGTCCAGGAGGCCAGAAGTTGTAGGCGGGCAATTTAGAGTTTACGGGCACACGATTTACTGTGGCCTCGTCCAACAACAAAGTTTCTGTCCAGTTTATTTAAACTGTTTGTTGTAAGTTTTTACTGTTTCAACAATTTTATAATATCATAGTATTTGTGATCTTCTTATGCTTTGTCTATTTGTTTTTAAGAGAACAGAACCAACAATCGTAAACTCTAAAGTTTCTTTGTTTGTTTTGTTCTGTTTTATCAAAACTCACTTTTCACATTTACTTAAGATATTGTTCATGAATTTTTCAAAGGTTTAAACTTACTGTTTAAAAAACTGCTTTGATATTATTTGTGCTCTCCTATTTGTGTTCTGTTTTAGCTAATGGCTGACCAGTTTACCCAACCACCTGCTGTGAATAATGAGATTCCGGTGATCAAAGCTAGCGGTACTGAGGCCGCAATGCCAATTCTGAGAAGCCCAATGCCGTTTTCTCAATTTGAGAAACCGGAAAAGTTCAAGGGTTCCAACTTTAAACGTTGGCAACAGAAGATGATGTTCTTCCTTACCACCTTGAACTTGACCAGGTTTCTGAAGGAGGAGAAACCGGTGGAGGACAAAGAGGATCCTCAATCTGCTGTGATAGTTGAGTCCTGGATGAGTGCCGACTACCTTTGTCGTAACTACATACTGAATTCTCTTGACGATGCACTTTTTAATGTGTATTCCCCCAAGGAGACTGCTAAGAATCTTTGGGAATCGTTAGAGATAAAGTACAAAGTTGACGACGCAGGCGCAAAGAAATTTGTAGCCGGGCGATTCCATGACTATCGAATGGTAGATGGCAAGAGCGTTGTTGAGCAATGCGAAGAGCTGCAGCTGATATATCATGAGCTTGCTGCCGAAGGTATGGGGCTAAATGATGCTCTCCAAGTGGCGATGATGATTGAAAAATTACCGCCATCTTGGAAGGACTTCAAGAGCTACCTAAAGCACAAGCGAAAGATGATGAGTCTAGAGGATCTTATCAGGAGGCTGCGCATCGAGCAAGACAACCGAAAAGTTGACAAGAAATCATTTGGAATGATTTCCAAGGCCAACGTGGTTGAAGTTGGGGACAACTCCCATGGGAATAAGCGCAAACGTACTTTTGAACCCAAGGGAGATACTCAGACAAGGAGGTTCACCGGTGACTGTTATGTGTGTGGTAAGCCTAACCATAAGGCCAAGGACTGCACTCAACGTCAAAACAACTGCACTCAACGACAAAACAATGACGGTAAGAGAAAGATAGTCCCTTACAAAGGCAAAGGCAAGAGGCCTGCACATGCCCACATTGCTGAGGACAATCTGAGCTCTGACATGGATGACATGCATCTGAGTGCTGTGGTATCGGAGGTGAATCTTGTTGGAGGGAACTCCAAGGAATGGTGGGTCGACACTGGGGCTACTCGCCACATTTGCGCCAACAAATGGATGTTTAAGACCTATCAACCAGTGAATGATGAGAACTGCTACATGGGAAATTCAGCAGTCTCAAAAGTTGAAGGCAAAGGGACGGTTGTGCTAAAAATGACTTCCGGAAAAGAGTTGACTCTTACCGAGGTGCTCCACGTGCCAGAGATCCGAAAGAATCTCATCTCCGGAGCAGTACTGAACAAGAAAGGCTTCCGGCTTGTGTTTGAGTCCGACAAAGTCATTCTGTCCAAGGGTGGTATGTTTGTGGGCAAAGGCTACTTGGCCAATAACCTCTTCAAGATGAATGTAATGACTTTAGCTCCTAAGGCTAAGTCTAGTGTAGATGTTGAGGTTGATGTTAATGCAGCAAATGAGGCTAGCACAAGCAAAAATAATGTAATGACTGTTGCCAATGTGGCTAATAAAACTTTAAAGTTTGATTATTCTTGCGAGTCTTTACATTTGTGGCATGATAGATTAGGACATGTGAATTATAAGTCCTTACAAAGGCTAATGTCTCTTAATCTATTGCCTAAATTTAACATCAATCATAAACACAAGTGTGAGACTTGTGTAGAGGCCAAATTAGCCAAGTCATCATTCCACTCAATTGAGCGAAGCACCGAACCGTTAAACTTGATTCATACGGATGTATGCGATCTAAAGTATGTACAATTTAGAGGCGGTAAAAATTATTTCATAACATTTATCGATGATTGTACAAGATATTGTTATGTCTACTTAATGATAAGTAAAGACGAAGCAATTGATATGTTCATTCACTACAAGAATGAAGTTGAGAATCAACTTGATAAAAAGATTAAAATTCTTCGAAGTGATCGAGGCGGTGAATATGAGTCACCATTTGCACAATATGTGCTGAGAGTGGCATTATTCATCAAACCACTGCGCCTTATTCTCCCGAGCAAAATGGTATTGCTGAAAGGAAGAATAGAACGCTTAAGGAAATGATGAATGCAATGCTTATAAGTTCCGACTTACCTAGGAATTTATGGGGAGAAGCTCTGCTTTCCGCCAACTATGTGCTAAACAGAGTACCACATAAGAAGTTGGATAAAACGCCTTATGAATTGTGGAAAGGTCGCTCACCTAGCTACAAGTTTTTAAGGGTTTGGGGCTGTCTAGCAAAGGTACCAATTCCTCCTCCTAAACGGACTAGGATAGGACCTAAGACAGTAGATTGTGTATTTATCGGATATGCACAAGATAGTAGTGCCTATCGTTTTCTAGTGCATAAATCAGATAATGCAGAAATGCATGTAAATACTATCATTGAGGCTAGGGATGCTTCGTTCTTTGAGGAAATCTTTCCCCACAAAACTCCGACAATGCCTGAAACCAATGTTGAGAGAAATGTGGGGGATAGAGAATCTGAAGAGAATGTAGAATCGCCTAGACGAAGCAAAAGAGCGAGAAAAGATAAATCTTTTGGCTCAGATTTTCTAACATATCTGTTGGAAAAAGATCCGACTACTTTCAAAGAAGCAATGTCTTCACAAGACTCTGATCTTTGGAAAGAAGCGGTGAACAGTGAGATAGAATCTATCTTACATAATCATACTTGGGAACTAGTGGATCTTCCTGCAGGTTGTAAACCACTAGGCCACAAGTGGATCTTCAAGAGGAAGATGAAAGCTGATGGTACTGTAGATAAGTACAAGGCTAGACTTGTAGTAAAAGGCTACAGACAAACTGAAGGTGTTGATTATTTCGACACATACGCTCCTGTATCCCGGAAAACGTCTATAAGGTTAATAATTGCATTTGCTGCATTATATAACTTAGAGATCCATCAAATGGATGTTAAAACGGCTTTTCTAAATGGAGAGTTAGAAGAGGAGGTATACATGGAACAACCTGAAGGGTTTGTTGTTCCAGGTAAAGAAACGAAGGTGTGTAAACTTGTGAAATCCTTGTATGGATTAAAACAAGCACCTAAACAATGGCACGAAAAATTTGATAGCGTCATGCTTTCAAATGGGTTTAAAACAAATCAATGCGATAAGTGTGTCTACGTGAAAGGAGACAATACAAACTATGTGATAGTATGTCTATACGTAGATGACATGATAATTGTTGGTAATAACGATAACATCAAAATTACCAAGAAAATGTTGTCACGAAATTTTGAGATGAAAGACCTAGGTCTTGCAGATGTGATTCTTGGAATGAAGATCACCAAACATGCAGATGGATATTTTCTCTCCCAGGGTCATTATGTCAAGAAGATACTTGACAAGTTTGACAAGGGAAATAATACCATCGCTAGAACACCTATGGAAGTGGTGTCAAATCTTTGCAAGAATCGCGGAGAAGGTGTGCAACAACTTGAGTACTCTAGATAGGCAGTCTCATGTACCTCATGGATTGCACTAGACCTGATATAGCTAATTCTGTCAATACATTGAGCAGATATACGAGTAATCCCAGTTATGAGCACTGGAAGGCAGTAGTTCGAGTTCTTAGATATCTAAGATATACTTCTAACTACGGACTACATTATACGAGATACCCAGCAGTAATTGAAGGGTATTCAGATGCGAATTGGATATCGGATTCCAAAAATATAAAATCTACGAGTGGATATATATTTATAATTGGTGGTGCTGCTATTTCATGGAAATCATGCAAACAGACATGCATTGCTAGATCAACTATGGAATCTGAGTTCATAGCTTTAGATCTTGCAGCAGAAGAAGCTGATTGGCTTCGGAGTTTCTTGGAGGATATTCCAATGTGGTCAAAATCAATGCCACCCATTAGTTTGCACTGTGATAGTCAGTCAGCTATGGGAAGAGCACATAACAATGTGTATAATGGGAAATCAAGACACATTCGTCGGAGACATAAATCTGTGAGAAATTTACTAAAAACCGGTGTCATTTCTTTAGATTATGTGAAGTCTAAAGAAAACATTGCAGACCCATTTACGAAAGGTCTGACGAGAGACCGAGTAGAGGTTTCATCGAGGGGAATGGGGTTGAAGCCCATGAAATTGATTTCCAACCATGATGGCAACCCAACCTGAATTGTAAAATCCAATTTGCAGGTTCAATGGAAAAACCGAATTGTGGGGGGGATCGAACAAAGCACTCGGGAAATTGAGTTCCTTACCTATTCCTGTGATGAAAGAGTGATAGACCTGTACTTTGGGAAGGCTGAGCTCATGCTCTTAATGATTCTTCTATCTCGAGATGATAAAGTGGGGTATTACAGGATACTCTTTAGGAGAAATCACCTATGTCGAATGTGAAGGGGCCGCTTCTATGAGATGACCTGAGGGCTAAATCTCTAGAGCATTCGATGAAACATCCAAGGCAGTCCAGGGCCAAAATGGACAACAACGAAAGAACCAATAATAGTGTGGAGATGAAGTTGTGTGAGTATTGTTGTCTTGTTATACATAAAACGTCGAACAGTTCAAGGCATCGCGTCCACTGGTTGACAAGTATATCCGATGATACTTTACTAAGGAAGGTTCAAGGTTAATCACCACAGATCCTGATGCAGTGGATTCTCAAAGTACTCTCAAATCTTCATCTAGGTGCATTGTGTAATTTTTTCGCCATATTGCATTCATGTGGGGGATTGTTAGAATTAATGGGTTTTAAACATTAAAAGCCCAATATTATTATTAATTTTGTTAATGAGAACAAAATTATGGTAAGTTAATTATGAAAGGCAATTAGGCTAAAGAAATCCCACATTGAGTAATTGAGGCACTTATGGTTTGTTTATATTGAGATACAAATCATTAGAGTGTAGTTAAGTAGTAAAGATGGGTACCCCTCGCGCGCCGTCCGTCCGTCCGCTCCGCTCGGCTCGGCACGGCACGGCACGGCACGTCACGTCTCGACTCGCCTCGCCTCGCCTCGTCGCGCCGCGTCGCGCGTGTCGCTGCCGCGAAGGCAGTCCTATCTTTTTACTACACGGATTTCTGAAATGACTTTTCACCTGCCTGACTTTTCATATTCTGCTGAGTATTAAGTTTGAGACTTTTCACCTACCTGCAGAATTGATGTCAGATTTAAGTGTGAGACTTAAATCCGAAATGAATCTGATGTTAAGTGTTGAGACTTTTCATCTAACCCACTATGCATTGTCATTTAAGTTGTGGCCTTTGGTAGGCCTGCTGTTGCAGCTATATAAGCTGCTCCAGCCTCATTCTTTATCTCATCCCGAAATTGCATTTCATATCATATCATATTATCTTGAGAGTACTACACACTGTTCAGTGTTCGAGTGAGTCTGTCTGGGTTTCTGCTTCAACCCATACAGAGGTGTTTTGGGACGTTGTACCTTGGAACTCTCTTGTCCAGGAGGCCAGAAGTTGTAGGCGGGCAATTTAGAGTTTACGGGCACACGGTTTACTGTGGCCTCGTCCAACAACAAAGTTTCTGTCCAGTTTATTTAAACTGTTTGTTGTAAGTTTTTACTGTTTCAACAATTTTATAATATCATAGTATTTGTGATCTTCTTATGCTTTGTCTATTTGTTTTTAAGAGAACAGAACCAACAGATATTATACGTTTTCGTGTTGTTTTTGTATTTTCTAGGAATAAAGGTATAAATGAATAAAGGTGGAGGATTTAAGCTACTTAACGATGAAAATGAACAAACCGAGCGAGCATTTCGAAGAAGGACAAGAATTTTTCGAGGTTTTTTAGCTGTTTTTTTTAAAAGGTTTTAATGTAATTTCATTTTACGAGTAATATAAAAATATCGTTATGATCATTGAATTTAATTTTCTTATCTTTATTGTTTTTTAGAGTTTATCTTTATTGTTGATATTTGTTCTGTATTAAATTGGAGGCGTTAATTAATATGGAAATAAGAAAAAACAAATAACTATTATTTATTATAATACTTATTATATATATATATATATATATATTATTAAAAAAGGCTTCAACTCGTTTCTTTATAAGCGAGTTCGAGCTTAAATTTTTTCTAAAAGTGAAGTCGTTTCTTGGAGTAACAAGTTCCGGTAATTTGGTAAAAAAATTTGGGTTACGGTTTTTCAGAATTTTTTTTTATTATTTATAATATTTTGATATTTTGGCCGTATGAATTGGGGGGAGGGTGTTTCCGTCACTTCGGTGTTCACTACACTTTTCCCTCTCTATAAATACAAGCACTAAGATTTATTTGGGTATAATAAACAAAGGAAAATGGGTTTGTTCTCCAATAGGTATATTTCAGCCCCATTTTTTTTTTATATATATTTCCCTTTTTACTGAATTATTGCGCAATTGAAACTTAACTCTTCTTGCTCTTTAACTCTTCTTGCTCTTTAATTAATTAATCTTAGTCTTTCCAAAATATATAACGAGCTGCAGGATTAAAAGGGAAATGCTCAGATCAGGCGATCACGTATATACCTGGCGGGCATGTCGTATTTATTCTCACCATGGTTAGTTTTTTTTTTTTTTTTGGCCTTTAATTTGTTGAAGTGATCACAAACTGGCCGACCACATGTCGTATACATATAATAACAGGAATCCTCATTGGCTTTATAATATATGAAGGTTTTATTGTTGCAAGATCCATTTCATCAATATAGAATGAATAATAAATTCAAATGAGTTTCCTCCGTAGTTATGTAGGGGATTTGGTATTATCTCGTGTATTATTTTGTATGCGACTGCTTAATTATAAGAGATCATCTCTTTTGATGCTTCGTTATATTTACCTATTATCTATTTTTATTGTCTCTGTGTCGTATGGTACACATGTTTATGGTGGTTGTTGTCTTGTGGTGAATGTACGAGTGTTTGTCATTGCCCCTCTTTGTGCCACTATTTTGACTTTTTGGGGTGGTTCTTTTGTCAAGTTTCTTTGTTGAGGCAACGCTTGACTCTAATTAATGGACATTTGGATTTCGTGCGTCATATGGTGATGATCCTATGTTGTTGCTTTTTTGTGAGGGTTTTGGAATCGATGGCTTGTGCGGTTATTTTCTTTCATCAGTTTATGTATCTCGTTTTCTCTTATTTTTTGTTCAGTTCATTTCGAAGGTTTGAGGGGATCCAGATTGACTCTGGTGATCCATACACTAGCTTGGTCAATCTCACTTTAGACTAACTTATCACCGTTGTGTCTTGGTATTTGGCCATACTTGGCATATGTATGTGTTATTGGGTGCCTTGTGGACTCGGTTGTTTGGTTGTATTTTTCGTTAGTTTAATATAATTCCTGTTTTTTAATTAAAAAATTATAATAAATTCAAATGTTAACTCAAATAGGATGATGTCCATGATAGTCGTATCTTATATCCTGAAGGGTGCGTATGAATTTCAGTGTTCGCTACACTTTTTTTTCCCTCGCTATAAGTACTGAATCACTAATATATATTTTGTATATGTATATATATAAATATATTCAGAGTCTAACCTAAATTCATCCTCTTATATATGACGTAGATATTCTCAAGTGATCAATTTGAATATATATTTTATTGTTAATTAAATTACCATAGAATCTTTAGGAATAATTAATTATTAATATCCTCTAATAAAATCATTTAACATAAAAAGATTTCAAGAATTTTACTTTAATATTATTTGAAATCTCACTTTGTTTAACATGACATACTCCACGGACCTGTATTAAAGCTAAAGTTACACGCCTAGAGAAATTTAAGATACACGTATTTTTTTTGTTTTTTTGGCAGGAGTATTATCATGGGTGTTTGAGTTAATGATTTTTTACAGCTTGTTCAACGGTGGCTTTAGCCAAGACTTAGATGATCTTAACATCCATCAACATGAGTTTACTCGCATAATTAGATAATCTGATGTTAAAGAAGCTTTGAAAAAAATGAAAGCACGAAGAGCAGTTGGTCCTGGTGGAATCTCTATTGAAGTATGGAAAAGTTTAGGACCGACGGAGATAAAGTGGCTAACACATCTAGGAGTAACAAAATTCCAAATGAATGGAGAAAGAGTGAAGTAGCCTAAAAAAAAACATAAATAAACATGAGCTTGAGAATATGATTAATTCTCTCGGTTTTCCGTAATAAAATAGATGTCAATCGCATGTTGGATTATCTGGATGAAAATGATGATTGTTCAGATATCCAAAAGGCGAGAAGAAATTACGGCTAGTGTTATTGATAAGTGTGATTTTAATATGGTAGACTCACTGGAGTTAATGACTAGGCGTTGCTCTTCCTCTTCAATGGCTTGTGATGGTATGATATGGGTGAAGGCTGCTATAGGTCTCGAAAAATATGTGCAAAAGTCCCACTTTCGTGTATTAAGTCTCTTATATAGCGGAGGAGGAACATACAAGATACACACTCTTCAAAAATCATTCAATCTCGACTTTTTCGTGACTGGCGATCGATCGGTTATAGGTGTGGTGATCGATCGCCAAGTGATTTTCAACTCACGAAATTTTTTTGCCATCGGCAATCGATCGCCGAAACTCAAACTTTGCTTTCCACTTTACGTCACACGGCGATCGATCGGTGATCGATGTGGCGATCGATCGTCGTGCTCAACAATCTTGAATCTCGAGTTTTTTCTCCATCTTTCAACTTGTTAGCTCGATTTGGTCATTTTTATCGCTAAATAGCTCAAATCCTCCACTTTTAGGCGATTCCACATAGATTCCTAAAATCAATAAATATATACAAAAAAGCGTAAAATCGTCCAGGAATCAACACGAAAATCAATACAAAACCATAGCAAAATAAGTGAAAAACGACATTTATCAACCCACACGAGGCACGTGCTAAGTACCCACGCTAGGGTTATTAGTGTCTTTTGATCAAGAAATGGACCTAAGTGAGTTGATGTTTTTTTGGTAAATTTGCCCACATAAATTTTCTAATAAACATTAAGAAAGTGTTTTGTATACTGCTTCAGAACAAAAATTGAAAACAATTGTCACGCTATTAATTTAAATTTAAATCAGATATATATTCTATACACTTTTGAAGTTAGAACTCTTCTCGAGCAAGTTGAAAATTTTGAAATGGTTATTGAGCAAAATTATGACACTATTAATTTAAATCAAAGATATATACTATACACTTTGAAGTTTTAAGTCTTCTCGAGCAAGTTGAAATTTTTGAAATGGTAGTTGAGCAATTTGTGATAAAATTATGACATAATGAGGAAATATCTAGTAATTTTAATATGGTAGACTCACTAGAGCAGTTGTACCTGGTGGAATCTCTATTGAAGTATGGAAAAGTTTAGGACCGACGGGGATAAAATGGCTAACAGATCTATTTAATAAGATTTGGAGGAGTAACAAAATTCCAAATGAATGGAGAAAGAGTGAAGTAGCCTAAAAAAAACATAAACAAACATGAGCTTGAGAATATGATTAATTCTCTCGGTTACCGTAATAAAATAGATGTCAATCGCATGTTGGATTATCTGGATGAAAATGATTATTGTTCAGATATCCAAAAGCCGAGAAGAAATTACGGCTAGTGTTATTGATAAGTGTGATTTTTACACTATGAATTTATATGCATTTAATTATGATTCTTGAAAGATATTATATGTTTCATGTTGTTTTTGTATGTTCCAGGAATAAAGGTAGAAATGGAGGATTTAAGCTACTTAACGATGAAAAGGAACAAACTGAGCGAGCATGTCGAAGAAGGACAAGAATTATTCGAGGTTTTTTAGCTTTTTTTTTTTAAAAAGGTTTTAATGTAATTTCATTTTACGAGTAATATAAAAATATCGTTATGATCATTGAATTTAATTTTCTTATCTTTATTGTTTTTAGAGTTTATATTTGTTGATGATATTTGTTCTGTATTAAATTGGAGGCCTTAATTAATATGGAAATAAGATAAAACAAATACCTATTATTTATTATAATACTTATTATTATATAGATTATATATATATATATATATATATTATTAAAAAAAGGCTTGAACTCGTTTCTTTATAAGCGAGTTCGAGTTTAAATTTTTTTCTAAAAGTGAAGTCGTTTCTTGGAGTAACAAGTTCCGGTAATTTGTTAAAAAAAATTGGGTTACGGTTTTTCAGAATTTTTTTTTATTTTTTATAATATTTTGATATTTTGGCCGTATGAATTGGGGGGGGAGGGTGTTTCCGTCACTTCGGTGTTCACTACAGTTTTCCCTCTCTATAAATACAAGCACTAAGATTTATTTTGGGTATAATAAACAAAGGAAAATGGGTTTGTTCTCCAATAGGTATATTTCAGCCCCATTTTTTTTTTATATATATTTCCCTTTTTACTGAATTATTGCGCAATTGAAACTTAACTCTTCTTGCTCTTTAATTAATTAATCTTAGTCTTTCCAAAATATATAACGAGCTGCAGGATTAAAAGGGAAATGCTCAGATCAGGCGATCACGTATATACCTGGCGGGCATGTCGTATTTATTCTCACCATGGTTAGTTTTTTTTTTTTTTTTTGGCCTTTAATTTGTTGAAGTGATCACAAACTGGCCGACCACATGTCGTATATATATAATAACAGGAATCCTCATTGGGGACAACGAAGTGATACATTTAACCAAACGATCCGTATCTTCTTGTTCTCATTTACCTCGCCGCACCAAGCGCAACGTCCATGGCGTCATAAGCTCATGCTTGGACTGCTTCCTAGCCGGTGGCAAGCTGTATCGGTACGAGTACTCTGTCAACACTGCACTCTTTCTCGCAAAAGTGCGGGGTGGAACATGCACTCGCGCCGTCTCCGACGAAGACGATATCGTTGTTCATCGTGCAAAGTACCTCCTTGACGCAGGGTTTGGGGACTATAACCTATTCAGAAACAACTGCGAAAACTTCGCTATTTACTGCAAGACAGGATTTCTGGTGCTGGATCAGATGAAGATGGGCCAAAGCGGACAAACGGTTTCTGCCATAGCGATCCCCTTTGCTGTCGTATTTACTACAGCGATTGAACTATGGGTGATGCGTTTTATTTTCCATGTTTCGACCATGCCTAAACTACTGTATCTTTCCATGTTTGGTATTCCAGTGGCATTAGTCTTTGGTGCAGGGTATTATTGTATTATGCGCCTCAATGTTGAACAATGGCACAAGGCGGGACGTCGCAAAGTGCCAGTTGAAGAACTTAACTGCATGGGAGCGCATATGAATTAGCATTCCTGCATGTTTTCAATGCTAATATTGGAAAATTATAATAAAACTATGGAAAAGTGTATTGATCAATGGTTCTTAAAGTCAGCTGTTTCATGTGTGTCATGGTTTTTCCGATGTGAGAAATAATTGCCGGTTTTCCGATGTCCAAAATTTTCTCATATGGAATCCACGTGATTATTGAAATAATTATGACAATAAATTGTTATGGTTGTGTGACAGTTGTATGTTTGACCATTTGGTGTAACGAGCAACCAAGTCTTCGGCGTAATTTACGTACTTTATTAAAAGAAAATTCCCTTTATTACACTACAATATTTATTGCTTGTTTTTCATCATAAGGTGAATCATATGCAACTGTTATATTTTGAACATGAGACAACGACACCAAGTTAAAGCATGTAAACATTTTAAAGAGGAGCAAAAACGCTACAACGTGATCGGAAGAATGCACCTCAAATTTCTCCACATCAAATCTAAATGCATTTTAAACTTTGCTTCCCAACATTAACGTGTGATAGTTTGTTACATTTTATAGTAGACCTGAATAGTACACACTAAGTAAGTTCCTTCAGTTCGGCTGGAGCCATTCGGTATGGTGCCTTAGAAATTGGTGTAGCGCCTGGCACCAAATTTATCAAATTCCAATTCTCGGTTTGGAACAGAACCGGGCAGCTCTTCAGGAAAGACATCCGGAAATTCTTGTACAACGGCTATGTCTTCTATCATGGGTTCATCTTCCTCTTTTACTTCGCTTATTGTAGCTAGGTAAACTTCTTCACCGTTCTTTACGGCTTTCCAGGTTTGGGCTGCCGTCAGTAGGAATTTTCTTTCCTTAGCTTTGCCATGGTATACGATCTCCCTCTCGTCTGGCGTCCGTAGTTTAACATTCTTGTTACGGCAGTCTACTACTCCATGATGTTTGGATAACCAATCCATTCCCAATATAACATCAAAATCCACCATGTTGAGTTGAATTAGCTCAGCATTAAACTTGATTTCATTAATACTAAGATTACAATTTCGGTGTATGCTATGTGCTATAAGGGTCTTATTGGCTGGTGTTGCTACATTATATGGTTCACTAAGCAGTTCAGGCTTAAGGGCTAGTTTCTTAGCAAACCTCTTAGATATAAACGAGTGCGTGGCACCACAATCAAACAATGTATATGCAGGTAGTTCGTTTAAATAAATGGTACCTGCCACAACGTCGTTTGCGTCTTCGGCCTCATCTCGCGTTATAGCAAACACTCTGGCGTTCGGCTTAGTCTCATTTGGTTTACTAGGAGGGCCGTTATTCCTTACAGTCGTCCCTCTCATATCAGGTTCGGGACACTCAGCAATTCGGTGGCCTGTCTTCCCACATCGGAAACATGCACCTTTTCCTCTGAGACATTCTCCTAGATGGTTGAATCCACAGTTCGAACACTTAGGGTACCTCTGTTGAGTTGGGCCTACTGTGGGTCCCTTTGCTGGTTGCTGGACGGACTAGACCTCTTTAAGTTTTGACTGCTAGAGGTATGCTGACTGGTGAGGGGTCGCTTGCGCTTAAACTCTTCCCCGCGACGCTTGATATCTGCTTCAGCCCTGATGGCGGCAGGCGGCGGCGACGGCTTGAAGCTAGGGTTTACTGTACGAAAATCGAAAAAAAAAATCCAAATATAATTCTTAAAAATCATTTTTTTCGAAAATAAAATTTTAAAAAACAGAAACTGAAGGTTTTAAAATTTCGAAAATTTTCGTATTCATGTGATTAACCAGATTGGACTTCTGATTATCGTAATTATCATGAAACGACAATTTTCACCCAACTGTATTTATTTCTCCAGTTGGTCTATTTCAACCGGAATTTTCTTCTAGTTACTTCCTTAACTAGAATACTTTTCCCAGCGGGATTATGGAACCTGGCTAGCTCTGATACCACTAAAATGTCACGCCCCGAGACCGGGGTCAATAACACCGGCATTGATTTCCTTTACAACTAGAAAACCAATAAGCCTCGTAATATCATAACAACTGAAAACCAGTCTATATTCCATAAATAAAGAGATCATTGTCTTTACAACTGATTTAAAAACGTGAAACTAAAACTTAACAACTGAATAATTAAAATTGTCTTAAAACTTGGAAAACTTTAAAACATAAAATCTTGAACTACGCAGCGGACTTGATTTCACCAACCCCAAAATTGGTGCTCTTCTTCTTGCTCTAACTCTTCTTCGACTTTATCTGGACATGTAGAGTAAGGGGTTGAGTACTTTGGAAAACACTTAGCAAGTGGGGGACAATCGATATCATACATATACATAATTTTCATAAACTTGTATCATAAAACTTGCATAAACCGATATGAATGTATCTTAACATACTTGGTTGCCCTTACGAGCCATGACATAACATATCGTTTCATAATTTTCATATACTTAAGCACAGTAAAGCATTCTACTATCTTCTTGGTACTGATATCAGTCTCTAGACTTAACCCTCCTAGAGATTGGGTCATAACATCGGCTAACCCATGAATAAAGGGTCTGGATAATCCAAAAACAACGGATTACCACCGTATAAGGTTCATTTAGCGGTTACACCCCACCGCATCAGGGTCATGGGGATCCAAATCCAATTAGATTTCGAGTTTAACGTGCTTAAAAATATACTTTCATAATTTCAACATAATGCATATCGATTGATATTTCAAAACATACATATTATTTTTAAAACGAAACGAATACTTATATCAAAAACCCACTTACAGTGCTTGGATGCGTGCTTGATTGATCAAAGGTATGACACGCTTGAATTCCTATCTCCTTGGCTTTCGATCACCACGAGAAGGGCGTCCAAAGCTTGAACCAAATTCTGGAATTCGAACAGATTACTTGCTGAAACTTTCGAACAAAAGCTGCTGGATTTTTGAGGGTGATCTCGGAAGGATTGCTGGAAACAATCGATGCAACAAGTTCGTGAACACGGCAGGGACCTTGGTTTAAAAACTGACACTCTTATTTTCGAAGATTGGACAGAATGTTGCAGCAACTCTCGGCTTCAATGGTTGAATGAATATCGAAGAGTGATGCTTAAAGTTTCTGGAAGATGGATGAACGAATTCAGAAGGAGTTCTGGAAGAACTTATATAGAATTCTGAACTGCTTTCGAACCAGATTGCTAAGGTGATCGGTGGAAGAGAAACGTGCAGACTCAAGGCTTGACAGAGAGGGGATTTCTTCTCGGCTTTATGGGTTATGGAGGAGAGAATTTCCTTCGAATTGTTGGACAGATTTTCTGGAGTTCTCGGCTTCTTGAAGGCTGAGAAGGAGGTGGCTTGTGATGTACAAACTACTACTTAGGTTGGTTCTATTTATAGATGAAGGTTGGGCAAAACTCAAGGAGTTTGGTGGTGCAATTCTTCGAAAATATAGGAGTGAATCTGTGCAGATTTGTTGTGGTGGTGAGCAGATTTTGTTTTCGAAAATATCAGCTGGATTTGCAAGTTTGTGCAGGAGGCAAAGTTCGAAAGATTACTTCTAAGATTTAGGCTTGAATTTTCGATAGTTTGCGGCAGCTAAATTCCGAAATTCTACACGGAAGGGTACTGAAATTTTCTTTGAAAATTTATATGGCTAAATCGTATATTTATAAGGATTGAATCCAAATTGATGGTGATAAGTTTTCAAGTGTTTTGAAGGTGCAAATCTAAAGATTTTTGATGGCTAAGGTATTAAGAGGATGTGGTTTAAACATGCATCTCATCTTTATTTATTGAAGAATTTGCCACCCAAAGTTTAACCCTACAAGAACTCTTAATCCACTTTAGAGTTTTAAACTTACTCAAATTCTTAATTATCCATCTATTTAATTAGAGTTTTAAACCCACTAAAATACTTAATTATTTAATTAACAATTAGAGTTTTAATAAAAATAAAGTACCTTAAGTAGATTTGATGACATCAAATCTCGGGTTAAAATCTCGGGTTTTACATCCCTCCCTCCTTATTGGAAGTTTCGTCCTCGAAACTCTTGTCAACCTGATTTAGGAAAAGATAGGGATATTTCTCCCGCATTGATTCTTCCATTTCCCAAGTAGCTTCTCTTTCCGTATGGTTTGACCATTGAACCTTCACGTAAGGAATGATCCTTCTTCTCAGAACTTGATCCTTGGTATCCAGAATACGGATTGGGATTTCTTCGTATTTCAATGTTTCGTCCAAATTCCCTTGAGTTACTAGGGGTTCTGCTTCAAGTACATGACTTGGGTCGGCAATGTACTTCCTTAGTTGTGATACGTGGAAGCCATTGTGAATTCTTGACATATTTGGCGGTAGTGCTATTTTGTATGCTAGCGTTCCCACCTTTTCTAAAACTTCAAATGGTCCCACATATCTTGGATTCAACTTTCCCCTTTTGTCGAATCTAATTACCCCTTTCATTGGTGAAATCTTTACGTAGACCTTTTCACCAATATCGATATCCACTGGTCTCCTTTTCAAATCAGCCCAACTTTTCTGTCGGTCCTGGGCTGTCTTAAGTCTATCTCTGATGATGGCTATCTTGTCAGTAGTAGCTTGTACTAACTCCGGTCCGGTGATAGCTCTTTCTCCTACTTCATCCCAGTATAAGGGTGATCGGCATTTGCGCCCATAGAGTGCTTCGTATGGCGCCATTCCAATGCTACTATGATAGCTGTTATTGTAAGCGAACTCGACTAGAGGTAATAGTTCGCTCCAATTTGCAATAAAATCCAATACACAAGCTCTTAGCATATCTTCGAGGGTTTGGATAGTCCTCTCTGTCTGGCCATCGGTTTGCGGGTGATAGGCCGTGCTAAGAGTCACTTTACTTCCCATAGCTTGCTGAAAGCTTTTCCAGAAACACGACACGAATCTAGGATCTCTGTCGGATAGGATGCTCACTGGGACTCCATGCAATCTCACTATATTGTCCATATATAGAGTTGCCAATTTGTCCAAGTTGTAGTTCATACGGACAGGTAGAAAGTGTGCTGACTTAGTTAGTCTATCAACAATTACCCATATTCCGTCATGGCTCTGCTTTGACTTTTGTAGTCCCACGACAAAATCCATGGAGATGTGATCCCATTTCCATTCCGGGATTTCCAGAGGTTGAAGAAGTCCTCCGGGTCTTTGATGTTCAGCTTTGACTTGTTGACATACCAAGCATCGGGCAACAAATTCAGCTACATCCTTTTTCATTGCGTTCCACCAAAAACTTTCCTTCAGATCCTTGTACATCTTTATACTCCCAGGGTGGACTGAAAACTTTGACTTGTGCGCTTCAGACATTACTTCTTGTCTTATGTTATTCACATTTGGCACGCACAATCGTCCTTTCATCCACAGAATTCCATTGTTATCGATCTCAAAGTCAGTAATTTTCTTCTCCCTGACTTGTTCTTTTAGCTTGGTTAGGCTCGGATCTTGATCTTGGCTTAGCTTTATGGTCTCTCGAAGACAAGGTTGAGCTGAGACCGTAGCTAAGATTATTTTTCCTTTGCCTTTCCGGCTCAAAGCATCTGCTACTTTGTTTGCCTTGCCGGGGTGGTAGCTAATAGTGAGATCGTAGTCTTTTAGAAGTTCGATCCATCGTCTCTGCCTCATGTTGAGTTCCTTTTGAGTGAACAAGTACTTGAGGCTTTGATGGTCCGTGAACACTTCGCACTTAGCGCCATACAGATAGTGTCTCCAAATCTTCAAGGCGAACACTACTGCGGCTAACTCAAGGTCATGCGTAGGGTAGTTTTGCTCATGGGGCTTGAGCTGTCTTGAAGCATAAGCAATCACTCTTCCTTCCTGCATGAGTACACATCCTAGTCCTTCTTTAGATGCGTCACTATAAATACTGAAACTCATGTCTACAGTTGGTAATACCAGTACAGGTGCAGATGAGAGCTTTTCCTTTAAGTCTCAAAGCTCTTCTCACATTCTTCACTCCATATGAACTTTGCGTTCTATTGTGTGAGCCTGGTAAGAGGTACTGCTATTGATGAAAATCCTTCGACAAACTTCCGGTAGTAACCAGCTAATCCCAAGAAGCTTCGGATTTCAGTCACTATCGTTGGTCTAGGCCAATCTAAAACTGCCTCTACCTTTTTAGGGTCCACTGATACGCCTTCCTTGATATTATGTGACCTAAGAAAGATACACTTTCTAGCCAAAATTCACATTTATTAAATTTGGCGTAGAGCTCATTCTCTCTCAATGTCTGTAGAGTGAGGCGAAGATGTTGTTCGTGTTCCTCATTGCTCGACGAGTAAATAAGTATGTCGTCGATGAACACCACTACAAAGTCATCCAGGAATGGCTTGAATACACGATTCATTAAATCCATGAATACAGCTGGCGCGTTTGTTAAGCCAAATGGCATCACCGTGAACTCGTAATGCCCATACCGTGTTCTAAATGCGGTTTTCGGCATGTCCTCTGCTTTAATCTTTAGTTGGTGATAGCCTGTCCTTAAATCGAGTTTGGAAAACACTTTAGCGCCTTTGAGTTGATCGAACAGGTCATCTATCCTCGGAAGAGGGTACTTGTTCTTGATTGTGATCTTATTCAGCTCTCTGTAGTCGATGCACAATCTCATGCTCCAGTCTTTCTTCTTTACAAACAGCACTGGAGCTCCCCATGGGGATACACTTGGTCTGATTTGTTTCTTGTCCAATAACTCCTGCAGTTGTTCCTTAAGTTCCTTCAGTTCGGCTGGAGCCATTCGGTATGGTGCCTTAGAAATTGGTGTAGCGCCTGGCACCAAATTAATATCAAAATCCAATTCTCAGTTTGGAACAGAACCGGGCAGCTCTTCACGAAAGACATCCGGAAATTCTTGTACAACGGCTATGTCTTCTATCCTGGGTTCATCTTCCTCTTTTACTTCGCTTATTGTAGCTAGGTAAACTTCTTCACCGTTCTTTACGGCTTTCCAGGTTTGGGCTGCCGTCAGTAGGAATTTTCTTTCCTTAGCTTTGCCATGGTATACGATCTCCCTCTCGTCTGGCGTCCGTAGTTTAACATTCTTGTTACGGCAGTCTACTACTCCATGATGTTTGGATAACCAATCCATTCCCAATATAACATCAAAATCCACCATGTTGAGTTGAATTAGCTCAGCATTAAACTTGATTTCATTAATACTAAGATTACAATTTCGGTGTATGCTATGTGCTATAAGGGTCTTATTGGCTGGTGTTGCTACATTATATGGTTCACTAAGCAGTTCAGGCTTAAGGGCTAGTTTCTTAGCAAACCTCTTAGATATAAACGAGTGCGTGGCACCACAATCAAACAATGTATATGCAGGTAGTTCGTTTAAATAAATGGTACCTGCCACAACGTCGTTTGCGTCTTCGGCCTCATCTCGCGTTATAGCAAACACTCTGGCGTTCGGCTTAGTCTCATTTGGTTTACTAGGAGGGCCGTTATTCCTTACAGTCGTCCCTCTCATATCAGGTTCGGGACACTCAGCAATTCGGTGGCCTGTCTTCCCACATCGGAAACATGCACCTTTTCCTCTGAGACATTCTCCTAGATGGTTGAATCCACAGTTCGAACACTTAGGGTACCTCTGTTGAGTTGGGCCTACTGTGGGTCCCCTTTGCTGGTTGCTGGACGGACTAGGCCTCTTTAAGTTTTGACTGCTAGAGGTATGCTGACTGGTGAGGGGTCGCTTGCGCTTAAACTCTTCCTCGCGACGCTTGATATCTGCTTCAGCCCTGTTGGCGGCAGGCGGCGGCGACGGCTTGAAGCTAGGGTTTACTGTACGAAAATCGAAAAAAAATCCAAATATAATTCTTAAAAATCATTTTTTTCGAAAATAAAATTTTAAAAAACAGAAACTGAAGGTTTTAAAATATAGAAAATTTTCGTATTCATGTGATTAACCAGATTGGACTTCTGATTATCGTAATTATCATGAAACGACAATTTTCACCCAACTGTATTTATTTCTCCAGTTGGTCTATTTCAACCGGAATTTTCTTCTAGTTACTTCCTTAACTAGAATACTTTTCCCAGCGGGATTATGGAACCTGGCTAGCTCTGATACCACTAAAATGTCACGCCCCGAGACCGGGGTCAATAACACCGGCATTGATTTCCTTTACAACTAGAAAACCAATAAGCCTCGTAATATCATAACAACTGAAAACCAGTCTATATTCCATAAATAAAGAGATCATTGTCTTTACAACTGATTTAAAAACGTGAAACTAAAACTTAACAACTGAATAATTAAAATTGTCTTAAAACTTGGAAAACTTTAAAACATAAAATCTTGAACTACGCAGCGGACTTGATTTCACCAACCCCAAAATTGGTGCTCTTCTTCTTGCTCTAACTCTTCTTCGACTTTATCTGGACATGTAGAGTAAGGGGTTGAGTGCTTTGGAAAACACTTAGCAAGTGGGGGACAATCGATATCATACATATACATAATTTTCATAAACTTGTATCATAAAACTTGCATAAACCGATATGAATGTATCTTAACATACTTGGTTGCCCTTACGAGCCATGACATAACATATCGTTTCATAATTTTCATATACTTAAGCACAGTAAAGCATTCTACTATCTTCTTGGTACTGATATCAGTCTCTAGACTTAACCCTCCTAGAGATTGGGTCATAACATCGGCTAACCCATGAATAAAGGGTCTGGATAATCCAAAAACAACGGATTACCACCGTATAAGGTTCATTTAGCGGTTACACCCCACCGCATCAGGGTCATGGGGATCCAAATCCAATTAGATTTCGAGTTTAACGTGCTTAAAAAATATACTTTCATAATTTCAACATAATGCATATCGATTGATATTTCAAAACATACATATTATTTTCGAAAACGAAACGAATACTTATATCAAAAACCCACTTACAGTGCTTGGATGCGTGCTTGATTGATCAAAGGTATGACACGCTTGAATTCCTATCTCCTTGGCTTTCGATCACCACGAGAAGGGCGTCCAAAGCTTGAACCAAATTCTGGAATTCGAACAGATTACTTGCTGAAACTTTCGAACAAAAGCTGCTGGATTTTTGAGGGTGATCTCGGAAGGATTGCTGGAAACAATCGATGCAACAAGTTCGTGAACACGGCAGGGACCTTGGTTTAAAAACTGACACTCTTATTTTCGAAGATTGGACAGAATGTTGCAGCAACTCTCGGCTTCAATGGTTGAATGAATATCGAAGAGTGATGCTTAAAGTTTCTGGAAGATGGATGAACGAATTCAGAAGGAGTTCTGGAAGAACTTATATAGAATTCTGAACTGCTTTCGAACCAGATTGCTAAGGTGATCGGTGGAAGAGAAACGTGCAGACTCAAGGCTTGACAGAGAGGGGATTTCTTCTCGGCTTTATGGGTTATGGAGGAGAGAATTTCCTTCGAATTGTTGGACAGATTTTCTGGAGTTCTCGGCTTCTTGAAGGCTGAGAAGGAGGTGGCTTGTGATGTACAAACTACTACTTAGGTTGGTTCTATTTATAGATGAAGGTTGGGCAAAACTCAAGGAGTTTGGTGGTGCAATTCTTCGAAAATATAGGAGTGAATCTGTGCAGATTTGTTGTGGTGGTGAGCAGATTTTGTTTTCGAAAATATCAGCTGGATTTGCAAGTTTGTGCAGGAGGCAAAGTTCGAAAGATTACTTCTAAGATTTAGGCTTGAATTTTCGATAGTTTGCGGCAGCTGAATTCCGAAATTCTACACGGAAGGGTACTGAAATTTTCTTTGAAAATTTATATGGCTAAATCGTATATTTATAAGGATTGAATCCAAATTGATGGTGATAAGTTTTCAAGTGTTTTGAAGGTGCAAATCTAAAGATTTTTGATGGCTAAGGTATTAAGAGGATATGGTTTAAACATGCATCTCATCTTTATTTATTGAAGAATTTGCCACCCAAAGTTTAACCCTACAAGAACTCTTAATCCACTTTAGAGTTTTAAACTTACTCAAATTCTTAATTATCCATCTATTTAATTAGAGTTTTAAACCCACTAAAATACTTAATTATTTAATTAACAATTAGAGTTTTAATAAAAATAAAGTACCTTAAGTAGATTTGATGACATCAAATCTCGGGTTAAAATCTCGAGTTTTACACTCTACAATTGCATTATTCTCCAAACCAGCCTTTTCACCTACATTAGTCATCGCCTCCGACAAGACCATTTCATTTAGTTCTCCAACAACATTCAAATTCGATTCACCCGATTCCGGCAGAAACTCGCATTCCTAAGCATTTTTTGTCTCACCAGTTTCCAAACTTTCTCTTTCCAAGTCCGATTCAGGGGGTTTATTCAAGTACGTCAAAGCTTCTTCGTCCTCCCATGGGAATCTAAACGCGCAGGATTTAAGAAATCTTTGATGGGTTTTTTTTTGGAGATAGTGGAATGAATCTATAGTAATATATACATATTATGAGAAGCTAACGAAAAAAAAATTGTTTTATGGGAAACGGGCCTCCAATTTATCGGCCCAAAATAATGTGCCTAATAGTTTAGGAGTATTCTAGGTTATCTCATGTTTAATTATGTTTCTTTGGCCCAACTTGTGTCGATCAATCTTATTCAAGCCCATTTTGCTAAGTAAATATTAATAAATTTGCCCGCCCAATGAGCTATATAATTATTTCATGAAGAGGTAGCAATGGAAATTCTTTTATGAACTCGGTTCGGTCGAACACCAACACATATAAATATATATATCTATGTATGCATAGGTCTAAGTAAATATTAATAAATTTGCCCGCCCAATTGCTCCTCTCGAATAAATAAGCTTTTACCTTTTACATTTTATATTAATATTTTTAATTTTATCTGAAACGATATCGACTCACTTTTTGCCTAAAACTAGGTTAATATTTAACAAAAGCACATAAGAAGGCATCATATACATAAAAAAAACTAGATTTTCTTAACTCAAGTAACCCCATCTATCAGACAACTAGAGCTATCAAAACGGGCTAGCCCGACCCCAAACAGGCTGGCCTGCACAACTTGCGGGTTGGGTAAACCCCAACCCAACCCAACCCGAGGCAGACCACGGGTTGGGGCTGCTAGCCCACCGAAAAATTAAAAACAAAAAAATAAAAAACCTCAAAAAAAGAATTCAAACTGAACTTGTCGAACCTGGAACTGATGATAGAAGAATATTGAAACTTGCTTCAAGTTTTTTTCTAGACATTAACTCAGCTACTAAAATACTTGACTAGGGAATCAGTAGTTTACTCAATTTTGAAATACATGTTACAACTTTCAAGCAAGACCAATCGAAAAATATATAGTAGATCGGATGCTTCAATATGATTTTGAGTTCCTATATATGAATTGAGCCTAAAAAATAAATAGAGGAAATTACGTAAAGGTACCATTTTCCAAAACATCTTTCAACTAAATCTCCTAAAAAAACTCATTCTCAATTAAATACACATTCTATAAAACTTCTTTCAAATAAGTCTATTTTGTCAAACCCTAATTTAATCAGTCCATTTTCATGACTAAAATACCCTTGTTTTAAGAACAACATATGAGATCTTGCTCAATTCTTCAGATCCTTTCTTCAACATCACTTTTGGAGGCTGTGGGAGACGACGCCCGCCGACATATGACGTGGATTTGGGGCTCCAGCAGCCAGGAAGGGAGATTAAATCTAAGCCGTTGGATGGGGGAACATCGATGATGATCGGGCTTCACCATGGATGGTGGAGCAGCTCGAGAAAGGAAGCAAACAAATTATATTTTACAACTCGTCAAAACCTTGTTTTTCGAAGTTATTTGGAATTTTTCAACTCCTTGCTCATCACTTTTTTTTTCTTTCGATTTTTCCTTATTTGTTATCATATCAACAAAACTATTATCATGCCAGTGAGTAGTGCATTCCACAGTTGATTGTTTATTTCTCTACATATGAACAATTTTGTGTTTCTAGTTTGGTTTTACTTTATCTTATGTAGTATCTATGGCTTTTAAATTGGATTCGTTTTGAATTGTTGAACAAGTTATTTCGGCTCTATTCTGTTCAATTTCTTGTGTCTAGCGGTGCATGTAATTTACATGCACCGCTAGACTCATGCGATGCATATCTCATGCGGGCATGTAAATAACATGATTCCACCAACAGATTTTCTCTACAAGACTGCAACAATCAATTCTTAATTCCATTTGTAAATGAATTTCATCATCATTATTAATTTTCAGAAAATAATCTCAGTTAAAAATAGAAAAATCTTCACATTATTCATTACCATCATCATTTTCACTTTCTTGTGTCTAGCGGTGCATGTAATTTACATGCACCGCTAGACTCATGCGATGTATATCTCAATCGGTGCATGTAAATAATATGATTCCACCAACAGTTTTTATGTACAAGATTGCAACAATCAATTCATAATTCACTTTGTAAATGAATTTCATCATCATTATGAATTTTCATAAATTAATCTCAGTTAAAAATAGAAAAATCTTCACATTATTCATTATTATCATCATTTTCACTTTCTTGTGTTACATGCACCGCTAGACTCATGAGAGCATATCTCATGCGGTGCATGTAAATAACTTGATTCGCCAACAATTTTTATCTACAATACTGCAACAATCAATTCCTAATTCTATTTGTAAATGGATTTCATCATCATTATGAATTTTCAGAAACTAATCTCAGTTAAAAATAGAAAAATCTGCACATTATTCATTATTATTATCATCATTTTCACTTTCTTGTGTCTAGCGGTGCACGTAATTTACATGCACCGCTAGACTCATGCGATGTATATCTCAATCGGTGCATGTAAATAATATGATTCCACCAACAGTTTTATCTACAAGACTGCAACAATCAATTCCTAATTCACTTTGTAAATGAATTTCATCATCATTATTAATTTTCAGAAATTAATGTCAGTTAAAAATATAAAAATCTTCACATTATTCATTATTATCATCATTTTCACTTTCTTGTGTCTAGCGGTGCATGTAATTTACATGCACCACTAGACTCATGAGATGCATATCTCATGCGGTGCATGTAAATAACTTGATTCACCAACAATTTTTATCTACAATACTGCAACAATCAATTCCTAATTGTATTTGTAAATAGATTTCATCATCATTATGAATTTTCAGAAACTAATCTCAGTTAAAATAGAAAAATCTGCACATTATTCATTATTATCATCATTTTAACTTTCTTATGTCTAGCGGTGCATGTAATTTGCATGCACCGCTAGACACATGAGATGCATATCTCATGCGGTGCATGTAAATAACTTGATTCGACAACAATTTTTATCTACAATACTGCAACAATCAATTCCTAATTCCATTTGTAAATGGATTTCATCATCATTATGAATTTTCAGAAACTAATCTCAGTTAAAAATAGAAAATTCTGCACAATATTAATTATTATCATCATTTTCACTTTCTTGTGTCTAGCGGTGCATGTAATTTACATACACTGCTAGACTCATACGATACATACCTCATGCGGTGCATGCAAATATCCCTTGTTCCACCTTCATCCTCCCCAAAGCTACAATGGCCGATGCGAGTGACCAAAACATTAAAATCATCGTATGAAAACCCGAAGCAGAAGTGCGAAACTCAACATCCATTCTTTGATGCCTCAGATTTTCGAGAATTTAATGTCGAATTCATGGATATGAAACAATGTGGCCACAGATTCTTCAAAGTCAGGAATACCCAACTTTTTTCGAAAATTTATTTTCCAATCATATGCGTACAGATATTGAATACATGTAGAACTATGCTTTGGTTGCCCTGAACTTTGAATAAGTAATGGAAAAGTTTACTGCGTATTCTGCTCTTTCGTCTTCTCCTAATAATTCATTTCACCGATCATTTACTATGATTTCTTTAGCTTCTTTTGTTGTTGTTGGATGAACATTTATATTGCCCAGATTGTATTTCTTCAATGAGTTGAGTGAAAATGGCTGCTGATAAGCTATCAGTGTCTTCGTTATTTTCGCAACAACTCGAGATTTCTTCTCTTCGATAATGTCGTCTCCGCATGTTTGAGGATGGAGACAGCGTATAGTAGTGGGTAATTTTGTCTTTTTGTTATGAAATGGACCTAGTTGAAAGAACTTTTGTTTGGTAGACTGAAACGGAAAAACTTTCTCCTCCTGATACCGGCCTGAAATTTTCCCAAAGAAATATCATTTTTTTTAAAAAAAGGGCCAATCCGTTTGGGCCAGCCCGTATAGGACCGTCGGCTTACTGGCCCAATCAGCCTATTTGGTGGGTTGGGTTGGGCTAAGCTAGCAAACCTGGCCGGTTTTGACAGCTCTACAGACGACCAGGGGCAGTGCCATCATGGTTTGTTACAATTTCCTCCTCGAACTTGTTGATGAAAAAAAACCCATCTATCGTTATTATTTTTTTCAGGGCTAGAATTATTCCATCCATTTGAACCACTTATATGCCAAAAAAAATTAAAATAAAATAGACAAATTTATCATCCACGTGGAGACCCATGATTGGTCCATTGATGACGACCTCAAAGTAGACATCTTTTGGCACTACACCCCCTTGCAGAGTAGCAGTGTGTGGCAAAGAGTGTAAGTGAAAGTGGGATAAGATTTTAAGTAAACTTTCGCCTTTGATTCTATAAAGCATAAAATAGTCACACAAAAACTTAACAAAAAACACACATTAACACCAAAAATACACATAGCAATGGCCTCTGCATCATTCCTCAAGTCATCTCCAATCTTGGACAAGTCTGAATTTGTTAAAGGCCAGTCCCTTCTCCGGCAGCCATCGTCCTCGGCCTTTCGGTTGTGCCACCCGAGATCTGCCTCATCTCCTCTAACCGTTAGAGCTTCCTCCTATGCTGATGAGCTCGTAAAGACCGCGGTATGTGTTATAAGTTTTTAATGTTGCCCCACATGTCGCCGAGCTTCTTTGAATTAATTATTATTAACATGTAACAAATATCTGAACTATAATATATGATACAACTTTAAGTGAAGAAAGGCCAACTATACAAGTTAGATAAATGAAATATAATTTCATTACCGACTCATATCTCATTATCACAATGGTGTTAGAAATCAATGTTAATTTATGGATTTGGATTTTAACTAATGGGAAATTTGACAATGTCCTAAAACCATGTTGGTGTAGAAAACTATTGCATCACCGGGGCGTGGAATCCTAGCCATGGATGAGTCAAATGCCACATGTGGTAAGCGTTTGGCCTCAATCGGGCTCGAGAACACGGAGGCTAACCGCCAAGCCTACCGCACCCTCCTTGTGTCCGCCCCGGGCCTAGGCCAATACATCTCCGGTGCTATCCTTTTCGAGGAGACTCTGTATCAATCCACCGTCGACGGCAAGAAAATTGTGGATGTTCTTGTCGAGCAGAACATTGTCCCCGGCATCAAAGTCGACAAGGTAACTAAAACACTCGAGGCTATTGACTTCTAATGACTTATTATAAGATAAGGCATGCCGTACTAGATTTCATCTGATGTAATATATAGTTTATGGATACTAAACTAAATGATTCTTAAATCTGATAAGAAAATGGATTGGATTGAGGCAGGGTTTGGTTCCGCTAGCTGGTTCGAATGACGAGTCATGGTGCCAAGGTCTTGATGGCCTTGCTTCTCGCACTGCTGCTTACTATCAGCAGGGTGCTCGTTTTGCCAAATGGTATGTATGGTTATCAGTTATCACATGAGTTGATGGATCCCATTTTGTTTTTATGATATGAAACGTATGTTTCGTATTTCTTGAATCAGGCGTGCTGTTGTGAGCATTCCCAATGGTCCATCTGCCTTAGCTGTGAAGGAGGCTGCCTGGGGCCTGGCACGCTATGCTGCTATTTCTCAGGTATCATACAAAATAAGAATCAGAGATATAATTATCAACAAGAACTGGGTTTCAGATTGATTTCTCCACTCATAGCAGTGTAAAGATTATTTAATTACATGAAAATCGACAAAAAAAACTCGTCAGAGCCGCTACGGAAACACAAGCCAGAAAATGGCACGAGCAAAGGGCGGCGTCATTTTGAGAATTTTAGAGCTAGAATTTTACATGCAAAATTTGTGATGAAAAGACGTTCATTTAATTTGATGGTCGATACTTGTTAGGATTCGGGATTGGTCCCAATAGTGGAGCCAGAAATCATGCTAGATGGAGAACATGGAATTGAGAGAACTTTTGAGGTGGCACTTAAAGTTTGGGCAGAAGTGTTTTTCTACTTAGCAGAAAACAATGTTATGTTTGAGGGAATTCTCCTTAAACCAAGCATGGTGACTCCTGGTGCTGAATGCAAAGACAAGGCCACACCCGATCAAGTTTCAGACTACACTCTTAAGTTCCTCCGCAAGAGAATCCCTCCTTCTGTCCCTGGCATTATGGCAAGTATTCAATCTCGTATCAATCATAGTACATGTTTTATATGGTAAAACACATTGATCCCCTTCCCCTTTGGTCATCTTCTTTTTTTTTTTAAAGATTTGAGTTTGGTGTTACTAAAAGCTAGAAACTGTTTAATGACATACACTCGATTCTACACTAATGTAAAGGGTGTAAAAGATTGCATCGACTTAAAAACATGTTCTTTGGGTGCCATTGAGCTAATTCGTTTCTTGTTTCAAATGTTGGGCAGTTTTTGTCAGGTGGGCAATCTGAGGTAGAAGCAACCTTGAACTTGAATGCAATGAACCAAGCTCCAAACCCATGGCATGTATCGTTCTCCTATGCCAGGGCTCTCCAAAACACATGCCTCAAGACGTGGGGAGGACTCCCGGAGAATGTGAAGGCAGCTCAGGTTGCTTTGCTTGTGAGAGCCAAGGCCAACTCTCTGGCTCAGCTTGGTAAATACACCGGTGAGGGAGAATCTGAGGAAGCCAAGCAAGGAATGTTTGTTAAGGGGTATAGCTACTAAGCTCATTACACTGCCAAAGAAAATGGTCTGTAGATTAATGGGGGAAGATGTTTTTGTTTAGTTTATTATAAATTATTATGCCCTTTAGAACTAATTAGCTTGCTGGATTAAAAGAATGGTGAATAAATTTTTTTGTACTGTTTTTTTCAGAACTGTTGTTTGAATATTTTCAGTGTGTGTGAGAATTTGTACTTGGAAGAATTGTTTCCTTTAAACGTGATGGCATTCATGTCAGTTTTCAGTTGAAGTTTTCACATCTTAATCAAGTATAGAATTTTAGTTACAGTAATTCAAATTTTGAATGAAATCAATTTATGCACATGTATTTGTCAAATGCTTGACTTCGATCGAAACTTTTCGATCTGTAGAGAATGAGAATGAGTCTTTAAGAATTGAACAAAGGAAGGTTAAGAATACTTGAGATGCAATAAAAGACCACTACTTGAAACAGTAAATCAACATCCTGCAATTTGATATAGAACATCCAAAATATGTATAATATAAATAAAAGAGATCAATGGTTAAAAATGAGATAATTTCTCTGAGAAACTTTATTTGTAAATCTTAAGGTTTCTAAGGTCTTCTAATTTACAGTAGATAAATATGGCACAAACTTCTTCAAGAAAGATGCTCTACACAGTAACTGCGGAATGCCAAAAGTTGCAGAAAACGCACATCACAATGTTTCCCGGTCTATGTAGCCAACAACGGTTTTTGACAGGTCCGGTTAACCATGAAAATGGCCATGGGTACTTGATTTATGGCTCATTAGGGAAAATATTTAGCACATGCTATACAATATTTGTCGTTTGTCATAAATATTTTATATAACCCAAGATATAATATGATAAAAAATATTTAATACAAGCTAAGAATTTAAAAAAATTAAATTTTGAAGGAACTCATGAAAATGAATATTGGGATGTTAGAAAACTAGAAAAGCACCTTTTGAAGAAACAAACTGAAAATTGTAATCATTAACCAAAAGGGGCAAAAAAATCAAGAAAGCTGAGATGTGCCCTAGCTAGCTTTGAAGAACTACGAATTCATTCATGTGGGCTACCAATTTCTTTTTTTTCTTTTTTTTATCAATGTTTTTGACTAAATTTCAATCCCAAGATTTCTTTATTTAGAAAATTTAAATTATAATAAAAATAGCATTAAAAAAGAATTATTACCTTTGAAGGAAGATGAGGAAGCAAAGCGTGAAGATTTCCAAACATGTTCCTCATCTTCTTCCTCCTTTCTCTTTCAGTCAATATATGCAACTCATGATCAGATTCCCCTCCGGCGGTGGCACCACCTTTATATGCGGCGGCGGTCCTCTTTTTGCCCTTTGCAGGCAGCTGAGATTCCTCCTCCGTGGCCGGTTCCTGCCCATCTGTATTGTTGGTGATGTCCACTAATTTTTTCCCATTATTTTCTTCATTCATGTCGCCTAACCATGATTGGTTTTCCCACAAGAAGTTATCTTCATGGCCAAGCAATTCCGCCATGGCTAGCATGGGAAAAAGAAAGATGTTTTAGTTACAGAGTTATGACAAACAAAAAATACTAAAAAGTAGGGTACTGCTCATTGGCAAGACGTTTTAGTTACAGAGTTAACATTAGACCAAACAAGCATCTTGTTCCGGGTTTCATTGTTGCTATCCTTACGGGCACTGTCCTCAGGTACATCATCCAACATCCATTTCGAATCTTTTTTTTCTTTTTTAAAAAAAGATTCCAAATGAATGGTGATGATGCCCCTAAGGGCATTACCCTTAAGGGCATCATCAAACAAACCCTTGTTCCGATAGTCAATATCTTTTTTCACGACAAGAACTGCTCATTAGAACAAACAAGCAAGCACGTATCAAGCAATTCCAAAAGAAGTATGATAAACTAAATATATATAAATAGATAACATCATTAAATTTCAGTCCCAACATATGCCCTTAGGGGCTGTTGGGAAAAATAACGAAATATTTTCTGGTCAGATATGTGGGAGCAAAAATAAATGCGGAATAAAAAACACAAAATTTACGTGGTTCGGCAAAAATAAGCCTACGTCCACGGGGCTGCTGCAGATCTTTTATTGAAGAAAAATACAAGTGTTTACAAAACACTGACAACACTCAATCTGAAAAACACTCAGAAAATTATACAACAATTTTCTCTCACTAGTATTTTTACTCTGATTGCACTGTGTTATTTTTCTCTCTACACTTTCTTTTTGGTGTTATTTCTGAATGAAATAACACATCTATTTATAGGAAAAATCTTCACCTAAAGATGGCAAGAAAGTCTTCATGATGCCAAATTTTTCTTCCGACAAAAAAAAAGAGGATGGCCAATTTTTCTTCAACTTTGCAAAAGTCTTTGATTTTATTTGCCATTTTTTCTTCTTTGTCTTCTTGTGGTGGTTGGCCTAACATTGACTAACAATCTCCCACTTGAAGACTGATCCCAATCTGTCTTCACACATCGATCAATGCAGCAGCTTCTTCTGGTTTGTTAATCCAACAAGCCAACTGAAGTTGAACACAACTTCAGTTTATCAATGGTCACCACCTTTGTTAACATATCTGCTGGATTTTTACTCCCTTGGATCTTCTCTAATGTTAGCACATCATCCTCAAGCAGAGACCCGATGAAGTGATAACGGAGACCAATATGTTTTGTTCTAGAGTGGAATGCTGAATTCTTGGCCAGATGTATTGCACTCTGACTATCACTATACAAAACATTCTTCTCCTGGTTGAATCCCAGCTCTGTTAACAAACCTTGAAGCCATATCAATTCTTTACTGGCTTCTGTCACTGCAACATACTCAGCTTCTGTAGTGGATAAAGCTACAATCTTTTGTATCCGCGACATCCAACTAACAGCTGTAGTTCCAACAGTGAATACATAACATGTGGTGCTTCTCCGATGATCGACATCACCTCCATAGTCTGCATCTACCTAACCTTGTACTTTTAGTTCTCCTTTTCCAAAGTACAAACACTTATTTGCAGTACCTCGTAGATACCTCAAAATCCACTTAACTGCTTCCCAATGAGCCTTTCCTGGATTTGACATAAACCTGCTGACAACTCCCACTGCATGGGCAATGTCTGGCCTTGTACAGACCATCGCGTACATCAAACTCCCAATGGCTGAAGCGTAAGGAACTTTAGCCATGTATTCTTTTTCTTCCTTCGTATGAGGACACTGGTCCTTGGATAGGCGAAAATGACTAGCCAAAGGCGTGCTAACTGTCTTGGCGTCGCCCATGTTGAATCTCTGCAAAACACGATTGATGTACTCCGCCTGAGATAACTGCAAAATTCCATTTTGCTTATCTCTTGTGATTTGCATTCCAAGAATCTTTCTTGCTGGACCCAAGTCCTTCATTTCAAATTCTTTTGACAATTGCTGCTTCAAGTTTCTGATCTCGTCCATATCAGAACCAGCTACTAACATATCATCGACATAAAGTAGCAAAATGATATAACTGGACTTATATTTCTTGAAGTAGCAACAATGGTCGGCGTTGCACCTCTGGAAACCTTCCTTGTGCATAAAGCCGTCAAACTTTAAGTACCACTGCCTTGGAGCTTGTTTTAGGCCGTACAAGCTCTTTTTCAATTTGCATACCTTATTCTCCATCCCTTTCTGAACGAAACCTTCTGGTTGAAACATATAGATCTCCTTATCAATGTCTCCGTGAAGAAACGCAGTCTTCACGTCCAATTGTTCAAGATGAAGATTTTCACTGGCAACAATACTCAGTACAGTCCTAATAGTATTGAGCTTCACAACTGGAGCAAAAATCTCTGAGTAGTCAACTCCTTCTTTTTGCTGAAACCCTTTGACGACCAGTCGGGCTTTGTATCTCGTGGAACCATCATGATCTTCCTTCACCCGATACACCCATTTGTTGTGAAGTGCCTTTTTGTCCATAGGCAACTCAACAAGTTCCCATGTCTGATTGGACATCAAAGACTTCATCTCGTCTTTCATGGCAAGCTCCCACTTGCAGGCATCTTTGGTCTGACATGCTTCATCGTAGCATTCAGGCTCACCTGCATCGGTTAACAACAGATAGTTCATATACCTTCTGTTAGGTACATGAGGCCGAGAACTCCTTCTCAATTCATGAACTGGAGCAGGAGATGCATCATGCTGCTGCTCGCTGTCTTGATCAATTGATTCCCCTAACTGAGGAATCTCAACTATCTGTTCCACATGACTTTCTGGGACATCGTCCACCTCTGCATACGCTGGCTCACTCTGTTCTGAGTCGCTGCCAACTGTGTTATGCCTGTCCTTATACATAACTCGTTCGTTGAAGATTACATCTCTGCTGCGGATCATCTTTTTGTTTTCATCATCCCAAATGCGGTAGCCAAACTCATCTTCGCCATAACCAATGAAAGTGCACTTCTTTGATTTGGGATCAAGTTTGTTTCTATGTGCATCACTGATATGCACATATGCTACACATCCGAAAACTTTCAGATATGAGAGGTTTACCTCTTTTCCGCTCCATACCTCTTCTGGTATTCTGTGCTCCAATGGTACCGATAGACCTCGGTTAATCAAGTAAGCTGCTGTGTTGACTGCTTCTGCCCAGAACTGCTTTGGCAGGCCTGATTGTACCCGCATGCTTCTGGCTCGTTCTGTCAACGTCCGGTTCATACGCTCAGCTACACCATTGTGTTGAGGCGTACCAGGCACGGTTCTCTCCATTCTGATTCCGTGCTCATAGCAGAACTTCTTGAATCTGGTGTCTTCATATTCACCACCATTGTCGGTTCTGAGCTTTTTTATCTTCAAACCTGTCTCATTTTCAACCATCGCTTTCCAAATCTTAAAAGCCTCAAATACTTCTGACTTATATTTCAGAAAGTAAACCCATACTTTCCTTGAGTGATCATCAATAAAAGTCACAAAGTAGTGTTTTTCACTAATTGATGAGACAGTCGTTGGTCCCCAAACATCAGAGTGAACTAGTTCAAGTTTCACCTTCTTTGGGGTTCTTGTACTTGTCTGAAAGCTAACTCTTTTCTGCTTTCCAAAATACATCCTTCACACGTGTCAATATCAATTGACTGAAGGCTCGGAAGTTTCCCCTTTGAGTGCATAACCTTCATTCCTTTCTCACTCATGTGGCCAAGTCTCTGGTGCCACAGAGTAGGACTTTCTGTGTCTGCTGCAACTGCAATTGAACAGCGAGCTCCTGCTGTCATGTAAAGAGTACCACTCTTATTGCCTCGAGCAATTATCATTGCACCTTTTGAGATCTTCCAAGTATCACCGTGAAAGATTGTTGTATGACCTTCACCGGCCAACTGAGATTAAGTTCTTTCTCAGATCGGGAATATGTCTGACATCCTTCAGTTCCCATACAGACCCGTTCAACTTAATCTTTATGATACCTTTGCCAACAATCTCGCAAGATTGTTCATTACCAAGGTAGACTTTACCAAGGTTTCCGGGGACATATTTCTCGAAGAGTTCTCTCTGCGAAGTAGCATGGAATGATGCTCCGGAGTCTAACACCCAAGACTCTTCCTTGCACTCTAAGGAACATATTAATGCATCATCTCGAGAAGCAACGTTTGCTTCTGCCTTCACCTCCTGATTCTTCGGTGCATTTTTGCACTGATTTTTATAATGTCCGGGCTGCCCGCATTTCCAACACTCAATAGTCTTTGAATTATGAGAATTAGGGGGATTCCTAGATTTGGACCTCCTGTCCATTTGTTTGCCACGTCCACATCCTCTGTTTGATTTTCTACCTCTTGATTCTGTATGTAATACTGAAGAGGTTGATGATTCATTTGAATCTTTCCGTCTGATCTCTTCACTGAGAACCAGATCACGAACATCATCAAATTTCAACTTTGTACTTCCCGATGAGCTACTCACAGCTGTGACAGTAGCATTCCAGCTTTCTGGTAGGGAAGACAAAAGTATTAATGCCCGTACTTCATCATCAAAATCAATGCTAACTGAACTCAACTGGGTTGTCACTGTGTTGAGTTCATTGAGGTGTTGAGCTACCGATCCGCCTTCTACCATCCGCAAATTGAACAACCGCCTCATCAAATGAACTTTGTTTGAAGCTGATGGCTTCTCGTACATGCTTGAAAGAGCCGCCATAAGACTCGCCGTGGTCTTTTCTTTTGCTATGTGGAAAGCAACGTTGCGTGACAACGTCAGTCGGATAACTCCGAGAGCTTTTCTATCTAGAAGTGCCCATTCTTCATCTTTCATGCCTTCTGGCTTCACACCCGAGAGAGGTTGATAAAGGCCTTTCTGGTACATATAGTCTTCTATTTGCATTTTCCAAAAGCCAAAATCTGAACCATTGAACTTTTCAATATTCATTTTTCCTTCATCTGCTGCCATTACTCCCACTCGAATCTGACTCCCACCGGATTGCTGTTTTGACAATTTTTGAAAATCACCGTGTTATTGAAAAACACTGCCGTGGACGAATTTGGTATCGCCGACCAAATCACTATTCACGAAATCACTATTCACGAAATTCACTATTCACATGAATAGTAACCCCGACAAAACAAATTGACAAAATTAACAATCTGGCTCTGATACCAGTTGTTGGGAAAAATAACGAAATATTTTCTGGTCAGATATGTGGGAGCAAAAATAAATGCGGAATAAAAAAACAAGATTTACGTTGTTCGGCAAAAATAAGCCTACGTCCACGAGGCTGCTGCAGATCTTTTATTGAAGAAAAATACAAGTGTTTACAAAACACTGACAGCACTCAATCTGAAAAACACTCAGAAAATTATACAACAATTTTCTCTCACTAGTATTTTTACTCTGATTACATTGTGTTATTTTTCTCTCTACACTTTCTTTTTGGTGTTATTTCTGAATGAAATAACACATCTATTTATAGGAAAAATCTTCACCTAAAGATGGCAAGAAAGTCTTCATGATGCCAAATTTTTCTTCCGACAAAACAAAAGAGGATGGCCAATTTTTCTTCAACTTTGCAAAAGTCTTTGATTTTATTTGCCATTTTTTCTTCTTTGTCTTCTTGTGGTGGTTGGCCTAACATTGACTAACAATCTCCCACTTGAAGACTGATCCCAATCTGTCTTCACACATCGATCAATGCAGCAGCTTCTTCTGGTTTGTTAATCCAACAAGCCAACTGAAGTTGAACACAACTTCAGTTTATCAATGGTCACCACCTTTGTTAACATATCTGCTGGATTTTTACTCCCTTGGATCTTCTCTAATGTTAGCACATCATCCTCAAGCAGAGACCCGATGAAGTGATAACGGAGACCAATATGTTTTGTTCTAGAGTGGAATGCTGAATTCTTGGCCAGATGTATTGCACTCTGACTATCACTATACAAAACATTCTTCTCCTGGTTGAATCCCAGCTCTGTTAACAAACCTTGAAGCCATATCAATTCTTTACTGGCTTCTGTCACTGCAACATACTCAGCTTCTGTAGTGGATAAAGCTACAATCTTTTGTATCCGCGACATCCAACTAACAGCTGTAGTTCCAACAGTGAATACATAACCTGTGGTGCTTCTCCGATGATCGACATCACCTCAATAGTCTGCATCTACGTAACCTTGTACTTTTAGTTCTCCTTTTCCAAAGTACAAACACTTATTTGCAGTACCTCGTAGATACCTCAAAATCCACTTAACTGCTTCCCAATGAGCCTTTCCTGGATTTGACATAAACCTGCTGACAACTCCCACTGCATGGGCAATGTCTGGCCTTGTACAGACCATCGCGTACATCAAACTCCCAATGGCTGAAGCGTAAGGAACTTTAGCCATGTATTCTTTTTCTTCCTTCGTATGAGGACACTTGTTGGAATCGAAGAGGGGGGTGAATGAGATTCCTTGGCTACTTTAGCGTTTTAAAATGAGTTTGTAAAAATAAAATATTTTGCGCTTGCGGAAGCCTTTAGTCAATCGATAAATGCAAAGAATAAAATAAATAAATGCGTAAAGGAAATAAAGCAATAAATAACAAAAGGATTTGTTATAGAAGTTCGGCGATGAATCGCCTACGTCTCCTCTTCCCGGTTAGATAACCTCCAACCGAGGTTCCACTAGAACAATAGATCTTGGCCTTGAGGGCTCCAAGTTAGCCACACAACAACTCTTCCCAAGTTTACAACGCTCTTCCCGAGCACACTACTCTTCCCGAGTACACAACGCTCTTCCCGAGCACAATACCCTTCACGAGTATACAAAGCTCTTCCCAAGCTACCAACACTCTTCACGAGTCTTCTTGGCCTTAAGGGCTCCAAGGATAGTCACACACTTGCACCAACTAGACTTGTTGATGACTTTACAATTTTCCAACTTGCTTTGGTGTTGGAGGACCTTTACAAGAAACTCAATCAAACACCTTCAAGGTGTACCAATACGAAGAATCAAAACTCACACAACAAGAAATGAATTACAAACTCCAATACACACAAATGTATGAAGTTTGCAATGCTAAAGTAATTTAAATTGATCAAGGCTTTCTTGTAGTTTATAGTCTTGTTTCTTGCCTTCAAAAAGCTTCAAAAGATCCATATTTATAGTGTAGGAGGCCCCCAAAGCTCCTACTAGCCGTTGCTAAACATAAGGCTGAAATCACTCCTCGATCGCCTCGGACATCGCCTCGGGCGATCTCCATCGCCACCCTTTAACGGTCAAATCTGGCCCAGATCGCCTCGGGCGATCTCCCCATCGCCTGGGGCGATCATCAATGATAAACAAGGCCGTAGGTAAAGTTCTGGATCGCCTCGGGCGTTCCGTGCATCGCCTGGGGCGATCGCCCTTCAAAAAATGGCCTAGGAAGCATTCTGGATCGCCTGGGGCGAGGTTGACCATCGCCTGGGGCGATCTGATCGCCAGCGTGCCCACCGTGCCATCGCTTCAGTCGATGGTGCGCAACATGGCTCGGATCGCCTGAGGTGATGGCCCGGATCGCCTGAGGTGATCTGCCAGATTTCAGCACTCTCAAACTTTGCACTATTCGACCATCTTAAGCTCATTTCTGGGAAAAGTGGTAAACATGAAAGTTGTAGCTCCTCCTCTTATCTAGGTGTGTATAAAATTTCATTGCATTTAATTAAGTTATGAAGAAGTTATGCCCAAACTTCTACAGTCGCTCAAACCTTGCTACAATCTGCACTTGTTATGACTTCCATGACATTTTGCTCCATGATGCAATCCGAATTGGACTGCGATGTTCGAATATGAAATCTAGCATATTGAGTTTTCTTTCCAACCTCTTTGGATTCACCTTGTTTGGAGCATCGAGCCAAGAGATATAATCAAAACATTGCACTGCGCTCCAATTGGCTTCTATACGAATTTGCCCACCAACGGACCATTGGTTTGTGGGTCTTCATCCCATCATAAGAAATTGTTCCAACATCATTCCACACATGTTGAACACTTAAATTGGTTGTTCATAGATGTCATTCCTTCTCGTCCAAGCTCAATAGATTCCTTGATAAAAATCATCGCTTGTCCTATGAACTCGCATATGTTATTGTATAACTTGGGTTCTCTTCCATTGGTCTTCCCAACCAATTTATCAATATAACCCTATACACTAAGTAGACATATTAGTATAACAAATGCAAGTTTTGTTGATCATCAAAACCCATAAATAATTCGAAGATAAATTAAGCATTAAACACAACCATGTGTTTAAGGCTCAACAGTCTCCCCATTTTTGATGATCACAAAACTTGATAAACTTGAATATGTAATATGCATGAAATGTGAGTAAACAAGACTCCCCCTTAACAATTGCATAGCACATACAAGATTAAACCAAGTAATGCATAAAACAAACAACTCTCCCCCTCAAACCATGCATACAAAAGCTCTCCCCCTCAAACTATGCATGTATTAACCTTCAAGTTTATCACAAAATTCTCCCCCTTTTTGTGATAATCAAAAAGCACAAAATTTAAATAAACATAGCATAATTTAACAATTTTCACATGTTCATCATCAAGCATGTAATAAGCATAACAAGCCTAAGATTTAAATCATAGAGATGAACCACAAACATGTGTTTAAGGTAATCAACAATGAATTCTAAATGTTGCAATGTGTGCATATGTTCTACCAAGAGTTCATGCACTTACGTCCAATTAACATTAAAAGCATCAAAGCATCATTAGATAAGCTAATTAATCACATAATTTTACATAGCATATTCAAATTTCTATCAAATGCACTTACTATAAAAGGAAAAGCATACATCATGCAATAAAATAATTTATATGTGCATATGCTAAGGGGTTATGCATTTTACTACAATGAATATTGAGCTTCATTATTTATTGGTCACAATTAATTTGTGCCAATTAATTTTGAATTGCTCATTTAAAATGTATAAAATAAATTTTACCTTCGATGACAAGAGTGCGTTCTTATCATTGGTCCTATGCCTCGTGCTTCCTCTATTGAGGTGAATAAGATGAACTCTTCCTTTGAATTGCTTGTGCCTTCATCCATCCCTTTGTTGTCCCTACAAAACAAATTAACAATAGGAGGATCTTTGGTACCCATTTGATTTTTGGGTCCTCGAGGGTTAACTTTCAATGGCACTTTTGGAATCCATTTCCACCTCTTATTAGGTTGGTATTGGATTCTAGCAAACCTACACTTGTTCTTGGTATGACCCTTTTTACAACAATAGTTACAAGTAGGAGAATCATGCTTAGCATTGGCAAACAAGCTTGAAAATGTTTTTGATTTGCTTGAGAAGCCTAAACCGGCTTTATCAAAGCTACAACGTTGCAAGCCAAGCAATTCATTCATTTTTAAACTACTTTCACTAAATTTGCAAAATGATACCTTTAAAGAATTTAATTCATTTTTCAATGAATTATTTTCTTCATCTTTCTTAGCAATCTCAAGTTTGAGTAATTTGTTACTCATCTTGGATTTGCCAAGAGCATCTATAAGTTCATGGTAGGAATCTAATAATTCATTAAATGAAGGTACCTCATCGTCGCTTTCATCTCCTTCATCTCCAAGAGCCATTAAACAAAGATTTGTGGCTTCTTCTTTATCGGAGTCGCTGTCACTCCATGTGGCTATAAACGTCTTCGTCTTCCCTTTGTCCTCATTCTTCTTCCTAGGACATTTGTTAGCATAATGACCTTTATCTTGACAATTATAACAAGTTACCTCATTTTTGGATTCTTGTTTGGTAGCATTGGAGGTCTTTGACTTGCTATGTTTGTTGAAGAACTTCTTGAACTTCTTTGTGAACAAGATCATCTCTTCATCATCATCGTCTTCTTCATCATCGGAATGGTCTTTCCTTCCAACCAAGGCAATTCCATTTCTTTTGGATCTATCCTCCTCCTTTACTTCTCTCCTTGTTGCAACTTCAAGTTCATGAGTCACCAATGTGCCATGGAGCTCATCAAGGTCATAGGAGGCATTTTCTCCTTTGTTGGACTCGATGATGGCCGTCCTCTTTGCGTCCCATTCTTTAGGCAAGGCTCTTAGTGCTCTCCTCCATATTTGCTTTGGAGGGTACTTCTCTCCAAGTTGAGCAAGCTCGTTGATAATTAGGGTGAGCCTCCTAAACATAGAATCCACCTCTTCTCCGGACTCCATCTCAAATGTCTCATATTTGAGTTGTAGAAGATCAATCTTGGTCTCCTTCACTTGATTTGTTCCTTCATGACAAATTTGTAATTTGTCCCATATCTCCTTTGCCGTTGAGCACATCGAGATCCGGTTGTACTCCTTCATATCTAAAGCACAATGTAAAATATTAATAGTTTTAGCATTTTGAGAAATTAAAATCATATCCGCTCTAGTGAAATCGTCCATTTCTTTGGGAGTACTTATTCCCCCAACTTCCTTTAAAGGAATATGTGGACCTTTCAGTATGATCTTCCAAAGGTCATAATCTACGGATTGGATATATAGAGAAATTCTATTTTTCCAATACCCGTAGTTATCACCCGTGAAGAGCGGAGGTCTATTTGTCGATTGACCTTGAGCAAACTCATTTGCTAGATTAGCCATAAAAAAGATTTGATTTAAAACAAAAATCAAATGGCTCTGATACCACTTGTTGGAATCGAAGAGGGGGGGGGTGAATGAGATTCCTTGGCTACTTTAGCGTTTTAAAATGAGTTTGTAAAAATAAAATATTTTGCGCTTGCGGAAGCCTTTAGTCAATCGATAAATACAAAGAATAAAATAAATAAATGCGTAAAGGAAATAAAGCAATAAATAACAAAAGGATTTGTTATAGAAGTTCGGCGATGAATCGCATACGTCTCCTCTTCCCGGTTAGATAACCTCCAACCGAGGTTCCACTAGAACAATAGATCTTGGCCTTGAGGGCTCCAAGTTAGCCACACAACAACTCTTCCCAAGTTTACAACGCTCTTCCCGAGCACACTACTCTTCCCGAGTACACAACGCTCTTCCCGAGCACAATACCCTTCACGAGTAGACAAAGCTCTTCCCAAGCTACCAACACTCTTCACGAGTCTTCTTGGCCTTAAGGGCTCCAAGGATAGCCACACACTTGCACCAACTAGACTTGTTGATGACTTTACAATTTTCCAACTTGCTTTGGTGTTGGAGGACCTTTACAAGAAACTCAATCAAACACCTTCAAGGTGTACCAATACGAAGAATCAAAACTCACACAACAAGAAATGAATTACAAACTCCAATACACACAAATGTATGAAGTTTGCAATGCTAAAGTAATTTAAATTGATCAAGGCTTTCTTGTAGTTTATAGTCTTGTTTCTTGCCTTCAAAAAGCTTCAAAAGATCCATATTTATAGTGTAGGAGGCCCCCCAAAGCTCCTACTAGCCGTTGCTAAACATAAGGCTGAAATCACTCCTCGATCGCCTCGGGCATTGCCTCGGGCGATCTCCATCGCCACCCTTTAACGGTCAAATCTGGCCCAGATCGCCTCGGGCGATCTCCCCATCGCCTGGGGCGATCATCAATGATAAACAAGGCCGTAGGTAAAGTTCTGGATCGCCTCGGGCGTTCCGTGCATCGCCTGGGGCGATCGCCCTTCAAAAAATGGCCTAGGAAGCATTCTGGATCGCCTGGGGCGAGGTTGACCATCGCCTGGGGCGATCTGATCGCCAGCGTGCCCACCGTGCCATCGCTTCAGTCGATGGTGCGCAACATGGCTCGGATCGCCTGAGGTGATTGCCCGGATCGCCTGAGGTGATCTGCCAGATTTCAGTACTCTCAAACTTTGCACTATTCGACCATCTTAAGCTCATTTCTGGGAAAAGTGGTAAACATGAAAGTTGTAGCTCCTCCTCTTATCTAGGTCTGTATAAACTTTCATTGCATTTAATTAAGGTAGGAAGAAGTTATGCTCAAAATGCTAAAGTCGCTCAAACATTGCTACAATCTGCACTTGTTATGACTTCCATGACATTTTGCTCCATGATGCAATCCGAATTGGACTGAGATGTTCGAATATGAAATCTAGCATATTGAGTTTTCTTTCCAACCTCTTTGTATTCACCTTGTTCGGAGCATCGAGCCAAGAGATATAATCAAAACATTGCACTGCGCTCCAATTGGCTTCTATACGAATTTGCCCACCAACGGACCATTGGTTTGTGGGTCTTCATTCCATCATAAGAAATTGTTCCAACATAATTCCACACATGTTGAACACTTAAATTGGTTGTTCATAGATGTCATTCCTTCTCGTCCAAGCTCAATAGATTCCTTGATAAAAATCATCGTTTGTCCTATGAACTCGCATATGTTATTGTATAACTTGGGTTCTCTTCCATTGGTCTTCCCAACCAATTTATCAATATAACCCTATACACTAAGTAGACATATTAGTATAACAAATGCAAGTTTTGTTGATTATCAAAACCCATAAATAATTCGAAGATAAATTAAGCATTAAACACAACCATGTGTTTAAGGCTCAACAACACTGGTCCTTGGATAGGCGAAAATGACTAGCCAAAGGCGTGCTAACTGTCTTGGCGTCGCCCATGTTGAATCTCTGCAAAACACGGTTGATGTACTCCGCCTGAGATAACTGCAAAATTCCATTTTGCTTATCTCTTGTGATTTGCATTCCAAGAATCTTTCTTGCTGGACCCAAGTCCTTCATTTCAAATTCTTTTGACAATTGCTGCTTCAAGTTTCTGATCTCGTCCATATCAGAACCAGCTACTAACATATCATCGACATAAAGTAGCAAAATGATATAACTGGACTTATATTTCTTGAAGTAGCAACAATGGTCGGCGTTGCACCTATGGAAACCTTCCTTGTGCATAAAGCCGTCAAACTTTAAGTACCACTGCCTTGGAGCTTGTTTTAGGCCGTACAAGCTCTTTTTCAATTTGCATACCTTATTCTCCATCCCTTTCTGAACGAAACCTTCTGGTTGAAACATATAGATCTCCTTATCAATGTCTCCGTGAAGAAACGCAGTCTTCACGTCCAATTGTTCAAGATGAAGATTTTCACTGGCAACAATACTCAGTACAGTCATAATAGTATTGAGCTTCACAACTGGAGCAAAAATCTCTGAGTAGTCAACTCCTTCTTTTTGCTGAAACCCTTTGACGACCAGTCGGGCTTTGTATCTCGTGGAACCATCATGATCTTCCTTCACCCGATACACCCATTTGTTGTGAAGTGCCTTTTTGTCCATAGGCAACTCAACAAGTTCCCATGTCTGATTGGACATCAAAGACTTCATCTCGTCTTTCATGGCATGCTCCCACTTGCAGGCATCTTTGGTCTGACATGCTTCATCGTAGCATTCAGGCTCACCTGCATCGGTTAACAACAGATAGTTCATATACCTTCTGTTAGGTACATGAGGCCGAGAACTCCTTCTCATTCATGAACTGGAGCAGGAGATGCATCATGCTGCTGCTCGCTGTCTTGATCAATTGATTCCCCTGACTGAGGAATCTCAACTATCTGTTCCACATGACTTTCTGGGACATCGTCCACCTCTGCATACGCTGGCTCACTCTGTTCTGAGTCGCTGTAAACTGTGTTATGCCTGTCCTTATACATAACTCGTTCGTTGAAGATTACATCTCTGCTGCGGATCATCTTTTTGTTTTCATCATCCCAAATGCGGTAGCCAAACTCATCTTCGCCATAACCAATGAAAGTGCACTTCTTTGATTTGGGATCAAGTTTGTTTCTATGTGCATCACTGATATGCACATATGCTACACATCCGAAAACTTTCAGATATGAGAGGTTTACCTCTTTTCCGCTCCATACCTCTTCTGGTATTCTGTGCTCCAATGGTACCGATGGACCTCGGTTAATCAAGTAAGCTGCTGTGTTGACTGCTTCTGCCCAGAACTGTTTTGGCAGGCCTGATTGTACCCGCATGCTTCTGGCTCGTTCTGTCAACGTCCGGTTCATACGCTCAGCTACACCATTGTGTTGAGGCGTACCAGGCACGGTTCTCTCCATTCTGATTCCGTGCTCATAGCAGAACTTCTTGAATCTGGTGTCTTCATATTCACCACCATTGTCGGTTCTGAGCTTTTTTATCTTCAAACCTGTCTCATTTTCAACCATCGCTTTCCAAATCTTAAAAGCCTCAAATACTTCTGACTTATATTTCAGAAAGTAAACTCATACTTTCCTTGAGTGATCATCAATAAAAGTCACAAAGTAGTGTTTTTCACTAATTGATGAGACAGTCGTTGGTCCCCAAACATCAGAGTGAACTAGTTCAAGTTTCACCATCTTTGGGGTTCTTGTACTTGTCTGAAAGCTAACTCTTTTCTGCTTTCCAAAAATACATCCTTCACACGTGTCAATATCAATTGACTGAAGGCTCGGAAGTTTCCCCTTTGAGTGCATAACCTTCATTCCTTTCTCACTCATGTGGCCAAGTCTCTGGTGCCACAGAGTAGGACTTTCTGTGTCTGCTGCAACTGCAATTGAACAGCGAGCTCCTGCTGTCATGTAAAGAGTACCACTCTTATTGCCTCGAGCAATTATCATTGCACCTTTTGAGATCTTCCAAGTATCACCGTGAAAGATTGTTGTATGACCTTCACCGGCCAACTGAGATTAAGTTCTTTCTCAGATCGGGAATATGTCTGACATCCTTCAGTTCCCATACAGACCCGTTCAACTTAATCTTTATGATACCTTTGCCAACAATCTCGCAAGATTGTTCATTACCAAGGTAGACTTTCCAAGGTTTCCGGGGACATATTTCTCGAAGAGTTCTCTCTGCGAAGTAGCATGGAATGATGCTCCGGAGTCTAACACCCAAGACTCTTCCTTGCACTCTAAGGAACATATTAATGCATCATCTCGAGAAGCAACGTTTGCTTCTGCCTTCACCTCCTGATTCTTCGGTGCATTTTTGCACTGATTTTTATAATGTCCGGGCTTCACCGCATTTCCAACACTCAATAGTCTTTGAATTATGAGAATTAGGGGGATTCCTAGATTTGGACCTCCTGTCCATTTGTTTGCCACGTCCACCTCCTCTGTTTGATTTTCTACCTCTTGACTCTGTATGTAATACTGAAGAGGTTGATGATTCATTTGAATCTTTCCGTCTGATCTCTTCACTGAGAAACAGATCACGAACATCATCAAATTTCAACTTTGTACTTCCCGATGAGCTACTCACAGCTGTGACAGTAGCATTCCAGCTTTCTGGTAGGGAAGACAAAAGTATTAATGCCCGTACTTCATCATCAAAATCAATGCTAACTGAACTCAACTGGGTTGTCACTGTGTTGAGTTCATTGAGGTGTTGAGCTACCGATCCGCCTTCTACCATCCGCAAATTGAACAACCGTCTCATCAAATGAACTTTGTTTGAAGCTGATGGCTTCTCGTACATGCTTGAAAGAGCCGCCATAAGACTCGCCGTGGTCTTTTCTTTTGCTATGTTGAAAGCAACGTTGCGTGACAACGTCAGTCGGATAACTCCGAGAGCTTTTCTATCTAGAAGAGCCCATTCTTCATCTTTCATGCCTTCTGGCTTCACACCCGAGAGAGGTTGATAAAGGTCTTTCTGGTACATATAGTCTTCTATTTGCATTTTCCAAAAGCCAAAATCTGAACCATTGAACTTTTCAATATTCATTTTTCCTTCATCTGCTGCCATTACTCCCACTCGAACCTGACTCCCACCGGATTGCTGTTTTGACAATTTTTGAAAATCATCGTGTTATTGAAAAACACTGCCGTGGACGAATTTGGTATCGCCGACCAAATCACTATTCACGAAATTCACTATTCACGTGAATAGTAACCCCGACAAAAAAAATTGACAAAATTAACAATCTGGCTCTGATACCAGTTGTTGGGAAAAATAACGAAATATTTTCTGGTCAGATATGTGGGAGCAAAAATAAATGCGGAATAAAAAACACAAGATTTACGTGGTTCGGCAAAAATAAGCCTACGTCCACGAGGCTGCTGCAGATCTTTTATTGAAGAAAAATACAAGTGTTTACAAAACACTGACAACACTCAATCTGAAAAACACTCAGAAAATTATACAACAATTTTCTCTCACTAGTATTTTTACTCTGATTGCATTGTGTTATTTTTCTCTCTACACTTTCTTTTTGGTGTTATTTCTGAATGAAATAACACATCTATTTATAGGAAAAATCTTCACCTAAAGATGGCAAGAAAGTCTTCATGATGCCAAATTTTTCTTCCGACAAAACAAAAGAGGATGTCCAATTTTTCTTCAACTTTGCAAAAGTCTTTGATTTTATTTGCCAATTTTTCTTCTTTGTCTTCTTGTGGTGGTTGGCCTAACATTGACTAGCAGGGGCATCATCAAACAAACCCTTGTTCCGATAGTCAATATCTTTTTCACGACAAGAACTGCTCATTAGAACAAACAAGCAAGCACGTATCAAGCAATTCCAAAAGAAGTATGATAAACTAAATATATATAAATAGATAACATCATTAAATTTCAGTCCCAACATATGTTTTATATATTTAAATTTTAGAAACATCTGGAAAGTATTTTAGAAACAACTGCAAATCGGATCTTTAAATCAAAGAAACGATAAAAATAGTTTACCCACCGAACAAGAAAATATCGGTGCAATACCTTATCGTCACAAACACGACACAGCGCCGCCGAGCAGAATAAAATCGCCGCCGCACTCTGTTGTGAGCAAAGAATTTAATCATGTTGAATGTTAGTTTAGCTGTTAAAATACAATGGCAAGTAGGCAGGAGAGCTGGGTTAGCGAACTTTAAGAAAGAAACATGTTGCTTTGTATTGCTTTTGAATTGTATTATATTTAAAAATAGGACTTAGATAACAAAATAAATTATATTATATTTAAAAATATATAGTTAATTTACAAGCTTTATCATAAGATCAGGATCAAAACTATTAAATAAAATTTAAAACACTAAAAATTTTAATTTTTTTAAAATAAATAATATTATGATTTGCAAAATATGTAACATTTAAAATAAAGGAAAAGGAAAAAGCAATGGGTGATTAGGAATGTTTGTTGCGTGATGTTGACCGAATCAATATTCCAAGGCATATGGGCCAAATATATTAAGCCCACAACCCAACTAGTTAAACCTTTTCTAATTTGGGATGGGAATGGACTACATATATGTGAAAGCCCATTGGTAACAGTCCGTAAGTTTTTTGTTTTTGTTTTTCTTTTGAATGAGTTTTACTCTCAGTCACATAATCTTTATATCCCTTGACGTTCTGATTACAAACTGATATATTGAGTGTTTATGCAGTACTTTAAGACACATTAAGTTTTACTAAGTCGCACACTGACACTCAGATCGTAATCTGACACATTTAGTGCTCGTGCTGTGATTTACGACTAGGTATTATAAGTGATTTTTATTAAATTCATATTATTACAAAACATGTTGAACACAGACGTAATATTTGATTCCATTTTCTAAATTTATTATCTTATGACCAAATATTAATAAATCATTTTTATTTTTTATTTTCTAAAATATATTTTTAGTAGAATAATAATTATTCATATTAGGATAACGATAGAATAAAAGATTTGAATTACACTGTAATAATATAAAAATGGTGTAAGGTTATCAAATATGATGTGTATTGGATATATTTAATTTTATTTCATACCAACGTCTAATTATATTCATGCCCCTACCAATCTAAAATATTATCATCACACCTGCCATCTATTCGTCCATCAATTTACATTATGCTCTTCACAATATTTCAAATTATTATCATACATATCATACAAAATATCATATAAATTAATATATTACCTTCAAAAATTTATTAAAATCCCAAAAAAATTAAATATAAAAATACTGTATAATCATTTCATAATTTAAATTAAAAAACTAAAGCCAAAATAAAAAAACAAATGTTACAATTATTACATCACTTTTACAAATATATATATATATGCACGCAACGCGTATAGAAGAGAACTAGTATATATAATGTGTGACAGTTTTAGTGGTCCTGACCATTTCAGATCAATGTTTAATTACACTAATGTCCCTGCAAATTTAAATATTACATCACACTTGTTGTCTATGTATCCACCAATTTATGCTATGACATTCTCAATTTTACAAATTACCACCATACTACTATACAAATTACCATATTATCTTAAAAAAATTATTAAAATCCCCAAAAATTAAATATAAAAATAATATATAATCATTTTATAATTTAAATTAAAAAATTAAAATAAGATAAAAAAAGCCGTTATAATTATCACATCATTTAAAAAAATTTGTATGCATATAAAAATGTGTAAATAAGATTAGTATATATTCTTTTTAATAGACATATTAATTCGCATCGATACATATTCTAGCATCTGGAGTCGTGTGCGAACCCATATAATTTGACTTAGATTTTACTACTCACATTCAGAAAATTCCCAATTTCAGGAAAATGGATGCGTCGAAGCCTGAGAAATACGACGTCATTCCGGCTTCTGCTTCCGCGTACCTCGACCGCCGTTACTGGTCAGCTGTGAAATTCCATGTATCTTTTCAAATATTCTTTCAATAAATATCTGATCTTAATTGATTAATTTTTGTTGCCTTTGAATAAAAAATGAAGTTTAGGGACCAGAGATTTGCTAGAGAAGAGCATTACGAGTGGTTCAAAGACTATTCTCATTTTCGGGATCTTATTATTCGAGAAATTGAACCTAATGCTTCGGTGAATCTCTAATTTCTAATCTTTGCTGGAGTTGTTAGCTTGTTTTTGAAAAAAAAAAAGGTTTTAATGTTGGGGATTCACTAAAATAGGTATTGGAGGTCGGTTGTGGGAATTCTCAGCTGTGTGAAGAATTGTATAGAGATGGAATTACTGAACTGACATGCATTGATTTGTCTTCGGTTGCTGTGGAGAAGATGAAGCAACGAATATCTTCTAAGGGTTTTAAAGGTGTTCTAATTAATGTTTCTTGTTTTATAATGAGATTATTTTGTTTATGTAATTACATTATAAGAACTTGGTTCTTAATACCTGATGCAATTCAGTTCTCAGTTTTATGATTTTGGCTTGTTTTGTTATCAGAAATTAAAGTGCTGGAAGCTGACATGTTAGATCTACCATTTGAAGATGGATGTTTTGATGTGGTTATAGAGAAGGGAACCATGGTATAATTGCACTAATAATCTTTTTTAATCGCCACTTAAAAGAGAAGAACATCTTTTGTAGATAATTCGGATTTTTTAGAAGTTTGGTTTATGCGAAAAAAATGGTTGAGAGTCACTTCTATGTACTACATAAATAATGGATCTCGCGTGTCTTGTATTAATAAAAACAATTGAAATTTTGGTGTCACCACCGCTCTGCTGTAAGGAATTATCTTGTTTCCTTGGTCCAATCTGCTCTTCATTGTATTGGTGAGTTTACAAAGAGACGAAGTTATTAACAGTGATTGGAGTGTGAAGTTACTGCACGAATATGATACATTTTTTAGGCTCCTCTCAACAATGTCATCTCCATCCCCTTTTCTCATCAACAGTTCATTTTATGGAATAAAGACGAGCAGAAATATTTGATTTTTGAGGGAAGTTTGTATGAGTGCGTGTTTTTTATTTATTTGTCTTTTGACTGTGTAGGATGTGTTATTCGTTGACTCGAGTGATCCATGGAACCCTGAACCTCTAACAAAAGAGAAGGTTATGGCAATGCTCCAAGGTGTTCATCGAGTTCTAAAACCCCAAGGCGTTTTCATTTCAATCACATTTGGTCAGGTAGAACAAAAAGGCACTCCCTTTTATTCCCAACATAACAATAAAATGAATGAAAATCTACCTTTTTGTTCTTTAGCCTCACTTCAGGCGCCCTTTCTTCAACGCTCCCACATTTTCGTGGTCTGTTGAATGGAGGACATTTGGAGATGGATTTCATTATTTCATCTATATCTTGAAGAAGGTTAGTTCTTCCAAGATAGAGGATTTATTTGCTAAATTCAAACATTTGGCATTGAACCATGACTAATGATGTCGATTATAATTCTTCATGCATGCAAACTGAGCTTGTGAATGATTAGTGGGCGTGATCTTTCAGGGCAAAAGATCATCGTATAACATCGAATCTATTGAAAAGATTGATGTGCCAACGATAACTCTTCTCCACGAGGAATTAGACGATGAAGACTATTTGTTTCGAACAGATGTAGATGGGCTTTGAAGTCAGATTTTAAAGGTAGACATTATAATTTCTTTTCTCGACCCCTGTTTCTTCCTCTCAGGAATCAACCGATAGAAGCTATCCAACCTTTCAAAGCATTTTAATGGTTTCCATCTTGCAGTTTCCTCTGTTGATTTGCCTGCCCCAATATTTACGCGAACATGATACAATGTGGCTTTTCTATATTTGGAGATGTGGAGATACCTGAGTCCGCCGCCAATACTACTTTTATGTGTTCTCTGTAGTTCAATTGATTGGCTGCATCAAGATGGTTGCTAACTTTTGTGCTGCAATCTTGTTGGTACTTTTTCTGGGAGGATTCGTTATATTTTAGATGCAAAATAATTCTGCGCTCACCGCTGTTATTTCTAGAGGAAGGACCAGTTGTTGTGCTGAATTCATCTAGGATTTGAATATTGAATATCTGATACTGGTGATTGCTTGGGATGCACTTAACATTTATTTTATATTCATCGTCTGCTAAACAGATTCCTTTAAATTTTTATAAATAATGCATAAATTATAATTTTATAATAATCTGAATAGAAATAGGAAATGGATCTAAACAAATATTGTTGTGAACTAATCAACAGAAACCATTAATATTTGTTAAATTCACGGATCGTTCAGCTCAGTCACTGCTAGAATTTTTCCCTTCAACTTTGCTCCAGTTAACAATCATCCAAATCGGGAGACAATTACTCTGTTATCCTGTTTTTCTACAGTTATTTAATCTTATCAATACAGGCTGCATGGTAAAGATAAATTGGTTAAATTTAATATTACGTTTGTGATTATTATCAGAAGCTATGGCGAAGAGGAAAAGGATTATTATTTTTTCTCTTGACAAATATAAATTGTAAACAATGTTTTTGGGCGAGAGAAGAATAATTCAAGAGCACAAGCCACAAGGTAAGAAATGGAAGTAATATGTGGATTGGGATATAGACGTACCTTCTTATTATACTCGCATGGCCAAATTCCCAGCTAGTACAGTGGGATAAACAATCAAAACGTCATCCGATTATTAAAGTGTGGTGTACTCCAGCCCACCATACAGTCTACAGTAACATACTCTCAAATTCTATGCAGTTTTCAAAGCTAAAATTCAAAATCATGAGGACCTCCAGTATCAACAGTTGACTGCATGCCAGCTGGCACCTCAGCTTCCACCAAGCACATTCCACGTTCCCCGTCGCCTTGATCACAATTGGAGCGTTCGATATGGGGCAAGCTCACTCCCTTCTGATCGTACGGTTGATAAGGAGTATGCATATGCGGAAACGCAGCCGAGATTCCATGGATCACAATCCTGCTATTGTGCATCAGGTCAATCGTTATGATCTTTACGTAGTTGATCCTCATTGGCGCCAGAGATCCACCGCCTCCTGCTGTGGTTACCACAAGGTTGTTTCCGACGTCCATAGTCGGCAGTGACGTGGTGGAAGGCAAGCTTACTAGCTCCGCTCCAGTCAGTCTCCTGTTCGGAACCACATGATACCTGAAGTTCGACAAATAGGAGCTTCCTTCGCCAGAGAAGATTGAGACATCATCGAGTGCGAAAACCGTAATAGAATTCAACTCCGACAGGTGCACAAACTTCACACGCATCGCGAGGGAGGCAATGCTATATCCTGTGACTCGAAGGCGGAGGATAGCGTCCTTCAACATCAGGCGCATGACCGAGAGCGACGGAGAAGGTACACTGGTGGATGATAGAGACTGAGTAGGGAAGGAGAGTGACGACATTCGCTCGATGTCGCATGAGACACGAGAAAGATGCGAGACGAATCCCTGGAGACCGTGAATGACGACGAGACCATTGCTGAAGAGGTCTGGATGCGATATCTCCACTCCATTCACGAATACCTTACCCTTGTCATTGTTCGTGACAGTGAGGCAGCGGTTGGGGGCCAGGGTTTCGATTTTGGTGCCGAATATTAGGGTTTGTAGGAAATGGAGAGGATATAGACCTGGGAGAGAGAGCTCCTGCAGTAGAAGTGGAAGGGAACACGATGGACAGGTGAGGAGTGATGCGTCGGAGGGAGCGAATACGGTCATCGGAGTGGTGGTGGAGAGGTTGGCGGTGACGGCTGCGGTGGAGAATTCCTGGAATCCGAGAGTAGATAGAATGGTGGAAATGAGAGCTGGATTGAACGGGTGGGAGTTAGGGTTGAATGCGGTGGACGGAGGGAAGGAAGCGGAGGAGCTGCTGTTGGTGGTAGAGGCGGCGGAGATGATCAGAGCAAGGAGGAGGACTCGCAGAGCGTTTGGCGCCATTGAATTTGTTGAGAGTGAAATGTGTGAATGAAAGTGAGAGTAAAGATGGTGGAGTGTTGGGTTTTTGTAAACTAACTAATGGCGGGAGAGTGGGAGAAGGATTCGGTTAGTCTTCCAATTGACGAATTTGCCCTTCTGGTTTCTATTAATTTTCTCAGGTGCGCCATTGCCATTGATTATCTTCTCCAGACTTGTTGGGCTTTAAAGTTTTGTCCAATAGAAGTGGGCTTCTTATTCTGGATCAGCGGCTTATTAACTGGGCCTTTTTGAAAGTATGAGGTAAATTACACTTTTCCCAGCCCACAATGCACGTGTACAATTCCACTCAGATTTGACTTTTGTGCGGCGTACGAAGCCATTGGAAAGTCTGTCTTCTTATTATATTTATATTATATTATATTTAAATTTAATTAACAAATATATTCTTGACTCTGGTGGGTTCTGCAAATCGGTTCATTAATCTAGGCGAATAAAGATTCTAATTTGATTTTATATTAAGAAAATGATTTTAGATAACAAGTCTAATTAAAGTCAAATATTATCTAGAAAATTATTGGAATCTAGTTGAGCCGATCTTGTTAAAAAACACTTTTGAGTCGAATATGGAATAGAAATTATTTTCTTTAATATAATTAATCAAAGACTAGATTTTATTGTTTAAAAAAAATTAACCGTTATGCAGGAAAAAAAGAAAAATTACAGTTGTTTCACCTCTAAAAGAAACTTTAAAAGAAACTTTATTACAATTTTTGACTTCTAGTTTGAACAATAACGAATGAAAATCATGTAGAATAACTGCATTATAATATCACTATATCTAGTTTGTAACAGACATAAGAAAAATTACAAATGTTTCCCATATGATTTGACATAAAAATTATACCGCATGATTATCTTAAAAAAGAAACGGGCTATGATTATATTCATTTAGTTACAACTTGCAAGTTACAAAATTGCCATAAAAAAAAAAAGAATATACATTAAAAAAAGGCTAGCTTCTAATAATGGACTTCAAATCTCAATTTTTTTGGGAACAAAATCATTAAAATTAAAATTAAATTTTTTTAAAAAAAATAAAGGCATTATATATCCTTATCAAAACAATATGTATTCTTATCTTATTCTTTATCACTATGATTATAATTTGTTTACTTATTTTATCACGCGACCGAAAATACCTCCTTAATGTTTAAGATTACAAAATTAAACGTTCAACTATTTTATAAAATATATATGTAACCCGATACATATATATTAGAGTACAATAATCATCCATGCATGATAAAGATTAGAAGCGTGGTGTTTGGACTACGATATACGGGTATAAAGATTAGAGTTGTATCGTTACCGCCAATTATAACTTTTGATAAATCGGTAAGTGTGATAATACAAATAATATCAGAGTTAATGTCATGTGTTCGATTCTTATGAGTTGCAAGGTAATACAATTATTAAAATATGATTGTTAGAGTGCAATAATTATCCCTACTTGAAGAGTGATATTAACATGATGGTTGAGCTGTTATATTGTTTAGATATTAAAATTGTGATATTACTGTATGGTTTGATCTTACAATATATATTTAAATTATTTTTATATGCGTGTCTTTGACCAAACGTTTAATACATCTCTCCAATTTAGGAAAACATTAAATGAAACCTGCAAGACAATTATCAAACAATGATTTTATTTTTGTTTTTCAAGAATAAATAGAATAAAATAAAGACTGTTGAATTGGTGACTGAATAATAATATATATAATTTATTCATTGTCAAATTATCGATGCAGTCAGAATCATTTGTATTAAAATTGAAATAATAGCATGTCTGTAAGATTATTTGGAAACTGATGATTGACTTACAATTGACTTACAAGAAAATTGCAGCTAATATAGTTAAATAAAGGGTGGAGATACTGCCAGAGCAGTTTTTGTTGCTTACAAAGCAACTTTTTATGTTTCCCAATTTTACCCCTGGACCCACACTCTTTATTTCTTGATTTCATAGATGGAAACTTATACTGCATTGTCAATTTGGCATCCTTCCCTTCAAATGATGCTGCATGAATTCAAGCAAGTTTCCATAAGTCTAATTACCAATAGATTTTTTTTATTTTTAACAAGTTTTATGTCATATATTTAACAATAAATAGATATTAAATATAAATAAAACTCTAAAGATTAGAATACTATAAATAATAATTATTTTTAAAATTATCAAAACTTAATTAAAATTTTCGTCATAAAATGATTAAATATATTACAAAATAAAATAATAAATAATATAAATCAAATAAAAGTTTTAAAAAAAAACAAAAACAAAAAGTTATTGGCCAGAAATAGTGCAGCTACAGTGATGCACCAAAAAACATCATTTCTGGCGTAGCATAAAACCCCACGCTATCCTCACGCAAATGATAGCTTGGGGTTGGAGTACGTCATTTTGGCGTGTAACTGGAGAAGCTCTAAACCACAAAAACATAACATTAATCATTTTTAACAACACATTATACATGTACCAAGAAACTACAACTTAACAATACGGTAAGCTCGATTGGCACCTTATTCAATCTGAAATGACATAGGAAACAATATAAAATAACTTAGAGAAAATCATAATCTTGTCTAATATAATTGTTTGGTCGAGGAACTATAGAATTCGGGGCACAAATATATTCGCTTGGACGTATAAATAATATAAAAATGATGTAAGTTTGTCAAATATGATTTATTAGGTATGTTTAACTTTATATTATCATTGTGCATATATATGTATAATTTTCTTTCTTAGCATATCCATTTGCACATTGACTAATTTTTTAATTCAAAATCAACTATTTAATCAGAACCACGATAATGTTTTTCTCGAAAAAAGGTTTTCTTATCCATAATTTGATTTACAAACACAAGCAAATGTATAATGATAATAACCGAGGTATTAATTTATTATAGTAAAATGATTAGAAATAGTATTCTTATATTAGTAGAGTTGTTTTTCATCGTGGGATTCAAATCTTTGCTCTCATTGATGGACAAGCTTGGTTCAACATGTTCTCGTTATTTTGGCATGTGATTGGAGAAGCTCTAGGCACAAAAATATAGCGTGGGGTTTTATGCTATGACAGAAGTAGCGCAGCACTGTAGCTACGTTATTTCAGGCCTGCAATTTTTTTAGTTTTATTCTTTTAACTTTTAAATTATTTGTTATATTATTTTATCGTTTTTAATATATTTAATCGTTTTTTGAAGAAATTTTTAATTAAATTTTGTTAATTTTAAAAGTAATTATTATTTATAATATCCTAATCTTTAGAATTCATTATTTATAAAATTAAATTTATTGTTAATTATATGACATAAAATTTGTTAAAAATACGAAACCTATTGTTCAGCAAGTTTCCGTTCAGGCATGAATTCAAGAGATAAGTGTGGTCCTTGGGGCTAAAATTGGAAATTTCAAGAAGTTGCTCTGGAAGCAACAGAAACTGCTTTGGCAGTATCCTCACCCTTAAATAAATGGTTGCATTGGTAACAACCCCATAAAATAACAATTGTTTTGTTTTTGTTTGAAAGTTTGGACCAACCAGCAATGACAAAAATTGCATCAATTTCTTCAAGATGGACAGAATTCAAGGCCTATAAGTCAACAACTGTTATGGATTTTAGAGACTATAATATGTTAAATCCTTATGAAATCTAAGTATTATGACTTAATAAATTTCATTTTTTAAATATGGTATATGAAGCTAGTACTGACTGAGATTAGTGTGAACAAAATTTCGCTTAAGCCGAAATAACCGACTGAACCAAATGAATTTGAAATTTGGTTAAGTTAGTTCGGAATTCGGTTTTGATTTTAAAAAAAAATTGTTTAATTCGATTCAGTTTGATTTTCGTTTTAAAAATATCGGTTAATCAAATTTACCGAATTTTTAAAAATTTTAACTATTTTTAAATTTTTTTAAAAAAATTAAGTTTGTTACATTTTTTATTTTTTAAAATTAATTTATCTCATTCTTTTAATTATTTTTATTGTTTTATTATATTTAATTTTAAAATCAAGTTATCTTATTTTATATATATATTTTTAAAAAATATTGGTTACTTCAGTTACCGACCATGTTAACATATATTTTGTTTGGTTCAGTTAATCGATTTTCAAAAAATTTCCTGCAAGTTCAGTTTTTGCCAAAAAAAAAACGGTTTAATAGTTTTTGAAATTAGGTCGATCGTTAACCGAACTCGCCGAATGCTCACCCTAAACGAGACAAAGTTTTTGGATAGGGGAACTTAGATTATAAAATAAAAACATTTTGGGATGAAACAATACTCTTGTGAATAGACCAGATAAAACGATTTTTTGAGAAAAATAATCCCATATATAATAAATATGGCAAATAAAAGAGAATAAGAAAGTTTTTTAAGATAAGTAAAGTTATTTCAAATTTTTTTTTTCACTTGAAAAGCCGGGGAGAAAAAGAAAATTAGTTTACTACATTCTCTCCGAGCTTGTGACTTGTGATTATATGTTTTTGGTTCAAATGTTAGAGAGGAATTACTTGCGACTCCGAGGGGTTTGGAGCTTTGCCAACAATATAATTATTCCCTTTTTAGAGGTGCACACATATGAAATTACCTACATCTTGAGTCAGATATGAGCCATCACTTTGGAACACTTTGTTCATATTTCCCCTTTGGCAAATGCAAACATTTGATAGAAGATGATAGAATTTGCTTACCACTGATATGCCTAGTAATGACTCATGATGTTAGCCTCACTGGTAGTTACCCTCATACTTTGAGAAAGTAGGCTTAGGTTTGAGTCTTATAAATAACATTTGAAAAATTCTCCCTTCCCATGATATATATATATATATATATATATATATATATATATATATATATATTCCTAATAATCATTTATGTGGTTTAATAATAAAAAAAGAATTAAATTGTCATTGTTGCTCTCAATATACAATTGACTCTCTATGTGATGTGTGCAATCAATAAAAGTAGTGGGGAAAAAAAGTATGTTGTGAAAAATGGAGTGTTTTAGAAAACAAAATTAATTATTATTTGAATATCTTACTTAATAATATAGATAGGAAAAACTTCAATGTATCATTCATAGTCGTGAGCCTGTTCTCATGATACCCAAATGTTTCTTTGAAGATGTCCTCAAGGGCGATAGCAACACACAAGCATATATAAAGAACCTTTACGAGCGCTATTGGGATTAATCTTAATCCAAATGTCCTCCGGTAGAATCCATCTTAGAGTAGGAATCTGGTTTGATTCTATTGATAAGAGAAGATACTATGCATTTTGCTCTTGGTTTCTTAAATTAATCTTAGTAAACATATATCTCATTTAAGTTAATTTTGGAACTGAACTCTGAATTCTATCCATGACCATACTTTTTTTCCACCATTCACCAAGAAAATGACAACAAATCCATAAACATTAAAAGGTAAATTCCCTTTTTATCAAAGTACAGGATTGGTGAGCTGTGATTTGCATCCCTTTTTTGTTATTGTGGCTTGAGGGAATTAGGCGATGCAAAACAATACCAAAAATTAGTCTCTTTTCTTGAAGCATTCCTTTATACTTTTTTTTTGTTTGACCTTCAAACTTTCGCTCCTTTTGAGGTCTAAAGCCCCTTTCACCACTTTTTACCTTCACCTCATCAAATGTTTTTTTATCAGCCAAAAAGATTATATACAAATGGTTCCTTGATCCAATCCAAAAAAAAAAAAGAATAAGATACATTATTGTTGCTTGTGCTTTTAATCCATAGCCAAATTCTGAATTTGATAAAATCCAGCAAATTATCCATAAATCTTTCGACTATGAATTTCTTCAAGCCAACATCCAACATCCTCAGATTGATATCTTTGATTCCCGTTATTATTTCGCGGTTTTCACTTGACTATACACCTTGTATAGCGTATTATCAAGTCCGTTGATAATGTAGTTTTTGCGCAGAAAATCACTTAGATTCCATGCATCAACAACAACCATCCTTTGGTGTCGGTTTCCCCATTTTCAATTGTAGGACATCATCATTCAAGAATCTTTTTAGACTAAGATTGTCAAGTAAAACATCATCTTTTATTGCCAACGTTTGAAGTCGGTCCCGTTGAATTTTTCATTAATTCATATCTTTGAACTTTATTTTTGGGAATGAATTGATAATTAGAACAAACTTAGGCCAATACATGCAAAACACATGCATAATATTATATTGTTCACTATGTGTACATGTATTTTGTTATGAGTATATTTTAAAAAGTTAAAGTTGAAGCATTAAATGTAGGAGTCATGGTGTTTCATAATGCTTCCAAATAATTTACTTCTTTTAATGCAATGCACGCAGGGCAGGCAAAAGGTTGCGAAGATGAGCTGCCTTTGTATGACAAATTAAGTGACAAGTCAAATAACCAAGAGTATCCTCCCAAATTCAATTTCATGTGTGCATAAAATAACAATTAAAATTTTAATTCGAATGAATTTGATCAGGCTATATGAACCATATAAAGCTTTAAGTCGAGTCGTGTACATATATTGGTCTTTTCAAAAAACTTCTTTCGATAAATAAATTAAATAAGCGAAGACAATCAAATAAGCCAAGCATGATGGGATAAAACTTCATGAAATTAAAATAGCGACCTTTTTCATCAACCATTTTTCAAGGAATTTTAATATTTCTGAATCTGGTCTTAACCCCAATCCTATACATTTGTGTATAAGATTGTTGCAAAACGAGTTGGAGATAACGACACATATCGCAATCCTAGAGGTTAACGGTACTTTTTTCAAATAAACCTCAACTGAGAGTTGCTACTCCACATGATACGATGAAAACTTGCTAAACTTCAGGTGAAAGTTTGAACTTTATGTTAGAGTTTTTTTTTTTTTTTGTTGTAAATGAGTTTTCACAAAACAAATGGATTCTGATATTTTTTGATTTATTTCTATTTATTGCATTATCGTTTTTTTAGTTTTTAGGTACAAGTAATTTTTTATGTTAATTTGGAACTCAAATCATATTTTTATTACATGCAAAAACAAGTATACATTTAAGAGTAATGAAAAACAATATTTATTGTCGAAGTTACGGAAATGATACTATTATTACGTTTGTAACTTTTCAAAATAAATAAATAAAATTAATAATAAAATTTTTGATAATTAAAATGATGAAATTCTATTAATAAATGTTTAAGAAGAAATATAAAATATATATTCAGATGCAAATAATAAGGTAATAATAACAAAAAATAATCGAAAAATGTATTTAAAAACTTCTAATTTATATATTACATGAAAATAGAAAAATTAATTAATTTTGATAATAAAATTATTAAAATAATGAAAAATGTTATATTTACAATATAATAATGAAAGAAATGGATATCGAATAAATAAAATAGGCAAAAGGGGGTTAATTATTTTTAAAAAAAATGTCAAGAATAAAAAGGTTATTTAAATATGTAAATAATGAGAAACAATACAACTTTTGTCTTACTGGTACGATCATCAATCATCGTCGACGACATAAGCTTCTTGCTTAGTTGATTTGATTCGAGAATATCAGATTTAAAAATCCAATTGGTTATCACAACGCATCAGATTTTTTGATTCAGGTTTTCAATATTTTTAATATAAATATATGAGTGAGCAGTCTTTCTCTCAGTCCTTGCATCAACCCTTTTGCTGAGGTCTCTTGTTTTCACAAAATTAATGTTTTCTTGGAGCTTTCTTACATCGTATATCGTTTCTGTTTAAGGGACGTGTCACTTTCTGTCGGAATATCTGCTCCTGCATTTAATGCTGTATATAGTGGTCCGAATATTACTCAAATGGAGAATTTTATACTGCATTTAATTCTAGATCAGTTGAAATTAAATGCAGGTTGCTAGGTTTTAGATTCTGAGAGGTATTATTTTCTTTTCCTTTCTTTCTCTTCAACATTCTTGTTCCATTAGCTGCTGTTCTTGATAAAAGTTTTAATGGGATTTTTTCTAAAATGGGAAAGTGGGAAGAAATATTAATTATCAAGAATGTATTTTTGATACTGTTTAGGCGTGGAATTTGAGATTTCTTTCATACTTAGAACTTCTTTTAGCAAATATTGTGTCATCGGACAGTGAACAAAATTTTTCACTTGTTTTGAAGGTTGAATACTTTGATTATGGGAAAATTGAAGGACGTTGAGCACAAGAAGAGACAGTTGTCCCTCGGAGAGACCCAAGCTTTGTTGATAGAAGAGGTAAATTTCGTCGGCGGATCATGTTTGTTTGCTGTTTTCTCCCATTGATCGTTTCTATACGAATTGTTGATGTGAAAAAATTATATGGGAGACCGAAAACTGGAATCTGCTCTGTGCAGAGATGAAATCTAAATTATATGCTCCATTCCCACAAAATAATTAACTTATTAAAACCAAGAAAAATGAACAAATCTGAGTTTTTTGACGTTTACTTTTGTAGATTTTACAGCTTCGGAAACAACTAGAAAGCCAAACTGTGGTTAGATCTGCACTTGAGAAGGCTATGAATGGCCAGCCTTTGCTAGATGATCCTGCATATAAATCACTTTCCCGGGTTCTGCTCTTGATATTTTACCATCGTAAGTAAGTATTCCCGTTTTCTCTAAGATTCTCACACGATCCCACCTTTTTCGATGTCCAGCCAGCTGAGAATCTCGTTAAAGAAATCGCCCTTTTGGAAATGGAAGTAGTGTACTTGGAGAAGTATCTTTTAGCTATGTATAGGCGAAATTTCGCCAAAAGGGTGTCTTCCTTACCTACAGTGGATGAACGACAGAAAACAGATTCAAGAACCAATGATTCAGTGTCTCTTGAAGTGTCAAGAACTAATTTAGGATCAGCGCGTGATGATTCATTCGTCAGATGCAGCAAAATCGTGAAAAACAACGATCCAGGAGGCGATTTACGATGGAAATGTGATGATATTTTGGGAGCAGAGACTCTTTTTGATAGTGGCATTGATAGAAGCCATTCTTCATTGTCTCAGTATTCAGCTTCTTCCTTCAGAATCTCACCTCCATTTGAAGCTGTTGACTCGTATCATTCCTTGCCTCTGTCAATGCTAGAGGTAATTAATTTTTAGTTGTCATGTAAAAGAGGTTATGATATTACATGTTCTTAGTACTTACTCGGGCAATATTTTTGAGAAAGTTTGATTCACATGAGTAATATAGTGAAAATATACGATTACCGGGTATGAATCTTATGTTCTTGTGTCGTCTCACCAGCGGGCACAAGGCTCGACTTCAAATGGTAATTTGGCAGAGTTTCCATGCTCAAGGTTTCCGAATCGTGTTCGTGAAACGCCCAACTGTATTTCTGAGGAGATGATCAAGTGCATCTCAACGATTTACTGTCACCTTTCTGATCCACCTTTGCTCAATCATGGTTTAAGTTCTAGCCCACATACATCGCCACCGAGTAAATTCTCTTCACAAGGACAACATGACTTGAGCAGCTTATCTTATGATCAAGATTCCTCTTCTAATTCGTGGCTGAACAATCCTTTCCATGTTGAAACATACAAAGATTTTAGTGGATCTTTTCGCTCCATGATCGATGTACAATGCATAGTTAGAGAGTCCCATAGGCTAAATGCTGTTGAAGACTTGCTGCAAAAATTTAGGTACTTCAAATCCTTTAGCTTTTTCTTCTGGTGTTGGAGTCTGTTGCAGTATATGTTGGGTATCAATCAAAACGTGACATTTAAGGATTATGCCATTGAAATATTTGAGTTGCATTGTTACTATTAGATATAGTTTTCAGTATTACAACCACCATTGTCTTAAACGATCCTTGTTCTGCTCTTTAATTTTTTGCTACCCTTTTCAGGTTTCTCATTACTAGGTTGGCGACCGTGGATACTGGAAAACTAAAACACGAAGAGAAATTAGCGTTCTGGATCAACGTTCACAACGCCATAGTAATGCACGTAAGAAAGGGTGGACTAAAAATTCAATCGAGTGGATAACTGTGCTTATCCCTTATTATTATTGCCCTGAAAATCTCTAAGATTCAGTTGTTCTATATATTACAAGGGATGAATCTGATGCAACTCATTTACAATGATGCAGGCATTCCTGGTTCATGGGATTCCAAGAGGAAATCAAAAAAGGATCTCTATAGCTCTCAAGGTAGTGAACTATATCACCGCATTCTTAAATCTCCAATTCATTGATTATGTAAGGTGTTATAGAATATTCTGATTGATTCAGGCTGCATATAACATAGGAGGGCACATCATAAGCGTTGACACGATTCAAAGCTCGATTCTGGGATGCCGTTTGCCTCGCCCTTCTCAGGTACTCCTTCAAACTACAGGTGAAAACTAATTGAGTCTGATCAAATATTATGCAGTTCATATGCAAAATGATCAAACTCAAGCCAAATTGGAGCACACCAATTTTTTTTTTTGGATAGTTTGCGAGCTGCCTTCAAGCTTCAAATATATTTATTAATTGATACTTTATAGATATATTTAAAAGCTAAAGAAGCTAATAAGCTCGATTACCGTTACTCAAAACAGTTCGATAATGACGTGTAAACCAAATGAGTCGAACTCTAAGTCGAGCAGAATTTGAAGCCAAAATTTTTGCCAACAATCAACTTCATGGCCTAATGGTACTCGATTCCTTGCTTACAGTGGCTTCACTCATGGTTCTTCCCCAAGACAAAGTTTAAACCTGGAGACCCTCTAAAATCATTTGCACTAAAGCATCCAGAACCTCGGTTACATTTTGCGCTTTCCACAGGATGCCAATCCGATCCATTAGTAAGCTGCCATTTACTATCACTGCCTAAGTTTTCACATTTCGTGCTTTCGGAATACATTAATTCGCTTATAAATTTTCCAGGTTCGTCTATATACGCCCAAGAAAATTTTCCAGGATCTGGAAATAGCAAAAGAAGAGTACATTCAAACAAATATCAGGAAACATAAAGAACAAAGACTGCACATACCGAAAAACGTAGAGTATTTTGTGAAGGAAATGGGGTTAACACCATCTGGTGTCACAGAAATGCTAGAGCTTTCGATGCCCGAATCTTTGAGAAAGAATTTTCAGCAAGGAAAATACAGCAAGAAGATCGATTGGATTCCTCACAACTTCGCCTTCCGTTTCCTGATATCAAACGAGTTAGTCAAGTGAAATGAGTGCATTTTTATGAAGAGTGGCTAGGAAATGTGATTGTTTTGAGTGTTATAGAACTGCATACAATGACATGTTTGAATGACAGATGAATCATGAGTTCATAGCCAAGTGCTTACGAATGCGAAAACCGCAGTTCATCAAGGAATTGCGTGTAATGAAGTTTCAGAGTGTGGTGTGTTTAGTTCATGGCGTTAGAGTGATTCATCTGTCATTCCAAGAATGGTTCAAATGCATTCAAGATTGTAATGTGGTATCAAATTTATTAAATCCATGAATTTTTCTTTATTCTTTCTTCACGAATTATGAATTCTGTTTACTTAATGGAGGGAAGTTACAGAATCAAAACTTCATCTTTAGGAAGCTAAACTCAATACCTGAAGAAATATTCCACTTAAAAGTAGATGAAAATATAATGTGATGTTGATATTTATATAACAAAAAATATTCTCGACAATTGAAACTTGTGATATATAGAAGAAACGGCCACCGCACTTAGTCACCCACTAATATGTTTTATGCTAAACTTATTTTATTTTCCATTAACTGAGAATGGTGTCCATCGACATACCCCTAGTGTGTCTGTAGCTAGTTTCCATGCATCCCTTTTAATTGGCCTTTTCAAGCCAAAATTAAGATTGTTATTGCCTTGAGAACGAGGCAATTTAGGATTTAAGCTAAGAAATGTGCTTGAAATAGATTACATAACGTGGATTCAAGAAGACTCGTAAGGACTTAAAGATATGTTAGATTGTGGCAGTTCTGAGAGTTTTTGCGTATCTGCGCTCTGTGTTTGAATAGGGACAATGACAGAATTATATCAAGAAAGTTTTGATCCAACTTCCAGCATAGGACACTCCATGGCACCAACACACACAAAGATATTCAAACATGGTTTGATGTTGACAATAATTTATGTGTGTATGTTCATGGACCGGGCAAAATTTCTCCCGCTCGATGGATACACACCATTCTCTTGGCAATCAATTACAAATGCAATAGAATATGAGCCTCCCACTGGTGTCAAATTGAAGGAAGTAAAGATGAACAGATGGATGATGATAGACCTTGCACCCGAGCTGCAGAGATTAAAACAGCAAGATCGTTGGCAACAAACAGCATCAAGAAAGAGAAAGTTAGTTAGGGTCATGCATGGATTGTGTGAGCAAAGACTGTACATTTCATTTTCTTTAATTCTTTTGTTTATAAATAGGAGAAGCATTTTTCATTGTAAACTTGAACTTTTCATTCTTCAATACACTGGAAATTTTCCCAAAGTCTATCTTCGTGTTTTTCATATTTTCAGCTCACCAATGTTGTTTATTTTGGTCGATCCATATTTTAACAACTGGTTCCAAGTTAGAAAACTGACACAACCACAAATTCTACCACGGTATAAAATCTTAACGCAAAAATAATCACGGAGAACACCAAAAATCATAAGAAATTGACTACGAGTCAACACCTTCATGACTCGTGAACCTTAGGCAATCAATCAAATATGACTCCAAATTATATCAGTCAATTTGGGTTTCTCTCAACCCATTTAAAAGTGGGTCAAAATGGGTTAACCTATTTGGATTATGGGTTGGGTAGTGGGCTAAGATTAGCAGTTAGACCTAGTTTTTTAGGTCATTCTTTAATTATCAGACTCGCTCATTATTTAATCGTCTGCCTGATTTATATCAATGATATTGATCGTTAAACTATTTGGTCAAATATTATAAATAATATATGATTTACTAATAATTTAATTTATTAAAACCTAATAAAATTAATTTTTTTTTTACTTTTCTAATTTTTTGCCCGCCTAACCCTCAACCCACCTCGGATTGGGCTAGGTTAGGACTTTTACAATCTATTTGGAGGTGGACCGCCCGTTTGGAATATGAGTTTGAGAGGATTGGGTCGAGTTGTTCCAAATTGACAGGTCTACTGCAAATATAGCAGATCGACAATATCACAAAAAACCAAGGAAATATAATTTGCAAATCTTGGATCCTCCTTCCAGTTTACCATGTTTTGTAAATTAATTGATTTTGCTAAGTTAAACTAATGTATTGCTGTGTGAGATTTTTTTTTGTGTTGGTGGTTGTATGGATGTCTTTGTGTATCAAAATTCTATGATGAAAAAAATTTTGGGGGCACGAAATTTTTTTTATAATACTTATAGATTAAAATAAAATTTGGGGGTAAAACAAAAATAATGTTGAATTTTTTTAAAAAAAAATCATTAAAAAAATTTTTTTTTTTTGTGTGGGGCGGGGGGGTCCAGGTCCGTCCCTGGATGGGCTTATCTTGCTAAATATGTCATATTATTGGATTTTTGGCAACGAACCCCCTATAATTTCTAAATATACCATTTATACAGATGTGGCTTGAAAATAAGATGTTTACCTGTAAGACCCTAAATCACCATAACGTACAAATCGTGAATTTTTAAAATAATTTGTAGATACTCTCCCCATAACTTGGACCTATGATGCACAGATACTCCTAAAATCATTCGGTGTAGTGTCGGACACTTATCGGACACCGACACTTCTCAGACACTCATCGGACACGCCACATGGCGTGTCCCTAATTTATTAAAAAAAATAAAACCAGACACCCGTGTCGGACACTCCCGTCAAAATCGGACACCACGGACACGGCTGATGGCGTGCCCGACACAGAAAGGACACTTTTTGGTGTTAATTATACAATTTAAACTTTTAATTGGCTAAAATGAAATTTAAATGTGTTATTTAAACTTTATTTTAATTGAAGTAATATACATTGTTGATAGTATGAGTGATACTATGATGATATCAGTGATATACATTTATATATATTATTTTTGAATTTGATATGAATGTTTTTGGTGTTATTTTTTTGTTTGGGCATGTTTTTTAAATTTTATATTAATTAAAATAATATGTGACGTACATTTATTTATATGTTTCTTGAATTTGGTAAGAATATTTTTGTTAAATTTTACATGGTTTCAGAATTTAATAAATGTGAATTTTTGCATTTATATATATATATATATATATATAGGCGTGTCCCAGCCATGTCGGATTCTGAAAATTTTGAAAAACCATGTCGCTGTGCCAATGTCGTGTCAGTGTCTATACATCATTGATTTGGACTGACCAAATTATACAACACAATATAACAACCTCAATAAAAACCTTAAACCACAATATCTAATATCCAACAATACACCAACAAATAAAATCCACCACCGTACAACATCTGACTAGTAAATAACTAAAATATTACAATCTCATACAAATGATAGTAATATTTCTAAACCAAATCATTATAGTTCTCTAGCTCAACTCAATCAGTTCATTCTTCTAGACGCATCAACACTATCTTCCTAAGCTTCCCAAAAGCTAAACATGTTACATGTTTCCACAGAAACATCACCCACACAAGGTGGGCACATCAATACACAAATATATCCAATACATAATGCATAACTTATAAAACAACAGTTATGATATCATAAAGAGATACACCAAATATACAAGTCTTACTGTTTCTATGTTCACAATTCATAATAAACACCACTCGCTCTTTAGCGGTGCCACAATGCTCGCTCTCTAGTGGCAACTTTAACCTCGCACGCACATTAACAGCAATCCCATAACACATCGTACAGTATTACATTGCTCACTCTTTAGCGACATCCATATACATCACATGCTTACAGCAACGGACCAATAAGACAATAATATTGATTCAATCAACACAAAAATATATACATATGCACAATTCATATTGTCACACACTTATTAACAACAAAACAATAAACGATAGTTTTGATTCAACCAACACAACAATATATATATATATATATAGGCACATAATCACATCATTAATAGTGACACATAATCTCATCGCTAACTAAAGGTACATAATCCCATCACTTGTTACAATATCGACTAACATCACAAAATACCCCTAGCATATTATAACATCGGCACATTTAGCCATCGCTAATTATAATAGTGACACGTAACATTTCCAAATATTTGCATAAACCTTTTATAATTAGTGTTCAATAATTTCTACCATTATAAAATCCCACACCTCAAATTTAATTTCCGAACTCTCAAACACAGTTCCATAAAATATCAATATTTTACCACATCAAATCCAATGAATTCCATTAATTAAATTCGGGCATCACATTACCCATGTGATCTTAAAAATATGCAGTTTACCCTATAATTTATGTTTTGTGAATAGTTGCAAAACACCCCCCTCATATATGATGTGTGAAGTGAGTAGTGTGTTATATTTTGGAAATCATATTAAGATAAAATACATATTCACAAATCATAAATGGACAAATTGTTTATTATATATGAGTTAAATTGACACCGACTCCATGTCATCGTTTATGAATGAATAGTGTGTGGTAAACAATAGAAAGAGACAACTCACATTAAAAGCAATTTCATATCAAATTGATGGATCCAAACCATTCTTCAACTAATGCACTACAAGTCCAAAAAGTAGGAATATCATTAATGAACCCTCATGTGATGAATTAATTATATACATTTTCAACTTGTATCAAGTTCTTTTGGGCAAAATATATTACTTAATATTTGTCACGGTTGTGATGCATAATATGGAATTTCTTGTCGAATCAAATTAATTTGTTATTTCATCTGCTATAATTGGAAGGCCTTTTATTTTATAGAGATATGCTTACTAATTTCCTTAATTATTTAATCCCTGGACTATAATGAAATTTGTAAAAAAAAAAAAATTATAGACTGTGGTAATGATATAACTCAAATTATTAAAATTTACGATCACTCAAGTAGAACGTTTCAATCCCTCTCTCAGAGTGAATAAGTATTGTTTCCTAACCATCTATTCACAATAATTACATCAGTTCATAACTCAAAAAGATCTATTATGTGATGTTAACTATATATCAATTGTAAGATCAATCACTTATCGTTTTGCCAAAAATAACCGTTGATAGTGATAACATAATTCAAATCTTTAAACTATGTAAGAACGTAAACACTAGGTTTGGCCGTTTGGGAGCGTCCTCCTAACATAAAGAATCACTACTCTTGACACCTTTAATAAAAATGTATATAAGTGAAAATACAGGCCAAGCCAAATTTAAGGAAAAAGGAAAAAGAAAAAAGGGAAAATACAGCTAGGAAATCATATTGGAAGACTCTGGCTTGGATAAATTAAATTCAGCATTAGTTAATTTTTTGACAGTTTCCTAATAATATTAAGTTACAAGTATGAAGTTTATCATATATTAATTAAATTGAATATAAAAATATCATTAATTCCAATATTAATTATTTAATTATTTTTTGACAGTTTAATTATAGTTAAATAGTAATAAGTAGAGCTATCAGATTATAAAAAACTTGTTATCTATTTTGGATAAACTCGGATTCGAATCACGCCTGACACAAAAATATTCAACCTCTCCCATCTCCGGCATATTTAATTAAATATAATAAAATTAAAAAAAAATTCAGGAAATAACGTGATTTTTAAACATTTACAATACTATGGTAATTCGCATACTGGGTATGCGAATTTAACTAAATTCGCATACCCGGTATGCGAATTATAAACTTTTTTTTTTTCCCGAATTATAAATTTTTTTTTTTAAAAAAAAATAAAAAATTTAAATTCGCATACCGGGAATGCGAATTTAAAGAGAATTCGCACTCCCGATATGCGAATTCTCTTCAATTCTGACAGGTTGGTCTGAGCCCTTTTCTCGAAGCTGATTTCTATTATTATTATTATTATTACTTTTTTGTGAGCAGACTGGTGGTTCCTAAGTTTGGTCAACGAAGCAATTCGCAGGTGTTAATCGAATTGTGACCCTTTGAGCAGAGGACCCACAATTCAAAAAAGCAATTTTAGGAATTCTGTGTAAACTGTTTATAAATTATTTTTTAATTGATATTATTATTATTTGTATAAGAAAAGAGAAATATTAATTTCCGTACCTTTATTTTGGTGTATTTTATTTTTTATTTAAAAAGTACCTTAAATTTATTTTTTTATTTAAAAAGTACCTTAAAAGTTAGAGTCGCTCCTTTGGTTATATTTTTTCATACAAAATTAATGCAAAGTTTGATTTGGATTAAATTATAAATCATAACTCATAAGTTAGAATCGACTATGATATTGTCCAAAGGCCAAGAAAAGCCTTTGCATTAATTCAAAATGGAAGCATATGTAAACTGTTGTGCCCAACTCACCAAAAAATAAAACGTAAACTGTTGGGCACAACAGTTTACATATGCTTCCATTTTGAATTAACGCAAAGGCTTTTCTTGGCCTTTGGACAATATCATAGTCGATTCTAACTTATGAGTTATGATTTATAATTTAATCCAAATCAAACTTTGCATTAATTTTGTATGGAAAAATATAACCAAAGGAGCGACTCTAACTTTTAAGGTACTTTTTAAATAAAAAAATAAATTTAAGGTACTTTTTAAATAAAAAATAAAATACACCAAAATAAAGGTACGGAAATTAATATTTCTCTTTTCTTATACAAATAATAATAATATCAATTAAAAAATAATTTATAAACAGTTTACACAGAATTCCTAAAATTGCTTTTTTGAATTGTGGGTCCTCTGCTCAAAGGGTCACAATTCGATTAACACCTGCGAATTGCTTCGTTGACCAAACTTAGGAACCACCAGTCTGCTCACAAAAAAGTAATAATAATAATAATAATAGAAATCAGCTTCGAGAAAAGGGCTCAGATCAACCTGTCAGAATTGAAGAGAATTCGCATACCGGGAGTGCGAATTCTCTTTAAATTCGCATTCCCAATATGTGAATTTAAATTTTTTTTTTTTTAAAAAAAAAAAATTTATAATTCAGAAAAAAAAAAAAAGTTTATAATTCGCATACCCGGTATGCGAATTTAGTTAAATTCGCATACCCAGTATGCGAATTACCATAGTATTGTAAATGTTTAAAAATCACGTTATTTCCTGAAATTTTTTTTAATTTTATTATATTTAATTAAATATGCCCCCATCTCCCGATACAAACCAAAAACAAAATTAGTAAAAAGTGAGAATATTGCTTAAAAAGTAAAAACCAGTCCATTGTCATAAAATTAGTAAAATGACGTGTCAATCGCCCACAACTCAACTAAAATCAATCGACTCTACATACCTTTTAATAATTTCTGTGCATTCAAATAAATCCTCACAAAATCAATACCAGCCTCAGCCACCACTATGCCTCACCGCCGGCTAGCCCCTTCACCGGCGCCGATTCACCAACCCTTCCTCATACACCCACGGTCACCGTCTACCTCCCCAACAACCGCCACCACCTCATTTCCACAGCTACCACTTCCCTCAACTTCTTCCCATACATCCTCTCCGCCGGCGACATCTAAACTTCCAGTGGACTTCAGCCCACCCTTAATTGCCATGGTGGTTATAATCATAACGGCCTTTGTCATCATCGCCGCTACAGACGGTGGCGTCGCCGTCGCAGGGTGTATGTCCCGTCCTCATCCGCCGGTGATATAGAGTCGCAACCCTATTCCTTGGACCCCACCGATGCCTTCCATGTGCTCTCGCCGTACGGTCTCGACGAATCGATCATCAAAACGATTCCCCTCTCAGCGTACATGCGCAAGAGTGGCTTCCATGATTGCGCCGTGTGTTTGATTGGATTCGAAGAGAATGATTATATCCGTACACTTCCGGTTTGTTCGCACGCTTTCCATGTTGACTGTATAGATATTTGGCTCCGATCTCACCCGAACTGCCCGCTCTGCCGTGCAGGAATATTTCGTCAGGAGTTGCCGTTCACTCCATTGATGGAAGCTAGGATTAGACCAAGTTTAGATGAAATGCTGTTCATGAGCATGATTCTCGAACCGTTGGCGGAAACTCCGATTGAATCGGAGGTTGTGGTGGTTGGAGAAATCACACAAGAACCTTCACCTCGGCGGAGTCAATCCGAGGACAGATTCAACCGCCGCGACTTCTTGTTAAAGCGATCGTACTCTTTCGGGTTCGAAAGAAACATAGAATCAGAGAGATTAGTGTTAGAGCCAGTGACAACCTCTCCGTGGAGGTACAGGCGAGCTATCGGAGTCGGCGGAGGCGGAGGCTTCTGGAGCAAACGTCTATCTCCTTTCACCGCACTAACAAAACATAGGGTTTTCTCATCCCGTCACTACCGGGGCATGAAATCTCCGTTTTTTCGACGGCAGAGTGGCAGCTTCTTCCCCTTATCAGAGACGAGCTTCCATACCTGTTTATCAAGCGGCGGAGGAGGCTCCTCGCGGCGGAGCAAGTCATTTGCGAGCCCAATATTCATGCATAGGTCTTCAGGTGGGACGACGCTGTTCTCTCCTAGCCGGCTGAGGAGCGGCGACCCGGAGGCACTTGTTTCGCCGGAGAGACTGAACAGGCGGTGATAGTGGGCGGCGACAGTGAACGGTGACATTAATAGGATGTCTGAAAAATGAGAAGGATGCATTGAATGGACGGAGAGGTGCATTTAAGGATTTTTAAGCGGTTTGCTTTGACTTGTTTGTACTTATTGCTGTATGTGTAATAAAAATAAGAAAAATATGATTCTTTTTTAAATGGTGCAGAATTTTTTTAGTTATTTATTGTCTAATTATTTGTCAATTGGGGAAATTCTTAAACTGTTTTCGATCTATTTATATAGAACTTAATATTAAAATAATAATTTTTTAATAAAACAAATAAAATAACAAATCAACTAGTTCTGATCAATGATATTGAGTTGATCTAAATATAACATAAACCAAGTGTATATAAGTATTTTCCGTCGATTAGTGGTATTTATAATCACATAATATTTGTTTACGTGAAAGCTAAGTCACATAATCCTCCTACCCCCCTCCACGCACTGGCGCTCCGACCGCGAACTGGCGAACTGGGTGCGCGTGCGCCGCACTAAGGCGACTTAAGAATTTCTAGTTCGCGCTTTAAGAATTTCTAATTCGCGCACTAAGATTTTATAATTCGCGCACTAAGCTTTTATAATTCGCGCACTAGGAATTCATAATTCGCGCATTAAGATTTACTAAGTCGCGCACTAAGTTAGTAAGTCTTGTTAATCCTCCTTAATTCTCCAATTTTTTTTTTTTGTAATTATAAAAAAAATTCTCCGATTTTGGGTTTAGATTAATTTTTATGGTTTCTAGGTATTTCGGGTTGGTAAGAAAATTATATCATATGGTAAATAGATAGATAATGAATCATGAAAATGCATAATAACATATGAAAGATTAAATATGTGATAAAAGAAAGTATGATAAGTCTGTGATTTTGTAACATTTTTGCGGAGTTAATAATAAAAATTTTGATATCTTAGTTTTTTGCATGAAAATTAATAAAATGAACTTTATAAATAAAACTTTTATTTTTATTAAGTTAATTTAAATGTTTTTATTAGTCATTTCATAAGGTAATAATATAAGTCTCCGAAAATAATATGAGTTAAATTCATACTATTACCAAACATGTTGAAATAAATATGAACAATTTGGTTTCATTTTTTAAATTCGTTATTTTGTATCTTAAAATAAAACAAAGCTTTAATACTTCATTTCTTTTTCTAAAATATATTTTTCGGAGAATCCTTACTAGACGAACGATCAAATACAAGATTCAAATTACGTTGTATCACTGGCTATAACATTTTGCAAAGCTGCAAATGTTAGATCCTTCAATAAAATCTAATTTTAATGCTTTTTAAGAATGGTAAAGCTGGAAACACCAAAGTTGTTAAGAACTTCATATTGTAAATTTGTAAATAATATAATAATGATGTGAGTTTGTTAAATATGATGTATATTATGCATGTTTAACTTTATTTCATCAGTGTGTATGTATATATATTTATTTAGTAATTAATTTTTAATATGCGCATTAAGGCGCACCCGCACTCAAACTTTTTGGAAATTGACGCACTCGCGCATCCGCATCCGCATCTGCATCCGCTCGCGCACCAGACTTATGTGATCTAGCGTGAAAGTTCAAATTTATGTTTTAAATTAATTCTACATCAAATGAAAAAAGAACAATAGCAGTAATCATCTTGTAAAAATTTGTTCTCAGGTCTTCAAATTTAGGACATGTTTGATATAGTGGAATGTCCATATTCCCATGCTAGGTATACTCCCATATTTCCCAATTTCATGGGAATAGTGATTCCATTGCTGATCAAGGAATGAATATTTCATTCCTCCATTCGAGTATTTGTTTAATAACATGAAGTTGAATTTCAACTTTAAGTCTGTCAATTCCCAAATAGTTTATTTTCCAACTTCGACTTGATCTCAAGACAGCGGAAATTTTTTAGATCGGGCTCGATTATGAAAAAATAATTGTTGTTAAATTTGTTGGTTATCTTAGTCTTCAACTCCACAAGGATTTTATTGAGTCATCGTTTATAGTCAGAAGGAAAATCCGTAGATGACAATTTTCAACTTTGAGTAATGCTAGTGTTGTACACAATCCCCTTAAGAAAATTTTGTCGCGCGCACGGTGCTCACGGAATACAACAATCTTCTCCCAAGATACAACGACTATTTGCTTGTAATAGTAACATTACAAATCACAAGCCCCACAAACACAAATGTTGCAAACTCTCTTTTCTCAAGAACAATATATGAAGTTGAATGCAATTGCAATGATCTTATCTTCTCTCACAATGTATTGTGTTGAATTCTCACACAAAAGTATGTTCAACTGAATGGGCATGTGTTGTATATATACTTGTTCAATGGACATCACCAATAAACACCATTTGAAAGTGCTATTCCATGAAAAGTTGGACTCAGAAGCGAAGGGACACACCCTTCCATGAAAAAAACTGTTGGGTTTCCGCCCCCAGCGTCAGATCCAAACGCAGCGAAAATAAAACAATAAACGATCTGGACCCGGGGACAGACGAGCGCGTCTGATTCATGTATAACATGCAAATATCAAGAAAATAAATGCACGAAAAGAGATTACCGTTCACCGTCGTAGATCTGAATGAGTGATCCATCGAGTCCAAACAACCTGACCAGATCCACGATCTCAACACCATTGCTAGTTTGGTTTTAGTCTTTCTACGACGAGAATTGGTGTGTATTGAATGGTCTTGTTTTTCTTTAAGGGACATAAGCTATATATTTATAGATGTAATTAAGTCACTAATGGGCTTGAGTGCATAAAGTTCAATAAGCCAACTCTTGGCTTGCAGTGCACATATGCTAACAAAATCTCCCATTTACTCAAAAGCCAACATAAAAACACTAAACTCATAATTCAAGTGTGACAATCCAATTGAACAACTTGATGCACAATCGTTGTATATAATTATGAGATATAAATATTTCTTACGTTTTAATTTTAGAACTTTCTATAGATGAAACATTTTCAAATATAGAAACTCCATTAAAGACAATATATTTCTTGTCATATATAACTTTTATTATTGATGCCAATACAATATACTAGATTTGGTCATGGTCATGAATCACAAGTCTGACTCCTCAATTAGGTAACGTAAGATCTGATATTGTGTAAATAATAATCGATTGTGTTATAAATAAATTATGTTAATGCATTTAAGCATTTTTTTGATTCACAAATATTTATCGATTTTGCAACTGTGATTATACAGATGGTCATGTCATTTAAGATTTACAGAAACTAGGAGCCATTCAATACGCATCATTAAGGACATTCTCGATGAGCAGCCAGTAATACAAGTAAACTCGCTATTACATTATTTTATAATAAAAAAATTCTTTTATATATTTAAAGAAATGTTATTTTTGTAGTGTAATTGACAGTTGTACCCTGATGAGTACATTGAAGGAGTTACCTAGTTAGGGACATATAAATGTCCGTTGATTTTTTTTTGATATAGTTGAAATGCAACGACCTGATAGAGTTCTTCAATAATTTGGTATGCTGCAAGACATCCCAGAAAGATCCACAACTAGGGGATGATATATTGCACAACGTTGGTCGAAGGGGGAACATCGACAATGACTGGAGCACTCAACATATTGCTTACATACTTCAATGGGGGAGGGCAAATGATCTGTGTGTTGACAGACCACGATTTAATGATGGTAGGTACTACATTGTTGTCGGTTACAGTGAGTGGTATGAAAGAATAACATATCGATATATTGGTCGTCAACAACATTTTGTACAGACAGGATATCAACATGGTGACGGCATAGTATTGCAGCATGTGGTACGCTAATAGAATAAAATTTTGTTTTTAAAAATTGTGTTCAGATTTATAAATGCTTCTGAATTTCTGGAACATTGCTGATTGACCAGATTTAGCAGTTAACTGTAAGATACGACCGATATCTGGCTGATGGAGAGACTATTATGATGGAGTCGATGAGGCAATTCCAAAATGTGGTGCAAGTGGCTCGCGGCCGACGAGACATGAATTGTCCATCAGTTGACGAAATTCAGTCTGTTGATACACATATGTTCCATGCAGGCACTTCATCAGTTGATGAAGTTCAGTCTGCTGATAAACATAGGTTTCATGCAGGCACTTCATCTACACATATCCAACAGATTTTGCAGGTCCTTCTACGTCGTACGAGCCCAATAAATCTACAGACTATTATGTGCATGTTCCTGTGCCTCCACAATCATATGATCTATCTCCATTCACGCCATATCCCATCATGTCCACACAAGCCCAGTTTAGCAGCAAGGACACAAATGTAAATATTGGCTTTGCAATGTATGCATCTATGACTTCTCATTTTGATGTGTCGTCAGTTGTATTTCCTCGATTAACGCCAATTCAGCAGCCTGACAACACACATGTGGCAAGGGCGAGGGGCGAAACAGTCGTTCCTCAACGAAGAGCTCGAAGACAGACACATCCTCCTCGTTTTGGTACTGGAGAAAATTTATTTCGTCGTTGAGGCCATCTATTGTCTATGTTGTAAATATTTATAAATTATATCAGTTTTTGTTGTGTTTGTATTGTGTTACAATATAAATTATAACAACAACTCATCAGGAGTATAAAATATAGTAACATAATATATTACAAAATAATTAATCATTTATTCAAGGTTTATATACAATTTTTTAACATAGGAATATATTACACCTTTACTGATTTTGTGACGAAGTTGAGGCCGTCTGTTGTCTTGCTCGGGCTTCTGGCCAATCCATATCATATTGGATACGTGTTGTTCGATCACGACCTACACTTTTGAACTTACACAGAGTTGAGTTGTGTTACATCCACACTTATTACTTGCCGGCAGTGTTGGAATCCATCTGCACACGGTTGGAAGGCCAAAAAAAGTAATTCAAAGTCTTCTTTGTTGGTCTAGCACTCGGTAGGTGATCCCATTCCACGACAGTGCATGGGTTTCATTTTTGCAACCCCATGTAATAAGGTAACTTATTCACAAAGCCCTCTCATGTTCCATACACATTTTTCATTGCACGTCTCAAACAATACCAGCCTTTTGCATATGAGATCTCAAATCCATACTTATCTTTAACAGTTTGAATGATATACTTTATTTCATAGGTTGTATCACGCCGACCGATTCCCACTAACAAACTAGCATTCGCATGCGATCGATAAATCACTCAAAAGACAAGTGTGTGAACCCCCCATACTTCGTTATTTTGAAAAGTCCATTTTTTACTCAATGAGGCCCGTAGAAACCATCTGCAAGGGATATATGGTGTACTATATTTCCGGACCACTTTTCATAATATTGTTGTACTTTTGACAATAAGATACTCACGTTTTGCATTTCGTGCTGAATAATTCTTCACAACTGCCTGAAGATTATTTTTGTGATGACCAGGGATTATAGGTGTTAATCCCGTAGTGTTAATAATCCCTAAAGTGGTTTTACGTGGCGATTTGGGATTTAATCGAGGTGTTGGGCCTTCTGGGCTCGTTTATTTGGGTAGTTGGGATCGTTGGATCCAGAGGTTGAGATTGTATTCACATTACGGTGTAAAACCTAAGAGTTGGGTTTTTAATGTGTCTCGGGATCTCGGGTGCTGGGTGAGCACCGGTAGGGGATTTTGGAGTTAGAGAGAGAGTTTTTGAAAACAGATGATTTTTAAGGAATCATGATGTATTTGTGGGGCTATTATTTTTTCGGGGTATTTTTGCTATAAATACCATTTAAACCCAAATTTTAGACATAATTTCAATTTCAGCCCCAATTCCTCCCCCTCTCTCCCGCAGCCGCGATTCCCGTCGCCCTTGCACCCCCGCCGTTTCAGGCGCTCCGCCAGCCGCCGTCCGGCCGCCGATCGGCGCGTGCGACCTACCCACGGCTTCGTCTCGACGAGGCGCTCCTTTCCCCTCTGCCAATTGAAGGTTTCGTCGCGTCCTGGAGTCGGATTTTGCTGGTAAGCGTCGATCCCCAATTTCTAGGGTTCTTCGATTTTCGTTTGTTTTTGCTTCCGATTTCGTTGGGTAATCTCCCTACCCCTTGTTCGTCTTTTTCATGTATTTCCATGCCTTTATTGTTTCGAATTTCCCCAATTTCGTAGGGATTAAATTTCGAATTATTGGGGGTTTTTGGCAAAGGTGATGATTCTTGCCATTGATGGTTTAATTCACATCTTAGGTGTATTATGATGCTTAAGTGGGATCGAATTAAGATGTTATGGTTCGAATTTGAAGAATTGTTAGGGTTCGAATTTAAAGGCTTGTTTGGGTTTCGAATTTTAGGGATTTGGATTTCAAATTTGGGGGTTTGGCATGTGGGATGATTATTCATGCTATGGATTGATTAATTGACATTTTAGATGAATTATGGTATTTTATTGGGTTCGAAATTGTGAGATTAAGGTTCGATTTTTGTAGGGCATTCTTGAACAAATTTCGATTGTCTCATTTATTTCATTCCCTGCATGTACCCTGCCCCGGGTCTTTTAAGAGGATAATTGTCGTGTGTCGACAATATTTTGAGGGATATGGGTGTGCTTGAGCATGGGTTGCATGTTCGTAATTAATTGTGAATTATTTATCGTGTTAGCACATCATTCCTCGGGGCATGGAACTCGAGCAAGGCTTGGCTCGGACTTCGGAGATTTAAGGTACGTGCGACGTACGAGCATTATTATATATATGTGAAATGCATAAGGTGTTTTTGATTGCATTGAATGTTTTGCGTATGGTTATACATACATGTTGATATAGCCAAGGAATGACCCAAATCTTGATATCGCCGCTTGTAGCGTGCGTGACACTAGAGTAGGATGACTCTTGTATGATATATGGGGTACTGGGTTTATATGACTATATTATGAGACATTTGAGATGTCTAGGTTTGTAGAATCATGCATTCTTCGTAAGACATTTGAGATGTCTAGGTTCGTAGAATCGTGTATTCATTATGAGACATTTGAGATGTCTAGGTTCATAGACTCATGTTTTCATTATAAGACATATGAGATGTCTAAGTATAATGGAAAGCAAGGTTATGAAATCAATATTAGATATTGATATATCTATATTTGCATATATATGAACTTGGAATCATTCATTCTTGATATTTGAGAATCAGGCATGCGATGTGTAAATCAATGTGTTGATTTACTGATTTATGAGATTTGATGAGTTTGATGTTGTGAGAACAGGGACAGTACACGGAATCCCGGATGAGGATGTTGCCATCCAGGGAGTATCATTAAATTCATTAGTATTTACTTGTGTTGTAAATTATGAATTTCATTATTATGATTATGGGATTTTGTGTATTGGTATGCTCACCCCGTTGGGGGCTGTCTCTGTTGGGACAGGTGGACAGGTACATCGATGGCTATGGAGCTGAGCTCGAGCTGTTGATTTGAGGTACTCCCAGGATCGTGGTACCAGGGCTTGATGGAGCACGGTATCGTATAGAGTACCTATATATACACCTGAGGATTTATACATATTCATGATGCTCGCATGTGAGCACGATTATACTTGTATATGGATTGTATATAAAGGCATGAGCCTTTCTCTCTTTCATTTAAGGTTGCATGCAATTAGGTTGAATTGCTAGAATGATATGAGAGTCATTGGTGTATTATGTGGGTGTTGGAACCCACTTTTGTTGACATATGTGTGGTGTCTTCCCTGGCTGGGAATCTACTTGTATTACTGCTTTCTGTTGAGTATTATGTGTTCCCTGGCCGGGAATTTTGTTATGTGTTGTACTCTTTTATTTGGGATAGCTCTATTTATGGGGAGACTCTGCCCAAATTTTTATAAAAGTTTACAATGTGAAAAGTGGCACCAAGGGGTTGGTAAAGGGCAAACATATGAGTCTTTTATTGACAGGCAATGATTAAGTATCATCAGAGCTTCCCGATTGACATTTTATAGAAAGCATGTACCACACATAGTGGTTAATACACTAATCAAGGTTTTAAGGGCTTGGGGTCCTTACATTAGTGGTATCAGAGCAGTGGTTGCTCATTGGGGCTGTTAAGGGCCTAGGAAGTTATTGATAGCACATATTTATGCATGATGGCATTAATGTTGTATGACATAACACATTGTTTATGTGCTCTTATGATATGAAAAGTGGTATTGCTAACCATTGTGGTTGCAGGAATCGTGTGGAACACGATAGGATGACATTTATGGGGATGTCTGGCACTCCGTGTGTTATGTGCCAAGGAAGCTGGTTTTAAGAAAATCAGATAAAGGGATATTTCCGAGGTAACATGTATTTTACGTTGTCTTGTTGACACATGATGAATGCAAAGTGGTGCATTGAGGTTATGATATATGTTATTGTGCATTGTTTTTGCATATGCATGTCTTGAGTCAAAGTTATCTTAGTAAGGATTTTAATGGCTTATGCTAAAGTCCATATGAAGCGATGAAGAGTCCCGCTTATATGGAGTAGCAACGCTAAAGTCCATTGGAAGCGATGAAGAGTTCCGCTTACATGGAGTAGCAACGCTAAAGTCCATTGGAAGCGATGAAGAATTCCGCTTTCCTGGAGTAGCAAGAAGCATTAAAATGTACTAATGATAAGGGCTCAGGATGAAATAAGGATTTAAGGAAAAAGAATGTCATGACATTGCATATCCATACATTCATATAATGCGTTTTTATTATGTATTGAATGTTGATGCATAGCGTATATGGCTATTGTTGTTAACCCTGATGGTTGCAGGTTACAGGAAATATGGAGTATAAAAAGGAATGATGATTATACATTCCAGGAGTCCTGCTTATGACAGTGAGAATTTTTATACTTACGCTTGACCGCTAAAAATGTGGAGCGGGCGGGGATGCTCGCTTGCACATGGAGGCGGGGTATTCCATACGAAGCGAGGATGAGATACCGCTTGTATGAAGAAGCTTATGCTTGTACCGCTAAAAATGTGGAGCGGGCAGGGATGCTCGCTTGCACATGGAGGCGGGGTATGCCATACGAAGCGAGGATGAGATACCGCTTGTATGAAGAAGCGAGGATGAGATGCCGCTTGTTAGGATGATGATTCATTCCTTTGTGATGACACGGATGATCGCGGTGATGTGTCCCGCTGTGTCGATTTATATTCATTTCTCTATGAGGACACGGTTTATAGCGACGGTTCATTCCGCTATATTGATTGGCGATGGTTCATTCCGCCAGGTGTATTTATAGCGATGGTTCTTTCCGCTATATCTATTGGCGATGGTTCATTCCGCCAGGTGTATTTATAGCGACGGTTCATTCCGCTATATTGATTGGCGATGGTTCATTCCGCCAGGTGTATTGATAGCGATGGTTCATTCCGCTATATTTATTGGCGATGGTTCATTCCGCCAGGTGTATTTATAGCGACGGTTCATTCCGCTATATTTATTGGCGATGGTTCATTCCGCCAGGCGTATTTATAGCGACGGTTCATTCCGCTATATCTATTGGCGATGGTTCATTCCGCCAGGTGTATTGATAGCGATGGTTCATTCCGCTATATTGATTGGCGATGGTTCATTCCGCCAGGTGTATTTATAGCGATGGTTCATTCCGCTATATCTATTGGCGATGGTTCATTCCGCCAGGTGTATTGATAGCGATGCCTCTTTCCGCTACTATGTGGACGATGATTCATACTCAGGTATATAGCGAGGTTTCATGCCACTTATTAAATGACGAGGTGTCATGCCGTCGATTCTATAGCGAGGGATTTTGCCGCTATGTACTCAGCACAGGATTTTGCCGCCTTCGAGCGATGGGTGCTGATTACGCACTATTATTGAGCGACGGAGACAGGTATGACGCTATATCACTAGCGATGAGGTATGAGATATTGCTATTTTATTAGCTTTATTGTAGCTGGCATGCATTGATATACATGTTTTATTATGCCTATTTTACTAGCATGATAGTGGATGACATACGCTGATGTACATGTATCGTCACTAGTGGGCAATGTTTTAGATGCCATGAGTTGGCATGTGTCGTCACGGGATGACGATGACGATGGTGTAGGAGATGTCTTATTAGACATGCATCATCGTTACGATGATCGATGCGTTGAGTATACGTATTCAGTGGTATGCCTTGGGTGCCAGTACCGAGCACAAGGTGGTGTGTGCGACACCGATGGACGTGACCCTTATACCGAGCGGGTTGCTCGAGGAATGGATGGATGCGCTGTACATGTGATTGTACCGCAGCTTATGTTTGGGGGTAATCATTTTACGAGTGGTGATACCCTTGAGGTATGCTCGTTGGAGTGGCTTTTGGCCATGTGATTTGACGACAGGAGTAATCATGGAGGAAAGTACTCGCTTTCTGTCGGTGTGACATGTGGTGGACATGGTCACACCACCCTTGAGGGTGTAGGATGGGTCCTAAGGGAGTAGGATCAGGTTATGTTAAGTACATAGGGACATTGGGTTGTCCAGGGTGTATCGGCATTGAGGAATGTTGGATAAAGACCCACTACTCTATTGAGTTTTCCTCCCATAGTATGTTATACCATGTGGAAACGTCCGTCTTATTGGTAGGTTTGAGGTAAACCTAAAGAGGCAGAGACTAGGTTGTCTGCCGCGTGTGTGTAGCACCATGATGGGCTTGCTAGAGCCGTTACACTGCTCGTTGGAACCAAGTTTGGCAAATCGTAAGGTGATACGATGAGGATTGTGGTGGACTCTAGTAGTCACCATGTCATTGAGGTTAAGGTTGTTCATGCCTCACTGAAACGTGTATACGTTTATGTTTAATCTTGGAGACTTGTCTGGGACAGCTCAGGATGTTGGAGTACCAACAAGAGAGTCATCAGGTCGTTATTGACTCAATCTAAGGGAACCCGTGTATTGGGATACAATGGGTGTTATTATATCCAGTTTTTCCGAACGATGGTTCGAGACTTGTGGATCTCGAGTTCGATGGCATTTCCCTTGCGAGGAAGGAGGTAGTATTATACCTATTTGGGAATCTTTGAAAGATTCGGTAAGTTGGTACAAGTGGTGTTGATTTTGGGAATCACACCGTGTATTGTTAATCGTCGATTTTCATCCTCCACTGAGTAAGGAATGACTCAGAATTGACGGTTGTGTTTGGGGCTTAGGGATATGTGGTAGATACCCGAGCCGAGTACATTGAGTATGCATGTGATATCAGTGCTTAGGCAGGTATACCGGTGAGTATACGGATGTCAGTTATAGATTTCCTCTCTGTTAAGCATAGAGTTATGCTATTTTTGGGATGGTTAAATCTCTGATGAGAGATATGGAACACCTTGAGATTGGGAATCTCCATGGCACGATGATTATGAGGAATGATCGTGAAGTTAGTTGACTCCCTTGAGGAGGGATTTTCTTGTGAGGGTTAAGGTATTTCCCTTGCTAGTGTTTTCCTTCGAGTTATGCGACAGCCTTCCCAAGTTTGGATTGTTAAATCCGAGGATTTTCAAGGGATGGCAGGATTTCGGATTGGTTGAGTGTCGCTGATGACACAAGCGTTGAGGATGCAATGGGTTTATTGCATGCCCCTTAAGAATTTTAAACTCTGCGGAGTCTCGGTTGTTATTTATGATCAGGACGTGATTCTTGGAACATCCGGAGGTGGACATCTTGTGAGATGTCTTTTGTTTGAATTTGTGGCCGTGAGTTGCCCAAATTAAGTTGCAATGAGGCGACTACTCCTTCGATGAAGGAAGTTTGAAAGTGGAAACCAGGTTTGGTATGTGTACACCGTGGTTGTACTAGTGTTTCCCCTCGTAACGATGTATGTTAGACATCGTAAGTCATAGTAAAATATCATTGGATGATATCTACGATAGAATCAAGAGCGATTCGAATCCTTGCAGTTTCAGTTGACTAACTGCTTTTGGACTGTTAGCGTTGAGTTGTGCTGACGCTCTTTGACGTTATGATGGATTTGGAAGTCTATTCCACTCCAGAGTTTGACACGAGGTCAACGTTCTTACGGTTGAGGTGTCATTCAGGATGTGTTCGTACTGTTGTATTAGATCGAAGGAGGACTGACCGATCTACGGTCGTAAGTATCAGTTGTTTCGCAGTCATGAGGCTGACTTTTGGGATGACCCGCATCGAGGTACGTTTTACCTCTTGGGTGATATGTTGGTTTTGGTATGTCGCTCTGTTTCAGAGATTAGATGAGAGGTAAGTATCCTCGCGTTTATTAATACGATTCTGATATGGTCAGGAATCGAGGTTATGGCTTCAGGTTGAGGTGTAGCCCGGGTGTTACGTGATACATCGGTGCTAATTTCGAGGACGAAATTCTTTTAGTGGGGGATATTGTGATGACCAGGGATTATAGGTGTTAATCCCGTAGTGTTAATAATCCCTAAAGTGGTTTTACGTGGCGATTTGGGATTTAATCGAGGTGTTGGGCCTTCTGGGCTCGTTTATTTGGGTAGTTGGGATCGTTGGATCCAGAGGTTGAGATTGTATTCACATTACGGTGTAAAACCTAAGAGTTGGGTTTTTAATGTGTCTCGGGATCTCGGGTGCTGGGTGAGCACCGGTAGGGGATTTTGGAGTTAGAGAGAGAGTTTTTGAAAACAGATGATTTTTAAGGAATCATGATGTATTTGTGGGGCTATTATTTTTTCGGGGTATTTTTGCTATAAATACCATTTAAACCCAAATTTTAGACATAATTTCAATTTCAGCCCCAATTCCTCCCCCTCTCTCCCGCAGCCGCGATTCCCGTCGCCCTTGCACCCCCGCCGTTTCAGGCGCTCCGCCAGCCGCCGTCCGGCCGCCGATCGGCGCGTGCGACCTACCCACGGCTTCGTCTCGACGAGGCGCTCCTTTCCCCTCTGCCAATTGAAGGTTTCGTCGCGTCCTGGAGTCGGATTTTGCTGGTAAGCGTCGATCCCCAATTTCTAGGGTTCTTCGATTTTCGTTTGTTTTTGCTTCCGATTTCGTTGGGTAATCTCCCTAACCCCTTGTTCGTCTTTTTCATGTATTTCCATGCCTTTATTGTTTCGAATTTCCCCAATTTCGTAGGGATTAAATTTCGAATTATTGGGGGTTTTTGGCAAAGGTGATGATTCTTGCCATTGATGGTTTAATTCACATCTTAGGTGTATTATGATGCTTAAGTGGGATCGAATTAAGATGTTATGGTTCGAATTTGAAGAATTGTTAGGGTTCGAATTTAAAGGCTTGTTTGGGTTTCGAATTTTAGGGATTTGGATTTCAAATTTGGGGGTTTGGCATGTGGGATGATTATTCATGCTATGGATTGATTAATTGACATTTTAGATGAATTATGGTATTTTATTGGGTTCGAAATTGTGAGATTAAGGTTCGATTTTTGTAGGGCATTCTTGAACAAATTTCGATTGTCTCATTTATTTCCTTCCCTGCATGTACCCTGCCCCGGGTCTTTTAAGAGGATAATTGTCGTGTGTCGACAATATTTTGAGGGATATGGGTGTGCTTGAGCATGGGTTGCATGTTCGTAATTAATTGTGAATTATTTATCGTGTTAGCACATCATTCCTCGGGGCATGGAACTCGAGCAAGGCTTGGCTCGGACTTCGGAGATTTAAGGTACGTGCGACGTACGAGCATTATTATATATATGTGAAATGCATAAGGTGTTTTTGATTGCATTGAATGTTTTGCGTATGGTTATACATACATGTTGATATAGCCAAGGAATGACCCAAATCTTGATATCGCCGCTTGTAGCGTGCGTGACACTAGAGTAGGATGACTCTTGTATGATATATGGGGTACTGGGTTTATATGACTATATTATGAGACATTTGAGATGTCTAGGTTTGTAGAATCATGCATTCTTCGTAAGACATTTGAGATGTCTAGGTTCGTAGAATCGTGTATTCATTATGAGACATTTGAGATGTCTAGGTTCATAGACTCATGTTTTCATTATAAGACATATGAGATGTCTAAGTATAATGGAAAGCAAGGTTATGAAATCAATATTAGATATTGATATATCTATATTTGCATATATATGAACTTGGAATCATTCATTCTTGATATTTGAGAATCAGGCATGCGATGTGTAAATCAATGTGTTGATTTACTGATTTATGAGATTTGATGAGTTTGATGTTGTGAGAACAGGGACAGTACACGGAATCCCGGATGAGGATGTTGCCATCCAGGGAGTATCATTAAATTCATTAGTATTTACTTGTGTTGTAAATTATGAATTTCATTATTATGATTATGGGATTTTGTGTATTGGTATGCTCACCCCGTTGGGGGCTGTCTCTGTTGGGACAGGTGGACAGGTACATCGATGGCTATGGAGCTGAGCTCGAGCTGTTGATTTGAGGTACTCCCAGGATCGTGGTACCAGGGCTTGATGGAGCACGGTATCGTATAGAGTACCTATATATACACCTGAGGATTTATACATATTCATGATGCTCGCATGTGAGCACGATTATACTTGTATATGGATTGTATATAAAGGCATGAGCCTTTCTCTCTTTCATTTAAGGTTGCATGCAATTAGGTTGAATTGCTAGAATGATATGAGAGTCATTGGTGTATTATGTGGGTGTTGGAACCCACTTTTGTTGACATATGTGTGGTGTCTTCCCTGGCTGGGAATCTACTTGTATTACTGCTTTCTGTTGAGTATTATGTGTTCCCTGGCCGGGAATTTTGTTATGTGTTGTACTCTTTTATTTGGGATAGCTCTATTTATGGGGAGACTCTGCCCAAATTTTTATAAAAGTTTACAATGTGAAAAGTGGCACCAAGGGGTTGGTAAAGGGCAAACATATGAGTCTTTTATTGACAGGCAATGATTAAGTATCATCAGAGCTTCCCGATTGACATTTTATAGAAAGCATGTACCACACATAGTGGTTAATACACTAATCAAGGTTTTAAGGGCTTGGGGTCCTTACAATTTTTATCTTTAAAACCATGTTCATATGATATTCCCTTTCGAATAGTCGTAGTAACTCCACCATTTACCACTTGGAAGGTTTATCGAATCTCCAATACACAATGAGATTGTTGGATAAAGGTCACGGTCATTTGTCATGGTTGTGTCTGCTACATTAACTGACACTTCTTCAATATCAATCTCATCTTCATCAGCCTCAACCTCAGATGGATCCCTTTTGATTCAGACTGAATATCATTTTCAAAATCCAAAAAACTGTCTGCAAGTGGCTCGGGAATAATATTGTCAGCAACTATGGGAGCATCATCTTGAATCCTAGAGGTAGTTGGTCTTTCTGTAACTACAGAAGAAATATCTACAAATGGTTATATTTGTATATACATCTCTAAACAACCATGATTTTTTCAGAATCCAATAACAATGCTAAATTATAATAACTGTCAACGGGAAAAAAATAATATGTCTCATCCTTGAAAAATCATTGCATATATATTTACAATATATTTTCAGAATGAACTGGTTATGATTGATGCCAGTAATATCATATACGTCGTTCAATAACTGTAAATAGTTAATTGTGCGAGATATTATCATTCTCTTGATGAATCACTATCATATTTAACAGATTCCGAATCTTGTAATATATCGCATCCCAAATACAACAAAACTTTAATTAACATATCTTTTAAAAAAGACAAAATTTATAAACTATTACAATTAATATATAAAAGTAAAATAATAAAAAAAACACACCTAAATTTTACGTATTAACCGAATTATAAAAGTTAGAATATCGATATTTTATTAAAATATAATAACATAATTTATCTATTAAAATATTTGATAATGACGAATCTGTATTTGGTGATAATGACGAATCTGTTTTGTGAAGAAAGCTTTGCAAAAATGAAACTGATTTGCTTTGCTTTGCTTTTAAAAATATTGTCCGAGAAAGGAAAACTAAGTTCTATATATGGACGCAAGGCACTACTGGTGTCGCTATCTCAAGTAGCGACATAATGGTGTCGCCATGCGAGATGTCGACATCTATTAAAACACTTTTTGACGATTTACAAATTATATTTTATTGATGTATTTTTAATGATGTCGTCATGTGATTATAATTTTTTTTATTGATGTCACCATGTCAGATGGCGACTTCAGCTGAAGTCGTCACCTGACATGGCAACAAATGTTAGTTTTATAAGGAAAAAAATTATGAGTTAGTTTGATAATTTAAAAAAAATCGTCGAATAGAGCGTCAATATATACTATTGATTGATTAACCATTGTCCCTACCTAGAGAGCGATCGAAGCGTGGCGCTTGAGATGCTCTACAGTCTAAATATTAGAGTTTTAATCGTTACCGTCAGCTACAACTTTTGGTAAAGCGGGAACGCTTGATCCTAGAATTGTATCAGAGGCAATGTCACATGTTCAATTCCCACGAGTCGCAAGGTAGTGAAATTACTGAGAGTGGGGTTGTTGGAGTGCAATAATAATTCATACTTGGAGAGCGATCGAAGTATATCGCTTGGCTTGATATACGGTTTAAATATTAGAGTTGTATTGTTGCCACCAACTTTAACTTTTAGTAAGACAGCAAACAACTTAATCAATATGTTGAAGAATGCACAATATTATTTTTAAAAATATTTGAAATATAAATAAAAATTATGTCAGCACCTTATGCTTGCAATCGCTGCAATCAACTAGACATTGTAATAGTTTTTTTTATATGACCAATTTAGTTGGTCTTAACCAAACATGTAAAAAACTATTTATTCATATAGGATATCATCGATTTTTTAAGTTTATTTTATATATATTATACATGTCGAATACATGTTAGTATTCATTATTCAATCACCATAAAAAAAAAGAAATTATATGCTGATTTAAAATAAAAATAAATGGTAAAAAAAGAAAAAAGAAAAGAAAATCAAAGATACCATTTTCTAATTTTGCTATTGGCTAAGTGACGTCATACACGGAAGCACACTTTGGTTGAGCAATTCCACGCGGCATGGTCTGAATCAATTTTGGGTCTACTTAGCTATTCTTGAAAAATAATTGTAATGAACTCTGTTTGCATATCTAAACATTATTACTTCGTCTTGGCTATTCCATAGGATACTATTCTAGGAGATGGATCAATGGTCCAATTTTATCAATATATCGAGTCCACATAAAAAAATGAGATATTGATAAATCTGTGTCGTTAATCCAATATTTGGGTAGTATTCATAGGATAGCCAATAATAATTCGTAAGCTGCATGCATTCTTTAACATCTCATATAAATATATAATATATTTACAAATATTGTTTTGAACTTAATTTGAATTTAAATAAACTAATATTTCATAATATATATAATAATGCCATAGATTTGTAAGATTATGATGTGGTAATCAGGCCAGCAATTAGGGAAAAGAGGTCAAAAAGCTTGAGTGGTAAATTACCATTAAGATCCCAACATTTTGAATAAATAAGCCAAAATATTATATGGTCTAATGTATGCTTCATACGAAAACGAAAAGCATGTGCCCTTTCATATGTGTATTCTAGAATCATTTTCTTTTCTGCGTTGCCTTTCTGTTTAGTAAATAAATATAATATATAATAATATTGATTGGTTAACGAAACACTACAATACATACATTCTTATTTAATTTAATAATTAGATTATAATTTTATTGTTTTCAGATAATATAAAGTATCCTTTCTCAAAAAAAATAAATAATAATAATAATACAAAGTATCATATTATTGTTAAATGTAAAACGAGTTTTTTTTTCTAAACAGAGCTGCAATAATGAAATATAATACAAATTTAAATTTTCAAAATAATGTTAGAAAGATTAATATTTTAGAAAGTCGAATTTTTTTTCATTAAAGGTGAATTACATAAAAGATCTTCTAATTTGAACAAATCCTCATATAGGTGAAGCAATAACGTCTATCTTTCATGTTATATATTTTTTATGTCAAATCATAGAAGGAAAAACTGCAATTTTCAATCAATCCGTAACAAACTAGAGATAGTGAGTAACAATTAGCGTTAGTGAGTTCATAATACAATTATGATTTATTGTACATGGCTTCCATCCGTTATTATTTAAGTTAGATGCCAAAAAGTGTAATCTATTATACATGTGAGCTACGATGTAGATTTTCAAAATTCTCAGGATACGATACGGCTGGGACACGTCTATATATATATATATATATATATTACAAATACTAGAAATTCACATTTTTTAAATTCTAAAATCAAAATTAACAAAAATATTCTTAACAAATTCAAGAAACATATAAATAAATGCATGTCACTAGAATCATCATTATCATTAATACTAACACCAAATACATATTACTTTAATTAAGATAAAGTTTAACAAATATGTCCAAATAAAATATAACACCAAAAATATACTTACCAAATAATAATATATATAAATGTATGTCACTGAATCATCATAGTATCACGCATACTAACAACAAATGTATATTAATTCAATTAAATAGAGTTTAAATAATACCTCTAAATTTCATTTAGCCAAAAACTTTTTAAATTGTACAATTATCACCCAAAATTGTCCTTTCTGAGTCGGATACGGCTCGGACAAGCCCATCAATCATGTCCGACACGAGTGTTCGATTTTGAGGGAAGTGTCCGACACGGTTGTCCGATTTTATTTTATTAATAAAATAATGGACACACCATGTAGCGTATCTGACACTGTACTGATTGATTTTTAGGAGTGTCCATACATCATAGTCTGTGAGACCAGGGTAATTTTTTCTTTAATTAATTGTAAAGTTTGAACCTGCTAAACTTGCCTTTGGTTATACATGGAGAAGTTGGGCATGTTAAAGAGGATTTCACATTACTCGTTTCTCCTTAAATACCCGTAAGCTTTACGTAATAAACTGCACGTGTCCCTCTTTAGCCTATCCTTATTTCCACCAACTTTACCCAACCCTGGATATTATATATACTCCCATTTCAACCAAATTCAATCAAATCTACACTCAAATTTCATATTCAAACCAATATTATCAATTTCGATACATCAAAAAACTATATCATAAATTATTGTCACGCCATTTCATATAGTTTTTCAATATTATGTGACAATGGCAATCAATTATATCAATGGAGCTAAGACCTCTTCCGGTCAGAAAAACAACCTACGGCGAGGAAATCTCGGAGCCCTCATGTCCTCCGATCCATTTTTCAATCAAGATAACGAGTTTAATATCCATTCCTCACGCCGGAGCAGTAATGTCTCCTCTTCAAGCCCGCCCTCCGACAATTCTACCATGTATTTTTCCAATCCAAACAGCTCTGTTTCTTCTCCATATATTGAGATGTCTCCATGGAGCCAACCTTCACCATATGTGAAATCTCCCTGGACCAAGTACCGATTTGCTGGAAATGAGGACAAAAATGAACTCGATGCTCAAAAGTTGGGCTCATATGCACTTCTAGGAAGCCTTACCCGTGAAGAAGGTCATATTTATTCCCTGGCAGCTTCGGGGGATTTGCTGTACACTGGATCTGAAAGTAAGAACGTAAGGGTATGGAAAGATTTGGAAGAATTGTCCGGGTTTAAATCCAGCAGCGGTTTCGTGAAAGCCATTGTTGTATATGGAGAAAAGATTTTTACAGGGCATCAAGATGGGAAAATCCGGGTTTGGAGATCTTTTGGGGATAAAAGGAGTACGCATAAGCGGGTTGGGAATTTACCCACTACCCGGGATTTGCTGAGGAAATCGGTGAATCCTAGAAACTATGTTGAAGCGAGGAGAAATCGTACGGTTCCATGGATAAAACATTACGATGCTGTTTCCTGCATGAGCGTTGATACTGATCAGGGGCTGTTATATTCAGGTTCGTGGGATAGAACTTTCAAAGTGTGGAGAATTTCGGATTCTAAGTGCTTGGAATCTGTACACGCGCATGATGATGCTGTCAATTCGGTGGAGACCGGGTTTTGCGGCTTGTTCTTTACCGGTTCCGCCGACGGTACGGTGAAGGCATGGAGGAGGGAGCTGGTGGGGAAGTACACGAAGCATGTCCTGGTGGAGACATTGTTGAAGCAAGAACACGCGGTCACGTCGCTGGCGGTGAACCATGTCGCCGAGGTGGTGTACGCGGGGTCTTCCGACGGGTTGGTGAGATTTTGGGATCTGGGGAAGCACTTCATGTCGTTCAGCGGCGTTTTACGGGGACACAAGATGGCGGTTCTGTGTTTGGCTGCGACGGGGAATTTGGTACTGAGTGGATCGGCGGATAGCAGCGTGTGCGTATGGCAGAGGGAAGTGGGCGGAGTTCACACATGTATGTCGGTGTTGACGGGGCATGGAGGACCTGTGAAGTGCCTGGCGGTGAAGAAGGACACGGCGTCTCCGGTGGAGAGAGCGGAGGAGGATGAGGGTCAGCGGTGGATCGTGTATAGTGGGAGCTTAGACAAGAGTGTGAAGGTTTGGAAGGTTACCGAGGATGTGGCCCCGGTTAGCTTGAAGGAACAGCAAGAAGAATAAGGATACGATACTAGTCTTGCTAACGCGCAGCCGTCAAAGGCGGTGGAGATGTTTGTTGAGTGGAAGGCAAGGTAAGGAAGACGGGTGGCGGCGGAGGAGGTTTGAGGACGCGGGTTCACACTTAAACGAGAGTGTTTAATAGCCCGTCCAAATAGGAACGTGAAATTAGGAAGACATTTTAAAAAATAATAATAATATTTTAGAGTACGTTGAATTAATTGTAATTATTTCGAAAATTTAGGCGATGAATTTTTTATAATAAGAGATGTATGTATTTATGTATATTTGGCATTGCTTATATTTTATTCTTTATATAATATTACCCAAATGACGTCATAAGTATGATTGCTCTCAATATATAAATTACATAATGTATATTAAATTATCGTAATTTAAGGATGTGGTGTCGAAGATTTTTTAAAATACCGTTACTATGTATGATATTATATTCATATGAATGGGAAAATTTCACTCACCATCTTATAGTTTACATGATATTTCACTTATCATCTAAATTTTAAGAAATTACACTTTTCATACTTGTAAATTTTTTTCTACACCTTGGCTTGAATTCGTAACAGACACATCATGCTTCCGTATTACAATAAAATTTTAACAAAACAGTATATACTTTTTTTTACCATAACGGTACCAGGTGAAGTAGGTTGTAAATCCACCAGTCGGAAAATTACTACCCCCGGACTATTTTACGAATGGCTCCTCACCATCCAACCTCAGCCCCTCAGGCGAGGTTAGTCTACAAGTTATCCGACTCCTTCAGAAACCTACAACACAACCTTAATTCGTTTTCTACCTTAAGGCGTAGGGTATAGCCAAATATAAAAAGATTTTAAAGAAATCTGAGAGATAGATGGGCAACAACCTTTATTTTATTCTGGAAATATTTATAATATCTATTACATTAAAACATCTCATTTTGGGATGAGACGGACTTGTTTAGCCTCTCATATAGATGAGGCTTGACTAAAGAACACATAAACTGAAATACAGAACAATATTACAAACGATTATAAAAGAAAGAAAGAAAGAAAGAAATTATTAAAAAGCTATGAAAGTTGAAAGATTACAAAGTTTAGAGACTACAAATTTTATTCTCAGAAAACTATGGAGAATTTTCGATGCCCTTAGCTTCCTGAATGAGTGCCTTTAAATAGGCATGCATAGACTTCAACTTCGATTCCAAATCTTGATAATTGTTGAGTGCGCTTGTGAGTCTAGACTCATATTAAGGAGTAATATGAATCAATCTTTGTTGAGATCAAGTGTTCATGCTGCTATGCTCATTGCTGAAGCCCATTTATCAATAAGAGCTTCTTGATTTTTAAAATTCAATATATCCGTGTTGAGCATAAGTCCATATGGATGAATTGGATCTAAATGAGATTTTCCGTAATGGGTTTGATGTAGGTCTGGTCTGCGGGAACAATTATTTGTTCCAACTGGGGGTTCTAAAGTTGCTGAGGTAAAATCTCCCCGACGTGGCATACTTTGATCTCCTTCGGGTGGTGGATTGTTTAACCCGAAACTCTCTTATAGTGGAAGTCGAGGAATTCCGCCAACTTGATTTGTTTTAAAGTCTATGCGATTTAATCCCGCAAACAAATCAACAATCATGTAGATCTTCCAGGTTGATTCTTTTTATTACTTTCTGGGAAGTGTTGGATCTCCTCGGATGACAGCGATTAATTTTTCTGTCTCTGTCATGGTTCTTTGGACCTCTTTGGCTTTCATCTTTTGATGTAAAAGGGGTTTTGTTCATAGGATGTTGGTAACCATCATCCGTTCCTTCTTCCTGAAGAAGTTGGCATTGACTCAAACTCCTTAACTCGGGTTTGAACATCTTTTAGGTTTTCAAGATTTTTCTCCTGATGTTTGATCATGATCTCCGTCTGAATTTGAATCTGATGGACCTGTGTAGGGACATTGTATTGTAGGTATCCATAACGTTGCACTGTTTTCTGAATATCTCTAAGATCTTGGGATATCTTAGAAGTATCCGGCTCGATTTTCTCGAAAAATGTAGTTTCACCCATCCTATTCGTCTGGTCCGGATCCGGTTAATCGGTTGGGATCTGGAGTCATGTGGTTATGCTCGGGACGATCTCTCTCTCGGGCCTCGGTTATCTCGAATTGTAGCTTGAGGTTCATCATGTAAAAGTTATTCGCTACCTTCTCCTGTTCTTAATATTGGTATATGCTAGCAGGGCTAGCACCAATTTCCAGTAGAATATTCCATTTCTGGTTGAAGTGTTTAGCTTCGGCCAGATACTTTGATTTAGTTCTTTCAATTTTGGAAGTACCACCTGTATGAGTTGCACTCGAACATACATTCGGATCCATAATTTTTCTTGAATTGTCACATTCGTATATGTTACAAATTAATATTCAAGATATTACTATAGTATTTCCAGCATAAAATTAGGCTATGATACCAATTTCAAAAGGATCGGGGTATTTGAACAAAACTTCGAAATGTGTTTAATTCAAGGATGTAAAATGTTACAAACTTTGAAAGTAAATATATAAAGTGTTACAAACCTTGAAAGTACATTATGTAAAGTGTAATTATTCAAAGTATAGTTGGAAAGTAAAATAAGTGGTAAACCATATGATGTTGGAAGTAATTTTCACTTATAAACATTTTTTTTAAAAAAAATGTTTATCATCTTGGTATGTGAAAAAAAATGTTTATCATCTTGGTATGTGAAATTTGATTAAATAAAGAAACATTGTAGATTACGAAAGCATAAAATTAACTAGAATGCTGAATTTGTAACCACATTTTCGAATTTCATAATTACCTTATAATGTATAGTATATTTAATTATGATAATTATTCATGTGAATCTGTCAGCAGGTAGTGGGTCGTGGGTTCTCGTGACTGAGGTCGACCCCACCATCGACGACACACCGTGGGTCTGCATGGTCGGTTTGACTTTGTGGGTTACTATTGAATTTATATTTTTATCACCGTTGATGGCTCAATTCCATCCTACATATGTGTATTTAACATAGTTTTAAGTATGGGGTCGAATCGGTGGTTGAATAGAAAAATTCGAGAATAAGATGAAATATCTGTTCGAGTATTTTAATTAACCGACTGTTAACTGACTCATAAAAATTCAAATATTAGCCGTTAGTCTACTACAGATTTTGGTATAAATTCAATATTAAAAAATAATTAAATATAATTATATATTATTTATTATAAGTCTCGTATATAACTATAAATATTTTAATTTTTAGTACATAATATAATTTTAACTTAAATTTTTTTATGCCAAAAATTTAAGCGATCTTAAAACTTCAAAATACATTATATTTTAATATTATATTACAGAACCAATTGTGGTACATTCTTTGACCTATATGGATACATTCAAATTCTTAGTTATTATTATCTTTTGCAACAAATGATGTCAGGTAAACTTATCATATTACAAATAATTGTTATATATTTAAATTGTTTATCTTTTCTTTGTTCAATGAGTGCTTTGTTAATGGATATTATGATTGACAATACTACAATACTTTGTCTTTAGAGTATATAATCTGGCTTTTGTTGAGTTTTTACATGATAAATTTTTTTGTTGAATTTTTACCTGATAAATGTTAATTTATTATGATTGTTTTCTTATATTTGATCAGAATTGATCCGTAGGTTTAGTAGGTGTTTGCAATTACTTATGAAAACTGTTTATCTGCTTTTCAGATAAAAAAATAGTTTTTGAGTGTTTTATTTGTTTGCTTCTGCTATTGCTTCTCTAAAAATAAGCAGAAAAAAGCAGAAGCAGAGAAGCAGGTCATGACATGCTTTTGACTGTTTTAAGTTGTTTTGTGGCAATTTCGTAATTAATTTAAGTTTATTAAGCTGCTTTTTTATTTAAATAACAAACACTCAATGCTTTTGCTAAAAATCAATTTTTTTTCAACTTTAAGCAAAAACAACATAGATTCGGTGATTTGGCCATGTAAAACTATGGTATTTAAAGTGGCAATAATTTCCAATAAAATTAGTAATTAAACTAACCATGTGTTAGAGATGATACAAAAAAAACTAATAAAAAGGGTAACAGTCTACTTAAATTGGTATTTCAAAGCTCTCGCTATATATAGATTCGGTGATTTGGCCATTTAATTAATTAAAATATATATGAAGTTAATATTTTCCCCAATTTGATTCATTATATATAGTTGGATGTTCAAAGTTTTATTTTCTTTTTCAAAATATATCTTCATAAATAAAATATATTTCACAACCTTCTTATCCTCAACGCTCTCATCATCTTAATTTTTCTGTGGAGCGAAGAATGTGAAAAGAGCTAGCGAACCCGATTGCGGATTAGAAACTTACTGTTTGCAACAATTAAAATATATGAAAATAACTTATTTTCTAAATTTCAGCTTGTATAAAGACTAATTGAATCCTTCCCAGTTACATTTTATGTCATGACATAAAATGTAACTTATGCAAGACTAGTGCAATGGGCACGTCAAAGTCCAAAAAATATTAACTTGTCAATCACGCGAATAATTAAAAGGCATTCTTTTGCTTTTAAAAATAATAGTAAAATAGCTCAACATTGACACATTCTATATCACATCATGCTAATGCGAATGTGCGAATATGAAAGTGCATCAATTTTTCAAAAACAATTAGTGTGAGTACGTTTTAATGCGTCATATATATATATAAAGTTCTTAACAAATTTGACGTTTGTATCTTTACCATTTTTAAAAAGCATTAAAACTAGATTTTGTTGTAGGATCTAATGTTTGCAGTTTTGCAAAAATGTTATAGTCAATGATAACAGTATAATTTTAATCTTTTATTTGATCGCTCTTCTAGTACGAACAATTATTATTCTTCGAAAATATATTTTAGAGAATAAAAATGAAAATAAAGTATTAATATTTTGTCTTATTTTAAGACATAAAATTACGAAATCGAAAAATTAAACCAAATATTACATATGTGTTTTATTATCATGTTTGATAATAATATGAATTTATAAGAATGACTCATATTATACCCGGAGAATTATACTTTTATCTTATGGAATGACTAATATAAAAATTAACTCCATAAAAATAAAATTTCTATCTATAAAGCTCATTCTATTAATTTCCATACAAAAAACTCAGATAACATAATTATTAATTTTTTCTTCGTAAAAAATTGTTACAAAATCACATATTTTTGTCATACTTTATTTTATCAAATATTTTAATCTTCCATATATTATTATCAGTGTTTTGAAAATCGGTCCGAACCGGCTGGTTCAACCTGTTTAACCTGTAATCGGTGCTTGGTCCGGTCAGTTGACTCTTCAAAACCACCCTTGCTAAAAAACCAGTGAGAATCGGATTAAATCGGTAAAAAATCGATTCAATCAGTGAACCGATTGAGTGGTTAAACCAGTAGGTTCCTTAATTTTTCTTTCATTTTTTAAAATTTTAATTTTTTCTTATTTTTTTTAAAATTATAAATCAAAATTGCCACATCCGGTCGACTTTTTGCCATTTTTTGCCAATCCAGGACTGGTTCCACACTATTTGACCATTCCAGATGCGCGATAGCATCCACTTATATTATATGGCTACCAAAAAGGTTGAAGTAATGGATCAAGAAGCATTCACTAGTGGTTCAGTGCGACGAACCATGCTATCAACTACAAAGTTCGAGGTGGAGAAAATGACTGCACCAACAACTTTGGCATGTGGCAATGTGAAGTATTAGATCTCTTATTTCGTGAATGATCTAATATAGCATTGGAGTCCAAGCCCAAGGACATGTCACATGAGGATTGGAACCATGCCAATAGGCAAGCTTGCGGCACGATCCGGCTTTGCTTATCCAAGAAGCAGAAGTACTTTGTCATTAAAGAGACTTCCGCAACGAGTCTCTGGAAGAAGCTGGAGGACAAATACATGACGAAAAGCATAGAGAACTGGCTCTATCTGGAAAAGAAGATTTTCCGTGTTCAGCATAAGATATGTACGCCAATGATTAAGAATCTTGATAATTTCAACAAAATTATTACAGATCTGCAACATCTGGAAGTTGAAGTTAAAGATGAAGATATGGCGTTATTATTGTTGAATTCCATGCCAGAATCTTATGATCATCTGACAACGACTTTGTTATACGACAAAGACGAAGTCAAATTCATGGATGTTTCAAATGCATTGGTGGTAAACAATGAATATTGGAGGAAATACTGGCATGATCATAGAGATACCATACCTGAAGCATTGATGGTATCCAGAGGGAGAAATAACAACAGACAATTTGTCAAAGGACGATGCAGATCCAGATCGAAGTCCAAATGAGAATCAACTCGAGGACGTCCTACAAAGGATAAATGTGCCTATTCTAATCATAAAGGGTACTGGAAGAAAGATTGTCCGAACAAGAAAAAATCAAACACGGATGTGGCACAATGAAATTCTGACAGTGAAGATGACTCAGCATTCTCGGTCTCACCATCTTCAAAAAATTCTTTTGATAAATGGATTCTGAATTCTGGATATTTTTATCATATGTGCCAACATCGCCAATGGTTCTCAGACTTCGAAGAAATCAATGGAATGGTCCTCATAGGCAATGACAATGCTATCAGACAAATAGCATTGGATCAGTCCGCTTGAAGATGCACGACGGTACGATCAAACAACTTACAGAGGTGAGATATGTTCCAGATCTGAATAAGAATCTGATCTCACTTGGAGTCCTCGAGTCTAATGGCTATAAAATAACTATGGAGGGCGGAGTTCTGAAAGTTGTACAAGGTGAACTCTTAGCGATGAAAGGAACTCGAGAAAGAAATCTATATTTTCTGGATGGTCACAGTATCTGGGAGAGCTGCAGTCTCCACTAACACCGGAGAAGATCCACCTGATACCTCACGACTTTAACATATGCACTTGGGACATGCTGATGAGAAGGCTTTTCAGAATTTAGTGAATCAAGTTCCTCTAAAAGGTGCCAAAAGCGGGAAACTTGACTTCTGTGAACATTGTGTCTTGGACAAACAGACACGTGTCAAGGTTGGTACCCCTATCCATAGTACAAATGAGATACTAGACTGTGTGCACACCGACGTTTGGGGACCTTCTCAGAATGCTTCATTGGAGGTAAACGTTTTCTTCGTTATATTTATAGATGATTTCTTGAGATATGTCTGGGTGTATACTATGAAGCATAAAGATGAAGTTATGGACATCTTTCTCAACTGGAAGAAGATGAACGAACACCAGACAGAAAGAAAGATAAAGAGGCTCAGATCTGATAATGGTGGATTACACATATCAGACTCATTTCAGAACCTGCCAGAAAGAATGGATAGTTAGACATTTCACCGTACCATGCACGCCAAAGCAAAATGGTGTAACAGAACAGATGAACTGTACTATGATTGACAAAGTCCGATGTATGCTATCCCAATCTGGACTAAGCAAGACATTCTGGGTTGAAGCCTTGTCATAGGCATCTTATATCATCAACATCTACCAACTTCTGCACTAGAAGGAAAAACTCCAAAGGATGTATGGTCTAGACGACCTGTTTATGATTATGATTCTCTGCATATATTTTTTTCACGTTAGAAAATCAAAGTCGGAACCTAGAGTTGAAAAATCTATTGTAATGGGCTTTAGTGAAGGTGTTGGGTTTTAGGAACCCGAATAATCTTGGTTTTGATGTTAACAAAACTTGTTATTGTGTTGCTAACATATTTCATAAAGTGTGCAGTTCATAGATCATAATTAAGAGCTTGATGAATTACAAAGAAGTATCTTGAAAATATCAAGCTGGACTAAGACTGAAATCCTGGCAGAGCGGATTGTTTCGATCATATCTCATAGGTTGGATATCGAAATGGCGTGCTTCCAAAGAGGTTGAACAGACAACTCAAAATACTAAAAGTCATATTTCACAACAGCTCGGCTAGTCGAATGTTATCAAGGACAAAAGACGCCTGCAAGATTGAGCTGTACCGCGAAGAAACAACAAGCTGTTACAGCAAGCAACTGTCAGTCTGTTGGGCATAACCCTTAGCTCGCTTATCGGAACAAGACGATTCAGTATGGGTTGGAAAGCTAAGACAAAGATCTACAAGTCATATTTGAAAGTAAAAGACTGAATCGGACGTTAAGATGGCCAAAAAGCTTTTGCAAGTCACGTCATGTGCTGCTGCATCCAGCAAACATACAGCAGGACCATCACCTCGTATTTCAAGCATAACTCCCTCATACGAACTTGAAATCGAGCGATTTTTGATTACGCAGAAAGCTAAGAGAAAGGGCTACAACTTTCATGTTGATCATTTTGCCCAGAAATCAAAGAATCAAGAGCTACGAGCAACAGATCCGAAGAGCAAGTTTATCAATCTGTTTTGTATCAAGCTGATCTGCCCAGACTGATCCGGCCAGACTGATCTGCCCAAGCTGATCCGACCAGACTGATTTGTCCAGGCTGATCCGGTCTGACTGATCTTTACAAGACTGATCCTGCCAGTCCGGTCCAAAATACAAAGATATCAGAAACCAGAATATGACCGTTGCAAGCTCGTGAATGGTGCAGAACCTTTTCCAACGGGCATATTCTTATTTCTAACGTATATATCATTGTTTGGGGCTATATATACAAGTCTTGGAAGCTCAAATAAGGTGATTGAAGATCAATCCAAGCAAGATCAAAGCAAACCCACTTGGGATACAAAATGACGGCTTACAAGAAGAGACCAGCTTGAAAGAGAGCAAGCCCAGATTTTAGGCACCACTTACATTTCTATATCATATCTATTGACAGATCATTTGTCATATATATTCACTATATTCATTGTGTTTGAGAGCTTATTAGATGATTGAATATCATTGTAACGGTTGATGATTCATCACAACCGATTGAGAGGTCTTTGTATGTGAAACATTAAAGAACATACTAGTTGAGTTGCTAGGAGTTCTAGTTGGATGGGGCATTCCCAACTGGATCGGGTTTGTACAACGGGATTGTATAAATCAAAGTCTTCTACTTGAATCCTTCCATGAGGTGGAAGAAGGGGAGACATAGAAGGATTACACCACCTTCGAACTTCTATAAACAAATGCTTGTTTATTTACTTTAATTGCATATCTATAAAATGTCTTTCAAATTGTTAATCAGTTATAGAGCAGGTTATTTCAAGTGTCTTCCGCTTGGTTTTGTAACCGAACTCGATATAATCTCTCGGTGCATCATTTCAAGAACACGAGCTATTGAAGCTCAAGTTGGTTGAACTTGGGTGTGGACTGGCCACCCACCCCGATCTATCCTGACAAGTGGTATCAGAGCCAATGCCGCGTGTTCGATTTCCATGAGTTTGAAAGAGTGCAATTATTGGAGGAGGGATTGTTGGGGTTCGACAATTGCCTCTGCTTTGTGATCGATCGAACACGTGGAACTTGTGCCAGTTTATGGTTGAAAAGATTGATGTTGCATTCATTTTTGCACGAAAATAAATTTAAAATCTATTTAAAAAATTCAAATTCTCGTTCAATATGTTCTAAACTCATTTTAAGTTTAAATTTTTTTTTTTTTTTTCTGACTAGGGATTTAACAAAAATCAAATTGTAGATTTGAGGATTTATGCCCAATTTACCAATTTTAAAGTGATCAACTTAAGGCAGACTTGATAAGTAATAACATATTTTAAATAATTGGATAAAAAATAAATAGCAAAAATAGCAATTCACAAGCAAATTGCAAAGTCATTGGTTGCTTATTCCAGGTCTTTTAGAAAATGATTATTTAAATATGTATATATATAATTACTTAAATATTAAAATCAGTAACCAAATGTCGTCTCTTCCCACTATACTTGCTGACAAATTTCTAAGCAGGCGCGTTGATCAAGACTAATGGTGGGTCTTTGATAATTTGATCAAGAATTAGTTGTTCAAGTCTTCAACGATGAATCCTGAAGGTGTCAAATGTTCATCTTTTATCATATCAACCTGTGTTCCAAGAAGTGCACACACCATCTTAATAAATAATAATAGCATTCTTGATTTTGTTTTCAGTTATCCATTCCATGAGATGTAAAGATTTCATTTTTTATTCATCGTTTGTACCCATAATTAGTAAGTATATAAACCGAGGCTTCTTTAAATGGCTCAGATGTTTAAATCCATGATTTGTTTCTTGAGTTGAGGTTAAGAATATAAAGAATAATTTTTTTTGAGATTTGGGGTAAGTTTAGTTAAGATTATGACGAGTGTTTTGAGGAGAATTTTACCAGGCTCAACAACTAAAAGTGAGGATCGTGATGATGAGTATAGTGTGGAATACTCCTTTGCCATGGAGTACAGTGGCCCTCCACTCAGCCATGAAATTCCCCACGTAGTTCCAGTTGATATTCATCAGATTCCGACCGCTTCCGTGGCTTCTGGGGCTGTGAAATTTAATAATCTGTCCTTACCAGTTATTCAACCAATAGCAAAAAGAGGGAAGAAATTATCGCATGAGCTGAAATCAGGTCTTGAAGTTGTTGAATCCAATGGTTCGCTGTTAGGTACTAGTGAAATCATGAGTTCTGATGGGTTTTACACGAGAAAATCGGAGGATGGTTCTTTTAGAGAAGGTGCGTTAGCTATAATCAATTGTGGTGTTAATCAACCCATTCCCAATGTGTTGTATAGAGATCCTAGTACGAGTACTTCGGGATTTTTGGATGGTCATGATGATTTGAATATGTTTTCGGGAGATTCGAGGTCGCAAGAACTTTCATCAGAGCTCGGATCTTGTGAAGGCGAGGGAGATTGTGCAGATGAAGCCTCTGGCCAAGGGAATAGGACTGCCGTGGTCACTTTTCGTGATTTGCCACCAAGTGATGTTGCGTCTGAAGAGAGCGATCATGATGATTTTGTAATGTTCCCAGAGAAGCCTGTGATTTCAGATGATGGGCCAAGAGGGTTGTGTCATAAGTGTCATAAAAGGAACCGTTTCGCAGAGAGAGAAGTTTGCATTGTTTGTGGCTCAAAGTATTGTAGCAAGTGTGTGCTTAGAGCAATGGGATGTATGCCAGAGGGAAGGAAATGCGTTTCTTGTATCGGTTATCGTATTGATGAGTCAAAACGTAGATTACTAGGGAAATGTTCAAGAATGCTGAAAAGCATTCTAACAAATGATGCTATTAAGCAAATTATGAGTTCTGAGATATCATGTGCTGCAAATCAGCTTCCTCCTCATCTTCTTTGTGTAAATAATAAAGCTCTATCTAACGAGGAGTTGGTTCTGTTGCTAAACTGCCCGAATCCTCCGAAGAAGCTTAGACCGGGGAGATATTGGTATGATAGAGTGTCTGGATTCTGGGGAGAGGTGATTACTTATCTTATTTCTCTTAGACACGATTCTGATACTTATATCCCGTTTTTAATGTAAGTAGTTAAAGTTTTATTCAATCAAACAGGAAGGAGAGCAACCAAGCCAGATTATCAGCGCCGAACTGGATGTTGGTTCTCAAATTAGTAGAACTGCTAGCAACGGGAATACAAATGTGCTGATGAATAATAGGGAGGTCACTAAAGCAGAGATCTGGATGTTGAAGGTTGTCGTGCTTAAAGTTTCTTGTTTATATGCTTATGAGCTTGAATATAACGAAGAAAATTAAAATTCTCGAATGTTTGCAGGCTGCTGGAATCAGATGTGACGTGAACACTCACTTTTGGGTTGCACCAGACGGGTTGTGTCAGCTCGAAGGCATGAACAATGTGGTGGGAAATTTATGGGAGAAGGTAAACTGTAATATTGGGTCATAAATTCTCTGTTTTGTTTATTTTACTGTCCGTCTGATCCATATTAGCCCCTGCTAATTAATATGTTGCAAAATTTTCTTGTTCAGAGAAGAGTTAAGATCGTATGCTCAGCTCTCTCTTTGCCATATCCTTCGCTTTCTTCAAAGCCTGGTGGTGACAATGTAGCCAGGGGAACAGGTAAAAAGAACTTGGAAGCCAAACTGATGAATAAACTTCTACTTGTTGGTTGTGATCAATCGGGAACAAGCACCATATTCAAACAAGTATGTATCTGTTTCTTGATTTGGACTTTATTTTAAAAACATGATTTTTTCCGCCAGAAAATGATGTGTTATATGAGAGGTGAATGGATCATTACTGATCATCTTGATTTTGTTTAGAATTATGCTCAATTCATTAACCTGTAGCTGATAATGAACAACACATGATTGAGCATGCTTGTTTATGTGTTTCTCCAGGCGAAAATTGTGTATAAAGTGCATTTCTCAGAAGATGAGAAGCAAGCTATCAAGTTTGTGATCCAAAGAAACTTGTACCATTATTTAGCTATTCTGCTAGAGGGCAATGAAATTTTCGAAGAAGAATATTCAATCCAAGAGAAGATACAACGTGCTAATGATCCTGGTCCTTCAGGTATGTGCTAATATATATGTGCTAATTATGAAGTTTGATATTTTAAGCTCTCAATCTTGAGGGATTTATACAAATTACAATGGTTGGAGATAAGGTAAGATCTCCTTAATATGCTAAGAGATATTTAGTTTACAAATATAGATGATATAGGAAGATTTGATACAATCATGTAGGATCTTCCTTAATACGCCCCCGCAAAATTGACGTGCCATCAGCCACAGAGATTTTGGAACGCAGCATTGTAAAACGAGCCCGATGTAGGGGCTTGGTTAAGACGTCCGCCAGTTGATCTTCAGTGCGAACAAAGGAAACTGTCAAAAGTCCTTTGGAGGAGAGATCACGAACAAAATGAATATCAATGGCAATATGCTTCATGCGGGAGTGCATAACAGGATGGAGAGCAAGACGAGTGGCCCCTATGTTGTCACATAGTATGCGGGGGGTCTCTGGTAGCCGAATGCCCAAGTCGGTGAATAGATTTCGTATCCAGCAGACTTCGGCAGCTGCAGATGCAAGAGAGCGATACTCAGACTCAGTCGATGAACGAGAGACAGCCTTTTGTTTTTTAGAGCGCCAGGAGATGGGATTGGGACCCAAGAATATAATGTACGCAGAGGTAGATTTGCGAAGGAGTGGATCACCAGCCCAGTCAGCATCAGAGTAAGCTGTAAGAGATAGATTAGTGGAGCGCCGTAAAAGAAGACCATGATGAAGTGTGCCTTTTAAGTAACGAAATAAACGCTTGACAGCGGCCCAATTATCGGCTGTTGGAGCGCTCATGGATTGAGCCAGGCGGTTGACAGTGAATGAAATGTCAGGACGTGTGAGAGTCAAGTATTGAAGACCCCCAATGGCACGACGATAATCGGTGGAATCAACAGAGCATGGAGTGACAGTTGAGGTACTAGTAGCCATGGGAGTGGTGACAGGTTTGGCACCATCCATTTTATGTCGGCGTAGGAGATCAACTGTGTATTTATGTTGGGACATGAATAAGCCCTCCTGACAGGAAGCAACTTCAACACCTAAGAAATATGTTAAGGGGCCAAGGTCTTTGACAGCAAATAGACTGCCGAGATGAGAAATAAGAGACTGAATCTGGGCAGAATCAGAGCCGGTGAGGACAAGATCATCAACATATACTAAGCATAGTAAGTGCAGAGGACCACGGTGTAGCACAAACAAAGACGTGTCAGACCGGGACTGAGTAAAACCAAATGAGAGCAAAGCCGAGCTAAGAGCAGAGTACCATGCCCGAGGGGCTTGGCGAAGACCATATAGGGATTTGTGTAGGTGACACACATGATGCGGGAAGTTAGGATCAACGAAGCCCGGTGGTTGACACATGTAGACAGCTTCATTTAATGTCCCATGGAGAAATGCATTGCTAATGTCCAGTTGGCGTAAGGGCCAATTGTGCTGTAGAGCAATAGTGAGGACAGTACAGATAGTGACAGGCTTGACAACGGGGCTGAAGGTGTCCGTGTAATCGACCCCGGGACGCTGATGAAATCCCTTGGCAACAAGTCGAGCCTTAAATTTGTCGATGGAACCATCAGACTTCCGTTTTATACGAAACACCCATTTGCAGCCAATGATGTTCGAAGCCGGGCCAGGAGGAACAAGAGACCAAGTTCCATGATGAAGTAAAGCAGTAAATTCCTCGGTCATAGCGGTGCGCCAACGAGGATCCTTGAGAGTTTCAGAGACACAAGTAGGTTCAATGTCTGGAGGCATAGTATGTGTAGTGGCAGTGTGGACCTGCTTTGGTCGATAGATATTGTTCAGACTGCGAGTACGCATGACATGAGTCCGTGTAGAGTCTGAAGGAACAGTGGGTGAAGGGAGAGGAGCCGAGGCTGGCGCAGGCGGTGATGCTGACGAGGGCGGAATAGGTGGAGAAGGCAAAGGTTGCAGTATACTGAGAGAGGCAGGTGCAGGTGGAACAACGGGACTAGTTGCAGGTAGCTCACCAAAATAATGCTTACGCTTGGTTGGAAAAATAAATTCCAAGAAGCGAACATGCCGAGAGATAAATACACGTTTAGACTCGAGTTCCATGCACTGATATGCATTTTGGGAGGTTGAGTAGCCAACAAATAAACATGAGACAGAAGGAGAGTCCAATTTACTCCGAGTATATGGGCGAATCCAAGGATAACACAAGCAGCCAAAAGTGCGTAATTTAAGATAATCAGGAGGACGAGAGAAAAGCACCTCAAAGGGACTTTTATGATTGAGAACAGGAGTGGGCAGCCTGTTGATTAAGTATACGGCTGTGGCAAATGCATAATTCCAGAGGCAAACAGGTAGAGAGGCATGATGCATGAGGGCACGACCAGTGGCCACAATATGACGGTGTCGCCGTTCAGAGGTGCCATTTTGCTGAGGAGTGTGCGGAGCAGTGGTTAGCCAGCTAATACCCTTAGAAGAGAGATAAGGACGCAAGGCCATAAATTCTCCGCCATTGTCGCTGTATAAATTTTTAGCGAATGACCAAATTGTTTTTCAACAAGCCTCTGAAATTGAGGAAATATAGTGGAGACATCCGATTTACGTGCCATGGGGTAATACCAGCAATATTTAGTGTAATGATCCACAAGTAAAAAATAGTAGCGAAAACCATCAGTAGATGGGGTCGGGGTGGGCCCCCAAACATCAACATACACATAATGAAGCGGATGGTGACTAATAAGAGATGTAGCAAGAAAAGGTAATTGGTGCGATTTATTAGTAAAGCAAGAATCACATGATAAGTCTCTGGTACCCGTGGTACGTTTAACAGTTGGTAATTTAAAATGCGAAATAATAAATGAGCTAGTTCTAGAAGAAGGATGGCCCAATCGAGCATGCCAAATTGTTGAAGAAGCCCGGGCGCCAATCAAAGCAGTAGATGCCGATGGTGGAGATAGGTGTGGTGGAGACGTAAGATGATAGACACCATGTTTACATAAGCCTTTGGCCAGAATCGCCCCCGTGACCTGGTCCTTGACATAGAAGTGAGTGGGATAGAATTCAAGAGAAACACCATTAGATTTCGTGAACTGATGAACGGATAATAAATTCTGCCTAGCTTCAGGAACGCACAATACATCAGATAAATAAAAAGTACGAGCAGGAAAGCTCAGGGTAGATGTACCAGTGTGCGTAATTGGGAGACCAGTTCCATCAGCAATATGAACCTCTTCCGTGCCATCATACTCAGAGTGCACAGAGAGATTATTGAGATCAGCAGTAAGACTATGTGATGCACCGGAGTCGACTAGCCATGAGTTGTTAGGATGGAAATTTGGGGGGCTTTGAGCATGATTTGCAGAAGCTTGCGGTTTCCGACAATAAGGGGCAATATGTCCAGGGACACCGCATAACTGACATATCACAACAGGTCGTGGGGTATTAGAATAATTAAAAGGAGACTGAGGAGAGAAACCATTACCCTTCCCACGACCGCGAGAATTGTTCGAGCCACCCCGTCGTTGGTGTGAGTGGTAGCCACGACTTGAACTGCCACGGTGTGGGCTACGACCAGCAGAGTGAGGGGAACGAGGTGTGGGCGCTGAAACAGCCGTATTGGCAGTGGCTATGAGCGAAGACGTGTTGGAGTCCAGACGTTTTAAGTAGTCTTCGTGAGCAACAAGAAGATCATGAAGCTCCTCAAAACGAAGAGATGTCTCGCGCGCACGAATTGGCGCTGCAATTTCGCGAAAAGTGGATCCCAAGCCATTCAGTATATAAAGGGTGAGATCATCATCGGATAAAGGCTTGTCAATGATGGCGAGTTCATCAGCTTTTGACTTAATAGATTGAAGGAAGGTGGTGACAGTTTGGGAACCGAGTGTGACACGGGAGAGATCATCCTTCAAATGCATGACTCGTGTGCGGGATTTATTAGCAAACAACCGAGTCAGAATGTGCCATGCAGCGGCGGAGGATGTTGCGGAGGCAATAAGCGGGAGTATTTCCGGCGATAATGAGCCAAAGATCGCCGATAAAATAAGCTGGTCCTGTTGAAACCAATGGGAGAACTCAGAAGATGGAGAAGCTTCGGGTTCTGTAGGTGGTGCTGATATGCGGCCATCAACGTATCCAATGAGAGCAAATCCATTGAGAAGAGCAACAAGTTGTGCTCTCCAAGAAGGGAAGTTAGAGGCTGTTAATTTTACGGGTAGATGTTGGTGGGCGGTGATAGGAATGGGAGAGGATTTATGGACGGCAGGGGCAGAGAGGTTATCGTCGGTGGTGGTGGAGGAGGAAGAAGCCATGAGAGGCGCAGGATAGAGGCGTAAAGTAGGGTTAGGGTGGTGGGAGAGGATCAATTAGGTCTGATACCATATGAAGTTTGATATTTTAAGCTCTCAATCTTTTATTCAATAGAAGAGGGATTTATACAAATTACAATGGTTGGAGATAAGGTAAGATCTCCTTAATATGCTAAGAGATATTTAGTTTACAAATATAGATGATATAGGAAGATTTGATACAATCATGTAGGATCTTCCTTAATACTAATATACTCCTTTTATGCATTGCCATTGTTCATTTATTTACTTAATTGTTGGATTCTATAACCCTCACTGCTGCTGTGTATGGCTGTTTATGTGGCACATTAATCGATATATGTCATTTAAGTTCTTGTATGATAAATTATTTGATTTGCATCATTACCATCATCCATAAATTTTAAGTCAATAGTAAACGTTTGTTTCTAAAATCGGTATAAATCAATTTTTTTTTGAAACAACGGTTATTGGTTTCAGACCAGGTTGCTGAAAAAAACATATATTCACTTGGTCCGAAGCTGAAGGCATTTGCAAGTTGGCTACTCAAAATTATGATATCAGGCAACTTGGAGGCTATATTCCCAGCTGCTACTCAAATGTATTCTCCCTTAGTTGCAGAGTTGTGGAAGGATAAAGCGTTCCAAGCAACTTATAGGCGAAGAAATGAACTTCATATGCTTCCTGTAGTTGCTAATTATTTCTTAGATCGGGTACGGTTAACTTACTTGAACTTTTGTTATGAGATGGTTTTATATGCACGGATTCAATTTTTAAGAATCAATTTTTTTCCCTTAAAAAAAAAAGGCTGAGGAATTTTCACGAGATGACTACGAGCCTTCTGAAATGGATATCTTGCATGCCGAAGGCATCACTTCTTCAAACGGGGTTGCATCCATGGAATTTTCATTTCCAAAGTCGTCTCAGGATGGTTACATGGAATTTCCAGATCAGAATCTTCCCTCCACAAGGTCAGTTCTCTAATCTTGCACTGTTAGTTCTTACCGTAGAAGGGATTTGTTTGGTAGTGACTATTCTTATACTGTTTTATGTGGCTGTATATGGCATAAGATCCGAATATGATCTTTCACCGAAACCTAGGCATAGCGTTAAAGGGATCCACCACTTTTTTTCTCTATGAGACCGGCAAATTCAACTGAAACTGATTCCACTTGATCGTATGTTTGATTTTTATTAGTTGAAACTTGAAAGTTAAAGAATTGTTGGGACTTGTTGTGCTGTATGACAACAGGAACAGACTGTATCATTTACACTACTTTAGCGTTTAAATGATTTGAACTACACAATTATTAACAATGGTAGTTTTTTATTCAACAAAAAACATTTCATTCTACAGAACTTCCACAAATAACTAAATATTCGTGCTTGTTGGTCATCTTTTATCCATGCAGCTACCACCTCATTCGAGTTCATGCAAGTAGCCTCGGAAAAAACTGCAAATGGTTAGAGATGTTTGAAGACATCGACCTTGTAATCTACTGTGTTTCCTTGACAGATTATGACGAATACTATGAGGACATAAATGGCATTTTCAAAAACAAGATGTTGGCGACCAAGAAACACTTTGAGACCCTTGTCACTAATCCAACACATGCTGACAAAAATTTTCTTCTCATTCTCAATAAATTTGACCTATTCGAGGAAAATATCGAGCAGGTTCCTCTTAGAAACTGTGAATGGTTTCAAGATTTCAACCCCGTTTTTAGTTCCCATCCGCACAACATCAACAGCAACAACAACCCACCGTTACCTCAACGGGCTTTCCATCACATAGCCACGAAATTCAAAAGGCTGTTCACTTATCTAACTGGGAAAAAGTTGTTCGTTTCAAAGGTGTCTGGATTAGAAGCTGACAGTGTTGATAAAGCTCTTAGATATGGTAAGGAGATTTTGAAGTGGCAAGAGGAGATTGATAAATCAGTCGGCGGTAGCGAATTGTCTTCTGAGAGTATCGAACCTAGCTCATCTATGTAGAAATCCTCACATGTAAAGCTAGAGTGAATAAAATCTGTCGAAAGTGACAATGTACATACTGAAGTTCAGGACAGGCATTCTGTAAAATATGACAGGACTTCTGTAAAATATGATACAACGAGTTAAAATGAGCTGTTTGAGGAGATGCATCTTGTAAGCACAGTTTCAGTTTTTGGGTTCATGAAAATTTCTTTAATCACATTAAGGGTATTTTCGCCTAAGAAGTGGATATCTTGAACACCATATGAGGTAAACTGTTTATTTTCAAACGATATAAACATAAACTGTCTGTTTACAAACCACATGGAGTAAAATATCTATTATAAATGCCACATGAGGAGATGACATTGCCATCGACCGTAAAATGAGTCTGAGTGGAGTAACATCTCAAATCGATCTCAAGCACTGAAGTTTTCCACAAGCATGGAGACTGAACCCTCTGAGCAATTCAAGGCCGGCAACTTCTTCCCTTGTAGGGCTTTAGTCAAGCTGTTTAGCCAAGCCACTGAGCCTACGTGAGCTACCACTGGCTCAGGGGCAGCCTCATGGTTAGCTGGAGCCGAGCTACTCGAGGAATCGGCTTGACCCTTGTTTCTTAGCTTGGCTAGCTCACTAATCCACATATCCACAATCCCAGACATTGTAGTTAACTGTCAAATTTTCTGTTTCGAGTTTAGTATTTGTATTCTTGATGATACTTTGGTTTTGAGATACACATTTATATATGGGCAAGATTTGGATAAAAGTTTGATGATGGATAAGTTGTGGATTTTGATTTTAAGTGTGCAGTTGTTTGAGGGTTCCATAGATTTCATGGAAATATCTGTGGGCGGGTTTCTGTTGAACATGGTTTCAAACATGGATATAAACTGAATCTATAGTAGGATCTTGTATATTAATATTTTTTTATGTGCATTATTAATAATAAAATATTGTACCTGTTGGTTCTGAAACCACGGCCTTTCGCTGGTATCCTCGCCAGTGTCTAGCAACACGCTTTATTAATTGGTAATATTTTTTGTTTAACGATAAATATTTATAAAAATAGCTATATATTTAAATAATATTTTGTTTTTTTATTTGTTTGATTAATTTTTTGTGATTTTAATTTTTTAAACCAAGTTTATTTTGTTCATTTGTGTTTGCGTTTTTTGTTTCTTAAGATAATTAATATTTTGAGGGGTAGCTGTCTTCACCCTGCAAATACATTCACCACTTACTACAAATCCTATGTTTCTCAGTATAAAGAATATGTTACGCTTCGATGTCATTGGATTATGTAAACCCCCAATATATTAAATAGTCTTATCTTTTTGATTTGGGATCCAATGAAACAAACAACTCTAATAAATTTGATATCTAAATTGAATTCATTTAGAATTCAATATAATAGAATGAAATCTTCGGTAAATATTAAGCTAATCCAATCAAATTTTGTTAAAAAAAAGTATGTTTTGTTAATAATTGGATCATTATTAACGTACATATACGGATACTGATATGACAACACTGATACGACACGATATGGATACGATGATACTGACTTTCACAATTTTCAGGATACGACACAGCTGTGACACATATGTATATTTTTATAGTTTTATATATATCATGCATGTCCTATATTTAGGGGTGCTTAATGGGCCGGGCCAATTCAGACACGACATGAAATCGGACCGGTTAGCCTGGTTCGGAACCAGAATCGGAACCGGGCTAACAGGTTCCTAATCGGTCTGGAATCGGTAAGATATCGGTCTGGAATCGGTAAGATATCGGTCCGGATCGGTTCTACCATTTTGGAACCGGTATCTTACTGGTTCCGGACTAAACGGATCTGGTTTCGGGTTGAACAGGAACCGGATGCGTTATTTTAAAAAAAAATTTAAAATTTAGATAAATATATTTGAGGTTAGTTTACAAACACAAAGGCCCATTAGCTCAATTGGTTAGAGCTTTAGAGTAGAAGATGATGGTCACGTGTTCGAATCCTTCAAGCAACAATTTCCCTTGATTTTTTGAAAAATAAAATCAAAAAAATCGGTTCCGGGTTGGAACCGGTCCAACCCAAAACCGGTAGAACCGTAACCGGATCCTATCCGGTTCCTTACCGGATCGAACCGATTCCGAAATTAGGGGATTCGAAACCGGCCGGTGCTGGATCGGATCTGTTCGGGTTGCCCCGTTAAGCACCCCTGGCTATATTACAAAAATATAAATTCACATTTGTTAAATTCTAAAACCATGTAAAAGCAGCAAAAATATTCTTACCAAATCCAAGAATTGTATAAATAATGCATGTTATTGGAATCATCATAGTATCACTCATACTAACATCAAATACATATTCCTTCAATTAACATAAAGCTTAACAAACACATCCAAATAAAAGATAATACAAAAAATATTCTTACCAAATTCAAAAAAATATAATAAATACATATCATTGAATTTTCACAGTATCACACATATTAACATCATATATTACTTCAATTAACATAAATTTTAGCTAGCACGTCCAAATTTCATTTTAGCCAAAAAAAAATTAAATTTTACAATTAACACCCAAAAGTATCATTTCTTTGTTGGATACGCCCATGGTTTGTGTCCAGCACGGGTTTTCGATTTTGAGGAGCATGTTCGACACGATGTCCCATTTTATTTTTTAAAAAAAAAACTATGGACACTTCATGTGGGATGTCCGATACATTTTTGAGGAGTGTTTGTGATGTATTGGTGTCCTAAAAATGTCAATTTCACAAGTGATTTTGAGGTGTGTGTGCGTTTATTAACCAAAATTGAGTTAATAGAAAAGGCTGACCGACTGTTTTATCTGCGCATCTTCCTCCCCGCCTGTGATTACGATTTACGAACGTGGTCGTACGAAGATATGGCGATCGAGGTACATGGAACGGAGAGCTTCAGGATTATACTCAAATGACGAAAGTGGAGGGGAGAATGTTCGACGCGATGTCTCATTTTATTTTAAAAAAAAATATTATGGACACCGCATGTAGGGTGTCCGATACATTTTTGAGGAGTTTTTGTGATGTATTGGTGTCCTAAAAATGTCAATATCACAAGTGATTTTGAGATGTGTTTGTGCGTTTATTAACCAAAATTGAGTTAATAGAAAAGGCTGACCGACTGTTTTATGTGATTACGATTTACGAACGTGGTCGTACGAAGATATGGCGATCGAGGAACATGGAACGGAGAGCTTCAGGATTATACTCAAATGACAAAAGTGGAGGGATGAATCGACGAGGAAGACTTTCAGGAGTCTGAGAAAAGAATCGATCCGGTTAAGCTGTAGCATGAACTCGAATCGTGAAAAGCTGTGAGAATCATGGTCACCGAGTGGAAATAACTTGAGGTACTTTGATTGAAATGCATTCTCTCTCAATTTAATGAAAATTAGGAACTGGATATGGGAAGAAATCGCACAATTCACTGAAGCTCAGAATTGAAAGGACATTTGTGACCATGAACAATTGTTTTATATTTTTAAACATAAAGCTGGGTATGCAATTGGTATTCTCTTAGTATGAGGATTATTTTTACCACTGAAAAGTTTGCAGCTAATGGGCGCAATGAAAATTGTAGCTACGAAGTTTTGTTGAATCTGCAGGATAGGAGTATTTATAAAAGGTAATATTCCTAGAAATCTAATAACTTCCTGCCTATGTGTGTATAAATTTTGAAGGATTCTCTTGTGCTAGTGGAATGTTTTGTTCTTTTCATTAATGATTCCAATGTCCACTACTGAAAAGAACAAAACATTCCACTACTTTAATATTTCCCATATGAACGATTCAAAAAACTCGTGTGACTAATAATTGGGAAGCAAGAAGCCTTCCCCATAAGGAACCCATTGCTTGCTTCTATACGACAAAAAATATCAAATAACTTGTTGCAGAATTATATTATAACCCTAGCTGCAGGGTATTTTAATTAAATAAACATAAACAAATTTAAAATCTTTATTTTACTTCAATATTTAATTTCGTTCCCGCTTGAACAATAATCTTATTTTTCTTATTCTTGCAAGTTACTCAAAAGCAAAAGAGAAGAATCCAAATGGCCCAACCAGTTTTTAATGCATCCACATCCATCTTTTTCTGCAGAATCTGCTATATAAATAGAAAGCATGCCAACTCTTTCCTTTGACTTAACAAGAGATTTGATTAAGTGGCCATCAAGTTATAGTACACAACTTGGTCAAATAGTGAAAAAAAATCCATTTATCTAGTATATTTGACTTGCTACTTGCCAAGTTTCTTTACACCAATGGCCCGGTGGTTCTCCGCTGGAAGCCTCCGCTCGTGGCTGAGACTGGTTTCTTTATGCCTCTTGTGCTACCTACTGATCAGCATGTATTCCTTCATAAGCAGTGTACTCGAAGAAGCTGAGGAATTGAACCGAGCACACTTCCGGAACATAGGCTCTATCCAGCTCCAAGAACTTGAACGAGTGGAGGAAATGAATCTTCCTCAACCATTTAGACTTAAATTCCCTGAAGTATGAGTCTAAGTGATGAGGTCCCAATGCATCATCTGCTTCTAGGCCTGTTTTCTTTCCCGAAGCTACTATAGATCCAAGAAAGAATGCAGAAAACAGTAGCTTGTACTATTACCCGGGAGAGTATGGTTGGATACTGATGGAATCCAATTCATGCTCATGGGGGGTGGCGTGTTGTCGATGAGAAATCGGGGACTTATTTTTGGTATGGTGAGTATAAAAGCGGATCGGCCTTTCGCGACCAAGAAATGGGGGAAGCCCGTGTTGAGTTCACAGGCGTTGGCTGTTATTCTTCCAGGAATTTGTGGGAATGGAAGTATGAAGGAATTGTACTTACTGCAGAAGAAATCAAGACTCATGATCTTCATAAAATGAATGTGGTGGAAAGGCCTAGAGTTATTTACAATGGTGGGACTAAAAAATATGTAATGTGGATGCATATGGATGATTCTATCCATGAAAAAGCCATGATTGGAGTGGCCATATGCGATTCCCCAACCGGCCTTTCGAGTATCTTGGAAGCCAGAGGCCTAATGGATTCGATAGTCAGAATTTTACAGTTTTTAAAGATGATATGGGATGGCATATCTGATCTATTCTTCTGTCACGAACATGGAGATTCACATTAGCCCTTTGAATCAAGATTATCTTGATGTTACCAATGAGACAGTTAGGGCACTTGTGGGATTTTACAGGGAAGCTCCGGCTGTGTTTAAGAATCAAGGTATTTGTTACATGATTACATCAGGAGGCGGTGGTGGAGCGCCCAATGAGGCACTGGTGCATGAGGCTACATCGATTTTGGGGTCGTGGGAGAGTATAGGGAATCCTTGTGTTGGTGCAAACAAAGTTTTCCGAGTAGCATCATTCTTTTCTCAGAGTACATTTGTGCTCTCCATGCCTGGCTCGGTTCCTGGTTCGTTTATTTTCATGGCAGATAGGTGGAATTTGGATGATTTAAGGGACTCAAGGTATGTTTGGTTGCCTTTAACTGTGAAAGCTGGAGATGGAAGGTATCGTGGACTTCCAATGTGGTCAAAAGTTTCCATCTTTTGGCATGAAAATGGAGGACACCACCTAGTTGGGGATGGGGGTATGAACCAGTTTTCAGATCTGATAGCACAATTTGAAGAGAGAGATGGAGAACAAGAATATAAATAAACTCTACAGATGGTTCACTACAAATACTTTTTAATTTTCATTGCAAATGTGAAATTCAAACATGTACCTTCTCTTCTTCTGCACAAGATTCACATATTCTTGAAATTCAGATATATTTACACTTTCTTGTACTTCTTAAACACTAGTTTGTTAAGAACAAGTATGCCCACTTGGTATCAATTCATTCTGAAAAATTTACACACACAATTTTAGAATTTTCCTTCTAGGTGTAACTTCAACCTATGGGTAAATCTTACATACCAACTCCTAACCAATTGTTTGGCCATAAACTTTATTCAAATACAAACATTACTCTTCAATGAAGCTAAAAATGTATGCAAGTTGACATGACAAGAAAGATCCTTCTATGAAACACATTCACCACTTCATTTATGTAGTAAAATGAAATGATCAATTCGATTTTACAAAGGAAGAGCATCATTTATCTTTTGAATCAAAAACCAATATTTAAATCATCCCAAGAAACCAAACTTCTCATTCTTCCTCCACAAATGCTTCAATTCGAAGAAGCAGGAATCCGACGGCAACCCCGACAAGAACCAATGCATTCATAATTGCAGCAATCTTGAAAATCTCTTCCACGGCAGTGCAGGTGCAAGTTAAAGCACCACCACCCCATCCTTGTGAAGATTTCTTCTTCAATGAACTGACAATCTTCGCAAAAGACTGCTCAGTGCAAATTGGCAGGCCTAATGAAGCCACATTGTTATGTGCCTTCAGCCCACCAAATGAGTTCAATCCACTGATAAACTTGACTCTTGTTCTCCTCTGGGCTGATCTGTTGGGTCTCACCACAGTGGTGGCGGCCGTGAATGTCGCCGGGGATACCGTAGTCGATATTGTTGCCATTGGTCAAGAACACAACCTACACACAGAAAATGATGCAAGAATCATGTTATTTAAGCAGACTCCATAGTAAAGATAAGATTAGCTATTAATATATATGGTAGAAGGAAATTTTTTACCTGTTTTTATGGGATTTCTTGATCTAAGATTCTTGATGAAATAGAAGGATTGAATTGAGTGGAGTTTGTATGGGGGAGAATTAGAAATTTAAAGTTATGGATAAGGTTAGTATTAATATGGTTGGCTGACATGAGGATGAGATGGGGTTCATTTTCATGACTGGATTCTAGCTTTTAATAGTGGCCAGAAAAAAAGATTGAAGTAATGATAGAAAATTGCATTTTTAGTTTGAACCTTATATTTGATTATTTTATTTAAATACAACATGATTTAATTAATCACTTGAAGTTAGATTAAATACAGTATACTTCGATTGCTTCATAAGAAATGATTCTCCGTGAGTGTTTGAGATTGCTTTTGAAAAGTGATTTTCTTCTTTCAGATAAAAAAAAACAGATTTGTTTGATTTCCTAATTTCTGCTATTGTTCTCTAAAAAAAACAAGTAAAAACGAAAATAGAGAAGTAAATCAGAGACGTAACAATTTTGTAATAAGTTTATTAAGATGATTTTTATTTTAATATCAAACACTCAATGTTTTTGTTTGAAAATAATTTTTTTCAACATTTGAAACCAGTCACACACTTAGATTTGGATATCTAAAAAATGTAAAGCACCACACTTCCAATTGTCATTTTGCAGTGGGTAATCTTCAAATTTTAAACTTTTAACCAGGTTGTTAGAAAGAAAAAAATAATAATTCAAGGTAAAGTAAAAACAATGATACAAGTTTTTCCACCTCTTGACTTGTCATGCCTCAAAATATAATGAGAACTTTCTCATATGTAATATTTTATTTAATTCCAATTTTATTTCAATTTTAGTTTTGTTTAGGTATAAAAATGTAATATCCCTCCTACTGTATCAAAAATTGTCAAATTAAATCATGAAAGTAAACCAAGTTACTCTACTTTTAAATAAGTGAACGTATTAGCGTACGCAGGAATTCTGTGAAGGAAGGGTAAAAAAGTTTTAAAAAAATTTTTTGGCCAAAAAATTCTCGAGGTCAAAATATATTTTAAGATGTGGCAAAATGTAATTTTAAGAGGTAATATACAATTTTTTTATGGTAAAACTGTCAAAAAAAAATTTAAAAAAGATTTTTTAAGGTAAAAAAAAAACAATTTGGGGAAAGGCAAGTGCCCTTGCCCCAAATAAGTCCGTCCCTGACCGTATACAAACTAATTTAATATGCATTGCCACAATAATATATGATATGACCAAATAATAATAAAATATTCTAATTATAACTTGTGTAGTAGTAGCGAAGTTAAAGAATTTCACGTAGAATGGAAGCATGCATGAATGACTAATGGATTCTTTAAGGGGCCCTAGAAAATTTCAAATTATTTTACATTTTTTAACAAAAATATATTGTATTCATTTAATGCTATTTTAGCAGTTTTTAACTTATAAATAAATAAAATTAAAATTAAATATGGCAGCTAGTGAGAAAATTTAAATGTGGCAATTATATTTAATATCATCTTCTTCTTATGATAAAAATGATCATCATATGAATATTAATTAGGGTTACCATCGTCTTTCTAGTATCTCGAAGGGGCAACGTTATGTTGCATCAATAAATATAACTAGGGCCTCTAAGAGCTGTCCGAATTGGTGGAGTATGGTGTGCTTAAGACAGTAAGATCATGAATTTGATTTACCTTGTCAACATTTTCTCGGTCTGAGCCTGTCGCACCGGGCTTGCCTAGTACGGTTTACCTGGTTAGCGTGGTTTGCAGGCAGTAGCGGGGGTTACTGTTCCAACCCCTACGTCATTATTCTTCTTTTTTTTAAAAAAAAAATTTTTAATTTCTTTCTTATTTTGTTTTTATTTTATTTTTGTTATTTTTATTTTAACTTACGTCATTTTTCGTTTTTTTTAAAAAAAATTTTTATTTTTTTGTTTTTTCTTTTATTTTTGTTATTTTTATTTTATATATCGGGTACTGTTCTCGTGAAAAATAAACTTCAGTCCCATTTTCTTTTATTTTTGTTATTTATCGGGTGCTGTTCTCGTGAACAATAAACGTCAGACCTATTTTCTTTTATTTTTGTTATTTATTATTTTGTTGCATGGGTACTGATTTGTTTGGAAAGATTTGACCCTTGACCCAAACGTGCATCCCTCTTATCTCAATTTTTAAAATTCAAAATGTTTTCTTTTTTTTTTTAGAAAAAAACTTGTTGATTTTGTCAAGTATGAATTGATTTTGAACGCTTTGACCGTTAAGAGTAGGGAACCCCATCATCTCCACCCCGTAGGAACTACGAGTTCCAATTCTTTTTTTTAAATTTTTTTATTTCTTTTTTCTTTTGTTTTTTCTTTTATTTTTGTTATTTATTATTTTTTATATCGGGTATTGGTCCCGGTGAACAATAAACGCCAATCCTATTTTCTTTTATTTTGTTATTTATTATTTTTTTGCATGAGTACTGATTTGTTTGAAAAGATTTGACCATTGACCTAACTGTGCATCCCTATCTCAATTTTTAAAATTCAAAATGTTTTTTTTTTTTTTTTTATATAGAAAAAAACTTGTTGATTTTGTCAAGTATGAATTGATTTTAAAAAAAAATAGGAAGTTCAAAATAGATTTTAGTCATTGCAAACTTTAATAAGAATTTTTATATTAATTGATCTTAAAAGACTTGTGTTTACTCTAACCTATTTGATTTTCTATACGAACGATTATGTATGTTCAATGCGTATGAACCATCTTTTTATTCTCTTGAACTGTCTGTTGAACTTGTGTCGAACGTTTTGTTGGACATATAGACAAGGTTATAAACTCATTGGCACCGCGCCTTGTGCGGTGCCAATTAACTAGTATATATATATACGATTAATAATAATAATATATATATATATATATATATACACGAAATAATTATTTCCATTAACTATTGTAAATCCCTTTTGAATGCGAACTGAAACTATGCAAGTGATTCTACAAAATATTTTGAAAATAGGCTCCTCCGGTTTTTTAAAAATTACATTATTAATGCAACCAAAATTTATTTTTACTGAAAAATGCGACCGAATGTGCCAACGAAGTCCCTGAAATATAGAAGCATCAGTGGATAACAAAATTTTATAAACTAAATAGCAAAATTCCAAGCTTTTCTCATATTCAGTGCCAAAATAATCTCAAAATCAACATCAACCTCTATTTTTAGTGTATTTATTATAATCCATTCAGAAAAAAATATGGAGAAATATAAGCAAAGCCTCCTAAATATGTGCACAGAATTCACACAGACCTTCAAAATCTTGAGGTGAAAATGCTCCACAAAACATGTTGCACCAGCCCCATGCATCAATCCCTCACACCCTCCATATATTCACCCTTGTTTCTTCATGTTTATGTCTTTACAATTAGCGGCCTTTGGCTTGTCCTAGGGGGTAGACAATGGCGGACCCTCGGAAAACGATGGCTTTCGGCTGCTTTCTCTTCGCTTTCTCTCTTGTCTCATTCTCTTCATTCTCTTATGCATTAGCTGATCTTGAAGCGGCACACATTGCTCGTCGCCAGATTTTAAATTTGGCGAAAGGGGACGATCTTCTTATTGAGTATGAATTTTCAGCAGATATAGGTGCCACCTTTCCTAATTCCAGGCTAAAAAGGGCCTATATTGCCCTTCAAGAATGGAAGAATGCCATCTATTCTGACCCATTTAACTTTACGAGTAATTGGGAGGGACCAAATGTGTGTGCATATAATGGTGTCTTTTGTGAGCAGGCAATGGACGATTCTAATGACACCGTGGTTGCTGGGGTTGACTTGAACCATGCAGATATCGCGGGGCATCTTCCTGCAGCTCTTGGATACTTATCAGATATCAGTCTTTTGCATATAAACTCGAACCGATTTTGTGGGATCGTGCCACCGACTATCAAGCAGATGAAGCTTCTCCACGAGCTCGATTTGAGCAATAATCGGTTTGTGGGACCTTTTCCGGGTGTTGTGTTGGAACTTCCTTACCTTAAGTACCTTGATCTAAGGTTCAATGATTTTGAAGGGGCATTGCCAGAAGAATTATTTGATAAAGACCTCGATGCCATTTTCTTGAACCACAACCGATTCCATTCCAACATCCCTGAGAATCTAGGCAATTCTCCGGCTTCTGTGGTGGTGATCTCCAACAACAAGTTGAAGGGGTGCATTCCACGAAGCATTGGAAACATGGCAGGCATGTTAGACGAATTCATAGCATCGAAAAATGATCTTTCTGGGTGTTTGCCGGAAGAAATCACTCTTTTGAACACCACAACAGTTTTTGACATCAGCGGTAACAAGTTCGTCGGGGACCTGCCACAGGGCATGGAATATATGCAAGGCCTTGAAATCTTGGACATTGAAAAGAACAAGCTGAGGAGTAGGGTACCTGAAAGTATATGCACATTGCCAAATTTGAAGAATTTTACATTCTCTTCCAACTACTTCGATATGAAGGATCCACAATGCTATCCCGACGTCATACCCGGGCTCGTGGTGAATGGGAAGAAAAATTGTTTTACTGGAGAACAGGAACAAAGATCGGAAGATGATTGCTACAAAGCCTTGAAAGAAGAAGTGGATTGCAGTACCACAGGATGCAGGCCTTCTAATAATGGTCAAGGGGCAAAACCGAAGCTCCCAAATGATGATGGTCCTTCAAAATCAAGCCCTAAGAAGGAAACTCCAACGAAGGATAGGCAAAATCCACCTACGGTGAAGCCTGGTTCCAATACATTAACACCAAAATCACAGTCACCAAATCCTAAACCAATCCCACCAACATCTACACAAAAGTCTTCTCCACCAAAGGCTTCCCATTCGACAGCAATTCCGCAAAGTCCTAAACCAGGGCACTCAAAGCCTACTTCCAACCCATCCACACCAAACTCACACCCACCAAATCCTAAACCAATCCCACCAATATATACACCAAAGTCTCCTCCACCAAAGGCTTCCCATTCGACACCAATTCCACAGAGTCCTAAGCCAGGGAACTCAAAGCCACCAAAGATTGTCGAGCTGCCACCGAAAACTTTGATTCCACCTCCCACAGTGAGACCACCAAAGGTTTATGTCCAGCCTTCGGCTCCAAAGGATACTCCAATACAGACTGCTCCTGAACCAAAGAAACCAATTCCACATACAATCGGTGGGTCCTACACATCACCTCCGCCACCCGTTGTATCGTCTCTTCCAGTTTCTTCCCCACAACCACGTGTAAATTCGCCTCCACTACCTGTTTTTTCCCCTCCAACACATGTTCAGTCACCTCAGCCACCACAAGTCTTCTCACCCCCACCACCTCGTGTTGTCTCCCCTCCACCGCCAGTGCAATCATCTCCACCACCGCCATCTCTGGTTTTATCCCCTCCACCCCCTCTAGTGCACTCACCACCACTATCGCCTGTAAACTCACCTCCACCACCTCCGGTTTTATCCCCTCCACCCCCTCCAGTCCACTCACCACCACCACCACCACCTTCTGTTGTTTCCCATCCACCTCCAGTGTACTCACCACCACCACCACCTGTTATCTCCCCACCTCCACCACTTATTTTCTCCCCTCCACCACCAGTGTACTCACCACCACCACCACCTGTTATCTCCCCACCTCCACCACTTATTTTCTCCCCTCCACCACCAGTGTACTCACCACCACCACCACCTATTGTTTACTCCCCTCCCCCAGCCCCTGTTTTCTCCCCACCACCACCGGTGCACGCTCCGCCTCCACCTGTCCATTCACCACCTCCACCGATCTTATCTCCCCCACCTCCGGTTCAATCACCACCACCTCCACCGGTGTTCTCTCCACCCCCACTGCATGTCAACCCACCACCACCACCACCGCCTCAACCATCACCACCTCCTCCGTTTTTCAAACCAATCGTCCTCCCACCACACTTAGGGGCAAGTTATGCATCCCCACCACCACCTGTCATCCCAGGGTATTAAGGAGTACTGTAGATTCATCGATTATGCTTTCTTTATACCCAACAATAATCCAAAAATATATTTCCAAACAATCACTTTGTATGTTTTGTGTTGCCATTTGTTTAGGTGCAAATCAGTTGGATCATTCTTATGTAGCAATTTATATGCACATGGTACATTAATTCCCCATTCATCAATTAGCATTGCAGTTTGTTGAACGTCCTAGCCACCATTAAACTCCTTAGATTTGTATAGCAATTAGCCATTCTTGCAGACATAAAAAAATTAAGAAGATCTTGAAGTAAAAGTAGTAATCTTAAAGTACAAAATGTTGAATTCGTGGAACAGAAAATAGCAGGAATATGAAAATATTGCATGTCATTTTAAACACTTAAATTGTGTTTTTTACATGTTTTTTTTACTGAATCAGATCAGATCGCTGCTATTTAACGTGCAATGGCTGTGGCTATACATGCGCATAACAATTCTCATTCCAGTAAGCAAATATAAATGAAATCTAATTAAAATGTAATAACAGGAACATGATTTGAAAAAAAGAGATATTAAATTTGATTTTGAAGGCAATCTGACAAACTTTTTTTTAAATATTATACATGAAATTTAAAATTCTTCAAGGGTACAGCACCTACTCGCTCGACCTTGGGTGTGCTTATCCAAGAAACCTGCCAAAACCAAGATAAATAATGGGTTTTAACATTAGTGATTGTTTTAGATTTAATCTTCTTTCGGACAAAATAAAGATTTCACATCACCTAGATCCGAATTCTTGATAGCCTCACCTATTATGGCTTGTCACTCTTTACGACTACTAAGCATGGTTATAGAAAGGTTCATGGTGCTAAGGATCTCTTGGCCTGATGGCAACAAGGTCAAGGAGGCTCCAAAATTCTCGGCTTTCGAAAATATGTGGGTTTTAGTCCCACTTAAATGTTTTTATGTTTACTATATTAGTTGTTGGTTATAATTAGTTGTATTATTGAATTATTTGTCACACATTATACTCTATTCAGTGATTGTGCTATGTTGAATGATGATAATGTAATCACTAAAACAAAAGGAAGAGTTATTGAGGATTTTTAAGTTTTAAGTTTTTAGGTTTGGACACTCCACCAAGCGTGCATTTGGTCTGTTCTATTACCTCATGCAATTAAACCAAACTTTTTTCGAGCAACACGGATATATCGATCTTTTCTTCAAAATCGAACAAACTGATCTAAATTAAAAATCAGTTATTTTTGTCGGTAACCGAATTAATCAAAATTCTAAAAAATTTGATTTTTAGCTTTGCATGGAGGAAAAAAAATTCGAATTTGATATTGTCTAACTGAGATTTCGGGAAAAAATATTTTCCACCTTCACTACCCCCACCCTAGATCACATAAGTCCGGTGCGTGAGCGGATGCGCGAGCGCGTCAATTTTCAAAAAATTTGAGTGCGGGTAAGCCTTAATGCACATATTAAAAATTAATAATAAATATATATATATACATACACTGATGAAATGAAGTTAAACATACATAATATACATCATATTTAACAAACTCACATCATTATTATATAATTTACAAATTTAAAATATGAAGTTCTTAACAACTTTGGTGTTTGCAGCTTTACCATTATTAAAAAGCATTAAAATTAGATTTTATTGAAGGATCTAACAAATGTTATAGCCAGTGATACAACGTAATTTGAATATTGTATTTAATCGTTCGTCTAGTAAGGATTCTCCGAAAAATATATTTTAGAAAAAGAAATGAAGTATTAAAGCTTTGTTTTATTTTAAGATATAAAATAACGAATTTAAAAAATGAAACCTAATTTCATATTTATTTCAACATATTTGGTAATAGTATGAATTTATTAAATGACTCATATTATTTTCGGAGACTTATATTATTACCTTATGAAATAACTAATATAAACATTTAAATTAACTCAATAAAAATAAAAGTTTTATTTATAAAGTTCATTTTATTAATTTTCATGCAAAAAACTAAGATATCAAAATTTTTATTATTTACTCCGCAAAAATGTTACAAAATCACAGATTTATCATACTTTCTTTTATCACATATTTTAATCTTTCATATGTTATTATGCCTTTTCATGATTCATCATCTATCTGTTTACCATATGATATAATTTTCTTACCAACCCGAAATACCTAGAAATCATAAAAATTCATCTAAACCCAAAATCGGAGAATTTTTTTTTATAATTACAAAAAAAATAAAAAATCAGAGAATTAAGAGGATTAACAAGACTTAGTAACTTAGTGCGTGATTTAGTAAATCTTAATGCGCGAATTATGAATTCTTAGTGCGCGAATTATAAAATCTTAGTGCGCGAACTAGAAATTCTTAAAGCGCGAACTAGAAATTCTTAAGTCGTCTTAATGCGGCGCACGCGCACCCAGTTCGCCAGTTCGCGGCCGGAGCGCCAGTGCGTGGAGGGGGGTAGGAGGATTATGTGACTTAGCCCCCACCATCTCAAACAATGAATTCAGGAAAGAAAACTGAAATAGCTTAGATAAGATATAAAGGAACTAGGGATTTAAGAACGTATCAACTTGCATGGAGGAAGAGCGGAGAAAAACTTAACAACAGATAACTAGCTACGAATTTTACCATTTTGGAAACGCTGACAATTTGAAAACTTTTTTTACAAAAAAATATTGGTAAAAAAAAAATTTCACATATATATTTTTTAACATCATTTTTTTTGGGTGCGCGAGCCCCTGGGTCCACCCCTGGTTATATGTTTACCATAAGAAGGGAAGAGAATCATGTCCAAGAGCTTGTATTCTACTATGATACAATACATCATTCAACCCGGTTTATCTGATGTCCTTACCGACACAACCATTAAGAACAACTCATACCTTGAAATGTTATATTCCATTTGGTATATGCTATTTCAATGGTTCATGCACCACAAGACATTGAGCCTGAGGTTACATCAAATTTTTCATTCAACTCCGCTAGAAGATAACACGTATAAGAGTCATTAGTAATCATTTTTCTTTTACCATAAGGAGGGAAAATGATTCCGTCCAAGAATTTGTATTCTAATATGATACAATACATCATTCCACCTAGTTTATTTGATGATGATCTTAATGACAGTGTCCTTGAGGGCATCTCAACTTTTGAAATGACATATTCCATTTGTAATATGTCATTTCAATGGTTGATGCACCCGAGGTCATTGTCCATGGGTTTAGCATCAAATTTTTCATTCAACCCTTCTAGACAACACGGATAAGGGTCATTAGTAATCATTTTTCGACAAGTCAATAAAACTGTAAGTGCCGCAAGAAATTCAAACATTGATATAATCATCATTAAAGCCTTGCTGCACATGGCTATAAGGGCTGTGTTATCCGGTGCAATATATCCGTAGATGGCTAATTACCTCCTACAGTTATCTCCTAACATAATTAAGTCCTAAAATTATGAATGTCAACTTTCCTAAAATTATGTTTATCAACAGTTTATATTCATTACAAGCAGGATTCAAAAAATTGGGAGAAAGGGGCAAAGTGGGATGGGGTTGTGGTGTAGTGAGATTTCATGGATTTTAGGGGACAAATGTCTACTTTTAAAGTTACACATAATTTTTTTTTTCATCTGAGTAGGGTGGATCGACCCTTGCCCTCTGCTAAGCCTACCATTGATCTCAAACTTTTTCAAAAACTAAATGACTTTGTAGGCTTATGTAGAGAGGCATACCTGATTATTCTTCCTCGAACTTTTGGAAAGAGAGGTCGGCCAAGGTCCCAGAACAAGAGGCAGCACATCCCACTCCAATCTGTAAAACAGTGCTTGTTCGGGATCACAAGGAAGAATCTCCAAATTTGCAGATGAAATCTTACATGACACCAATTCCCCATCACATTTCAAGAAAATCATATCAGAATTCAAAGGATGAAAGGATACCCAATGAAAGTATCTCTCTGTATTTGGTGATGCAAGAAATTGGTTCACATATTCATCACTTGACCAGAGATCACCGTATAGGACACTATGCTTTAAAGTCCACTCTCCACCTTCAAAATTGATCAACGTCCATACTCTTAAAATGGGATTCTCAATTGGTTCCAAAGGACCATAGCTACTCACCTCATAGTAATGTAGGTCCCCACAAGAAACTCCTATCCTTCCCATTTCATTATTCGGCAAGTCAATAACACGGCATTTACCACCACCGTTTTTCGGGTCAAACGCTAGCAAACCAACATCCACCATCCACAGTATCATTCCGCTGTAAACCACAGTGGTCTTTGCCCTAAACAATCCGAAGGGGCGAGTATTTAACACTTTTTTTATGCACCATTTACCCGTTGCTGAATGAAAAACAAGGAAACTGAGTAAAGGAGGAGACCAATGTGGAATAATCTGCACAACCCAAAAAGTACCATCCTCTTCCACCATGAAGCCAACTACTGGACATCGTATTTTATTTCTTTCAACTTGCGGGAGAGTGAACCATTCAAAGGTCAATGGGTTGCAAACACAGTAAGTACTATCTTCAAATGAGTTACTGGAACCAGAAAACAGTAGCAAATCACCATCTGATCCTATCAGTTGCAAAGAAAATGTTTCTCTTTGTCTTTGTTGTAGCTTAGTTTTGAACACGTTGACAGCGAAATCAATCAAATCAGATCCAACGAAAGGGCAGTAAGGGCCTATTTCACAAGGTTGCTCTGGTTTTAGAATGGAACTGATATAGAATAGGGCCAATGGTCGGGCAAAATATGGTTTAAGAGAGGCATAGGAGCAAGCAAAGAGAGGATCAGAGATGAGGGAGAGCCATTTCTTGGAAACACATTTTGATCTGAAAACTGAATCCAAGGGTAGTCTTTGGAAGATATCAACCAAGAGGAGGTCAGGCAAATCATCAATGGAGGTCACAAATTTGAGCCTTATATTCTCTTCAAGCATGCCTTCTATTGGCACTGTAAAAAATCCAGCACATCACTGATTAGTCCTTTACCAAAAAAGCATCATCTTTGGCAGGGAACACCAAGATCAAAACGTCAGCCAACCTCTGAAAATTAATTCAATATTTGCATATATATTATTACCATAAATGTAAGTTTCACCTTCAAACTGATTCCTAAGTGCCATTCTTTAATATATTGAAACGCAATTATATAGGGGGAAAAACACGAGCTTTCATTATACTATGTATATTCGTCCTAGCAAAAGTTTGAACATCAAAATATACTAAATAAAACATATAGTCCGCCATGAAAATATATATCAACTAAACAAATAAACAAAGAAAGCTTCAAAATTTTCCCATACAAAAATTAGGAAGTATTATCAAATGTTTGCAAATGCTTCTCAGAATAGCTTATTTTTTCAAATAAAAAAAGCAGATTTTTAGAGTTTGATTTACTTGCTTATGTTATTATTTCTCTAAAATAAAGCAGGTAAAAACAGAAGCATAGAAGCAAAACATGACATGCTACTTGGTGACAATTTTATAAGTAATTGAAGTTTATTAAGCTGTTTTTATTTAAAAACATTTTTTTCCAACTTTAACTAAAAGTAATATACAAGTGCTTTAAATAAGCGATTTTAAACACAACAATAATGCTACATGCATGATTTCCACTTGATTTCTAATTGCAGAACTAAATATCTTACCCCAAATCCACGTAGATATGACCACGATTATAAAACCATAACCGGGTCAACGGGCCGGTTAACCTTTGACCCGGTTCGACGGTTATGAACCGTAATCGGCTAGTTACTGTATGGGCCGGTTACGGTTCATGGTTTCCAAGAACCGTGGAACCGGCGGTTCCACCCCTTAATTTTTTTAAATTATTTATTATTTAAAATTAAAGTGTATTGTTGAAGATTCGAACTCTTGACCTCTATCATGTATATAGAGCTTCTTACCACTAAGTTATTGTCTTGATTGTTTTATTATAGATAATATAATTATATATACTAAAAGACAATATATATTATATGTATAATACAATAATAAATATTTTATATTGACAAATAAAAATTATCTAAAAAAACATGTTATGCTCTTAAATAAATATTGTATAATAAAAACATATCTATAACAAAGTAAATATAACAAAAAATGTTGGATAAATTAATAAGAACTATAAATAGTGGTTGCAAAATAAAATATTATAATAATGAAGCAAATTATTACAAAACAAATATATTATATACCTTTTAATTATTCTACAAGCACTTTATGTTCATTATTTGATTTACATTATATATATAATAATTAAATAAGTATATCTTAGTTTATCACAATATGACTTACAATAGAAACTCGATAATATAATATTTGATTAATTAATAACATCTTTTAATAATTTACTTATATTGATTTGGGGACAACGTATTGAATTGATAATTCACTAACTTTATATTATGTAAACTAATAACTGCTAACTTAATATGTTTATGATTAATCAACGAAATCATCATAAAAATATATTTACTGACATTTGTTTCTTATGTAAATTGATAGTGACAAATCTCATTACTGACTTTTTTTAACATAACAAGAACTTTTGTGTTGTTTTTATAGATAAAAACAGATAATTCGATGTTATACTCGTCAATTTCATAAATAATTAGTACATAATTATAAATGTTTCATGCCAATATCATTTGCAATTAGTACCAACGTTGTATAAGTTTCATACCAATTTCATATATAATTAGTACCAAAATTGTAAATGTTTCATACCAGTCTCTTTTGCAATTAGTACCAAAATTGTATAGGTTTCATACCAATTTCATATGTAATTAGTATAGTAATTGTAAATGTTTCATACAAAACTCTTTTGTAATTAGTACCAAAGTTGTATATGTTTCATACGAATTTCATATGTAATTAGTATCATAATTGTAATTGTTTCATACCATTATCATTCTTAATGAGTATCAAAATTTTATATGTTTTATACCAATTTCATATGTAATTAGTATCGTTAGATAATCAGATTCAATCAATTAAAATGACATTATCTTATTTGTGGTCCCATCGAGTTTGATGAAACAATGGGGTAAGTTTTGTAACATTAATGACATGCGACCAAGAAAATTTCCACTAGATATACCCACACGTTGGAACTCAACATATAAATTGCTAAATGATTAATATGAATAGAGAGTTAATGGTAACTTAAAAAGTTCAAACTCTCCACTCCCTCTTACATTTCATTTTTTCTTTTTTATAATTATTTTATAGTTATTTGTAAATTTTTTAAATAAAATTTTAATTTTTTTAATTTAAAAAATATAAGGTCGACCCGTAATCGTAACCGGCAGTTCACGAACTGTAACCAGAACCGTCTACGAAGGTTAAGGTTAAGAGTCGAGCTCTTTTAAACCGTCAACCGGCGGTTCACAAACCGTGATCATGTCTAAATCCACGCACATTCTCTTACCAGAATTGTGGAAAACGGACGAGTTCCTGCAGGCCCGGGAAGGACTGAGACAGGCAAGAAGAGCGCGAAAAGCGCCTGCTATATTAACGGTCGAGGTTGGGCCCCGGCAGGAGGCGGCAGAAGCAGAGGCGGAGCTCAACCTGAAGCAGCCCCCTGAACGCGATTCTCCCATTCTTGAGTTCATCTTTGGATTTTAAGTGAACGAGCAAAGAGTGCAAAGTTTTTATCGACGCCAATTTCACGTTACTTCGTTCTTTTCTTGTTCAAGTCATAGGCATGAACGCTAGCCATTTTAACTTTTATAGAGCTAAATTTTCCTATAACCAAAAAACAGTTAAATCATTGATTTTAAATATTATGAAAATAATAATACACCACGTAAAAAGCAAAAACAAAAAACAAAAAATTGCATCGATCCATGCACCCAAAAGTTATCAAAATCCAATAAATTGAATTAATCTCTTCGTAACTAATCAAAGTATAATCGACACAAAATAACCTAATTTATTCACAAATTAGATCAAACTTATCACTCTATATGTTAATAATAATTTATTGCAAGTATTTGGTACTGCGAGGGTATTTACAAGATTGAATCCTGAACTTCCGTTATTCCATTTAAAATGAAAATTTGAACACCCCGGAATATATGACGAAAATTTGGTTATTTTGAGCCGCCGGCTTGGTTAATTGGTTAAAAGCTCGCTCCCCCTATGGAGATTCTCTTGTTCGAGTCTCGCGGTATGTAGGAAAAACTTTAGTCCATCCCTTATAAAAAAAAATGGTTATTTTCCCAAATCCCCATATCATTAATCTTCCTGAAAACGAGCTTCACATGCGAGAAACAAATGCCAGTCATTGGAATGCATAGTGTATAATCATATTTTCCTCAGTCCAAAATGTCTTGATTAAAAACAAGTTCACTCTTTTGAAAAACGTGAATGAAAAGCAAAAAAGGCTAAAAATCTGGTACAAAAGGTAGATAATAAGACTCAAAAACTTTAATTTTATTTTTTACATAAAATTTATACATCATTGATTACCAACAATAAAATTCTCTGTTTTTTTTGTTAAAAATACTGAATTATGGGTTATTATAACTCAGATGGTTATATATCCAAACTGACCATAATTTATGAATATGGGTACAACATGACACTCTAAAACTAACCCAGCCCGTAAACCTAGGCCGTTTGATCACACAAGTTTTTTGTTAGTTTTCAGGATTCCCCCACAAGAACACTAGAGGGAACACTAAGAGCAATATTCCCATTGTAGACCAGTTTTTCAACTGCCTTTGTTCGGCCCTTAATAAATGAGAACCGCCTTCAGACTAGCTGCAGCATCAGCAACCTATGGAGCCATTGCCCTATAGGCTCGTTTTACTGGGTAATTTCGTACTCCCCTAAATGCCACGCCTTCACTCCATGGAGAATGGTACAAGATCCATTATCATATGTGGGTTCCTCTGTTCTTGGAAAGCAAAACATTCAACTGTCTGTATATCCATGGTCTAAAGGAACACATCCAACCTGGCTGATGAGTTACTTCTTTAGTCATGGACAGTATGCCCCAGTAGCATTACACTTCATGTCTAAAAGGGGCAGTTTCATCTAAGTTGGGGCTTATGTCTTGCATTCACTAACAAATTTGTTTTAACTTCTGACAACAGGCAGAATCATTCTACCTGGGGTTCAAATCGTCAACTCCTGGAATCGGCATTCATCATACACTCTGATGAATCTAGACAGTTGATGATGCAAGCTTAATACCAGGCAAGTCTACAACTCCTCTTCACTGATATCAGATGATCCTTAGTGAAAAATATTTGAATTAACTGGCTCGGGCAAAGGTGGAGAGCTTCTCTCCATCTTGCCTTCAACACTCGATACAGAAGAACTAATTTCTGCCCCTTCACCACCTTTAGATTCGCTTGTCTGACATTCTGCGTGTGAACCTAAAGAATTAGCAGTTAATGGAGGACCATTACAAGGTTGTGGTTCCACATCAACCATACTTGCATCTTGGTTTTTCTCCAAATTTTCTATGCCACCCGGATTCTGGAATTCGACATCAGAAGAAGAGAGTTTCTTGATTATGTCTGGGCCGGTATCTTCCTGGAGTTCTCCATTCTCGACAAAGGGACCAGATGATGTGCTTCTATCTCCGGAGGATAATTGAGGTGCCGACATATGCATGGATGACGAGTCAACTGCCATCTCATCACCCGAAATCCCCAATTGACCTCCGGTGTGGTTGTCTTTTTCAGTGGTCATCTGATGAGTTGGATTCTCGTCGGAATCCATGGCTTCGCTGTTTGTACGCTGGCGTTTCACAGTTGAACCATTCTTAATCCAAGATGAATCTACAGTATTACCTTTGTCCTGGCTGCTCTCTGGGCCGATTTGTGCATTCAACTGCATCTGTACCCAGATTGATAATGAAACAGCATGGTCACGAACCAAAGAATCAAACTGCGGGCAGTGCAGAATATTAATCAAGGCCTGGCTGTACTGGTACATACTCATAGATGGAGTGATGGATCCTTTGGTACGACAAAATTTCATTATTTTGAAAACATGCTCGCATAAGTTTCCCATTTTTGCCCAACTACAATCACAGATTGCAAACTCTGAACCAGGGTTTAACACTCTATGAACTGTATCCTGATCGTCAACAACTTTAGCACATTTACCTTCCATGACTATGTGAGCATCTGGAATACTTAATGATTTCCTCCAAGCTGTTGGACCACTCATCCATTCATTCTTCCAATATCTAGCGAAATCATCCTTCCCTGAATACTCATCAAGCCAGAAATAAGAGTGAACTTTAGTGTCAAGCTTATTTACTAGCCAATCAGCACGTTCGTATACACTTTGGTCTTTCTCATTTAATAACCTAAGCTTCAACTGGTTGTGATAAAACTCCATTGCCGCACAGGTCTCTTGGCTTGCAAGAGGAAGAGCTTTCAGTGAACGTGCCCACATACCTGATCACAAGAAGTCTATCATATCAAGCAATATATAATTTTCTATCCTGGAAAAGAATGCCTATTTAATATGGGAAACCTATAAGCGTATTTCAAATGGTTGATAAAAAAAGGGTAGACGATAGTCCATGGTAGTTACTGAAAATGAACGGGGCATGGACACCAGGTGTTATTTCATCAATTATATTAAAACAAATTACCTAGTCTTGGATACCAAAGTGCCTTGAAATAGTCCATAAACTCTGCAGCATCAACAAAATCTTCCATGAAAGCTTTGAAAACATTAGAAGTGTCAGTCCCTTTGCAGATTTTATTAACTGCCTGCCCAAGCTCTATTGCTATTTCAGCGCGCATCTCCGTCTGTGAGCATCTTTTAATCAAATTTTTATGCCATGCGTGCCGAACACGCCAAAAGCATATCAATACTGAGCATTGAAACACTTCCCTATAGCCACACAGACAGAAAATATTCCACATTATCATCAACCATAAGGAATAAAAATTAACGGAAAGAAGAGACATCCAACTCTGTATCTATGATTGGGTGGGTGACACCATCCTAACAAAGGGTACACAACAAATTAAACTAAACCGGTCCACAACCACTTTTACCCTTAATGAAACACAAACTAAGATGCAAGAGATGTTTGCTTAACATTATCTTGTTTGTTATCCTCAAATTAGCTTAGACATTTAGATACCTAAGCAAGAAAAAAAACTAACTAAAATCAGAAATTGGCCGGAAATAATATTACACCAAATTTACATAGCTGTTCAGATCTGGAGTAATTGTGAGATAATAACTACAGTTGAACAAATATTACTAAATTCCATATTTCACAATTACTATTAAGTTGGAATCATCTGGTCAGATCATGTTTTGAATCTTCTACTGTATTCTATGAATGTGGATACCACAAGCAATGCAATGCATGGTCTGAAATTTGAATCAATCATGACCGCTGATGTAACATCAGGGAAAACTGACTTGAAAATTGAAAAGCAATCAAGACACACCTGATAGCTAGGACATCAGCCAAAGGATCATCCACAATAAACCCAGCCAACTTCCACGTGGGATCTTTTGCATGAACTCTATTGCATAGGGCTCGCATCCATCTGTATGTATCGCTGCTTGAAAATCTAGGAGTAATAATCCAAGCAACAGGGATAGCCTTGTTGTCTGAGTTGAACACCACAAGACTATGAATAGGATACTGGATAGATTTGGAATATAAAACAAAGTAAGCTATACTAAATTCAGTGTGCTAGACAAGAGGACCACTCAACTGAAAATGATAAACATAACAGACCTTCAGCTTATTTGAACCAAACTTTGAATTTGAAGCCAATAGGCGACAATTGCCAAAATGAATCATTTGTAGTAATTGCCACTCTGTTTGAATACCCAGGACCAAAGGTTGGGAATCAGAGAAATCTTGATAAAAGAAAACATTACTTTGGTGGCTCTCAACCCACATGCTAATGCTGACAGTGTCATCTTCATCAAGTTCATACGTGGATCTCCGGATACTCCTCTCTTGTCGGCGAACATAGCGGTGGGTCAAAAGGTCATCTCTATTACAAGGACCTCCTTGTTTCTCAACTGATTCATTGTGTCTCTGCATTATGGTTTCTACTGAGACGCCAACATGAAGAAGAGACAAAACACGGAGGCGGAGCTCATCTGATATGTACGGAGCATACATAGCACGAGTCCCAGCAGCTTTTTTGTCCTGTGGACCATGACATGGCAATCCTTTTTTATCCACATGCTTGTCTTGATTATATATAATAAGTGCCACTGAAGGCTCTGCAATTAAGCGTTTCACGATAAAGTGGCATGTGCAACCCCTCTTTGTATTTGGCCGACCAGCGGATTTGTTCTTAGCAACATAAGTAGTCCTACTAGGTCGTACAATACCACCTTTTCTATGATCATCGGGACCAAAGGAGCACCAGTACCTGGAATGTTGGTAGAATCAATTTACCAGGATTCCCAAAAGGATGAAAATAGATATTGACTAGTAGTTATACTAATAATGAAACTGATCCGAACATACAAAATATATTCAAGAATTCCATCAACTTTAGGCTTGTAAGACATCTGTGGAGTTCGTCGCCTCCTTGCTTCTACATGGAATCTTGTTGGGCACTCTTTATTATTTGATTCCCCCCTAACAAAATCATCCACTCTGGAGAAAGGGATCAGAGCAAGTCTATCTATATTGTCACGCCAACCTTCCACCTTGGACCACACAACATCATCTGAAGAGAACTCCAAGGTTGGAGGGTTCTGTACAGGAAGGGAGAGAATCTCATCCCATCTAGCCATCTGCAATATAGGAAGCACAAAGAGACTGGTTTGACACAGTTATCATGCTGGGTATCAAAATTTAGCTCCAAATTCCAGGGAGGCAGGAGTGACTTTCAAGAAGTATATGTATATGTACATAAAGCACATAAAACCTCTACATTTTAACCTAAAAAATATATTTTATAAATAATATCCGAAGATTTCCCCTGTATGAAACTCGCTGAAGACAACGACCAAAGGGAAACTCAAACACTAGCATACTAGATCAAATCAATTATCAAGGTATACTACTTAAATTAAAATTACTAATCTCAGGGATACAATTTGGGGTGACCAGTGTTTTTATTATTGAATGAAGCTTTACAATACACACAATTTTTATTGCATCCTGACTCTGAAGCCTTTACTAACTATTGGTTGTTTAATTGGTGTCCCTTCTCCGGACTACTGAAAGCGTACAAAAACAATATCAGCCACTAAACGAACACAATCAAGCTAGCCTCAACATATATCGGCCATGTATCCGGAATACATTGCAGCATGAAAAATCAAAAGCAGCCACAACTAAAATTCATGCCTATGGCCGATTAAAAAAATTCCAAATCAGTAGAACAGAAAACTAATCAAAAAATTTACCGTAAATACACATAATTTAGTCTTAAAATCCGAATAAAATGAAATACAAAGCAAAATAACGCATAAATATTGGTAAATCGCGAGCAAAATGAACTGAAGTACCAGAAAAGATTGAAATTTTACTAACATAAAGACAAACAGCTCAATTTCATCACTTATCTACTAAAATAAAGAAATCGAACAGGGAAAGGAAAATATAAAAATGAAAAGAGCGTGCAAAATTTGACGTACCTTCTTCAAACCTGAATGAACTTGAGAAGTTGAATGTGCTGTAGCATTAAGATAAACCCTGATTGGCTGATTCTGCTCAAGTTTCCGATCGGTGCATATGATTGTTGGGCTTATTATGCAAAGGCCCAATATCTGTACATTCTAAGGAAGGCCCATACATAGGACGATGCTAGTGGGCCTAAGTAACAGAGAAAGCCCGATAAAGGTTGAAATGGCCATATGAGAATTGTCAAAGAAATTCAAAAGATTTTTGTGGTTTTTCTTCGATGTATTTACCATGTTTCATTGTTAAATGTTATTTCCATGGATAAAGCTTGTTGAGATTTCATCAAGAATTGGGGATTTTTCCAAGTTATCTGATACCCCGATAATTGTCCCGGTGCGGTTTGGACCCGAATTCTATGGGCTCGACCCGGTCTCGTAAAATACTAGGGCCCATTTCCATGACTCAGGCCCATTTCCATGACCTAGGCCCATTCTGTGGCCCATTTAATTAAGTTATTAATGGCCCATTACCTTACCAATTAGAGGCCCTAAAGAGAAAGCCCATAGATTAAGTATAAAAGAGGGGGAATAGTTGGTTAAAAAAGGAGAGAGATTTTTTTTTGATCGCCTAACAGCAAGGGAGAGCAGCCGGGTTCCCCTTCTGGCGGATCCTTCTTCCCATTATTGTAAAAAAGAGCAACTATGTAAATTCTTGATATTATAGTGAAGATTGAGACTGGACTAGGTCCCGTGGTTTTTCCCTTCGGGGTTTCCACGTAAAAAATCTTGATGTTCTTTTATTTTCACGTACAAATTCATTTGTTATCAAATCGAACCAAAAAATGAGGTAACAAATTGGCGCCGTCTGTGGGAACAATCGAGCTAGGGCGTTGATATTTTTTTTTTTTTTCATCGTCTCGAAAAAGGGAAAAGGGAGGAAAGATTTCGACAGCTCTGGGTGGAGATCTTCTGGTTGCAAGGTTGGCCCGGGCGGCGAGTTCAGGGTTCCATGAGGTGGCGGCTGGGCTGTGTTGCCGTCGCCGGCCTACGTCGAGTCTGGGCAACAGCCATGGCTGTGGTGCGTGAGCTGCGAATCTTCATTTCACCTGATGCGAGTGGTGAAGACGCCTTGCCTCGCCTCCTTCACCATTTTTCAGATCTTCTCAGCTGGTGGTTATTTGAGAAGCTCAAGCTATTGCTCGAGAGAAAAAAAAAAGGCAAGAAAACTGACGGAGGAGCGGGTCTACAAAGGAGAAACGAAAAAGGGTCTGGTAAGAAAATTATTCCTCCCTTTCATCAATCTGGTGCCGCCCCTGTCCACCCACTTGAAGACCCCTTCGCCCCCTGTCGTACCTCGCTCGCCGGCTTACCTCCCTGTACCAATCAACCATTTGTCGTCGCCGCACAACCACCAATAAACCACGCATCGTGCTCTCTACATACAACTAACTAGATGAAGCTTACACCATTGCCAGTGGTCGTGGAAACGTTGGGATGGGCTAGGGTTTCTCAGACGAGGGCGCAACGCTCTGAGGTGATGAGTTGTGACTCCGGGCAATAACAGTATTAGGCAAGGTGCTAAGGACTGTGGTTCGTGCTCTTGCCCATCGTGAGGCTGTGAAGGGGCTGGACATGAGCGGTGGTGCAGCAAGTGTGATGCGGGTGCAGCATGTGTGATGCGATTTTTTGACCTGCAATGGGGCTGGAAATGAGCGGTGGTGCAGCAAGTGTGATGCGGGTGCAACAAGTGTGATGCGGGTGCAACAAGTGTGAGGTGGGTGCAGCAAGTGTGATGCGGGTGCAGCAAGTGTGATGTTATTTTTGACCGGCAATGGGGCTAGACAGTAGTTGTGCATCGCGATTTTTGGTGGTGCAGGGCTTCTCTTCAGGTTATTAGCAAGTCTTGCAAAAGACAGTACCTTGATTCTGAAAGTTTATTGGTGCAATCAGTTGTTTTTTAATCAGTTTGTCACCAAGCTTATTCGGTATTGGTGTTGAGTTTGCATGTGGTAATGTTATTGTTGAAAATAGTTCTGACCTTGTGATACACCTAGCTGGAGATTTTCATTGAGAATGCAATAAATTCTCGTGGAGCATTACACCTCTCAGAATATTTAATTATAAAGGATCAATCAGCTCCCTTTTTGAATGGATTGGAAGTGCATATTTAACAGAGTAAGCAGGTTTTGGGGTTTTGTTTTGTTGGCACTTGTCTTGCTTTGTGTTTCAGGTTTCTGTGATTGAGTTCAATGGCAAGGAAAAGGGGTCGATCAGTTGATGTATCACATCTAGGGGAATTGCTTAGTGGTCGCACTCAATTGGAAGTAAAGTTCAGTTAATAGAATATTGTGTTAAATATTTTCATTTAGTGTAGAGCATTTTTTGTTCATAATATGGACGACGTGAGACATGATCTTACGTGCTCTGGATTTATAGTTGGGTTTGCCGCTTGAACGTTAATCATTTGAGGATGGATATGATAAGATTTGATGAATGGAATGGGGGGTTTATACTGATTTCAGAAATAAGTAGTGAGAATGATTTGTCTTTGAGTGACTTTCCTCTCGGTTAATTTAACCAATTATCGGAGCTTTATTGAAACTTTCCATCAGAACGCTTCTCGAATCAGCTTACTGGGGGCTCTCATTTGTTACTATACATGGCTTTGAGTAGATTATGGCTTACTTATTTTGGCATAAGCTTAGTAATTAAACAAGCTCAGTCCGTAATTAATTATACTTAAGAGTCCAGTCATCTTTCTATGATAGTAGTTTAGCAAGCCCTCAGTCTTTACACACTTCAGTCTCAGCCTCAACTACAATTAAACTCGGCCAGGATTCAGATAGGATAGTTCAGAACATATTTATCATAGCAATGGACCTCGAGTTCAGTGCTCAATCTACATGCTTGGGGTTACGGTTATTTCTTCTAGCTACTACTTTATCCTCATATATATTTTGTGCTGCACTATTTCACTATTTCAGGTTGACCTCAGGAACTCGGGCATGCAACCTCGCAGTAAGCCCCTATTGCGCCAGAAGGGAAGTGAACTCCAACTCGAGTCTCAGTGTGCTCGGCCACATGGGCCCCTCCTCGGCCACGACCTCACCAAGGCCTTAGCCACCACCAAGACCCCTAGCTCAGTACTACCGAGCTCATGACATATTTAGTTCATCAGTTGACCTCAACTTCGGTGCTCGGACTACATGCCGTTATGGTTATTTCTTTTTAAGCTATTACTTCAAAGTTCATATATATGTGGTGCTGCACTATATCATTGTTTCAGGTCGGCTAAGTGCGCTATAGCTCGGGCATGCAATCTTGCAGTAAGCCCCTATTATATCAGCTCGGGCATGCAATCTTGCAGTAAGCCCCTATTATGACCGCTAGGGCATGCAATCTCGCAGTAAGCCCCACATCAGGAGATCAGCTCGGATTGAGGATCAGCTCGGGCATGCAATCTAGCTGTAAGCCCCGATTATATTAGCTCAGGCATGCAATCTCGCAGTAAGGCCTTATTCATCAGCTCGGGAACTTTATTTGTTCTGGATTTTGGATGAACTTATTCGGATGATGTGATGATGGGGAGTTCGGATGGGATATTCGGAGCAAGCCCAGATGTATGAGGCTGTGGCCAATATTAGCACAGGTCCGCCCTGATTGCTTAAGCCCACGTGTATGAGGCCGTGGCCAATATTAGCACAGGTCCGCCCTGATTGCTTAAGCCCAGTTGTATGAGGCCCTGGCAAACATTAGCACAGGTCCGCCCTGATTGCTTAAGCCATGGTGTATGAGGCCCTGGCAATATTTAGCACAGGTCCGCCCTGATTGCTTAAGCCCAGGTGTATGAGGCCCTGGCAAACATTAGCACAGGTCCGCCCTGATTGCTTAAGCCCAGGTGTACGAGGCCCTGACAAACATTAGCACAGGTCCGCCCTGATTGCTTAAGCCCAAGTGTATGAGGCCTTGGCAAATATTTAGCACAGGTCCGCCCTGATTGCTTAAGCCCAGGTGTATGAGGCCCTGGCAAACATTAGCACAGGTCCGCCCTGATTGCTTAAGCCCAAGTGTATGAGGCCTTGGCAAACATTAGCACAGGTCGCCCTGGCAAATATTTAGCACAGGTCCGCCCTGATTGCTTAAGCCCAGGTGTATGAGGCCCTGGCAAACATTAGCACAGGTCCGCCCTGATTGCTTAGGCCCAGGTGTATGAGGCCCTGGCAAATATCAGCACAGGTCCGCCCTGATTGCTTAAGCCCAGGTGTATGAGGCCCTGGCAAACATTAGCACAGGTCCGCCCTGATTGCTTAGGCCCAGGTGTATGAGGCCCTGGCAAATATCAGCACAGGTCCGCCCTGATTGCTTAAGCCCAGGTGTATGAGGCCCTGGCAAATATTAGCACAGGTCTTATCCGCTCATATTTATTATCTGGAGTCCAGACCGGACATGTCTTATATGCTCATATTTTACTCCGGGGTCATACGAGACGAGCTTTATTTGCTCAGCATTTTATCATCTCAAGAGCTCAAGACATCTTTCACTTCGTGGATTCAGATGAGCTCTATCTTCGCATATCTATTAGCTCTGGAATTCAGGACGTACGAGCTGTATGTATTCGGTTTATTATTTCTGAAGCTCAGATTGCCAGGGCATTATCTGCTCGTATTGATTATTTCATGAGCTCAGGTCGGGCGAGACTTATATGCTCGGTTTATTATCTTCGGAGTTCAGACAGGTCAGCCCTGTTTTAGATTTAATTCTCAGAATTATTTCTAGTTGTTAATGCAGGTCAGCCCTGCACAGATAAACAAGTCAACCCTGTTTAACATTTAATTCTGTACTTAGAATTATTTCGAGTTTATTGCAGGTCAGCCCTGCACAAATAACAGGTCAGCCCTGTTAAGATTTAATTCTCAGAATTATTTCTAGTTGTTAATGCAGGTCAGCCCTGCACAGATTAACAGGTCAGCTCTATTTAACATTTAATTCTATACTTAGAATTATTTCGAGTTTATTGCAGGTCAGCCCTGTTAAGATTTAATTCTCAGAATTATTTCTAGTTGTTAATGCAGGTCAGCCCTGCACAGATTAACAGGTCAGCCATGTTTAACATTTAATTCTGTACTTAGAATTATTTCGAGTTTATTGCAGGTCAGCCCTGCACAGATAACAGGTCAGTCATGTTAAGATTTAATTATGTACTTAGAATTATTTCTAGTTATTATTGCAGGCCATCCCTGAACCGGTAACAGGTCAGCCTATTACCGATTTAATTCTATATTTAGAATTATATCTAGTGTTAATGCAGGTCAGCCTTGCCCGGAAAACAGGTCAGCCTGTTAAGATTTAATTCTGTACTTAGAATTATTTCTAGTTGTTATTGCAGGTCAGCCCTGCATAGATAACAGGTCAGTCTGTTAAGAATTAATTCTGTACTTAGAATTATTTCGAGTTATTATTGCAGGTCAGCCCTGCCCAGATAACCGGTCAGCCCTGTTTTGTATTTAATTCTGTACTTAGAATTATTTCGAGATATTACTGCAGGTCAGCCCTGCCAAGAAAACAGGTTAGCCCTATTTAAGATTTAATTATGTGCTTAGAATTATTTCGAGTTCTTAATGCAGGTCAGCCTTGCACAGATTAACATGTCAGCCTTGTTAAGGTTTAATTATGTACTTAGAATTATTTCGAGATATTACTGCAGGTCAGCCCTGCCAAGAAAACATGTCAGCCCTGTTTAAGATTTAATTATATACTTAGAATTATTTTGAGTTATAACAGGTCATCCCGGTCGAGAAACATGTCATCCTTACAACACGCCAGCTCAGTTTCGACACTCTGGAGCTCACGTCAACTTATTTACTCCTCGGCTCGGCATTACTTATGGAGCTCATATCAGCCCTGCCAAGAAAATAGGTCATCCCTGCTCAGGCGACAGCTCGGATTTATTAGCTGTCCATGGATCATTTCTGGAGTTCAGGCGAGCATTATTTGCTCTTAACTATCGTGTGGAGTTCAGCTCAGCTCGGACCAATATTATTAGCTCATATATTTCATCTTCGGAGCTTAGACCGGGTCGGGCAAGCGTAGTTTGCTTGTACATATCTCAGATCAGGTCGGGCGAGCAACATTTGTTCATATCAGGTCGGATGAGTGTTATGATCTCAGGAGCTCAGGTCGGGCGGCTTTATTTGCTCAGCTCAGTTTTATCAGTTCAGGTCTCTCGATCCCCTTTGTCAGCTCGGAACTCTCGATATAGTAGCTTCAGTCGGATTCCTACTACCCAGTCCGACCTGCTCTCATTGATCGGAGTTCAGTACTATGATTACGCCAGTTACTCGTATGGGCTATACGAGCCGCCTATTTTATCGAGGACCGACATTTGAATTGTCGTAGCTCTACCGACAGCATGACTCGGGAACTCGGCACGGCGCAATGTCACATTAGGGTTATTTAAAGGACTATCGATCCGGGTCCTCACCTAACCAGTTGGAGTCGATACAGCGCTACTCTAGCTCGACTAGAGGGGGATACTGATGATACCCCGATAATTGTCCCGGTGCGGTTTGGACCCGAATTCTATGGGCTCGACCCGGTCTCGTAAAATACTAGGGCCCATTTCCATGACTCAGGCCCATTTCCATGACCCAGGCCCATTTTGTGGCCCATTTAATTAAGTTATTAATGGCCCATTACCTTACCAATTAGAGGCCCTAAAGAGAAAGCCCATAGATTAAGTATAAAAGAGGGGGAATAGTAGGTTAAAAAAGGAGAGAGATTTTTTTTTGATCGCCTAACAGCAAGGGAGAGCAGCCGGGTTCCCCTTATGGCGGATCCTTCTTCCCATTATTGTAAAAAAAAGCAACTATGTAAATTCTTGATATTATAGTGAAGATTGAGACTGGACTAGGTCCCGTGGTTTTTCCCTTCGGGGTTTCCACGTAAAAAATCTTGATGTTCTTTTATTTTCACGTACAAATTCATTTGTTATCAAATCGAACCAAAAAATGAGGTAACATTATCAATCATGGGGATTAAAAATTTAGGTATAGTTGTACAAATTACTAATTGTCTTTTTAAATTTCTTATCATATTTGAAATAATATAACAATGATTGGTAGCAAAAGCTCAAAAGACCGCTACTGCTTGAGAGTTTTCTTGTATTATTATAACATAGTTAAATTCCCAAGATATTATTATTATTATTATTTAATACTCTATTTCACATGTATAAAAAAATGTATATTTAAATGTTTTATAAGGGATATAATGGACTCTTATAGCAACTTATGTTAGCCATTTTTGCTAAGTGATGAGGGATAACAAATTAGTTGATATATGATCACATTGCGCAGTCGCGTTTGCGCGAGCTTAGGCCTGTGGTGTGAAAAAATGGGATCAAAGCCGGTTATCAGCCAAAACATCAGGATATAAGCCCTATGCAGGGAAAAATGCTATGTGCATCTCTTGAACCTGCGGGGCAAAAGTGCTACATGCACATGTGCCGTTTTCTGAACATATATGAGTCACCTCTAGATTCCCAACAGGGGCGGAGCCTGGATTTTAATGTCGATGGGGCAAAAAAAATTTCAAAAAAGTACCAAAGATGTATCAACAATTTCTAAATTATGCCGAGTTTTGTCAAAGACGGGAAAGTCAGCTAATACTCTCTAATTGACAGGTTGACTCAACTTCTTGACTCCTCCAGTTTCAACAACGACATCTGAACTGCATTTTCTGCTATGAAAACCGTGAAGACAAGGTTGAGAAAATGGAAGGTGATTTCTGATCTAGTACCTTACTTCGTATATTGAGAAAGAAAGTGCTCAAAGGTTTTGAGACCAATCCAATTGTAAATGAATTTGAGCGCATCAATCAAGAAACGTAGATCACAACTTAGACATAAATGAGAATACATTACAAATTGTGTCATGTATTGTTAGATAACTATTGCTATAAATTTATAGTTTGTGGTGTTTTATGAAGATGTTTTTAGTTATTAAAGAAGACAAAATTATGGTATATACCTTGTTTTATCCATATATACAGTAAAAGTTTATTTTTGTTTCATCAAATCAAAAAGCTCCAACTGATACTTAAGATGTAACTTCTCTTGACTTGTGAAATTTTCTGGATAGAACTTCTCAACTAGTTTGAAGATATCATTGATGTCAAATGATTTATACCCATCTCTAGGATCCAAAGCTGAACTTAGCTTTAACAACTTCACCAACTTTTCATTAAATCGGAGTTCTATCTCTTGTAATATGCAATCTATTGTCCCATAAAACGTGTCAATCCGATAATGACTTCTTGACTCCTCCAGTTTCAACAACGACATCTGAACTGCATTTTCTGCTATGAAAATCGTGAAGACAAGGTTGAGAAAATGGAAGGTGATTTCTGATCTAGTACCTTACTTCGTATATTGAGAAAGAAAGTGCTCAAAGGTTTTGAGACCGATCCAATTGTAAATGAATTTGAGCGCATCAATCAAGAAACGTAGATCACAACTTAGACATAAATGAGAATACATTACAAATTGTGTCATGTATTGTTAGATAACTGTTGCTATAAATTTATAGTTTGTGGTGTTTTATGAGGATGTTTTTAGTTATTAAAGAAGACAAAATTATGGTATATACCTTGTTTTATCCATATATACAATAAAAGTTTATTTTTGTTTCATCAAAATCAAAAAGCTCTAACTGATACTTAAGATGTAACTTCTCTTGACTTGTGAAAGTTTCTGGATAGAACTTCTCAACTAGTTTGAAGATATCATTGATGTCAAATGATTTATACCCATCTCTCGGATCCAAAGCTGAACTTAGCTTTAACAACTTCACCAACTTTTCATTAAATCAGAGTTCTATCTCTTGTAATATGCAATCTATTGTCCCATAAAACGTGTCAATCCGATAATGATGCTCTCACGTAATAGGATTACTTTTTCGAACACTATATTTACTTGACTGACGAAAATCATTCATGTCAGGAATTTCTATATCTCGTTTATCACAAAATGCCTTCATTTTTTGAATAACTCATTCCACCCCCCTTTCTCTAAAATTTGAATAATTTACTGCATCCATTGAATTAGCAATATCTTGAGATCTGTGTTGTAGCATTCCAGAAAGATCTTCTTTCCTTCCCAATAATTCAAGTAGAAAATGCAAGATAAACACAAATTCAAATGACATAATCTCCCATAAACTCAAGCTGTTGCTGCTCTAGAAGACATAAAACTTATCATCCATTATCTCACTTAATACCAAAAGAATAGAATCAAACATATTAAGTAAGCTATGAAGGGATTTCAAATGAGAGCTTCATCTCGTATCACCCGAACTTTGAAAGCTTTCAAATTGATTTTTCGCTCATCCATTTTCAAGCTCATTGGTTGAAGTCAATTCAGCAATTTGAATAGCCCACGCAATTTGCAACTGATCATGACGTTTGGAAGAAAAATCAACTACATTAATGATACTTATCAAATGTGAGATGAAATGCTGAATAGGAATGACGCTCCGGATGTGGCAACTAATACCAATTGTAAGCGATGAGCAAAACAATGAATGTAATAAGCATACAGACAATCATTAAAAAATAGAGTTTGCAAACCATTCCACTTCATGTTACTAGCACCATCATATCCATGTCATCATATATCTTGTATGCTTAGATCATGATGAGAAAGAACTTCACGTTTTCTTTTTCGAAGTAGATGATTTAGTTTCCCCCACATGAACAATGTTAACCTTTCTCGAAGAAACCCCTATTTGTCAACAAACCTCAAATTATAGCAATTTGCTCCCTTTTAGATTCATCTCGAGATTTGTAGGACTCCAACTCCTAATCTTGTCATTAGTCTATTAACATGGTCATTTGTGTATACATTTATAGCATTATAGATTTCTCACTATATGACTCGCACTTATGGCATGACCTTTATAACAAATTTCACTGGAAGTCCCCAAACACGAAATACAAATAACATACGTATGCATTTCGTAATGCATTAATATGTTCTCAATTCATTATGCAATTTCATCTCAACTAAATTGCATGTGACACACAAATTAAAAGAGAAAAACTCAAGACATTTATGCAAACCATATACACGTACCAAAATGTTCACAAGTGAGTCTTTAAAAAACAATGTGTGTATCTGTTTGTATAAAGCATATTACTCTATATCATAACTGGTACCTCACACCTGGGAGTCTCATCAATCAACAGTTCAGGCGCAGTTCAACAACTCAAGTCGTATATATTCCACATGTTTCCAACAGAAATAGTCCACACGTGGTGTGAGCATACAAACAACATAATCTTAATATCATTTCATATGAATTTAATAATTTACGGAATATAATGATGTAATTTAAGCAAATAGTCCATGAGTGTACCACAACCATACAACATCTCTCACGTTGTTCATGTTCTCACAATGTCCAAAATCATCAATTCCAAAGTCATTTAAATAATCACCATAATGATTACTAAACAAAGTCATTTAAATCATTAGTATAATGATTACTATACACATACTCAAATTTATCAGTTCCATAATCAACAATAACAAATCCAGGATAACCATGATTTACTGAAATCAAATACATCTTAGTTATCAATTTATTAGTCCTAACTCATCATATCACCTCGCACGCTCAACATCGGCGGTATCACAATCCATCGCACGCTCAACAGCATCACAATCATCGCACGCTCAACAATAGCGTCGTAATAATTCATAACACCATTCATTGGTGCTTTCAATACTCGTCAACACGTTACTCAACAATTAATCAATTAATATGACATTCAATACTTGTACGTCCCTGCGCACTAATTCAAACAAAATAAGAATTTATTATTCATTGCACGTAACAATAAATCATTTACCTATGCTCGTATGTCACACGTACCTTAAAGTCAACGACATAATTTGAACATCCTCGACAACCGGACGCTCGGACAATATCTATATTGAATATCAATTCAATATCGATAACTCAATAATAAAGTCAATAATTCTTAGAACCCAAATTCTTAGTAAACATTTATGTTCACAAAGAAATCTCATGTCCAACAATTAATCAACAGTGGACCAATAAAAGCTCCTCAAAACTCAATGGGAAACCAAATTACATTTTCAGAATTTCAACCTTACCAATCGATCAATGACTCCCCTACCGATCGATCGGTAAATGTTTGGATTTTTGGTTTGGCTACGACCTTCGACCGATCGATTGGTGGGATTGACCGATCGATCGCTCGCCTCCATCGATCGATCGGTAGGTCCACCCGATCGTTCGGTAATCGTCGAAATTTTACCCCTTCACTAAGGTCTTGCACCGATCGATCGGTGCAATGCTACCGATCAATCAGTCATTGCACAGACCTGAAAATCACCATTTTTAAATACTTCAAAACCTCAACCAACCATACCACAACTCCATCAAACTCAATTTCAAAAATATAATATAAACACCCTTGGACACTCAACAAGGGTTAAAACACTTCTATTTCAAGAAAAAACCACAAGAATTCAATATTCTTCAAAACCCACAAAATTCACCAACTTCAAAACTAAATCCTACAAAAAACAAAATCAAAACAACCACAATTAAAACAACCACAATTAAGAGATGGAGGAGTTTACCCAACAATTAGCTCGAAAATCCATCAAGAATCGAGCCCTTCTCATTCTGTAAGGCCCCGATGCTAATTAATCCGGATTAACGATGATTAAACAAACTCGGATAATTAAAAGTATAGACTTTGAATTAAGGTGTCCCGAACTTCGATGAGTCAAGAAACTAGTGGAACATGTTTGTAGTGCATGTGCATGTGCATAATCATATGGAACTTGGAGAACACATGCCACTAATTAATTTAACTCATGTTTAAGACATGATTTTGGACCATTAATCTTGCAAGATAGTGATGTATTGACACATGGATTCCACAATACATCAAATACATTAAAAACCATGCAAAATAACATGGAAACTCACGCCACTATACTACATTTCAGATTTAATTTTTATATCATGCAAGGTCTTTCTCTCTCTTAATTTCCCCACCTAATCCCTCCACCTTCTCTCTTCATTTTCGAAAATTGTCAGCCCTTCTCCCACCAAAATTCTCTTGAAATCTTGAGTGCATGTTACATGCAATTGAAGATTTAGAAGCTACAAGGCAAGGGTAATAGTTAGATGCAAGGATTTTCAAGTTTGAAGCATTTTGGGGAGTTCAAGCTAGGAAGGAATGATGGTGATTGTTGGGTGCTAAACCCTTGAAGCTAATGGAAGGTATAACATAATTTTTCAGTTTTATCAACATGCATTTATGTTAGTGGGTGAATTATGGTGCAAACATGTTGGAACCGAAGAGGGGGGGTGAATGAGGTTCCTTGGCTACTTTAGCTTGTTAAAATGAGTTTGCAAAAATAAAAGAGGTTGCGCTTGCGGAAGGCTTAAGTCAATCGATAAATAAATAAAAAGAATAAGTAAATAAATAAATAAACGTGTAATGTAATAATGCGGTAAATGACAAGGATATTTGTTATAGAAGTTCGACGATGGATCGCCTATGTCTCCTCTAACCGAGGTTCCACTAGAATGAATGATCTTGGCCTTGAGGGCTCCAAGTTAGCCACAATACAACTCTTCCCGAGTACACAAAGCTCTTCACGAGCACAACACTCTTCACGAGTATTCTTGGCCTTAAGGGCTCCAATGATAGCCACACACAACTCTTCCTGAGTTACCAACACTCTTCACGAGTCTTCTTGGCCTTAAGGGCTCCAAGGATAGCCACAACACATGCACCAACTTTACTTGTTGATGACTTTACAATTTTCAACTTGCTTTGGTGTTGGAGAACCTTACAACAACTCAACAAACACATTCACGGTGTACCAACACGAAGAAAACAAGACTCACACAAAATAAAAGAATCACAAACTCCAATACAACAACAATGTATGGAGATTGCTGTGGGGCCTGATTTACTTAATCCATTATGTATCCAGTTAACATACATATGTGAGTCTGAATTAAGTAATATACCATGCACGGATTAAGAGTTCATACTAGATAAGTTGTTACAGTACCAAATCCTGAGTACAAAAACCAACTAAATATGTTTTCTACATAAACACGACATGTACATAAGCAACCTAATCCAAAAGAACTCCTAGGCAGTGGTTCCCCTCGCAGCGGAAATCATGACTCACGCTCCCCACGTCTATGAGTCCCTACAGAAACATTCACAACGTGAGTATAGATAACAACTATCTCAGTGCAATATCAAAACACAATATCAATATCAATGATAAAGCACAATAAATCATATAACATAACGTGAATGTTCTGTCTCATGCATCCACCAATGCACCATGTCATGACATGTCTCAACACATACCCTATTATCACGAGACTAAAATGATATGCCTATTCAGCTCAATATGTCAGTGGAACCACCTCACATCTTCATATTAGCAGCACATATCATAGTACCGTCCTCAAATGATAATAGCCATAGCATATATCCAAAAACCGGCATATATCGCTATATAGCATAACCGAGCATATACCCAAACCAGGCGTATATCTCTCTGTCACATAACCGAGCATATATCCAAACCAGGCATATATCTCTATGTCACATAGCCGAGCATATATCCAAACCAGGCATATATCTCAAATGCATAACCGAGCATATACCCAAACCAGGCGTATATCTCACATACATATGATATCCATGAATGTACAAGCATATGATACTACCAATCATATGATAACAACATAAGACAATTCATATGATATCAATCTCATAACATCATCACACAATATCTATACTCCGTACGTCAACACGTACCTGTACTGCGACACAAACGAGATAAAGCAGTTGTCAATAGCTAAGTGCCTCGTTGTCCTGTCCCCTGAGATGATGCTACAACAATGCCAACAATATATCATGTTATCATAGGCATTAAAATCAAATTCTACAAAAATATTTTATTTTTCAATATTTGAGCACTGGCGATCGATCGCCATCAGCACCGATCGATCGCCAAAACTCTCTGCCCCCTCGCGATCGATCGCAACAACTTGGCGATCGATCGCCACATTGCTCTGTTCATCGCGATCGATCGCGACAATTTCACCGATCGATCGCCATCCAATTTCACCGCCTTAAAATGTTACTGTCATCGGCGATCGATCGCTCACTCGCACCGATCGATCGCCGATGCCCAGAAAAGTGAGAGCATGGCGTTTTCAAGCTTATCTTCATGGTTCTTCTCCTCTAATTCATTTTAAACCATGTCAACCTGTTTCTTGCAATCTCTAGGAACATAATAACATGTTTCTATCATTAAAGAATCCAATTCATAGCATATACACATGTTATGATTCTCCACATAAACATTTCATATGCTATTTCTCATATAGCAACACCAATGACAAAAACAAGTATAAAACCATGATTTTCTTACCAAGATGGTACAATTCCACTTCACACACCTTCCTAGCTCACTTTACAAGTGACTCTCAAGCTCAAACCAAGGAAGTTGAAAGAGATGGAGAGGAGCTTGGTAGAGATTTGTAGGTGTAAAATGGTGTGTTATGTGATTACACCTCCCTTATCCACTTGATATAGATCATTAGTCCCTTAATTCACTTGCTATCATGCCATTTAGGGATAATTACATGTTAAATAACATGTACATGAAATGAACTCCAAATTCAAATGCAATTCCCATTACAAGTAAATTCACATGCACATGTAATTCCCTTCAAACTCATGTCAAATGCAACTCACATGTACATTTTTAATGCACCTAATGAAAGGCAAAGGCAATTGCCTAAGTGCTTCATATGGCATAATTCAAATCATGAGACACCATGTTTCCTTCCTTATTAGACTTATTTCCATATATGTATTTACTTCATTCTTGGTTCCACTCGAACCCCCATTATCATATCGCCAATTGATATAATTACACCATAATCATATCCTACGTGTATACAACAAATCGAGGCATTACAATTCTCCCCCACTCATTGAATTTCGTCCTCGAAATTGTAGATACATAATCATGCATATCAAAATACGCAACTCAACAATACTACGATATGACAATAGGAAACATGATCATGTATGCAACAGTATCATAAAACTGTAAAATCATCCCGGTAAATAAATCCGGATACCGTTGCATCATATGCTGCTCCGTCTCCCACGTTGCCTCGTCGACACCCCTTCTGTCCCACTGTACTTTTACCATAGGAATCACCTTATTACGCAACCTGCGTTCAGCTCGATCCAAGATCATAACCGGTCGTTCCTCATACGACACATCTGTATCCAACTGTACCTCAGGTAGCTGTAAGACATGACTCGGATCTGGTTCATACTTCCTCAACAGTGACACATGAAAAACATCATGAATACTACTCAAGGCCGGTGGTAGTGCTAAGCGATATGCCAACGTACCAATACGTTGCAACACCTCATATGGACCAACATACCGTGGAGACAATTTTCCACGCTTACCAAACCGTACTACACCTTTAAAAGGTGAGATTTTCAAGAACACACGGTCACCAACTTGAAATTCAAGTGGTCTACGTCGCTTATTGGCATAAGCAGTCTGTCTATCCTGAGCAGCTTTCAGTTTCAATCGGATTACTTTTACTTTCTCTTCCATGTCATGAATCATATCCGGTCCATGTAAGGAAGACTGATCCACATCATCCCAATACAATGGCGATCTACATCGTCGCCCATATAGAGCCTCAAATGGTGCCATCTGTATACTAGACTGATAACTGTTGTTATATGAAAATTCGACTAATGGCAATGACTCTTGCCATGAGTTATCAAGCTCTAATACACAGGCACGCAACATATCCTCAAGCGTCTGTATCGTACGCTCTGTTTGTCCATCTGTCTGCGGATGATATGCTGTACTCAACCGCACTTCAGTTCCCAACGCTGTCTGTAACCCCTCCCAGAAATGAGAAGTAAATCTCGGATCCCTATCCGATACAATGGAAACTGGAATACCATGAAGTCACACTACATGTTGAATGTACAACTGCGCCATTCTCAGATATGTATATGTCATACAATATGGCACAAAATGAGATACTTTGGTGAGTCTGTCAACAATCACCCAAATAGCATCGCAACCAGAAGACGTCCGTGGCAAATGAGTCACAAAATCCATCGTGATATGTTCCCATTTCCACTGAGGAATTTCCAAACTATGTAACTCACCTCCTGGTCTTTGTCTTTCCGCTTTCACTTGTTGACATATCAAACACCGTTTCACAAAGCTCAATACATCCTGTTTCATACGTTTCCACCAAAATTGGGTACGTAAATCATGATACATTTTCTTCCCTCCAGGATGTATACTGTATCTACTACAATGAGCACGTTGTAGTAGTTCTTGGCGTAGTCCCAATGCAGCAGGTACTACCCAACAAGTCTTGTATTTCAAAACTCCATCCTCTGCAAGTACAAACTGTGATGTTTGTCCTTGACTTATTAGGTCTTTCCAATGTTGTACCTCATCATCAGTCATTTGTGCCGTCCTGATTTTATCAAAAATATCGGGTTCAACTAACAATGTTGATACCCGTACCGGCACTGATTCCATATCAAAATCATAACCCAAAGTACAACAAGCAGTCATCAAAGTAGATAAATGAATCACCTCATCAGCCGTATGATATACTTTTCGACTCAAGGCATCTGCTGTAAGATTAGCTCTTCCTGGATGATATTCAATCTCACAATCATAATCTTTCAACAGATCCATCCATCTCCGTTGTCTCATATTCAACTCCGCTTGAGTGAATAGAAATTTTAAGCTCTTATGATCAGTATATATGGTAAACGACGTACCATATAAATAATGTCGCCATATCTTCAATGCAAAGACAATGGCAGCCAATTCCAGATCATGCACTGGATATCTCATTTCATGTGGTTTCAGTTGTCGTGATGCATAAGCCACTACATGTTTGTCCTGCATCAACACACAACCCAAACCAAGTAAAGATGCATCAGTATATAACGCAAACCTGTCATGCTCAGATGGAATGATCAAGATTGGAGCTGTAGTCAATCGATGTTTTAATTCCTGAAAACTATGCTCACAAGCCTCTGACCATTGAAAAGATACTCCCTTCTGTGTCAAATGTGTCAATGGTTTGGCAATCGCTGAAAATCCTTCAACGAATCGTCTATAATATCCAGCCAAACCTAAGAAACTACGAATTTCTGGCACAGAAGTAGGTGCTGACCAATTCAACACTGCTTCCACTTTCTTTGGATCAACTGATATACCTTCCTCTGATATGACATGACCCAAAAAGCCAACATTAGTCGACCAAAACTCACACTTACTGAGTTTGGCATACAACTGATGTGTCCTCAACAATTGCAACACCATATGCAAATGTTGAACATGTTCGGCATCACTCCGTGAATAGATCAATATATCATCGATAAAGACAATGACAAATCGATCAAGGTATTCCTGAAACACACGATTCATTAAACTCATAAAGACAGCAGGAGCATTTGTCACTCCAAATGGCATTACCAGAAACTCATAATGCCCATAACGAGTTCTGAATGCTGTCTTCTGTATATCTCCTTCCCTCACACGTATTTGATGATACCCTGACCTCAAGTCAATCTTAGAATATATCCTTGATCCCTGCAACTGATCAAATAAATCATCAATACGGGGAAGAGGATATTTGTTCTTTATGGTTACTTTGTTCAACTGTCTATAATCAATACACAATCTCATTGTCCCATCCTTTTTCTTCACAAATAAAACCGGAGCGCCCCAAGGCGATACACTAGGACGTATGTACCCCTTGTCCAATAAGTCTTGTAATTGAGTTTTCAACTCTTTCAATTCAGTTGGTGCCATCCGATAAGGAGCCCGTGAAATTGCAGAAGTACCAGGTATCAAATCAATACCAAATTCCACTTCTCGACTCGGTGGGAATCCAGGTATCTCATCTGGAAATACATCCGCATATTCTGCAACCACTGGTATCTCCTCCACTTTCTTTTCTAGTTTCTGTTCAGTTACATCAAGGGCATAAATCAAATAACCCGCATGTCCACGTTCTAACAAACGCGACATTCGGATTGCTGATATCAAAGGAATCTTTGCCCTCGATCCCTGGCCATAGAATAACCATTGATTGCCAGTATCAGACTGAAATCTCACTATTTTCTGACTACAATCCACAACAGATTGATATTTACTCAACACATCAATGCCAAGGATACAATCAAAATCTGTCATGCCTAACACAATTAAATCAGCCTGTAGTCCATACTCATTCTCAACCTGAATATCACAATCAGACACACTCTGACAAGTCATCACCGTAGTTCCCATGGGTGTCGAAACATAAAGAGGCATCAACAGTGGAGACGAGCATATATGATACCGATCAATAAATGCTTGTGCAATAAAAGAATGTGATGCACCAGTATCAATCAACAGTAAAGCAGGATAAGTAAACAAAGTACACTTACCCGCTATCACATCATCAGGAGCTGCCTCTGCTTCCTCCCTGTTTAGTGCATACACCTGAGCCTGAGGTGTTCCTGTCCTCTGTCCTCCACCAGACTGTGGTACACCCTGTTGTCTCTGTTGTACTGTAGTCTCTGAAATGGGTCCTCTCCGCTGTTGTCCACCCACTTGAGTACAATCACGGATCACATGTCCGGGTCTCCCACAACGGAAACAAACTACGGGATTCAATTGAGGACAATCTCGTTTCAAATGTGGTCCACCACATTTAAAACATTGCACACCACTGCCACTACTACTACCTTGGAACTGTCCTTTAGATTTGCGATCACTCCCTTTTTGTGATCCAAAACGTTTTCCACTAAACCTAGATGAAGATGCACCACCTCGTGATGATTTAAATGGTTCTCCTCTAGGTCTCATACTGTCAGATGTAGGTGGTTGTGCTTGTCCAACATCCTTGTATACCCCTACAGCAATCTCAGCCATCTCGGCTCTAGTCAACGCTTCTTCATAAGATGTAGGGTTATTGGACATTACCCTATCAAATAATTCAGGCCTCAATCCTTTCACAAACTGTCTAATCTTGGCCTTTGTGTTGACAGCAATATGTGGCACATACCGGAGCAAAGAAGAATAATGCACAGCATAATCAGATACTGTCATTGCTCCCTGTCTCAAATTGGTAAATTCATCCTCTTTCCTCTGCCTTGCAGCAACAGAGAAATAATGTTCCAGAAACTTCGTTCGAAATACATCCCAGTTAACCGTGTGTCCTTGAGCCCTCAACTCAAGTACTGTGGACTTCCACCACAGCATCGCTTTCTTGGCTAACTGGAATTCAGCTAAACGTAACCAAGCAGTCTTGGCACACGGTGCTGACACAAAGATCTGTTCTACACGTTCTAGCCACTCCTCTGCCAGTTCTCCTGATTCAGTCCCCTCAAACCTGGGTGGCTGATAACTCAGAAACTGCGTCAATGTTAATTCTCCAGGCAACAGTACTTGTTCCACTGGTCCTTGTTCAATCGGTGGTGGTGGCACAGGCACCATCCTCACACTAGCATTGCCACTCATGGCATCCCCAACATCCTCATGTGGTACTCTGTCTGTCATAACTGTACTACAAGGATGAACAATAACATTCACAAGTATATAACATGTTAGAATAACATCATATGCCAAAAACTAACATGCTATTACCATTCTCAAAGTGTTTAGGTAACTCCCTAATACACTTCCTCTACCCATGTACACCCCGTTCTCGAACCACTGCTCTGATACCACTAATGTGGGGCCTGATTTACTTAATCCATTATGTATCCAGTTAACATACATATGTGAGTCTGAATTAAGTAATATACCATGCACGGATTAAGAGTTCATACTAGATAAGTTGTTACAGTACCAAATCCTGAGTACAAAAACCAACTAAATATGTTTTCTACATAAACACGACATGTACATAAGCAACCTAATCCAAAAGAACTCCTAGGCAGTGGTTCCCCTCGCAGCGGAAATCATGACTCACGCTCCCCACGTCTATGAGTCCCTACAGAAACATTCACAACGTGAGTATAGATAACAACTATCTCAGTGCAATATCAAAACACAATATCAATATCAATGATAAAGCACAATAAATCATATAACATAACGTGAATGTTCTGTCTCATGCATCCACCAATGCACCATGTCATGACATGTCTCAACACATACCCTATTATCACGAGACTAAAATGATATGCCTATTCAGCTCAATATGTCAGTGGAACCACCTCACATCTTCATATTAGCAGCACATATCATAGTACCGTCCTCAAATGATAATAGCCATAGCATATATCCAAAAACCGGCATATATCGCTATATAGCATAACCGAGCATATACCCAAACCAGGCGTATATCTCTCTGTCACATAACCGAGCATATATCCAAACCAGGCATATATCTCTATGTCACATAGCCGAGCATATATCCAAACCAGGCAAATATCTCAAATGCATAACCGAGCATATACCCAAACCAGGCGTATATCTCACATACATATGATATCCATGAATGTACAAGCATATGATACTACCAATCATATGATAACAACATAAGACAATTCATATGATATCAATCTCATAACATCATCACACAATATCTATACTCCGTACGTCAACACGTACCTGTACTGCGACACAAACGAGATAAAGCAGTTGTCAATAGCTAAGTGCCTCGTTGTCCTGTCCCCTGAGATGATGCTACAACAATGCCAACAATATATCATGTTATCATAGGCATTAAAATCAAATTCTACAAAAATATTTTATTTTTCAATATTTGAGCACTGGCGATCGATCGCCATCAGCACCGATCGATCGCCAAAACTCTCTGCCCCCTCGCGATCGATCGCAACAACTTGGCGATCGATCGCCACATTGCTCTGTTCATCGCGATCGATCGCGACAATTTCACCGATCGATCGCCATCCAATTTCACCGCCTTAAAATGTTACTGTCATCGGCGATCGATCGCTCACTCGCACCGATCGATCGCCGATGCCCAGAAAAGTGAGAGCATGGCGTTTTCAAGCTTATCTTCATGGTTCTTCTCCTCTAATTCATTTTAAACCATGTCAACCTGTCTTGCAATCTCTAGGAACATAATAACATGTTTCTATCATTAAAGAATCCAATTCATAGCATATACACATGTTATGATTCTCCACATAAACATTTCATATGCTATTTCTCATATAGCAACACCAATGACAAAAACAAGTATAAAACCATGATTTTCTTACCAAGATGGTACAATTCCACTTCACACACCTTCCTAGCTCACTTTACAAGTGACTCTCAAGCTCAAACCACAAGGAAGTTGAAAGAGATGGAGAGGAGCTTGGTAGAGATTTGTAGGTGTAAAATGGTGTGTTATGTGATTACACCTCCCTTATCCACTTGATATAGATCATTAGTCCCTTAATTCACTTGCTATCATGCCATTTAGGGATAATTACATGTTAAATAACATGTACATGAAATGAACTCCAAATTCAAATGCAATTCCCATTACAAGTAAATTCACATGCACATGTAATTCCCTTCAAACTCATGTCAAATGCAACTCACATGTACATTTTTAATGCACCTAATGAAAGGCAAAGGCAATTGCCTAAGTGCTTCATATGGCATAATTCAAATCATGAGACACCATGTTTCCTTCCTTATTAGACTTATTTCCATATATGTATTTACTTCATTCTTGGTTCGAACCCCCATTATCATATCGCCAATTGATATAATTACACCATAATCATATCCTACGTGTATACAACAAATCGAGGCATTACAATTGCAAAGCTATATGAATTTTGAATAAGCGAAGCTTTGTAGAAGTTTGTAGGCTTGTTTCTTATCTTCAAAATGCTCCAAAGCATTCATATTTATAGTGTAGGAGGCCCCCTAGGCTCCTACTAGCTGTTGCTACACAAAAGGCTGAAATCACTCCTCAATCGCCTCAGCCATCGCCTCGGGCGATCACCATCGCCGCGCCCCAACGGTCAGCCTAAATCACGCATCGCCTCAGGCGATGTCCCGATCGCCTTAGGCGATCTAAACCAAAATCCAAAGTCGTAGCTTCGGCTGCTCCAAATATTCCATCGCCTCAGGCGAAGTCCTCATCGCCTCAGGCGTTCAATGCATCGCCTTAGGCGATCAACCCATCGCCTCGGGCGAACTCCCCCTGCACGCGAGCCTCGGCGTCGCCTCTGTCGATGCGCGTGGCGATGCCTTCCTGGCAGCCATCGCCTGGGGCTATCCAGCCAGGTTTCGCACACTTGATTTTCTTCATTCAATCCACTTTTTAATCAATTAATATGCACACTAAGTAGACACATTAGCATAACAAACACAAGTTTTGTTGATCATCAAAACTCAAAAATAATCCGGAGATAAATTAAAGCATTAAATACAACCATACGTTTAAGGCTCAACAATCTCCCCCTTTTTTATGATCACAAAACTTGATAAACTTGAATATGTAATATACATGAAATGTGAGTAAACATGACTCCCCCTTAACAACTGCATAGCACATACATGATTACCAAGTAAAGCATTGATAAGTGTCATTTTTACACTTATATTTGCATATATTTCTTGCGATTTTTATAGTGATTCTTGGAAGATTTTATACTTTTGGTTGTGTTTTGTTGTATTTCCAGGAATCCAGTAGAAGTGCAAGAAAATATCGAAAAAACCCCGTTTTATGGACTAGAAGGTGGAACTATGACAGTACGAGGCAATCCGTGGGAAAAGATGTCAAAATGACTTAAAAAATGATAAAAGCTTCAAACGATCGATCGCCTATTTCGAAGAGATCGATCGCCTGAAGACAGTGAGCTCATGGAATTTTCAAGCGATAGGCGATCGATCGCAACAAATCAGGCGATCGATCGCCTCGGGGCAGAACATATAGGCAATCGATCGCCTATCTTGAGAGACCGATCGCCGAGGAGAAAAAGCTGAAGGCGATCGATCGCCTATTTCGAAGAGACCGATCGCGTGCAGAGTCCCAGACTTAAAAAACTTCCTTAATTAAGTTTTGGGCTATTTTTGGTACCAGATTTCTTTGGGCTCATGAGGAGACATATAAATTGGAGTTTTTAGGTCATTAGAAGGGTTCTTTCACCTCTGGATAGGCAGCCACCTCTTGGAAGAGAAGATTCATTCAAGACGATTCAAAGGAACACAGCTAGAGACGGGAACAACGGATCGACGCACGATTCAACATCGAGTGTTTATTAGTATTTTTGAACTTTTGTTTAGTTTTATTTTCGAATTCCAATGTTTATAATGTTGTTAGATATTATAAAACGTTGTTTTTCCGTTAATATGCTAGGCTAAGTTTGTTATCGAGACAAGGGGATCTTGTGTATGAACCCACAGTTTTAATTCTAGTTTTTGATTGAGTTTTTGTTATTTTTGAGTTTATGTTATGCTTTTAATGCTTTTAAAGGATTAGCTACTCTTTGAATGTTGTTAGTTTACAATTGAGATCGAGAGATGATATTGTAAAACGGAACCAATAACATAAACCGTGGATTTCAGACCGAGATCGAGAGATGACGTCAAATATACGAGTGATAGCTATAGATATCTAGTAATCGAAGGCTAGGGGTTTTCATAGAACGTATGCAACATTGAATTGTTAAATAAGTGAACGAGAGTTACTTACTGCAATTCAGTGTTAGGTTTAATATAGCTCGAGAGAGTATATTGGATATAATCGGAAAACTTGTCACCTTAGATGCATTAATTTTAATTAGAACTAGTAGGTAAATTGTGGGGGATTACTCAAGTGAACCGAAGTCTCGATATTTATCTCTACTGATTATTATCTTAATTCTTTGTGGTGTGGTTGAATATTGGAGTTGATTAAATTAGTTTATCTTTCAACCAATTTCGTAGGTTAAATATAGAACGCTAGTTAAATTTGGTAATTACTACTAGTCCTTGTGGGTTCGACAATCCTTACTTCTAGATCATTATACTAAACTTGACACCGTGCACTTGCGGTAGAATCGCTAGAAATAACTGTTTAAAATAAAAGCGATCAAGTTTTTGGCGCCGTTGCCGGGGACTAGTTTAAGTAATATCATAAGAGATTAGTTGACTATAATTTAGCCATTTTTTCTTTTATAATTATTTTTATTACGGTTTATACGATTTCATTACTGTTATTCCTTTGTTGTGTTGAATTTTGCAGGGAGTTGTCTTTGTAGTGCATGCTACGAAGTGACAGACCTATATTAGAGCCACTCGACTTAGAGATTGAACGAACTTGTAGAAGACTTCGGAAAGAAACAAGAGAGATGGCTGAGAATAATCGAGGGAATGGTGAACAACACAATGATGAAGTGCCAATTATAAGGTCCATGATGGACTATGCACAACCATCTTTTCAAGGCACCATGTCTAGCATCACAAGACCAAGGATTCAGGCTAATAACTTCGAGATCAAGCCTGCCATAATTCAGATGATTCAACACTCTGTGCAATTCGGAGGATCGCCTACTGATGATCCTAATGCTCATATCTCCAACTTTTTGGAGATATGCTACACATTCAAGCACAATGGCATCACTGACGACGCCATCAGGTTACGACTCTTTCCCTTTTCATTAAATGATAAAGCTAAGAGCTGGTTGAATTCATTGCCTGCAGGGTCAATCACTACTTGGGAGGGGATGGCTCAAGCCTTCCTATCAAGATACTTTCCCCCTTCCAAGATAGCTAAGATGCGCAATGACATCACCACATTCATGCAACATGATCCGGAGACACTGTATGAAGCTTGGGAGCGCTTCAAGGATCTACTTCGAAGATGCCCACATCATGGCCTTCCGATTTGGCTTTAGGTACAAACATTTTACAATGGGTTATTTTCTGCTAATAGATCCATGATTAATGCAGCAGCAGGAGGTACGATTATGAGAAAATCACCTGAGGAAGCTTACACTCTTGGAAGAGATGGCATCCAACAGTTACCAGTGGCAGTCCGAAAGGAATGTGCCCAAAAGACCGATTGGGATGCATCAAGTTGATGAGGTGACATCAATACAAGCTCAGTTGGAGGCATTGCATAAGAAAATGGATAGCTTGAGCATGACAGCGATGCAAGCTCAAGTAGTCATGTGTGATTTATGTGGAGGCAACCATCAGAGCACGGAATGCCAAGCAGGTAATCCTTTTGTGCAATCTACTGAAAATGCTAACTTTGTAGGAAACATGCCACAACAGGGTAACTCTTACTCCAACATTTATAACCAACCGTGGAGGAATCATCCAAACTTCTCTTGGTCGAACCAAAAGAATGTTTTGAATCCACAACCTCCACCGGGTTATCCATCAAAGCCAAGTATGGAAGAGTTGATGACCAAGTTTATTACATCAACGGAGAATAGAATGCAGAACCAGGATGCATCAATAAAGAACTTGGAGACTCAAGTGGGACAGTTGGCGAATATTTTGTCAGGAAGAATGCAAGGGACCTTACCTAGCGATACCGAGAAAAATCCAAAGGAGCAAGTAAAGGCTATATCATTGAGAAGTGGTAAGCAGACCGGATCACCCACTGAGGAGAAAGAGGAAGTTGAGGACGTACAAATAGAGGAAAGTGAACAGACTGAAGTAGACGTTGAGGAGAAAGGTAAGTCTTCTATCAAGACACCCATCACACCACCAATGCAGGTACAAATCCCACCTCCTTTTCCCGCTGCATTAAAAAGAGCTAAGGTAGATGCAAGTTTTACAAACTTTCTTGAAATTTTTAAGAACTTACATATCAATATACCATTTGCTGATGCTTTACTTCAAATGCCTAGTTATGCTAAGTTTTTGAAGGAAATTAGGAGAGCATGAGACGGTAAGTTTAACAGAGGAGTGTTCAGCGATTGTGCAAAACAAATTGCCTCCTAAGTTAAAAGACCCAGGGAGTTTCTCTATACCCTGCACCATTGGCTCTATTTTATTTACTAAATCTTTGTGTGATTTGGGTGCGAGTATTAATTTAATGCCACTGTCAATTTTCAGGAAGTTGGGATTAGGCGAGCCTAAACCCACTACAGTGTCACTTCAACTGGCGGATAGATCTATCACCTACCCACGAGGACTCATCGAGGATGTACTTGTCAAGGTGGATAAATTCATTTTCCCGGTGGATTTTCTCGTGTTAGATATGGAAGAAGATGCTGAAATGCCCTTGATCTTGGGAAGACCATTCTTAGCCACTGGCAAAGCACTCATAGATGTGCATCAAGGGAAGTTGATCCTCCGTGTAGGGGAGGATCAAGTTACTTTTAATGTTTTTAAAGCTATGAAACACCCTCATGACGAGCATATGTGTTTTAGTATTGACCATGTTGATGTGTTATCTGACAAGGTATTTCGAACAGAATGCAAAGATGCAGTGGAAGCTTATCTCATTAATGATGAGGACATGCTTGAGAGTGAAGAAGAACAAGAGATTGTTGCTCAGATGCGAGCTAACCCTCCTTACATTAGACGTCAAAGCAATAATTTAGGAGAGTTGGGAGAAAGGGACATCAAGCCACAGAAATCTTCCATTGAAGAACCACCTAATCTTGAACTCAAGACCCTACCAACTCACCTCAAGTACGTTTATTTGGGTAATAATAATTCGCTACCAGTAATTGTGTCTTTCATCTCTGACAGGTATTGACGAGGTGAAGCTCCTTAGGATTTTGAGGGAGCACAAGCAAGCTTTTGCATGGAAAGTGGCGGACATAAAAGGAATAAGCCCATCGATGTGCATGCATAAAATTTTGATGGAAGACACTTACAAGCCGTTGGTGCAACCACAACGCCGTTTGAATCCAAAGATGCAAGAAGTAGTCAAGGCGGAAGTGATTAAGCTCTTCGATGCAGGTATTATCTATCCTATCTCAGATAGTGCATGGGTGAGTCCGGTGCAATGTGTACCAAAGAAAGGAGGTATGACTGTTATTACTAATGAAAAGAATGAATTAATACCTACTAGAACAGTCACTGGTTGGAGATTCTGTATTGACTATAGAAAACTTAATGAAGCTACACGTAAGGATCACTTCCCCCTTCCCTTCATTGATCAAATGATAGAGAGATTAGCTGGGTATGATTATTATTGCTTCCTAGATGGGTATTCGGGATATAATCAGATAGCAATTGCACCTGAGGACCAAGAGAAGACCACCTTCACTTGTCCTTATGGTACATTTGCATTTAGGAGAATGCCTTTTGGGTTATGTAATGCACCGGCTACGTTTCAAAGATGCATGATGTCGATATTCCATGACATGGTAGGAATGTTTTTAGAAGTATTCATGGATGATTTTTCTGTGTTTGGAAATTCATTTGATGCATGTCTGCATAATCTTGATCTCGTATTGACAAGGTGTGAGGAGAACAGCTTAGTACTAAACTGGGAGAAGTGTCACTTCATGGTAAAAGAAGGAATAGTCTTGGGCCATAAAATATCCCAAAAGGGTATTGAAGTGGATCGAGCAAAGGTACAAGTGATACAGGAACTACCTCCACCAGTATCAGTGAAGGGAATTCGCAGTTTCTTAGGCCATGCTGGGTTCTATAGACGATTTATAAAGGATTTTTCTCAAATTTTAAAACCTTTATCTCACTTGTTGACTAAAGAAGCATTTGATTTTAATGCTGATTGCTTGCAGGCATTTGAGACACTAAAGGAGAGATTGGTCACAGCACCTATTTTGATAGCACCTGACTGGGATATACCATTTGAGTTGATGTGTGATGCAAGTGACACAGCTGTCGGAGCAGTATTGGGACAAAGAAGGAATAAGGTATTTCATACTATTTAATATGCTAGTAGAACGTTAAATGAGGCACAACAGAACTATGCCACCACTGAGAAAGAACTTCTAGCAGTAGTATTTGCCTTCGATAAATTTCACTCTTATCTTTGTCTATCAAAAGTCATTGTGTACACTGATCACTCGGCACTCAAGTATCTTCTTGCTAAAAAAGACGCTAAACCACGTTTAATCCGATGGATTCTCTTATTGCAAGAATTTGACTTAGAAATTAAGGATAAGAGGGGTGTAGAGAACGTAGTGGCGGATCACTTATCTAGGATTGATTTTGAGATTGAGAAACATGATAATGAAGTGGAAGAGATCAATGAAAAATTCCCCGATGAACAACTCTTTCAAGTTCTTGCCCTACCCTGGTATGCCGATTTTGCAAACTATCTGGTTAGTGGTATCCTCCCACAAATGACATTTTATCAAAAAAAGAAATTCTTATCTGATGTTAAACACTACATGTGTGATATCCCCGAAATGATTAATTGCAACTGGGCATTAATTGTGTTTATATGATTAATTATGATGGTAATTAATTGATTATGTGCTGGATTTACTTATGTGTGGAAATGCATGGTCACATGGAAAGGATGACCCGGGGGTGCATTTCAGGGTGCATGTTGTGCATGTTGGGGAAAATTGCTTTTAGCATGATTTATTTGCCATGGTTAGCAATTAATTGGAAATCATGAGTTTAATTGATATTTGGTGCATTTGGGATTAATGCCTTTAAAAATATCATGTTGGGGTGTTTTATACACCATGGAATTGTGGGATGCATTTTAATTATTTAACCCACTTTATTACCCCCAAACCCCCACCATACATTTCACTATCACTTTTCAACTTTCCCAAATAACACCTCCCAAACCCTTCCCTTGTTCATTTTTCGAGTTGGTGCTCAAGGGTGGAGAGAAACCCTTCCAAAAATCTTGTTTTGTGGAGTTTATTGGGAGATTTGAGATCCCCAAGAGGTATGGATACCTCATTGTTGGTTTTGAAGTATTTTATTTGAGTTTGAAATGGTTTGAAGGGTTTTGAAATGGGTTTGTGTGAGTTGGTGTTATTTTTGGGTGAGTGTTAGATTTATGGTTGTATGATGTTGTTTATTGAAGATTTGTAGAGTTTTGGTATGATTGATGTTTGAATATTTGAGGTGGTTTGACTTTGGGAAGGAGAAGGGTGAATGGTGCCCGAAAATCGCATGTACAGGACTCGGCGATCGATCGGCGCCACCAGCGATCGATCACGAGTTGCAGGGCTGAAGGCAGTGGACTTCAGCGATCGATCGCGAGTTTGGCGCGATCGATCGGCGAGGTCGCGATCGATCGGCGCAAACTCGGCGATCGATCGCGAGTTGAGAAATTTTGTTGGGCGAGGCAGTGTGGTCTCGCGATCGATCGGGGCTATATGGCGATCGATCGCGAGACACCAAAATTGATGTTTTTGGATTTTTTTTGTGGGATTTTTGGTATTGGACTATTATTGGGTTCTAATATTGATTTGTGTGAATGTGTAGAACCATCCCAGGTGGCGACACAGCCAAGGAATTGAAGTCCTACCACATCCTACATTTTGAAAAGGTACGTAGAGGACGTACGGGCACCCAACGGTACATGTATCTAATATACTCATTGTTTATGCATTGTGGATGCGAGTATATATGTGATTATGCATTGTGGATGCAAATACATGTTGAATTATGCATGATGATTGTAGATGCATATGATTATTGGTGCACATCCCATGAGTCGTGGTCATCCCTTGATGATTTTAATGCTTGCCGCTATTTGTTTTGGTTCCGCTAAATGTGAAGCGAGGGGTTGGAGCGCCGCATGTCACATTTGAGCGTGGTTATCATATAGGGCGAGGAAAGGATATTTGCCGCTCAATGTGAGGCGAGGGGTGGGAGTACCGCTTGTCCATTGAAGCGAGGTTATTCTATGCCGCCTATATGTAAATAAGCGAGGGGCATTAAAATACATTGTGATGGACAGACTAGGGATTGGTGACTGGTATTTGGTTTTGATGAGATGGTATTGTGTCATGACATGTCTAGACCATTAAAAATAATCTATTGATTATACTCATGAGTTATGGTACAGGGACAACCAAACTGGAAGCGTTTTGAAATGCATGGGAAAACAGGAAGTGTTTTAATTGTGTTTTATGCATTTACGCTTTATATTCATATTGTGTTGAATATGAATGATATTATTGCTCATGTTTGGGGGTTGTCCTTGTAGGTACTTTTGGCATGATAGAAGGGCTAAGCGGGTTGAGGTGGTGAGCTTGTGGAGAATTCTTTTGAGGCAGGAAGGACAGGATTAATTTTGTATAGTATCTACTCTAGGAGTAGTGTAAAGCTATAATTGATAACATTCATTTGATCTGGGAATGTAACTAATCCAGGGATAGTCCTTATTATTTTGGCATGTAATTCTTAAAGCTCATAGACTCAACACGATTAATTCACTCTGATCATTTATATTAGCTCTAATTATGCCTTTAATTCACACTTAAGGATTAGGGTCCTTACATTAGTGGTATCAGAGCAGTGGTTAGCTCTTTGGGGCTGTTGAGGGTCTGGAACATGCTGATAGGGATGAGTAGCACATATTTATGCATGATAGTAGCTAGTGTTGTGTGACACAACTATTTTGCTTATGTGCATTTGTAACATGTGATCATAGTGAAACGATTATATGTCATGACATCTATAGAATCATAATATAACCTGTCGATTATGATTGTGAGTTGTGACACAGGGACAACCAAGTGGAGCATATTGAAATGCATTGGGATACAGGAAGTACTTTTTACTCATAATTTATGCATTACTCATTATAATCATATTGTGGGGAATATGGATTATCGTATGCTCATGGTTTGGGATTGTTCCTGTAGGGACACTATGACGTGGAAAGGCTAAGGCCATGGTTGAAAGGCACGAAACGGTAACCTGCATTTTATATACATCCTGGAATTATGCATTGTGGTTGCATGTATACATGTAGTGATGATTTTAATGCTTTGCCGCCAAATGTTGAAGCGAGGGGTGGGAGTACCGCATGTCGCATTTGAGCGAGGTGCATTAAAATACACTCATGATGATGTATGTTGGTATATGGATTATGCTTTGTGATGCAGGTATGGATGTTAATCCCGGAGTGTTAAAAACCCGTAAAGTTGCTTTACGTGGCAATTTGGAGTTTAATCGAGGTGTTGGGCCTTCTGAGCTCATTTATTAGTGTGGTTGGGATTGTTGGATCCCGAGGTTGAGATTGTATTCTCATTACGGTGTAAAACCTAAGAGTTGGGTTGTTGAAGTGTTTCGGAATCTCGGGTGCTTTGTGTGGGCACCGGTAGGGGGTTTTGGAGTTAGAGAGAGAATTTTTGGAAACAGATGATTTTTAACGAATCATGATGTATTTGTGGGACTATTAGTATTTCGGGGTATTTTTGCTATAAATACCAGTTGAACCCGAGATTTTAATTATCGGAGCCATTTTTCCCCACATTTTCCCGTCACTCTCTCTCTCCCCCGCGTACGCCATTCCCGATCTGTTTCGACCCCCGCCACTTCAAGCGCCGCGCCCGCCGCCGTCCGGCCGCCGTTCGGCGCGTCCGACCCGCCGCCGGCTTCGTCTCGTCCATGCGCTCCTTCCCGTACCATCAATTCGAAGTTTGGTCACGATTTGAGCTCGGATTTCTGCAGAAAGCGCTAGGGTTCGAAACTGGATTTTGTCCGATTTTGGGGCTCGATTTTGGTACGATTTTGGGGCTTTCTTTTAGGTGTTTTTGGGGCGTTTTTATGGTGTTGTTGGGTCGATCATTTCAGACTTTAAAGTTCAAAAAAAATTGTTGCTTATGGTTCGAATTTGGATGCTGTTTACGTGGGGTTTTTGCTCGAAATTTGGGGTTTTGGCTTGGGGATGATGATTCATGTTGTTGATTGATTAATTCATGTTTTAGATGAATTATGGTGATTATTTGGGTTTGATTTGTGTTGTTAGGGTTCGAAATTTAGGGGTGGTTCTTGAGCAATTTTCGATATTGTCTCATTCGATTTCCCTCCCTGTATATGCCCTGCCCCGGGTCTTTTAAATGGTAAATTGTCGTGGGTTGACAATATTTTGAGGGTTATGGGTGTGCTTGAGCATGGGTTGCATGTTCGTAAATAATTGTGAATTATTTATCGTGTTAGCACATCGTTCCTCGGGGCATGGAACTCGAACAAGGTTTAGCTCGAACTTCGGAGATTTAAGGTACGTATTGACGTACGAGCATAGCCCTTTAATATAATTGCAATTGTTGAGTGCTTGGTACACTGTATTGCAATGAATGTGTGTGAATTGCATGGTTTATTGTGGAAATGCATGACACATGATATTAGTAATAAACGGAGATTGAAATGCATGGTTTATTGTACTTTCTTCAAATGCTTATATATGCATTGAGAATTGCATGGTGCCGCTTTTGGAGCGAGCAGTGATTTGGATGTTGTCGCCTGTGAGCGAACATCGATTATGACGCCGCTGCCATCGAGCATGCGTGGAATTGGAATGCCACTATTGTAGAGTGAGCAATGAAATGGAGATATGAAACCATAAGTGAGGAACACGGATTGTTTATAATCATTGTTTTAATGATTTGATGTTATTATTTATGACATTGGTATATGGCTCATAGAATTGTTAATCAATGTAATGATTAACTGGCATTTGGGAATCTGATGGTTTCAGTGTTTTGAGAACAGGGACAGTACAGGAAACCCCGGATGAGGATGATGCCATCCAGGGAGTATATTTGTATTTCATAGCATTTACATTGTTGTAAATTATGAATTATATTGTTATGGTTACTGGATTGGGATATTGGTAAGCTCACCCCGTGTGGGGACTGTCTCTGTTGGGGCAGGTGAACAGGTACATCGATGGCTTTGGAGTTGAGCTCGAGCTGTTGATTGGATGTACTCCCAGGATCGTGGTACCAGGGCTTGATGGAGCACGGTATCGTATAGAGTACATATATACACCTGAGGATTATATACATATTCATGATGCTCGCATGTGAGCACGATTATACTTGTATATGGGTTGTATATAAAGGCATGAGCCTTTCTCTCTTTCATTCTATGTTGCATGCAATTAAGGGTAGAATTGCTAATGATATGAGAGTCGATGGTGTATTATGTGGGGGTTGAAACCCACTTTTGTCGTCTTGTGTGTGGTGTCTTCCCTGGCTGGGAATTTACTTGATATTGCTGCATTCTGATGAGTATTATGTTTTCCCTGGCCGGGAATTATGTTATGTGTTGTGCTTTTATTTCGGGATAGCTCAATTTACGGGGAGACTCTGCCCAATTTTTTTATAAAAGTCCACAATGTAAAAAGTGGCAAAATGGGGTTGGTAATGGGCAACTCTATGAGTCTATATGTTAGTAGAGATGATCTTATAACGTTGAATATTAAAGGAATTTTGTAAGCATCATCTGAGTTTCCCGATTGGTTTGTATAGAAGCATGTGCCACACATAGTGGTTAATACACTAATCAAGGGTTAAGGGCTAGGGGTCCTTACAACATGTGGGAGGAACCATTGTTGTTCAAAGTTTGTGCAGATAACATGATCAGGAGGTGTGTTCCAGAGGAGGAGATGTCATCTATATTGAGCCATTGTCATGATCGCGAGGTAGGGGGACACATGGGTCAAACCAAAACTGCTGCCAATGTACTGGAATCTGGATATTTTGGCCTACATTATTTAAAGATGCATACAGGTATGTTTTAGCTTGTGATAGATGTCAACGAACTGGTAACATTTCTAGGAGACAGGAGATGCCTTTGAACAATATTCTTGAATGTGAATTGTTTGATGTTTGGGGCATCGATTTTATGGGACCATTTCCAGTTTCATGTTCACACTACTATATACTAGTTGCGGTCGATTATGTGTCAAAGTGGGTTGAGGCTGCAGCTTCTCGCACTAATGATGCTAGAGTGGTGGTGCAGTTTTTGAAAAAAACATATTTTTACTCGATTTGGCACCCCTCGGGCAATCATTAGTGACGGTGGGTCACATTTTTGCAACAAACGTTTTTGACAAACTCTTAAGCAAATATGGAGTCACCCACAAAGTTGCAACACCTTACCATCCACAAACTTGTGGGCAAGTGGAAGTGTTGAATAGGGAAGTAAAACGCATTTTAGAAAAAAAACTGTCAATACTTCTCGAAAAGACTGGTCCTTACGGTTAGATGATGCTTTATGGGCATATAGAACTGCATATAAAACACATATTGGCACAACACCATACAGGTTGGTTTTTGGAAAAGCATGTCATCTTCCGGTTGAACTGGAACACAAAGCATATTGGGCAATAAAGAATCTAAACTTCGACTTAACTGCTGCAGGTGATCACCGTCTCCTCCAAGTGAATGAAATGGAAGAGTTCCGGAACCAATCATACGAGAATTCCAAGATCTATAAAGAAAAGACAAAAAAATGGCATGACGCAAGGATCAGTCAACGTGATTTCAAGGAAGAAGATATGGTGTTATTATTTAACTCCAAATTACGGCTGTTTCCAGGCAAGCTTAAATCTCGTTGGTCCGGACCATTCCGTATTTCCAAGGTATTTCCCTCGGGTGCAATCGAGCTTTATGATCCAACCAAGGGAACGTTCACAGTGAATGCACAGCGATTGAAGCACTACCACGGGCATGATTTCAGTATACCGGAGTGCACCACTGTCCATTTTGTTGAATGAAGCGACAGACGCCAGAAGTCCAGCTTGGGACTATAAATCAAGAACTAATTTTTCTTCCTTCTCCTTCGTTTTTGAATTTAGTAAATAGTTTCTTGACTTTGGGTTGATTTTAGTTTTTTTTTAAAGTTTTTAGAAAATGACTTTCAAAAAAAAAAAAATGCTACTGGAGGTAGGCGATCGATCGCTTAACATGAGGCGATCGATCGCCTGGAGCTTCAACTTTTCAAAAATGCTACTGGAGGTAGGCGATCGATCGCTTAACATGAGGTGATCAATCGCCTTGAGCATCAAATTTTCACCAAATGCTACTGGAGGTAGGCGATCGATCGCCTATTTTGAGGCGATCGATCGCCTAAACGCAAAATTTTTTAAAAAAATGCTACTAGACACAGGCGATCGATCGCCTATCATGAGGCGATCGATCGCCTATCGCGAATTTTGGTTTTTAAAATGCATCAGAATCATTCACTCAGCATTTTTCACCACACCTCTTCCTCTCCAATCCCTAATCCCTAAATCCCCAAATCCTCAAATCCCCAATTTCCTTCCCAATCTCTTTTCAATTCTTAATATAATAACAAATTCCTTTCATCTCCACTCCTATTGGCTAAGTTGTGCACATTTCTTCTACATATTACAAGCTCGGGTGGACATTCAAGCACCAAGGGGAGATTACTCCAAGCCAAGGACCACACTCCATCAAAGTTTCGAAATTTAGAGGTAATTTGGCTTGAGATTTCAGGGTCATGCTCAGTTACTAGATATTTGGTGAAAGTGGGAAAGGATTTGAATTCGTTGTTGGTAGGAAAGTTAATTTGGAGATTGGTGTTAGAAGCTTGCTAGTATTGATATTGTTGAGGCTTGGTGGTGCTTAGTAACATCTTGGAAGTGGTGTGAGGCAAGTTGGAATTTGTAGGAATTTATTGAGGCATTGCTTGTTCGTTTTGATATATCTCATAGCATGGCACCTACAAAGAAGCCAAGACGAGGGGCTTCCTCTTCAGCCCCCACCCCGACTTATGACACGACTCGTTTTGCCAATCATGCCGCATCGGAATTCTACGAAAAATGGCATGCTAGGCCGTTGGTAAGGGAGAGGGGAATGGAAATGGACACACCCGATTCGTCCATCCTCCGAGAGGCGGAGCACCGCGGATGGTTGCGCTTTGTGTCACCCCCTTGCAATGTCGTCATCCCCTTAGTCAAGGAGTTCTATGCCAACTTTAAAGTCGAAGTGAACGGACCGTATCTGACTATTCGGCGGAAGCAGTTTCTTTTTCTTAGTGAACGCATCAATCGCATATATGAGATGCCGGACATAAGAGACGATGAATACTCGGCTTATTTGCATCACCACCTTGACTACAATGAGGTGGTTGAGACCATCTGTGGGGAAGGGGCAGAATGGATACTAAATTCGGAGGGGCAGATCCGACATTGCAAGAAAACTCATTTGAAACCAGAGGCAGACATCTGGTTTACATTTATCTCCCATCGAGTCCTTCCATCTACTCACACTGACGTGGTTACTAAGGAGCGAGCGGTGTTAGTTTTCGCTATCATGACACGCCGCTCGGTGGATATTGGGAGCATCATATACTCCTCAATGAAGTTAGCGGTGGAAGGCTCTACCACGATTGGTCTACCCTTTCCGTCTTTAGTCACTGAGCTGTGCCGCCAGGAACAAGTACCTTGGGAGGCTTATGAGGAAACAAGTGTGCCATTTATGCCACTTCGCCTTCCTAGACCACCATCGAAGCCCGAGTCTGCACCAGGGCCTTCCACTGATCCGGAACAGCCCCAGTCTTCACATCGACGAGCTCCTCGTGGCCATTCTCCAATAGCTCATCCTACCACCAATGCTCAAAGATTTCAATCTTTAGAGGATGAGCTTAGGGCCCTCAAATTGCAACAGCGATTGGTGCGTGATGGGCAACGAGAGCTCCGGCGCAATCAAGAGGAGATGTTGCACAATCAAGATAACATGCGCTGGAGCTTCGTGAGTTTCTGCGTTTTTCATACGACTGGCACACAGTCGCAGCCCAGGCCCATTCCGACTTGGCGTTTCCACTGCCACCCACGCTCCAGCCATACCCGCCACCCTCTGATGACGACGACGATGATGATGGCGCTGCCGATGCAGATGTGGGTGACGACCACTGACGGTTGTCACCACAGGTATTACGTTGTCCTATTATTTCTTCCTGTTCACTACATTGAGGACAATGTATTACTTAAGTTTGGGGGAATAATTGATTAACTATCATATGATATTGTGGAGATGGGAATTTTGTTTTTGCTTTTGTTTGAGGTGTGAATGGTGTTTGTGCTGAGTTGAATATGTTTAATTGTGCGTCTGAACATGTCTACTGCTGTGGAATCTATGATTTTAGCTTAATATTGATGAGTCCGATGAAGAGCGTGGAAAGTTGTTTTTAGTGTAATTGGATTAAAGTAGTGACTCCATGCTATGATGATATTAGTTTACTCTACTTATGACTTGAATCTTGATGATTGTAAGCATGTTGTGAATATTTTGAGTCGAGTTGACATGTTGAAAATGAGGAATAAATTGAGAACATTGAGTCATGAACTTGTTGATTACTTTTGAAGTAGGGATGATATGTGTGAACTTGATGACATGTCTTGAGCATCTTAGAGTAATCATAGAACCTATTTGATGATGGCACTTTGAGGCGAAATTTTTATAATTATGAACTAGACTTGGATATGATTTAGGCAATCTTTGGAACGTTTGAGCCTTTCAAGCCTACCTTATTTATATCTTTCCCTAGTGTCCAACTTTGAACTTGATTGAATAAGAATGGAAATTAGCCACCATTCGACATTCTTGGCAAACTCATTATACTTACCCTTAATTGAGCGTAAATGAAAAAGTCATCCTTACCCTAAGGGAGTATAATGAATATCATTCGATGCACGTAAATTGTTATATCCTGATGAGCTTATTGAAAAATATTGATGAATGAGAAGAAAAAAGATAGACAAAGAGCCTTGAAAAGAAAAAAATAAACACATAAGACCCAAAGTGGCCAAGGCTATAAAAGAAAAAGAAGAGAAGCTCGATGTGTGCGAACATTTGAATTTTAAAAGATTATACTCTCTTCTTTGCGCTTATCCTATCTTTTCTTTGTACCCGACACCAAAAGGCCTAACATTATAAGCTTTAAAAGTCCTTTTGATCCAAGTCTAGGAATTGATTACATTAGTGGAGAAGTGCTTGAAAACTAGGTATATGAGATTCTCGATGAAAAATCTTGGTTGTTATTGATTAACACTGTTTTGATCTATGATAATTGTATGATACTTGGGATTGACAACAGCACACACACACGTTCCGAATTTGAAACTGTTATTTGACTTAAAGAGAAAACACATTGTGTCCAACAATTTGAAGGATTCTTTGTTGTAGTATGAGTAAAAGTTCTGAGATAAACATACGAGCACGAAATGATCCATGTCACTTATCTGTTGTGAATTCACTGTTTTTGATTTTATTCTTGCTCGAGGACGATCAAGAGCTAAGTTTGGGGGAGTTGATAAGTGTCATTTTTACACTTATATTTGCATATATTTCTTGCGATTTTTATAGTGATTCTTGGAAGATTTTATACTTTTGGTTGTGTTTTGTTGTATTTCCAGGAATCCAGTAGAAGTGCAAGAAATACCGGAAAAACCCCGTTTTATGGACTAGAAGGTGGAACTATGACAGTACGAGGCAATCCGTGGGAAAAGATGTCAAAATGACTTAAAAAATGATAAAAGCTTCAGGCGATCGATCGCCTATTTCGAAGAGATCGATCGCCTGAAGGCAGTGAGCTCGTGGAATTTTCAAGCGATAGGCGATCGATCGCAACAAATCAGGCGATCGATCGCCTCGGGGCAGAACATATAGGCGATCGATCGCCTATCTTGAGAGACCGATCGCCGAGGAGAAAAAGCCGAAGGCAATCGATCGCCTATTTCGAAAGACTGATCGCGTGCAGAGTCCCAGACTTAAAAAACTTCCTTAATTAAGTTTTGGGCTATTTTTGGTACCAGATTTCTTTGGGCTCGTGAGGAGACATATAAATTGGAGTTTTTAGGTCATTAGAAGGGTTCTTTCACCTCTGGATAGGCAGCCACCTCTTGGAAGAGAAGATTCATTCAAGACGATTCAAAGGAACGCAGCTAGAGACGGGAACAACGGATCGACGCACGATTCAACATCGAGTGTTTATTAGTATTTCTGAACTTTTGTTTAGTTTTATTTTCGAATTCCAATGTTTATAATGTTGTTAGATATTATAAGGCGTTGTTTTTCCTTTAATATGCTAGGCTAAGTTTGTTATCTAGTAATCGAAGGCTAGGGGTTTTCATAGAACGTATGCAACATTGAATTGTTAAATAAGTGAACGAGAGTTACTTACTGCAATTCAGTGTTAGGTTTAATATAGCTCGAGAGAGTATATTGGATATAATCGGAAAACTTGTCACCTTAGATGCATTAATTTTAATTAGAACTAGTAGGTAAATTGTGGGGGATTAAATTGTGGGGGATTACTCAAGTGAACCGAAGTCTCGATATTTATCTCTACTGATTATTATCTTAATTCTTTGTGGTGTGGTTGAATATTGTAGTTGATTAAATTAGTTTATCTTTCAACCAATTTCGTAGGTTAAATATAGAACGCTAGTTAAATTTGGTAATTACTACTAGTCCTCGTGGGTTCGATAATCCTTACTTCTAGATCATTATACTAAACTTGACACCGTGCACTTGCGGTAGAATCGCTAGAAATAACTGTTTAAAATAAAAGCGATCAAGCATAAAGCAAACAACTCTCCCCCTTAAACCATGCATACACAAGCTCTCCTCCTCAAACTATGCATGTATTAAACTTCAAGTTTATCACAAAACTCTCCCCCTTTTTGTGATAATCAAAAAGTACAAAATTTAAATAAACATAGCATAAGTATATGTTGACACATAGCCATATTTTAACAATTTTACCCATGTTCCTCATCAAGCATGTAATAATCATAACAAGCATAAGATTAAATCATTTAGAGGAACAACAAACATGTTTTTAAGGCAAGCAACAATGAATTCTAAACATTGCAAAGTGTGCATATATTCTACCAAGAGTTCATGCACTCAAGCCCAATAAACATTAGAATTCTCAAACCAACATTTGATAAATTTATTAAGATAGTATTATATCAAATATAAAGCATCTAAACACTTATGGCATGATTTAATCACATAATTCCACATTTTCACATAGCATATTCAAATTTAAATTCAAGATACTTACTATAAAAGGTTAAGCATACATCATGCAACAAACCAATTTATATATGCATATGCTAAGGGGTTATGCATTTTACTACCAATGAATATTAAGCTTCATTATTTATTGGTCACAATTAATTTGTGCCAATGAAATTTTGAATCGCTCTTTTAAAATGTATAAAATAATTTTACCTTCGATGACAAGAGTGCGTTCTTGTCATTGGTCATATACCTCGCGCATCTTCTATAGTGGTGAATGAGATAGTTTCCTCCTTTGAGTTGCTTGTGCCTTCATCCTCCATCCCATTGTTGTCCCTACAAACAAATTAACAATAGGAGGATCTTTGGTACCCATTTGATTTTTGGGTCCTTGAGGGTTAGCTTTCATTGGCACCTTTGGAATCCATTTCCACCTTTTGTTAGGTTGGTATTAGATTTTGGCAAACCTACACTTATTCTTAGTATGATCATTTTTACAACAATAGTTACAAGTAGGAGAATCATGCTTGGCTTTAGCCAACAAGCTTGAAAATGTTTTAGATTTGCTTGAGAAGCCTAGCCCGGCTTTATCAAAGTTACAACGTTGCAAGCCAAGCAATTCATTCATCTTTAAACTACTTTCACTAAATTTGCAAAAAGATTTCTTTAAAGAATTCAACTCATTTTTCAATAAATTATTTTCTTCATCTTTCTTGGCTACCTCAAGTTTGAGTAATTTGTTACTCATCTTGGTTTTGCCAAGAACATCAATAAGCTCATGATAAGAATCTAGTAATTCATCAAATGATGGTACCTCATCGTCGCTTTCATATTCTTCGTCATTTGCGTCATTTTTGGCCATGAGACAAAGGCTAGTTCCTTCTTCATCGGAGTCACTATCACTCCATGTGGCTATAAGGGCTTTCTTCTTCCCTTTGTCCTCATTTTTCTTCCTATGACATTTATTAGCATAATGACCTTTATCTTGACAATTATAACAAGTCACCTCTTGTTTTGAATCATGTTTGGTAGCACCGGAGGCCTTTGACTTGGTGTGTTTGTTGAAGAATTTCTTGAACTTTCTAGTGAACAAGATCATCTCATCATCATCATCTTCTTCTCCATCATCGGATTGATCTTTCCTCCCGACCAAGGCTATTCCCTTTCTTATGGATCTCTCATCCTCCTTTATTCCCTTCCTTGTTGACACTTCAAGCTCATGGGTCACCAATGTACCATGAAGTTCATCAAGATCATAAGATGCATTTTCTCCTTTGTTGGATTCGATGATGGCCGTTCTCTTTGCATCTCATTCCTTTGGCAAGGCTCTTAGAGCTCTTCTCCATATTTTCTTTGGAGGATACTTCTCTCCAAGTTGGCAAGCTCGTTTATGATTTGGGTGAGCCTTCTAAACATCGAGTCAACCTCTTCTCCGGACTCCATCTCAAATGTCTCATACTTGAGTTGTAATAGATTTATCTTTGTCTCCTTCACTTGATTTGTGCCCTCATGACAAATTTACAATTTGTCCCATATTTCCTTTGCGGTTGAGCACATCGAGATCCGGTTGTACTCCTTCATATCTAAAGCACAATGTAAAATATTAATCGCTTTAGCATTTTGCGAAATTAAAATCATATTCGCTCTTGTAAAATCGTCCATTTCTTTGGGAATACTTATTCCCCCAACTTCATTTAAAGAATATGTGGACCTTTCACAATAATCTTCCATAGGTCATAATCTACGGATTAGATGTATAGAGAAATTCTATTTTTCCAATATCCGTAGTTATCACCCGTGAAGAGCGGAGGGCGATTTGTCGATTGACCTTGAGCAAACTCATTTGCTAGATTAGCCATAAATTTTTGATTTAAAAACAAAAAATCAAATGGCTCTGATACCACTTGTTGGAACCGAAGAGGGGGGGTGAATGAGGTTCCTTGGCTACTTTAGCTTTTTAAAATGAGTTTGCAAAAATAAAAGAGTTTGCGCTTGCGGAAGGCTTAAGTCAATCGATAAATAAATAAAAAGAATAAGTAAATAAATAAATAAATGCGTAATGTAATAATGCGGTAAATGACAAGGATATTTGTTATAGAAGTTCGGCGATGAATCGCCTACGTCTCCTCTAACCGAGGTTCCACTAGAATGAATGATCTTGGCCTTGAGGGCTCCAAGTTAGCCACAATACAACTCTTCCCGAGTACACAAAGCTCTTCACGAGCACAGCACTCTTCATGAGTCTTCTTGGCCTTAAGGGCTCCAAGGATAGCCACACACAACTCTTCCCGAGTTACCAACACTCTTCACGAGTCTTCTTGGCCTTAAGGGCTCCAGGATAGCCACAACACATGCACCAACTTTACTTGTTGATGACTTTACAATTTCCAACTTGCTTTGGTGTTGGAGGACCTTACAACAACTCAACAAACACCTTCACGGTGTACCAACACGAAGAAAACAAGACACACACAAAATAAAAGAATCACAAACTCCAATACAACAACAATGTATGGAGATTGCAAAGCTATATGAATTTTGAATAAGCAAAGCTTTGTAGAAGTTTGTAGGCTTGTTTCTTATCTTCAAAATTCTCCAAAGCATTCATATTTATAGTGTAGGAGGCCCCCTAGGCTCCTACTAACCGTTGCTACACAAAAGGCTGAAATCACTCCTCGATCACCTCAGCCATCGCCTCGGGCGATAACTATCGCCGCGCCCCAACGGTCAGCATAAATCACGCATCGCCTCAGGCGATCTAAACCAAAATCCAAAGTCGTAGCCTCAGCTGCTCCAAATATTCCATCGCCTTAGGCGAAGTCCTCATCGCCTCAGGCTTTCAATGCATCGCCTCAGGCGATCAGCCCATCGCCTCAGGCGAACTCCCCTGAACGTGAGCCTCGGCGTCGCCTCTGTCGATGCGCGTGGCGATGCCTTCCTGGCAGCCATCGCATGGGGCGATCCAGCCCAGGTTTTGCACACTTGATTTTCTTCATTCAATCCACTTTTTAATCAATTAATCTGCAAACTAAGTAGACACATTAGCATAACAAACACAAGTTTTGTTGATCATCAAAACTCAAAAATAATCCGGAGATAAATTAAAGCATTAAACACAACCATGCATTTAAGGCTCAACAAAACATATGTGAAATTTATAGTAAGTTGCTGTAATTTGAAGTCTGCAGATTTTAACAGCACACACATCAACTTGTGTAGACTTTTTTACTTACTTAGAATTCAAACTTGTAAATGGTTCCTCTAATAACAGTTATAGATAATTACGATTTCTTTCTGTGGTTAAAATTTGAGTCACGTTAGATATGCTCATTTTACTAAGGAGTGCCAGAATTGACTCTGCATGTACTGTAAGTGCACATGCATTGTAGAAATCCAAACTTTTGACAAAGTTTTCTTTGGAATTTGTTGTTGGTCTTCAAATAAAACTTGTAGATCTTTTAATTTTATTGAATTTGAAAAAAGAGAGGACTTAATTTGGACTCATTTGCAATTAATTATGAATTTTATACTTTAAGTGCTCAATCTGTGTCCTGCATGTGGGCGAAGTTACCCATGCAGTGTGTTCTTCAGGTTCCTGAGCATTTTTGGCTAGGAAGTCTGGAAAATATCTAAAAACAAGAATTTTAGTACTTTGCGTTGGCTGTCTTCTGCCACTAGAATCACGCAATTTTAATTTAAAATGAAAAAGTTATGATGAATTTACAAAATCCGCTCAGGCTGGAAGATAGATTTTTAAAGTCTACGCTTTTAGTGTTTAAACTACTTTTAGATTAAGGAACCAGCTTGACACCATCACATAAGAAATGAAGTCCTTCGAGTTTTTGAACTTTTGGGCACTTAAATTGAGTCATTTGGATGTCATATGGATTTATTATGATTTTTATACGAAAATGGGTTAGCTAAAAATTTAAGAAAATCGATAAGGGTCATATTAGGAAGTTAGATTTGATTCAATGCACTATTTGAAACACTTAGTGTCATTTTAGAATTTACACGACCAGATTAACAGATTCCGAGGTTGACTCGAGGAGTACTCGGTAGATTAGCTTTGGTTCAGGTACGTAGAAATGAGTTTTATCATGACGTCTGACGAATACGTGTAATGATGTTATTGTATGATTTTACATGTCATTAATTGATTTATAATTGTCACTATGTGATTCTTATGAGACTATATGACATGTTGAGATACATTGTAGTACAAGAATGTGAATTACATGATATGTATTGATTTTCACATGAGATTGCATGGCATATTGATTTGCATATGTCATATTATGCATAGATGATTCATTGGCATATCATATTGATCTATCCATTTCTTTGATATCCTTGATGAACTGAGTTGATTTACTCTGAGTCTGGGGACGACGGGCACGGCGATGACAGTCAGTGTAGGTAGCGACTGTAGTCATGCGTGTTGCGATCGGACCTAGACACGAGGCATAAGGAGCACAACACAGTATGATTCTCCTAGCGCAAAGTGTGTGTGATGTTACCCTCTGCTCGAGCTGATATTGATTGATGATACTTTCCTTTGGACTCCGATATTGGTATCTTGAGATTCAATTCTTTATACCCATTCATACATCGCATTCATACATGGTATACATTGCATGATACTTTGTCATTCTTGACATGATTTATTTATTTATCGTACTGGGTTCTGACCCCCTTCGCGGGGGCTGTCATGTCTTTGTTGTATGTGCATGACATGTGGTACATGTGGACGTACTGCGGATGCTCGATATGAAGCATCGATGAATACCGGAGCTCCTTGAGAGAGAGAGAGCTCAGGTTCATGTTTTATGTTTTGAGTCCCAGTAATTGTTAGAGTACGTTTTAATTTCATTTTAAACTACCGGGGCATGCCCCGAGTATATGTATTTTAAGTATTCTATTACTGGTTGGTTATATACTTGCATATGTGATGAGTAACATGTTGAATTGGGAAACTGGAAGTTCATATTTTCAGTATCATTATACATGTATCATCTAAAAGTGGAAAATTTTTAGGGCCATTTGACAGGACATTTGAAATAAATACTTCGCTGTTTACGCAAATTAATCATTATGTGTTAATTAGACATCCGATTAGGAACGGCTCCTCACACATTCAAAGAGGAAAAACGAAGTGGGAAAAAGAAGGGAGTGAACGGTGAGAGGATAGAAGGAAGAGAGTGAAAAAATGGTTGAACACCGAGTCTACTTGATATTTATAGTATCAAGGCTCCAAAAATCTGAATCTCAAATACTAGTACCCAAACACTAAAATAAGTGGTAATTAAATTATCTCCAACTCGCTCAAATACATCACAAATCTCAGCCCAAAAACTCTCAACCTCGAAATCCCATTACCAATAAGATTCTAAGGTTCAACACATCTCGATCATAAAATCTCGAACATTGAATCCAACGAATCGACACCGGGTAATAATCCCCTAGAAACTCAACTCCCCACAATTATTCCATAAGTAATATTCAACACCAATAATTCCCTCTTTATTACACATTAATTCCATTTAATTAAGGTAATTAAGTTCCTAACATCACAATAGTCATCAACAATAATACAAACTTTCCCATTTCTAATTTGTACTCGGATAAATAAATTTCCCATTTCCAATTTCTGCTCGGATAAATATTTGAATTCTTCTTGCATAGATAGATAATATCTCCTTTTGAATGGTTGGAGATGTATAAGAAGCATTTTGGGGAGCATTTTCTAGAACAAATGAAACAACCTCATCATTGTAGGAAGTTGTGTGTTTCAAAATCTCTAAAAAAATTAACAAGATTATGTGAACCAGAGCATTCATTATGACCCATAAATGCAATACCTTGAAATGCACACAATTTGACGACATCAAATGAAACTTTGACCTAAGCTGATTCTTTGCAATTAACTTCGAGGATTGTTTATCAATAATCGTGTTCATATGTTGTTATGAATTCATCATATCATGGCAATTCTTTACAGATATTTTATGTGAAGTATTAGGATCATATCCAATATGTGTCAGAAAAGGATAATGTTTTCCCCCATTCACCTTTTTCCAAGATCAAAATCCATCAACAACAAATGTATTCGATTCACACACTCGAGATGGCTTGGCAAAGAGAAAATGCGGAAGACAAAATGCTACATCTTTGAAAGAAGAATACTCCAACCAATCAGGAAAAAGTTTGTACCATGAAGAAAGAAACTTTCTACCATGAATGCCAATAAATCAACTGGATTTTGGTTGTTAAAGACCTTGCATTAGATATGCTCGTCGAAGTTTCATCTCTTTTATCTACATGATGATCACATATCAACTTCCTCTTTCCTGTATCCCGTTCTATATCAATATTAGTAGAATCATTTTCAATCCTTGGAACTTTCCCTGGGGAAGAATCAGGATGCATAGATTGACATTCAGGGATAGTCGTGTTTTCAGGAAGAAATTATCATCATTAGTTGTAGAAGCATTAGGATTATGAGAAATGACAACTCGAATACATTTTTTCTTGAAATAAGAATCAATTATCCTATTACTCATTTTCTACTTGTTTGAAAGTTCATTGTCATTTCACATCAATGCATTTTATATCCAAGTTTTATATTACATGACAAAAAACCAAGCGAACAAGGGCTATACGTTTTTTTACAAGGACCAAACAAGCCAGATAAGACTCAACTACTATCCACCCTGCCCGGTTTCACATTCTAACTCCATGGTTATCTTGTAGCCATTGGACTCGAGGACTCCAAGTGAGATCAAATTTTTCTTCAAATCAGGAACATATCTCACCTCTGTAAGTTGTTTGATCGTACCATCGTGTATCTTCAAGCGGGCTGTACCAATGCCTTTTGTTTGACAGGCATTATCGTTGCCCATGATGACAACTCCACCATTGATATCATCGAAGTCTGAGAACCATTGGCGATGTGGCACATATATCATAAGAACAACCAGAATCTAGAATCCATCTATCAGATGAATTGAATGAAGATGATGAGACCGAGAATGCCGAATCATCTTCATTGTTAGAATTTTGTTGTGCCACATTTGCATTTGACTTATCTTTGTTAGGGCAATCATTCCTCCAGTGCCCTTTTCTGATGACAATAGGCACATTCATCCTTTGCAGGACGTCTTCATGTTGATTCTCCTCTGGACTTAGATCTCGATCTGCCTCGTCCCTTGACAGATTGTCTGTTGTTATTTCTCCCTCTGGATACCATCAGTGTTTCAGACGTGGTATCTCTATGATCATACTGGTCTTTCCTCCGATATTCATTGTTTACTAAAGCATTGAAAACAACCATGAATTTGACATCGTCTTTGCCGTATAACAAAGTCGTGGTCAGATGATCATAAGATTCGGGCAGGGAATTTAACAACAATAACGCTATCTTCATCTTGAACTTCAACCTCCAGATTTTGCAGATCGGCAATAATTTTGTTGAAAACTGAAATTCATCCCTCATTCTGAATCTCTCTAATATATTAAGCATTCAAGCTTCTATATCTGTTTCTGTGAGTTGTGAGGTGATCCGAGAGAGTTTGTAATTCTCGATCTGAAATATTCAATATATTGTGTTTGTTTCTGTTGAGCCTTAAACGCATGGTTGTGTTTAATGCTTTAATTTATCTCCAGTTTATTTTTTAGTTTTGATGATCAACAAAACTTGCATTTTTTGTACTAATATGTCTACTTAGTGTACAGGGTTAGATTGATAAATTGGTTGGGAAGACCAATAGAATAGAACCCAAGTTATACAATAACATATGTGAGTTCATAGGAGAAGCGGTGATTTTTATCAAGGAATCTATTGAGCTTGGACGAGAAGGAATGAGATCTATGAACAACCAATTTAAGTGTTCAACATGTGTGGAATGATGTTGGAACAATTTCTTATGATGGGATAAAGACCCACAAACCAATGGTCCATTGGTGGGCAATTTCATATAGAAGCCAATTGGAGCGCAGTGCAATGTTTTGATTATATCTCTTGGATCGATGCTCCGCATAATGTGAATCCAAAGAGGTTGGAAAGCCAACTCAATATGCTAGATTTCATATTCAAACATCTCAGTCCAATTCGTATTGCATCATGGAGCAAAATGGCATGGAACTCATAACAAGTTCAGATTGTAGCAATGTTTGAGCGGCTGTAGAATTTTGGGCATACCTTCTTCATACCTTAATGCAATGCAATGAAATTTTGTCCACACCTAGATAAGAGGAAGGGATACAACTTTCATGTTTACCACGTTGCCCATAAATGAGCTTAAGATGGTCTAATAGTGCAGAGTTTGAGAATGTTGAAATCTGGCAGATCACCTCAGGCGATCCGGGCCATCACCTCAGGCGAACCAAGCCATGCATGCCCAACGCCGCGCACCATCGACCCAGGCGATGGCAAGCTGCGCGCCAGGCGATCCAGATCGCCCCAGGCGATGGCATGGTCGCCCCAGGCGATCCAGAACAGTACCTACGGCATTTTTTCAAAGGACGATCGCCCGAGGCGATGGGGACATCGCCTGAGGCGATCTGGGCCAGATTTGAACGTTAGAACGCGGCGATGGTGATCGCCCGAGGCGATTTCCGAGGCGACCGAGGAGTGATTCAAGCCTTATGTGTAGCAACGGCTAGTAGGAGCCTTGGGGGCCTCCTACACTATAAATATTGATCTTTTGGAGCATTTTGAAGACAAGAAACAAGCCTACAAACTTCATCAAAGCTTTGCCAATTCAAATTTCAAATAGCTTTGCAATCTCCATACATTGTTGTTGTATTGGAGCTTGTAATTGTTTTATTTTGATAGAGTCTTGTTGTCTTCATGTGAGTACACCGTGAAGGTGTTTGTTGGTTTATTGTACAGGTCCTCCAACACCAAAGCAAGTTGGAAATTGTAAAGTCGCCAACAAGTAAAGTGGGTGCATGTGTTGTGGCTATCCTTGGAGCCCTTAAGGCCAAGAAGACTCGTGAAGAGTGTTGGTAGCTCGTGAAGAGCTTTGTGTACTCGGGAAGAGTAGTGTGCTCGGGAAGAGCTTTGTAAACTCGGGAAGAGTTGTTGTGTGGCTAACTTGGAGCCCTCAAGCTAAGATCAATTGTTCTAGTGGAGCCTCGGTTGGAGGTTATCTAACCGGGAAGAGGAGACGTAGGCGATTCATCGCCGAACTTCTATAACAAATCTCTTGTCTTTTATTGCTTTAATTTTCATTACGCATTTATTTATTTTGTTCTTTTCATTTATCGATTGACTTTAGGCTTCCGCAAGCGCAAAACTCTTTTATTTTTCAAACTCATTTAAAACGCTAAAGTAGCCAAGGACTCTCATTCACCCCCCCCCCCCCCCCTCTTCGATTCCAACAAGTGGTATCAGAGCCATTTGATTTTTGTTTTAAATCAAAATCTTTTTATGGCTAATCTAGCAAGTGAGTTTGCTCAAGGTCAATCGATAAATAGACATCCGCTTTTCACGAGTGATAATTACGGCTATTGGAAAAATAGAATATCTCTATACATCCAATCCGTGGATTATGATCTTTGGAAGATTATTGTGAAATGTCCACACATTCCTCTAAAGGAAGAAGGGGGAATAAGTGTTCCCAAAGAAATGGACGACTTCACAAAAGCGGACATGATTTTAATATCTCAAAATGCTAAAGCTATAAATATTTTGCATTGTGCTTTAGATATGAAGGAGTACAACCGGATCTCGATGTGCTCAACCGCTAAGGAGATATAGGACAAATTGCAGGTTTGTCATGAGGGAACCAACCAAGTGAAGGAGACCAAGATTGATCTACTTCAACTCAAATATGAGACATTTGAGATGGAGTCCGGAGAAGAAGTGGATTCAATGTTTAGGAGGCTCACCCAAATCATCAATGAGCTTGCCCAACTTGGAGAGAAGTACCCTCCAAAGCAAATATGGAGGAGAGATTTAAGAGCATTGCCTAAGGAATGGGACGCAAAGAGGACGGCCATCATTGAGTCCAACAAAGGAGAGAATGCTTCTTATGATCTTGATGAGCTTCATGGCACATTGGTGACTCATGAACTTGAAGTATCTACAAGAAAAGAACTTAAGGAGGATGATAGATCCAAAAGGAATGGGATTGCCTTGGTTGGAAGAAAGGATCAATCCGATGATGAAGAAGATGATGATGATGAAGAGATGATCTTGTTCACAAGGAAGTTCAAGAAGTTCTTCAACAAACATAGCAAGCCAAAGACCTCTAGTGCTACCAAAAATGAATCCAAAAATGAGGTAACTTGTTATAATTGTCAAGAAAAAGGTCATTATGCTAACAAATGCCCTAGGAAGAAGAACGAGGACAAAGGGAAGAAGAAGGCGTTTATAGCCACATGGAGTGATAGTGACTCCGATGAAGAAGAAGCTACAAACCTTTGTCTTATGGCCAAAGATGATGACATAGATGAAGGAGGTGAAAGCGACGATGAGGTACCATCTTTTGATGAACTCTTAGAGTCTTATAATGAACTTATTGATGCTCTTGGCAAAACCAAGATGAGTAACAAATTACTCAAACTTGAGATTGCTAAGAAAGATGAAGAAAATAATTCATTGAAAAATGAATTAAATTCTTTAAAGGTATCATTTTGCAACTTTAGTGATAGTAGTCTAAAGATGAATGAATTGCTTGGCTTGCAAAGTTGTAGCTTTGATAAAGCCGGGTTAGGCTTCTCAAGCAAATCAAAAACATTTTCAAGCTTGTTTACTAATGCTAAGCATGATTCTCCTACTTGTAACTATTGTTGTAAAAATGGTCATACCAAGAACAAGTGTAGGTTTGCAAGAATCCAATATCAACCTAACAAAAGGTGGAAATGGATTCCAAAGGTGCCAAAGGAAGCTAACCATCAAGGACCCAAAAATCAAATGGGTACCAAAGATCCTCCTATTGTAAATTTATTTTGTAGGAACAACAATGAGATGAAGGATGAAGGGCCAAGCAACTCAAAGGAGGAGTTTATCTTATTCACATCAATAGAGGAAGCAAGAGGCATAGGACCAATGACAAGAACGCACTCTTGTCATCGGAGGTAAAATTTATTTTATATATTTTAAAAGAGCAATTCAAAATTTAATTGGCACAAATTAATTGTGACCAATAAATATGAAGCTCAATATTCATTGTAGTAAAATGCACTACCCCTTGGCATATGCACATAAAATTGTTTTATTGCATGATGTATGCTTATCTTTTTATAGTAAGTATCTTGACATGCCTTGTATTCAAATGTGAATATGCAAAGTGCAATTATGTGTTTAATAATCTTATCTAATGATGCATTGAGAATTATAATGTTTATTGGACATAAGTGCATGAACTCATGGTAGAACATATGCACACTTTGCAACACTTAGAATTTATTGTTGATTGCCTTAAACACATGTTTGTTGTTCCTCTCAATGATTTAATCTTAGGCTTGTTATGCTTATTACATGCTTGATGAGGAACATGTGTATAGTGTTAAAATATGGCTATGTGACAACATATAATTATGCTATGTTTATTTGAAGTTTATGCTTTTTGATTATCACAAAAAGGGGGAGAATTTTGTGATAAACTTGAAGGTTAATACATGCATAGTTTGAGGGAGAGAGCTTGTGTATGCATGGTTTGAGGGGGAGAGTTATTTGTTTTATGCTTTACTTGGTAATCTTGTATGTGCTATGCAATTGTTAAGGGGGAGTCATGTTTACTCACATTTCATGCATATTACATATTCAAGTTTATCAAGTTTTGTGATCATCAAAAAGGGGGAGATTGTTGAGCCTTAAACGCATGGTTGTGTTTAATGCTTTAATTTATCTCCGGTTTATTTTTGAGTTTTGATGATCAACAAAACTTGCATTTTTTGTACTAGTCTACTTAGTGTACAGGGTTAGATTGATAAATTGGTTGGGAAGACCAATAGAATAGAACCCAAGTTATACAATAACATATGTGAGTTCATAGGAGAAGCGGTGATTTTTATCAAGGAATCTATTGAGCTTGGACGAGAAGGAATGAGATCTATGAACAACCAATTTAAGTGTTCAACATGTGTGGAATGATGTTGGAACAATTTCTTATGATGGGATGAATACCCACAAACCAATGGTCCGTTGGTGGGCAAATTCGTATAGAAGCCAATTGGAGCGCAGTGCAATGTTTTGATTATATCTCTTGGCTCGATGCTCCGAATAATGTGAATCCAAAGAGGTTGGAAATCCAACTCAATATGCTATATTTCATATTCAAACATCTCAGTCCAATTCGGATTGCATCATGGAGAAAATTGGCATGGAAGTCATAACAAGTGCAGATTGTAGCAAGGTTTGAGCGGTTGTAGCATTTTGGGCATAACTTCTTCATCACTTATGATATGCAATGAAATGTTGTCCACACCTAGATAAGAGGAAGGGCTACAACTTTCATGTTTACCACTTTTCCCAGAAATGAGCTTAAGATGGTCGAATAGTGCAGAGTTTGAGAATGTTGAAATCTGGCAGATCACCTCAGGCGATCCGGGCCATCACCTCAGGCGATCCGAGCCATGCATGCCCAACGCCGCGCACCATCGACCCAGGCGATGGAAAGCTGCGCGCCAGGCAATCCAGATCGCCCTAGGCGATGGCATGGTCGCCCCAGGCGATCCAGAACAGTACCTACGGCATTTTTTCAAAGGACGATCGCCCGAGGCGATGGGGACATCGCCTGAGGCGATCTGGGCCAGATTTGAACGTTAGAACGCGGCGATGGTGATCGCCCGAGGCGATTTCCGAGGCGATCGAGGAGTGATTCAAGCCTTATGTGTAGCAACGGCTAGTAGGAGCCTTGGGGGCCTCCTACACTATAAATATTGATCTTTTGGAGCATTTTGAAGACAAGAAACAAGCCTACAAACTTCATCAAAGCTTTGTCAATTCAAATTTCAAATAGTTTTGCAATCTCCATACATTGTTGTTGTATTGGAGCTTGTAATTGTTTTATTTTGATAGAGTCTTGTTGTCTTCATGTGAGTACACCGTGAAGGTGTTTGTTGGTTTATTGTAAAGGTCCTCCAACACCAAAGCAAGTTGGAAATTGTAAAGTCGCCAACAAGTAAAGTTGGTGCATGTGTTGTGGCTATCCTTGGAGCCCTTAAGGCCAAGAAGACTCGTGAAGAGTGTTGTTAGCTCGTGAAGAGCTTTGTGTACTCGGGAAGAGTAGTGTGCTCGGGAAGAGCTTTGTAAACTCGGGAAGAGTTGTTGTGTGGCTAACTTGGAGCCCTCAAGGCCAAGATCAATTGTTCTAGTGGAACCTCGGTTGGAGGTTATCTAACCGGGAAGAGGAGACGTAGGCGATTCATCGCCGAACTTCTATAACAAATCTCTTGTCTTTTATTGCTTTAATTTTCATTACGCATTTATTTATTTTGTTCTTTTCATTTATCAATTGACTTAAGGCTTCCGCAAGCGCAATACTCTTTTATTTTTCAAACTCATTTTAAAACGCTAAAGTAGCCAAGGAATCTCATTCACCCCCCCTCTTCGATTCTAACAAGTTCCAATGGACGTAGGCAATTGCCGAACCACGTAAATATTCGTGTTCTTTGTGTATGATTTTTTACTTTATTTTGGGTATTCTGGCACAACAATTGGTATCAGAGCCATGTGTTCGTGAAAATTCCTGAAAATTGAAAGTGTCCGAAATTGATTTCTAATCATATCACTAGACTTGTATCGTCGACGGGAGTCTGGAACAATTTTGGGTTCATAATTTGGACTTCCGAGTCAACGGGAAATCGAATTTTAAGTTTTGAAAAAATTCTGATTTTGTTTTTAAACGTTCGTGCATGGCAGATTGAATCAGGGAAGAAGAAAGGGCCCGACCCGTTTTCATTTTATCCGACCCCCCTATTCAAGATCCAGGATTCAACCCAAAATAGCCAAGAAATCGGCCCAGATTTGGCCCAATTGTTGGCCCAAAGTTTAGCCCAAAACTTGGCCCAACTTATAACCCAACACTTGACCAACTTTTAAGCACATACATTGGCCCCAATCTTGGCCCAAATTAAGGCCCAGCTCCAGAACAGACCCGGCCTGGCCCGAAAGCTTAACCCGGCCCGTTCACATGCTGCCAGCCCAGCCATTCCGACCCAAACCGACTCTGTCCAGCTGAACCGGTCTGAATTGAAAAATTGCCCAGTTCGGACCAATTTTTGCCCATTTTTGCCATTTCAGAACTTGTTCCCCACTATTTTGACCCTTCCGGACGCAACGATAGCATCTGTTTTTGCTATAAAACTACCCAAAAGGTCGAAAGTAATGGATGAAGAAGCATCCATTAGCGGTTCAGTGCGACGAACCATGTTATCCAATGCAAAGTTCGAGGTGGAGCAATTTGACGGCACCAACAACTTTGGCATGTGGCAATGTGAAGTATTAGATCTCTTATTCTATGAGGGATCTACTATAGCTTTGGAGTCTAAGCCCAAGGACATGTCACATGAGGATTGGAACTATGTCAACCGGCAAGCTTGCGGGACGATCTGGCTCTGCTTATCCAAGGAGCAGAAGTACTTTGTCATGAAAGAGACGTCCGCAACGAGTCTCTGGAAGAAGTTGGAGGACAAGTACATGATGAAAAGTATAGAGAACCGGCTCTATCTGATAAAGAACTTTTTTCGTTTCCAGTATAAGAAAGTTAAATGATTGAGCATCTTGATAATTTCAACAAAATTATTGTCGATCTGCAAAATCTGGAGTTGAAGTTCAAGATGAAGATATGGCGTTATTGTTGTTAAATTCCCTGCCCGAATCTTATGATCATCTGACCACGACTTTGTTATACGATAAAGACGATGTCAAATTCATGGATGTTTCCAATGCGTTGGTAAATAATGAATATCGGAGGAAAGACCAGTATGATCATAGAGATACCACGTCTGAAGCACTGATGGTATCCAGAGGGAGAAATAACAACAGGCAATCTGTCAAGGGACGAGGCAGATCGAGATCGAAGTCCAGAGGAGAATCAACACAGAGACATCATGCAAAGGATGAATGTGCCTATTGTCATCAGCAACGGCACTGGAAAAATGATTGTCCTAACAAGGATAAGTCAAATGCAAATGTGGCACAACAAAATTCTAACAATGAAGATGATTCGGCATTCTCGGTTTCATCATCTTCATTCAATTCATCTGATAGATGGATTCTGGATTCTGGTTGTTCATATCATATGTGCCCACATTGCCAATGGTTCTCAGACTTCGATGATATCAATGGTGGAGTTGTTCTCGTGGGAAACGATAATGCCTGTCAAACAAAAGGCATTGGGACAGTCCGCTTGAAAATACACGATGGTACGATCAAACAACTTACAGAGGTGAGATATGTTCCTGATCTGAAGAAGACTTGGAGTCCTCGAGTCCAATGGCTACAAGATAACCATGGAGGGCGGAATTCTGAAAGTTGTACGAGGTGCACTCTTAGCGATGAAAGGTACTCGGGAAAGAATCTATATCTTAGCTACAGTCTCCACTAGCACCGAAGAAGATTCACCTGATACCTCACGGCTCTGGTATATGCACTTAGGACATTCCGGTGAGAAGGCTTTGCAGAATGTGGTGAATCTAGGTGTTCTGAAAGGTGCCAAAAGTGGGAAACTTGACTTCTGTGAACATTGTGTCTTGGGAAAGCAGACACGTGTCAAGTTTGGTACCCCTATCCATCGTACCAAAGGGATGCTAGACTATGTGCATACCGACTTTTGGCGACCTTCTCATAACGCTTCATTGGGAGGTAACATTGGTTTGTTACATTTATAGATGTGTATACTATGAAGTACAAGGATGAAGTTCTGGATAACTTCATCAACTGGAAGAAGATGATTGAAGCCCAGACCGGAAGAAAGATAAAGAGGCTCAGATCTGATAATGGTGGAGAATACAAGTCAGACCCATTTCAGAAAACTTACCAGAAAGAAGGGATAGTCAGACATTTCACCGTACCAGGCACTCCACAACAAAATGGTATAGCTGAATGGATGAATCGTACTCTGATTAATAAAGTCCAATGCATGTTATCCCAATCTGGACTGAGCAAGGCATTTTGGCTGAAGCCTTATCATATGCCTCTTAGATCATCAACAGGCTACCAACTTCTGCACTAGATGGAAAAACTCCAAAGGAGGTATGGTCTGGACGACCCGTTTCTGATTATGATTCTCTGCATATATTTGGGTGTCCCGCATACTTTCACGTCAGAAAATCAAAGTTGTAACCTAGAGCCAAGAAAGCCATTTTCATGGGCTTTAGTGAGGAGTTAAGGAATTCGTCTATGGAACCCCGAGTCAAAAAAGATTGTCTTGAGCCGAGACGTTACCTTTGACAAATTCGTAATGCTGAACAGAAAGAGTCAGAGATAGAGAACCAAGATCTGAGTTCTCAGTTGCAGGTGGAGTTCGAGATTCCCACAATTCTAGACCAACCTGTTCAGATTGATGATCATCCTGAGAAGACTCTGACGATCAGATTGATGACTCTATTCAAACGGAGGTACCAGGTTCAGCATCAGTACCTAATTCTATTGCTACCAGTAAACCAAAGAGAATTATCCGGAAACCTGCTCGATTTACTGATATGGTAGCGTTCGCTCTTCCATTTGATCAAGATGGTATTCCGTACAACTACTAAGAAGCTATTTATAATTCAGAAAAGGCCATGTGGAAGACGCTGATGGATGAAGAAATGAAATCGCTTTATCAGAATAAAACATGGAAGCTGGTTCCACTTCCTAAAGGAAAGAAAGCGATTGGATGTAAGCGGGTCTTTGCAAAGAAGGAAGATGCATCAGGCAAAGACAATATCATACAAAGCTAGACTAGTAGCAAAAGGCTACGCACAGAAGGAAGGAATAGACTATGATGAGATTTTCTCACCTGTTGTAAAGCATTCATCTATTCGACTCTTACTAGCTTTGGTTGCACAATTTGACCTCGAGCTAGCCCAGCTTGACGTCAAAACGACATTCCTTCATGGAACTTTGGACGAGGAGATCTATATGGCTCAACCTGATGGATTCAAAGTTCCCGGTCATGAAAATCGGGTTTATAAGCTCGACAAGTCACTCTATGATCTCAAGCAGTCACCGAGACAGTGGTACAGACGGTTTGACAGCTTAATGAAGAAACAGAGGTACACACGCAATCATTTTGATCATTGTGTCTACCTGAAGAAACTCCAAGACGATACATTTGTCTATCTGCTCTTATATGTTGATGATATGTTGATCGCATCTAAAAGCAAGATAGAGATTGATAAACCAAAGGCTCAGCTCAGGTCAGAATTTGAGATGAAAGATCTTGGAGAGGTCAAGAAGATTCTTGGAATGGAGATCAAGAGGGACAGAACAAAGGGCACAGTTTGTCTGACACGGACTTAGTATCTGAAGAATGTACTCCAAAGATTTGGTATAGATAGGAATACCAAACATGTAAGTACTCAGTTAGCTCCGCATTTCAAACTGAGTGCATCAATGTCTCCTACTACAGATACCGAGATGAGACAAATGGATAGCATTCCCTATGCAAATGCCGTCGGAGCTCTGATGTATGCAATGGTGTGCACAAGACTTGATATTTCTCATGATGTTAGCATGGTGAGCCGATACATGCACAACCCTGGTAAAGAACATTGGCATGCATTAAAGTGGATTCTACGGTATATTCAGGGTACCGTGGTCTTGGTCTGAAATTTCAGAAAGACGAGATCAATCGTCTAGTTGGATACGTCGATTCGGATTATGCTGGTGATCTTGATAAGCGTCGATCAACTACTGGTTTTGTGTTTACCATGGCAGGAGGACCAGTGAGTTGGATCCACGCTACAGTCTACAGTTTGCTTTGTCTACTACAGAGGCAGAGTATATGGCGATCACAGAAGCATTCAAAGAAGGCACCTGGTTGCATAATTTGGTGAAAGACTTGGGCATCAGGCAGAAAAATACAGAGATTTTCTGCGACAGTCAAAGTGCCAAATGTCTGGCAAAGAACCAAGTTCATCACAGTCGCATTGTTCGAGAAATAGTAGAAGATGAAGGTATTCTACTCAGAAAAATCGGGACTGCAGATAATCCTGCAGACATGTTAACAAAGGTGGTGACAAGGATCAAGTTTCAACACTGTTTGAACTTGATCAACATCTATCGAGTATCCAGCGCCTAAGGGCATACTGAATGAGGCAACACATATTGACTGGAAATCACCAAGTGAGATAGAGATTTGGGTGACGAAGGAATATGGGGTGAAAAAATCAAGGACGAAACAGTTTGTCATCGGCCCTTACATGAATAATGAGTGGCTGCTGGTTGAATCCAACAATGGCCAATTGGCCATCTGTGCACTCCATGAAAACAAGTTCAAGGGATTACCATTCTACGGAATTGATTGTTCGTTGAGTGCAGTGATTTATGAGGAGAGTTTGATTAGTTTAAATGACATAATTCCATGTTATTGTAATATATACTAGGATCTTGAACGTGGCCTCTTTTCTTGTCATGTTTTGTTTGTGAATGTGTAGCGCTTTCTTTTTTTTTTTTCATGACAGGAGAACCAACAACCTCTATACTTTGGGTGCACACTAGGTAAATTCTCGAGCTGACGCGACAGCCTGCAAACCACACCAGCCAGGTAACGGCACTAGGCAAGCCCGATGCGATAGGCTCGACCGAAAAAGTGTTGGTAGATGGAATCGAATTCGTGACCAAAGCCCTGCGAGCTCAACTACTCCACCAACTCGATCACCCCATAAGGGGCATGTGTGACGTTTTCCTGCAAGAGTAGAAGATGGCTTGTTGTCGTATCATGTTACTGTCTGTGTCTGATATTTCTCGAGTCTGTAGTCTATATGTAAAGATATTGATATAAACATGGATATCAAGAAAGTAGGTATAAACATGTATATCAAGAACATGGATATCAAGAAAGTAGGTTTAAGCTAGATTTAATCTTGGAGAAAAGTATGAGTGCAAGGAACTCGCTGTTTATAGAAATTTCTATTTTAATTTTTCCTATTATGGGATGCAAGTTTGTTTAATTTTCTACTATCACAATGTTTTCTGCTCTCTCTGTCTTGAGGCAACGATCAGTTAGCATGGGTCCGGACTCTCTCCACAGCCTTGGAAGCCTGTAAGAAAATTTTATATGTAAAAAAATCATTCTCATTAAAAGTGAGCTGAAAATATGACATTTACAAAACAAAAAATTGCGGGTCAGAGAGGTTCGATAAATGGTTAAACGAGTGAATCACATTGAAGAACAGCAATGCAGGCTGGCCACGTATAAGATGATTTGGGAGTGGAATATCAATCTGTGCATACAAATTACAATAATAATTGATAGGTCGAATCGGGTTTCAAATCGAGTAAACCAAATTTGTTCTTGAACTAACATCAGAAATCACTGAATTAATTTAGTTTGATCAGATCATGATGTGACAAGAAATCAGAATCAAAACAAGAAAACAACTACATTATGCAGAGTGCAAACCTCTTTATTCCAATTAGCACGAGCCACGAGCAAAACCAACACCACAGTTTGAAGCAAACATCCAGATAACATCCCTAACCATATCCCTTTAACACCGAGATCCATTTTGTAACCGAGCAACGCCCCGAAAGGAAGCCCAAATACATAATAGCACCCAATATTTACAAGTGCAACAGATCCCTGCCACCCTGCACCAACTGCCACCCCTGCACAGTTGAGATGCAAATCATCAGTAAGCTCAAAACAAACTAGACTTCATACAGTAGATTCTGAGAGATATTACTTGGAATCTATTGTTTCTTTTACGAAAATAATACACCCAAGAGGATAGAAGAATATATTATTTAATCTTATATGGTCATTCAAATCACTCCTATATATAGTTCTATATGAGACAGGATGTTAAAAAGCAGATGCAGACTTGGAGTGAGGGACCAAACTAGAAAGAGATGGGCCGAAAGCAGTCCTCCCACAATATTGTACTACTACCTACCATGGAGTACAGGCTGAATGCTGTTGAGTAAAATGGTTGCAGCCAAGAAATAACCCAACTTGGATGTCTCGTTTATGACTTCTGTTTTATCAGAAAATATTTTGGGAAAGACATTCTTGGTTGCAAGAATGGAGACTGTGAATACAACTCCAAACAACGTTGATGTAACGACGGCTACTAGTACAGAGAATTTTGCTGCTTTAGGACAATTAGCTCCAAGCTCGTTTGAAACACGAACACTGCAAATCATCGAATTTATCAACAACAGGTAGCAGATAATTCAACTCTCCATTGCAATTTATCATTGAAAAGTACGCTGTGTTGCTGTTCTCAAAAGGGATCAACCGAAATTTCTAACCTGATTGCAGCATTGAAACCAAGAGTGATCATTAATGTCCAAAGTTCCAGATTCATACTGTAATAAGGAAAAGATAAATGCATAATGAATCAATAATAGCCAAATGGAGTACACTGTATTCAAATTTATAACAAACTCAATGCATTTAAACCAGGGTGAATCCAGGAATTACGAAAACAACGGGTAAAGCAGGATGCAGAGGCTGAGGTGGGGAGACCAAATGGATTTAGGTGGAAGAAACTTATAGTTTCTGAAAAATCAAATAAAGAATTTCAGAAAAAAAATTGCCGGGGGACATGATTGATTCTCTCATCTCCAGCAGGACCGTCTTTGTATTGGAGGTGTTAAAGCTGCGACAGAATTGAGGAACTAACCAAATAGAAATGGCATCGACTGCAATTTCAGGATTCTTTAACCAGCCGACCATAAGTATAACCACAGTATAATACCATAGCTCCAAGCTGCAACCACCAAAAAATCGAAAATCATTCAGAAGCAATCACCTTAAACGAAAGAAACAGAGCTTATACATCTACATTCAAAATCCAACAACCTACCAAAGCATGAGAGCTGATGCAAGAGACAACTTCACAAATCGAAAAAGGGACTTAAACGCCTTTAAAGATAGTCCGGTCCATGATTCGGGGAAGAATCCGGATACCACATAAACCATTTGAGCTAAGACCACAAGGCACCATGATATATTCTCCACCATAGCAGCACCAAGCAAGCCTTTCGAAAGTTTTATCACAACTAGCCAGTTCAAGAAAACGTGTAAACCCAATACGAGTAACGAAATTACGGCCATTACCCATACTTTGCTCTGTGCTTGAAGGAATTTTTGAATTGGGAAATTCAATGAATAAGCAAATAACTGAGGGATCACCCAAAGAGCATACTTTCCAGCAAGATGTGAGATATTTTCACTTTGTCGAAGAAGTTTTAGTATTGGTGACGTAAAAATGTATAGGGGAGATAGGAATAAGGCCGTGATAAAAGTTATAATGCATGACCTTTGGAGATAGATTCCAAGCATTTCAAATTGCTCAGCACCAACTGCTTGGCCACAGAGTGTTTCCAAGGCGCTTCCCATTCCTAGCTAATACAAGAAAATTAACAAAATCTGGAATAAAATTTCATTTTTTCGTGAATTTTGACGTTAGTTTCACAATCAAGAATCACCCCGCTCTACTAAATCATGGATCGCATGAAAAATGGTTTGAGATAAAAAAAAAAAAAAAACTGATTTATTCAAGATCCAAGACCTGATATAATGTCCAAAATGGCATTTTAATTTTTCCTTATGATTTTACACAAAACCCTTTGTGATCAATCACATAATGTCATATTACTAGAACATAAACTAATTTTTTGTCCATACAAGACTTACCATTACTCCAAACACAAAACCCTCGAGCACATTCTGTACAACCGAAACAGCAGCAAGCTCAACCTCTCCAAGATGGCCGACAAATGCAACAGTCACAAATCCAATAGAGAATTGTGCGACGGAGGTAAGAATAGCCGGCCCCGCAATCTTCCACAACTTCTTCGATTCATCCCAGGTTCTTGATCCCATCTTTTTGACATTAACATTGGAAAGCTGAACTTCTTTCTCTGTTTCGAAATGTAAACAAGTTGGCTTCATGTTTTGCGGGCTTTCTTGATTTACTTTGGTTCAGGTATGCATGTGTATTTGTAATTGAAAAAAAACCATATTTTCCAGTGTTTATCACTAACTAATTTTGACCAAATTTAGTTCACACTTGGCTTTGTCTCGTGCGATATATTTTTCAGGCGTAGAAATGTGTTCGTATACAGCTATGGAAACAAATGATTAGGTGAACCGGCTGGTGATCTGCAAAATCTCTTCGTTGGCCATGCATGTGTGGGGCTCAACATGACGTATATTTAAACTTAGAGAAAATCATATTTTAATAAAACATTATCATATAATTTAAAAATGAACTTTTTGTTTTTTTGCAAAAGATAAGTAGCACCAATGCGAGAACGATGATAGATATGAATCGTAACACATGGGTGTATTATTATCTTTTTATTACAGGAATATATGGGTATATTTTGCAAATTTACATTTAAATTCCTTCATCTAATTTCGATTTAATAATAGGTTTTATTCTACATATTTGATATATCAAGATAGTTATTCTACGCATCTCTTATTAATATATTTGTATTCCTAATTATTTTCTTTAAATTATTGTACAAAACAAGTCAACTGCCTCATCTGGTATCGTTAATACACGCTTCCCCCATTTGGTTTGTAAATAGGTAGTCTATACCCTTGTGGTTTGAAAATTTATAGTTTACCCTCCCCTGGTTTTAGAATTACGCATTTTACCTTATATTGTTTGCAAAATATAACACAATGCCTCTTTACATTGAGGAGATATTTTACACCTACTCACAAATCATAAGGGGCAAAATGTATTTCAAACAATATAGGTGTAAACTGCCTATTTGAAAATTTTCGGGGTTCTTTGCCAAACCCATTAAAAACCATTAGTTTGAATGGATTATCATATTAAAAACAATAGTAAGTAGGAACAAGAACAAAACAACAAGAAGATAGGTGTAACAATAAAAGCATCATTATGATTGGTAGGCGATTTAAAATGCCAACAGACTTCCAAAAAAATGTGTACATTTTTGGAAACCTCAACGTCAAACTGTTCGGTGAAAGTTTGAAACTGAAGCAATGATTGACTTTTAATACCTAATTATATTGCAATATGCATTTTTTTACAATTATTATCATATTTGGCCCTTTTTTCATTTACATAGTTTATGATTTATGATAATTTAGTAGCTGATACAGCATAATGGCGTAGAATGATCCATATAATCGATCTTATTTAATGGGATAAATATTTGATTGTTGTTGTATCATATCAGGAAAACTAACTTAACCAGATCGTTAAAAAACGATTAAATTGATTTTTTTGCTCCAAACTGAATCAAATTATTTCTGCTTGGGAAATCAAACACTTCAGTTTTTTTAAAAATGTTAAGTTATTATTTTCAAAAAAAAAAAATTTAGTTATTTAAATATAGCAAAGTGAACTAATAAATATCTTGAGGAGAAAAAAATTACTTAAGTATTTTCATTAGTACCAAAATATGGCTATTTTATGTGAAAATATATGATTCGCAAGTGTCCTTTAAAAATAATTTTTTTCTAGCATATGTATTTTGTTTATAAGAGGATGTGGAATTTAAGTTGGTTATTTAAAATATTGGTTGGTAATTTAAATTCATATCTGAGAATTATTAAAAATCTTTCTAATTAAGAATTATTTAATGGCATTTTTTTATATATACATAATATTTATTATCCATTTTTGTCACGTCTTTTTTATATAATTAGGAAAGTACTATTTGATATACTTTGTTTAAGTTTTAAGTAAATGCAAGTTAAATAATATTAAAGCTTTAGCTTTAGCCTCCTTTTCGAGAACGTCATCCCCTTTGCGCACGTATAGAATTGGATTTGAATAATTAAATGAATACTATAAAAATGTTAATTAGTGATATATAAAGAGTAAAAGTATCAATAAGAGAGAGATGTTATAAAATATTATTTTTATTAATAGTATTATATTATATAAAAAGCAATTTAAAGAGAGAATTTTATTCACTTTTCACATACATTACATTTTACTTCAAGTCTTTATTTATAGGCTTAAAAATATGAATTACATGGGGTATAATATGGAAGGTTTGGATATCAAATATATGTTTCATCACAAATTTGAGGATTTAAACAATACTTTAAAGCATGTGTTGTAAAACGTATGTTTCATAACACATGCTTTAATTTGTTGTGAAACTTATGTTTCATGACACTCCCCATTGGATGTCCATGCATTGGCTCTTTAAAAATCTTAACAGGAAAAACCATTGGGCCAAGTAGTTCTTCATTATTTTCATGAGGTCGAAAAGGATCTTAGTGCACATCAAGTGATCTAACAATCATAGGTGTGCTCAGTGGATGCGTTTTATCCATATAGAATCGTTTAAACAGTTTAGATGTATAAGCAGACTGATGTAACAAGATGTCATTTTCTAAGTGCTCAATTTGTAAGCCGAGGCAAAATGTTGTCGTTCCAAGATCTTTTATTTCAAATTCTTGCTTTAAATAATCTGTAGCTTTCTTGAGCGCTTCAGGAGTCCCCAATAATATTTTAATCATTTACGTATATTGTCATTATTGCAAACTCAGTTCCAGACCTCTTAATAAAATCGCATGAACAAATATAATCATTCATATATCCTTGTTTCGTCAAGTATTCACCAAGGAGATTATACCACGTACGTCCAACTTGTTTCAAGCCATTTAGAGATTTATACAATTCGATCGACTAAAGATATCTAGAATCGGGGTCATGTCCCTTAGGTAATTTTATAACTTCATGGATTTTCATAAAAATGTCATTACCAAGTGAGCCATACAAAAATGCAGTAATAACATCCATAAGACGCATTTCAAGTCGTTCATTTGCTGTCAGATTAAGCAAATAACGAAAAGTTGTCGCATCCATCACGCACAAAGACCCATTTATAACCAACTTGTTGCACATCTCAGGTGTGCGTATTATGGTACGAAAACTTTACATTTTGCCATTGAATCCAACTCTGTTTGAATTGCGTATTCCCATCTTTGCCAATCATTTCTAAGTCTGCATTCATCCACAGACTTTGGTTCATAATCCCCGTTCTCACTCATATAGTAATTGATGTGGTATAGGAAAATTTATCATCAACATTAGTTGTATATCAGTTCCATCTTTTCCCAGACATGACATTATTTATTGAGATCTTATTATTATTAAAATTTTCAGATACCTGAACTTCTTCTAGAAGTTTATTATTTGTCATTTCTGGAAACTCTTCAGGAGTTTTTAATTTTGAGAATTCTTCTAGATTTTCAATTGCCTCGATTTTACTATCTTCATTATTAGCTTCTTTTTGTTTTTGATGATTTTTATCCTTAGAACCGATTGGTGTATGGCGTTTCATAGGAACCTTTAATTTATTAATACTGGTAGAAGGTCCTTCGTGGACATTAATTCGAATCGGAGCATTAACAACCGATACATATGATTTGTCACACGCTTTAGGTCAGAAAAATCATCTGGCAATTGAGTCGTTAACTGTTGCAAATGAATTATCTTTTGAACTTTCAGTTCACATTTTCTTGTGCGAGTATCAAAATGAGATAATGACAATTCATCCATATAATTTTATTAACCAACTGTTTATTTTCTCCCCCTAATGTTGGGACAAATTATTCATTAAAATGACAATCAATAAAACGAGCCATAAATAAATCTCAAGTTTTTGGCTCAAGATATTTTACTATAAATGTGATTAATGCCCAACATATATTCAAATCTCCTTTGAGGTCCAATCTTTGTGTGTTGTGATGGAGTAATTGGAACATAAACTGCACATCCAAAAATTCTAAGATGGATTATGTTTGATTCCCCACCAAAAATCGATTGTTGGGGATAATATTCATGATAATTCACTGGCCTTATGTGAATTAATGTTGTTGCGTGCAAAATAGGATGTCCCCACGCAGATATTGGGAGTTTAGCTCTCATTAGCAATGGTCGTGCAATCAATTTAAGAAGCTTAATAAACGATTCTGCAAGACCAATTTGTATATGTTCTTAAGCGATAAGATGTTCAACAATGATTCCAACAGACATATAATAATCATTAAAAGATTGTGATATAAATTCACCAGCATTTCAAGACGAATTTTCTTGATAGGATAATCTAGAAAATGTGCTCGTAACCGAATTAACTCCACAAGTAATTTTGCAAATGCCAAGTTGCGAGTTGATAATAGGCATACATGTGACCATATCGTTGATGCATCAATTAAAATCATAAAATATCGAATGGTCCACAAGGTGGGTGAATAAGCCCACAAATATCCACATGTATGCATTCTAAAAATGCAGGAGATTTAGTTTTAATTTTTATCGGTGACGGCCTTATGATTACCTTGTCTTAAGAACAAGCTGCACATGTGAATTCATTGGATTGAATAAACTTCTGGCTCTTCAAAGAGTGGCTATTTGAGTTCTCTAATATTCTTCTCATCATTATAGAACCGAGATGACCCAACCGATCATGCCAAATGATAAAATCATTATGATCAATTAACTTCTGGTTTACCTTTGTATATATTTCAATTGTAGTTATATATGTGTAGTATAATCCAGAGGAATAAGAATGTGGTTTTTCTAGTATAAGTTTCTTTCCAAAACTAATACTTGTAATATACAAGTATTCATTATTATCTTCACTGTTGGTCTCAATATGATATCCATTTTTATGAATATCTTTAAAGGTCAATAAGTTTGAGACTTTGAGCAGAATAAAACATTATCAATGCAAAATTTTGTTCCTCCGGGTAAAATTATAGTTGCTCTCCCGGAGCCTTTAATTAATTTTGCGTTACCAGATATGGTACTAACATGGGCTTATTTCATTATTAAATAGGAAATATATTTCTTATCCTTAAGTATGTAGTGTGTTATTGCACTGTTTGCAAAACATAATTCTTTTTCAATGATTATTGGAAGGTCCATTCTTCAAAAAATAAAACTTTCAAAATGAATTTTTTTTCTTTTATGATAAATAAAATATTTGCATGAAAAAATTTCGATAATAAACATTTATGATAAATAATTATCTGAACATCTCAAATAAAAATTCATTATATCATAGTATTATCTAAAAAAAATATATTCTTAGGCATCTCCATGACTAGTATCACATTCAGGGTGATTTGAAAAGAAATTAGCAACATCAAAAGAAGTAGAATCATTAAAGTCATTGTCAAAAATCATGGTCAAGATTAACATATTTGCTAGTGAAATTTGTCTCTATTTTTTTCTTTTTATTCTTTAATGATTCTTGATGGAGATCGGCAAGATGCTTTGGCATACGACAAGTACGAGTCCAATGGTCTTTCATGCCACAACGATAACACTTATTCTCCTTTCTTTTTTTTATTTTTTTTTCATCTTTCACATCATTACGCTTCCATTTCTGGTGGTGTGCAATATTTGTGATATTGTAAGGGCCCCCGTGCCCTTAACCCGTTATTAGTGTATTAAGCCATACCTTTAGTGCATATAATCATATCATCATGAGGAAAACCATGTGCAAGTGCAACACCGTATGCTACCCAGAAAATTTCTTGCATTCCATTCACATAATATTCAGATTCCCCAACCAAGATTATTCATATAACATGCACCCACATAATACACTAACATGCTCTTAGTTCATTTAGCAATTCCATAATTAATTGCATGCAACCATAATGAACAGAGAGAAGCCGCAGCCCATTGATACATTCCATATACACGTAAAATGTACTCACATAAGAGTACCCAATGAATAAGCGTGTATCTGATGTATAAAACACTCTACCGGATACCGTTACTGGTACTTCAATCCTGGAAGCACCTCCCAAGCACAGCTCGATCTCAACACTGGATCTATGTACTTATTCAACCAGCTCTGGTACCTCGATCCTGGAAGTACCTCAAATCAACAGCCCGAGCTCAACTCCAAAACTGCTGCTACACCTGTAACACCTGCCCCAACAGAGACAGCCCCCACACGGGGTGAGCATACCAATACCACCAATCCAATAAGCATAACATTACAATTCAAATACAGAATGTAATGCTATAATTTAAATGATACTCCCTGGATGGTAACACCCTCATCCGGGATCCCCTGTATTGTCCCTGTTCTCAAAATAACCAAACTCATCAAATTCCCAAAGACAGTTAATCGCCACATAGATTAACTAATACCGTTCTATTATGCCAGTTCCATGATCAATATGGTAATAACATAATGTAACAGACCATAGATATCACATATATCTAACCAATAATTCCATGTTCATATTTCATTGCTCGCTCCACAATAGCGACATACTGACCTCGCGCACGCTCAACAATAGCGGCGTCATAACCGATGGTCGCTCAACGGCGATCGCATCCCAAATCATTGCTCGCTCAACAATAGCGGCACTGTATGGTTCCCAATGTATAACCATTTGACGCAAATACAATTTACCATGCATATCGTTATCCATTTATAGCAAATATCATGCACCATGCATTTCAATACCTATCCGATGTAATTACCACATGCCACATATTTCAGTGTCCATATAACGCAATTATCACACACCATGTGTTCCAATACCCATTTGGTACAATTATCACACACCATGCATTTTACAGTTGCAACACTACAATAGGCCATGCTCGTACGTCATACGTACCTTAGAATTCCGTAGTCCATGTCAAGCCTGGCTTGAGTTCCATGCTCCGTGAAACATGTGCTAAAACACATAAACAACCCACAATCAAGCATAAGCATGCAACCATGTGCCCAAGCACGTTCAAAACTCCCAAACATATCGTCTATCTATGACGATTACCAAATTATAAAAGTTCCCGGCTAAGCATGTATAATACCCCAAAAATATTGTCTATCCATGACAATTAACCTTTTTAAAATAACCCGGGGCGAAGCATGCAAGACACCCAAAAAGAGCCAAGAAACCATAAAAAGGGGCACCAACACACTGGCCATCTCGATCGATCGACATTTCATCTCGATCGATCGAGAACCGCCTTCCGATCGATCGGTATTTTCGGTGAACTGTTCCAACGCCACAAAACACATTCTGCCATGCTCGATCGATCGAAAATATTTTCGGATCGATCGAGCAGCCCTGTATGCGCGAGAAACCTCCAAGAATGAGCTTCCAACAACACCCTAACTCACACACCACCAAGATCAACCATCCAACACAACACTAAACTACAAAACAACCTTAAAATACAACCCCCAAACATAAACAAGATGTTGGACCAATATCTACCCCTTTTAACCCCAAAAACAAGCTACAACCCAACCAAAACTCAATAAAACTCTACCATAGTTGATAGGGATGAGGTTTTGGGGACAAAAGCTGATAGGGAGGGGGTGATGGGATGTAAAGATGCAAGTGGCTCCTTTGCCAACTCACATGAGATTTTAATGTGTAGCCAAAACATAAGCATGGTATATAGAATATCCCATCATGATATTTTTAAAGCATTTTACTACAATGCACCAAAATCACTATTAAAATCATGCTTTACCAAAATTACAAATTATAACACCCAAACACCCAACATGTATAACATGCACCCCGAAATGCACCCCAGGTCACCCATACCACGTGACTAAGCATTTTTACCAAGATAAGTAATTATCACCGCAAGAATTATATAACCACAATTAATTCCTAATTGCCACAATAAAAGAAAATCTATTAAAGATTAATAATCCTCCGGGATTAATACCAATAATCCCAGGACATCACAATTATCCCCCACTAATAAAATTTCGTCCTCGAAATTTGCACCGGTGTACTCCACGTAACACCAAGGCTACACCAACCCAAAATAAAACCACGAGCCCGATTCTGGATCACATTAGAATCGAATTAACAACTGCGAGAACACCAATCTCGCACCAAGTTCTAAAATAGAGCAAACGTCAAAATCCACACAAACCCATAAGATAACAACATACCTCGATGTGAATCGTCCCAGAAGTCATTCCACCACAATTTCAAATCAACCAAATCTCCCTTGGTTCTGACATAGATATCATTCCATGATATTCACCACTTGCCCACGATGCTTGACACGCATCGTTATGATGGGAACCACTAGTATAAACAGTATACTCACAGAAAAATTCAGTTTCTGCTTCCCAGTCCATCTCCTCCAAAGGAGTAGTTGCACCAATTGCAATCCGGACCGGGTTACCCACGGTCACTGATCCACACAAAACACATCACCAAGGACGTTTTCACCGGTGTGTTCCAAGAAATCATATCTTGGTCCCGACACACCATCAAGACTCCACAAAGTCGCAAGTTCCACAGAGGTCACGCAAAACAATCAATTTGCATCCCCGCCACGCGTGTCAACCACGACACCAAACAAATACGAGTCCTGCCCACCCCTTGTCTATCCTGGGATTTAACAATCCTAAAACAGGGAGGCTATCGAATTAACCAGCAAGAACTACCATGGTCTCAAAACACGACAACCCCTCCTCAAGGGGAAGTCAAATAACCCTCACGATCATTCATCAGAATGCATCGTGCCATCGAGATTACCGATCTCGAGGTTCCACAATCTCACACCGGAGATTCACCAAACCAAGCATACAACCCGGCGTTCGACAATGAACAAAATAACGTTGGCATTCGTATACACTCACGGCATACATGCCCAAACACCAATCACAACATGCATACACAATGCAATAGACTCGGGTATCTCCAAACATACCCAAATCCCAAAACCAACTGTCAAACCTCAATTATTCTCACCCCACGGAGAATGATGGTTGACAAACCAAAACCAAAGGGTGTGATTTCAACATCACCACCACACGAACCAAAATAACGAATCCCCCCAAAAGATTCAACCGGTAGGTATCATAATACCGCCTTCCTCTCAAGGAAAAAGTCATGAATCCATGATCCTCCAATCCTCGAACCACCGTTCGGAAGACCTGGATATATTTATACCGAAACATATCCCGGAACCCAGAAATACACAACTGGTTAGAGTAGTGCATCAATGCCACCAATACCCGATCCAAAATCCGTATACGCCATGTATACACATCCAAACAATGCTCTGTACTAATGCCATAGTACTCCACAATCGAGCATCTCCCCGAAGACGTCTCCTCAAACGTCTCACCGAGGTAAGAAATCCATTACTCGGCCCAACACCAGTAATGCTTACCATGGCTGATTCACAATCAATCCACAACCGATGCAAGCTGTCTCCAAGACAGTACAATCCAAAACTCTCCAAGAGACAAAATCAATATAGTAGTGTCACCCCACTAACTATATCTCACAAACCATTGTGACTCCCGTTGCATTCCATATGCAAGGATGCTCAACCAGAGCTAACCACGACTTGACGACACTCACGTTGGCATTCCCAACAGAATTGAGCTGCCCCAAAGCAAGTCTCTCAAAACATTTGACGTATAAACGTCCCCGTGAGGTATTCCCTACCTCAAATACGATGCCACATAGAGACTACAAGAGTCTACCATGACCCTCATCGTATCACCATACGATTCACCAAACTCGAATCCAACGAGCATTATAATGGCTAACACAAGCACGCTAAAGTACTGCAACAATACCTGGCTAGCGATTCGCTGGCCCCATAGGCTCATACCAACCTATCAACGTGACACACGTTCCATCCCGGTATACCATACCGTAACCATTAGAGTTGTGGGTCATCGCCCAACATATCTCTAAAACACCAAAGCACAATGGACAACCCGGCGTCCATGCTTAATTACCATGCAATCCTAATCCATTAGGATTTATTCCACACCCTCACGGTGGGTGTGCCCATGCCTATCACATATCACAACAACAAGCGAGTAGTTTCCTCAATGACTACTCTTACCACCAATCACTTGGCCCTATCCAATCCAACGAGCATACCCAAGGGTATCATTGCTCGGCAAATATTTACCTCCACAACATGATGCGGTATACACACCGGTACAATGCATCCGATGCTCCCTCGAGCAAACCTGCTCGGCAAAAAGGTCTTGTCAACTAGTGACCCAGACTCTACCATGTGCTCACCATCGGCACTCAACCATACAACCAAATACATAAACACAAATGTATTATTCACTAAAACGACGCCACGCGTCCACATAGACATCCCAAATAACATCGTCAAACACATGACGGTACCCGTCGATACACGACACTCATAATCTCATCGTCAAACACATGATGATATAGAACAACACATAATATCCACAATAATGATAACAAAAGTAATATGACATACCTCATCGCTATCAAGATAGCGGAATACCTTTATCCATCGTTCACCAGCGGTACACAAGCAGCATCCATCGCCCGTAGGCGGCATAATCCAGTGCTACGCACATAGCGGTATAACCCATCGCTATAGAATCAGCGGCATAAAATATCTCCAAAGAATATCCGGCGGTATGAAGCATCGCCATAGATGTAGCAGAATGTACCATCGCTATATGATACCTGGCGGTATGAACCATTGCCAATAAAATACCCGGCGGCATGAACCATCGCCAATATAATACCCGGCGGCATGAACCATCGCCAATAAAATACCCGGAATAATCGCGGACTCAAGAGGTACTCACACCCATGTAGTACTTTGTTCCCGATCGCATCGCTACGTCATGATAGCGGCATCATCGCTTCGACGTGACAGCGGCATGTAACATCGCTTCGACACGACGGCGGCATCATCGCTTCGACATGATTGTGGTACCATCGCTTCGACGTGACAGCGGCATTTACCATCGTTCCGGCATGACAGCGGAAATACCCCTCGCTTTACATGACAGCGGAAATACCCCTCGCTTTACATGACAGGGGAAATACCCCTCGCTTTACATGACAGCGAAAATAATATCCCTCGCTATTAATATGACAGCGGCAAGTATTCACATCGCTACGCCACGCATGCAACCGTAATGCATATCCCGTGTTCCAATAATTGTTTCGGCACGACAGCGGCATCATCGCTTCGACGTGACAGCGGCATTTACCATTGCTTCGACACGACAGCGGCATAATCGCTTCGACGTGCATGCAACCATAATGCATAACCCGTATTCCCATAAACATCGCCATGAGTGTATTTTCATGCACCTCGCTCCAACATTTAGCGGCAAAGCATTAAAATCATCACTCCGATGTATATCTATGCAACCGTAATGCATAGTCCATGTCTCATAAGACCCTGCAACCACCATGGTTAGCAATAGCATATTCCAATTATGAACACATATCATAAATGCACATAAGCAATCATGCATAAGTATGTGCTTCTCATTCCCATTAACATGTTCCTAGGCCCTCAACAACCCCAAAGAGCTAACCACTGCTCTGATACCACTAATGTAAGGGCCCCCGTGCCCTTAACCCGTTATTAGTGTATTAAGCCATACCATTAGTGCATAAGCATGGTATATAGAATATCCCATCATGATATTTTTAAAGCATTTTACTACAATGCACCAAAATCACCATTAAAATCATGCTTTACCAAAATTACAAATTATAACACCCAAACACCCAACATGTATAACATGCACCCCGAAATGCACCCCAGGTCACCCATACCACGTGACTAAGCATTTTTACCAAGATAAGTAATTATCACCGAAAGAATTATATAACCACAATTAATTCCTAATTGCCACAATAAAAGAAAATCTATTAAAGATTAATAATCCTCCTGGATTAATACCAATAATCCCAGGACATCACAGATATGACCACCATGATTATTATTATAGTGATTATTGTTACTTTCCCACTTCTGGTAGTGCGTAAGAACTTTTGATATGGCCACGACGATTCTTATTATAATGGTGACGACCATGGCCATGACCTCGGCCTCGGCCTTGTTTTGTTCATTATTTTATCGCATAGCTGTTGCATTTGCTTAAGGAAATGGAGTAGCACCAGTTGGACGAGCCTCGTGATTTTTCAACAAAAGCTCATTATTTTGTTCAGCAGCAAGAAGACAAGAAATCTATTCAGAATATTTTTTGAAACCCTTTTCACGATATTGATGCTGCGGGAGCACATTAGATGTGTGAAAAGTGGAGAATGTTTTCTCCAATAAATCCTCACCAATTACATTTTTCCCACATAATTTAAGTTTGAACTGATTCGAAAATTTGCTGAATTATACTCACTTACAGTTTTAAAATCTTACAAACGTAAGTGCATCCACTCATAAAGAGCTTTTTGGAATAATAATCATCTTTTTATGTTCATATCTTTCCTTCAAACTAGTCCACAAGGCAAATGGATCATTTACTGTCAAGATTCTGTTTTTAACCCTTCATCAAAGTGGTGACAGATGAAGTTCATTGATTTGACATTCTCTTGATTTGTGGCTATAATTTATTGTTTCATAGTTTCTCAAGACCATTTGGCTCTCGATGAATTTCAACATCTAGCACCCATGATAGATTTCTAGTAATATCAAGAGCAAAACTTCGAGTTTTGCAAGATTAGTGATAATGATAATTAAAATCAAGAAAATAAATAAAACTTACCACACTTACCAAAGTTGGCTAGAGATTCATGATGATAACATGTTATAAAATATTATTATAATCAATAATATTATATTATATAGAGAGCAATTTAGAGAAAGAATTTTATTAACTTTTCACTACATTTCATTTCACTTTAAGTCTATATATAGGCTTAACATTATGAGTTACATGTGATAGAAGGTGATTTAGACCATGCTTTAAAGCATGCGTTGTGAAACGTATATTTCATAACACATACTTTAATTTGTTGTGAAACGTCACAAGAGCGATAAAATATAAACATTTATATACCCACACTGAATCGCCTTACCTTTAGGTTAAAGGGACACTGCTTGAATGTTCATCATTGAACCATGTTTCCTTGGCAATCAAGAAAAATGGAAAATTTCACATTACGCTTTTCTGTTTCATAAATAATTCGATAGGACTTAACTTATTAATAATAATTATATAAATAATTAATTTAGTTAACTTAGCATGACATCAATTTCAAGTAGGGAAAAAGCACAGGAAGATGGGACAAGGACGTCACTACTATAAGTTTGGTTGATGTGCATTGGGGATATCAATATCATCTCACGACAATACTCTCAACTAATAATAGCTATCTTCAAAAGACACCGTATATTGGTGTAACAACTATTCAATCACTACTACATGGGTATTAAGCCGGTTAGAGGTATAAAAACAGGTAAGGTCAATCGAAACTGGCACATCCCGTTTGGGCCCGCCTCCAATCTGGTTAAAAAACCTCAAACTCTACCCAATCCGAGGTGGGTTGCGAGTTAGACGGGTCAACCCCTCTAAAATAAAAAATATAATTTTATTGTGTTTTAATAAATTAAAATTATTAAATAAATTAATAATAAAAATCATATTTTAATTAAATAGTTAAAATTTATTATAATTAATTATTTTATCCAACCTGCTTGCCAACCCATAGGCTAACCCACCCCAATCGGTCAATCCAACGGGCTGGCCCATTGGAGGCGTGCCTAAAAAACCTTTGTCTAACCCTTCAATTTGACAGATCTGGTGATTTGAAAATAATAAAATTATTACATTTTTCCAATTGAAAAAAGTTTATAAACTTTCTAAGATGATATAATTTTACATATAATTTTTTTTTTATTCTGAGAAATATTTTTTGAATAAAATAAAAATATCATATTTTGTCTGTTGGAAATATTATTTATATTTTTGTCCATCTGATTTTGAAATCATGGTTACGTCCCTCAAGGGAGGTAATTATCACTATCTTCTAATCTCACTTAGAACTTTTGAAATTTCACTTGTAATTTTTTTTAAATCAGCAATATACCTTCTAATTTATAAATATATCATATCACTATTCGACTCGTTTCACTTCCCTCGGGTGCACACCTGATTCTATATATAAAATATTATATCAAATATAATTTGACTCTTATGGCCTTTAATAACTTTATCACACTATATATATTATTTAAAAATAAATAAATGAAAGAAACTCATGTCGTATGCCCATCTGGCATTACCAATAAGTGGGGTTTTTTAAATAATTCAACTTAAAAAAATAATTTATTTATCAAAATAACCTTAAATTTTTTTTTTTAACAAATAACCGAACTCGCAATCTCAGATGACGGCTTCAATAAATTTTTTTTTATTGAAGTCGTCATCTCAATATAAATATTTTTTTTATTGAAGTGACCATCTGAGATAACAACTTCAATAATTTTTTTATTGAAGTCGTCATCTCAGATGACGACTTCAATATAATTTTTTTTAATAAGTGACGACTTCTATATATATATATATTTATATGGAAGTTGTCATCTCAGATGAAGTCTTCCATATATGGTAATTTCTATGTTTTTTAAGCAATCATTAATTTTGGAAGGCTACAAAATATATGTATTTCTACTATAAATTTATGTTTATATAATAGGAAATAAAAAAAAATTAATTTATGGAGTATTTGATAAATGGAAGTATTGGATATGCTTAATTATCTACTTTTAAAAAAATAAACTTTGTTGTATTAAAACTCACTCATTCGTTTGAACTAATCAACTTAATGGTATGATTTTGTATATATATTGTATAATATAAAAATATATAAATAATCATGGATTATTTAAATTCTAACAAATGTAAGGTACAATTTGATTACTGTTTCCTTATTTGGAAGGATTTAAATTCTAACATCGATATTATTGTCACTGCTTTCAAATATGGTTTAGTTATTACAAATCGATTACTAATTTAAAGGATTAGTTAAGAAATTTTGACTTAAATAATCCATGATTATTTATTTATTCCGCTATTTTGTAACATATTCAATGCTTTACCTCTAGAGCACAACATTCATCAATATGAGTACAAAAAAATTATATTGATAAGTTTATTAAAAAAAATTTAAGAATGTACTTGTATTAAAGGATTTTTCGAGAAATTTTGAAGCATACGATTCAAGTAGCAGCAATACTATGCATTTCAGTAGTCAATGATGTAGTCTAATTTTCTTAATCTTCGTGTTATTACTATCACTATTTTAATTTTTATAGTAAAAAGTTATCTTATTTTTATATTATAATTATATAATAGATATACAAAATTATATCATTAAGTTGATTAGCTCAAATGGATGAATGAGTTTTAATACAACAAAGTTGAAATATTTACAAAAAAATAGATAATTAATCATATCCAATTATTCCATAAATTATCCAATACTCCATAAATTAATTTGTTTTATTTCCTATTATATAAACATATACTTATAGTAGAAATATATATTTTTTAGCCTTCCAAAATTAATATAATTGATTAACAAACATAGAAGTTGACATATATGAAATCATCTGAGATGACAACTTCCATATATATATATATATGGAAGTCGCCACTTATAAAAAAAATTATATTGAACTCACCATCTGAGATGACAACTTCAATAAAAAAATTATTTTTACTGAACTCACCATCTGAGATGACGACTTAAGTAAAAACAATAATTTTTATACTGAAGTCATCATCTCAGATGGCGATTTTAATAAAAAATTATTTTTATATTTAAGTAGCCATCTCAGACGGCGACTTCGGTTATTTTGATTAAAAAAAAAATTAAGGTTATTTTGATAAATAAATTATTTTTTGAGGTTAAATTATTAAAAAAAACCCAATAAGTGTTTGTTCTATTCCAGGGAAAATTATAAAATTGGTCATATAAATTGGACTCATTATGATATTAGTCGTTTAGTAGTTATGTTCAGTATTAGTGTAGTAACCTCGTTTTTTTTGTAATTTTAGTTCTAATCAAAACAAAGAGCTGACCTGACATCGAAGACATCAACAATATATGGCGTCATGCCATCACTCTAGCGAAGCAAGGACTAAACTCTATTTAAAATATTATTATACTAAAAATGCGAAAGGACTGGTTACATGACCAAAAGCACAATGAGACCAATTAATATGATCAATATTACGGTTTTCCCTTTCCGGATTTATTTGTTTCATGATCCAAGACTACCTACAGAGGCATAAATTTGCTACCAACAATCATCACATAATTAAAAATCTAACAATATAACAGCACTTTAATTAAGTACTAAAAAACCAATCAAGCATCCTAAAGTTTAAACCAGCGATTCTTAATAACAATTGAGTAGCTTGAAATAAACAGATTCGAACCCAAAAGAATCAAAGAAGAATAGACTATCCAATTATTTATCATCTTGAGATACTAATCGTCTAATTGTTCATCACCCTGCACATTTTATCATCACAAGTAGTATCAATGATTCGGATGTTTGATGATCCCCTGCAGAATCACAGTCCTTGCCTTACGAATATCGTGGCTACAATTATCGGCTTGCGCCACTAATTCATCGTCATTCTTCATGAAAACAACCACTTTTCTTCTTAATCTCATCACCACCAACTTTCACAACCTCTTCATTCATCACAAAGTCGAAATTTTTCAGCAGGGGTTCGCTTTCAATCTCCAACTTGAGAATTAGCAGACGAATACTATCCAAATCCTTGATCGTCACATAAGTCCCCACGCTCATATAGTTGATAATCTCCTTCTGTCCCTTCACCACATTCTCATAATTCTTTAGTAATGAATCAATCTATTTGCCCATCGCTCCTAATGGGATGGAGGTCGCAGCCGTCAGGGCGGCTGCAACTAGTGGTGCAACCATGGCTGCAGCCACCACCGAGCAAATCACCACAGCTGCAAGAGTGGCTGCAAATATAATGCCAGACCCTTTCGTCCAAGAATGAATGGACTTCATCTTCTTATCCAGCTTATTCTTCTTTAGCTGCAATCAAGCATCAGATGTCTATGCACAGACTCAAAGTCTCGAAAAAACTCTTTGGTAAAAACTGGTCACCTGTATCTCGAAACACCCTCAAGTTTCCAAGATTTTAGCATAATTTCCTCCAAATCCCTCTTCTTCGAATAGTTGAAGTGCTACCTGAATCATTAACTGGCTATCTCGGGAACGTTTCAAGCACTTCTCCAATGCCGAGCAGAAATCTAGAGTCTTGAGGCTGTTCTAAAAATATTCCTCAACGAGCTCGAATATTCTTTGCATTTCCATACATATTTCTTGCAGTCAAGAATCACCTTCACCACTTCATGGTTCATCCTTAGAAGGCACTTAGTGACTTCCCGGAGCAAGTCGAAAGTTAATGCTCAAACTCGGCTACAGCAGCAAGAGAAGTTATGACATTGTTGGTACGAGTTTGGTGGGTCGTATCAGAGGGCTAAATTAGTACCGAGGTTGCAGTTAGCCTCATAGGAGTTCAACTCAGCTGAGTATTGAAGATTCTTGATCGGATTCGCACCCAAACTTTCACCAATTCAATGCATATGACACTTCTGTAGTGAAAACACCTATGGACTTAAGTATACCTTTAAGTAAAAATAATAGTGACTCGGAGGTGTCTCAATTAGAATATTCGAGAATTATTGGAAGCCACATGTGCATCATGAATTGTACTTGTTCAGACATAGCTTGTGCGGCTAATAAGTTAGCCGATTTACGAATAATCCAAGAAATGACCATTTTGGAAGGCGTTAATAAGGTTACATAAATATAAAAAAAATATACCTTAGAATATGGATTACATTACAAGAATTATTCTGAAGTACTTGAGTGATACATTGATGTAAATGGGCTATTCGACACAAAGGCTACAAATCTACTGGTAGCTATGAATTTAGCCTTGGTGGTGGGGCTATGTCGTGAAAATCCACTAAACAAACTTGCATTGCTCGATCTACGATGGAGTGTAGTTTATAGCTCTAGACAAAGCCGCGGAAGAGACGAATGGCTTATCGCAATTGATTATGTGAGAAAAAAAAACCTTGGAAGATCCGCTAACGAAAGCATTGAATAGAATCAAGTATATGAATTATTTGGAGGAAAAGGATTAAAATCTATGAAATAAACATTCGTAGTGGTAACCCAACCTTATTGACCGGGGATCCCAAGATTTTAGATCAATGGGACAACTAAAGTAGGAAAATGTAGAACTTGTGATTTGTTGTGATATTCTCTCAAGTTAAAGTCGTTGTATCTATGGAAGATTGCCAAATTCTATAAACACCATGAGCAGGGCAAAATCTTCTTAATGAAAAAGCGTCCTACACTTGCCTCGGCTTGATATTGTTACTATCTCTTTGATACCCGCTGAAGCAACTACAATTTCCTGGGAAGAACAAAGAAAAAATCCCCAACAACAATGACATTGTAGGTACGAGTTTGGAGGGTCGTATCAAAGAACTGTAAATCAGTGTCTAGCTTGCAGGCAGCCTCATATGAGTTCAACTCAGCTAAGTAATGAAGATAGTTGATCGGATTCGCACCCGAACCTTCACCAATTTACTTGCTCATGTGGCTTCCCATGATACTAAAAAGTCAAATCTACATAGAAACTAAAAATATGTATATTTGAGATTGAAATCACAAATATTATCGTACATCTTTAATGATTAGCAAAGAAAACGTATCCTTCCATACTTTCACCTATATAAAATGTAGACTATTTTCCTGCTACTGCAAAATTCACCAAGTATTCAAGAAAACGCCTTAAATTCCAACTTTTCCACGTTGCTTCACACTCAATCCTACAGGTAAAATATTGAATTTAGCAACAAAAAGAAGAGAAACACAATTTCTTGCTGCCATTTTCCAATAAATTCCAAAATATATTCAAAATCTTACAGTGTAAATCAGTTTCAAAGCGAACTATACTTGAAACACAAAATTGACACAATTCTAATATGCTCTAAAGGGCTGGGTATATACGTATAGTTGGTCGTGATAGTCAAAATAAATTAAAACTACACTCTACGAAAAAAATAAATAAATATAAATAAACAAATATTGTTTCACAAATAATCTACCTCGTTGATTTCTCCAAAATCAGCAACAAAACGACTTTATCGTAAACCAATTTGATGGGTATTTATCGTAAACTTGATAAAGAAATAAACATACAGAAAAAAACCGAAGTTATATTTATAGATGTATAAAATTAATAATAAAAAACGGAATTTAGTATAAGGTTGAGACAGAGATTGAGGCAAGCTGATGAAGAAAGAGGAATCTTAAAGAGAACTGAAAGCATTGATGATCCAAGAAACAAAATGTCAAAACCATGGGAAGTATTTATCAAAAAAGTGTGCATTCCGTGTGCTATCAATGCACACATTGGTGGAGAGTGGTGGTGGTGGGCCGTTGTGCGATAATGTTTTTGGCCCGAACTTTTGTGATTTCAATATCATTCATTATATCTTAGTGAAAAGGTTAAGCTTATATTGATACATTTACACTTCTATATAGTAATATAATGTATAAGTGTATTTTTTGTTCTTTCATATCTCTTTATTTCAGTATTTGTTTTATAATATTTGGTAGATAGTTTTATCTATATTGAGAGTGTAGTATTCTTTCAACCTACAAAATATTATTATGGAATCTTTATATATTGCCTATGGTTTTTACCACATAAATTATGGTGTTCATTTTATTATTCATTTTTGGTGTTTCCATATCATATTATTGTACTTGGGCCAACAAGTGGCATCAGAGCCTTGTTCTAAAGTATTAAAAGATTCTAATATTCTTTGTGGTTGTATCTGTGACTGATCTTTCATATCAGAAATGATTTTTGGAGATTTCTTTTATTAAGACATTGTTATTTTCAGTCTACAAATTTTTTGTCGACAAAATGGCGACACTGTTCGAAATAGAAAAATTTATTGGAAACAATTTCATGTTGTGGAAAATGAAAATGAAAGCAGTGTTATGAAATTATCGTTGTTTGGTGGCAATTGGAGATAGGCTGTTGGAGGTCGTGGACGATAAAAAGTGGAATGGGATAAATGATAATGATATTGCCAATTTGCACCTGGCTTTTAGCATATGCGATTTTGTCAACTATTGGCTAAAAAAATGCGTAAGATATTTGAGATACTCTGACAAAACATATACGATGCCAAGTCGCTACATAACAAGATATTTATAAAGAGAAGATTGTATACTCTTCGAAGGTCATAATCCTTATCGATGACTGACCATATCAATACTCTGATACTTTATTTCCCCAAGTCACCACTTTGTGACATAAATAGAGTAAGTTGAACGTGCGGACTTCTACTTCAAAGTCAATCATATTCTTTGGATCAACTCATCAGCAACCTGACCAACAATATGATCGTCACTTTTTTAACACGAATATTTTATCGATTCAATAAGTATACGATTTAAATCCGCGAGTGTACAGTTGTCAAGTTTTAATTTAGTAGTGAAGGGATGTCGATCCACATGACTAACTTGTAAATACCAAATAAAATTGATTAAACAATATTTAACCTACGATTATTGAATGAATAACAGAAATAAGTAAACTAGGAAACTAGGAAACTAGGAAACCTAAAACAAACCATACAATTAACGACAATGAAGAATTCAGTAGAAATTATTAGGATTTCGGGTCACAAATTTAATCCCCGACAATTCTCCTATTAGTTATGATCGATTATCTATATACTTCTAGGGTGATGAGTATTTCCAAATTTATTCAATATATTGTATCGAGTTATATCAAATCTAACATCAATTTGCAGAAAGTAATTGTTCTTCACTTCTTTAGCAAATTAATTTGCATGAAACAATATGAAAACTACTAGTTTTTTATTTGAGTATCTATGACTATCACACGTGTTTAGATCTCATCTGTCGATCTCAATATGAAATCTACGACACAAATAATTATGTCATATCATAATATCATTTGTCGATATCAATTACGATACATTAAATCACTCAGCGGATAATCAATCATTGAAAGCATTAAGAACAATAACTTATGCTCGAACAATATATGGAATCAATCAAAATCCAATATTTAAATTATGGGTTCAACCAAAAGATCTCATTCTCTTGATAAATTTAACTTTACTCTATTTTGCAACATAATAAACATTGAAACTTGAAAATCAATAATACAAAGTTCAGAAATACGAATAGAAGCTTGACGTTGACACCATTATTCGATCTGTTGTTATTTCTCTTGATGCGTTGCTTGAAGTCTTCGATAAATTGTTGTGGAGGCTGCTCGATTTCTAGGGTAAAAAAGGAGGTGCAAAAGTCCAAGTTCCCTTCAAAAGAAAGGTCCAAGTTGTCTTGAGATTCCAAGGTCCAAGTTTCCTTCAAAAGCAAAACACTAGCCGAATCCTATAAATAAGGCAACAAATCCTTCTAGCGATCGACCGCTGGATGAGTGGCGCAGGATCACTGCTCGTGTAATTTTGTTTTTTAAAAGATCTGATCGATCATTGTCTAGTTGTAGCTATCGATAGCCAAAATTCAATTTTTTAGTTTCAAACTTAATCGAACTAGAGATCGATCTCTACATGCATATGGCCACCATCAAGGTAGCCTGTAACATTATAACCATTGAAGAGGGTGATGACTTGGGCACGCCAAGAGGGAAAGTTTGAGGCTGTGAGACTCAAGGGTAGGTGTTGATGGGCAGTGATCGGTATGATGGGAGGGCTGATAATGGTGGTTAAAGGCATGGTGCTGTTGAGAGAGGAGGTGGAGGAGGAGTCTGCCATAAGGATTGAAAGAGGGTGAATCTCGTTAGAGAGTGTGGCTAACTGATACCATAATAAACAAATGTTGATTTGTGAAAATAATGTTATATTCCTTCATATGATACAAGGTATTTAAATAATATTACAAGGATCTTCTAATAATATGCTAAGATAATTTTTCTAAATATCAAGATTCATCTTTACAATCTGTAAAGATTTAGGCAACATGATTTGGGAAAGTTTCCTTGATAGAAGATTCCTTAACATGAATAATATGAACCTCTTTAAATTGAAAAGATTCTGACATAGTTTTTAATTTTCACATGTCATGGTGCTTTCGTGATTCTAGGTATTTTTCGGTTCCCTATTTCCTTTCAATTTTCTGATATTAGCGTCTTCAGCTGGATACTTTTCTCTTTTTTGAGTGCATAATGATTTCGACCAAGTCAGGCGATGTTTGAGTTTCCTTGCACGACTTATGATAAAAGAAAGAGCGTAGATAAATGAATGTTGAATTGTTAATGCTTCAATATCATGTAAAATATTTTGATTGCGTTAGTTTACCGCAGAATAATTTATTGTAAACAAACACAGCCAAGTTGTCTGGAAATATATAAATCTAGTATGCACTTACTTGAAACTCAATGTGAAAGTGAAACTCAGACATATCACTGTCTGTCGTACACATTTATTTATTCATTATTTATTTGTTATCAAAATCTTGCGTAACCTCGACAACTTGGGCTTGGAGGACATGGAACCACTGAAATCCCTGAAGGATTGAAGCAAATTATAATTTCTGTTAACCAACCCCTGGGGCATTTGAGTATTGGCACCTGACCAGTAGCACCGAACACGGAAGCATTAACGTCGCTCATTGAAACGTACTGTCCCATAGGAGTTATGCGATTATTCCGAAGGATTGCCAAAAGATCAAATCGGCTTCTTAACTCCAAAGCCTTTTCAAAGTATTCATTCTGTTGGTAGACAGGTATACTACAGGTACCATGTTTCTCCCACTCATGTTTCCAAAATATCTGATTCCAATTACTTACACCTAATAGGTCTGGCCAATTGATGTCCAGCCGTTGCACCAAGTCATTGTCCTGTATAAATACATATGTTAAGATATAAAATTATCATTGGTCCAGATCCACATAAGAGTTATAATAGTTTAAGAAATCTAGTCTCTAATTATTACAGTAACAGTAATATAAGCATGGATGAATTTCTACAGTAATGGGCTTATTATGATTGCAGGCCTTTTAAACTATTAGGATCAACCTTTATGCTTAACCAGCTTGCATTTGGATCCCTCCTTTATCTTGAATGTGTTATTGCGCCTGTTGCCTCTTGGGGATGAGGAGGCGGGCCTATTGGGGATCGAAGAGGCGGGCAATGAAGAGGCGGCTCTTGCTTGCGCGGGTTGGTGATGGAAGAGGCGGACAATGGAGGGGCAATTTGCTTCTCCTTCTATGTTTATATATTAATCGGTTTTGCCTTCTATTTTCTTGTTTTTCTAAGCTTTCGTACTTCAATCCGCATATTGATAGTTTCTTTCAGGTTAGTTTATTGCATTGCTACTCTGTGGTTTTTATACTTGTGATGGTAAACAAAAGCTTCTTGGTTTTTTATTTTTGTGTGATTGGAAAGCTTGTGGCGGTTTATAAACAACTTTTGGGTTCTTTTAATTGCCTTGGAAGAAATGAAGAGAAAACCTGATTATTTTGTTTCAACATTCAGTCAATTTCTTGTTGTTTATGTGATTGTATCTTTCGTGCTCAAACTAACCATGACCTTTCCTTTAATACCACATACCTGCAATGTTTTTTATTAGTAATAGGGAGATTTTAGTAATATAAAGGTGAACATTATGTAATTGGAATGCACTCTTATGCCTGTTGTCAGAAGTAGCACCTTAAAATCTTTGTAATATCCTCCTCTTTTTGCCCTTTAAGAGAACTCCTCTGATTTTCTTTTGTTATGTGTGGAGGTTGTTCATTTTTCGTGAACTTTTTCTTCTTTATTGGTGAAAATCTAGCTCATGTTATGGTTTCATGAGAAGGAAATAGAAAAAAAGAATCGATAATGAGTATTTGAGTGCATAGATGCCATACATAACTGAGAACTAATAGACATCCTATCTATGCCTAGGGATGCATATGAATTGAAATATCAAAGGGGAAAAAAGACATTCAAAGGGGATTGCGATCTTAATATTTTGTCCTTGTTGGGTGGAATTCTTAGTGCCTTTTTTGAATTTGACATTTTGTATTTCCTATGACTTGAAAAATCATTTTTTTAAAACTTTTGGCCATGCTAATGTACCATAGCTCTAAAATTAATCTTTAATCATATCATTGAATTAATTTGACAGTTGTTTACTTTCTGGTTTTGTTTTCGCAAGCATGGATTTGAGGTTACAAGACTGAATATCTACACTACCGTATGACACCTACTTTGATATTGTTAGCTTAATTTTATCTTGCATTAATTAATTTCATATTACTGGTGGCTAAATTATGCTCTGCTTCCCACCTTTCTTTGCTTTGCTGTGGATTTTGTTTAACCTTAAATTTTGTTACCAAGATGCAATTTTTAGCTGTTTTAATTCTTATATGTTGCATGATCGCTGTAAAGAACCACAGGGTTTCCCGATTCTTTGCGACGACATTCACTACCCAAATATATATGATCTAAAGTTCTTGAGCATCCCTTCTTAAAAGAGGCAAGCTTGTCTTCTCTAAAATCGATCTCTTGGAGGTTTATCTTGGAATCTTAATGATTTCACTTATAGATTTAATAATGTGGATTTGTAGCAAATTTGTCTTGTTGGATTATACTTTGATTGACCAAATACCCGGCACCGTGCCCATTGAACTAGTAAAATATCAGAGTAGAAGTCATAGATAAAAAAATTGTGTATGTATAGTCTTTTGTGGGGGCTAACGGCATTTGATTCCCAAACACAACCTTCATTTAAAGTACGTATAGCTACAACTTCAGATGCAGGTTGTGTTTAAACAAAATAGAAGACTTATTAGCCTACTATTTTTATTTTATTATTACATGCATTTCTGAGTTTAATTAATCTTAATATAATTTTTTGAAATTAGAGTAGTACCGTAATAGTGGAGAAACTAATGGCATTGCAGTAAAACAGTTGCGCAGCATAATCGTCTGGCCACAAACCGTGGATAGTAAAGTCCACCACTTGAACAGTTCCTGGTTTGAGGGATGTGATCATTATTGTAAAGATTAAAATTTCTAAAATGATAATATAAATATTGTATAATAAATTATATGGTGTTTATTTGGATGATAAATTGGTTGATAAATTTTATTGTTTAGTACTATGATGCACGAACACTCCTGAAAATCACTTGGTGCAGTGTCAGACACTTCTAGGACACCGATACTCCTCAGACACCTATCGGACATAATATATATTATACCAATTTCGCATCCATTTTTAAATCATACCAGATGAAATCAAAATATTTCGCAAAGTTAGATAATACTCAAAATACATTTACACATAACATACTTTGGTGAATTGAAAAAGTATTAAAATATCTATAACATAATACTGGGATGCAAAAGTCAACATAAAAGAACCTGAGCTCGCTCTCATGGAGCTCTGATACTTCTAGATGCTTCCTCCTGAATATCTAAAGGTGGTCCACCTGAAATACCATTCATATATAATAAATCATAAATATATATAATAATAATATATACTATTATTAAAATACATAATATATTTTAATAAATATATATTTAATAAACATAATAATATATATTTATTAATAAATAATAATAATAATAATAATAATAATAATAATAATAATATTCTTGTTATAATGATAAAAATTATATGCTTCGGTTTTAAGTTCGATTTTGATCTTTTCAACCTTTCTTTCCTTTTTTCCCCTTAATAAATTATTGTCAACCCTATATTTAGTTATATTTTCAATCAGTAGACACCCCACAATGTTGGACATGTAACATGGCATAGACTTAAAGAATTCAAATCCAACCATGCACGTGTAAACAATAGCATATGCAATGTGTTTTTAATTATTAAGAAGTAAACCAAAAATAGTTAGGATTTTTTTTTAAAACATAAAACTGATAATAAATTAGAAGAAATCACAATTTGAATAAGTATAATGATTGACAAAAGGCAAGTACTGAAAGATACCAAAACATAAATGACAAATAAAAAACATCTAAATATAAAATGATCAATAATACTCAATTCACAGTAAGATCACAGCAGAAAGGCAATAGCTTAAGTGAGATAAACCAACGACCACCAAAACGACTTCAGGTCCCCTCAAACCAACTTGGCGTGATTTGTTTAGGAGTCATATATTCATCTGTTGAGCCTTAAACGCATGGTTGCGTTTAATGCTAAAATTATCCCCGGTCAATCTTTGAGTTTTGATGATCAACAAAACTTGTGTTTGTTATACTAATGCATCTACTTAGTGTGCAGATTAAGTGATGAAAAGTGGATTGGAATGAAGAAATTCAAGTGTGTGCATATTCTGGCCTGGATCGCCCCAGGCGATGGTGATCATCGCCCCAGGCGATGGGTGCCAGGCCAGGCATCGCCACGCACATCGACAGAGGCGATGGCTAGGTGAGCATGCGAGGGAGATCGCCCCAGGCGATGAGGACCAACGCCTGAGGCGATGGCAACCATTTGGCACTTCGCCCAGCACATCGACTGAAGCGACGCCGAGGCATGGCGCGGGCATGCGCGCAGGGAGATCGCCCGAGGCGATGGGTTGAACGCCCGAGGCGATGGCACGAACGCCTGAGGCGATCTGGAGTTCGTTTGAGGCGATGAAGATTTTGGACATGCTGAGGCTACGACCTTGATTTTTGCTCTGGATCGCCTGAGGCGATCCAGCGATCGCTTGAGGCGATCCGTGATTTTTGCTGACCGTTGGGGCGCGGCGATGGCGATCGCCCGAGGCGATGGCTGAGGCGATCGACGAGTGATTTCAGCCTTTTGTGGTGCAACGGCTAGTAGGAGCCTTGGGGGCCTCCTACACTATAAATATGGATGCTTTGGAGCATTTTGAAGCTACGGAACAAGCCTACAACTTATATCAAAGTCTTGATAATTATTATTTGAATTAAGCTTTGCAATCTTCATACATTGTTATTGTATTGGAGATTGTAATTCTTCTATTGTGTGTGAGTATTGTTCACTTCGTGTTGGTACACCGTGAAGGTGTGTGTTGAGTTATTGTAAAGGTCCTCCAACACTAAAGCAAGTTGGAAAATTGTAAAGTCATCAACAAGTCTAGTTGGTGCAAGTGTGTGGCTATCCTTGGAGCCCTTAAGGCCAAGAAGACTCGTGAAGAGTGTTGGTAGCTCGGGAAGAGCTTTGTGTACTCGGGAAGAGTATTGTGCTCGGGAAGAGCGTTGTAAACTCGGGAAGAGTTGTTGTGTGGCTAATTTGGAGCCCTCAAGGCCAAGATCGTTTATTCTAGTGGAATCTCGGTTGGAGGTTATCTAACCGGGAAGAGGAGACGTAGGCGATTCATCGCCGAACTTCTATAACAAATCCTTGTCTCTTTTATTGCTTTATTTTTCATTAAGCATTTATTTATTTATTCTTTTTATTTATCGATTGACTAAAGGCTTCCGCAAAGCGCAAAATATTTTATTTTTACAAACTCATTTTAGAAAGCTAAAGTAGCCAAGGAATCTCATTCACCCCCCTCTTCGATTCCAACAAGTGGTATCAGAGCCATTTGATTTTTGTTTTTAAATCAAATTCTTTTATGTCTAATCTAGCAAATGAGTTTGCTCAAGGTCAATCGACAAATAGATCTCCGCTTTTCACGGGTGATAACTACGGTTATTGGAAGAATAGAATTTCTCTATATATCCAATCCGTAGATTATGATCTATGGAAGATTATAGTGAAAGGTCCACACATTCCTTTAAAGGAAGTTGGAGGAATAAGTGTTCCCAAAGAAATGGACGATTTCACTAGAGCGGACATGATTTTAATATCTCAAAATGCTAAAGCTATTAATTTTTTGCATTGTGCATTAGATATGAAGGAGTACAACCGGATCTCGATGTGTTCAACCGCAAAGGAAATTTGGGACAAATTGCAAATTTGTCACGAGGGCACTAATCAAGTAAAGGAGACCAAGATTGATCTATTGCAACTCAAGTATGAAACCTTTGAGATGGAGTCCGGAGAAGAAGTTGATTCCATGTTTAGGAGGCTCACTCTTATCATAACTGAGCTTGCCCAACTTGGAGAGAAGTACCCTCCAAAGCAAATATGGAGGAGAGCACTAAGGGCATTACCTAAAGAATGGGACGCAAAGAGGACGGCCATTATCGAGTCCAACAAAGGAGAAAGTGCTTCCTATGATCTTGATGAGCTCCATGGCACCTTGGTGACTCATGAACTTGAAGTTGCCACTAGGAGAGAAGTAAAGGAGGAGGATAGATCCAAGAGAAATGAGATTGCCTTGGTTGGAAGGAAAGACCACTCCGATGATGAAGAAGATGATGATGATGAAGAGATGAGGTTGTTCACAAAGAAGTTCAAGAAGCTCTTCAACAAACATAGCAAGTCAAAGACCTCCAATGCTACCAAACAAGAATCCAAAAATGAGGTAACTTGTTACAATGTCAAGAAATAGGCCATTATGCTAACAAATGTCCTAGGAAGAAGAATGAGGACAAAGGGAAGAAGAAGGCGTTCATAGCCACATGGAGTGATAGCAACTCCGATGAAGAAGAAGCCACCAATCTTTGTTTAATGGCTGGAGATGAAGGAGATGAAAGCGACAGAGGTACCATCTTATGATGAATTATTAGATGCTTATAATGAACTCATTGATTGTCTTGGTAAAACCAAGAAGAGCAACAAAGTACTTAAGCTAGACTTAGCTAAGAAGGAAGAAGAAAATACTATTTTGAAAAACCAAGTGCTTGATTTAAAGACATCTTTTGCCAAGTTTAATGATAGTAGTTTAAAGATGAATGAATTGCTTGGCTTGCAACGTTGTAGCTTTGATAAAGCCGGGTTAGGTTTTTCAAGCAAATCAAAATCTTTTTCAAGCTTGTTGGCCAACGCAAAACATGATTCTACTACTTGTAACTATTGTTGCAAAAAGGGTCATACCAAGAACAAATGTAGATTTGCTAGAATCCAATACCAACCTAATAAGAGGTGGAAATGGATCCCAAAAGTGCAATTGAAAGTTAACCCTCAAGGACCCAAAAATCAAATGGGTACCAAAGATCCTTCTATTGTTAATTTGTCTTGTAGGGACAACCATGGATTAGAGGATGAAGGACCAAGCAACTCAAAGGAGGAGTTTGTATTATTCACCCTATAGAAGAGGCTCGAGGCTTTGGACCTATGACAAGAACGAACTCTTGTCATTGAGGGTAAAATTTATTTTATTTATTTTAAAAGAGCAATTCAAAAATTCATTGGCACAAATCAATTGTGATCAATAAATATTGAAGCTCAATATTCATTGGAGTAAAATACATAACCCCTTAGCATATGCACATACAATTTGTTTAATGCATGATGTATGCTTATCTTTTTATAGTAAGTAGCTTGATATGCTTTGCATTCAAATTTAAATATGCTATATGAAAATGTGCAAGTATATGATTTGTTATAATGCCTTGATATTTTTATTATTTTGTTTTGGGCATGAATGCATGAACATATGCACACTTTGCAACTTTTAGAATTAATTGTTGAGTGCCTTAAACACATGGTTGTGATTCACCTCTATATGATTTAATCTTGTTTGATGAGGATTTTGAGTAATTTGAAGCTATGTGTCAACATATTTGAGCTATGTTTATTTGAATTTTATACTTTTTGATTATCACAAAAATGGGGAGAATTTTGTGATAAACTTGAACCTTAATACATGCATAGTTTAAGGGGGAGAGCTTATGTATGCATGGTTTGAGGGGGAGAGCTATTTGTTTAATGATTTACTTGTTTAACTTGTATGTGTTATGCAATTGTTAAGGGGGAGTTATTTTTACTCACATTACATGCATATTACTTATTCAAGTTTATCAAGTTTTGTGATCATCAAAAAGGGGGAGATTGTTGAGCCTTAAACGCATGGTTGCGTTTAATGCGTAAAATTATCCCCGGTCAATCTTTGAGTTTTGATGATCAACAAAACTTGTGTTTGTTATACTAATGCATCTACTTAGTGTGCAGATTAAGTGATGAAAAGTGGATTGGAATGAAGAAATTCAAGTGTGTGCATTCTGGCCTGGATCGCCCCAGGCGATGGGTGCCAGGCCAGGCATCGCCACGCACATCGACAGAGGCGATGGCTAGGCGAGCATGCGAGGGAGATCGCCCCAGGCATGAGGACCAACGCCTGAGGCGACGGCAACCATTTGGCACTTCGCCCAGCACATTGACTGAAGCGACGCCGAGGCATGGCGCGGGCATGCGCGCAGGGAGATCGCCCGAGGCGATGGGCTGAACGCCCGAGGCGATGGCACGAACGCCTGAGGCGATCTGGAGTTCGTTTGAGGCGATGAAGATTTTGGACATGCTGAGGCTACGGCCTTGATTTTTGCTCTGGATCGCCTGAGGCGATCCGTGATTTTTGCTGACCGTTGGGGCGCGGCGATGGCGATCGCCCGAGGCGATGGCTGAGGCGATCGACGAGTGATTTCAGCCTTTTGTGGTGCAACGGCTAGTAGGAGCCTTGGGGGCCTCCTACACTATAAATATGGATGCTTTGGAGCATTTTGAAGCTAGGGAACAAGCCTACAACTTATATCAAAGTCTTGATAATTATTATTTGAATTAAGCTTTGCAATCTTCATACATTGTTATTGTATTGGAGATTGTAATTCTTCTATTGTGTGTGAGTCTTGTTCACTTCGTGTTGGTACACCGTGAAGGTGTGTGTTGAGTTATTGTAAAGGTCCTCCAACACCAAAGCAAGTTGGAAAATTGTAAAGTCATCAACAAGTCTAGTTGGTGCAAGTGTGTGGCTATCCTTGGAGCCCTTAAGGCCAAGAAGACTCGTGAAGAGTGTTGGTAGCTCGGGAAGAGCTTTGTGTACTCGGGAAGAGTATTGTGCTCGGGAAGAGCTTTGTGTACTCGGGAAGAGTATTGTGCTCGGGAAGAGCGTTGTAAACTCGGGAAGAGTTGTTGTGTGGCTAACTTGGAGCCCTCAAGGCCAAGATCGTTTATTCTAGTGGAACCTCAGTTGGAGGTTATCTAACCGGGAAGAGGAGACGTAGGCGATTCATCGCCGAACTTCTATAAAAAATCCTTGTCTCTTTTATTGCTTTATTTTTCATTAAGCATTTATTTATTTATTCTTTTTATTTATCGATTGACTAAAGGCTTCCGCAAAGCGCAAAATATTTTATTTTTACAAACTCATTTTAAAAACCTAAAGTAGCCAATGAATCTCATTCACCCCCCTCTTCGATTCCAACATCATCCATAGATACCAAAAACGTGAGAAAAAAAGAGTGTAATGCTTGTGAAATCCTATCAGAGACAAGGTAATGAAGAAGATGTGACATTATTTCAAGCCCTGGACCGGGACCGATGACATCGACATTACTTCCAAATGATAAATGGGAAAAAAACAAGCCTCGTGATACAATCCTCAATTCTTTCTTTTCCGCTATATCCACGGCATAAATGAGATACCCCGTATGTCCACGTTCCAATAACCGTGACATTTTAACAGCCGATATTAACAGAATCTTCGGACGAGAAATTCCCATAAAATGTCCACTGAGTCCCCTGATAAGATCGGAAACAAACTGTTCTCTGCCGACAATCAACAACTGCCTGATATCTGTTCAGTACATCGATGCCCACAATGCAATAGAAATATGACATACCCAGAACAATCAAATCTGTCTTCGGCTCATTGCCCTCAACATAAATGAGGCAGTCAAAAAGTAACCGTTCAGCAATCACATTTTTCCCTGTGGGTGTCGAGACCATAAGAGACGTGGGCAACGGGGACGGACACACATGGTGTCTTTCCACAAAATCCGTAGATATAAAAGAGTGGGAGGCACCTGCATCGATCAAAATAAAAGTGGGGTACGTAAATATATTACACGTACCAGCAATCACCTTCTCTGGAGCTTCCTCGGCCTGCTCCCTAGTCAAAGCATATACTTGCCCCTGAGGTGGCTCCATCGCCCGACCTCCCGACAGTCGAGGCATAATCTGTTGCCTCTGCTACACCGTCCTATCATTGAATCTCAGTCTGTTCGTATTGAAGTCTGACTGTCCTCCACGGTTGGGGCAATACCGAGCAATGTGGCCCATCTTGCCACAACTGTAACAAGCCGAGCAGTCACGTGACAAGTGCGGTCCTCCACAATTATCGCATCTTGTTTCCCTTGTCCTACTCACTCGTGTTGGCCCTCGGTTGGTCTGTGCATTGCTCCTTCGATCTCCCGGCTTCCGGTTATTAGACCGCTTCCCACTAAACCGAGAAGAAGAAGAAGCTCCACGAGGTTTAAATGATTCTCCTCATGGCCTCAAGCTATCAAATACCGGTCTCTGTGATGGAATTTGCGGGGGTACAGTATTTGTGTAAGCACCAACTCCAATCTCTGCTAGTTCTGCTATGGTAAGAGCATCATGAAAGGAGCTGTGGTTGTTGGAGATAACCCGATCAAACAGCTCCGGCCTCAAACCTTTCAGAAAATTCCTCATCTTGGCATGAACATTTGTAGCAATGTGAGGGACATACCTCAACAGTGATGAGTATTGCATAGCATAGTCAGAAACAGTCATGTTACCCTGCTTCAAATTGGTGAACTCGTCTTCCTTCATCTGCCTAGCAGCCGCAGAAAAGTACCGGTTCAGAAACTGGGTCCTAAACAAACTCCATTCCACCAATATCCCTTGAGCCCTTAACTCCATAACAGTCATCTTCCACCACATGGAAGATTTCTTGGCCAACTGAAATTGCTAGCCTCAACCAAGCAGTCATAGCACAGGGTGCAGACACAAAAATCTGTTCAATGCTCTCCAGCCATTTCTGCTTCCTCCCCAGACTCAGTTACCTGAAAGAGGGGTGGATGGAAGGTCAAGAACTGTGTCAGACTCAGCTCTCCAGGTAGTAACAGCTGTGCAATAGGTTCTATGCCCACAGCCGGTGGCGGTAGGGGATTAGTCTGTGCAATACTAGTATTTACACTCCCCACATCACCACCTCCTCATTGAGGTTTTCAGGATTTCTGGCTGACATGCTGTAATACAGGGGTTAACAACAATACCAGAAACAATTAATGTATTACACCGTTAGATAACATGAACAACAATATTCTAAGCATGTCAGTATAACAAATATATACACAAATATGCACCACATGCATAAACATGCTCATAAGTGATTACCTAGCCAACTTGTTTGCTAAGTCTACCCTTCACTCATTCCCAGGTTCTCTAACCACTGCTTTGATACCACTAATGTAAGACCTCGCAACCTTAAGTGTGGATTAAAAGCATAAGGAGAGCTAAACATACATAAATCAGAGTATAAGGTTCATGTTGATGCCTTGAGCTTAAGGATTACAGTGCCAAAAATGAAATTCCAAAAAGGATTAATTACATTTCCGCAAAATGAATGTTAAGGCTATAGCTTTACACTACTCATAGAGTAGAGACTATACAAAATAATCCTGTCCCGCTATACCGATAGCACTCCTCACAAAGTTCACCGCATCAACCCCGTCCTTAGCCCTCCATGCCAAAAATGTACCTACAGGAACAACCTCAAACCATGAGCATATTATAATCCATATTCATCACAATATGATTATACTGAGTAAATGCATAAACCATAAATACGAAGCACTTTCTGTATTCCAATGCAAAACACTCCCTTTGGTTGTCCCTGTACCATAACTCATATTTATAATCCATGAATTATATTACGGTTCCACAAATGTCATGACATATAACCATTCCACTAATACCAATAACCAATCCCTAGTCTTGTTATAACATTGTATTTTAATGCACCTCGCTTGTCATGACCGCGACACTAATACCCATCGCTTCGACATATCAGCGGCATCGAATAACCTCGCTTTAAATGTGACATGCGGCATTTATCATCGCTTCAACAGTTTAGCGGCAAATATTCTTTCCTCGCTACAATATGACAGCGCCAAGTATTCTATCATCGCTTCAAATGACAGTAGCAAAGCATTTAAAATCATCACTCGAACATAACAAAGACTCATGTGATGTGCACCAAGCATTCAACATATGTGATATCCCCGAAATGGTTTTGTACAATTGAACATTTATTATGTTATATGAGGATTATGGTGTTAAATCATTGAGTTGAATTAATAATATTGGGAAATGCTTAGTCATGTGGTGGTCATGGCCTAGTAATGTATTTTAGGGTGTATGTGATATATGTTGGGAATTTGGGTTATGGCATGATTATTTTGGGGTGGGTGCTGTTAGTTTTGGTGAAGCATTTTTAATTGGAATTTGAAGTATTTTATTGAATAAATACTATAAAATATCATGTGAGGATATTTTAATACATCATGCTAAATACCGGGACCAAAACATAACACATCATTTAACCCAACCACCCCAACCCATACCCATTTTGCTGCTACAGCTGCCCCCATACCCCCACTTGCCTTCCTTTCACTCAACCTCTATCACTCCTTCTCCCCCCAATATTTTCCCCCAAAAACGTCCAGCAACAGCTAAGCAAGTAGGAGGAAGAGTTTTGCAAATTTCATTGCTGGAAATCTTACAAAAGTTGGAGCAAAAGAGGGTGATGAACCATATTTTGTTTTGGTAGAATTTTTGGTTGAGTTTTGATAATGGGTTGAGTAGAAATGGCATGTGTAGTAGCTTTTTGTTGAGAATATTGTTTTGGGTAGCTACATTGTAGTATATTGGTGTATTTGGTGTGTTGAGTTGTTGGAATATGATGGTTATCGTGTATTTTATGGTAGCTTTTGAAATGTGTTCAAAAATGGCGATTTCTTGCGATTGCAGACTTCGGCGATCGATCGGCGCGTTCTTCCCGATCGATCGCGAGCACCAGGGTGCGAGGCAGAAGTCTTCAGCGATCGATCTCGAGTTTGGCGCGATCGATCTGCACAACTTCAGCGATCGATCGCGGAAGACATATTTTTGGGCATTGAGGCTGTAGCATCTCGCGATCGATCGGGGCTTATTGGCGATCGATCGCGAGAAGCCAAATGTGGTGTTTTGATTAATTATTGTAGGATTTTTGGTATTGGGCTATTATTGGCATCTAATATTGTGTTTGTGCACTTGTGTAGAGCCTTCACAGGTAACCACCCAACGCAGGGGATAGAGTCCTGCAACATACCATATTTTGGAAAGGTACGTAGAAGATGTACGGGCACCCAACGGTAACATGTAATTTATATACGCATTGGGATATGCATTGTAGATGCAAGTGTGTATTGACTGGTGCATGGTAGATGCGAATACATGTTGATCCATACATTATGATTGCATATGTATATGTTCATTGATTGATACGCATCCCATGAGTCATGGTTATCACCTTGATGATTTTAATGCTTACCGCTATTTATTTTGTGCCGCTAAATGTGAAGCGATGGGTGGGAGTACCGCATGTCACATTGAAGCGAGGTTATCATATGAAGCGAGGAAAGAATATTTGCCGCTAAAATGTGAAGCAAGGGGTGGGAGTACCGTATGTCCATTGAAGCGAGGTTATTCTATGCCGCTTATATGTGAAGCGAGGGGCATTAAAATACATTGTGATTAACGGACTAGGGATTGGTTTGATGATTTGAGGAATTGAAATATGTCATGACATTTATTTAAAATCATAATATCATTCATTGATTCGATTATGAGTTATGGTACATGGACAACCAAAAGGGGGCGTTTTAAATGCATTGGAATACAGAAAGTATTTTGTATTTATGGTTTACACATTTACACTTTTATTCATACTAGGAAGAAACACGTGCGTCGCACGTAGAATCAGTTTGTTTATGGTGGTATTAAGGTATTAAGCTACCTAGTTTAATCGAAGATGATAATTGTGATAAAATACAAAAAATATGTAATCTATTGACATACATTGTTAAGTAATAAATAACAAACAAAATATTTGGTGAAGGAACTATATAATATTATAATATTTTAGTTCGAAATGAAGTCTCTAAATAAGAACAAACTAATAGAATAGACGTTTAAACATTTTCAGTCATATTACAAGTAGAAATTAAGTTGTTTTAACATAAACTGTGAAAATTTACATATCCACAAATAAGAGATTCAAAAAAGGAACTAAATCACTATTGTCTGACTTTTTTGATCATTTCTCTATAGTTCTTCGGCGGTAACAGGAGGACCTCCAAAGCTCATGTGATCGTATGCCATCAAATAAATTTTGTCGAATTCATACCCATATTCTGTACGTTTAAACAACAAAATTAAAGATTGATTTTGTCTTTATAGATCAAATTTGATTTCATGTTTAGGGTTAAAAATCATATTGATATTTATCTTATATTATTTTTAAGTGATTTTACTTAAAAAGGTATAATGAATAATAATTGATACTTAAGATAATTATCAACAAAATTAACAGTTGTTTTTTTATGGACAAACAAACATTGTCTCTATGATTCATTGGAGATACTTATGTTCTAATTATTCTCATTCACTTCACTTTGTGATATTTCAATACTTCAAAACAAATCTTACATATTATTTACCAAAATCAATCATTTTGTCATATTGGTCTTCAAATCCTCAACTTTGAATGATAAAACATCCTTTTCTCATATTGATCTTCAGATCCTCCACTTTGAATGATAAACCATAGTTTTAATGTAGAAAATTGGTACAAGAAATTAGGAAGGAGACTTACGATATCATTTCTCAAAACAATCTACTTTCTTCCAAGATTTTTTCATGGGTTGTCGAACACATACAATATAATATAAGAATAAAAAATTAAATAATTGTTGGTGAATTAAAAAGTTAGATTTAAAATATGAGATTTACCTTTATAATTCTTGTGACTTACGATTATTTTTCTGTAGAGTAGATGATAACTTAGATTTATATAAATGGAATTACCTCTTGCCTATTCATCTTCACCGTGTCGAGTAAATGTGTTCTTTCATCTCCCATGCTCAAATTGAGTGATTAAATGATTTCAATCAAGAAATAACTATACATTAATGGGAATAAGAATACTCTATCATTAGTTTTGTATTTAACGTTTATTAGAATTAATTTTCGTTCGTATTTGAAACGTGCTTTTAGAAAGTAGAGTGTTTAAGTATAATTGATTTATTTTTGTCATTATTTATATTATCTTATTAAAGGGGGAAGTTATTAAATGAGAATAATATAATTAATTACTCAATTAATTTAGTTTATTATTATGATCTAAGTGGGAGGGAGAAAATAATGTACAATTGAGCCATTTCTCCTCTCATTAACTTGTAATTATTTCCTTTCCCCCACAATTGGCTATAAACATTTATTTTTTTGGTCGATTAGATAAATAAACAATTAATTTTTTATTTTATTTTAAACTATTCTATTTTGGACATTCAATGAGGAATCAGTTATTTGTTCATACATCAAATACATGTAATTGAAATCATTAAATATTTTTGTAATTAATTATCAGTAGTGCATTTCAATACATTGATTCCCACCATGAATGTCATATAATAAATGAATTTAATGTATATTCAATATCCCGGCAAGGCATAGAGAATTGATTAAATGGATTGAAGTTAAACATGATAACCTCATTTTTTTTCTCATTTATACCCCTATCTATATTTCAATGTTTACTTTTTTACCCTTGACTCTTTATTTGGTTTATATTGGTTTATATATAATTCGAGGGCAAATTGTTAATTCACAATGAAAAACTTTGCCCTCATATCCACACTTTTATAGGAGTATAGATTGTGTTGAATATGAAGTATTATGTGCTCATGTGTTGGGAGTTGTCCTTGTAGGTGCATTTGGCATGGAGAACCAGGGTCGGGGTTGATGCGTGAGCTGTAAGGAGTGCTTCAGGGATAGCAGAATAGAATCTCCCTTTTTGTATAGTTTCTACATAGAGTAGAGTAAACTATAGTTTCACACTCTTTTGTTAGGAATGTAACTAATTCCTTTTTGGAATTTTTTGTACTGTAACTCTTAAGCTCAGGGCATCAACACGGTCTATTACTCTGATTTATGCATGATTAGCTCTCTTAATTGCACCTTATAACGTTGTTAGATAACGGGGTCTCACATTTAGTGGTATCAGAGCCAGGTTAGAGAACCAGGGAACGAGTGAAGGGTAGCCTTTAGAAACAAGTTGGTTAGGTATTCATTGGTGGGCATGTTTATGCATGTAGCGCATACTTTGCGTATAATTTGTTATACTAACATGCTTATGAATATTTTTACTCTTGTTATCTAACGGCTTATATTATGAACTGCTTTTGGTACTGTTGTTAACCCCTGTGTTACGGCATGTCGGCTATTAATCTGGAGAACCTCAATGAAGAGGTGGCAGATGTAGGCAGTATCAATGCCAGTATTGCTCAGACGAATCATCTGCCGCCACATGCTGTAGGCGTAGAGCCTAGTGCACAGATACTGCTACCAGGGGAGCTTAGTCTGACCCAGTTCTTGAGCTACCATCCACCGCTCTTTGAGGGAACTGAGACAGGGGAAGAAGCGGTGGAGTGACTTGAGCAGATATTTGTATCAGCGCCCTGTGCAAGGACTGCCTGGCTGAGGTTGGCAGAGTTTCAGTTAGCAAAAAAGTCTTCCATGTGGTGGAAGACAACAGTTATGGAAATGAGGGCTCAGGGCATGTTGGTGGACTGGACTGTGTTTAGAACCCGATTCCTTAATCGGTACTTCTTTGCGGCTGCCAGACAATTGAAGGAGGATGAGTTCACTAATCTGAAACATGGTAGCATGACTGTATCAGATTATGCCATGCAGTATTCTTCACTGCTGAGGTATGTACCTCACATCGCTATAAATGGTCGCCAAGATGAGGCATTTCCTAAAGGGTCTGAGACCGGAGCTTTTTGACCGGGTTGTTTCCAACAACTCCAGCTCGTTTGATGATGCTCTGACTAGAGCGGAGCTAGCAGAGATTGGAGTGAGTGTGTACTTGGAACCTATATTGTGGGGTCCTCGTTACGTAATCCATTATGTATACATACGTGAGTCTGAATTAAGTAAAAACATGCACTGATTAAGAGTTTCTAATTAGTTAAATTGTTAAAAGGGTTATAAAAAAAACCTAACCAACTATACATCACATGTACAAGCAACAACCTAATCCAAGATAACTCTTAGGCAGTGGTTCAGCTCGCAGCGGAAAATGACTCACATCCCATCTTCCCACGTCTATGAGCCCTACAGAAACATTCACACAACGTGAGTATAGATAACAACTATCTCAGTGCAATATCAAAGCACAATAACAATCATATCCAATGTGAATGTTCCGTATCATGCATCAACCAATGCACCATGTCGACATGTCTCAACTATCACCCTATTATCACGAGACCAATATAATATGTCTATCTCAGCTCAATATGTCAGTGGAACCACATCACATCTTCATATTAGCAACACACATCATATTACCGTACTCATATGTGATAATAGCCAGAGTATATACCCAAACACCGGCATATATCTCTCATACCAAGTATATGTAGCATACCCGAGCATATACCCAAACCAGGCGTATACCTCTAATGCTAACGTATATGTAGCATAACCGAGCATATACCCAAACCAGGCGTATACCTCTAATGCTAAAGCATATACCTCATCCATCTCAAACACATGATATCCATGAATGTACATGCATATGATACTACCAATCATATGATACCAAACACAATTCATATGCTATCAATCTCATAACATCATCACACAATATCTATACTCCGTACGTCAACACGTACCTGTAAAGCGACACAAACGAGATAAATCAGTCGTCACTGGCTAATTGCCTCGTTGCCCTGTCCCCTGTGATGATGCTACAAGAATACAAACAATATATCATATTATCATAGGCATTAAAATCAAATTCTACGAAAATATAATATTTTTCCAATTCTGGACCCTGGCGATCGATCTCATGTTTTGAGGCGATCGATCGCCTAATGATTTGGTCATAGGCGATCGATCTCCTCTTTTCACGCTATCGGTCGCCTACCCTTTGTAAAACATTCTGCCTCGAGGCGATCGATTGCCTACTTGAAGCGATCGATCGCTCAATGCACCGCCACTCTCATGTTTAGCCATAGGCGATCGATTGCCTCGAAGGTAGCGATCGATCGCCTCCTCTGTTTTCAGAAAAAATCATGGCGATTTTCTACTTCTTTTCTTGGTGTTTCTTCTACACCTCACTTTCAACCATTTAAACAGTTTTCATGCAATCACTAGTAACATATAAACATGTTTCTACCATCTTAGAATCCAATTCTTGGCATATAAACATGTTATGATTCTAAGCATGAACATTTGATATTCAATTTCACATACTTCAACACCAACTACACAATTCAAGTTTAAAACTATAAATTCCTTACCAAGAAGATATGAAATCCCTTCACTCTACTTCTTAGCTTGATTATCAAGTGTAACCCAAGCAAAAGAATGCAAGAATTCTCAAGGGTTTGGAGAGGTGCTTGTGTAGCGATTTGTAGGTGTTGATGGTGTATTATGTTTTTCACATCTGATTTGTGTGAGATATAATCAGCCTTCAAATCCAACTCAAATTCACACCACATGCTAGCTCCACTCAAATGCACATTCAAATGCCTCTCACATGCATGCTAAATGCACACCATGGTTAGATCCCACTATACATGTATTTCCATATTAAATTCATAAATCATATGTTTCTGTTAGGAACTCATTTCTTTAATTCTCACATGTCTTTGATTTTCCAGTGAGGTTCCATTCATACATGGCTTTACTCCTACTCAGTTCAATCTGAACCCGAGTCCATAACATACTGTAATTAATCATAATTACACCATAAACATATAACACATGTATACGTCAAATCGAGGCATGACATTTCTCCCCTACTTATTGAATTTCGCCCTCGAAATTGTATATACATAACATGCATATATCTACATCAAATCAACAATCCTTTTACAATAAGATAAGAGATATGATCACATATGCAACATCATATTAATCACTTACCAACAGTATCATAAAACCTGTAAAGTCATACCCGTAAACAATTCAGGATACTGATGTATCATATGCTGCTCCGTCTCCCACGTTACCTCCTCGACACCCCGTCGATCCCTCTGTACCTTTACCATTGGTATCACTTTGTTACGCAATGTCCGTTCAGCTCGATCCAGAATCTTCACTGGTCGTTCCACATAAGACACATCTGTATCTAACTGTACTTCAGATGGTGGCAATATATGACCCGGATCTGGTTCATATTTCCTCAACAGTGAAACATGAAACACATCATGGATACTACTCAATGCTGGCGGTAGTGCTAAGCGATATGCCAACGTACCAATACGTTGCAACACCTCATACGGACCAACGTATCGTGGAGACAACTTTCCACATTTACCAAATGGTACCACACCTTTAAAAGGTGAGATTTTAAAAAATACTCGATCACCAACTTGGAATTCAAGTGGTCTACGTCGCTTATTGGCATAAGCAGCCTGTCTATCTTGAGCAGCTTGTAATTTCAACCTGATCAGTTTTACTTTCTCCTCCATTTCACTTAACATTTCTGGTCCATGGAGTGCAGTCTGATCAACATCATCCCAATATAATGACGATCTACATCGTCGCCCATACAATGCTTCAAATGGTGCCATCTGTAAACTAGTTTGATAACTATTATTGTATGAAAATTCCACTAATGGCAATGACTCTTGCCATGAGTTATCAAACTCTAATACACAGGCTCGTAACATATCCTCAAGCGTCTGTATCGTACGTTCTGTTTGTCCATCTGTCTGAGGATGATAGGCTTGTACTCAATCTCACTTCAGTTCCTAGCGCTGATTGTAATCCTTTCCAAAAATGAGAAGCAAATCTCGAATCTCTATCCGATATAATCGACACTGGTATACCATGTAGTCTCACTACATTTTGAATATATATATGAGCCATCTTTAAATAAGTAAATGTCATACTGTAAGGTATGAAGTGGGCTACTTTTGTCACTCTATCAACAATGACCCAAATCGCATCAAAGCCAGAGGAAGTCCGTGGCAAATGGGTAACAAAATCCATTGTAACATGTTCCCATTTCCATTGAGGAATCTCCAAACTCCCAATTCACCTCCTGGTCTTTGTCGTTCTGCTTTTACTTGTTGACAGATCAAACACCGTTTCATAAAGTTCAACACATCCTGTTTCATGCGTTTCCACCAAAACTGGGTACGCAAGTCCTTATACATTTTCTTTCCTCCAGGATGTATACTGTAGAGACTACAATGTGCACGTTGTAGTATTTCTTGGCGTAGTCCTAAAGCTGCAGGTACTACCCAACAGTTTCTATACTTCAAAGTTCCATCACTTGCAAGTATAAACTGAGATGTTTGTCCTTGACCTATCATTTCCTTCCAGTGCTGTACCTCATCATCAGTACCTTGTGCCATTCTGATTTTCTCAAAGATATCGGGTTCAACCAACAATGTTGATACCCGTACTGGCACTGTGTCTACATCAAACTTATAGCCCAATGTACAACACGATGTCATCAATGCTGATAAATGAATCATCTCATCAGCCGTAGAATGTACTTTCCGACTTAAGGCATCTGCTGTAAGATTAGCCTTTCCTGGATGATATTCAATCTCACAATCATAATCTTTCAACAGATCCATCCATCTTCTTTGCCTCATATTCAACTCTGCTTGAGTGAATAAAAACTTTAAGCTTTTATGATCAGTATATATGGTAAACGACGTACCATATAAATAGTGTCGTCATATCTTCAAGGCAAAGACAATGGCAGCCAACTCTAAATCATGCACCGGATATTTCATTTCATGTGGCTTCAACTGGCGTGATGCATAAGCCACCACATGTTTATCCTGCATCAATACACATCCTAATCCAAGTAATGATGCATCAGTATAAAGTGCAAACCTATCATATTCTGAGGGAATGATCAACACTGGAGCAGTAGTCAACCGATGTTTCAATTCCTGAAAACTATGCTCACATGCGTTCGACCATCGAAATGGTACTCCCTTCTGTGTCAGCTGTGTAAGTGGTTTGGCAATCGCTGAAAATCCTTCAACAAATCGTCTATAATATCCTGCCAAACCCAAGAAACTACGAATCTCTGGCACAGAAGTGGGTGATGACCAATTCAACACCGCTTCTATCTTTCTTGGATCAACTGATATACCATCCTTAGAGATCACATGTCCCAAAAATCCGACACTGGTCAACCAAAACTCACACTTACTGAGTTTGGCATATAGCTGATGTGTTCTCAATAACTGTAACACCAGATGTAAATGTTGGACATGGTCAGTCTCACTCCGAGAATAGATCAATATATCATCAATGAATACAATGACAAATTGATCAAGGTAATCCTGGAAAAAGCGATTCATCAAGCTCATGAAGACAGCTGGAGCATTTGTCACCCCAAATGGCATTACTAGGAACTCATAATGTCCATACCGAGTTCTAAATGCTGTCTTCTGTACATCTCCTTCCTTCACACGTATCTGATGATATCCAGATCTCAAATCAATCTTAGAATAGATTGTAGATCCCTGTAACTGATCAAACAAATCATCAATACGAGGAAGAGGATATTTATTCTTTATGGTTACCTTGTTCAACTGTCTATAGTCAATGCAAAGTCGCATTGAACCATCCTTCTTCTTGACAAATAATACCGGAGCACCCCAAGACGATACACTAGGACGTATGTACCCCTTGTCCAATAGATCCTGCAATTGAGTTTTCAACTCTTTCAATTCAGATGGTGCCATTCGATATGGTGCTCTTGAAATTGTAGAAGTACCAGGCACTAACTCAATACCAAAGTCTACTTCTCTACTTGGTGGAAATCCAGGAATCTCATCTGGAAATACATATGCATACTCTGCAACCACTGGTATATCCTCCACTCTTCTTTCTGTGACATCCATAGCATAAATGGCATATCCCGTATGTCCACGTTCTAACAAACGAGACATTTTAAGAGCAGATATCAATGGAATCTTGGCACGTGATCCTTGTCCATGGAATATCCATTGATTTCCAGTATCAGACTGAAATCTCACTGTCTTTTGACAACAGTCTACCATAGTTTTATATCTGCTCAACACATCAATACCCAGACTACAATCAAAATCCATCATGTCTAACACAATCAAATCGGCATGTATCCCATACTCAGCATCAAAATGAACAACACAATCAGATACACTCTGACAAGCCATTACAATAGTTCTCATGGGTGTCGAGACATACAGAGGCATCAATAGTGGAGACGAGCATATATGATACCGGTCAATAAAAGCTTGTGCAGCAAATGAATGTGATGCACCCGTATCAATCAAAAGTAAAGCATGATAAGTAAATAAACTACACTTACCCGCAATCACATCATCAGGAGCTGCCTCTGCTTGCTCCTTGTTCAGTGCATACACCTGAGCCTGAGGTGGTCCTGTTCTCTGTCATCCACCAGTCCGTGGAATACCCTGTGGTCTCTGCTGCACTGTACTCTCTGATATATTCCCTCTCATCTGTTGTCCCCCAGCTTGAGGGCAATCTCTAATCATATGATCGGTCCTCCCACAACGATAACAAACTGGAGTATCAAGTTGTGGACAATCTCGTTTAAAATGTGGCCTTCCACATTTAAAACACTACAATCCTCGACCACTGCTACTGCTACTACCTTGGGACTGTCCCTTTGGACCTCGTTCATTACCCTTTCGCTGAACAAATCGCTTCCCACTAAATCTAGAGAAAGATGCACCTCCTCGTGATCCTTTGAACGGTTCTCCTCTAGGTCTCATACTCTCTGATGTAGGTGGTTGGGGTTGTCATACATCCTTGTACACTCCAACTGAAATCTCAGCCATCTCGGCTCTAGTCAATGCTTCTTCATATGATGTAGGGTTATTAGAAATCACCCTATCAAACAACTCAGGCCTCAAGCCCTTCACAAACTGTCTGATCTTTGCCTTTGCGTTTGCAGCGATATGTGGTACATATCTTAACAATGAAGAATACTGCACAACATAATCAGACACTGTCATAGATCCCTGTCTCAGATTGGTAAATTCATCCTCTTTCCTCTGCCTTGCAGCAACAGAGAAATAATGATCAAGAAACTTCATTCTAAACACATCCCAAGTAATTGTCTGTCCTTGAGTCCTCAGCTCAATCAATGTGGATTTCCACCACATCATGACTTTCTTTGCCAATTGGAACTCTGCCAACCGTATCCAAGCAGACTTGGCACACGGTGCTGACACAAATATATGTTCCACACGTTCCAGCCACTCCTCTGCCAGTTCCCCTGATTCGGTACCCTCAAAGCGAGGTGGTTGATAACTCAGAAACTGTGTCAAAGTCAGCTCCCCAGGTGACAGTACCTGTTCCACTGGCCCTTGCCCAAATGGTGGTGGTGGCACTAGGCGCCAAGCCAATACTAGCATTGCCACTCATGTCATCCCCAACCTCATCATGTGGTATTCTGTATGCCATTACTGCAAATACAGGAGCATGTCAGTATAACATCATATCATGACTCATAACATGCTTTCAACGTATTAGGTAACTCCCTAATACCTTCCTCAACCCTTGTTCACCCCATTATCGAACCACTGCTCTGATACCACTAATGTGGGGTCCTCATTACTTAATCCATTATGTATCAATTAAGCATACATACGTGAGTCTGAATTAAGTAAAAACATGCACTGATTAAGTGTTTCTAATTTAGTTAAGTTGTTACAAGGGTTATAAAAAAACCTAACCAACTATACATCACATGTACAAGCAACAACCTAATCCAAGATAACTCTTAGGCAGTGGTTCAGCTCGCAGCGGAAAATGACTCACATCCCATCTTCCCACGTCTATGAGTCCCTACAGAAACATTCACACAACGTGAGTATAGATAACAACGATCTCAGTACAATATCAAAACACAATATTACTGATAAAGCACAATAACAATCATATCCAATGTGAATGTTCCGTATCATGCATCAACCAATGCACCATGTCGACATGTCTCAACTATCACCCTATTATCACGAGACCAATATGATATGTCTATCTCAGCTCAATATGTCAGTGGAACCACATCACATCTTCATATTAGCAACACACATCATAGTACCGTACTCATATGTGATAATAGCCAGAGTATATACCCAAACACCGGCATATATCTCTCATACAAAGTATATGTAGCATACCCGAGCATATACCCAAACCAGGCGTATACCTCTAATGCTAACGTATATGTAGCATAACCGAGCATATACCCAAACCAGGAGTATACCTCTAATGCTAAAGCATATACCTCATCCATCTCAAACACATGATATCCATGAATGTGCATGCATATGATACTACCAATCATATGATACCAATACAACACAATTCATATGCTATCAATCTCATAACATCATCACACAATATCTATACTCCGTACGTCAACACGTACCTGTAAAGCGACACAAACGAGATAAATCAGTCGTCACTGGCTAATTGCCTCGTTGCCCTGTCCCCTGTGATGATGCTACAAGAATACCAACAATATATCATGTTTTAATAGGCATTAAAATCAAATTCTACAAAAATATAATATTTTTCCAATTCTAGGACCCTGGCGATCGATCTCATGCTTTGAGGCGATCGATCGCCTAATGATTTGGTCATAGGCGATCGATCTCCTCTTTTCACGTGATCGGTCGCCTACCCTTTGTAAAACATTCTGCCTCGAGGCGATCGATTGCCTACTTGAAGCGATCGATCGCTCAATGCACCGCCACTCTCATGTTTAGCCATAGGCGATCGATTGCCTCGAAGGTAGCGATCGATCGCCTCCTCTGTTTTCAGTAAAAAACATGGCGATTTTCTACTTCTTTTCTTGGTGTTTCTCCTACACCTCACTTTCAACCATTTAAACAGGTTTCATGCAATCACTAGTAACATATAAACATGTTTTTATCCATCTTAGAATCCAATTCTTGGCATATAAACATGTTATGATTCTAAGCATGAACATTTGATATTCAATTTCACATACTTCAACACCAACTACACAATTCAAGTTTAAAACTATAAATTTCTTACCAAGAAGATATGAAATCCCTTCACTCTACTTCTTAGCTTGATTATCAAGTGTAACCCAAGCAAAAGAATGCAAGAATTCTCAAGGGTTTGGAGAGGTGCTTGTGTAGATATTTGTAGGTGTTGATGGTGTATTATGTTTTTCACATCTGATTTGTGTGAGATATAATCAGCCTTCAAATCCAACTCAAATTCACACCACATGCTAACTCCACTCAAATGCACATTCAAATGCCTCTCACATGCATGCTAAATGCACACCAAGGTTAGATCCCACTATACATGTATTTCCATATTAAATTCATAAATCATATGTTTATGTTAGGAACTCATTTCTTTAATTCTCATATGTCTTTGATTTTCCAATGAGGTTCCATTCATACATGGCTTTACTCCTACTCAGTTTAATCTGAACCCGAGTTCATAACATACTGTAATTAATCATAATTACACCATAAACATATAACACATGTATACGTCAAATCGAGGCATGACATATACCACCACAAAGACCAGTTGCAGATAGTCTGAAGCCACGAGGGGACCAGTTTAAGCCTCGTTGGGCTTCTTCATCTTCTCGATTTAGTGGGAAGAGGTTTCAGAATCATAAGCAAGGAAATAGGAGGAATAATGTGCCAAGTAATCGAGGACCAGCGCAAGGAAACAGGACAAGAAAAAGCAAGTGTAACAACTGTGGAGGGCCGCACTTGCCACGTGATTGTCCAGTCTGTTACAGTTGTGGCAAGATGGGCCACATCGCTCGGTATTGCCCCGGTCAGGGAAGACAGACGGACTTTGGACAAAGTAGGCCGGGATTTGATGCCGGGACAGTACCTCAGAGACAGCAGATTGTGCCCTGACCACCGGGAGGTCCGGCAGTGGGACCACCGCAGGGTCAAGTGTACGCACTGACTCGAGAGCAGGCAGAGGCAGCCCCAGAGGAGGTGATTGCTGGTACGTGCAATTTATTTACGTACCCTGCTTTTATTTTGATAGATACATGTGCTTCCCACTCTTTCATATCTTCTGCTTTGTTGAGTGTAGGGTCTTCCTACCTTAACATCATATAGTACACATATAATGGACAGAACATGCATTTATAACCTTTTAAGGGTTCCGGTTGAAGCTTGAGTTAAGAAGATTACAGGCCAAATAAAATTTCCAAAAGCTACTTAATTACATTCTCAATAATGAATGTTAAAGCTATAGGTTTACACTACTCCTAGAGTAGAGACTATCAAAATCCTGTATTCTATATTCATCTTGTTCCCTTTTAGCTCACCGCCCGAACCCGACCCTAGGCCCTTCGGTTCAAAAGTGTACCTACAGGGATAACACGTCGTGATCATATACATAATTACTTAACATTTTATTAAGGCATACTATAATGCATATCATCTTAGTTAAGTAAAAGTTATTGATCGTTCTTCAACTTCCTTTGTTATCCCTGATTCTTGTTCATGTATAAGGGCATCTTACCCCATTGTATGGCATCTTACCATAACATAACCATCGTGTGGCATCTTACCACATGGGCATCTTACCCAATCATATGGCATCTTACCACATCATAAACATTGTGTGGCATCTTACCACGGGGGCATCTTACCCACTCTCATACATTGGGTGGCATCTTACCACATGGGCGTCTTACCCAAGCATATACGTCATCATAAACATCATCATCGTAAACATCGTCATAACCATCATCATAAACATTATCATCATAAACATCATTATCGTAAACATCATCGTAAACATCATCATCATAAACATCATCATAGACATCATATCGTAAACATCATCGTAAACATCATCATCATAAACATCATCATAATCATCATCATCGTAAACATCATCGTAAACATCATCATCATAAACATCATCATAAATATCATCATCATAAACATCATCATTAAATGTGGGAGTATGGTTTACCGTCCGATGCTCGTACGTTTCTTACGTACCTTAATTCCAAAAGTGGAGAAATCGGAGAGCTTTATCTCCTTGAGGTTGTGGGTACTTGGGACGGTTCTACATAACCATACAAATTGATATTAGAAGCTAATTATAGTCCCATATCCAAAAACCCCACAAAAACATCAAAAACACATAATTATGTGTCTCGCGATCGATCGCTGGGTTGCCCCGATCGATCGCGAGATCACACTGCCCTTTGCTGAAATTTTAAGTCTTCGGCGATCGATCGCCACTTTTGGCGCGATCGATCGCCAGCTCGCCGATCGATCGCCCAAAAGTGGCGATCGATCGCCAAATGCTACTGGCGCGCACTGGAGGCTCGCGATCGATCGCCAAAAACGGGCGATCGATCGCCGAGTGCTGAACTCCGAAAAATCGCCATTAATGAGCATTTTTCAAGCTCCTCTTCATGCCATACAAATCCAAACTTCCCTACAACATCAATAACATCATAACCCACTAAAACCCACATAAAACACTTCAAAAATCATACCCAACCATAAACAACATATACCCAAAACAAACCCACATAAAGCATCAAAACTAACCCATTTCAACACCAAACATCATAAAACTTTTAGGAATTGTTCCATACCTCTTGTAGGCTCCAAATCCTAGCAAGGATCACACAAACAAAGTTTTTGTGAAGCTTTCCTTCTCCTTCTTTGGTGGATCTCGAAAATGGGGAGGGTTTGGGGTTGGGAAGTGATTTTGGGGATTTTTAAAAAGTGAATGGTAAAGTGGGGTTAAAGTGATGGGTAAAGGATTAAAAAGGGGTTGTTTTGATTTAATTAAAAATTGTACCCCAAACTTAACATGATGTATAAAATACTCTACTTGGTATTTTTAAAAGCATTTTACAACATGCTACAAACTTCATTACCCATCATAAATATTAATTACCAACATCAATAATCAGATGACCATCATTAACAGCTCAAATTGCATATAATAAATTTCGGGGCATCACATTACTCCCCTACTTATAAGATTTCGTCCTCGAAATCGCATGCACTTACCCATAAAGAAACTAAACATAAATCATACCAGAAAATAGTTCCGGGTAATGCTGCATCATATGCCGTTCCGTCTCCCACGTAGCCTCCTCGACACCCCGACGATCCCACTGAACTTTGACCATCGGTATAACTTTACTTCGTAATCTGCGATCCTCACGATCCAGAATTCTGACCGGTCGTTCAACGTAGGATACATCTGAATCCAACTGCACTTCAGTAGGCTGTAAAACATGAGACGGGTCTGGCTCATACTTTCTCAACATAGAAACATGGAAGACATCATGAATTCCAGATAAAGACGGCGGTAGAGCCAAACGGTAAGCCAATGTACCAATACGCTGCAATACCTCATACGGTCCGACATATCTCGGAGATAACTTTCCCCGCATACCAAAACGGACCACACCCCTGAAGGGTGATATTTTTAAGAAAACCTTGTCTCCTATTTGGAATTCTAGCGGCCGTCGCCGCTTATTGGCGTAGGCTGCTTGCCTATCTTGGGCCGCTTTCATCTTTAAGCGTATCATCTTAATCTTTTCCTCCATGTCCTTAATCATATCCGGTCCTCCGACCGCTTTACTCGTCAAGTCCTCCCAATACAGCGGTGACCTACATCGTCGTCCATAAAGAGCTTCAAAAGGGGCCATTTGAATGCTCGTCTGATAGCTGTTATTATAGGAGAACTCTACCAGTGGTATAGACTCTTGCCACGGAGTATCAAACTCCAAAACACATGCCCTCAGCATATCTTCGAGCGTCTGTATAGTACGCTCCGTTTGGCCGTCTGTCTGAGGGTGATACGCTGTACTCAGTCTCACCTCGGTGCCCAAAGCTGTCTGGAGACCCTCCCAGAAATGAGAAGTAAACCTTGGGTCTCTGTCAGACACGATCGAGACTGGAACCCCATGCAACCTCACTACATCCCGTACATACAATTGGGCCATCTTTAGATACGTAAAAGTCATATTGTAAGGGATGAAATGAGCTACCTTCGTCAGCCTATCCACGATCACCCAGATCGCATCAAATCCAGAGGCCGACCTTGGCAAGTGGGTCACGAAGTCCATAGATATATGTTCCCACTTCCACTTAGGTACCTCCAAGCTCTTCAGCTCGCCACCAGGCCTCTGCCTTTCTGCCTTTACTTGCTGGCAGATCAAACATCTCTTAACGAAACTGATCACATCACGCTTCATGCGTCTCCACCAGAATTGACCACTCAGGTCCTTATACATCTTTCTTCCTCCTGGGTGAATACTGAACCGACTACTGTGAGCTCGTTCCAATATTCCTTTACGTAACTCTGGTGTATCTGGGACTACCCATCGGTTGCCCAGTCTCAAGGAATCATCTTCTGACATTCTGAACTTTGATGGCTGTCCTTGAAGTACTATCGATGACCATCTCTTAATCTCATCATCCGACCTCTGGGCTTTCCTGATAGCCTCAAATATATCTGGCTCTGCCAATAGGGTTGACACTCGCACAGGCGACGTGTCCACATCAAAATCATAGCCCAGATGGCAGTAAGAAGTCATCAACGCTGATAAACACATAACGTCCTCAGCAGTACTCTTCACCTTCCGACTTAAGGCGTCTGCTATCAAATTTGCTTTACCAGGATGGTACTCAATTTCACAGTCATAATCCTTGAGCAAATCCATCCATCTTCTTTGACGCATATTCAGTTCAGCCTGAGTGAATAGGAACTTCAGGCTCTTATGGTCCGTATAAATGGTAAACGCCGTACCATAATAATAATGACGCCAAATCTTCAAGGCGAAGATGATAGCCGCCAGTTCCAGGTCATGGACTGGGTATCTGGTCTCATGAGGCTTCAACTACCTCGAAGCATAAGCCACCACGTGCTTATCTTGCGTCAACACACAGCCCAAACCTTGCAACGATGCATCCGTGTACAAGGCAAACTTCTTATTCTCAGAAGGAATTACCAACACTGGCGCTGTCGTCAAACGACGCTTCAATTCTTGGAAGCTTTCCTCACAAGCTTCGGACCAAAAGAATGGGACTCCTTTCTGAGTCAGCTGCATCAGCGGCTTAGCGATCTTAGAAAATCCCTCGACAAAACGTCGGTAATAACCTGCTAAGCCAAGGAAACTCCGTATCTCGGGTACAGAAGTGGGTGCTGCCCACTCCATCACAGCTTCAATCTTCTTGGGATCCATAGATATCCCGCTGTTAGATATAACATGACCCAAGAACACTACACTGCTCAGCCAAAACTCGCACTTGCTGAGCTTTGCATACAACTGATGATCCCTAAGGATCTGAAGTACTTGTCCTCAAGTGTCGTACATGATCTTCTTCGGTCCGAGAGTAGATGAGTATATCGTCAATGAAAACTATGACGAATTGATCCAAATATGGCTGGAACACCCTGTTCATCAAACTCATGAAAACAGCCGGGGCATTTGTCACCCCAAAAGGCATGACTAGGAATTCATAGTGCCCATACCTAGTCCTGAAGGCTGTCTTCTGGACATCATCTTCCCTTACTTGAATCTGATGGTACCCCGACCTCAGATCGATCTTACTGTAGAGCCTCGTACCCTGCAACTGATCAAACAAGTCATCGATCCTCGGAAGTGGGTACTTATTCTTCACTGTAGCTTTGTTCAGTTGTCTGTAATCGATGCACAAACGCATCGAACCATCTTTCTTCTTCACAAATAAAACTGGTGCTCCCCAGGGCGATACGCTAGGGCGTATATAGCCCTTATCAAGGAGCTCTTGCAACTGAATCTTTAATTCCCTTAGCTCCGCTGGTGCCATCCTATAAGGGGCACGAGAAATGGCAGACGTCCCCGGTAATAATTCAATCCCAAACTCGACCTCTCTCGCCGGTGGGAATCCGGGAATCTCCTCCGGAAAGACATCAGGGAACTCCGCCACTACGGGCACATCCTCAACTTTTACTTATTCTTTCTTTCCCGTAACATCAACGGCATATATGAGATATCCTGTATGGCCTCGTTCCAACAACTGTGCCATCTTGACAGCAGATATCAACGGAATCTTAGAGTGAGAACCATCCCCATAGAACGTCCATGGAACTCCCTTATCAGATTTGAATCGTACAGTTCTCTGCCTGCAGTTCACAACTGTCTGATACCTGTTCAGAACATCAATGCCCAGAATGCAGTCGAAATCTGACATTCCCAGAACAATCAAATCTGACCTTAGTTCTTTATCCTCAAAATAAATGAGGCCATCGTAGACGATCCGATCAGTAATCATACTTCTTCCAGCGGGGGTCGAGACTATAAGAGGCGTGGGCGACGGAGAAGTGCATATGTGGTGCCTTTCCACAAAACTTGTCGACACGAAAGAGTGTGACGCACCTGTGTCGATCAATATAAAAGCAGGGTGCGTAAATAAAAGACACGTACCCGCTATAACCTCCTCCGGAGCCGCTGAAGCCTGCTCCCTCGTCAATGCATAGACTTGCCCTTGAGGTGGCCCCATAGGCTGACCTCCATACTGTCTCGGCACGAAAGGTGGTCTATGATGTGCTGTCCTATCCGCAGGCCTCCCCGCAGAACCCTGTTGACCTCCCCTGTTGGGACACTGCCTAGCAAAGTGGCCTTTGTCGCCACAAACATAACATCCTACACAATCTTTCGTCAGATGTGGTTGCCCACAAAAAGAGTGCACTGGACCTTCCCGGATCTGTCTCCCTGAGACTGCCCCCTTCCAGATGGGGCATCACTCCTACGGTTTCCTTTCCATCTATTGTCGGGCCTCTTACCACTGAACCTTGACGCCGATGTGTTCCCCCTTGACTTGAACTGTTCACTCCTTGGCTTCAAATTATCTGGAGTGGATTTCTGAGAGGGTGCTGGCGGTGGTACAACATCAGGGTATGCACCCACTCCCAGTTCGGCTAGCTCGGCCCGTGAGAGTGCATCGTCAAAACAAGTAGGGCCATAAGTAATCACCCTATCGTACAGCTCCGGCCTCAAGCCCTTCATGAAGTTCCTCATCTTTGCTTGAGTGCTCGTGGCGATGTGAGTCACATATCTGAGTAAGGAGCAATATAGAAGAGCATAATCTGGCACTGACATATTACCTTGCTTGAGGTGAGTAAATTCATCTTCCTTATCCTGTCGTGCAGCAGCCGAGAAATAACGATTTAGAAAGCGAGTTCGAAACATCTTCCAGTTAACTTCATGACCTTGAGCCTCTTGCTCTACCACAGTGGTCTTCCACCACATTAATGCCTTCTTGGCCAATTGGAACTCTGCCAACCGTATCCATGCTGTCTTCGCACATGGGGCTGCCACAAAGATTTGCTCTATTCATTCTAACCATTCCTCAGCTCGTTCCCCTGTTTCTGTTCCTTCAAAGGTTGGGGGTCGGTATGCAAGGAATTGAGTTAAGCTTAGCTCCCCTGGCAACAACTGTTGTTCGGACGGTTCATCATCAAAAGCTCCCGCACTTGCATTGACGCTCACTGCGTCACCCACCTCCACATTCGCTGCCATACTGCAACACAAGGGTTAACAACAAGACCCAAAAGCAGTTCATATATACATCGTTAGAAATGCGTAACATGTGAGCATAACAGTCATGTACTTCATATGTAACATATGCACATAACATGTTTACAAGTAAGCACCTAGCCAACTTATTGCTAAGGCTACCCTTCACTCATTCCCGGGTTATCTAACCACTGCTCTGATACCACTAATGTAGGGTCTTCCTACCTTAACATCATATAGTACACATATAATGGACAGAACATGCATTTATAACCTTTTAAGGGTTCCGGTTGAAGCTTGAGTTAAGAAGATTACAGGCCAAAATAAAATTTCCAAAAGCTACTTAATTATATTCTCAATAATGAATGTTAAAGCTATAGGCTTACACTACTCCTAGAGTAGAGACTATCAAAATCCTGTATTCTATATTCATCTTGCTCCCTTTTAGCTCACCGCCCGAACCCGACCCCTAGGCCCTTCGGTTCAAAAGTGTACCTACAGGGATAACACGTCGTGATCATATACATAATTACTTAACATTTTATTAAAAAGGCATACTATGATGCATATCATCTTAGTTAAGTAAAAGTTATTGATCGTTCTTCAACTTCCTTTGTTATCCCTGATTCTTGTTCATGTATAAGGGCATCTTACCCCAATTGTATGGCATCTTACCATAACATAACCATCGTGTGGCATCTTACCACATGGGCATCTTACCCAATCATATGGCATCTTACCACATCATAAACATTGTGTGGCATCTTACCACGGGGGCATCTTACCCACTCTCATACATTGGGTGGCATCTTACCACATGGGCGTCTTACCCAAGCATATACGTCATCATAAACATCATCATCGTAAACATCGTCATAACCATCATCATAAACATTATCATCATAACATCATAAACATCATTATCGTAAACATCATCGTAAACATCATCATCATAAACATCATCATAGACATCATCATCGTAAACATCATCGTAAACATCATCATCATAAACATCATCATAATCATCATCATCGTAAACATCATCATCATAAACATCATCATAAATATCATCATCATCATCATCATAAACATCATCATTAAATGTGGGAGTATGGTTTACCGTCCGATGCTCGTACGTTTCTTACGTACCTTAATTCCAAAAGTGGAGAAATCAGAGAGCTTTATCTCCTTGAGGTTGTGGGTACTTGGGACGGTTCTACATAACCATACAAATTGATATTAGAAGCTAATTATAGTCCCATATCCAAAAACCCCACAAAAACATCAAAAACACATAATTATGTGTCTCGCGATCGATCGCTGGGTTGCCCCGATCGATCGCTGGGTTGCCCCGATCGATCGCGAGATCACACTGCCCGTTGCTGAAATTTTAAGTCTTCGGCGATCGATCACCACTTTTGGCGCGATCGATCGCCAGCTCGCCGATCGATCGCCCAAAAGTGGCGATCGATCGCCAAATGCTACTGGCGCGCACTGGAGGCTCGCGATCGATCGCCAAAAATGGGCGATCGATCGCCGAGTGCTGAACTCCGAAAAATCGCCATTAATGAGCATTTTTCAAGCTCCTCTTCATGCCATACAAATCCAAACTTCCCTACAACATCAATAACATCATAACCCACTAAAACCCACATAAAACACTTCAAAAATCATACCCCAACCATAAACAACATATACCCAAAACAAACCCATATAAAGCATCAAAACTAACCCATTTCAACACCAAACATCATAAAACTTTTAGGAATGGTTCCATACCTCTTGTAGGCTCCAAATCCTAGCAAGGATCACACAAACAAAGTTTTTGTGAAGCTTTCCTTCTCCTTCTTTGGTGGATCTCGAAAATGGGGAGGGTTTGGGGTTGGGAAGTGATTTTGGGGATTTTTAAAAAGTGAATGGTAAAGTGGGGTTAAAGTGATGGGTAAAGGATTAAAAAGGGGTTGTTTTGATTTAATTAAAAATTGTACCCCAAACTTAACATGATGTATAAATACTCTACTTGGTATTTTTAAAAGCATTTTACAACATGCTACAAACTTCATTACCCATCATAAATATTAATTACCAACATCAATAATCAGATGACCATCATTAACGCTCAAATTGCATATAATAAATTTCGGGGCATCACATTGAGAGACACCATATGTGCCCGTCTCCATTGCCCACGCCTCTCATGGTCTCGACACCCACCGGAAGGCATGTGATTGCGGATCGACTGCTATCTGATTGCCTCATTTATTTTGAGGGCAATGATTTGAGGGCTGATCTGATTTTGCTGGATATGACAGACTTTGATTGTATTGTGGGCATTGATGTACTAAATAGATATCAGGCCGTTGTTGATTGCCGTCAGAGGATGGTACGTTTCCAATCCGATCAGGGGTTGCAGTGGATCTTCTAGGGGGACGGTTCTCGTCCGAAGATTCCGTTGATTTCAGCAGTTAAGATGACACGGTTGTTAGAACGGGGTCACACTGGCTATCTTATTTATGCCGTGGACGTATCGAAGAAAAAGGAAGAGTTGAGGATTGAGGATATACCGGTAGTCGCAGAATTTACCGATATGTTTCCGGATGAAATTCCAGGATTCCCTCCTATCAGAGATGTTGAGTTTGGGATTGAGTTACTACCAGGGACATCTGCTATTTCTCGTGCTCCTTATAGGATGGCACCGGCGGAACTGAGGGAGCTGAAAGTACAGTTACAGGAACTTCTCGACAAAGGATACATACGTCCTAGTGTATTGCCTTGGGGTGCACCAGTCCTGTTTGTGAAGAAAAAGGATGGTTCGATGCGCTCGTGCATCGATTACCGTCAGTTGAATAAGGTGACGATTAAGAATAAATACCCTCTTCCGCGGATTGATGACATATTTGATCAGCTTCAGGGCACAGAACTGTATTCCAAGATTGACTTGATGTCAGGATACCATCAGATACGGGTTAGAGTTGATGACATTCAAAAGACAGCGTTTCGGACTCGGTATGGGCACTACGAGTTCTTAGTTATGCCGTTCGGTGTGAGAATGCCCCGGTTGTCTTTATGAGCCTGATGAACAGAGTGTTTCAGAAGTATCTTGATCAGTTCGTGATCGTATTTATTGACGACATTCTTGTCTATTCGAGAAGTAAGGAGGAGCATGCCAATCATTTGAGGACGATGCTTCAGATCCTCAGAGATCATCAGTTGTACGCCAAACTAAGCAAGTGTGAGTTCTGGCTGAACGTTGCATTTTTGGGTCATATTATCTCTAGAGATGGGATATCAGTAGACCCCAGGAAAGTAGAGGCAGTAATGAATTGGTCTACGCCTACTTCAGGACCCGAGATTCGGAGTTTTCTTGGTTTGGCCGGGTATTATCGACGCTTCGTCGAAGGGTTTTCTAAGATTGCCAAACCACTGACGCAGCTAACTCAAAAGGGAGTTCCATTCTTTTGGTCGGAAGCTTGCGAGCAGAGCTTCCAGGAGTTGAAGCACAGATTGACTTCGGCACCAGTATTGGTGATTCCCAGGGAGAATAAGTGGTTCGTTCTCTATACTGATGCATCCCTTCACGGTTTAGGATGCGTGCTGATGCAGGATAAGCATGTAGTGGCTTACGCGTCAAGGCAGTTGAAACCACATGAAACGAGGTATCCAATCCATGACTTGGAGTTAGCTGCTATAGTGTTTGCTTTGAAGATATGGCGACACTACTTATATGGTACATCATTTACCATCTACACCGATCACAAGAGCATGAAGTTCTTGTTTACGCAGGCTGAGCTGAATATGAGACAAAGAAGATGGATGGACCTACTGAAAGACTATGATTGTGAAATCGAGTACCATCCGGGTAGAGCAAATTTGACAGCCGACGCTTTGAGTCAAAAAGTGAAGAACACGGCAGAGGATGTCATGTGTTTGTCAGCTATGATGGCGTCCTACTGTCAGTTGGGTTTTGATTTTGACGTGTCTGCTTCACCGATACGTGTATCAACTTTATAAGCTGAGCCGGACATTTATGATCACATCCGAAAGGCTCAGGGAGCAGACGAAGAGGTCTAGAGATTGTTATCAGTGGCTCGTCTGGGCCAGTCATCGAGGTTTAGGATGGCTGAGGACGGTTCTTTGAGGCTTGGTGACCGATGGGTGGTTCCGAATACGCCAGAGTTGCGTAAAAGGATCTTACAGCGAGCTCATAGCAGCAGGATGAGTATCCACCCGGGCGGGAGAAAGATGTACAAGGATTTATGTGACCAGTTTTGGTGGAAACGAATGAAACGAGATGTTACTACATTTGTTAAGAGATGCTTGATTTGTCAGCAGGTGAAGGCTGAGAGGCAGAGGCCTGGTGGTGAGCTTAAAGCTTAGAGATACCTGAATGGAAGTGGGAACACGTATCCATGGACTTTGTGACCCACTTGCCGAGGACCATTTCGGGTTTTGATGCTATCTGGGTGATTGTAGACAGATTGACTAAAGTGGCTCACTTCATTCCATACAGTATGACCTTCACCTATTTGAGGATGACACAGTTATATGCTCGAGATGTGGTGAGACTGCACGGGATCCCTGTTTCGATTGTTTCTGATCGAGATCCGCGGTTTACATCTCACTTCTGGGAAGGTCTTCAGTCAGCTCTGGGTACAAAATTGAGGTTGAGCACAGCATATCATCCTCAAACGGATGGCCAGACCGAACGTACTATCCAAACACTCGAGGACATGTTGAGGGCATGTGTGTTGGAGTTTGATGCTTCTTGGCAGGATTCAGTAGCCTTGATAGAATTTTCTTACAACAATAGCTACCAGGTAAGCATACAGATGGCTCCTTTTGAGGCTCTCTACGGCAGACGTTGTAGGTCACCGTTATGTTGGGACGACGTGGATCGCAAATCAGTCGGAGGACTAGATTTGATCCGAGAAATGGAAGAAAAGATAAAGGTGATAAGGCAAAAAATGAAAGCAACCCAGGACAGGCAGGCAGCGTATGCTAATCAACGGCGTCGGCCGTTAGAGTTTCAATTGGGCGACAGGGTCTTTTTGAAGATCTCACCTTTCAGAGGTGTGGTGCGATTTGGAATGCGGGGGAAATTGTCTCTGAGGTATGTTGGACCGTACGTGATTTTACAGGTATTGGTACTTTGACATACCGACTGGTTTTACCACCCTCTCTGTCTGGTATCCATGATGTGTTCCACGTATCTATGTTGCGGAAGTACGAGCCAGATTTTTCTCATGTGTTGTAACCTTCTGAGGTTCAGATAGAGTCCGATGTATCTTATGTGGAGCGGCCTGTTAGAATCCTGGATCGTGCAGACCGCAGACTTCGGAACAAAGTGATACTTATGGTCAAAGTTCAGTGGGACGTAGGGGTGTCGAAGAGGCCACGTGGGAGACGGAGCGACACATGGTGTAGCACTATCAGGAACTATTTTTTGGTATGTGATTTATGTTTTGTTTTGTTTTGGGTAAGTGCATGCTGATTTCGGGGACGAAATCTTATAAGTAGGGGAGTATTGTGATATCCCCGAAATGGTTTTGTACAATTGAACATTTATTATGTTATGTGAGGATTATGGTGTTAAATTATTGAGTTGAATTAATAATATTGGGAAATTCTTAGTCATGTGGTGGTCATGGCCTAGTAATGCATTTCAGGGTGCATGTGATATATGTTGGGAATTTGGGTTATGGCATGATTATTTTGGGGTGGGTGTTGTTCGTTTTGGTGAAGCATTTTTAATTGGAATTTGAAGTATTTTATTGAATAAATACTATAAAATATCATGTGAGGATATTTTAATACATCATGCTAAATACCGGGACCAAAACATAACACATCATTTAACCCAACCACCCCAACCCATACCCATTTTGCTGCTACAGCTGCCCCCATACCCCCACTTGCCTTCCTTTCACTCAACCTCTATCACTCCTTCTCCCCCCAATCTTTTCCCCCAAAAACGTCCAGCAATAGCTAAGCAAGTAGGAGGAAGAGTTTTGCAAATTTCATTGCTGGAAATCTTACAAAAGTTGGAGCAAAAGAGGGTGAGGAACCATATTTTGTTTTGGTAGAATTTTTGGTTGAGTTTTGATAATGGGTTGAGTAGAAATGGCATGCGTAGTAGTTTTTGTTGAGAATATTGTTTTGGGTAGCTACATGGTAGTATATTGGTGTATTTGGTGTGTTGAGTTGTTGGAATATGATGGTTTATAGTGTATTTATGGTAGCTTTTGAAATGTGTTCGAAAATGGCGATTTCTCACGATTGCAGACTTCGGCGATCGATCGGCGCGTTCTTCCCGATCGATCGCGAGCACCAGGGTGCGAGACAGAAGTCTTCAGCGATCGATCGCGAGTTTGGCGCGATAGAACTGCACAACTTCAGCGATCGATCGCGGAAGACAGATTTTTGGGCATTGAGGCAGTATCATCTCGCGATCGATCGGGGCTTATTGGCGATAGATTGCGAGAAGCCAAATGTGATTTTTGATTAATTATTGTAGGATTTTTGGTATTGGGCTATTATTGGCATCTAATATTGTGTTTGTACACTTGTGTAGAGCCTTCACAGGTAGCCACCCAACGCAGGGGATAGAGTCCTGCAACATACCATATTTTGGAAAGGTACATAGAAGACGTACGGGCACCCAACGGTAACATGTAATTTATAAACGCATTGGGATATGCATTGTAGATGCAAGTGTGTATTGACTGGTGCATGGTAGATGCGAATACATGTTGATCCATACATTATGATTGCATATGTATATGTTCATTGATTGATGCGCATCCCATGAGTCATGGTTATCACCTTGATGATTTTAATGCTTGCTGCTATTTATTTTGTGCCGCTAAATGTGAAGCGATGGGTGGGAGTACCGCATGTCACATTGAAGCGAGGTTATCATATGAAGCGAGGAAAAAATATGTGCCGCTAAAATGTGAAGCGAGGGGTGGGAGTACCTCATGTCCATTGAAGCGAGGTTATTCTATGCCGCTTATATGTGAAGCGAGGGGCATTAAAATACATTGTGATATACGGACTAGGGATTGGTTTGATGATTTGAGGAATTGAAATATTTCATGACATTTATTTAAAACCATAATATCATTCATTGATTCGATTATGAGTTATGGTACAGAGACAACCAAAAGGGGGCGTTTTAAATGTATTGGAATACAAGAAGTATTTTGTATTTATGGTTTACGCATTTAAGCTTTTATTCATATTGTGTTGAATATGAATTATTATGTGCTCATGTGTTGGGGGTTGTCCTTGTAGGTGCATTTGGCATGGAGAACCAGGGCCGGGGTTGATGCGTGAGCTGTAAGGAGTGCTTCAGGGATAGCATAACAGAATCTCCATTTTGTATAGTTTCTACATAGAGTAGAGTAAAACTATAGTTTCGCACTCTTTTGTTAGGAATGTAACTAATTCCTTTTTGGAATTTTTGGTACTGTAACTCTTAAGCTCAGGGCATCAACACGGTCTATTACTCTGATTTATGCATGATTAGTTCTCTTAATTGCACCTTATAACGTTGTTAGATAACGGGGTCTCACAACATATATGTATGCAACCATAATGCATAATCCAACATGTATATGCAACGCCAAATACATCTGCCCGGGTACTGACTTCGCTCGATCGATCGCCATTTTTCGGCGATCGATCGTCGTAATCGCGAAAAACACCATTTTTGAGCATAAAGCTCATGCTACAACAACACATACCACAAACCAATTCACCTCATCAATCCAACACCATATATACTCCATAAAACTAACATATAACACATCAAAACCCATAACCCCCCAACAAACAACAAATACCAACACAAACCCATTTTCTTCCCCAAAATACAAACTCAAAACCCAACTAAAACAAATTCAAAGCTTCACAAGAAAGGTTCCTTACCCCTTAAGCTTTAATTTCCTACCAAGAATAAAAGATTTACAAGCTTTCCAAAGTTTCCTCCTCTTCCCTTGGTGTCGATTCAGTGGGTTTGGGGAAAGGGTTGAAGTGATCAAAGAGTGTGATGGGGAGTGAGGTGTGAGGGGTGGGGTAAAAATGTGTAGGGGGTTTATTAAAACATGCGCCCAATAATTTCCCAACATGATATTTTAAAAGTATTTTCCGAAAATGCACCATAACCCAAATTAACATGCTTTTTTTCCAAAATAATTAACACCCACCCTGAAATGTACTACCAGGTCATGGCCACTGCATAACTATACATTTCACCACCATAATTAATTTTAATACCGTATTAATCACATCAACATAATTAATGGCCCAAATGTACATAATTATTTCAGGGATATCACAATACTCCCCTACTTAGAAGATTTCGTCCTCGAAATCAGAATGCACTTACCAATCCAATCCAAAACAAAACATAAATCACGTACCAGAAAATAGTTCCGGCTAGTACTGCACCATATGTCGCTCCGTCTCTCACATGGCCTCCTTGACACCCTTCGATCCCATTTTTTCCGAAGTCTGCGATCAGCTCTATCTAGAATCCTGACTAGCTGTTCCACGTAGGACACATCAGAATCCAACTGAACCTCTGAAGGCTGCAACACAATGTGATGGATTCGGCTCATACTTCCGCAACATAGATACATGGAACACGTCATGAATACCAGAAAATGACGGTGGCAAAGCCAGACGATAAGCCAAAGTACCAATGCGCTGCAAGATCTCAAACTGTCCAACATACCTTGGAGATAATTTCCTGCGCATTCCAAACTGCACTACACCTCCTAAAGGTGAGATCTTCAAAAAGACCTTATCCCCCAACTATAATTCCAACGGTCATCGCCGTTTATTCGCATAGGCTGTCTGCCTATCCTGAGCTGCTTTCTTTTTTTACCGGATCACCTTTATCTTCTCTTCGACTTGCCGGACCAATTCTGGTCCTCCAACCGATTTACTAACCAGTCATCCCAGTACAATGGCGACCTACAACGTCGACGATAAAGAACCTCAAATGGAGTCATCTGAATGCTCGTCTGATAGCTATTGTTGTACGAGAATTCTACCAAGGCCACTGAATCCTGCCATGAAGTATCAAACTCCAATACACAGGCCCGTAACATGTCCTCGATCGTCTGTATAGTACGCTCTGTCTGGCCATCCATTTGGGGGTGTTATGCCGTGCTTAATCTCACCTCAGTACCCAAAGCTGACTGAAGACCTTCCCAAAAGTGAGATGTAAACCGCGGATCTCGGTTAGACACAATAGAAACTGGAATCTCATGTAATCTCACCACATCCCAGACATACAACTGAGCCATCCTCAAGTATGTGAATGTCATACTGTACGGAATAAAGTGAGCTACCTTCGTCAGTGTATCCACGATCACCCAAGTCGCATCAAACCCCGAAGCATTCATCGGCAAGTGGGTCACGAAGTCCATGGATATGTGCTCCCACTTCCATTCAGGTATCTCCAAGCTCTTTAGTTTGCCTCCAGGCCTCTGCCTTTCTGCCTTCACCTGTTGACAGATCAAACACTTTTTAACAAAAGTGATAACATCCTGTTTCATCCGCTTCCACCAAAATTGGTCACATAAGTCCTTTTACATCTTCCTTCCGCCTGGGTGGATACTAAGTCTGCTACTATGAGCTCGCTGTAAGATCACTCGACGCAACTCCGGCATGCTCGGAACTACCCAATGGTTACCAAGTCTCAAAGAACCATCTTCAGCCACTCTAAATTTCGATGGCTGTCCAAGAAGCACCAATTTTAACCACCTCTGAATCTCATTGTCCGACTTCTGAGCTCTCCCGATATTCTCAAAAACATCCGACTTCGCCAATATAGTTGATACACGTACCAGTGACGCATATACATCGAAGTCATAGCCCATATGATAGTAGGATGTCAACATGGCCGATAAATGTATGACGTCCTCTGCAGTACACTTCACTTTCCGACTCAAGGCGTCTGCTGTCAAGTTCGCCTTTCCGGGATGGTACTCTATCTCGCAATCATAGTCCTTGAGCAAGTCTATCCATCTCCTCTGCCTCATATTCAGCTCCACCTGAGTAAATAAGAACTTCAGGCTCTTGTGGTCCGTATAGATGGTAAACGAAGTACCATATAAATAGTGCCGTAAAATCTTCAAGGCAAAAATGATAGCCGCCAACTCCAATTCATGAACTGGATATATAGTCTCATGCGGCTTCAGTTGTCTCGATGCATAAGCTACCACATGCTTATCCTGCATCAGCACACATCCCAAACCCTGTAGTGATGCATCAGTATATAGAACAAACCTACTGTTCTCCGTAGGAATCACCAATACATGGCTGTCGTCAACTGGTGCTTCAACTCTTGGAAGCTCAACTCACAAGCCTCAGACCAATAGAATTGTACTCCCTTTTGAGTCAATTGCGTCAATGGATTAGCAATCTTCGAGAATCCCTCGAAAAAACGTTGATAATACCCGGCCAAACCAAGAAAACTCTGAATCTCAGGTACAGAAGTAAGCGCAGACCATTCCATCACTGCCTCGATATCCCATCACTGGAGATGACATGCCCCAGAAACACCACACTATCCAAGCAGAATTCACACTTACTAAGCTTGGCAAACAGTTGATTATCCCTGAGAATTTGAAGCACTGTATGTAAATGTCTCACGTGCTCCTCCTCACTCCGAGAATAGATAAGAATGTCGTCGATGAATGATCGCTTTTATTTTAAACAGAAAATTCCAATCTAGCGATTTTAGACCGCAAGTGCACGGTGTCAAGTTTTAGTATAGATAGGAAGATACGGATTGTCGAACCCACAAGGACTAACAAGTAATTACCAAATAAGATGTCTTTTAACTATATTTAACCTACAATAATAAATTGATAATTAAACTAAGCTAAATTAAGCTACTATAATCCAACCAAAATAGTCAACGATCACGAGAAAAATCCACAAGAAAGTATCAAGACAATTATTCACCTAACCCAACTCTTACAATTCTATTCTCCATACATCTCTAAGGTGACGGGTTTTCCGAATTTATTCAATATACTCTCTCGAGCTATATTAAGTCTAACATCAAATTGCAACTAGTAACTCTCGTTCACGTAATTAACAATTTAATATTGAAAACGCTTTATGAAAACCACTAACTTTAGATTAAACAACCCAAAGCTATCACTCGTGTGTGATTTTATCTCTCGATCTCAATCTTTAACACACGGCATGAATTATTATATCGTATTATAATTTCATCTCTCGATCTCAATTATAATAAAATATCATTCAAAGGTGATCAATCCTTCAAAAGCATTAAGAACAATAACACATGCACTTAGAAGATATATGAATTCAATCTCAAAATCAATAGGAAAAACTATGTTATTGATATCTCTCAATCATCAAAAACACAACAATCCAATTATTCATGTAAAACAATAATAGAAAAGTAAAAGAAAACTCCCAAGTCGACTCTTTCGTTGATTCTCGATCCTTCCTCGCTTCTTTCTCGATCGTGCTCTTCGATTATCTTGTTGGCTTGTTCCAATTCCTAGGGTGAAGTGGTGATGATGGATGATGGTGATGGAAGGATGGAGGTTGATGATGGGGAAGAAAAGGTGGACATGTGAGAGGAGTGAAGGAAAGAGAGGTTTGGATGGTGAATGGGTGTATGATATATGGAAGAAAGGTGGAGGTTATGGTGGACGTGAGATGGATTGGAGGAAGAAGATGGTGTGTGGTTTGGATGGTGAAAGGGTATGGAGGTGTTCCCTAGGTTTAAAATCTCAAATTAGGGTTGTAAATCTCGTCCATATGTATATAGGAAGGAACTATGGGCTTCCCTTTTGCATACAAACTCTACAAGGAAGATTTTTTTCTCAAAACTGCTCGTCCCGATCTATCCGAAAAAGTGGCTGATCGATCGAGCCTTCCAGTAAGAATTTCGCTCAGTTTTCAGCCTTTCTCGATCGATCGGAAAGTGGCCGATCGATCGAGCCTTCCAGTAAGAATTTCGCTCAGTTTTCAGCCTTTCTCGATCGATCGGAAAGCTTGCTCGATCGATCGAGCTTCACAGAATGTTTCTTCGCCTTTTTTCAGCTTCTGGCGAGTTTCGTATTTTGGCCGTAACTTTCTCATACAAACTCCAAATTTGATGAATCAGCTGTCCACGCGAAGATAAGAGAAAGTTCTACAACTTTTATATGGACCACATTTCCAAAACATGGCTCGAACATATAGTAATTTGAGGAGAAAGGAGCAACATGTGTCTTGGATTCTGGTTTTTTCCTCTTTTCTTCAACTTTATTCATTCTTTCATCATTTTTGGCTCATTTCTTCTACTTTTATGCATTTCAACATTGATTCCTGAAATATAGAAATATATACCATAAACCGTAAAATAATCCAAGAATCAACACGAAAACATATACATATCATTGCCTAAAAACACGTAATATTCAACCCTATCAACTCCCCCAAACTTATCACTTAATCGTCCTCGATTAAACATTAAAATCATAAGGTAGAGTTCATTCTTGATACTTGAAACAATTATTTCATGACTTATTTTATTCTCAGAAATCTCATGCACATATACAAAAGTTGACAAGACATGTTTTCTCCTAAATCAAGTAACACGTCTCAAAATCGGAACGTGTGTGTGTGCTATAGTCAATCTTAAGTTTCATGCACATATTCAAGATCAAATCATGCTAATCAACTCAAAGTCGAGATTATCATCAAGCACCCTATAAGCCTATTTTCAAACAACTTCTCCACTAATGATAGTTACTCCCTAGACTTGGATCAAAAGGACTTTTTAAGCTTGTAATGTAAGGCCTTTGGTGTTGGCTTCAAAGAAAAGATAGGATAAGCGCAAAGAAGAGAGTATAATCATTTACAATTCAAATGTTTCGATTCGCACACATCGAGCTTCTCTTCTTTTTCTTTTATAGCCTTGGCCACTTTGGGTCTTATTTATTCAATCTTTTTCTCAAGGCTTTTTGTCTATATTTTTCTTTTCTCATTCATCAATATTTTCTCAATAAGCTCATCAAGATAAAACAATTCACGTGCATCGAATGGAATTCATTATACTCCCTTAGGGTAAGGATAACTTTTTCATTTAGGCTCAAATAAGGGTAAGTATAATGAGTTTTCCAAGAATGTCGAATGGGGTCTAATTATATGCAATGCATATACCATTCTTTTTTCAATAAAGCTCAAATGGGACACTAGGGATTGATATAGACTAGGTAAGCTTGAAAGGCTCAAACGTTTCAAAGATCGCCTAGATCATTTCCAAGTCAAGTTTGTAACTATAAAATTTCGCCTCAAAGTGTTATCATCAAATAAGTTCTATAACTCTAAGATGCTCAAGACAAATCGTCAAGCTCACAATAATTATCACTATTCAACATGCAATCCACAAGATCATGACTCACTGTGCTCAATATATTCCTCATTCTTGACATGCTAACTCAAATTAGGATATTCATGTACAAGTCCAATCACAAATCAAGTTCATATGCATAGTGAGATCAAAATCCTCATTGAATAGTCACTACTATAATTCATTCTTTTCTCAAGTTTGAACTCATAAAAAAAAAAATTTAGCTCATAATAATCGGACGATTAAATTGTCATTTAAGCACACAACATGTGGTTAAAACAAGTAAAGCATGCAAGCTACTACTCCCCCAAACTTAAATCAAACATTGCCCTCAATGTTTAAAAGAATCAAAAGGGAAAAAGTGAACTCCCCTGATCAAGACGCTTGCGTGAGGGTTGAGGAAGATTTGCTTTTGAAAGCTCCACTGTTGTAGGGGTTCATCGCACCAACTAAGTACCTAGCAAGAGAAGAATGCAAATAGTAAAATAGTCGACTTGAGAGATAAACAAAACTAAAAACAAAAACTGAAAATCAAATAACAAAACTAAATAAAAGGATACGCTTGGGTTGCCTCCCAAGAAGCGCTGATTTTTAGTCTTCGGTTTGACCATCAGAAGCAACCATCAAAGAGCGGCTGCCGCCCATAGTAAGTATCGTATGATGGTCTTCATTCAATATGCCCTCAAGATTGGCAAGATTGTAGCAGTGTAAGCTCGTCGCTCCAACAACATTCGTCTTGAAGTGGTAGGTATGGGAGAATGATTCTTGACTCGGCTTTATCTCTTTCAGGATGTAGTGCAGTGAAGTTGGCATCGATGGAAAATACGGATCCACATATGGCATAGAACATGTCTCCATCGATGGACTTAAATCAGAATCTTCGCAAGTCTCTTCCTTATCCAACATCACACTCGATTCATCTTCATATGGGAACTCCTCGGATGACATCTCTGAAGTATGCTCAATCTCTTGAAGAGGCTCAAGTTCCTTTGAATCTTCCACACTAGGAGGATCACTCCCCCAAACTTGGTTGGTTGAGTGATCGTCATCATATAACCAAACTCGACTTGTCGCCTCTTGATTTGTAGCTCTCGTCTCTTCCTCCTGGCAGCTAGTTGAAATTGTTTCCATAAGGACCGCCATTATCTGCTCCAGGTGGCGCAAAGAGTTGGTTTGGCACTCTAAACTTTTCTCGATTGATGCCAAGAATCTTACTAAGGTATCTTCTAACTGAGTCGTGACCGCTGCAGAACTATCTCTCCTCTCTTCGCGATGTTCAAATGGTTGTGGTGTATCAATAGGGTAGTGAGGCTCCGGTGGGTATTGGTGACTCCAACCCTGTAGTGAAGGATCACAATGCCAGTGATGATTGAAGTCCACCATATCATTGAACAGGTGCACCACACTGTTCTCATCTCTTTCAATCAAAGGACTTCCAGTTGCCAGTGCTCCGCTCAATACCCATTCTCGTGTCTGTGCATCCAACCCATTGAAGAAATATTGCAAGAGAGTATAGTTCGAAAAGTTGTGATACCGGAAGGTGTTGGCCAATTCATTGAATCTCTTCCAAACAGCGTAGAACGGCTCGAACGTTGTTGGACAAAGCTTGTGAAGGCTTGTTGATGCAGCATCTCCAAGTACCTCACAAGACAAACAAAACAAAAACAAAATAAATATATACAAATCACTTTTTTTTTTTCGAAATATATAAACAAAAATGATTAAATTACAGTCAATGAACCTAGTATGATATTACTAAAGTTAGTCCCCGGCAACGGCGCCAAAAACTTGATCGCTTTTATTTTAAACAGAAAATTCCAATCTAGCGATTTTAGACCGTAAGTGCACGGTGTCAAGTTTTAGTATAGATAGGAAGATACGGATTGTCGAACCCACAAGGACTAACAAGTAATTACCAAATAAGATGTCTTTTAACTATATTTAACCTACGATAATAAATTGATAATTAAACTAAGCTAAATTAACCTACTATAATCCAACCAAAATAGTCGACGATCACGAGAAAAATCCACAAGAAAGTATCAAGACAATTATTCACCTAACACAACTCTTACAATTCTTTTCTCCATACATCTCTAAGGTGACGGGTTTTCCGAATTTATTCAATATACTCTCTCGAGCTATATTAAGTCTAACATCAAATTGCAACTAGTAACTCTCGTTCACGTAATTAACAATTTAATATTGAAAGCGCTTTATGAAAACCACTAACTTTAGATTAAACAACCCAAAGCTATCACTCTTGTGTGATTTTATCTCTCGATCTCAATCTTTAACACACGGCATGAATTATTATATCGTATTATAATTTCATCTCTCGATCTCAATTATAATAAAATATCATTCAAAGGTGATCAATCCTTCAAAAGCATTAAGAACAATAACACATGCACTTAGAAGATATATGAATTCAATCTCAAAATCAATAGGAAAAACTATGTTATTGATATCTCTCAATCATCAAAAACACAACAATCCAATTATTCATGTAAAACAATAATAGAAAAGTAAAAGAAAACTCCCAAGTCGACTCTTTCGTTGATTCTCGATCCTTCCTCGCTTCTTTCTCGATCGTGCTCTTCGATTATCTTGTTGGCTTGTTCCAATTCCTAGGGTGAAGTGGTGATGATGGATGATGGTGATGGAAGGATGGAGGTTGATGATGGGGAAGAAAAGGTGGACGTGTGAGAGGAGTGAAGGAAAGAGAGGTTTGGATGGTGAATGGGTGTATGATATATGGAAGAAAGGTGGAGGTTATGGTGGACGTGAGATGGATTGGAGGAAGAAGATGGTGTGTGGTTTGGATGGTGAATGGGTATGGAGGTGTTCCCTAGGTTTAAAATCTCATATTAGGGTTGTAAATCTCGTCCATATGTATATAGGAAGGAATTATGGGCTTCCCTTTTGCATACAAACTCTACAAGGAAGTTTTTTTTCTCAAAACTGCTCGTCCCGATCGATCCGAAAAAGTGGCCGATCGATCGAGCCTTCCAGTAAGAATTTCGCTCAGTTTTCAGCCTTTCTAGATCGATCGGAAAGCTTGCTCAATCGATCGAGCTTCACAGAATGTTTCTTCGCCTTTTTTCAGCTTCTGGCGAGTTTCGTATTTTGGCCGTAACTTTCTCATACAAACTCCAAATTTGATGAATCATCTGTCCACGCGAAGATAAGAGAAAGTTCTACAACTTTTATATGGACCACATTTCCAAAACATGGCTCGAACATATAGTAATTTGAGGAGAAAGGAGCAACATGTGTCTTGGATTCTGGTTTTTTCCTCTTTTCTTCAACTTTATTCATTCTTTCATCATTTTTGGCTCATTTCTTCTACTTTTATGCATTTCAACATTGATTCCTGAAATATAGACATATATACCATAAACCGTAAAATAATCCAAGAATCAACACGAAAACATATACATATCATTGCCTAAAAACACGTAATATTCAACCCTATCAATGAACACAATTACAAACTGATCAAGATACTGTTGGAACACCCGATTCATCAGACTCATAAAGACAACCGGGGCGTTCATCACTCCGAACGGCATAACCAATAACTCGTAGTGCCCATACCGAGTCCGAAATGTTGTCTTCTGAACATCCTCCTCTCTGACCCAAATCTGATGGTACCCAGACCTCAAATCAATCTTGCAGTAAAGTTTCGTGCCCTGTAACTGATCAAACAGATCGTCAATCCATGGAAGAGGATATTTGTTCTTTACCGTTGCCTTGTTCAATTGCCGGTAATCGATGCACAAACGCATCGAACCATCTTTCTTCTTTAAAGCAGGACCGGTACACCCCAAGGCGATACGCTAGGACGTATGTATCCCTTCTCGAGAAGTTCCTGTAACTGTACTTTCAATTCCCTTAACTCCACCTGTGCCATTCTTATAAGGGGCATGATAAATAGCGGACGTTCCTGGAAATAATTCAATCCCAAACTCGACCTCTCTACTCGACGGCAACCCTGGAATTTCCTCTGGAAATACATCGACAAACTCCGCAACTACTGGTATCTCCTCAATCCTCAATTCTTTCTTTTCAGCTATATCCACGGCATAATGAGATAGGTCGTATGTCCACGTTCCAATAACCGTGACATTTTAACAGCCGATATTAACGAAATCTTTGGACGAGAACCGTTCCCATAAAATGTCCTGCGAGTCCCCTGATCAGATCGGAAACGAACTGTTCTCTGCCGACAATCAAACACTGTCTGATATCTGTTCAGTACATCGATGCCCACAATGCAATCGAAATCTGACATACCCATAACAATCAAATTTGTATTCAGCTCATTGCCCTCAAAATAAATGAGGCAGTCAGAAAGTAACCGGCCAGCAATCACATTCTTCCCAGTGGGTGTCGAGACCATAAGAGGCGTGGGCAACGGGGACGGACACACATGGTGTCTTTCCACAAAATCCATAGATATAAAAGAGTGGGAGGCACTTGTATCGATCAAAATAAAAGTGGGGTACGTAAATAAATGACACGTACCAGCAATCACCTTCTCTGGAGCTGCCTCGGCCAGCTCCATAGTCAAAGCATATACTTGCTCCTGAGGTGGCTCCATCGCCCGACCTCCCGACTGCCGAGGCATAATTTGTTGCCTCTGTGCACTGTCCTATCATCGAATCTCGGTCTGTTTGTCCTGAAGTCTGACTGTCCTCCATGGTTGGGGCAATACCGAGCAATGGCCCATCTTGCCACAACTGTAACAAGCCGAGCAGTCACGTGACAAGTGCGGTCCTCCACAATTATCGCATCTTGTTTCCCTTGTCCTACTCACTTGTGTTGGCCCTCGGTTGGTCGGTGCATTGCTCCTTTGATCTCCCGGCTTCCGGTTATTAGACCACTTCCCACTAAACCGAGAAGAACAAGAACAAGAAGAAGCTCCACGATGTTTAAATGATTCTCCTCGTGGCCTCAAGCTATCAAATACCGGTCTCTGTGATGGTACTTGCGGTGAGTATAGTATCTGTGTAAGCACCAACTCCAATCTTTGCTAGTTCTGCTCTGGTAAGAGCATCATCAAAGGAGCTGGGGTTGTTGGAGATAACCCGATCAAACAGCTCCGGCCTCAAATTGGTGAACTCATCTTCCTTCATCTGCTTAGCAGCCGCAGAAAAGTACCGGTTCAGAAACCAGGTCCTAAACAAACTCTAGTCCACCAATATCCCTTGAGCCCTTAACTCCATAACAGTCGTCTTCCACCACATGAAAGATTTCTTAGCCACTGAAATTCTGCTAGCCTCAACCAACCAGTTTTAGCACAGGGTGCAGACACAAAAATCTGTTCAATCCTCTCCAGCCATTCTTCTGCTTCCTCCCCAGACTCAGTTCCCTCAAGCGGGGTGGATGGAAGGTCAAAAATTGTGTCAGACTCAGCTCTCTAGGTAGTAACAGCTGTGCAATTGGTTCTATGCCCACAGCCGGTAGCGGTAGGGGATTAGTCTGTGCAATACTAGCATTTACACTCCCCACATCACCTATCTCCTCATTGAGGTGTTCAGGATTTCTGGCTGCTATGCTATAATAAATGGGTTAACAACAATACCAGAAATAATTCATGTATTACACCGTTAGATAACATGAACAACAATATTCTAAGCATGTCAGTATAACAAATATATACACAAATATGCACCACATGCATAAACATGCTCATAAGTGATTACCTAGCCAACTTGTTTGCTAAGTCTACCCTTCACTCATTCCCGGGTTCTCTAACCACTGCTCTGATACCACTAATGTAAGACCTCGCTACCTTAAGTGTGGATTAAAAGCATAAGGAGAGCTAAACATACATAAATCAGAGTATAAGGTTCATGTTGATGCCTTGAGCTTAAGGATTATGTTAAGGCTATAGCTTTACACTATTCCTAGAGTAGACACTATACAAAATAATATTTGACGAAAGTGTAAAATGTTGAAAATTAGACTGGCGATGGATCGGTAAAGATCAACGATCGATCGCCTCAGAACAGGGCACATTAGCGATCAATGGGTAAAGATCAGCGATCGATCGCTGCTTGGAAATTTTGAAAAATAAAAATCAGAATAGTTTGGCGATTGATCGGCACATTGTAGCAATCGATCGCCAAACCCAAAAAAATCGAGATTTATTTCTTTGTGAAGCTATTTGTCCAAAGAATTGAAGACTCCTCCAACACAATATATAGAAGATTTCAAACGGAGTTAAGGACTCTTAGCCCTCCATGCCAAAATGTACTTACATGAACAACCCCAAACCATGAGCATATAATAATCTATATTCATCACAATATGATTATAATGAGTAAATGCATAAACCGTAAATACAAAGCACTTCCAGTATTCCAATGCATTTAAAACGCTTCATTTGGTTGTCCTTGTACCATAACTCATAATTATAATCAATGAATTATATTACGGTTCCACAAATGTCATGACATATAACCATTCCACTAATACCAATAACCAATAACCAATCCCTAGTCTTGTTATAACAGTCTATTTTAATGCACCTCGCTTGTCATGACCGTGACACTAATACCCCTCGATTCGACATATCAGCGGCATCGAATAACCTCGCTTTAAATGTGACATACGACATTTACCATCGCTTCAATATTTTAGCGATAAATATTCTTTCCTCGCTACAATATGCCAGCGGCAAGTATTCTATCATCGCTTCAAATGACAATGGCAAAGCATTTAAAATCATCACTTAAACATAACAACGACTCGTGGGATGTGCACAAAGCATTCAACATATATGTATGCAACCATAAGACATAATCCAACATGTATATGCAACCACAATGCATAATCCAACATATATGTGCAACCTCAATGCATAATCCAGTATGTATACAAAATACATGATACCGTTTGGTGCTCTTATGTCTTCCTACGTACCTTTGTTCGGGAATGTGGAAATGTTGTAGGACTTTATCTCCTGTGTCGTGTTGCCACCTGGGAAGGCTCTACACAATCACACAATCCAATATTAGAACAAATAATAGTCCAATACCAAAAATCCCATCAAAATATGCATCTCGCGATCGAGCGCCATCAAGCCCCGATCGATCTCGAGATCCCACTGCTCTTATCTTCAAAATTCTACAATCAGCGATAGATTGCCAAGTCTGGGGCGATCGATCGCGAGACCCGCCGATCGATCGCCTGGCGATCGATCGCCAAATACTTCTGCCTGGGTACTTGCTTCGCGCGATCGATCGCCATTTTTTGGCGATCGATCGCCGTGCCCTGTAATCGCGAAAAACACCATTTTTGAGCATAAGGCTCATGGTACAACAACACATACGACAAACCAATTCACCTCATCAATCTAACACCATATAAACTCCATAAAACTAACATATAACACATCAAAACACATAACCCACCAACAAACAACAAATCCAACACAAACCCATTTTCTTCCCCAAAATACAAACTCAAAACCCAACTAAAACAAATTCAAAGCTTCACAAGAAAGGTTTCTTACCCCTTAAGCTTTAATTTCCTACCAATAATAAAAGATTTACAAGCTTTCCAAAGTTTCCTCCTCTTCCCTTGGTGTTGATCGATTTAGTGGGTTTGGGGAAAGGGTTTGGAATGATTAAAGAGTGTGATGGGGAGTGAGGTGTGAGGGGTGGGGTAAAAAGGTGTAGTGGGTTTATTAAAACATGCACCTAATAATTAGCATGATGTAGTAAAATATTCCCAATTAACATGCTTTTTCCAAAATAATTAACACACACCTCAAATAAACCATACCAAAACCCAAGTTCCACAACATGCATCACATGCAACCTGAAATGTACTACCAGGTCATACCCACCACATAACTATACATTTCACCACCATAATTAATTTAATAATGTATTAATCACATCAACACAATTAATGGCTAAAATGCACATAATTATTACAGGGATATCACAGACATGATGCCGGAACATATAAAAAATTTCCGATGCCACGTCAATACTCCTACCAAAAAATGATTAAAACTAATATATTTGCTAACTAGAGCTGTGAAAATTAAGGATGGCAATGGGGCGGGTCTAACCCCAAACCCGTATTAAATCCACCCCGTCGGGCTGGGTATGGACCCGCTCTAACGGGTTTTGAAGTGGGGCGGGCGGGTCCGGGATTTTGCCAAAGCCATCGGACCCGTCCCATTTTACGTATTGATTTTTAAAAAAAAATTTAATATCGATATACATTTCACTTTTTTGGTTGAATCGACATTTGTAGGGTCTTCCTACCTTAACATCATATTAATAACATATTATGGACTAATCATGCATTTATAACATCTTAGGGCTCCGGTTGTAGCTTGAGCTAATAAGATTACAGGCCAAAAATGAAATTTCAAAAGCTAATTAATTACATTCCTTTCAATGAATGTTAGGCGATAGAATTATACTACTCCTAGAGTAGAGACTATCCAAAATCCTGTATCCTATCTTCTTCATGCTCCTCATAGCTCACTGCCTCAACCCGACCCTTAATCTTTCAATCCAAAAGCGTACCTACAGGAACAACCCATCATGAGCATGTACATCGTTACTTAACATCATAAGGTAATGGCATCTAAATAAATGCATGAAAGTATTTGGTAACATATACTTCCTGGTTAATCGCATTAACCCTCTTTGGTTGTCCCTGTTTCATAGTCATGCATATAATCATTAGTTCTTGACATAATGATCAAAATCGTACTTCTTCATAAGCTCATAATCAACAATGTTAATTAGAAGTGGGACTGTCCTGGTTCTATTATGACAGCAGTACAATTGGCCCCCCTCGCTCGACATAAAGCGGAATTGTGATACCCCTCGCTACACCTTGATAGCGGATGTATCTCCTCGCTTAGCGGAATTATGATACCCCTCGCTACGCCTTGATAGCGGATGTATCCCCTCGCTAGTTATGCGAGCGGCAAGTACCTTCCTCGCTTGCCCATAACAACCACCGGACATTCAACCATTCTTAATAACATTGTTAAACATATATCATCATCATCATATCATAAAACATCGTCATCTTATAAACATCATCATCTTGTAAACATCATCATTTTATAAGCATCATCATCTTATAAACATCATCATCTTATAAACATCATCATCTTAACATAATCGTCATCGTAAACGTCATATTATCGTCATTTATCATAACATCATCCTCATAATTTACTTATCATAATCATCATCATAAACATCATAAATACTTATGCAATCAATGCATAGTCATAGTTTAGGAATGTGTTACCGTCCGATGCACGTACGTCTCTTACGTACCTTAATTCCAAAATGGAGAAGTTGTAGAACTTTATCTCCTTGAAGTTGTGGGTACCTGGGATGGTTCTACATAACCATACAAATCGATATTAGAAGGTAAATATAGTCCAATATCCAAAAATCCCACAAAAATAACAAAAACACATAATTGTGTGACTCGCGATCGATCGCTGAGATGCCCCGATCGATCGCGAGATCACACTGCCCGTTGCTGACTTTTTGTGCCTTCGGCGATCGATCGCCACTTTTGAGCCAAAAGTGGCGATCGATCGCCAACCTCGCCGATCGATCGCCCAAAAGTGGCGATCGATCGCCAAATGGTTCTGGAGCCTACTGTTGGCTCGCGATCGATCCCCCGATCGCCAAAAACGGGCGATCGATCGCCAATCCCTGTACATCGAAAATTTGCCATTTTTGAGCATTTTTCAAGCTCCACTTCAAACCCTTCAAACTAAAACTTTTCTACAACATCAACATCATCATAACCCACTAAAACCCACACAAAACACTTCAAAAATCATACCACAATCACATACAACATATACCCAAAATAAACCCACATAAAACACCAAAAGCTAACCCATTTCAACACCAAACATCATAAAAACTTTAGGAAGGGTTCCATACCTCTTAAGGACTCCAAATCCTACAATAAATCTCACAAACAAAGGTTTTGTGAAGATTTCTCCTTCCACTTTTGCTCAAAATCGAAAATAGTGAAATGGGTAGGGTTTGAGAGTGAATTGGGGATTTTTAAAAGAGTAAAGATAAAGTGGGGTTAAAGTGATGGGTAAAGGGTTAAAAGGGGTTGTGGATTAATTTAAAATGCACCCCAAACTTAACATGATTCATAAAATACTCCAACATGGTATTTTACAAGCATTTAATAAAAATGCAACAACTTCATTAAATCCATACTTTCCTCATAATTAACAACCAATACAATAAAATCATGTTAACACTTCATTACCCCTCTCATAAATCAGTTACCAACATAATTCATCATATAACCATCATTAAAGCCAAAATTGCATATAATCAATTTCGGGGCATCACAACATTATTTAATATCAAAATTCATGTGTTTATGGATATTTTGAAGGAAATGAGAGCAATTTAATAAAGATCTGGTAGCTTAAAAAAGTTTTACAATGCTTATTATAAATATTTACTAGAGAAAATCATGAAATTCAATGAAACTCAATTTTTGTGCTTCAAAATTGATTTCTAGCAAATAATAAAAAAGTTTAAAAATAAAAAATCAAGCGCGGTGTCTGAGACAACTTTTTTATAGCGGGGCGGGTCTCGAGTTTGAAAAAACCCATCCCAAACCCGCCCCATTGTCATCCCTAGTCAAAATGAGTTGGGTTAGTCGAGTTGAGGTTTTTTGGGCTTGGCTGGATGCGGGCTTAAACGGGTCAACCCGTTTGGGATGGTGGGTTGGGCAGGCTTGGCCGCGGGTTGGATTAATTAATTTGTTAGGGTCAATGTAGTGTTTAGAAGGGGGTTGAATAAACACTAACTCAAATAATATTTTCTCGGGTTACAGCAGACAGTTAAATACTACGGTAGAGTCTCAATTTAATTCAAGGCAGTGAACTATTAATAAATAGTGTGAAAGGTGTCCACTTGGCTTGTGAATAATTAACTGAATGCAGAAACAAATGCAGTAGGTAAAGTACAGAAGGAAAGTGACACAAGAATTGTTTTTGGAAGTTCGAAGCCCAAACGCTTCTACGTCTCACCTTCTTCCTTTGTAGGAAGGTTTACACTAGAAGACTTTGGTTTACACTTTTCAGTATACAACCTTCTAAGCACCCACATAGATTTGTCTAAACTCCTAGCAATACAACACAAATCACAAAGATTTACAAAGTGAATTTTACAACATTCTCAAAAGATATAAAGCTCTGTTTATCCGTGAGTGTCTTGTAGCAGACTTGAATGCTTAGATCTTCTCGATCACAATAAAGCTCGGATACTGCCATGCAAAACTTCAGAATATAGCAGTACGTGGTTCGAATGATTGTTTTGCGAATGTAGTAGATTCAAAAGTCAGAGTGTTGAGAGACTTCTTCAATCTGCTCATTGACGTATTTATAGACTCGAAAGTCTAACGGCAACTATTCTTCAAATGGAAAGAACCGCGTAAAATAACATCATGATTTTTGTCCAAATTCCTTTTGTCTTCTTTCCAAACCCGTTCACAACGGCTAGTTCTTTCTGACTAGATTGGTGGCGCTGATGTGGTTGTGCAGCGCTTTGTTGTACTATTGTCATGGTGAATCTGTTCGAGTTTTGTCTTGTTGCCCTTATATGTCTGCTGACTTATCCTTGAAGATTTTAGTCTGTTGTACTAAAGTCAGCTGACATCTTCTCCATCATCTGCTGGTTAATCATTAGTTACTTAGTCTGCTGGATCAAGATCAACTAATATCTTTAATTGTCTGCTGATATCTCCTAGAAATTCACCCAGTGAACTAAGATACTTTGATCCAGTAGACCTCTATTCTCTGCATCTGGTAGATGATGATTTCTACTCTTTGTACTCGGTAGACAATATCTTCTGGTAAACCTTTTTAGAATTAGTCGGCGGACATCTCGTCAGTAGCTTATTTGATACAATAGATGCTCCAAGCAGTAGATGTTTGGTATAACCGAAACTTTAGAAATGTTTTCCTAACACTTTTCCTTTTTTGGTGATGACAAAACTTGGCGGTGGAGTCTTTTAACTTGATCAGCAGATATATTTGTTACGAACTAAACAACAGCAGTGGAGAGTAGAAATTTATGTGTTAGATAAATAAGCATATTACGAGAAGTAATCAAGATGGACATTAAAAAGAAAATCATTTTTTATATATGATCTCTGCTTACAATCCTTACAACAATCCTTAAAATATTATATCATTGAAATATATTAACTTGGCTAAATTGGCTTCAAGTGTATGAAAATAATGCCTGCAAAACTAAGAGACTGGGACAAGCATGTTTCAAAGCAAATCCCACTTGAAAAACATAGCTAGTCAGATTCCAGACATAGAATCTGGAAGACTCACACCGGATTGTTTTAAGGCCAATTACAGAGGGAGAATACAATATACAATAATGAAACTAGAGGTGAAAATTGACAGATTACAAAGAATAAATCCAACTATAATGGGATCTTCAGAGTAATCTTCTCAGTTTCTAGTCTTCCCCCCTTTTTGTCGCACATCCCCTTTACTGCCATTCATGTAATGGCTTGGTACAAAGGCTTGACCAAGACCTGTAACTACGTTCAAGAGCTAGGCAGTAGAATGTTAGATGACCGATAAACCCATGTCGGGTTTTCTTAGACGAGCGATAAACCCATGAAAGTGGAGCCAAGTAAAGCAGTGAAGGATTGAGCAGGTAAAGCGGTAAAGAACATGTGGATAAAAGAATCAGAAGCATGATGCGAAGAGTCATAGTGAAAAGATTTAGAGATGTACAAAATAAGTACATGTAAGCTTATTTATAGCCAAAAATAGCCATGGTTTGCAACTGAGAAATTGATTTGACATATTGAGAGATGTCAATCAAATCTGATGTAAATGCAGAAGATAATCTTGGGACTGTAATCAATTAATATTAAAAAAATGTATAAGACGGTAGAATAAAAGATAAAAAAACATTACGGGTGCCCTAACCAATGTCGTCTATAGTCAAGACCTTTTGGGGTGTCAGAAGAATGTTGTCTTGGAGGTGGTGTCCACTGCTGGGTAAAGGGTTGTTGTTGCAAGTGAGGTCTCTGCTGGATCTGAGGTATTTACTGGGTTGAATGTCCTCTACCAGTAGATTCCCTTCGAACTGGAGGCGGATCTCGTCTGGAATGCTCTTGTTGTCTACTGGACGTTGGTTGTCTACTGGACTCTGGTTGACCTTGGCTTGAACTCCTAGCGCCTTGCATATTCTCATGTAGATCATTTAGTTGAGATGCCAAGGCTGCTTGCATGTTGGTCAGCTGATCGGAGAATGCCACATGCATGGTTTCAATCTTTTGACCTAGCTCCAGCTTTGTATTAGCATACAGTGCCTCACCCTGCTGACTGAGTTCAAGTTTTGTTTGGATGAGTTTGGATACGGAATCTTCAAATGTATCCACCACAAACTTCTGAAACCGGGTGACTTTTTCAGATAGATTTTGGATATCTTGATTAATTTGCAGAAACTGAAAGTCAACATGCTTACTTAAATTTCCAACAACATAACATGCATCCCTTTCTTCATATTTCAGCTGTTGAACTTCTCCAGCAAGGTTGGATATGATAGCCGTCATATTCGCCAGCTGATCTGTCATAGAGGGAGGAATATCTTCGACTTCAAAGTCAGGAAAATCAAGGAATTGCTAAGGTTGATCACTGTCTATGGTCTGAGCAACAGTATAGAGAAAAAATCTTTAGCAGAAGCAGAGTTGTCACAACAGCATTAGTAGCAGGAGACACAGCAGCAGACACAACAGCTTCAGCAGAACAGAAGTCAGTAAGCAACACCTCAGTAGGATCTCCAGGATGGTAACCAATGGGGATTGGTGTGGACATGGTAGTGGGAAATTGGTTAAGTCCGAGGGAAGTTGGTTTAAAAGTTCTATCAATGGGACGGAGAAAAATGGGGCGATAGTAGGTTCAATAATGTACTGGGGTGGTTCAGGCTGAGAAAAAGGAGAGGGGGTGATTGCTAAGGCATTTTAGATACAGCCATGCAATCAGTAGAGTCATCACGCGCTGATATGAGGTTGACTTCACTCACTACTGACTCAATGACTGTGTCTAGGTTTAAAGAATCAACATCCGGTAGGATTGGAGGCTGACATGACACTGAATGAGGGGTGGTAGATGCAGTTCTCTAGCAGAGGTAGGTTGACCTACAAGGAGCACAACTGAAGAAACATCAACTACTTAGTCGGTCAGACACGTCCATTGGAGCTACACCAAAATGACGTCGCCTATAAAAAATAAATCCACGAGCAAGATTATAGACATCACTTATCCTTTGGGTGTAATTCAAATTTAATTTACTTTTGTCGTGAGAATTTATTCTGTTTACATATATAATAAATACATCTTTAATAATGATATTCTTCATTCAAGATTATAAATCTTGAAATTAAATGTCAGCAAGCTTATTGAAGTTACCGAGGTTTGGAACAAAACTTGCACCAGTTGTACCTTTGTATATTTGGGTCGATTTTCAGTTATTTTAAGTTTTTTAAAGGCTCAACCCAGGTTTAAGAAGTATGGAATTGAGAACCTTGCCTTCTCAGAATTTACCATTGCTCTATGTTTTCTGTGCTCTCTACTTCTCGTTACTCCAAACCCGTAAAAATATTCATGATAGAGTTCGTGAAATTGACACAACTCTATCTCTATAAGATGACAAATCGTGATCTCTTATCAATTTCACCTAGATCATGACATCGAATATTGATGATATAAGCGTCGATAATAAGTTTAACGAAAATCCATTCTCCATCTAGCCCACAAACATCGTGTTGAGCAAAGAGTAGTCAAGCCACAAGCATCTTTGTGTCGTCCTATGCCAAAGATTTAAATGTGGAACCTAGCAAGATGGATAGTAGTTGAGCCTTATCTAGCCTGTTTGGTCCATGTAAAAACCTTGTAGAGCTCATCTATTTTCAGGCATAGCTCAAGGCTAAGAGTTCCAGTGACTTGAAACCTAGATTACTACCATACGCAAGATGGAGCACGACTAAAGTGTAAGGGAAGATTGTTCAAGCAAACCTTCACAAAATCGAGCTCTAAAAAGGAATGGGAATCGTTCCTTGCTGCTGATATGGGGGGCGGCGGGTTGGAGGGGGGAAAATGAGGGGATAACCGATTTGTTTGTGTGAAAAAATGGGGTATGTGTGTGTCTTAATCTAACCCTAGATTAAATAAACACCATCTAATTATCATCTCAACCCTTGATTAAAATTTCCAATTAAATCTCAAACTCAAATGATAATAACATTATTATTAAGAATCCCATTGATTCTAGTTTACACTATAAATTCAACCCGGAATTATTTATTTCAAATCCGCTCATAAATCCGATACCCAAGAACTAAATCCCGACATATCATATAAACATCATAATTAAATCCAATTAAAATTATTGATTATACATGGACATCACAAAATTGACAGATTACAAAGAATAAATCCAACTAATGGGATCTTCAGAGTAATCTTCTCAGTTTCTAGTCTTCTCCCCTTTTGTCGTCACATCCCCTTTACTGCCATTCATGTAATGGCTTGGTACAAGGGCTTGACCAAGAGCTGTAACTACATCCAAGAGCTAGGCAGTAGAATGTTAGATGACCGATAAACCCATGTCGGGTTTTCTTAGATGATCGATAAACCCACGAAAGATGAGCCAAGTAAAGCAGTGAAGGATTGAGCAGGTAAAGCGGTAAAGAACATGCGAATAAAAGAATCAAAAGCATGATGCGAAGAGTCATAGTGAAAATATTTAGAGATGTACAAAAATAAGTACATGTAAGCTTATTTATAGCCAAACATAGGCATGGTTTGCTACTAAGAAATTGATTTGACATACTGAGAGATGTCAATCAAACCTGATGTAAATGCAGAAGATAAGCTTGGGATTGTAATCAACTAATATTAAAAAAATGTATAAGACGATAGAATAAAGATAAAAAAAATACATTATGGGCGCCCTAACCAATGTCGGCTATAGTCAATACCTTCTGGGCTGTCAGAAGAATGTTGTCTTGGAGATGGTGTCCTCTGCTGGGTAAAGGGTTGCCGTTGCGGGTGAGATCTCTGCTGGATCTGAGGTCTTTGATGGGTTGAATGTCCTCTACCAGTAGATACTCTTCGAACTGAAGGTGGATCTCGTCTGGAATGCTCTTGTTGTCTATTGGATGCTGGTTGTCTACCTGACTCTGGTTGCCCTAGCCTTGAACTCCTAGCACCTTGCATATTCTCATGTAGATCATTTAGTTGAGATGCAAAGGCTGCTTGCATGTTGGTCAGCTGGTCGGAGAATGCCACATACATGGTTTCAATCTTTTGACCTAGCTCCAGCTTTGTATTAGCATACAATGCCTCACCCTGCTGACTGAGTTTAAGTTTTGTTTGGATGAGTTTGGATAAGGAATCTGCAATTGTATCCACCACAAACTTCTGAAACCGGGTGAATTTCAGATAGATTTTGGATATCTTGATTAATTTGCATGAACTGAAAGTCAACATGCTTCCTTAAATTTCCAACAGCATAACATGCATCTCTTTCTTAATATTTCAGTTGTTGAACTTCTCCAGCAAGGTTTGATATGATAGCCGTCAAATTCGCCAGCTGATCAGTCACAGAGGAAGGAATATCTTCGACTTCAAAGTCAGGAAAATCAAGGAATTACTCAGGTTGATCACTGTCTATGGTCTAAGCAGCAGTAGAGAGAACATCTCTTTAGCAGGAGCATAGCTGTCACAACAGCAGTAGTAGCAACAGACACAACAACTTCAGCAGGACAGAAGTCAGTAAGCAACACCTCAGTAGGGATCTCCAGGCTGGTAACCAATGGGGATTGGTGAGGAGTAGTGAGAAATTGGCTAAGTCCGATGAAGTTGGTTTAAAGGTTCTATCAGTGGGACGGAGAAAAAATGGGGCAATAGTAGGTTCAATAATGTACTGGGGTGGTTCAGGTTGAGAAAAAGAAGAGGGAATGATTGCTAAGGCATTTTAGATGCAGCCATGCAGTCAGTAGAGTCATCTTCCGCAGATGTGAGGTTGTCTTCACTCATTACTGACTCAATGACTGTCTCTAGGTTTAAAGAATCAACATCAGTCATCATCCGCTGATGTGAGGTTGACTTCACTCACTACTGACTCAATAACTGTTTCTATGTTTAAAGAGTCATCATCCAGTAGGATTGGAGGCTGACTTGACACTGAATGAGGGGATAGTAGATGCAGTTCTCTAGCAGAGGTAGGTTGACCTACAGGGAGCACAACTGAAGAAACATCAACTACTTGTCGGTCAGACACATCCACTGGAGCTACACCAAAATGACGTCGCTTATAAACAATAAATCCACGAGCAAGATTATAGACGTCACCTATCCTTTGGGTGTAATTCAAATTTAATTTACTTTTATCGTGAGAATTTATTCTCTTTACATATATAATAAATACATCTTTAATAATGATATTTTTCATTCAAGATTATATATCTTGAAATTAAATGTCAGCAAGCTTATTAAAGTTACCTAGGTTTTGAACAAAACTTGCACCAGTTGTACCTTTGTATATTTGGGTCGATTTTCAGTTATTTTAAGTTTTTTAAAGGCTCAACCCAGGTTTAAGAAGTATGGAATTGAGAACCTTGCCTTCTCAAAATTTACCATTGCTCTATGTTTTCTATGCTCTCTACTTCTCGTTACTCCAAACCCGTAAAAATATTCATGATAGAGTTCGTGAAATTGGCACAACTCTATCTCTATAAGATGACAAATCGTGATCTCTTATCAATTTCACCTGGATCATGACACCGAATATTGATGATATAAGCTATAAGCGTCGATAATATGTTTAACGAAAATCCATTCTACATCTAGCCCACAAACATCGTGTTGAGCAAAGAGTAGTCAAGCCACAGGCATCTTTGTGTCGTCCTATGCCAAGATTTAAATGTGGAACCTGGCAAGATGGATAGTAGTTGAGCCTTATCTAGCTTGTTTGGTCCATGTAAAACCCGTGTAGAGCTCATCTATTTTCAGGCATAAGCTCAAGGCTAAGAGTTCCAGTAACTTCAAACCTAGTTTTTCCATTTCTTTAGCATCTTCTTCTTCTTCTTCACACGCCTCCCTGGAAAATACACATTCTTTGCCTATAATAACATTAATTTCTTTGCAATCTCTCTGTGTTATAATAATATCGTACATGAAATGTCTCAATCGGTGGCTGTTTTGGGCAGTTTTCTATCAATGTACATTGTTATATCAGCTAACTTTTTGCCAACAAACTTTTAACTGAAGCCACCAGAACTTTTAACTGAATCCACCTGAACATTTTGTCAATTGCTTGTGTTGTTCAATGTGATTCACTCTTGTAACCATTTATTGAACGGAATAATATTATATCTGTCCCACAATTATTTCGTTTGTATATGTCATATTTTCAGCTTTTAATGATGATTTTTTTCATTTACAATTTTCTTTGAAATACAGGATTCAAAGACTCTGGAGGAGTCCGGACCGAGGATATCCATTACTACATCAATCTTTATTACCAATAGACACAGGACTCTGAGAAACATCAGAGACAAACAAAAACATGATAAGACAGCAAAGACATCTTCTATTCTTGCAAGAACATCACACATTCACAAATGAAAACATGATGAGAAAAGAAGCCACATTCAAGATCTTAACACAGACCTCGTTTTTTCAATCACTTGAAATTATGTCATTTAAACTAATCAAACTCTCTTCATAAACCACAGCACTCAACGAACAATCAGATCCATCGAATGGGAATCGCTTGATCTTGTTTTCATAGAGTGCACAGACTGCCAATTGGCCATTGTTGGATTCCACAAGCAACCACTCATTATTCAAGAACAAGAAAGGGCAGATAACCATGTGAGGGCCGATCACAAACTGTTTCGTCCATGATTCTTTCACCCCATATTCCTTCATCACCCAAATATCTATCTCCATTGGTTTTGGTTTCATCCCCCAGGCTGGATACCGAACCATTGCAAGACTCTCATCTAACACCATCAGGCTTGCGGCGCCTCCCGGTTTAGGGAAATCATCAGGAAAGTCCAACAGTTTTAAAGCCTCTGTGCTTATGTCGAAACAAAGAATGTATGGATAATCATTGGGAAAATGAATCGCTGCATACAAGTGTATCACCCCTTTAAAGAAGATTTCAAAAGAACGTAGTTGGGTGACTAGAGGTACTTTTGCATCAATTGGCTTCCATGAATTATAGGCTGAATTGTATAAGTCAATCCTGAAGTTATTCTTCAGATAAGGGTATCTCAAATCTCCGTGTTCCTTAGGAAAGATTCCCGATATCTGGATTACCTTGTAAGCTCCAGTATTTGGGTCAAATCCAAATCCAAACTCGGAAGGACATGCCATATAACCCTCTGGACAGGCAATGTTCAAAGGGGGAAGCAACTTGAATTCTCGCAATGCTGGATTACATAAGAAAATGAATTTTTCAAGCGGAACGCAAACAAGCCCATTGCAGGGACCATAAATTTGTAGTCTTGCATAACTGAGTGGATAGATGTCTACATCTTTCAAGACTGGAAGATATAGATTGGGTGACACCAAGAATTCTGGGAAATCTGGTGCGTGGAAAGAGAATATCACCTTGTCTTCATTATCTTGTCTCGGAGAGGATTTCACCAGGAGTACGCTATGTTTTCTCTCACGTTTTTGGTGTCTGTAGATGAAAATAGGACTCCTAATCAAATCACGCCAAGATTTGGAAACACACCTGAATTTTACTATAGATTTCATCGGGAGACGTATCAAAATTTCAATGAATACATCTTCTGGCAGCTGTGGATCTGCCATTCTCAAAATCAAAGAACTCTTCTATTCAAGTTTGGATCATCCTTACCTGTACTTAAAAGCAAATTGTTTTGTAATTAAAAACACATTGCAAATAATAGATTTTTTATGTGAAAATATTAATTGTTAAAAATTATCGTTTCAACATATAGCATTCGTTTAACATATAAGAATGAATAATATTTCAACATTGTACAAGTGAAAAGTCAAAAAGTAAAATATATAAAGTAATGTAATACTGATGCATAGTCGTGGAATTTTGTTTTTGCTGGATAATGACTTAGTATAGACCATATAAAAAAAAACAATGAACTCGAAGTAAAAAATCCCATATATTCCAATTTCCACAAGCAATATTTCTTCGAAACATCAATAAAATATTTCATTGCATATTATTTATGATCTATAGATGTACACCTCCAAGTTAAATTACTCTGATAAAATAATTGACCAAAAAATGAAAAAAAAAAAAAGGATTGAATATCCACATTCATATTAACATTTCACTCTGTCATTTATTCAAATAGTTTATATGCAACTATTATTTATCTCTTTGGTGCAGCTAATAAACCCATCAATGTTGGAATGTGATAAACAATGTTCATAGAATGAAAAAAATTCAATAAGCACAAACTAAGATAACAAAGTTCATAATAGCGACTCCCACTGTCCCACAGGCCACATGAGCATTTGGAAAACAACTCAAGAACTAAATGCCAACCCCAACCAAAAAATCCACAATCGACAATCCTCTATACGTGGATGGTTGGATTTTCTATGTCACCACCATATGTGTCTAACATTGTGGGGTGTCTGAGAAAAGATACAGTGATCCAAAATAATACATAGAGTTGGGAAGCTATTTGTTTAAGGGGAAAAAAGAAAGAAAGAAAGGGTGAAAACTTCAAAATCAAACTTAAAACCCAGTCATATAAATTGTTATCATTAAAAAGATTATTATTTGATTCAAAAAATGGGAAGAAAGCTTACCTCCAGAGGATATTAGGCCACCGATTGTTCAACTTGCATCAGCTAGCTTCTTGTCTTCAGGTACACGAGAAACCGGAATAGTTCGTCGGAGTCTGCATCGTAAAATCGAATACTTCAATCAGCAGGATGTCTTCAGGGCTTGGATGAAATCTGGACAAAGTTCAATCGAATACGTGTATATATGTATGGATTTGTAGCTTAATGATTTTCCCTTTCTAAGAGTGCATCGTATGGAATATATAGGGCTCAATACAAGCCATCGATAACCAGTCAATTGAACAGTCTCGACAGGTCTCTTGAGAAACAAATTCATTTAATTAATGTGCACGATTATCTAAGATGGCTGGATTCATTTTCTTGAAAGGTATTACAAGCAAAACAACAAAAATCCATGAACGAAGAACACCAGAAATAGGAGAAGAAAATATCTCTTATTGAACGAATATCGATTCTCCAATACAGTGGAAATGAAAAAACTTAAAATAAAGTAACCAACTCCCAGCTCTTATATACATGTGTACCGCCAGCTCATGACAGCTCATCCATATGTCCACGTAGGACTAATTCCAATACTAATTCCAATACCCCTCCTCAAGATGTGGAGTGTATGTTTTGAACTCCCATCTTGTGTAACAAAATCTTAAGACGCGTAGGCAGTAGTGGCTTTGTGAACAAGTGTAAGATTTTACTACCTTAAGTGTGATTTTAAGAAGAGAGCTATACAATCATTCATCAGAGTATTAAGGGTTCATGTTGATATAGTGAGCTTAAGGTCACTGTGCCAAAAATAAAATTCCAAAAAGAATTAGTTACATTCCCAACAAAATTAATATAAAAACTATAGATTTACACTACTCCTGGGTAGAGACTATACAAAAGAATTCTCTGTTCTTCTATACCAGTAGCACTAGCCCTCACACAGCTCACCGCATCAACCCTTGCCTAAGCCCTCTATGCCAAAAGTTCCTACAGGAACAACCCCAAACCATGAGCATATAATAAATCATATTCACAACAATATATCATAATGTAAAAATGCATAAACCGTTAATACAAAATACTTCATCTATTCAATGCATTTAATATGCTCTCCTTGGATGTCCATGTTCCATAACTCATATTCATAATCATCAGATTATAATACAGTTCAATAAATGTCATGACATAAATCCATACCATCAATTAAGATAACAAATTCATAGTCTTGTTATAGCAGTGGCATTCTAATGCCCCTTGCTTCGACATAACATCGGAATTTTAATACCCCTCGATTCGACATAGCAGCGACATTATAATATCCCCCGCTTCGATATGACAGCGGCATTATCCTCGCTTCGACACATTAGCGGCAAATATTATGTTCCATCGCTACGATATGTCAGCGACAAGTATTCTATTCCTCGCTTTGAAATGACAGCGGTAAGCATTATAATCATCACTCGAATATAACAACGACCCACAATAATATGCACCAAGCATCCAAATCCATGCATCCACAATGCGTAATTCAATATGTAAAAATGCATTTTACCGTCGATGCTCGTACGTCTCTCTATGTACCTTTCTTCCAAAATGTTAGGGTGTTTATAGAATTTTTATCCCTGCGTTGTGCCGCCACCTGGGAAGGCTCTACACAATTGCACAATCCAATAATAGAAGCCATATAGTAGTCCATCATAAAAATCCTAACAAAATACCAAAATCTCACATTTTGTGCCTCGCGATCGATCGCTCAAATGCGTCGATATATCGCGAGATCCTATTGCTTTATCGACCAAAATTTGCCATCCGCGATCGATCGCGAAGTCCTTGCCGATCGATCGCGGAGCTCGCCGATCGATCGCGGAAACTTTCAGCTTCGAGACATGATACGCGCGATCGATCGTGAAATTATGCCGATCGATCGACGAGGTCTGTAGGTGCGAAAAATGCCATTTTCACACACTACCTTCTTCCCACATTTTGACCATAAACCTACAAATCCTTCAACAGCCAAAACAAAATAACTTCACAATACACATTAAAAACCATTTAAAACTCATAAATCCACAAATAAAACATCATAATTCAAAACCAATCCCTTTTCCCCCAAATTCATAAACCCAAAACTCAACTAAACATGTTCAATACACAACAAGGAAGGTTCCTTACCACTTACACCTCAAATCCTAGCAAAGATCCAAAGATTACAAGTTTTCTCAAGCTCTTCCTCGTTCTCTTTGGCTTAGGCGATGAAATGGGGGGGTTGGGGAGGGTTTGACTGATAAAGGATGAGTGGTGGGGAATGAGACGAGTAAGGGAGGGTTAAGTGTGGGTTTAGTTAAATGATATCCAAGCATTTAGCATGATGTAGTAAAATATCCTCACCAATATTTTAAAGCATTTTACTAACAAAATGCACCATAACAACAATTTAAACATGCTTTTCTAGAATAATAGAACAAAGCCCAATTTCACCATGCCAAGTTTACTAATTCCATGCCATGCACCCTAAAATGTATAACCAGTTCATGCCCATCGCATAACCATTATATTTCTCAACCATAATTAATTATAACATCCAAATTAACCTCATAATCATCTTTAAAAGCCATAATGCACATGATTAATTCAAGGCTATCACATTACTCCCATACTTAGAAACTTTCAACCTCAAAATTGCGTACACTTACCAATACCAATCAAAAACATAAATTCACATACCAGAAAGCCGTTTCGGGTACTGCTGCATCATATGTCGCTCTGTCTCCCACTTGGCTCCTCGACACCCCTACGATCCCACTGAACTTTAAGCATCGGCATCACTTTGTTCCGAAGTTTACGATCAGCACGAAGAATTCTAACCGGTCGTTCAACATAAGATACATCAGAGTCTAACCGCACCTCTGAAGGCTGCAACACATGAGACGGATCCGGCTCATACTTCCTCAGCATTGACACATGAAACACGTCATGAATGTCAGATGGCAAAGTCATACGGTAAGCCAAGGTGCCAATAAGCTGCAAGATCTCAAAAGGACCAACATACCTCGGTGACAATTTCTCACGCATTCCAAACCGTACAACACCCTGAAGGGCGAGATTTTCAGGAAGACATTGTCACCCAACTAAAACTCCAGCGGTCGTCGTCGTTTATTAGCATAGGCTGCTTGTTTATCCTGAGATGCCTTCATTCTTTGTCGACTCACTTTCACATTTTCTTCCATCTCCCGGATCAATTCTGGTCCTCCGATCGAATTACGATCCAAATCATCCCAGTATAATAGCGATCTACAACGTCGATCATATAGGGCCTCAAATGGAGCCATCTGAATGCTCGCCTGATAGCTATTATTGTACGAAAACTCCACCAAAGCCACTGAATCCTGCCATGTAGCATCAAACTCTAGTACACAAACCCGCAACATATCCTCGAGCGTCTGTATAGTACACTCAGTCTGATCATCTGTTTGGGGATGGTATGCGATACTCAACCTCGCCTCAGTTTTCAACGCTGACTGGAGACCTTCCCAAAAGTGAGAAGTAAATCCCGGATCTCGATCAGACACAATAGAAACCAGGATCCCGTGCAATCTCACCACATCATGAATGTACAACTGGGCCATCATCAAGTACGTGAAGGTCATACTGTAAGTGTTGGAATCAAAGAGGGGGGTGAATGAGATTCATTGGCTACTTTAGCGTTTTAAAATGAGTTTGCAAAACTAAAAGAGTTTGCGCTTGCGGATGGCTTAAGTCAATCGATAAATAAAATAAAATAAGAAGTAAACAAATAAATAAATACGTAAAGAAATAAAGTGGTAAATGACAAGGATATTTGTTATAGAAGTTCGGCGATGAATCGTCTACGTCTCCTCTTCCCGGTTAGATAACCTCCAACCGAGGTTCCACTAGAATAAATGATCTTGGCCTTGAGGGCTCCAAGTTAGCCACAACCCAACTCTTCCCGAGTTTACAAAGCTCTTCCCGAGCACAATACTCTTCCCGAGTACACAAAGCTCTTCCCGAGCACAATATTCTTCACGAGTACACAAAGTTCTTCAAGAGCTACCAACACTCTTCACGAGTCTTCTTGGCCTTAAGGGATCCAAGGATAGCCACAACACATGCACCAACTTTACTTGTTGGCGACTTTACAATTTACCAACTTGCTTTGGTGTTGGAGGACCTTTACAATAAACCAACTAACACATTCATGGTGTACTCACACGAAGACAACATGACTCTATCAAAAGAAAATAATTACAAGCTCCAATACAACAACAATGTATGGAGTTTGCAATGCTATAATAAATTCGAATTATGCAAAGCTTTGTAGAAGTTTGTAGGCTTGTTTCTTTGCTTCAAAATGCTCCAAATCATCAATATTTATAGTGTAGAAGGCCCCCAAGGCTCATACTAGCCGTTGCTACACTCAAGGCTTGAATCACTTCTCGATCGCCTCGGAAATCACCTCGGGCGATCACCATCGCAGCGTTCTAACGTTCAAATCTGGCCCAGATCGCCTCAGGCGATGGCCCGTTGAAAATTTGCCATATGATCAATTCTGGATCGCTTGGGGCGACCATGTCATCGCCTGGGGCGATCTGGATCTTCTGGCGCGCAGCGTGCCATCGCCTAGGTCGATGGTGCGCGGCGTTGGCACACATGGCTCGGATCGCCTGAGGTGATGGCCCGGATCGTCTGAGGTGATCTGCCAGATTTCAACACTGTCAAACTTTGCACTATTCGACCATCTTAAGCTCATTTCTGGGAAAAGTGGTAAACATAAAAGTTGTAGCCCTTCCGATTTGAGTCCATCGATGGAGACATATTATATGTCATATGTGGATCCGTATTTTCCATCGATGCCAACTTCACCGCACTACATCCTTCAAGATTTGAAGCCGAGTCAAGAATCATTCTCCCATGCCTACCAATTCAAGAATGTTGTTGGAGCGACGAGCTTACACTGCTACAATCTTGCCAATCTTGAGGGCATATTGAATGAAGACCCATTAGTGGTATCATACGATACTTACTATGGGCGGCAGCCGTTCTTTGATGGTTGCTTCTGATGGTCAAGCCGAAGACCAAAAATCAGCGCTTCTTGGGAGGCAACCCAAGCGTATCATTTTGTTATTTAGTCTTGTTATTTTTCAGTTTTCATTTTAGTTTTGTTTATCTCTCTAGTCGAATATTTTACCATATGCATTCTTCTCTTGCTAGGTACTTGGTTGGAGCGATGAACCCGTACAACAGTGGAGCTTACAAAAGCAAATCTTCCTCAACCCTCATGCAAGCGTCTTGATCAGGGGAGTTCACTGTTTCCCTTTTGATTCTTTTTAACATTGAGGGCAATGTTTGATTTAAGTTTGGGGAGTAGTAGCTTGCATGTTTTACTTGTTTTAACCACATGTTGTGTGCTTAAATGACACTTGAATCGTCCGATTATTATGAGCTAAATTTTTTTTTTTTTATGAGTTCAAACTTGAGAAAAGAATGAATTATAGTAGTGACTATTCAATGAGGATTTTGATCTCACTATGCATATGAACTTGGTTTGTGATTGGACTTGTACATGAATATCCTAATTTGAGTTAGCATGTCAAGATTGAGGAATATATTGAGCACAATGAGTCATGATCTTGTGGATTGCATGTTGAATAGTGATAATTGTTGTGAACTTAATGATTTGTCTTGAGCATCTTAGAGCTATCCTAGAACTTATGTGATGATGACACTTTGAGGCAAAATTTTATAGTTACAAACTTGACTTGGAAATGATCTAGGCGATCTTTGAAACGTTTGAGCCTTTCAAGCTTACCATGATTCATATCAATCCTTAGTGTCCCATTTGAGCTTTATTGAAAAAAGAATGGTATATGCATTGCATATAATTAGACCCCATTCAACATTCTTGGCAAACTCATTATACTTACCCTTATTTGAGCCTAAATGAAAAAGTTATCCTTACCCTAAGGGAGTATAATGAATATCATTCGATGCATGTAAATTGTTATATCCTGATGAGCTTATTGAAAAATATTGATGAATGAGAAAGGAAAAGATAGACAAAAAGCCTTGAGAAAAAGATCGACTAAATAAGACCCAAAGTGGCCAAGGCTATAAAAGAAAAAGAAGAGAAGCTCGATGTGTGCGAAAAATTTGAATTGTAAATGATTATACTCTCTTCTTTGCCCTTATCCTATCTTTTCTTTGAAGCCAACACCAAAGGCCTTACATTACAAGCTTAAAAAGTCCTCTTGATCCAAGTCTAGGGAGTAACTATCATTAGCGGAGAAGTTGTTTGAAAATAGGCCTATGTGATGCTTGATGATAATCTCGACTTTGAGTTGATTAACATGATTTGATCTTGAATATGTGCATGAAACTTGAGATTGACTATAACACACACACACATTCCAATTTTGAGATATGTTGCTTGAATTAGGAGAAAACATGTCTTGTCAACTTTTGTATATGTGCATGAGAATTCGGAGAATAAGCAAGTCATGAAATAATTGTTTCAAATATCAAGAATGAACTCTAACCTTATGATTTTAATACTTAATCGAGGACGATTAAGTGATAAGTTTGGGGGAGTTGATAGGGTTGATTATTAAGCGTTTTTAGGCTATGATATGTATATGTTTTCGTGTTGATTCTTAGATTATTTTATGGTTTATGGTATATATTTCTCTATTTCAGGAATCAATGTTGAAATGTAGGGAAAGGTGATGAAATCAAGCTAAAATGATGAAATGATGAATAAAGTTGAAGAAAAGAGGAAAAAACCAGAATCCAAGACACTTGTTGCTCATTTCTCCTCATATTACTATATGTTCAAGCCATGTTTTGGAAATGTGGTCCATATAAAAGTTGTAGACATTTCTCTTATCTTCGCGTGGACAGCTGATTCATCATATTTGGAGTTTGTATGAGAACGTTACGGCCAAAATACGAAACTCGCAAGAAGTTGAAAAAGGCGAAGAAAACTTTCTGTGAAGACGATCGATCGAGCTAACATTTCCGATCAATCGAGAAGGGCTGAAAAAGCCACGAAATTCTTACTGGAAGGCTGGATCGATCGGCCACTTTTCCGGATCGATCGGGACGAGGAGTTTTCATTAAAATACCTTCCTTGTAGAGTTTGTATGCAAAAGGGAAGTCCATAATTCTTTCCCCTATATATTATACACAATGTTTTCAACCCAAAAGAAGATTTTAACCCTAGGGAAAAGCCTCCACACCTCCACACACCCATTCACCATCCAAACATCATAGCCTCCACACACCCATTCACCATAAAAAAAACCTCTTCTACACCTTCACCAAAAACCCACGCCTTCCTTCACTCCCAAAAACATCCAAAATATAGGCCTCCATCATTCTTCCACTCACCATACACACAGTCCAACCCTTCTTCACCTTTCTATCATCTAACCTTCAACCTTTCACCCTACGATTTCGGAACATCTCCAACAAGGCGATTGAAGAACACGATTGAGAAGGAAGCGAGAGAGGAAGCAAGGATCTACAACCGAAGTCGACATCAGGAGTTTATTCTTGTCTTTAATTCTTAGTTTGTTGTGTTTTGATTTATTATGAGGAACTAGTTTTATTTATCGAGGCTAGGTGAATCCTTTGTTATGAACCTTCGATTTGATGATTTAATGATTGAATTCTTATAGTTATTTGCGTATGTTTTATGTTCTTCATGTTTTTAGAGGATTGATCACCTTTGAATGATGTTAGTATCGTAATTGAGATCGAGAGATGATTTTATGATACTGAATTAATAACTCATACCATGGATTTAAGACCGAGATTGAGAGATGACGTCAAATACATGTTTGATAGCCATAGATATCTAGTAATTGAAAGCTATGAGTTTTAATGATCTTATGCAATATCGAGTTGTTCAATGAGTGCACGAGAGTGACTTACTGCAATTTGATATTAAGTTTAATATAGCTCGAGAGAGTATATTAGATAAATTGGGAGAACTCGTCACCTTAGAAATATTTGAATATTCAATCGAGAATTGTAGGGAATTGCATTGGTGAGCCAAAGTCTCGATAATCTTCTCTAGTGGATTTTTCTCGTTAACTTTTATTGACTTGGTTGGATTAGTAGTTTATTTTAATTAATTAGTCGTTAATTATAAATTAATTTTGTAGGTTAAATATAGTTAAAAGTGTCTTATTTGGTACTTACTTGTTAGTCCCTGTAGGTTCGACAATCCGTATCTTCCTATCTATACTAAAACTTGACACCGTGCACTTGCGGTCTAAAATCGCTAGATTGGAATTAACTGTTTAAAATAAAAGCGATCAAGTTTTTGGCGCCGTTGCCGAGGACTAACCTTAGTAATATCATACTAGGTTCTTTGACTGTAATTTAACCATTTTTTCTTCTTTTGTATATATTTATTTCGAAAAAAAAATTATATATATTTATTTTGTTTTTGTTTTGTTTGTCTTGCGAGGTACTTGGAGATGCTATATCAACAAGCCTTCACAAGCTTTGCCCAACAACGTTCCGAGCCGTTCTTCGCTGTTTGGGAGAGATTCAATGAATTGGCCAACACATTCCGGTATCACAACTTTTCGAACTATACTCTCTTGCAATATTTCTTCAACGTGTTGGATGCACAGACACGAGAATGAGTATTGAGCGGAGCACTGGCGACTGGGAGTCCCATGGTTGATAGAGATGAGGACAGTGTGGTGCACCTGTTCAATGATATGGCGGACTTCGATCTTCACTGGCATTGTGATCCTTCACTACAAGGTTGGAGTCACCAATACCCACCGGAGCCTCACTACCCCATTGATACGCCACAACCATTTGAACATCGCGAAGAGAGGAGAGATAGTTCTGCAGATGTCACAACTCAGTTAGAGGATACCTTAGTGAGATTCATGGCATCAACTGAGAACAGTTTGGAGTGCCAAACCAACTCTATGCGCCACCTGGAGCAGCAAATGGCGGTCCTCATGGAAACAATTTCAACTAGTTGCCAAGAGGAAGAGATGAGGGCTACAAATCAAGAGGCGGCGAATCGAGTTTGGTTATATGATGATGATTACTCAGCCAAACAAGTTTGGGGGAGTGATCCGACTCATGTGGAAAAGTCAAGGGAACTTGAGCCTCTTCAAGAGATTGAGCCTACTTCAGAGATGTCATCCGAGGAGTTCCTATATGAAGATGAGTCGAGTGTGATGTTGGAGAAGGAAGAGACTTGCGAAGATTCCGATTTGAGTCCATCGATGGAGACATATTCTATGTCATATGTGGATCCGTATTTTCCATCGATGCCAACTTCACCGCACTACATCCTTCAAGATTTGAAGCCGAGTCAAGAATCATGCTCCCATGCCTACCAATTCAAGAATGTTGTTGGAGCGACGAGCTTACACTGCTACAATCTTGCCAATCTTGAGGGCATATTGAATGAAGACCCATTAGTGGTATCATACGATACTTACTATGGGCGGCAGCCGCTCTTTGATGGTTGCTTCTGATGGTCAAGCCGAAGACCAAAAATCAGCGCTTCTTGGGAGGCAACCCAAGCGTATCATTTTGTTATTTACTTTTGTTATTTTTCAGTTTTCATTTTAGTTTTGTTTATCTCTCTAGTCGAATATTTTACCATATGCATTCTTCTCTTGCTAGGTACTTGGTTGGAGCGATGAACCCGTACAACAGTGGAGCTTTCAAAAGCAAATCTTCCTCAACCCTCATGCAAGCGTCTTGATCAGGGGAGTTCACTGTTTCCCTTTTGATTCTTTTAAACATTGAGGGCAATGTTTGATTTAAGTTTGGGGAGTAGTAGCTTGCATGTTTTACTTGTTTTAACCACATGTTGTGTGCTTAAATGACACTTGAATCGTCCGATTATTATGAGCTAAATTTTTTTTTTTTATGAGTTCAAACTTGAGAAAAGAATAAGTAGTGACTATTCAATGAGGATTTTGATCTCACTATGCATATGAACTTGGTTCGTGATTGGACTTGTACATGAATATCCTAATTTGAGTTAGCATGTCAAGATTGAGGAATATATTGAGCACAATGAGTCATGATCTTGTGGATTGCATGTTGAATAGTGATAATTGTTGTGAACTTAATGATTTGTCTTGAGCATCTTAGAGCTATCCTAGAACTTATGTGATGATGACAATTTGAGGCAAAATTTTATAGTTACAAACTTGACTTGGAAATGATCTAGGCGATCTTTGAAACGTTTGAGCCTTTCAAGCTTACCATGATTCATATCAATCCTTAGTGTCCCATTTGAGCTTTATTGAAAAAAGAATGGTATATGCATTGCATATAATTAGACCACATTCAACATTCTTGGCAAACTCATTATACTTACCCTTATTTGAGCCTAAATGAAAAAGTTATCCTTACCCTAAGGGAGTATAATGAATATCATTCGATGCACGTAAATTATTATATCCTGATGAGCTTATTAAAAAATATTGATGAATGAGAAAAGGAAAAGATAGACAAAAAGCCTTGAGAAAAAGATCGACTAAATAAGACCCAAAGTGGCCAAGGCTATAAAAGAAAAAGAAGAGAAGCTCGATGTGTGCGAAAAATTTGAATTGTAAATGATTATACTCTCTTCTTTGCGCTTATCCTATCTTTTCTTTGAAGCCAACACCAAAGGCCTTACATTACAAGCTTAAAAAGTCCTTTTGATCCAAGTCTAGGGAGTAACTATCATTAGCGGAGAAGTTGTTTGAAAATAGGCCTATATGATGCTTGATGATAATCTCGACTTTGAGTTGATTAACATGATTTGATCTTGAATATGTGCATGAAACTTGAGATTGACTATAACACACACACACATTCCAATTTTGAGATATGTTGCTTGAATTAGGAGAAAACATGTCTTGTCAACTTTTGTATATGTGCATGAGATTTCTGAGAATAAGCAAGTCATAAAATAATTGTTTCAAATATCAAGAATGAACTCTAACTTATGATTTTAATGCTTAATCAAGGACGATTAAGTGATAAGTTTGGGGGAGTTGATAGGGTTGATTATTAAGCGTTTTTAGGCTATGATATGTATATGTTTTCGTGTTGATTCTTGGATTATTTTATGGTTTATGGTATATATTTCTCTATTTCAGGAATCAATGTTGAAATGTAGGGGAAAGGTGATGAAATCAAGCTAAAATGATGAAATGATGAATAAAGTTGAAGAAAAGAGGAAAAAACCAGAATCCAAGACACATGTTGCTCCTTTCTCCTCATATTACTATATGTTCGAGCCATGTTTTGGAAATGTGGTCCATATAAAAGTTGTATAACTTTCTCTTATCTTCGCGTGGACAGATGATTCATCAAATTTGGAGTTTTTATGAGAAAGTTACGGCCAAAATACGAAACTCGCCAGAAGCTGAAAAAGGCGAAGAAAACTTTCTGTGAAGCTCGATCGATCGAGCTAACATTTCCAATCGATCGAGAAGGGCTGAAAAAGCCAAGAAATTCTTACTGGAAGGCTGGATCGATCGGCCACTTTTCCGGATCGATTGGGAGGAGGAGTTTTCATTAAAATACATTCCTTGTAGAGTTTGTATGCAAAAGGGAAGTCCATAATTCTTTCCCCTATATATTATACACAATATTTTCAACCCAAAAGAAGATTTTAACCCTAGGGAAAAGCCTCCACACCTCCACACACCCATTCACCATCCAAACATCATAGCCTCCACACACCCATTCACCATAAAAAAAAACCTCTTCTACACCTTCACCAAAAACCCACGCCTTCCTTCACTCCCAAAAACATCCAAAATATAGGCCTCCATCATTCTTCCACTCACCATACACACGTCCAACCCTTCTTCACCTTTCTATCATCTAACCTTCAACCTTTCACCCTACGATTTTGGAACATCTCCAACAAGGCGATTGAAGAACACGATTGAGAAGGAAGCGAGAGAGGAAGCAAGGATCTACAACCGAAGTCGACATCGGGAGTTTATTCTTGTCTCTAATTCTTAGTTTCTTGTGTTTTGATTTATTATGATGAACTAATTTTATTTATCGAGGCTAGGCGAATCCTTTGTTATGAACCTTCGATTTGATGATTTAATGATTGAATTCTTATAGTTCTTTGCGTATGTTTTATGTTCTTCATGCTTTTAGAGGATTGATCACCTTTGAATGATGTTAGTATCGTAATTGAGATCGAGAGATGATTTTATGATACTGAATTAATAACTCATACCATGGATTTAAGACCGAGATCGAGAGATGACGTCAAATACATGTGTGATAGCCATAGATATCTAGTAATTGAAAGCTATGAGTTTTAATGATCTTATGCAATATCGAGTTGTTCAATGAGTGCACGAGAGTGACTTACTGCAATTTGATATTAGGTTTAATATAGATCGAGCGAGTATATTAGATAAATTGGGAGAACTCGTCACCTTAGAAATATTTGAATATTCAATCGAGAATTGTAGGGAATTGCATTGGTGAGCCAAAGTCTCGATAATCTTCTCTAGTGGATTTTTCTCGTTAACTTTTATTGACTTGGTTGGATTAGTAGTTTATTTTAATTAATTAGTCGTTAATTATAAATTAATTTCGTAGGTTAAATATAGTTAAAAGTGTCTTATTTGGTACTTACTTGTTAGTCCCTGTGGGTTCGACAATCCGTATCTTCTTATCTATACTAAAACTTGACACCGTGCACTTGCGGTCTAAAATCGCTAGATTGGAATTAACTGTTTAAAATAAAGGCGATCAGCTCTTCCCGAGCACAATACTCTTCACGAGTACACAAAGCTCTTCACGAGCTACCAACACTCTTCACGAGTCTTCTTGGCCTTAAGGGCTCCAAGGATAGCCACAACACATGCACCAACTTTACTTGTTGGCGACTTTACAATTTACCAACTTGCTTTGGTATTGGAGGACCTTTACAATAAACCAACTAACACCTTCACGGTGTACTCACACGAAGACAACAAGACTCTATCAAAAGAAAACAATTACAAGCTCCAATACAACAACAATGTATGGAGTTTGCAATGCTATAATAAATTCGAATTATGCAAAGCTTTGTAGAAGTTTGTAGGCTTGTTTCTTTGCTTCAAAATGCTCCAAAGCATCAATATTTATAGTGTAGAAGGCCCCCAAGGCTCCTACTAGCCGTTGCTACACTCAAGGCTTGAATCACTCCTCGATCGCCTCGGAAATCACCTCGGGCGATCACCATCGCCGCGTTCTAACGTTCAAATCTGGCCCAGATCGCCTCAGGCGATGTCCCCATCGCCTCGGGCGATCGCCCGTTGAAAATTTGCCGTAGGATCAATTCTGGATCTCCTGGCGCGCAGCGTGCCATCGCCTGGGTCGATGGTGCGCGGCGTTGGCACGCATGGCTCGGATCGCCTGAGATGATGGCCCGGATCGCCTGAGGTGATCTGCCAGATTTCAACACTGTCAAACTTTGCACTATTCGACCATCTTAAGCTCAATTCTGGGAAACGTGGTAAACATAAAAGTTGTAGCCCTTCCTCTTAGCTAGGTGTAGACAAAATTTCATTGCATTTCATTAGATATGAAGACGTTATGCCCAAAATGCTACAGCCGCTCAAACCTTGCTACAATCTGCACTTGCAATGACTTCCATGCCATTTTGCTCCATGATGCAATCCGAATTGGACTGAGATGTTTGAATATGAAATCTAGAATATTGAGTTGGATTTCCAACCTATTTAGATTCACATTATTCGGAGACTCGAGCCAAGAGATATAAGTCAAAATATTGCACTGCGCTCCAATTGGCTTCTATACGAATTTGCCCACCAACGGACCATTGGTTTGTGGGTCTTCATCCCATCATAAAAAATTGTTCCAACATCATTCCACACATGTTGAACACTTAATTTGGTTGTTCATAGATCTCATTCCTTCTCGTCCAAGCTCAATAGATTCCTTGATAAAAAAACACCGCTTGTCCTATGAACTCACATATGTTATTGTATAACTTGGGTTCTCTTCCATTGGTCTTCCCAACCAATTTATCAATCTAACCCTGTACACTAAGTAGACATATTAGTACAACAAATGCAAATTTTGTTGATCATCAAAACTCAAAAATAAACCGGAGATAAATTAACGCATTAAACACAACCATGCGTTTAAGGCTCAACAGTAAGGTATAAAGTGAGCCACCTTAGTCAGCATGTTCACAATCACCCAAATAGAATCGAATCCCGAAGAAGTCCTCGGCAAATGGGTCACAAAGTCCATAGATATGTGTTTCTACTTCTATTTAGGGACCTCCAAACTCTTCAACTCACCTCCGGGCCTCTGCCTCTCCGCTTTCACATGTTGACATACCAAACACCTCTTTACGAATGCTATAACATCTCGTTTCATCCGCTCCCACCAGAACTAGTCACGCGGGTCTTTATACATCTTCCTCCCGCCTGGGTGGATACTAAATTTGCTGTTGTGAGCTCGCTGTAAGATCCCTTGGCATAACTCAGGCGCGCTTGGAACCACCCAACGGTTACCAAGCCTCAATGTACCGTCCTCAGCAATCCTGAATTTTGATGGTTGTCCTTGAAGGACCAATGCTATCCACTTATACCTCTCATCGTCAGTTTTCTGGGCTCTTCTGATATTTTCAAAAATATCCGGCTCTGCTAACAATGTCGACACACGCACCAGTGACGCAAACACATCAAAATCGTAGCCCAACTGACAGTATGAAGTCAACAAGGACAACAAATGAATGACGTCCTCAGCAGTATACTTCACCTTCAGGCTCAAGGCGTCAGCCGTCAAGCACCTGGTCCGTTTGCTAAGTTTCTTCAGGAGCATGGGATTGTTGCCCAATACACCATGTCTGGTTCTCCGAATCAAAATGGTGTGGCAGAAAGAAGAAACCGAACATTAATAGACATGGTGCGTAGTATGCTTAGTAGTTCTAAACTTCCTAAGTCATTGTGGACTGAAGCTCTTAAAACGACAGGGTATATATTAACCGAGTTCCAACCAAGGCTGGCTCTAAGACACCTTTGAGTTATGGAAAGGTTGGAAACCGAGTTTGCAACATATACGCATTTGGGGATGCCCGTCTGAGGTAAGAGTTTATAATCCACATGAAAAGAAGTTGGACCCGAGGACCATTAGTGGGTATTTTGTTGGATATGCCGAAAGGTCTAAGGGATATAGATTCTACTGTCCATCTCGCATCACTAAATTTGTGGAATCGAGGAATGCAAATTTCTTGAGAATGACCTGATTAGTGAGAGCGATCGATTTCAGGATATTTGTTCTGAAAAAGATCATTACGATGCTCATCCATCCACTGTAAGTGATCGACTGATTGATGTTTACAACTGCCCTCAAGTTCTTATGCATGCTGATGAACCAGTCTTAGAGATTCCACAAGTAGTTGATCATGATCTAGTAGTTCCTGATGATCGACAGATTCCATATACTGTCCAGAACCCTATTGAACAACATGATCATGTCTTAGAGGAAAATGTTGATACAACATTGAGACGGTCTATTAGAATGAGAAGATCAACAATTCCTAGTGATTATATTGTGTATCTACAAGATTCTGACTATAATTGGAGCTGAGAATGATCCTGAGACGTTTTCACAAGCGATGGAAAGTGATGAATCCAAGTTATGGTTCGATGCCATGAATGATGAGATAGATTCAATGGCACATAATGGAGTCTGAGAGTTGGTTCAATTGCCAGATGGTGTAAAAGCCATTGGATGTAGGTGGGTCTTTAAAACAAAGAAAGATTCACTGGCAACATTTAACGATATAAGTCTAGACTCGTTGCCAAAGGATTCAATCAGAAAGAGGGAATTGATTATACAGAGACATTTTTCCCTGTATCTAAAAAGGATTCTCTCTGTGTGGTTATGGCATTGGTAGCCCATTTTGATATGGATTTTCATCAAATGGATGTGAAAACGACATTTCTCAATGGTGATCTAGAGGAAGATGTTTATATGAAGCAACCAGAAGGATTCTCCTCTAGTGATGGTGAGCATTTGGTGTGTAAGCTTAAGAAATCTATATACGGATTGAAACAAGCCTCCCGCCAGTGGTATTTACAATTCCATCATGTTATCTCTTCATTTGGTTTTGTTGAGAACGTAATGGATCAATGTATATACCATAAGGTTAGTGCGAGTAAAATTTGTTTCTTGGTATTGTATGTAGATGATATATTACTTGCAACCAATGATAAGGGATTTCTATATGAGATGAAACAATTTCTCTTTAGGAACTTTGATATGAAGGATATGGGTGAGGCATTTTATGTCATTGGTATTAAGATCTATAGGGATAGATCCAAATACATTTTGGGTTTATCGCAAGAAACCTATATAAACAAAGTTCTGGAGAGGTTTCAGATGAGTGATTGTTCACCAAGTGTAGCACCCATTGTGAAAGGTGATAGATTCAATTTGAATCAATGTCCAAGAAATGAGTTTGAAAAGGAACAGATGAAAAACATTCCATATGTTTCTTGTGTTGGAAGCCAAATGTATGCTCAAGTCTGTACTAGACCTGATATTGCATTTGTTGTGGGAATGTTGGGAAGATATCATAGTAACCCGGGTATTGATCATTGGAAAGCTGCAAAGAAAGTTATGAGGTACCTTAAAGGTACTAAGGATTACATGCTTATATATAAACGCACTGATAATTTGGAGGTGATTGGCTATTCCGATTCAGACTTTGCTGGTTGCGTTGATTCACAAAAATCGACATCTGGATACATATTTATGTTTGCCAGCGGAACTACATCTTGGAGAAGTGCGAAGCAGACTTTGACTGCTACTTCCACTATGGAGGTTGAGTTTGTTGCTTGTTTTAAAGCATCTTCACATGGTGTATGGTTGAAGAGTTTCATATCTGGGCTTAGAATTGTGGATTCTATTTCTAGGCCGTTGATGTTATATTGTGACAATTCAGCTGCAGTTTTCATGGCGAAAAATAATAAAAGTCAAAGTCGAAGTAAACACATCGACATAAAGTATTTAGCCATTCGGAAGCGTGTTAAAGATAATAAATTGGTTATTGAACACCTGAGTACTGAATTGATGATTGCTGATCCTTTAACAAAAGGCATGCCACCTAAGGGGTTTAATGATCATGTGATTAGAATGGGACTTGGTTCCATTATGTGATTTCATAGTACGTACACTTATTGTATAGTTAATGAAACTTTTTCGGTTATGATATTTCTCTTATTCAGTTGTGTACATATTCAGTTATTTTGAGAAATATTACTTAAGTTGGACCTAGAATAAGCATTGGTTTATTCATTCAGTAAGGTTACCGCATTTGGATTTAAGATGCATAATACATCGTGATACATGGAAGATACTACTCAATATAAGAGGACCCATCGCCATGATTCGTGTATTTGTTTCTTGTATGATGATGTATTTTTGATTATTCATTTTGTGAATATATTAACCAAGTGGGAGAATGTTAATAATTAATATTATTTGGTTAATATATTATTACGATAATATCAAGAATATTTAATCCAGAAGATTGCGCACTATCTGGATAACCACCCACTATCTTTAGTGGAGTAACTGTGTCAAACTCTAAGTCTTTAATGGAAAGACTTATATATAAAGGACACTGTGGGAGGTCCCTACGCTAAGCAATTCACTTCATAAAATACATCATCTATTAGAATTGCATATGGTGTAGAAGCTCCGTCTAGAGACTAAATTCGTTAGATTTGTCTGGATCAAAATGCATATCAATGGCTGGAGATAACACTGATCTTGTACTTTTATTTCCGCATATTCGATTTTATGTGCCATATGTTTAGGTACATTGAAAATCGATTTAGTATTAATGTTAAATTTCTAACATGTTGGTTATGGATTTGGTGGGGTTTTTTAGGGGAGTGGTCGTTTATACAGTGATTGGAGTTTTGTGCGCAAATCTGGTGATGATGATGACGGTGGAATGGGGGTTGGGCTCGGTTGTAAAAACCCGGATTTTAGTTAACTAAAGTCTGATTTAAAAGAGTTTAAATATTTCTAAACTCTAGCATAGAGTTCCAAAGCATCAAGGAGTCCCTAACCAAATCAAACTCTTCAAGTTAATCCATCGATTTGCAGCATCTTGGATTGATCATAATCCGCCCTATATCATCACTTATCCGCACAATATTGTTTCGAATCCTTATCTGACTCAATCCCCTAAACCGAGAGGAGTCCAAGCCATGGCATCTTTCGATAGACTCCTCCTCAAATGCAACTTAAAGATCGAACCAAATCTGCCATCCATCGCAGAATTTGCAGAATCGGATCCATTAGATTTGGAGCTAGAGTCCAACTCAAACTCCTAAAGTTGGTCCAACCATCACCTATAAAATTAAGGCCAACCTTGAGTCAAATACATCACAACTTTCCTTCCTTCTCAGCCTCCACAAAGCAGAAGCTCCTGCACGATTTTTCCAGAACCTGTGCCTCAGAATCTGTTCGAGTTTCCAGCCCAATCGCCGTCTGTTTTCAGACGTGTTCATCGATCACCAAGCCAACCCTTCTCAGCCTTTAAAATCGAGAACAAGCCATCTCTTTCCAGCCATAAAAATCGAGAAGATAACCCACGGCTTCTGTCATCAATCTGTCCAGATTCTGGTCACCAAAGTTCGATAGTTTTCCAGCCGTTGCAATAAGAAAAAAAAAACCTTCGAAAGTCACAACCAAAGCCGATCACTTCCCTGCCCCTGCTGTTAAATTTGGAACGTGCAGATTCTTGGTTCTCTGAAATCATCAAAGTCAGCCAATTTACACTAAGTTTTCGAGAATCTGTTGCTGCCAAATCTCTTCCCTGTTCCAGCAAGTTTCGAGAACTGAAACCGAGTGATTCTCGATCAGTATTCAACAACCTATTCCATTGACTGGTTCAAGCCAAGAACGTCCAGTTTCTGTTCGATTGGCAGCAAGCATAACCGAGCCAAGTTTCAACACTTTGTCCCCTCAAAGTGCAACCAAGATTTTGTGGGAATTCGTTTAAGAAATCTGTTCGAGTTGTTCCAGAAATTGGTTCAAGTTTTGGTTGCTTTTCTCGTGTTGTTCATAAGCCAAGGATAGGAAGAATCCGTCGATTACTCAAACACGCATCCAAAGCACTGTAAGTGGGCTTTTGCTATAATTATTCGTTCCGTTTTCTAAACTTATATAAGTATGTTTTGAAATTCCAATCGATATGTATTATGTTGAAATTATGAAAGTATTATTTTGTAAGCACGCTAAACTCGAAATCTAATTGGATTTGGATCCCCATGACTCTGATGCGGTGGGATGTAACCGCTAAAAGAACCTTATACGGTGGTAATCCGTTGTTTCTGGATTATCCAGACCCTTTATTTCGTGGGTTAGCCGATGTTATGACCTCATCTCTAGGAGGGTTAAGTCTAGAGACTGATATCAGTACCAAGAAGAGAGTAGAATGCTTTTACTGTGCTTAAGTATATGAAAATTATGAAAAGATATGTTATGTCCATGGCTCGTAAGGGCAACCAAGTATGTTAAGATACATTCATATCGGTTTATGCAAGTTTTATGATACAAGTTTATGAAAATTATATATATGTATGATATCGATTGTCCCCCACTTGCTGAGTGTTTTCCAAAGCACTCAACCCCTTACTCTACATCCCCAGATAAAGCCGAAGAAGAATTAGAGCAAGAAGAAGAGCACCAATTTTGGGGTTGGTGAATCAAGTCCGCTGCGTAATTCAAGATTTTATGTTTTAAAAGTTTTCCAAGTTTTAAGACAATTTTATTTATTCAGTTGTTAAGTTTTAAATTTACGCGTTTTTAATTCCGTTGTAAAGACAATGATTTCTTTATTTGTGGAATATAGACTGGTTTTGTTTATTACGATATTACGAGGCTTATTGATTTCAAGTTGTTTATGGAAATCAATGCCGGTGTTATTGACCCCGGTCTCGGGGCGTGACATTTTAGTGGTATCAGAGCTAGCCAGGTTCCATAATCCCGCTGGGAAAAGAATTCTAGTTGATAAAAATAACTAGAAGAAAATTCCGGTTGAAATAGACCAACTGGAGAAATAAATACAGTTGGGTGAAAATTGTCGTTTCATGATAATTACGATAATCAGGAGTCCAATCTGATTAATCACATGAATACGAATATTTTCTAATTTTAAAATTTTCAGTTTCTGTTTTTAAAATTTTATTTTCAAAAAAATCGATTTTTAAGAATTATTTTCGAAAATTTTTCGATTTTCGTACAGTAAACCCTAGGCTCCTCGCCGCCGCCGTCGATTGCCGCCGCGATAACCTTCGACCAGTGTATCATTGGAACTGCCTCGTCCAGTCGACCCTACTGTCCAAGTTTCATGTCGATCGGACTTTGTTTGCCCGATCAATTCCTCATTCGAAGCTCAAGAACCCTAACCCCCAAATTATTTTGTTTTCCCGATTTACAGATCGTACCTTGATCGTTTTTGAAATTAAAAATTTTCGTGAGATCTTCCAAGCAATTCGATCATTAACCCTCTGCCAATTTCAGATTTCAAGCTCCGATTAGGGATTAATTTCGAAACCCTAATTTTCGATTATAAACCCTAATTTTCGATTTAAAAAAAAAAAAAATTCCAGAATTCGAATTCTTGCTTTTGATACTTGATTTTATGATTTGTCAAGTATTTAATTCCGTGTTTGGGTTTAGGTAATGACAACCCGAGCGCAATCAATCCAGATTCTCAGTATGGAGCAAGAAATTGAGAAGCTCAAGGAAGCTAAAACTGAACTGATAGAAGTTGCGGAACATCTGAGAGGCGATGTCCATAGAATTAGCTACTATCATCATCAAACTAATGAGCAGCTTGAGAAATCTAAGGAAGAAGTAGCTAGAAAAGACGAACTCCATAGGACTGCAGAGGAAAAATGCGTAGTCCAAAGACAGCAGTTGGATCAAATGGCTGATCATATTCTCACACTTCAAAATACGAACCATCGCCTGTCTGTAAGAAGCAATGGTTACTGGGGTATAGTCACACATCTCCTGAATGTCAACAGTGATCTAAGGGAAGCCAATGATCACATGAGAAATCTGCTGGATGTTGTCGATTCAGATGAAGATTCAGACGAAGACCCTGAGGAAGAACCCATGCAAGAAGATGTCGTAGAAGAATTAGGAAGTGGAGAAGTGATAGATCCATAGTTCTTCGAAGCTTTGTTTAGGAGTTTTGTTTTCAATTTATTTCAATATTCAGCATTTTCCTTTTCAGTAGTTGTGATAAACATTTTTCCCAGTGATTAATAAAATTATCATTTTGTTTATCATGTCTTCTTTACCTTTCCGCTATCATTTTATCTTCTGCGCAAAGATTTTAGATCTTTATATATTGTAGGAAATGGCCGGACGTCCTACTCGCAGCAATCGTAATCCCAACTATGCTGTTCCTCCCAACTCTAATGAGGAGAGAACTAATGGAAATCAGAATCCTCCACCTGCACCGCCACAACCTCCGAGGGTGGGACTGAGTCGTGAAGACTTGGCAGCAATAGCCACCATTGTGGCCACAACACTTCAATGTTTGAATAACCCTGCTGTTAATCAACATCAAGCACAGCCAGCACGTCCGCAAGGTGTAAAGTACCACTATGAATCGTTGCGAAAGAACAGAGTTCCAACCTTTGATGGCAACTCAGACTCGGAGATGGCCGAGAACTGGCTGAAACAAATAGAGAACCACCATAGACTGTTGGAAGTACCGGATGATATCAAGGTTGAAGTTACCACGTCTTTTCTCATCGACCAAGCAGGGAAGTGGTGGGAAAACGTGTCACCACTTATGCTAGAAGCGGGACCAGTTACATGGCAAAGGTTTCGGAGCACATTCCTGAAGCAATACTTTCCAACTGCGGTCCAGAACCAGAAGCTGCGAGAGTTTGAAAACCTGACGCAGACTACAGATATGACAGTGGTGGATTATACCGCAAAGTTTAACTCGCTGGGAACGTATGCACCGAGTATCATGGCAGACGAGTCCCTTAAGCTACATCGCTTCAGGATCGGACTGAACAGTCGAATCCAATCCGCCCTTGCGATTTTCGAAACCGCAAATTTCGGAGATCTGATGGGAGCAGCCATCAGAGCTGAAGCAGACATTAAGCGTCGCGAGGAAGAGTTTAAACGCAAGCGACCCTCCACCAATCAGCATACCTCTAGTAATCAAAACTTCAAGAGGCCTAGTCCATCCAGTAACCAGCAAAGGGGACCCATAGTAGGCCCAACTCAACAGAGGTACCCTAAGTGTTCGAACTGTGGATTCAATCATCTAGGAGAATGTCTCAGAGGAAAAGGTGCATGTTTCCGATGTGGGAAGACAGGCCACCGAATTGCTGAGTGTCCCGAACCTGATATGAGGGGGACGACTGTAAAGAATAATGGCCCTCCTAGTAAACCAAAGGAAACTAAGCCGAACGCCAGAGTGTTTGCTATAACGCGAGATGAGGCCGAAGACGCAAACGACGTTGTGGCAGGTACCATTTATTTAAACGAATTACCTGCGTATACATTGTTTGATTGTGGTGCCACGCATTCGTTTATATCTAAGAGGTTTGCTAAGAAACTAGCCCTTAAGCCTGAACTGCTTAGTGAACCATATAACGTAGCAACACCAGCCAATAAGACCCTTATAGCACATAGCATTCATCGAGATTGTAATCTTAGTATTAAGGAAATCAAGTTTAATGCTGAGCTAATTCAACTCAAAATGGTGGATTTCGATGTTATATTGGGAATGGATTGGCTATCCAAACATCATGGAGTAGTAGACTGCCGTAACAAGAATGTTAAACTACGAACTCCAGACGAGAAAGAGATCGTATACCACGGCAAAACTAAGGAACGAAAATTCCTTATGTCAGCATCACAAACGTGGAAAGCTGTGAAGAACGGTGAAGAAGTTTACCTAGCTACAATAAGCGAGGTTAAAGAGGAAGATGAACCCAGGATAGAAGACATACCCGTTGTGCAAGAATTTCCAGATGTCTTTCCTGAAGAGCTGCCCGGTTCTGTTCCAAACCGAGAATTGGAATTTTATATTAATTTGGTGCCAGGCGCTACACCAATTTCTAAGGCACCATACCGAATGGCTCCAGCCGAACTGAAGGAACTTAAGGAACAACTGCAGGAGTTATTGGACAAGAAACAAATCAGACCAAGTGTATCCCCATGGGGAGCTCCAGTGTTGTTTGTGAAAAAGAAAGACGGGAGCATGAGATTGTGCATCGACTACAGAGAGCTGAATAAGATCACAATCAAGAACAAGTACCCTCTTCCAAGGATAGATGACATGTTCTACCAACTCAAAGGCGCTAAAGTATTTTCCAAGCTCGATTTAAGGACAGGCTATCACCAACTAAAGATTAAAGCAGAAGACGTGCCGAAAACCGCATTTAGAACACGGTATGGCCATTACGAGTTCACGGTGATGCCATTTGGCTTAACAAACGCGCCAGCCGTATTCATGGACTTGATGAATCGAGTATTCAAGCCATTCTTAGATGACTTTGTTGTAGTATTCATCGACGACATACTTATTTACTCGTCAAGCAATGAAGAACACGAACGACACCTTCGTCTTACGCTCCAGACACTAAGAGAGAAAGAACTCTACGCCAAGTTTAATAAATGTGAATTTTGGCTAGAAAGTGTATCTTTCTTAGGTCACATAATAACAAAGGAAGGCGTGTCAGTGGATCCTAAAAAGGTAGAGGCAGTTTTGGATTGGCATAGGCCAACGACAGTGACCGAAATCCGAAGCTTCTTGGGATTAGCTGGTTACTACCGGAAGTTTGTCGAAGGATTTTCGTCAATAGCAGTACCTCTTACCAGGCTCACACAAAAGAACGCAAAGTTCATATGGAGTGAAGAATGTGAGAAGAGCTTTGAGACTTTAAAGGAAAAGCTCTCATCTGCACCTGTACTGGTATTACCAACTGAAGACATGAGTTTCACAATTTATAGTGACGCATCTAAAGAATGACTAGGATGTGTACTCATGCAGGAAGGAAGAGTGATTGCTTATGCTTCAAGACAGCTCAAACCCCATGAGCAAAACTACCCTACGCATGACCTCGAATTAGCCGCAGTGGTGTTCGCCTTAAAGATTTGGAGACACTATCTGTATGGCGCCAAGTGCGAAGTGTTCACGGACCATCAAAGCCTCAAGTACTTGTTCACACAAAAGGAACTCAACATGAGGCAGAGACGATGTATCGAACTTCTAAAAGACTACGATCTCACTATTAGCTACCACCCCGGCAAGGCAAACAAAGTAGCAGATGCTTTGAGCCGGAAAGGCAAAGGGAAAATAATCTTAGCTACGGTCTCAGCTCAACCTTGTCTTCGAGAGACCATCAAGCTAAGCCAAGATCAAGATCCGAGCCTAACCAAGCTAAAAGAACAAGTCAGGGAGAAGGAAATTATTGACTTTGAGATCGATAACAAGGGAATTCTGTGGATGAAAGGACGATTGTGCGTGCCAGATGTGAACAACATAAGACAAGAAGTAATGTCTGAAGTGCACAAGTCAAAGTTTTCAGTCCATCCTGGGAGTACAAAGATGTACAGGGATCTGAAGGAAAGTTTCTGGTGGAACGCAATGAAAAAGGATGTAGCTGAATTTGTTGCCCGATGCTTGGTATGTCAACAAGTCAAAGCTGAGCATCAAAGACCCGGAGGACTTCTTCAACCTCTGGAAATCCCTGAATGGAAATGGGATCACATCTCCATGGATTTTGTCGTGGGACTACCAAAGTCAAAGCAGAGCCATGACGGAATATGGGTAATTGTTGACAGACTAACCAAGTCAGCACACTTCCTACCAGTCCGCATGAACTACAACTTGGATAAGTTGGCAACACTATATATGGACAATATAGTGAGATTGCATGGAGTCCCTGTGAGCATACTATCGGACCGAGATCCTAGATTCGTGTCGCGTTTCTGGAAAAGCTTTCAGCAAGCTATGGGAAGTAAGGTAACTCTTAGCACGGCTTATCACCCACAAACTGATGGCCAGACGGAGAGGACTATCCAAACCCTCGAAGACATGCTAAGAGCTTGTGTATTGGATTTTACTGCAAATTGGAGCGAACTTTTACCTCTAGTCGAGTTTGCTTACAATAATAGCTATCATAGTAGCATTGGGATGGCGCCATACGAAGCACTCTATGGGCGCAAATGTCGATCACCCTTATACTGGGATGAGGTAGGAGAAAGAGCTATCACCGGACCAGAGTTAGTGCAAGCTACTACTGACAAGATAGCCATCATCAGAGATAGACTCAAAACAGCCCAGGACCGACAGAAAAGTTGGGCTGATTTGAAAAGGAGACCAGTGGATATAGAGATTGGAGAAAAGGTCTACGTAAAGATTTCACCAATGAAAGGAGTGATTAGATTTGACAAAAGGGGAAAGTTGAACCCAAGATACGTAGGACCATTTGAAGTTCTAGAAAAGGTGGGAACGCTAGCATACAAAATAGCACTACCGCCAAATCTGTCGAGAATTCACAATGTCTTCCACGTATCACAACTAGGAAGTACATTGCCGACCCAAGTCATGTACTTGAAGCAGAACCCCTAGTAACTCAAGGGAACTTAGACGAGACATTGAATTACGAAGAGATCCCATCCGTATTCTGGATACCAAGGACCAAGTTCTGAGAAGAAGGACAATTCCATACGTCAAAGTCCAATGGTCAAACCATACGGAAAGAGAAGCTACTTGGGAAATGGAAGAATCAATGCGGGAGAAATATCCCTATCTCTTCCATAATCAAGCTGACTCGAGTTTCGAGGACGAAACTTCCAATAAGGAGGGAGGGATGTAAAAACCCGGATTTTAGTTAACTAAAGTCTGATTTAAAAGAGTTTAAATATTTCTAAACTCTAGCATAGAGTTCCAAAGCATCAAGGAGTCCCTAACCAAATCAAACTCTTCAAGTTAATCCATCGATTTGCAGCATCTTGGATTGATCATAATCCGCCCTATATCATCACTTATCCGCACAATATTGTTTCGAATCCTTATCTGACTCAATCCCCTAAACCGAGAGGAGTCCAAGCCATGGCATCTTTCGATAGACTCCTCCTCAAATACAACTTAAAGATCGAACCAAATCTGCCATCCATCGCAGAATTTGCAGAATCGGATCCATTAGATTTGGAGCTAGAGTCCAACTCAAACTCCTAAAGTTGGTCCAACCATCACCTATAAAATTAAGGCCAACCTTGAGTCAAATACATCACAACTTTCCTTCCTTCTCAGCCTCCACAAAGCAGAAGCTCCTGCACGATTTTTCCAGAACCTGTGCCTCAGAATCTGTTCGAGTTTCCAGCCCAATCGCCGTCTGTTTTCAGACGTGTTCATCGATCACCAAGCCAACCCTTCTCAGCCTTTAAAATCGAGAACAAGCCATCTCTTTCCAGCCATAAAAATCGAGAAGATAACCCACGGCTTCTGTCATCAATCTGTCCAGATTCTGGTCACCAAAGTTCGATAGTTTTCCAGCCGTTGCAATAAGAAAAAAAAAAAACCTTCGAAAGTCACAACCAAAGACGATCACTCCCTGCCCCTGCTGTTAAATTTGGAACGTGCAGATTCTTGGTTCTCTGAAATCATCAAAGTCAGCCAATTTACACTAAGTTTTCGAGAATCTGTTGCTGCCAAATCTCTTCCCTGTTCCAGCAAGTTTCGAGAACTGAAACCGAGTGATCAGTATTCAACAACCTATTCCATTGACTGGTTCAAGCCAAGAACGTCCAGTTTCTGTTCGATTGGCAGCAACATAACCGAGCCAAGTTTCAACACTTTGTCCCCTCAAAGTGCAACCAAGATTTTGTGGGAATTCGTTTAAGAAATCTGTTCGAGTTGTTCCAGAAATTGGTTCAAGTTTTGGTTGCTTTTCTCGTGTTGTTCATAAGCCAAGGATAGGAAGAAACGCATCCAAAGCACTGTAAGTGGGCTTTTGCTATAATTATTCGTTCCGTTTTCTAAAATTATATAAGTATGTTTTGAAATTCCAATCGATATGTATTATGTTGAAATTATGAAAGTATTATTTTGTAAGCACGCTAAACTCGAAATCTAATTGGATTTGGATCCCCATGACCCTGATGCGGTGGGATGTAACCGCTAAAAGAACCTTATACGGTGGTAATCCGTTGTTTCTGGATTATCCAGACCCTTTATTCGTGGGTTAGCCGATGTTATGACCTCATCTCTAGGAGGGTTAAGTCTAGAGACTGATATCAGTACCAAGAAGAGAGTAGAATGCTTTACTGTGCTTAAGTATATGAAAATTATGAAACGATATGTTATGTCATGGCTCGTAAGGGCAACCAAGTATGTTAAGATACATTCATATCGGTTTATGCAAGTTTTATGATACAAGTTTATGAAAATTATATATATGTATGATATCGATTGTCCCCCACTTGCTGAGTGTTTTCCAAAGCACTCAACCCCTTACTCTACATCCCCAGATAAAGCCGAAGAAGAATTAGAGCAAGAAGAAGAGCACCAATTTTGGGGTTGGTGAATCAAGTCCGCTGCGTAATTCAAGATTTTATGTTTTAAAAGTTTTCCAAGTTTTAAGACAATTTTATTTATTCAGTTAAGTTTTAAATTTACGCGTTTTTAATTCCGTTGTAAAGACAGTGATTTCTTTATTTGTGGAATATAGACTGGTTTTGTTTATTACGATATTACGAGGCTTATTGATTTCAAGTTGTTTATGGAAATCAATGCCGGTGTTATTGACCCCGGTCTCGGGGCGTGACATTTTAGTGGTATCAGAGCTAGCCAGGTTCCATAATCCCGCTGGGAAAAGAATTCTAGTTGATAAAAATAACTAGAAGAAAATTCCGGTTGAAATAGACCAACTGGAGAAATAAATACAGTTGGGTGAAAATTGTCGTTTCATGATAATTACGATAATCAGGAGTCCAATCTGATTAATCACATGAATACGAATATTTTCTAATTTTAAAATTTTCAGTTTCTGTTTTTAAAATTTTATTTTCAAAAAAATCGATTTTTAAGAATTATTTTCGAAAATTTTTCGATTTTCGTACAGTAAACCCTAGGCTCCTCGCCGCCGCCGTCGATTGCCGCCGCGATAACCTTCGACCAGTGTATCATTGGAACTGCCTCGTCCAGTCGACCCTACTGTCCAAGTTTCATGTCGATCGGACTTTGTTTGCCCGATCAATTCCTCATTCGAAGCTCAAGAACCCTAACCCCCAAATTATTTTGTTTTCCCGATTTACAGATCGTACCTTGATCGTTTTTGAAATTAAAAATTTTCGTGAGATCTTCCAAGCAATTCGATCATTAACCCTCTGCCAATTTCAGATTTCAAGCTCCGATTAGGGATTAATTTCGAAACCCTAATTTTCGATTATAAACCCTAATTTTCGATTTAAAAAAAAAAAAAATTCCAGAATTCGAATTCTTGCTTTTAATACTTGATTTTATGATTTGTCAAGTATTTAATTCCGTGTTTGGGTTTAGGTAATGACAACCCGAGCGCAATCAATCCAGATTCTCAGTATGGAGCAAGAAATTGAGAAGCTCAAGGAAGCTAAAACTGAACTGATAGAAGTTGCGGAACATCTGAGAGGCGATGTCCATAGAATTAGCTACTATCATCATCAAACTAATGAGCAGCTTGAGAAATCTAAGGAAGAAGTAGCTAGAAAAGACGAACTCCATAGGACTGCAGAGGAAAAATGCGTAGTCCAAAGACAGCAGTTGGATCAAATGGCTGATCATATTCTCACACTTCAAAATACGAACCATCGCCTGTCTGTAAGAAGCAATGGTTACTGGGGTATAGTCACACATCTCCTGAATGTCAACAGTGATCTAAGGGAAGCCAATGATCACATGAGAAATCTGCTGGATGTTGTCGATTCAGATGAAGATTCAGACGAAGACCCTGAGGAAGAACCCATGCAAGAAGATGTCGTAGAAGAATTAGGAAGTGGAGAAGTGATAGATCCATAGTTCTTCGAAGCTTTGTTTAGGAGTTTTGTTTTCAATTTATTTCAATATTCAGCATTTTCCTTTTCAGTAGTTGTGATAAACATTTTTCCCAGTGATTAATAAAATTATCATTTTGTTTATCATGTCTTCTTTACCTTTCCGCTATCATTTTATCTTCTGCGCAAAGATTTTAGATCTTTATATATTGTAGGAAATGGCCGGACGTCCTACTCGCAGCAATCGTAATCCCAACTATGCTGTTCCTCCCAACTCTAATGAGGAGAGAACTAATGGAAATCAGAATCCTCCACCTGCACCGCCACAACCTCCGAGGGTGGGACTGAGTCGTGAAGACTTGGCAGCAATAGCCACCATTGTGGCCACAACACTTCAATGTTTGAATAACCCTGCTGTTAATCAACATCAAGCACAGCCAGCACGTCCGCAAGGTGTAAAGTACCACTATGAATCGTTGCGAAAGAACAGAGTTCCAACCTTTGATGGCAACTCAGACTCGGAGATGGCCGAGAACTGGCTGAAACAAATAGAGAACCACCATAGACTGTTGGAAGTACCGGATGATATCAAGGTTGAAGTTACCACGTCTTTTCTCATCGACCAAGCAGGGAAGTGGTGGGAAAACGTGTCACCACTTATGCTAGAAGCGGGACCAGTTACATGGCAAAGGTTTCGGAGCACATTCCTGAAGCAATACTTTCCAACTGCGGTCCAGAACCAGAAGCTGCGAGAGTTTGAAAACCTGACGCAGACTACAGATATGACAGTGGTGGATTATACCGCAAAGTTTAACTCGCTGGGAACGTATGCACCGAGTATCATGGCAGACGAGTCCCTTAAGCTACATCGCTTCAGGATCGGACTGAACAGTCGAATCCAATCCGCCCTTGCGATTTTCGAAACCGCAAATTTCGGAGATCTGATGGGAGCAGCCATCAGAGCTGAAGCAGACATTAAGCGTCGCGAGGAAGAGTTTAAACGCAAGCGACCCTCCACCAATCAGCATACCTCTAGTAATCAAAACTTCAAGAGGCCTAGTCCATCCAGTAACCAGCAAAGGGGACCCATAGTAGGCCCAACTCAACAGAGGTACCCTAAGTGTTCGAACTGTGGATTCAATCATCTAGGAGAATGTCTCAGAGGAAAAGGTGCATGTTTCCGATGTGGGAAGACAGGCCACCGAATTGCTGAGTGTCCCGAACCTGATATGAGGGGGACGACTGTAAAGAATAATGGCCCTCCTAGTAAACCAAAGGAAACTAAGCCGAACGCCAGAGTGTTTGCTATAACGCGAGATGAGGCCGAAGACGCAAACGACGTTGTGGCAGGTACCATTTATTTAAACGAATTACCTGCGTATACATTGTTTGATTGTGGTGCCACGCATTCGTTTATATCTAAGAGGTTTGCTAAGAAACTAGCCCTTAAGCCTGAACTGCTTAGTGAACCATATAACGTAGCAACACCAGCCAATAAGACCCTTATAGCACATAGCATTCATCGAGATTGTAATCTTAGTATTAAGGAAATCAAGTTTAATGCTGAGCTAATTCAACTCAAAATGGTGGATTTCGATGTTATATTGGGAATGGATTGGCTATCCAAACATCATGGAGTAGTAGACTGCCGTAACAAGAATGTTAAACTACGAACTCCAGACGAGAAAGAGATCGTATACCACGGCAAAACTAAGGAACGAAAATTCCTTATGTCAGCATCACAAACGTGGAAAGCTGTGAAGAACGGTGAAGAAGTTTACCTAGCTACAATAAGCGAGGTTAAAGAGGAAGATGAACCCAGGATAGAAGACATACCCGTTGTGCAAGAATTTCCAGATGTCTTTCCTGAAGAGCTGCCCGGTTCTGTTCCAAACCGAGAATTGGAATTTTATATTAATTTGGTGCCAGGCGCTACACCAATTTCTAAGGCACCATACCGAATGGCTCCAGCCGAACTGAAGGAACTTAAGGAACAACTGCAGGAGTTATTGGACAAGAAACAAATCAGACCAAGTGTATCCCCATGGGGAGCTCCAGTGTTGTTTGTGAAAAAGAAAGACGGGAGCATGAGATTGTGCATCGACTACAGAGAGCTGAATAAGATCACAATCAAGAACAAGTACCCTCTTCCAAGGATAGATGACATGTTCTACCAACTCAAAGGCGCTAAAGTATTTTCCAAGCTCGATTTAAGGACAGGCTATCACCAACTAAAGATTAAAGCAGAAGACGTGCCGAAAACCGCATTTAGAACACGGTATGGCCATTACGAGTTCACGGTGATGCCATTTGGCTTAACAAACGCGCCAGCCGTATTCATGGACTTGATGAATCGAGTATTCAAGCCATTCTTAGATGACTTTGTTGTAGTATTCATCGACGACATACTTATTTACTCGTCAAGCAATGAAGAACACGAACGACACCTTCGTCTTACGCTCCAGACACTAAGAGAGAAAGAACTCTACGCCAAGTTTAATAAATGTGAATTTTGGCTAGAAAGTGTATCTTTCTTAGGTCACATAATAACAAAGGAAGGCGTGTCAGTGGATCCTAAAAAGGTAGAGGCAGTTTTGGATTGGCATAGGCCAACGACAGTGACCGAAATCCGAAGCTTCTTGGGATTAGCTGGTTACTACCGGAAGTTTGTCGAAGGATTTTCGTCAATAGCAGTACCTCTTACCAGGCTCACACAAAAGAACGCAAAGTTCATATGGAGTGAAGAATGTGAGAAGAGCTTTGAGACTTTAAAGGAAAAGCTCTCATCTGCACCTGTACTGGTATTACCAACTGAAGACATGAGTTTCACAATTTATAGTGACGCATCTAAAGAATGACTAGGATGTGTACTCATGCAGGAAGGAAGAGTGATTGCTTATGCTTCAAGACAGCTCAAACCCCATGAGCAAAACTACCCTACGCATGACCTCGAATTAGCCGCAGTGGTGTTCGCCTTAAAGATTTGGAGACACTATCTGTATGGCGCCAAGTGCGAAGTGTTCACGGACCATCAAAGCCTCAAGTACTTGTTCACACAAAAGGAACTCAACATGAGGCAGAGACGATGTATCGAACTTCTAAAAGACTACGATCTCACTATTAGCTACCACCCCGGCAAGGCAAACAAAGTAGCAGATGCTTTGAGCCGGAAAGGCAAAGGGAAAATAATCTTAGCTACGGTCTCAGCTCAACCTTGTCTTCGAGAGACCATCAAGCTAAGCCAAGATCAAGATCCGAGCCTAACCAAGCTAAAAGAACAAGTCAGGGAGAAGGAAATTATTGACTTTGAGATCGATAACAAGGGAATTCTGTGGATGAAAGGACGATTGTGCGTGCCAGATGTGAACAACATAAGACAAGAAGTAATGTCTGAAGTGCACAAGTCAAAGTTTTCAGTCCATCCTGGGAGTACAAAGATGTACAGGGATCTGAAGGAAAGTTTCTGGTGGAACGCAATGAAAAAGGATGTAGCTGAATTTGTTGCCCGATGCTTGGTATGTCAACAAGTCAAAGCTGAGCATCAAAGACCCGGAGGACTTCTTCAACCTCTGGAAATCCCTGAATGGAAATGGGATCACATCTCCATGGATTTTGTCGTGGGACTACCAAAGTCAAAGCAGAGCCATGACGGAATATGGGTAATTGTTGACAGACTAACCAAGTCAGCACACTTCCTACCAGTCCGCATGAACTACAACTTGGATAAGTTGGCAACACTATATATGGACAATATAGTGAGATTGCATGGAGTCCCTGTGAGCATACTATCGGACCGAGATCCTAGATTCGTGTCGCGTTTCTGGAAAAGCTTTCAGCAAGCTATGGGAAGTAAGGTAACTCTTAGCACGGCTTATCACCCACAAACTGATGGCCAGACGGAGAGGACTATCCAAACCCTCGAAGACATGCTAAGAGCTTGTGTATTGGATTTTACTGCAAATTGGAGCGAACTTTTACCTCTAGTCGAGTTTGCTTACAATAATAGCTATCATAGTAGCATTGGGATGGCGCCATACGAAGCACTCTATGGGCGCAAATGTCGATCACCCTTATACTGGGATGAGGTAGGAGAAAGAGCTATCACCGGACCAGAGTTAGTGCAAGCTACTACTGACAAGATAGCCATCATCAGAGATAGACTCAAAACAGCCCAGGACCGACAGAAAAGTTGGGCTGATTTGAAAAGGAGACCAGTGGATATAGAGATTGGAGAAAAGGTCTACGTAAAGATTTCACCAATGAAAGGAGTGATTAGATTTGACAAAAGGGGAAAGTTGAACCCAAGATACGTAGGACCATTTGAAGTTCTAGAAAAGGTGGGAACGCTAGCATACAAAATAGCACTACCGCCAAATCTGTCGAGAATTCACAATGTCTTCCACGTATCACAACTAGGAAGTACATTGCCGACCCAAGTCATGTACTTGAAGCAGAACCCCTAGTAACTCAAGGGAACTTAGACGAGACATTGAATTACGAAGAGATCCCATCCGTATTCTGGATACCAAGGACCAAGTTCTGAGAAGAAGGACAATTCCATACGTCAAAGTCCAATGGTCAAACCATACGGAAAGAGAAGCTACTTGGGAAATGGAAGAATCAATGCGGGAGAAATATCCCTATCTCTTCCATAATCAAGCTGACTCGAGTTTCGAGTACGAAACTTCCAATAAGGAGGGATGGATGTAAAAACCCGGATTTTAGTTAACTAAAGTCTGATTTAAAAGAGTTTAAATATTTCTAAACTCTAGCATAGAGTTCCAAAGCATCAAGGAGTCCCTAACCAAATCAAACTCTTCAAGTTAATCCATCGATTTGCAGCATCTTGGATTGATCATAATCCGCCCTATATCATCACTTATCCGCACAATATTGTTTCGAATCCTTATCTGACTCAATCCCCTAAACCGAGAGGAGTCCAAGCCATGGCATCTTTCGATAGACTCCTCCTCAAATACAACTTAAAGATCGAACCAAATCTGCCATCCATCGCAGAATTTGCAGAATCGGATCCATTAGATTTGGAGCTAGAGTCCAACTCAAACTCCTAAAGTTGGTCCAACCATCACCTATAAAATTAAGGCCAACCTTGAGTCAAATACATCACAACTTTCCTTCCTTCTCAGCCTCCACAAAGCAGAAGCTCCTGTACGATTTTTCCAGAACCTGTGCCTCAGAATCTGTTCGAGTTTCCAGCCCAATCGCCGTCTGTTTTCAGACGTGTTCATCGATCACCAAGCCAACCCTTCTCAGCCTTTAAAATCGAGAACAAGCCATCTCTTTCCAGCCATAAAAATCGAGAAGATAACCCACGGCTTCTGTCATCAATCTGTCCAGATTCTGGTCACCAAAGTTCGATAGTTTTCCAGCCGTTGCAATAAGAAAAAAAAAAAACCTTCGAAAGTCACAACCAAAGACGATCACTCCCTGCCCCTGCTGTTAAATTTGGAACGTGCAGATTCTTGGTTCTCTGAAATCATCAAAGTCAGCCAATTTACACTAAGTTTTCGAGAATCTGTTGCTGCCAAATCTCTTCCCTGTTCCAGCAAGTTTCGAGAACTGAAACCGAGTGATTGATCAGTATTCAACAACCTATTCCATTGACTGGTTCAAGCCAAGAACGTCCAGTTTCTGTTCGATTGGCAGCAACATAACCGAGCCAAGTTTCAACACTTTGTCCCCTCAAAGTGCAACCAAGATTTTGTGGGAATTCGTTTAAGAAATCTGTTCGAGTTGTTCCAGAAATTGGTTCAAGTTTTGGTTGCTTTTCTCGTGTTGTTCATAAGCCAAGGATAGGAAGAAACGCATCCAAAGCACTGTAAGTGGGCTTTTGCTATAATTATTCGTTCCGTTTTCTAAAATTATATAAGTATGTTTTGAAATTCCAATCGATATGTATTATGTTGAAATTATGAAAGTATTATTTTGTAAGCACGCTAAACTCGAAATCTAATTGGATTTGGATCCCCATGACCCTGATGCGGTGGGATGTAACCGCTAAAAGAACCTTATATGGTGGTAATCCGTTGTTTCTGGATTATCCAGACCCTTTATTCGTGGGTTAGCCGATGTTATGACCTCATCTCTAGGAGGGTTAAGTCTAGAGACTGATATCAGTACCAAGAAGAGAGTAGAATGCTTTACTGTGCTTAAGTATATGAAAATTATGAAACGATATGTTATGTCATGGCTCGTAAGGGCAACCAAGTATGTTAAGATACATTCATATCGGTTTATGCAAGTTTTATGATACAAGTTTATGAAAATTATATATATGTATGATATCGATTGTCCCCCACTTGCTGAGTGTTTCCAAAGCACTCAACCCCTTACTCTACATCCCAGATAAAGCCGAAGAAGAATTAGAGCAAGAAGAAGAGCACCAATTTTGGGGTTGGTGAATCAAGTCCGCTGCGTAATTCAAGATTTTATGTTTTAAAAGTTTTCCAAGTTTTAAGACAATTTTATTTATTCAGTTAAGTTTTAAATTTACGCGTTTTTAATTCCGTTGTAAAGACAGTGATTTCTTTATTTGTGGAATATAGACTGGTTTTGTTTATTACGATATTACGAGGCTTATTGATTTCAAGTTGTTTATGGAAATCAATGCCGGTGTTATTGACCCCGGTCTCGGGGCGTGACATCGGTTGTCAGTCTGGTTGGGCAAAATGCGACTGGCTTGGCATCGTTGTTGTTCTTAGTGGTTGGGGTGGCTGCGGTTTAGGTGGGGGAGGCAATTTTGGAGGTGCAAGTCGTATTGGTTGCGTCGTTGGCGGTGGTGATTGTTGGGGCGGTTCTGCTGATGGAGGAATGGTAGAACCCGATTTGGTGGCACTTATCTGCTTGGGCTATTTCTTGGTTGTGGTTGCGCGACAACCCCGCCTTCTGCCATGAGTTGGTTTTGTTGGAATGCTCGTCGACTAGAAGATTCCCGAGCATTCCACGACCTTGGTTTTGTGTTTTTGCTTACTATATATCTTACTTGCTATAGTTATTGGGATTTATTTGTTATATTGTGGTGTTTCACCCCTAGAGCTCCTGACTGTAATGTCATTTTGTTTCACATTTATACCGGTTGGCGACCTATTGCATTGAGCTCTTGTTTTGTATTTTGCCTGGTTTTACTTTAGTTTCCTTTGAGTGGTGGCATTGTAGTATTTGTGCTTCATTGTTGGCGAGATTTGGCCGGGTTCTGATAGCTGGAGTTAGTGGTTTTGTGCCCAGTCGGTGTTTTCTTTTGGTCGTCTTTTCAGGTTGCTGATTCTGGATTCAGAAGATTGTGCGTTTTAAATTGTCATCATTTAGTATCTCCAGTTTCTCCTCTTGTGTATCTTCCGAGAACATGGAAGGCAATTCCCTTCTTTGACCTTGTTGTAGCCTGTGTGAGTTGAGGGGACTCGATTAGTTCCAGTGGAACTTGACCTTTCCAGTCAGCGGTATTGCACTTCTGGTAGAATGCACAATCCTAATGGATACTTTAGTAAACCTTTATGGGGGCGTTTCTTGGCCCTGTGCGGTTATTATGTCTCTAGCTCTGTCGCTCTTTGTCGAGCTTTCTTTTCTTGCATTTGAATGTTTTCTTATTGTAAACGATGTCCATTAATATGATGTTTGTTTTATGCTAAAACATAATAATAATAATAATGTATAATATATATTTATTAATAACAAATAATATATATTAATTATATAATACATATATATATATATAATATTAATAATTTTCTTGTTATAATGATAAAAATTTATATGCTTCGGTTTTAAGTTCGATTTTTAATCTTTTCAACCTTTCGTTTTTTTCCCCTTAATAAATAATTGCCAACCCTATATTTAGTTATATTTTCAATCAGTTATCTTTTCTCAAGACACCCCACAATGTTGGACATATAACATGTAATAGACTTAAAGAATTCAAATCCAACCATAGCATATGCAATGTGTTTTTAATTAATTATTAAGAAGTAAACCAAAAATAGTACTAGGATTTGAACGCAGAGCAGGTAAGGATTATCCAAAATTTATCACATTGAAACAAGGAAGTGACGAAGAATTGAATAGAAGAGTGCTTTGATTTTGGGAATGGCAGATCCACGGCTGCCAGAAGATGTACTCGTTGAAATCTTGATAAGTCTCCCGCTGAAATTTATATTGAAATTCAGGTGTGTTTTCAAAACTTTACGAGTCCAATAATCATCCACATACACCAGAAACGTGATAGAAAAAAATAGCATATTGCTTGTAAAATCATATCAGACATGATAATGGAGACGAGGTCACATTATTTCACGCCCTGAAATCGGGACCGATGACACCGACGTTACTTCTAAATGGTAAATTCGAAAAAAAACAAGCCACATGATACATAATTCAAATAAACCTGTTTTTTATTGCATAAAAATATAATTTCTTTGAAATTTCACTTGTAGTGTTTTAAAAAATCAACATTATACCTACTTTCTAAAAATGTATGATGCCACCTTTTCCATTTTTTGACCCTCGTCTATTTTCTCTTGTAAGAGCTCTCGGGTTCGGGTTCGAGTCCATTTTTCTCCCCCAAAAAATATTTAAAAAAAATAAAAAAATAATAAAGAATAATAAAATAAATATGTATAATGGTCATTTATCTGTATATATATAAAAAACATTATATCTAATATAATTTCCACTTCATAGGGCTTTGTTAACACTAGGAGTATTTTAAGTTAGCATTATCATGATATTAGTCATTTAAGTTGTCACGTTTCATTAGTAATGCAACAACTTTATTTTTTTACTGTCTTTTTTATATTGGAAAGCTAATATCATCAACAATATCAAGTGTCACATTAACAATATAAAACGTCATGTCGGCATTTTGACGTAACGAAAATAATAAAATTGTATAAAACAAAATTATTGTACCAATACTGTAAACCAAAAACACAATGAAACCAACCTATAAGATCAGTTTTCCCATTACAGATACATTTGATTCATGATCCAAAAGTACCTGCAGAGGCATAACTTTTATACCAACAATCATCACATGATTAAAAACCTAATAATACAACAATATTCCAGACAGAGAAGTATACAAAATTGTTGTTGTAAAATAGATGTTATCATGATGTTAGTCATTTAATTAGTCACATTTCAGTATTATTGTAATAATTTTACTTGTAATGTAATTCTTGTTATTTTGATACCCAAGAGCTAACATGACGTCTCAGAAATTTTGATGTAACGTCAACACTCCCACCAAAAAAATGACTAAGGTGGGCTTAAACTCAAAAATGAGTTGGGCCAGTCGGGTTGGACGATGATTAAGGTGGACATGACGCTGGGACATATCAAAAATATATTTACTAAACTCAAAATGAGTTGGGCCAATCGGGTTGGGCGGATGTTTTTTTGGCCAGTCCGAAGATGGGCTTAAACGAAAAATGGCTTATTTTTATTCATATATTTGAATAACACATAAAATGGCTTATTTTTATGTTATTACTTTTTTTCAAGAGAATTTAGGTACGTAAATTTTAGAGCTAGTGATATATAACCCACTGTGCTTTTCACAAATCATAGAGATGTAAAATGTAATATTTTCAACCCACAGGGAGGTAATCTGCATATTTCGTGAAATAGGGGTTAAATTTTATATTTTCAAACCACATGAGGTAATCTGTCTATTGTGTAAACCTAGGTGGGTAATCTATCATTATCCCATAAATTTTAATTTCATTGTTATCTCAGTCGGGAAGTTGAATACGAAATGAATTTTCTTGAAAGAAAATGAATCGAGCCTTCTTTGAGAATCGTCCATATTAATTAATTTATAAATTCCATACATAATAAATATAGGTACAAGAAAATGGGGGCTTCTTCATGTGATAACTTGTGCTGATAACTTGTTGGCTATCTCATGACATAGTGCTCATATGATAGATTAATGGTCCAAATTGATCCAACACATATCTCAAATGTTGGATCAAAAAATAATTTATCTTAGATCTATCTTATGAAACATCACCCTATAGTGTAGTGCCCCGTTAGTCTGATAAAGCTATTTGTCTGCAATATGTACAAGTTTGCCTAGTGCAAGTATGAGGTTGAAATAAAATAATCAGTATTTTATCTTCTAATAGTTATTGATGTTTATTCTCTATAAGTAACATATGTAAATATATCATAAGAAATATTGATATCGTCTCTAATGACAATGTCTTAAGGTTGCATCCATCATGTGGAATATATTACATGTGTTGGGTTTGTGGCCCAATTGTTAAGCCTCTATTAGTTAAGCCCATTAACTCTTAAACCATTTATTTAACCTAAACTAATCCCCCCCCACCCCATTCTTTAACCTAAGTCTGATTAACAATCTAAGCCTCCTTCTCTCTGTCTCAAAAATTCGTCCGCCTCCTTCACTCTGACTCTCAAGTCGACCTCCTCCTTCACTCACCCACTCTATATTGTCTTCTTCATACGCCTTCTTCTCCTCCTTCCTGGTCCATTCGCTTGTGTGCTTTGGTTGGAGGACTTTGTGTCCTGTTCTTTCTCGGTGTTGAGGCTGGTGCCGTGTGTTCTGATTCTGTGCGAGGGTGAACATCGAACTTTGTGTCCTGTTCTTTCTCGGTGGGGGTTGAGGTTAGTGTTGTGCGTTCTGTGAGGATGAGTGGTTCTGTCCAGACGGTAGCAGTGGTTCTGTCCAGACGGTGGCAGATTGAGGTTCCTGTCCGTTGCTGTGTGCGTCGGGCAGTGGTCGGGCGAGGGAGTGGTTTTGGGTGTTGCCTTCACCTTTCGGTCTTTGCCGAGGTCTCTCCGTGACATAGACTGGGAAACAGCAGATTTGAGCCTGACACGATATCCTTTTGAGTTTACTATTATATTCGTATATTGTTGTGTATTTGTATTTGAATTTGCAGGTACACAGGCGATGTCAAGGCGGATACCCTCCTAACAGTGGTATCAGAGCGGCTATCCGCGCCTGGTGGGTGAACAGCGATGCTCGGGCAGCGACTGTTTGGCGGTTCAGATTTTGCGTTGGTTCGGCTTTTCGGTGGAAAAACCCCAGAGCGTTGGCCTCTGGGTTGTAAGTGATTGGCTTGAACCCTAAAACTTTTACTGCTTTGTTGAGCGTCTAGGTCTTAGGTTCTGAGGCTTGCTTGCTGTAGAAAACTAGGAATTTTGTGTGATTCTGTGTTTTCTGTATTTTTTTTTTCAGTGTGGCTCACTGAAATTTTAAAATTGTCTAAAAACTTTCAATTTTTTCATTATCTGTGCATGTTTTGTGTGGTCCTGCTTCTGCTGCTTACTTTGTGTAATTTGGTAGCCTGTGATTTAGTGTGCGTAATTTGCTTGTGTGCAATGGTTTCTATTTCTGGCTATAACATGGAACCCTTTAATGGGAAATCAGATTTTTCTATTTGGCAACAGAAAATAAAAGGAATTTTAATTCAACAGAAAGGGTTTAAGGCTATAGGTGGTAATTATGTTGATGATATTACCCCTGCTAAGAAAGGATGATGAATTTGCTTACTCTTCCATAATCTTGGATCTATCTGACTCTGTGCTTAGAAAGTGTGGTAAATTTAATTCTGCAAAACTTCTTTGGGAAAAATTAGAAGAGCTTTATACGGAAACCTATTTGCCTAGTAAATTATTTTTACTTGAAAATTTTTTCAGATTCAAGCTTGACTTGAACAAAGATGTTGATGAGAACCTTGATGTGTTTACTAAATTGATTCAAGATATTAAGTTAACTGGAGATAGGAATATTGATGATTATACTCCTATTGTGCTTTTAAATGCTATTCTTGAGACCTATAGTGATGTCAAATCTGCTATTAAGTATGGTAGAGATTCTATTACGCTTGACACTGTAATTAATGGTCTTAAGAGTAAAGAACTAGATTTAAAAGTGAACAAAGGTAGTAAGCAAAACTCAGGTGAAGTTATGCATATTAGAGGTAGGTCTCAACATAGGTATAACAACAATCATAAATCTGATAATAATCATGGTAAGAGGATGAATATGCACTCTCCTTGAGAAAGTTAGAAATATGCTTGCATCTTCTGGCCTCTCAAAGAAGTTTTGGGGTGAAGCTGTTGTGACAGCTGCTTTCTTGATCAATAGATCTCCTTCTGTGCCTCTAAATGGTTTGTGTCCTGAATCTGTTTTTTTTGGTAAAGAACTTGATTTTTCTAATCTTAAAGTGTTTGGTTGCTATGCTTTTGTGCATAGGAAAGGTGATAAACTTGAACCTAGGTCTACTAAGTGTGTCTTCCTAGGTTATCCCAAGGGAGTTAAGGGATATAGACTATGGCTAAGAAGTGAACCTGGTTTTAAAAGCATTATAAGTAGGGATGTAATTTTCAATGAATCTGAAATGCCTTGCTTGCTTCCTTCTGTGCCTGCTGATGAGTCTGAGTCCAGTGCTACTCCTAGCAAGGTGGAGCATTTGCCTGGTGTGCTTCCTGTTAATGATAACAATGTACCTTTGCGAAAAATCATGTGAACTTGCCTGTTAATGAACCTGAAATTCATGGAATGCCTGAAAATCATGACATTGTTATTGAACATAAACCTTTTGTGCATGATGAATTGGTTGCTAATGAACAAGAAGATTTGCATGATTATCAATTGACTAGAGGTAGGGCTAGGAGAAACATAAGACAACCTGCTAAGCTAAGTGACTTTGACCTTGCTTCTTATGTGTTCAATGTGTTTGAATCAATTGATAACTGTGAACCTAAAACCTACAATGAAGCTTTGAAATCAGAAAAATGCTAATGACTGGATGTGTGCTATGAAAGAAGAAATGCATTCTTTGATTGTGAATCATACGTGGATTCTTGTTCATAAACATGTTAATTGCTCTGTTGTTGATTGCAAATGGTTGTTTAAGGTTAAGAATGAAAATGATTCTGTTAGGTTCAAAGCTAGGCTTGTAAGCTAAAGGTTTTACTCAAAAAGAAGGTGTAGACTTCACTGAATTTTTGCTCATGTTGTTAAGTTCACTACTGTGAGAGTCATGCTTTCTCTTGTTGCTCAATTTGGCTTTCTCTTGTTGCTCAATTTGACTGGGAACTTATATAAATGGATGTAAAAACTGTTTTTTTTGCATGGTGACCTTGATGAAAAGATTTATATGAAGCAACCTGAAGGTTTTATTGATTCTAAAAACCCTGATAATGTGTGTTTGCTCAAGAAATTTTTGTATGGTCTAAAGCAATCCCCTAGGCAATGGAATAAGAAGTTTGATGAGTGCATGCTTTCCTTAAAATTTAAAAGAAGCTCCTATGACCATTGCTTGTATTTTAAGGATAAAGTATCTCTGCCTATATTCCTGTTTATTTATGTGGATGATATCTTAATTGCTAGTCCCTGTTTGAAATCAACTGAGCATGTTAAGAAATGTCTAAGTGAAAAATTTGACATGAAATTCTTAGGAGATGCTGGTAAAATATTAGGTATGGATATTGTGAGAGATAGGAAGATGTCGACTATTTACTTGAACCAAACTTCTTATGTTGAAAAGATTTTGAAGAAATTTTCTATGTTTGATGCTAAGCATGTTAATGTGCCATTAGCTGCTCACTTTGTGTTGAGTAAAGATCAATGTCCTAAATCTGATTTTGACTTTGATTCTATGAAGAATGTGCCTTATTCAAATGCTATAGGATCTATTATGTATTTGATGGTTAGTACTACGCCTGATATAGCTTATGCTGTTAGTTGCTTAAGTAGGTATATGTCTAACCCTGGCATGGTGCATTGGAATGCTGTTAAATGGCTATTGAGATACTTGAAACACTCTGTGATTATGGCTTGAGTTTTTCCAAGTGTTCTGAAGGTGTTAAACTAAAAGGTTATGTGGATTCTAACTATGCTAATGATAGGGATAATAGAAAATCTACTACATCTTATGTGTTCACTTTGTGTGGTGCTTGCATTAGTTGGAAATCCCAGTTACAACATATAGTTGCTTTAACTACAACTGAATCTGAGTATGTTGATGTAACTGGCGCTTTAAAAGAAGCTATCTGGTTAAAAGGATTGGTTTCTGAAATTGGCTTGCTTGAAGGTGATGTAGTTGTGTTTTCTGATTCACAATCTGGAATACAATTGTGTAAGAATCCAGTTTTTCATGATAGAACTAAGCATATTGATGTTAGGTTTCATTACATTAGAGATGTTGTTGCCAAAGGTTTAGTTTATCTTGAGAAAATACCTTCTGAGTTTAATCATGCTGACATGGGTACTAAGTGTTTGCCCCTTAGTAAATTTCAATCATGTTTAAAATTTTTAAAATTTGATACTGGTGATTGATGCATGTTTAGTCCCTTGGTTAGTGTTTTATAACCTGCTGTGTGCTCGTTATAAAACTGTTACACTGGTTACTTTCCCACTTTAACTTGCTGTGTGCTTGTTATTGTTTTTCCTTGTCTTTACTTTGTGTTCTGACAGGAACTTGCTCCACACAATTACTTTGTGTATTGTGGGGACCATAAGGCGATGATGATGTCTACTTGTATGTTTTCCCTACGTCTGAAGAGAAACCGGTATTGGGCCAAGGTGGAGATTTGTTGGGTTTGTGGCCCAATTGTTAAGCCTCTATTAGTTAAGCCCATTAACTCTTAAACCCTTTATTTAACCTAAACTAATCCCCCCATTCTTAAACCTGAGTCTGATTAACAATCTAAGCCTCCTTCTCTCTGACTCTCAAGTCGACCGCCTCCTTCACTCACCCACTCTGTATTGTCTTCTTCATACGCCTTCTTCTCCTCCTTCCTGGTCCATTCGCTTTTGTGCTTTGGTTGGAGGACTTTGTGTCATGTTCTTTCTCGGTGGAGGTTGAGGCTGGTGCCGTGTGTTCTGATTCTGTGCGTGGGTGAACAGCGAACTTTGTGTCCTGTTCTTTCTCGGTGGGGGTTGAGGTTGGTGTCGTGCGTTCTGTGAGGAGGAGTGGTTCTGTCCAGATGGTGGCAGTGGTTCTGTCCAGACGGTGGCAGATTGAGGTTCCTGTCCGTTGCTGTGTGCGTCGGGCAGTGGTCGGGCGAGGGAGTGGTTTTGGGTGTTGCCTTCACTTTTCAGTCTTTGTCGAGGTTTCTCTCCGTGACATAGACTGGGAAACAGCAGATTTGAGCCTGACACGATATCCTTTTGAGTTTACTATTATATTCGTATATTGTGTGTATTTGTATTTGAATTTGCAGGTACACAGGCGATGTCAAGACGGATACCCTCCTAACAACATGTATTATAAATGAAGGGAGATGATATCTCTAAGGACGATGCCTTTAGGAGGATAGAATCAACCTAACCTATACAATATACCAAGGGATTCAAGAGGCTTGATGTGTTTTAACCGTTTCACCACCTTTAGAGGACCAAAAACAGAATTCCAAATATATTTGATTTGTGATCCAAGACTACCTATCGAGTCATAAATTTGCTACTCAGAAACATCATTTTAATTAGATACTCAGAAACCAATAAATCATCCTAAAGTTTAGACCCGCAATACTTAACAACAATTGAGTAGCTTGCAACAAATAGATTATAACCAAAAAGATTCAAAGAATCAACAGACTATCCAATTATTTATCATCATAAAATACTGATCCTCTAATTGTTCATCTCCCTGCACATTTTATCATCACAAGTAGTATCAATGATTCGGATGTTTGATGATCCTCTGCAGAATCACAGTCCTTGCCTTACTAATATCGTGGCTACAATTATCGGCTTGCGCCGCTAATTCATCGACATTCTTCATGTAAACAACCAGTTTCCTCTTAATCTCATCAACATCAACTTTCACTACCTCTTCATTCATCGCAAAGTCGAAATTTTTCAACAGGGATTCGATTTCAATCTCCAACTTGTGAATTAGCACACGAATATTATCCAAATCGTTGATCGTCACATAAGTCCCCACTCTCATATAGTTGATAATCTCCTTCTGTCCCTTCACCACGTTCTCATAATTCTTGAGTAATGAATCAATCCATTTCCCCGTCGAGCCTAATGGAATGGAGGTAGCAGCTGCCAGGGCGGCTGCAACTGGTGGTGCAGCCATGGCTGCAGCCACGACCGAGCAAATCAGCACAGCTGCAAAAGTGGTTGCAAATACAATGCCAGACACTTTCCTCCAAGAATGAATGGACTTCATCTTCTTATCCAGCTTACTCTTCTTTAGCTGAAATCTTTGTAGCATAAGCATCTGATGTCTATGCACAGACTCGAAGTCTCGAAAAAACTCTTCGGTAAACGGGTCACCTATATCCCGAAACACCCTCAAGTCCTCCAAGATTTTAGCATAATTTTCCTTCCCTTGAACCCCAAATCCCTCTTCTTCAAATCGGTGAAGTGCTACCTGAATCATTAACTGGCTATCTCGGGAACGTTTCAAGCACTTCTCCAATGCCGAGCAGAAATCTAGAGTCATGAGGCTGTTCTCAAAATACTCCTCGACGAGCTCGAATAATTCTTTGCTTTTCCATACATCTTTCTTGCAGTCAAGAATAACCTTCACCACTTCTTGATTCATCTCTAGAAGGCACTCGGTGACTTCCCGAAGCGAGTCAAAGGATAATGCTCGAACTTCGACTCCAGCAGCAAGAGAAGTGATGACATTGTTGGTACGAGTTTGGAGGGTCGTATCAAATGACTGTAAATCAGCGTCGAGCTTGCAGGCAGCCTCATAGGATTTCAACTCAGCTGAGTATTGAAGATTGTTGATCGGATTCACACCCGAAGCTTCACCAATTTTCTTGCTCATGTGGCTTCCCATAATACTAAAAAGTCAGATCTACAAAGAAATATTTGAGATTGAAATTACTAATATTATCATACATCTTTAATATTACTTGATTAAAGTTTAGTAAAAAAAAGTATACAAAGTAGACTATTTTCCTGCTACTTCAAAATTCAGCAAGGATTCCAGAAAAACACCTTAAATTTCCAAGTTTTGCACGTTGCTTCATATTCAAACCTACAGGTAAAATATTAAACTTAGCAACAAAAAAGAAGAAAAACACAATTTCTTGCTTCTGTTTTCCAAATCATGATTATATAAACCTAAATTAAGTCACAAATCAAAGACCACAAATTCCAAAATATATTCAAACAATTACAGGGTAAATCAATTTCGAATAATATAACAGTTTGATAGCGAATAATACTTGAAACACAAATTTGACTCAATCCCGCATGAAATTAATAAGAACTCATCGAAACAAATTTAAATTACACTCTATAAACCAACAAAGAAATAGAAAGAGTCAAATATTGATTCAAAAAGAAAATACCTCGTAGATTTCTCCAAAATCAGTAATAAAACGACTTTAGCATCAAGCTCTTGTATAAATCCTATCCGAACCACATTTACTGTTCCAATAACGGAAAAGAAGTTCATGTTAGACAAATTTGATGGGTATTTATTGTAAACTTGATAAAGAAAGAAACAGAAACAAAACTGGAGTTATATTTATAGTTGGGTATAAAAATTAATAAAAAAAAACGGGATTTAGCGTAAGATTCAGAATAAAGATCGAGGCAAGCTGATGAAGAAATAAGAAGCTTAAAGAGAGCTGAAAGCGTTGATGATCCAAGAAACAAAATGTTGCTGCTGTGCGAGAGATGATGAAGAAATAGCTTGCACGCATGAGTACTTGTTAAACATGGGAAAACGCTGGGCGTCTTCTTCTCTACTGAATCATTTTCATTTATCAAAACAAAACACAAGGTTAAAATTTTGATTTAGGTCTTGTTTGGTTTGTTTTTTAGAATGTTGAGCATGGAGAAATATTTTGAGAAAACAAATAAATTATTAATTATAAGTTTGGTTATATTCTGACATAAAGATATAATTTTTATTTTAAATGTAAAATCATATTAAATACTTTCCTGAAAATTATTTAATTTATAATATTTTGAGAAAAAAATATCGATTTTATAATAGATTGACACTTATGATGATTTAAGGAAGAAGAGATAAGGTAAGGTTTATTATATACTTCCAAATGATCCGATATAATAGGGATGAATAAGAATTTATGCCCACTTTCAACAGACTCGAGTCGTACTTGGCTTATAAAAATTGATTTAATCATTCCCCAACTCAAAAAAATTATATATGAACCCATATGGTAAAGTGTTTTTTTATTAATTATCCAAAATCATTTAAACACTTCTAAGAGTACCTAACATCCTGACCAAACACGGTCTACCCCAAACACGGTCTTCCCAACTCAAAGATTTTGATTCTCTCACTTCTTCATGTAGTATACTTCAATTCATTGAGATTAAAGACTTAGTTGTTATTATATTCAAAATCATTTAAACATACTATTTAAGCACTTCTATGAGTACCTAACATCCTGACCAAACACGGTTATAATTATAGTGAAATTGGTGGATTTTTGTAAAAAATATTTCAAGTTAAAATAATAAGAAATGGTCCTACTGATTTTTATCAAATGAGTCATTGATTAAATATTCCACCAAATACCCGTCGATTTATTTGATTTTTTATACGTCAACTGAAAGATAATTAATTAATGGACTCGGTTTATCCACAAGCACTAGTTCTGAAAATAATTTCTTGATTATAGTATTTTGAGTATTATCAAGAATATAGAAATAAATTTATATTCGAATAATAAAATACTGGAAAAATGGCTTATTTTTTTGTTTTATTACTTTATTTTTCTTCCAGAGAGCGTAAATTTTACTTGCGTCTGCTGTTTTATTAACTTTAAAAATTGAAACAGAAACTTTGAAACCAATCTCATTGTTATCTCAATCGTTGGATATAAAATGAATCGTCGTCTTTAAAGAAAATGAATCCAGACTTCTTTGATAATCGTGCACATTAATTAATGAATTTGTTTCCAAGAAACTTGTCGAGACTGTTCAATTGACTGGTTGTGGATGGCTTGTTGAGCCCTATAAATTCCATACAATGCACTATCTTCTAACACATCACTCACCAGGGGAAAAAATTTAACTAGAACACAAGAAGATGGCGCAAACTTTTTCTGCCATCACTTTTGCAGTTAACCTGATAAGCACAGCGATAAAAGTTGCGGAAGTGGCTGTCCAACATGACGGGCGCTGCGTTATGGCTGCGGCTGTTGGTGTGGGATTGGTTGCGACTGTGGCTGTGGCTATGCCTGTGGCAGTGGTAGTTGTTCCCTTGGCTGTCCAAGCACAAGTTAAGATGTTGACAATAAAATAATCAGTTATTTTTATCTTCTAATCGTTGTTGTGGTTTCTGGTCTCGAAATAGCATATATACAATATACTAAGACACTGTGTGCTACAATGATAAGTGTGAAATGAACCATAAATTTTTACATTCATCTTTGTACTTATCTCATCACACCCATTATACAAACCGGAACTACTACACCACCTTTGATAGGCATGCAGTAAGCGTAATTTAAAGATTATTAACTATGTAATTCAACTTTGTTTTAAAATCTGGTAGCCATTATCGAACTTCTTTAACAAAATCTTATTGATTATGAAAGTGGATAAATATTTAGGAAAGTGAAAAAACCCTAATGGTGATTTGATTCAAAGCGGCCTGAGTTTAAGTTAATTCGATATCGAGTTAGGTCGATTCCGTTATAGGGAAAGTCTCTAATCATCAATCTTCTTTACTAACAAGACTCGAGCTCAAAATCATTATAAATAATTGAATTTCTTACGACTCAACACGAGGTGTTAATTAGGGCAATACGAATTTCGGGCTGTGGGCCCGTGGGGGCCGTCATAGGCGTGCTTGCTATGATAACAATATTGGGTACGATAACCGTTATGATCGGGAGGCTTTGTTCGGGCCGAAAGGTGACGGGGCATTTGCAGTACGATTTTGAAGGTTGGGTTGAAATCAAATGCGCCACTTGTATTGATGGTCGGGTCGAACCACCTCCGCACCGTTTGGTGGTGAAGAATAGACTCTCCGAAGAAGATGTCGGGGCGGCGCGGCCTCCCCCGGGGCAAGGGACAGATGAAGGGAGAGCTCAGTCGTGAAAAGAGTGACTTTTCTTTTCTATTATTTTTATGGTTCCTTATATTTTATTTTGATTTAATTGTAACTGGAAAAGGAAATTGGCAATTTTTATTTAATTTTTAATGCACTTATCTTATCTGCTCCGATAATAATGCAATATGATATCATTTTTTGGTGAAGTTTTTTTTCAATATCCCAAAAATTGGTCGTCTCAATTTTTTCTGAATATTGTTTTTTAACTCCTCGTCTCCACTTCTTCCTCTTAACTACTCTCGCTTTTGTTGAAAATCGCCAACAAAAATTTTATGCCCTACAACATAACTTTTGTTTCATCTCCACTATTTTAAATTTTAATCTGGAACAAGATTTCTTTTAGATAGTGAATCGAATGAGGTTACACAGGCAATGGATATACGTCGGCGTAAGTAAAAATTACATACACACGTATATTATATAAAAATTTAAATTTTAACATCATTAGACATATGAAAGGATATTGTTAAGATAAATATTTGTGATAATAATAAATTTAAGAATAAATATTAGCATCATTAAATTTGATAAATTAAGGAGTAGATAATGCATGAATTTCATTTATTTTAATAATTCTTATTGATGAATATATGTGAATTAAAAAAGTTTCAAATTTCTTTTCCCATTACTAATTTTCCAAAAATAATCATAATCCTCTTAAGTTCAGTTTGGCAAATTCACGACATTGCAATTATGTGAATGTGATTTTTCGCTTTAAAATCTCATTTAAAGTGGAGATTTTCAAGTCAGATTTCGAAAGTGCTTGGTTGGACTTGTGCTATTTTCAATCGAATTATGAAAATTATTTTTAAAATGTTTTTTGAAAGGGTACTGAGTAAATATCTTTTGTTTGGGATGTAAACGAATTGAGTCGACTCAAAAAATATTTGATTCATATTCGAATTATCGAACTTGAGCCAAACTCGATCTCAAATTATTTTGTTTGATTGTTCGTGATCAGCTCGTGAACTTTAATATTTTATTAAAAAATATTATATAATAAATAAATATAATTTGAGAATTTTCATGTCACATAGACAGGAGGAGAAATTTTTGAAGAGACTCCTTTTATTTATTTGCCTTTGTTCGGACAAAGGTATTTAGTCAGAAATGGTCCATTTTTATTTAATATTTATTTATGCATTAAATTTAAAATAATTATTCACCTATTAAATGTTTTTCGTAAGAACACAACTTATCGATGCTTGTAATTTTCATACAAGTCATTGTTGGCTGTTCATTGGCAAATTTAAATAAATAATATAAAAACAAAGAAAATAAAACAAATATTTATAGTTCTAGTGTGAATCGTGATCGGGGATCACAATTCTGCATCAGTAGAGAACCTATTATTTTAACATGAGAGAGAAATTTTTTGCTCTCTCCTATTTTTTGATCTTATCACTCATGATTCATGTTTCTATCTTCTCCAATTTTTAACATTTCTCTCTTCTCCACCTTTTAACAGTTTTCTCTCCTCCACCTTTTTTTTCTACTTTAAAGTTGCATTGAGATATTGTTATTGTCCGGATGTATGAGATAAAAATGTGGGAAATAAAGTTTAAAAATATTTAAAATATTTTAGATTTCAAAGTTTTGGTTTTTTTTTTGTTTTAAAATTATTTAACAATATTTATTCAAAAATGAATATGCCAAAATTCTTTTTCAAAATATTTTGACTTTTCAATTGTTCATATCTAGCTCATATTCTGCCTAACAAATATAATTGTTAAAAAAATGTTAAAAAATTTATAACTTGTTTTATGATTGTGTAGTTTGAGTGGGTATTAGTTGTAAGTCTCTACAACTTGACATCATTTTCAATTTTATTATTCAAATATTTGACAATTAAATTTTTTCTTGAATTTTAGTATATTATAACATAATATATATATATATATATATATATACTAGTTAATTTGGCACCACGCAAGGCGCGGTGCCAGTGAGCTTATAATCTGGTATATATATCCAATAAAGCGTCCGACACAAGTTCAACAGACAGTTCTAGAGAATAAAAAGATGGTTCATACGCATTGAACATACAAAATCGTACGTATATAAAATCAAATATGTTGAAGTAAACAAAAGTCTTCCCCAACAGTATATCATAGCAAGAGTTGGCATATGATATACTTGTAGGGCCCAATAGACTCTCTAAACAAAAGTCATCTACGGAAGTGCAGTAGTAGATGTCATCAGATATAACAATAAAAGTAAATCTCAATGAACTCCAAAAAAACCAATCAAAAGTTGTTCGCAAGAGTTTTCAAAATGACGATGGTTCATTTCATAATGCAGATATGTGTTCGGTTTCTCATAGCAGTAGCGAGCATCTCATAAGAGGAATTATAGTTTATATTCATTGTTATAGTTGCATTGTTATTTTAGGATATTGATCTTATATTACTTGATATGGTCTCATGATTAATTAGTCATCTTACTTTTATAATTATTTATATACTTTCTGACAAAATGAATGTAAATGTGACGTCCCAAACTATTATCAAACAAGTAACATATAATTATTATAATTTAATATTTTCTAATTTTTTTGATATAATCTCCTTGTACATGAAGGGAAAATTTGATGACAAACGTCATATCAAAGGTAACCGATAACATTCACATATTAGCAACGGGTCGTAGGTAAGCCAAAACTCAAAATGTATACAAACAATCAAAATTGACGACCTGTAATCTACCAAAAAATCATTATGCCGAATATTTTATAAAAAATATTATTAAAGTTTGCCACAACGAAAACTTATTTTTAAGTCTTTTTTTTTTTAAAATAAGTTCACATAAAAAAGTATTATTAAAGTTTGCCACGACAAAAATCTATTTTGAACTATTTTTTTTTTTTTAGTTCATACTTGACAAAATCAACAAGTTTTTTTCTAAAAAAAAAAGAAAACATTTTAATTTTTAAAATTTGAGGTAAGAAGGATGCACTATTGGGTCAAGTGTTTTGATATAATCTCCTTATATATTAAGGGAATATTTGAACAAATGTAATACCATATATTAGCAATAAGTCGTAAGTAAGCAAAAAAATCAAAATGTACATTAACAAGCAAAATCGACGACCACAAAAATAAAGAAAAACTAAAAGAAAAAGGAAATAAAAAAACAAATAATAAATAAAAAAATATATAACAAAAAAAAGAAAAAAAAAGGTAAAAAAGGGAGGAGTGTATATATGGTATAATATATTAAGGGAATATTTGAACAAATGTAATACCATATATTAGCAATAAGTCGTAAGTAAGCAAAAAAATCAAAATGTACATTAACAAGTAAAATCGACGACCACAAAAATAAAGAAAAACTAAAAGAAAAAGGAAATAAAAAAACAAATAATAAATAAAAAAATATATAACAAAAAAAAGAAAAAAAAAAGGTCAAAAAGGGAGGAGTTACTGTTCATCGGAACAGTAACTCCTTCCTTGCTTATATATATGGTATAATATATATATATATATATATATATATATATATATATATATCATTGACGTATCGTGTCCCGTAATTTTTGAAAGTTCATTCATGTCGTACTCGTGTCCCCTTATTCGTGTCCGTGAAGTGTAGTCGGAACATATTTAATTTTAATGAAGTAATTAAATAATTTATTTTATTTTCCTAATACCAATTTATTGACAAACAAGTCAAAGATATTTTGGAAAAGAATTTCGACATATTCATTTTTGAATAGATATTGTTAAATAATTTTTTGAAATAAAAAATACCAAAACTTTGAAATTTAAAATATTTTAAATATTTTAAAACTTTATTTCCCACATTTTTATCTCACACATCCGAATATTAACCATATCTCAATGCAACTTTAAAGTGGAAAACAAAGTTGTATGAGAGAGAAGTGTTAAACGATGGAGGAGAGATAAATGCTAAAAATTGGGGGTTATTTATTTAAATAACCCGAATAAAACAAATAATTACAAAAATAACCCGAATTCTGGAAACATTTAAAAAGTAGTTGGCGGGTCCAATAGGTCACGCCAACTGAGTTGGCGTGACCATATAAAATATTGGTCACACCAACTCAGTTGGCGTGACCAACGTTGAATAGTAGTCACGCCAACTCAGTTGGCGTGACCTTTGTTTTATAGGGTCACGCCAACTGAGTTGGCGTGACATTATTTTAATAGTGCCGCCAACTCAGTTGGCGGCACTAAATGTGCTATAAATAAAGCCGTCCGCCTCTTAGTTTTCTCACAAATTCACAAGTCTCTTTTAATATTTTTATTATATGATAAAATTCTGATTATGCTCTGTAGTTGCAGCTTTAGCTGATCTTCTACATCAGAAAAGATTTTATTAGCTACTAGTAATAGTTTTCTATAGTTATCAAAATATGTCTATTCAAGTTTTATTTTATTGGGGGGGGTAATATTATACAAGATTCTGAGTTCGTCCGATATGATCGTGGTCCATCAAGAGGTACAACTATACGGCGTACAATTACTTTTCTACAATTATTAGATAAAATATATGATATCACTGGGTTCGATCGCAACCAGTTTCTTTTGAAATTATATGCTAGGCATATGTTCAAGGATTTTTCGGGGTTACGTCAGACTATTTTACCCATAGATGATGATTACAATTTAGCATGGCTACTTGATTCAGAACAGGGTCATAGTTGCTTGGAATTTTATATACAAGCAGAACCAAGGAATTATGATTATGTTCCAGAAATGCCAATGAGTGGCAGTTTTTCAGAAGGATTGACGACATCTGTTATTCAAGAGACGTCTGTTGCTCGACATCAAGCTGAGGGTTCATATAGTGGTGGAGACCGAGATGATCATCCAGTAGATGTTGATAATGTTGCCGCTGAGCCACGAGCAGACAGTTTTGCTGATTTTGGTGATCAAATTAATTCTGAACCAGAGGGGATTCCATCTGATGATGAGACTGATGCTGATGATGATGAAGTTGATATTGGTGTGATGGCAGAAGCAGTTGAAAACCAAGAGGAGGGGGCACCAACCATGACAAATGATCATAATCTTTATCCAACAATCCCATTCTTTTCCATGACACATCCAGAAGTTTTTGGAGATTCGATTGACAATCCAACAGGCCGTTGGGGGAGTTTTTATGATTACTCCAAAGGTGAAATCCATCGCAACATGGTCTTCAAAGATAAATTTCATCTGCAGGCAGCTGTGAAGGATTATTCAGTACGTGTTGCAAAACGTGAGTACCATGTTGTTAAGAATACAAAAACATTGTGGAAAGTAATATGCAAACACGGTACAGAGGATATACCTTGCAGATGGTACCTGCGTGCATGTTTGGATAAAAAAGTTGGGTTATTCAAAATAACCAAATATGGTGGTCCTCACACTTGTCTGCTGAGTGAGCTGTCGCTTGATCATTCGAACTTGGATAAGAATATGATTGCTAGCTTGTTATTGGGAATCGTTCGTCGTGATCCAGCTTATGAAATCAAGTATGTGATTCAAACAGTGAAAGATAAGTATGGCTTTGAAATATCATATGCAAAAGGCTGGCATAGTTTGAAACGTTCAATACGGAACGTGTATGGAACCTGGGAGAGCTCGGTCAACAAATTACCTTTCTATATGGGAGCTTTGAAAAAATGGAACCCAGGCACAGTCGTGGAGTGGGATCATCTTGATAATGCAAGACCAAGAGAAAAAACTTTGAGTTATGTTTTCTGGGCCTTCCAACCGTGTATAGATGGTTTCCGCCACTGTCGTCAAGTTATTACAGTGGATGGCACACATCTTATGTAAAATATCAGCATAAGATGTTGATTGCTATCTCCATGGACGCGAATAATCAAGTGTTACCGCTGACATTTTCAATTGTCGATGAAGAGAACTTTTGTCATGGAAATGGTTCTTGGAGATGGTTAGCAAACACATTATTGGAGAATCTGGCGGCGTGTGTTTGATTTCTGATCGACATCCGGGCCTTATTACAGCAGCCGACTGTATCCCCGACTTTAAACCCCCCCGTGGAGTGCATCGATTTTGTTTGAGGCATCTTTGCTCAAACTTTAATAGTCGTTTCAAAAATGTGCACTTAAAAGACTTGTGTTGGAAAGCTGGATCAGAAAATCAACTGATAAAATTTGAGCGTACGATGGAAGAGATCAAAACCATTGAACCAAGGGCTTTTGATTACCCGAATCGGATTGATAAGTCTCAGTGGACACTTGCTCATGATGAAGGATGGCGTTGTGGTATCCTAACAACAAATATGTCGGAGTGCATAAATGGAGTCATGAAAGGTGCACGTCGCCTTCCAATCACTGCCATTGTACAGTTAACATTCGATCGTTGTGTGCATTATTTTTTGGAGCGAGTGAAAAAAGCGGATAGAATGATCGAAAATAATCAAGAATGGCCGGATTATGCTTTTGAAAAATATGCTCGGGCTGATCTTCACTCCATTCAACATGAAGTTCAGATGTTTGATCGAAGGCATCTAACAGCCTCAGTTATCACAAGGATGCAAGTTGGACGTGGGGGTAATACTCATGTTGTGAAGCTCAAATCAAGGGAATGTTCTTGTGGGAAGTGGAAAGAATTTGGGATTCCTTGCTCACATGTGATACAAGTATGTCGAGCTTATGGCATAAACGCAAAAACATTTGTCAAGGAGTATTATAATATGCAAGAATATTGGAGCACATATCAAGGTCAATTTGAGCCATTATGGGGAGAGCAGTATTGGGAAACCCCGTCATTCGAACTGTACCACAATTCCACCTTGCGTACTATAAGAAGACGAGGTCGAGACCGAACAACACGCATGCAAAATGAGATGGATTGGCCTGAAGCCCGGGCAAGACGACATATGGCATCGAGTTCCCAAAACCGATAAAGTTGTAATTGTTGTTTGATATTGTTATTGTTATTGTTATTGTTATTGTTATTGTGTTATTGTTATTCTCACACATCAAATAAGACATTCATATGGAAGTACATTCATTACATTTAATACTAAGATTCACAATAGGCAAACATGACTACATATATGAAGGCTAAAACTCTATAATGCCCCTCCAGTACCACAACGACGTGGTTGTTTCCGTCTCTGACCGCGTCCTTCCTGAATGGGCTGGTCATCTTGCACAACAGGTACATCGTCCAGCTGAACATCAGGTGACAAATTAGGGAACCCAACCGGTGACACGTCAAATTGTGGTGCCATCGATGCATATATCTCGGGGAATCTAATATTAACATCTGGGCTGGTTTGTTCTTGTGAGTACATGGGTTGATGAGGCGTGAAATGCGTTTGGTCATACAACTGATGCAGTGGTCCAGGAGTATAATAATATGCGTACATGTCACTGGCATATGACGAAGAGGGACCTGGCATATATGACGAAGAGGGACCTGGCAAATATGTCGGGACATAGCTTGATGGGCCAGCATCTCCAACAGCGGCATGCATCGACTGTACTTGTTCTTCATCACTCAAATGCATCGGCTGTACTTGTTCACCCTGAGTTGCATGTCCCTCTTCGTAGGGCGGAGAGTTTCTATCACGTCTTTCCCGCGCCACGTGCAACACATTTTGTATGACATTTCTGACATCACTAAATGCATCCATGTACGCCCCTATGGATTGTTCCTCAGCGATATTACGGTCGCAGGTAACTGTTAATTGCGACAGCTGATCAATCTGAAATGAGTGAATATTTATTAAGTACTTAAATCTAAACACAATTTTCAAATTTGTAATACATATGTAATAAAGCAACATACCACATGTTGCCATGCCGGGCCATCTCCATGTTGATAACCAGCCTCCACAAATTGTCGTTGATGGCCAATGAATCTACGTGTTACTCGTCCATACCAGTCATTGTACCCGACAATTACACCCTGTCCAGCTGACTCATATCGCGGGCTGTGCACGGTATGAGCATGTGCATTAACCCATATAGTCATGTACCGTCTATGATGTGCAGACCAGTCATTATTTGTTTTACCCCTGCGGTTAACTGCATGTAATATATCATCCCCTGACCGTGGATCTGGTGGGATGTTTTGTACCATGCCGAATTGACGAAAAACCCGCTCAGGACGATGCATCTCAACTATGTCACACAAAATCAGTGGGCCGCTGTATGTCCATAACTCAGTATGCAGTCCTTCAATATAATCATCAGGGTACAGCTGCCAATTAAACTACAAATATAGTATTATATTAAAATAATGTTCAAAGAATATTATGTTTTATACATGAATATAAAAAATAAAATTACTTGGCTTAATGGCTGCTGGTCAAGGATGTCCCTAATAATTCGTAATGAATGTGTGCCAGTTTCTGTAAATCTTACTTTACATGTCCACCTGTGTACTCATAATCATCATAAAACAACATAAATTATATAACAAAATATTAAATATAATATTATACATTGCAAAATAATTTGTAATACATCACATTGCACCATATGGAGCAACAGGTAAGTAATTGCCCTCGTCGATTGGTATTGGCCCAATATCAATTCTCAGGCGTCCTAGTTGAGGAGCTAAACTTTCGAGCCGGGACCATGCCCAAATCTAAAACATTAACATGAAGAATATAAATTAAATATGCAAGATATATTTTTTCAGTATTTTAAAATAAAGGTAACGATTACCTGTAGGAGTGGTAATGCACCACATATTACTTTTTTCCCTCTCTCCGACGAAGTGCACAACTCACGATATAAGAATGCCAGCACAGCACTACCCCAGCTAAAATTACCAACAGAACTGATATCTTCTAATTTCTGTATGTACAATAATTTTACAGTATTGCCGGAGCTATCGGGGCACATAATCCCACCTATCATTAATAATGCACAACCTCGTGCATATTTAGCAACCTCATCCGCCGTACTATGCAAATGGATGCGATTTACTATTAAATGATGACTCAACGCAGACATTAACAAACATGCACCTTTAAAGTGACCCGGATCTGGTGTAAATCCCAAATGACGATCACAATATTCTTGCCACTCGGGTATTGACTTATCAAAATTGGCACCTGACACTGTAAGACCATTTATTGGCAGACCCCAAATAACTGCAATGTCTTGCAGTGTAATAGTCGCCTCTCCAGATCTCAAATGGAATGTATGCGTTTCACGACGCCATCTCTCTACTAACGCCGTGATTAGATGAGGGTCAATGGTAATCTTATTACACCTATATACACCATAAAACCCAAACTCATATAACATACTTACAACACGTGTGTCTAATGGCCAAAGATCCCAAAAATAGCTGCTCGGATTTCTCACACGCAAAGGCCGATCAATATCACCTGTCCATACATCTTCAGAACGATGACATGACTGCAATGACAACAGATGATCATCGATCGGGCCTGGTACGGTCATCGGATCCATCCTATTATATGAAACAAAAAATATATTAGTACATATAAACAACATAAAGTAAACAAAATAAATTAAAACTGATAAAACATGACGAGGCATATATGCTACCGCCGACAACCACCAGCCATCAGCAACCGGCGACGGCGACGGCGGCCGACGGAGGCAGCAGACAGCGGGGGGGCGGCGGACGGCGGGGGGGGTGGCGGATGGCAGCGAAAAAGTGTGATAGAAATTAATACACGGCGACATGATTTTTACCTCTAAATTCTGAAACTATGAAGTGACTGGTAGCAAAATGAGAGAAAAACGATTGTAACTTGGAGGTTGGGAAGAAAATTTAGACTGTAATTGCCGAAGAGGTTGCCGAAGAAGAAGGGTTCGCGGAAATCTTATAACACCAAGTCACGCCAACTGAGTTGGCGTGACCATTAATTGGTCACGCCAACTGAGTTGGCGTGACCGGTGATATTACCAACTTGCAGCTCCAGTTGGCGTGAAATAATGGTCACGCCAACTGGGTTGGCGTGACCGAAAAAAACAAAGGTCACGCCAACTCAGTTGGCGTGACTATATAATTTAAATTGGTCACGCCAACTGAGTTGGCGTGACCAATATTTTATTCGGTGACGCCAACTGAGTTGGCGTGACCTATTGGACCCGCCAACTGAGTTGGCGGTTAAGGTTACTTTTTAAATGTTTTCAGAATTCGGGTTATTTTTGTAATTATTTGTTTTATTCGGGTTATTTAAATAAATAACCCAAAAATTGGAGGAGAGATAAACATTAATCAGGAGAGAGAAAATCGAAAATAAGAATGAGAAAAATTTCTCTCCTATTATCTCCTGGTAGAATCGTGATCCCTGATCGCGATTCACGCTAGAACCGTAAATATTTTTTTATTATCTTATTTTTAAATTTTTTATTATTTATTTAAATTTGCCGTTGTTCTCTACCTATATCACCGCTTCGGCGCTTCCCATCGCCCGTCAACTGTTAAATTAGATAATTTATTTATTTTACAATGAAAAAGTATTTAAAATATCCCATCGTATAAAATTGAGAATTCTAATGTGTAATTTAAAGAGTATGAGTGTAGATATCAGTATTTTGGAACAAGAAGAACGTAAAAAACAACATCCAAGTTTCGGTTTATAATAAACATCCGGCTTAATAGATTTATTTTGCTAGATTTATTGGTCGTTCTTTCCTCGTTTAGTGTGAGATAAGGTTAATGATATCTCATTTTAACAACGAATGAAACCAAAAAAAAATAGAAATGTCCTCTCCCATTTCTTTGATCTTCATAGGACAAAGAGAAACATATTTATTCTACACTCGATAATTATCAATCCGTAATGTCGGGTCGATAGGATTTTCTATGAGTAAACATGTCCATCCTTATTTATCATAAAAAAAACATTGTCGTCAGCCTTCTTTCTGAATAGGGTAAATCATAACTCCGTATCAATGATCCCAATTTATTTGGGACCATAGGATCCACACCAAAATAATTATCACGGTCGAATCCGCCCTTAGGACAATACACTAGAGCAGGCATGTTCGAATTTTCCTACTTTCTGATTGCATACAAAAAGATAATCATGGGACATCAATTTCCTACATATATGTTCCAAAGCATAATTTTAGATCGATGTATCCTTTTGTGCAGGAATAATTCCTCCAAATTTTCGTACATAGATCAAACCTAGTTACATATATTTTGTTATATATGTGCTAGTCAACTACATAGACAATGTTTTGTTTTATTTTCGAAAATAATTTCCATCCTTTTAGCCGTAAACCAATGCCACTGTTTGCTTTTTAATTTCCTCTCCAGAAACTCACTTCCACATCATAGGAGAAAAAAGATGAAAATTGCACAAAACTCCCACTATATGTGGGATCAGGGAAATGATCGGATCACTTTAGGTCTAATATACGCATCCTTCTCTTGCATTGCAATGTGATGTTTCCTCGACTCGAACCAGTGATCTCCAGGTCAAATGGCAATAACTTTAGCATTACATCAATGTTCACCATTTTCCAGATCATATGATAATTACACTTAATTCAAATTTTCATCACTTCTGAAAAAAAAAAATCTACTGATGTGATCCGCTTATTTTATGTTTTTATGGTAGAAATGATTACTAAAAAATAAAGGAAACACACCAAGTTTTTTACGTGGAAAACCTTCGAATTGAAGGAAAAACAACGGGATCTAGTCCAGTTTAAATTGTACTATCACGAAAAAATGATCAAGTTATAGGACTTTTGACTCATTACAATCGCAGAATTATCACATAAAAATATCTGCAAAGTACAGACAAATGATGACCGAACAGACTTGAAAATGCTCTCTTCGGAGTCTTTTTGCTTGCTTCCTCTCTCCCTCTCTTTCATAATGAGACCTTCAACTCCTATTTATGGGAGCTATTCTGGAGTTACTTGGCGGGAAAGTCTTGAATATGCCTCCCTTGATCATGGCTGAGACATGGCAAACGTGTCCGAGAAATCCGCCCCATTAATGCACTTTCAATCCCCGCCGGTTAATTAGTTTTAGTTATGACCGGGTCTTCCGCTATATTTTGACCAAAATCCCGAAGAGGGTAAGGGATGCTCGGTAATATGCTGATCGGTATTCTGTGTTCGATAACCATCTCTTCGGTCTAACTTTTGTTCGGCGATTTTAGAGTTTGTATTTTCATAAATGGATTTTACCCGAGAAAATCAATATGTCATATGACATCACCACACCCCCCTGAAGTAAAGCAAGATGAAAGTAGTGAAATCTTGGTTTATTATCTTCGGGTAAAATCCTGACCTGCTCGGGAAATTTTGCCGCTTAATTTTCCCGCCTAAAAAATTCAAAAAACCTGCGGCATTTCGTTTCCCGAGGCACATCTATAACCGTTCCCAAGTGCCCCCCCTATAAATACTCGTTCATTCCTGCGGCTTAACTCCTTTACCGCAATTTGCTTCCGAGCTAGCATCAGACGTCCGACCAACTTTTCTTCCATACTTATTTTATTTCCGTTCATCGAGTATGTCTTCTTCCGATGATTGCTTGAAAGCTATAGACATGTTCGATGAGGAGGGTACCCCGTGTCCTTCTCCTCGACATTCTTCTTCCTCTGACAGTGAGGAGACTTCCAGCTCGTCGTCAGCCTACGATGCTCGTAGAGAAGAGCTTCAGGCTGCGACATAGCAGGATTTGATAAAAGCCAGCGTTCCTTGGTTTGAGATTTTTGAATCAGGGATTAAATCACAACGACAACTATACAATATCCAAACTAAATGGGAGATTTTCGAGGGGACATCTATTATTGTTCCCCCTCCCGGATCTCGTCCTCACATGCCTCCTGAGGGCTATTTTCCCTTTTACATAGACCAACTCCGAGGGGGACTTCGTTTTCCTGTTCCTCCTTTTTTTATAGATGTTGCCTCCTACTTTGCCATCTCTCTTAGTCAGTTGTTCCCCAACAGTTATCGATTGTTGGCGGGTTTCTACATAGTTTTATCCTTTTTTGGTTTCTCTCCGACTCCTGAACTTTTTCATTGTTTTTTTTTAAATTAAATCGAAAGGAGATCGGGCTCTTTTACTTTTCTTCTCGGATAGGGGTGGGTTTCCTGAGAAACTACCCATCTTCCATAAAAAACTGGAAAAAAATTCTTCTTCTTTGATCGCCCACTCCAACCCTGGGATTGCCCCATGGAGTGGAAAGAGAGCTTACCGAAGGGCAAGTCGATCAAGGGGCTTCTTGAGGAAGAAACATATCTATCGGTTCGTCGTAAGCTTGGCGATCAGTGTTTTAACCTTAGGGAGCTGATTGACGATGGACTGCTGTATTTGTTCCAGCTTAGTCCGAAGGGTGCTTCCCTAAAAATGCCCATCGGTGAGTGCTACCGAGCGTTCTGCTTTGTTTGCTTACTTCGTTTTGATATGCTTGAATAACTGCTATGATGTCTTTTTCTTGCAGAAACAAAGATGCTGAAGGCCAAGATTGCTGTTAGCTTGAAGAAAACTTCCTTACAAGGGAAGGCTGTTGAACAAACCACTGATCCAATTCCTCCTCCATCTGTTGCCCCCACTCCTACCGAAGAGGTGGTTGAAATACCCGAGGAAGAACCCTTGGTTCCTCGGTCACTGAAGAGGGCGGCCCCCTCCTGCCAAGATTCTTCCTCAAAACCCCCTCATGCCAAGAAAACTTCTTCTCCTCGAATCACCCTTACTCGCCGAGCTAGTCCACCACCTCAAACTCGAGTTGTTTCTCAACCTGCTCCAGGTGGTTCGGGCTCTTCTCGGCCAACCTCCAGATATCATATACCCGATTGGATCTATTCCCCCAATGTCCCCATTCTGAGAAAACCTGACCCCAAAATTTCTCACTCCATCATTTGCAATTGGGCCAATTCTCCCGACCGTAAATACCTCGGAGGGTTGGCCTTCAGCAACCTGATAAATGATTTCTCCACTTCCCTCACCCAGGTAATTTACACTCTCTTCAACCTGATAAACACTTTATCTTCGGTATATTGACTTCATTTATTCTCTTGCAGACCAATCTGATGGCCGGCGAGATTATGACTCGCTTCCAATCTCTGAGATCATCAGATGGGGAGAGCCATAAACGCCTCAAACAACTAGAAGGCATGGGTGAAGAGATGAAGAAATCCGTGAAATTACTGGAGGAGGGATACTCGACTGCTGTGGCTGCTCGGGATAAGGCAGTGAAGGCTCTTGAAGAGGCGCACAAGAAATTAGCCGACCTCGAGGAAGCTAACACCACTTTATCCGGGCAGTACATGTCCGTGACTGAAGAGAACAAATCCCTATCTGAGCAGCTTTCTCAAGAGAAGTCATCGCGGGCTGAAGAGAATAAGTTCCTTTCTGAACAGCTTGCTCAGGAGAAATTATCTCGGGCTGCTCAGATCGAAGAATCCTGGCTCATCAAGAAAGAAGAGTTTATGAAGTCTGAGGAGTATGGCGACATTTTGGGCGAACGCGCTGCCAAGTTCCTTAATTATGGCTTTGAAGCGTCTGTTCGTCAATTTAAAGCCGCTGGCTATCCTCCTGAAGGAGCTTCAACAGACTTCGTAAATGTTGATGCTGCCCTGAATACCATTCCCGATGAGTTCTTCCAGCTGTAGATTTAGGAACGTACCCTTCTTGTTCTAACTTTTGAATTATTGTAATCTTTTGGGAATAATATTCTGATTTTTCTTGTCTTTTTACAATATTGTATAAGTTAGCCTCTCAACCAAGAAAGACTTAAGCAAATAAAGCTCAATCCATCTTCAAAGCTAATAGTTATCACGAGCAAATATAGCTCGGTTGGAATAAGAAATATCCTGAATTAATGAATATAACCGAGCTCAGGGAAAAGACATCCCGAGCAGATAAAATATGGTCGGGGTTCAAGGGAAAACATCCCTAGCAGATAGATATGATCGGGCTTGAGGGAAAACATCCCGAGCAGATAAATATGATCGGGCTCAAAAAATATTCCGAACAAGCTCGCTATCCCGAGCATAACCACTTAGGCAATTTTAAGTTTAAACGTGGACCAATCATCCCGATCCCACGAGTAAAGCGAACATGCTCGCTACCCCGAGCACAATAACATTGATAATTTTAAGTTTAAACGTGGACCAATTATCCCGATCCCACGAATAAACCGAACATTGCTCGCTACCCCGAGCATAATCACTTAGTCCCATTTTAGGTTCAAATACAGACCAAACATCCCGATCCTGTATTTAACCCGCCAACAATGGACGATAATAAAACAAGCTCGCTACCCCGACCATAATAACATGATATTTTTAAGTTTAAACGTGGACCAAACATCCCGATCCCACGAGTAAACGATGGTATTTTTAAGTTTAAACGTTGACCAAACATCCCGATCCAACGAGTAAACCGATGGTATTTTTGAGTTTAAACGTTGACCAAACATCCCGATCCAACGAGTAAACCGAACATTGCTCGCTACCCCGAGCATAATCACTTAGTCCCATTTTAGGTTCAAATACAGACCAAATATCCCAATCCTGTATTTGACCCGCCAACAATGGACGATAATAAAACAAGCTCGCTACCCCGAGCACAATAACATGATATTTTAAAGTTTAAACGTTGACCAAACACCCCGATCCAACGAGTAAACGATGGTATTCTTAAGTTTAAACGTTGACCAAACACCCCGATCCAACGAGTAAACCGATGGTATTTTTAAGTTTAAACGTTGACCAAACATCCCGATCCAACGAGTAAACCGATGGTATTTTTAAGTTTAGACGTTGACCAATCATCCCAATCCAACGAGTAAACCGAACATTGCTTAATAAGAGGAAATTTATTTAATTAAGAGATACATATGAGAACAACAATGATAACTGACATATTACACGAAATACTTTCTTAAATTATGAATGTTCCAAGGTCTCACCAGTTCTCGACTTTCATGATCTTCCAGCCTATATGCTCCTCTTCCGATCACTCCTCTTACTTTATAGGGGCCTTCCCACATGGGTGCTAACTTCTTTACTTCCCCAGCAGGATTAATTCTTCGCAGTACTAGATCTCCCACCTGAAAAGCCCTCGGGCGAACCCTCCGATTGTAAGCATTGGTAACCCTTACTTTGTATAATTCCATTTTAGCCAGGGCTCTTTCTCTCAACTCTGTAATCCCATCTAACTCCAACTTTCTCTTTTCTTCGTTCTGATCGAGATTATAGCTTTGTACCCGAAGAGATTCCACTCCAATTTCCACTGGGATGAGGGCCTCGGATCCATATACTAAACTGTAAGGAATCTCTCCTGTAGATATCCGAGGAGTCGTTCGGTAAGCCCATAAGACACCGGGTAATTCATTTACCCACTCCCCTCGAGCCCCTTCTAGTCTTGTCTTGATCCCGTGCAATAAAATCCGATTAATCATTTCCGCTTGTCCATTTGCTTGAGGATAGGCTACTGAAGTAAAGACTTGTTTAATTTTCATATCTTTACACCACTCTTGTATTCTTCCTCCTTGAAACTGTCTTCCATTGTCGGAAATTATTCTTCGGGGTATTCCGAACCGGCATACTATGTTTCTCCATGAGAATCTGATGACTTCTTCCTCAGTTATTTTGGCCAATGGCTCTGCTTCCACCCATTTAGTGAAGTATTCGACAGCTACTAGGAGAAATTTTCTCTGCCCTATAGCGGGAGGAAATGGTCCAACAATATCCATTCCCCATTGGTCAAAGGGACAAGAAGTGATGCTGCTATTAAGGACTTCCGCAGGCACGTGGGACAAATTTGCATGTCTTTGGCAATTAATGCACTTTTTCACAACTTCCTCAGCGTCTTCCTTCATCGTCGGCCAATAATATCCAGCCTGAAGGGATTTCTGATACAACATGTTAGTCCCCAAATGATTTCCGCAACATCCTTCATGAATTTCCCTTAGCAAATGTTCTCCTTCTTGCCTCGAGGCACATTGTAAAAAAGGAATTGAGAATCCTTTTTTGAACAACTTGCCTTCTATCAACACAAATCGGTTCCCCATCCTTTTGACTCGAGCAGCTTCCTTTGGGTCAGGAGGCATAATCTTTGTCTTCAAAAATTTAGTAATATGTTCTCGCCAATCAGATACAATACATGGCTCCAAATTCATGATGCTATTGATGGATATATGAGAGATCAAAAGATCTTGTACGAGCACATTCCTGTTCTTCCATTCGTGTACTGAACTAGCCAGTTTTACTAACTCATCGGCACGAGTGTTCTCTTCTCTTGGTACTTGCGTTAATTCCACCTCTTGAAATTGGGCCATCATTGCCCGAACATTTTCCACATACTTTCTGAGTTTCTCCTCTTTCACCTTATATACCCCATTCACTTGATGAACAACCAGCATTGAATCCATAAAAGCTTTTATCTTCCTAGCTCTAGCGTCCAATGCTATTCGGAAGCCTGAAATAATAGCTTCAGATTCAGCTTCATTGTTTGAGGAAGGAAACCCAAACTGGACGGCAACTCTGATTTCTTCCCCATCGGGACTAATGAGTATGACACCTGCTCCACTTCCCAATCGGGTAGATGATCCATCTACAAACAAATTCCACTCTTTTCCTCCGGAGTATGAGTTACTTCCACTAGAAAATCTGACAGGGCTTGAGCTTTGATTGTAGTTCGTGGTTGATAAGTAATATCAAACTCACTCAGCTCGATGGCCCATTTTACCATCCTCCATGATATCTCGGCTTTGGATAGAAGTCTACCCAAAGGAGTATTTGTTACTACCATGATAGGATGAGACAGGAAGTATGGCCGAAGTCTTCTCGCAGTAGTGACTAGAGCTAATGCCAACTTCTCAATTTCGGGATATCGTTGCTCAGCTCCTTGCAGAGCTCGGCTGACATAATATACGGGCTGTTGTTGTCCAGACCTTTCTCTGATTAACACGGAACTGATTACTTCTTCGGCCACCGATAAATAGATAAGAAGTGTTTCTTTAGGATCAGGCTTGTTCATCAAAGGTAACTGAGCCAAATAATCTTTCAGATCTTCGAAGGCCTTTTGGCATTGATCATTCCATTCGAACTTGACTCCCTGCCTTAATGCTTTGAAGAAAGGCAAGCTCCGACCAGCTGATCGGTATATAAATCGGCTCAGTGCCGCTATTCTTCCTGCCAACCTTCGCACTTCGTGTAGTGTCATTGGAGGGTTCATTTCCTGTATGGCCCGGATTTTCTCCGGGTTAGCTTCAACGCCTCTTTCCGTGACCATGTATCCCAGAAACTTGTCACTACGAATCCCGAAAGTGCACTTTGAGGGATTCAACTTCACGCCAAATTTCCTCAAGGTGCTGAAGACCTCTTCCATATCCCTGACCAAGTCCTCGGCTTTTCGGCTCTTAATCAGGACATCATCCACATATACTTCCACATTCCGACCAACCTGTTCTTTAAACATTTTGTCAATCAACCTTTGATAAGTGGCTCCAGCATTTTTCAATCCGAAAGGCATTACCACATAACAAAAGGTTCCTCCTGCTGTGACAAAACTCACTTTTGATTGATCTTCTTGTGCCAAAGGGATTTGATGATATCCTTGATAAGCATCCATAAGACATAATAATTCATGTCCGGCAGTAGAATCTACTAGCTGATCAATCCTGGGCAGTGGATAACAATCTTTGGAACATGTTTTATTCACATCCCTAAAATCCACACACATTCTCCATTTATCTCCTGCTTTAAGCACCAAAACTACATTCGAGAGCCATCTAGGGAAACCGATCTCGCGAATATGGCCTGCCTTTAACAACTCTTCTACATGTTTGGCAATGACAGCGTCCTTTTCTGGCCCAAAATGCCTCCTCTTTTGCTTTATTGCCCGAACATTGGGGTCCACATTGAGGCGGTGTTCGGCAATCTCAGGTTTTACTCCAACTAAATCGGATGTACTCCATGCAAATACATCCACATGCTGATTTAAACAATCAACCACCTTTTCCCGTAATTCCGGATCAAGTTGGGATCCCACTCTAGTAATTCTAGTAGGGTGACCCATCTCGATGTTGAGGAACTCCTCTTCGGGGGTTACTCGTTCCTCATCGTCCCGCTTCCTCTTCTCACTTCCCCCTCGTTCTTTTCCTTCTTTCTTCTGTTCTCTTTCTTGCCTTAACTCTTGCACATAACATTTCCGTGATGAACTTTGATCACCTCTTACTTGCCCCACTTCTTCTCCTACTGGAAATTTCATGGTTAGATGATAGGTGGAGGCAACGGCTTCGAAGGCGGTTAGGGCTGGCCTTCCCAATATTACATTATAAGAAGATGGTGCATCCACAATGAGGAAATTTATCATCTTCGTTTTGATCCTTGATTCTTCACCAAGTGTAACTGGTAGAGATACCTGCCCTATCAGATTTATGACCTCCCATGCAAATCCGTGCAAAGATGTATTCACCCTCAGTATGGGTAAGCTCCCCAAGTCCATTTGGTTTAATGTACTAAGGAAAAGTACGTCTGCTGAGCTTCCCGTATCCATGAAAATCCGTTGCACATTGTAATTAGCCACTGTGGCAGAGATAACCAACGCATCATCATGAGGAAAATGGATCCCTTGTAGATCTGCGGGCCCAAAAGATATGGATGGACCCCCATGTACATGATTGGGGTCAATAGACAATACTTGAAGTTTCCGAGCATGACTCTTTCTTGCTCTGTTCGAATCTCCACCCGACATTCCTCCGGATATCATGTGTATAGTTCCCCGATTAGGGACATTGTTCAAGGTTTCTTCTTCTCCCTCCGCTCTTCCTCCCCGAACCGACCAAGGGACTGGCTGAGGCGCTCCTCTTCCGGGATTTACGTTATTTTTAGGAATGAAATTATTGTCCTTGAACTCCTCGCTAAGTCCCTGCCTTCCATCAGACTCATTAGATCTTCCACCTCGAAAACCTCCTCCTCGGGATCCTCTTCCTAGGAAGGACCCTCCTCGGAACGTTCCTCCTCGGAAAGGTCCCCCTCTATGGGGTCCACCCCGACCTCTCTTCGGCATACTTTGATTCATGGCCAATTCCCGATGAGGTCTCATCGGGAGATACTGGTCAAAACTTCTTTTGATCGGCTCCACTGGCTTATTCTTTCTGTTCGCCTCTTCCCCAACTTTACCTTCTCTTCTTTGCTTCATCCTTTGGGCTTCCTCCAGATTAATGTATTTGGAAGCTCTTCCCAACAGCTCATCATAATCAGAAGGTGGCCTTTTTGCCAAAGATCGGAATAAATCCCCCTCTTTTAATCCCTGGGTGAACGCGCTGATGAGTATTTCAGAGGTAACATGGGGAATATCAAGACATGCATGACTGAATCTTTTCAGAAAGTCTCGAAGAGATTCCTTCACCGCTTGCTTAATCCCGAACAGACTAAGAGTTGTTCTCTTGCAACTCCGACTGCTTGCAAACTGATGTAAAAATAAAGAACTAAACTTCGGGAAGGAGTCTATGATTCCCGCTGGCAACTGATTAAACCATGACTGCGCCGCACCAGACAATGTAGCCAGAAAAACCCGACATTTCACTCCATCCATAAGTTGATGAAGAAGCGAAGCGTTTTCAAATCGAGACAAATATTCTTCAGGATCTGCACCACCGTCGTAATTTCCCACATTTAGAGCCCTGAAGTTTGGGGGCAAAGGATCATCAACAACATGGAGAGCAAATGGAGTGCTCCTTTGCGGGGGATACAGACGTCCCTCCATTTTATTACGCATCTGCTGTATCTCATTCTTCAGCTCCTCCATTTGGTGGTTTAGAGCTTTGTCAGTTTCATCATTCAAATGACTGGGAATACCTTTAACCTCCTCAGGCTCTTTTTCTGGCTCCTGCACGGAGGCCAAATCTCCCCCTTCTTCTTCCTGCATGGTTTCTTCTTTCTGGGGAGGGGCCATAAATTGCTTCATGACCTCCCCGACAGTTCTGGCTATCATTTCTGTCAATTGTTCCATGGGCATTCCCCCAGCAGGAAATGTCCGAGGAATATGCTGAGATGATCATGCGTCTTCTGGCCCTTCTCTTGGTTCTGTGAACGAGTATGGGCGAGAATTGGATCCATTTCCCCTGGAAGCTTGCCCCATACCTCTACCTCTAGCCATCTTGCCTTTTGATTTACTTTTTGTTAGAAAATTCTTCCTGCTTCAACGTCTTTACTCTATTTCCCACAGACGGCGCCAATGATGTGATCCGCTTATTTTATGTTTTTATGGTAGAAATGATTACTAAAAAATAAAGGAAACACACCAAGATTTTTACGTGGAAAACCTTCGAATTGAAGGAAAAATCACGGGATCTAGTCCAGTTTAAATTGTACTATCACGAAAAAATGATCAAGTTACAGGACTTCTGACTCATTACAATCGCAGAATTATCACATAAAAATATCTGCAAAGTACAGACAAATGATGACCGAACAGACTTGGAAATGCTCTCTTCGGAGTCTTTTGCTTGCTTCCTCTCTCCCTCTCTTTCATAATGAGACCTTCAACTCCTATTTATAGAAGTTATTCTGGAGTTACTTGGCGGGAAAATCTTGAATATGCCTCCCTTGATCGTGGCTGAGACATGGCAAACGTGTCCGGGAAATCCGCCTCATTAATGCACTTTCAATCCCCGCCGGTTAATTAGTTTTAATTATGACCGGGTCTTCCGCTATATTTTGACCAAAATCCCGAAGAGGGTAAGGGATGCTCGGTAATATGCTGATCGTTATTCTGTGTTCGGTAACCATCTCTTCGGTCTAACTTTTGCTCGACGATTTTAGAGTTTGTATTTTCATAAATGGATTTTACCCGAGAAAATCAATATGTCATATGACATCATCTACTATTAACGACATTCTAACATAATACGATATGTTTTAAAACCTCTAAATACCAAAGCAGACAAAACCTTAAAAAAACATATATTTCATTTTCCGATACAATTTCTCAAAACAAACCTCCGAAAGCATCAGATAATGAAACCAAATATATGCAAAGCTAATTTGCTTAAGAATGAAGAAGTTGGTGCGACTACGAACTTTCTGATTAACTGCTTGATGCCATTACCGAGCAAGAGTTTTCTGTAAGGTTAAACAGTGAATTAATAGATCTTCAATAATAATAAAAAAGAACTTAAATATACACAGCACAGGTGTTATGCCTCCAAACCGAGATTGCGACAATTTACCACATCTGGTATTGATAGTAGATGTTTTACTGTGGTTTGTAAATAGACATTTTACCTCTATATGATATCCTAATAGGCATAAGGTTTTCAAAATAGGTAATTTACCACTCCCATTAGTTTGCAAAACATAGCATACACACGTGGGGGTGTTTTGCACATATTCACGAACTATATGGGTAAACTGCATATTTTCACAAATCACGAAAACCACATGGTTAAATTGCTTAATTTCAAACCTTAATGGTGTAATTTGTCTATTTGGAATACATCGCCAATAACCCTCCCAAACCTTCTTTCCTGTTTTCCTGATTTCTAACCACTAGATTCCTGATCATGAAACAAGCGTTCCTTTTGCAGTTGATCCAATTATGGAAACCTCTGCATTGTTTGAATAGCGAGTTCTCCAGCTCCTGATTCAATCGCAAGAGCTGCATTCTCGGGGTGATCTTAAGCATAGTGTACATATAATTGACATGGTCAAACCAAAAATTAGTGACTAGAAAGTGATAATCTATGCTACTTTTTCAGATTTCTCATCGAATAACATGATAAGCAACATGTTGGGAAGTAGCAATTGCGGCGTCTCGGCACGGATCAACTAACGTCAGGATATGGATCCGTGGGACTCTCTTTCAACTGCTTAGCAGTTTTTCCATGTTCTTTCTGTGCGTTGCTCGGCTCTTGTCTGCGTGGCACTAGTTTTGTTTAGTTTTCCATGATTATGCTTTCAGATAATATTATCAAAATATGTGTAAAACGACAATATAATTCTTGGTTGGCAGTAAGTAAATATGCATGACATTTAAGTGTTTTTTTACGGGAGAATTTGCTACCCGTATGCCTTATTGTATCTGGTGAATCTTGACGAACTCTTAGAACTCAAGTTATTCAATACTCTGTTGTAAAATTTATCCATTTCGTTTCCCTTGATAAGCATCCTGCTCATTGAGGCAAAACTAATTTCTTATCTTCCAAAGTGTTTTACGCAATTGATTTGGTGATCTGCTGTCCATACATGGGGACATTTGTGATTTTGAAATCATAATAGACCTGTATGTTCTTGAAATTCAAAGAGGTGACATCTTTGTTATGAAAACAGTGGCAATAACTACACTTTGTGTCAAAGAACACAGAGTTGTGAATCTTATTGTCCGATTAGGAGCAACTGGAACCTCGGGGAAACGAATAACATATGATGCTCGGCCTCGTGATTAGTTCTGACTCGGAGGTAGCTTTCCGCTTAAAAATGATGTAAAGAAGGCAAGTGCGCGTCCAGGCTGGTAGCTCGGAACAAAGTGTCCGGATCCTCTTATGGTCACAAATGTCACATTCTGATACCCGACCACATACCCTCCAACCTTTAGAAAATAATGAAAAAATCGTCAAAATTCAAAGTGAACACGAATTCAAGATACGAATTTGAGTAGCTAGTCCCTCACCTCGCCTTGATAGTACCAAGGGTACCATGGCGTTTTCACGGGTGCACCAAGTTTAGGAAATGAGTACCTTGTTGTTGTCACTGGAATTATATTATCTGTATCGCCACTACACTCGAAATTCAGTTGATGGATTATAAGTTTTCTTCTTTTACATAATTTTAGCTAAAATAGTGCCCTTTTTTAAGGGAAAATACATTAAAACATCCCCGGCATGAAGTCGGTCATCAGAACCAAACGGAGAAGGGCGAATCATGAATATTTCTAAAGAGAACAAACCATACCAGGTTTACTCCATAAAATTTTAAAAATATTCAGTATCTCTCTGTTTCCTTCTCACAGCCGACTTAATATCGCTGACTGAACCAGGAATTTTTCTAAAACTTTAGGGACTAACTGGGTACTGAAAACCTTTAGGATCCCCGAATCGTGAACGGACTCAAACTGTTGGGACGTTTTAATTTATTATCACTTTGTGATTAATTGAATGATTATTAAGAACCTGTAAATCCAAACAGTAATGCCACTCGCCATCAATTTCTTGATCACCGGTAATACCGAATCCGGCTGGTCCTGCCATCCAAAAGTTATGTCGTAGCTACACAGAAATGGACTACTTTTAGTACAAAGAAAAGATAAAAACAATAAAAAGATAGAAATACGCATATTTTAGTACTTGCAATCAGCCCATGATACAGGAGTTCTAGTAACATGGAGAGCCTTTTGAACCTCCTGTGTGTTCAAATAAGCGTCTACATAATCGCCGGAGCATGGATCAAAATTAGATATCTGCAAGAAACTAGTTAAGATATATGATCTTATGGGCATTCAACATCGAAAGAATATGTGCGATTATGAAAACTAAGAATTATACCGAGGGAGCAGTTGAAGGGGAACCGCATAATGGTGCATATATGTCGTAAACGTAGACTTTCCCTACATCTGTATCAGCTTGATCTTCATACTCCGAACAGGAACCTGATTCGGGATAGTCCGAAGAAGTAAAGTTGCAATTCGAGACGATTCCTTTGTGGGTTTCATCCGATATCAGGGCGCTCGTCCAGTAATGGTCGTACGTGCCTGTCCACCGATCCGTATAGTCTATGTAGGCATTTCCAATCTGAAAATTCATGTTACAATTCTTGTTTCTATAAATGGATATCATAAACGTATATATGTACAATTACTTACAGCTATTCCCTTTAAGTTAATGACTGTGTGTTTTGTGATTTTATTGTTTTCTAGGATTAGATCAGCAAGCTGGGGCACGTAGTGACCGGCATAACTCTCTCCGGTTATGAAGAAATCTCGGGTTTTATACTCCGAAAATCGATCCAACCAGTTAATTAGGAAGGTGTAAGAATCTGCAGCGGTTCTTTTGTCTCCTGTAACATAGTCTGAGGTTGTATTCGAGTAAGAAAATCCAACACCAGCCGGCGATTCCAAGAACAAGACGTTTGCCGCTTCATAAATTTCAAGAAACATAATGTTAAGTAACCGTAGGTTTTCTGAAGTACTATTTTGTTTTTTCAAGAAACAAAACTACTCCTCACCATTATTCCAAGCATATTTGTTGTACCATAATGTTTTCCCATCAGGGTTCACTCGAAAAGGTCCATTTTCGGTCATTGCACCAGACCCTATTGACGAGCAACCAGGCCCTGGAATTTTCAAGATTTTTTAATCCTACGTTTCTTGAAAAACATTGACATCAAAGATTGAAACTTTACATATATGCATTGACCTCCATTCAGCCACAGCACTAGAGGCTTGCTGGAAGACTCCTCAGATTCAGCAAAATAATAAAAAAGTGCTCGACCCGCAGTGGGATCGACCGTAACATATCCTGAATACTGAGAAAAATTAACCTTTGGCTGACCGGGCAAAAGTAATATTTCATCAGCCACTTTTAGTCCCTCCTGAGATGCAATATAAACTGGCGAATACACGTTCGAGGAGGTGTGTCTAGGGACATAATTGCGTGATTTTTTAAATCTTTGAGCCTTCAGAAACTTTCCAAGAGGATCATTACCCCTTCCACCGTAAGATTTTACAGACACAACGTAGTACAAAACAAACAAAAACAACAGAAAACAGCCTTTCATATTTGCAATGAACAGAATGATTTACATGTTATTTCATGAATGATTATATGTGACTTTAAAAATAAGAAATCATTGAGAATATCGTGATATGCTCGTTCTTGTTTAGGCCTTGTCGATTATCACTATGGTTGTACATTAACTATTATAGGATAGTAATGTCTTATTCAGAAACCATAGAATTCTTGGAAATGTTATTATCTTGACATAAATGTAATTTTTTCTTATTATTTAGCTTTTTTTGTTGTTATCTTTGCTCAATCATGTAAAAATGTTCCATCTGTAGAAAGGATGGGCTAACAGCCTAACATATTAGGTTGTTTTGTTTTATTTCATTATTAACTCCAATTATATTTTTAATATTTGCAATTATTCGATTCTTTCATTAGTTGTCATTGTTATACAAATTTAAAGTAGGGGACGACCCAAAAATTAGGGTGAGACTCCAATTTGATATTTTTAGAGTAAAATTTTCACATTTTTAGAATTCGAGAACGAGCTCTAGAGTGGATCGTTAAGATTTCTTGAATTTAAAAATGTAAAATGTGTTGGATCATTAATCCAACGTTTGGCTTATATGTAAATAATTAGGGGAAAGTTCAGGCCGGTACCCAATAGTAAAACTTTATTCATCCTAGTCCAGGAAAAAAACTTGCAAAGTCAACTTTAGGTTAAAATGACAAAAGTGCCCTTAATAAGAAAATGTGGCAATATAAAAAATTTTCAATCTGTTACAGCACTTCGTTAAATCTCTTTCTTGCACCACTGCGATTCAAATCTCCTCGTAATCTCTCTCGCCAGTTACGATTTCTTACAGTTGGTTTTTCTCTTCATCTTTTCGATTTTCTGTTTCATCACTTCGTTCCAGATTTTTTTTCAATTCCAGTATGTGTGTGTGTTTGTGTGTGTATGTGTGTAAGAGTATATATATACATATATATACTGTTTGTTGCATTTTGAGGTTTTTTAGTTATCATGCATTGGTGTCCGTGCTTCTTTGCTCATTTTCAGAATTTACAGTCTGAAATTTGCAACGAAGAAGATGACCCAGATAATAAAATAATTGGTGCACGAAAATTATAAAAAATAACTGGTGCTTATTAATACCTGTATTTTTTTGTAAAGAATATTTTTTGTCAGACTTATTTGAATTAACTTTCTGGAAACAGCACCAATATTCAATTTTCCTAAATAAGGAAATAATTATGCATTTTGGACTGTCGGTAAAGTTAAGCTCTTTAAATGTCATCTAATAAGGTTTCAGGTTATTTGGGCTTAAATATATCTCCTAGGGTGTGTGTCTTTAATATATAGAGACTAACGAGTGTTTTCTATTTGATTGATGAACTTAAATAGAGAACACAATATATAAGAGATCATGGTCAAAGTCATATGATTTTGAAGTCATTATGTACTGCATCTCATCGACAGTTAGAAGCGTGAGAGAGATAAAATAAAGGACTCTCAGGCTAATCTTGCTGATCTAGAAGGCCAACGACTCAGATATACATGTATATCAACTATTATGGATTAATATACGCTTCAATTTACATATTTATTGATTCTCAATTATTTAATATGAGTTTTTGGACTTTAAAGATGATTCATTATCGTAAGGTTAATTTTTTAACAAGTGGTATCATAGTCGTTCATATTGAATCATTGAGATAAAATTTCATGAATTCGGTAAATTGTTTGATATTCAAGTTCAGATGATTAGATCAATTATATAAAAATGTTCCATTTTGTAGAAAGGATGGGCTCATATTAGCTGGCTTGCTATTGTTTATGTCATTATTAACTCCAATAATATTTTTAATATTTGCAATTCTTCTATTCTTTCAATAGTTGTCATTGTTATACTAATTTAAAGCAGGGGACAACCCAAAAATTAGCGTGAGATAGAGCAAAATTTTCACATTTTTTAGAATTGGAGAACGAGCTCTAGAGTGGATCGTTAAGATTTTTTTTTTAATCGGACAAAGAAATTAATTATGATTAAAAAGAATACAAGAGGTACTCAACCCAAAAATCAGGTTCTTTACAGAAAATAAAACGTGAAAATCAAGCTAATTAGAAATAAAAAGATAATTCATTTGCAGTTAGCGAATCAATTGACGGATACTTTTTCTGACCTAAAGCGTGTACAAAGTCACATGTACCGGCTGTTAATGATCCGATTTTAATTAATGTCCTTGAAGGACCTTCTACCACTATTAATAAATTAAAGGCGCTATGAAACATGGTAGACCAATCGGTTCTCAGGATAAAAATCCTCGAAAATGAAAAGAAGCTAATAAAGATAGTGAAATCGAGGCAATTGAAAATCCAGAAGAATTCTCAATAAAAACTCATGGAGAGTTTCCATATATGACAAATAATAAACTTTCAGAAGAAGTTTAGGTGCCTGAAAATTTTAATAATAAAGAGATCTCAATAAATTATGCCATGATTGGGAAAAGATGGAACCGATATACAACAAATATTGATGATAATTTGCATATACTACAACAATTTCTATTATGAATGAGAACGAGGATCATGAACTAAAGCCTGTGGTTGAATGCTGACTTAGAAATGATTGGCAAAGATGGAAAGATGCAATTCAAAAAGAGTTGAATTCAATGGAAAAACGTAAAGTTTTCGGACCATTAATACGCACTTCTGAAGATGTGCACCAGTTGGTTATAATGGATCTTTTTGCGAAAACGAAATGAGAAAAATGAAATTGTGTGGTATAAGGCACGACTTGTTGCACAAGGTTTTTCCCAAAGGCCTGGTATTGATTATGAGGAGACATATTTTCTTGTGGTGGATGCAACAACTTTTCGTTATTTGCTTAATTTGGCAACAAATGAACGACTTGAAAAACGTCTTATTGATGTTATTACTGCCTAAGGGACATGAACCCGGTTCTAGAGAACTTTACTCGATAAAATTGTATAAATCTTTATATGGCTTGAAACCAGCTGGATGCATGTGGTATAATTGCCTTGGTGAATACTTGATGAAACAAGGCTACATGAATGATCATATTTGTCTATGCTCTTTTATTAAGAGGACTGGAACTGAGTTTGCAATCATTGTAATATATGTTGATGATTTAAATATTATTGGGACTTCTGAAGAGCTCAAAAAAGCTACGGATTATTTGAAGCAAGAATTTGAAATGAAAGATTTGGAAAGACAACAATTTGCCTCGGCTTGCAAATTGAGCACTTAGAAAATGGTATCTTGTTACATCAGTCTGATTATACAGCTAAAATGCTTAACAATTCTATATGGATAAAGCACATCCACTGAGCACATCTATGGTTGTAAGATCACTTGATGTGCACAAAAGATCCTTTTCGACCTGATGAAAATAATGAAGAACTACTTGACCCAGAAGTACCATATCATAGTGATGTTGGAGCATTAATGTATCTTGCTATACACGCCCTGATATATCATTTGCTGTGAACCCGCTAGCAAGATATAGTTCTTTACCTACACGAAGACATGCGAAGTTAAACATATATTCCACTATCTTCAAGTAACAATGGATATGGGCCTTATTATCTTAAGCCACTCAAATATGATCTCATAGGTTATGCGGATGCTGGATATTTATCTGATCCTCATAATGCTCGGTCGCAAATATGTTATGTGTTCACATGTGGTGGTACACTATTTCTTGGCGTTCTATAAACAAACCATAACTTCCATTTTTTTTAATCATGCTAGATTATTGGCGATCCATGACGCAAGTCGGGAGTATGTTTGATTAAGATCCATAATCCATAATATTCGAGGAACATGTGGTTTACTTTTGGACAAAAACGTTTCTACAACTTTGTTCGAAGATAATGTTGCATGCATCGCTCAATTGAAGGAATGATACATCAAAGGAAATAGAACGAAACGCATTTCACCAATATTCGTTTCACTCATGATCTTCAAAAGAATGGTGAGATTAATGTTCAACAAATTCGTTCAAATGACAATCTGGCAGATTTATTCACAAAGTCTCTATGACTTCAACATTTGAAAAGTTGGTTCACAAGATTGGAATGCAAGTCAAATGATGAGCTCAAGAAGTCAAATTATTTCACATTGTACTCTTTCTTTTCCTTATCCATGTTTGTTTCCCAATGAGTTTTTCCTGGTAAAGTTTTTAACGAGGCAGTGTATGGACATTCAAGGGGAGTGTTATGAAATATGTTTCATAACACAATTAATGCATGTGTTATGAAACATACGTTTCACAACACATGCTTTAAAGATTAGTTTAAATCCTCGTATTTTAATGAAACGTATATTGGATGTCCATTTGCCTTACACCTTTCACCCCACGTAACTCATAATCTTAAGCATATAAATAGAAGCTTAAAGTGAAATGAAATATATATGAAAATCTCTCTAAATTCTCTCTATATAATATAATACTATTAATCATAATATTCTATAACAGATATAATTATATTTACATAAAATTTATTTGTTGTACTTATAATTTTATTTTTACATAATTTAATAATATATATTCGAATTACACTAGTTGTTTCAAGCTTTATTTGTCACGATTTTTTTAAAAAAAATCATAAATAAAAAAATGTTTGAACAATGTTACATATTTAATTAGCTCTATAATATGAGAAAGAAACTATTGTATATAATTTAATAGTAATAATAGAGGTGATATTATTCAAAATACTTTTTGAGGAAATTACACAATGGTACCACTTTTCAAAACTTGTTTCAATTAAATCTAGCAAAATATTTTCTTTTCAACTAAATATATCTTTTGAAAAACATATTTCACATAAGTCCAATTTATTAAACCCTAATCTAACTGGTCTATTTTTATTACTAAATTACCCCTATTGCAAGCAATAAAATCCATCATAAAAAATTTGATATTTCTAACATAACGATTATCGTTTTCCGAAACTTTTTTCATCTAATTCATTGAGCAGCTGATTTCGATCGTTTTTTAATTAGTTTTCTGATTTTAGATTGTTCGATCTGTCCAATATTCAATTAACTGTTAATTGATCAAATTTTCCTGAGATTTTTTTCGTTAATTCTGATGGATAATGAAATCATGATTCTTTTGAAATTTAGAGAGGAAACACTGGTTTTGAATGTTAATCCCGGTTTCGAATTCAGTGATTTAATAGGCTGTGCATCTGCTAAGTGGTCTGATATGAAAGCCGATGAATTTTGTTTCAAATACTCAATCGATGGGCATCCTAATTGTTGTTTGAGTAATGCGATTGATATGAGAAATATGTTTTTGTTGTGTAAGATGATCAATCTTTGCTTGTTGACAGTGCATGTTGTTGATGGTAATGCTTCATTGTTGAGGTCTGTTGATGAATGTGTTGGTAGTTTACCGATTGTGTCTAGAGGTGCATGTGACATACATGCACCGGTAGACAGAATTGCTTGTGGTATAAACTTTTTGACAGAGTCAAGCGGTATACGCAATATACATGAACCTATAGAGTCTATTTCTGCCCGTGATTTACACCCATCAATAGAATCAGGTGGTGCACATATATCGACAAAACAAATTTGCAGTTCACCATCAGGTCTAGGACTTGATTCAGAATATCGAAGATGCAATATTAAAGGCAAGGAGAAGTTGTTGTTATGTTCTGGATGGTCATCAATTATTAGTAGGGTGGGTCAAGTATTTAGAGGTGGTGTTGAAGAGTTTCGAAGTGAGTTGAGTAAATATTCCATGGAGGTTGGGTTTGATTACAACTATGTGAAAAATAATAAAGATAGAGTAGTTGCGGAATGTTCTAGGAAGCATGTTGATGGGTGTGGCTGGTTTGTGAGTGCCAACATTTCACGTGTAAATGGCTCTTTCTACATAAAAAAATTGAATAACATTCACATGTGTGGTCTACGAGTCATGAAAGACAAATCAAAAAGGATTGTTTCACATTTAATATCAGAAATTATTTGTGAACGAGTCAGTTCCAATCCAAACTTTTCTGCTAGGTCTGTAATGGAGTTAATGAAAAAAGATTATGGGTTGGATATAACATACATTAAGGCATGGAGAAGTGTGGAGAAGGCTAGGTCTACTACTTTTGGAAATTATGATGAGTCTTTCAAGGAGTTGAAGTGGTACATCGATGCGGTGAAGACGACTAATGTTGGGAGTTTTGTAGAGCTTGAAGTTGACGACTGTAACCGATTCATCCGTTTGTTTGTGTCGTTTCGTGCTTGTATGGATGGTTTTAAATTTTGTCGCCCTATGTTATTTCTTGATGGAACTTTTTTGAAATCCCGTTTTAAGGGAATACTTCTGTCAGCTACTGCAAAGGATGGGAATCAAGGTAAGATGCAACAAGATTATAATATAAATGAGATTTTACATGCATCGAAGTCTGTCGGTGCATGTATATTACATGCACCGATAGACTTCTGCGTAAAAAAATGCTACATGATATAAAATTAATCGGATCGAATGCGGTGCATGTATTATACATGCACCGCTAGTCTACCGGTGCATGTATATTACATGCACCGATAGAACTAGGATTCTCTATCATTTAGTACTACATATGCATGTAATAGAGAATCGGTGCATGTAGTTTACATGCACCGAAAATTTATCGGTGCATGTATATTACATGCACCGGTAGAACTTGTCGTCTCTAAATGTACCACTAAAGGTTATATAAGTGCATCATATAACATAAATTGTAATTTTTGCTTTATATGTTTTGATTATTTTATTGTAGGGTTGTTCCCCCTGGCTTTTGCTGTTGTGGACTCAGAGAACTTTGATAATTGGTGTTGGTTTCTATCTTGTCTGAGCAAGATTGTAGATAATGGTGGAGATATTGTTTATATATCTGATCGGAATGTTGGTTTGATGGAGGCTTTACCCGTTGTGTTTGGACCTTCTCATGCGGCATGCGATATGGAGAGATGTATTCAAATGCAGCAGAGTCTTTCAATTCGTGGATATTAAAGGCAAGGGGTCTGCCTATTACTCATATGGTGGATTGTATCCGGGTTAAGCTAATGAGCTGGTTTTATGATAGGAGATCAATGGCTGCACGATGGAGTGGGGTTCTGTGCGCGAAGATGGAAAAGAAATGGTATTTTAACGAAAATCAAGGCCGTGCATGGAATGTGAAGATGTCTACTGACTGTTGTTTCGAGGTGTTTTCATATCCTTCAGTTACTGTGCGCCTTGATGTTCGTACGTGTACTTGCTATCAGTGGCAGCTTGATGGATTTCCATGTCCTCATGCGATTGCTGTATTTAGGAGGAACAAGATGGCCATAGATGAAGTTGTTGATGTATATTTCCATGTTTGTACTTATAAGAGTTGCTATGAAGGAGTTATAATTCCGATTCCAGGACGATCAAGTGATGATTTTGCTCAAATTGTCACGGATATGAATATTTTACCACCACAAACAAAAAGGCAACCGGGTCGTCCAAAGAAGAGGAGAATTAGATCCAAAGGTGAAAACATTCGACAGTTGCGTTGTATTCGGTTTTAAAGATACGGACATAATAGGAAGACTTGTAAGGAACCTATTTGATGTTTTTTGTAAGTTTATGTTGAACAAAATTTAATTGTAGAAATTATTTGTATGATTTGTTATTGGTTATTTAACATAATGATACAAATACATACAATTTATTAGTTGCATGTAATTTACGTGCACCTATAGATTTAAGTTTCACATATAGGTGCATGTCATATACATGCACCAAAAGATTCAAGTTGAACATGGATAAATGAAAATGTGTATTCTATCGGTGCATGTGATATACATGCACCGGTAGAAACAAAATGTTAATGCATGTTAATTTACATGCACCTGTAGACAGATTATTCAAGCATTCCATGTTATATAACTGCAATTAAATGGCTATTGGTCCATGTGATTTCACATGCACCTATTGAAAATGTTGGATAAATGCAATTAATGAATTATCGGTGCATGTATATCACATGCACCGATAGAAACAAAATTTTACTTAATGTTTGTGTATTTACATGCATCGTAGTATCATTGTAAAATATATATTCAAGCTCGCATGTATGATAAATGCAACTGATAGTCTGCCGATGCATGTGATTTACATACACCGATACAAAACAAATTGAAGAGGTCATGTTATTTACATGCACCGGTTGATTCAAGTAGTTCATGTTTGATAAATGCAACTTTGTTTTATTTTAGTGTATTTACATGAATCGTTAGTCTCATTCGGTGAATGCGAAGGGACACACACAATAAAAATTAAACAAAGAGCACTTGTAGGATTCAATTTTTGTCCAGTTTATCATTAACCAACTAAAACACCAATATGAGTCTGTACAGTTATCCAATAACAAAAGTTTGTTTTTTTACAAAATTATACATTTACAATACAAAATATATATACAACAAAGTATTAATCGTTGTCTTATACATTTTGGAGGATGACTTTCACCATTTTTGCTCTATACATACTATTTATATCTACATTTGAATGCTTGGGCACTTCTTGTCCTCTCATAATTCTTTCCATGTTCATGCAAACAAACACGGCACAGTCTGCCGAGCCACCCTTTTGTTGCATTGCTTCTTTGAATGTTATGATTTCGTATGTATCTTCACTTGGACTGTAGGTGATGCCTGCTGAAATGGGAGACTCCTGAATTATTTTCTTCATCTTCTCTTCAACGTAGACTTTCTATATTTTGGAAGAAGTATTGTTATCAACTGGTAATTTTATAAAAAGTATTGAATTTAAAAAAATAAGTGTATTTAAAGTAAACCTTACCAGTAATTTGGCCTTTTCAAAGTAATAATCTGTCTCCCCCTCAATTCGTGGCCTTATTGAATTGTAATGAGTCCAAACTGACTCTTGAATATCAAAGACAAGTAGTGTCCAGTGGTATCCTGGTGTTTTTAAGTGGTCTTCTTTGCCTGGGGTGTTTATTGGAAAAACCAAAAACATATATGACATTGCCTCTGGTAGGAATTTATCAATGTTGTTTTCTGCTGAGTCTTTGTAGTAGCTTCCTAGTGAGATCAGTGCTGCGTATTGCTGCGAATTTGTATGAAATAATTGCATGATAAACGAATATCCAAAGTTGAATGGTATGAGTGCACTTTGTTTAATGAGAAAAAAAATATTTAATAGTTGAATTTATTACCCAACACATGCTGTTGAACACATAGGCTATCTTCTTTTTTCCGGTATTGGCAATCTGGTTATTTACAATAATCGCCAAACGTCAATCATCTGTATGTAATGATCAATCAGTTTCACAGATATATATAGTAGTTCATGTGCGAGACATACACCTAATATTATGTTGGTGCATGTTTACATGTTTGATAAATGTAAATAATGGTCTACCGGTGCATGTGAAAACACATGCACCGATACCACAAATTTGATTTGCTACAAGTTATTTACATGCACCGGTTGATTCAATCATCTGTAAGTAATGATCAATCAGTTTCACAGATATATATAGTAGTTCATGTGCGAGACATACACCTAATGTTATGTCGGTGCAGGTATACATGTTTGATAAATGCAACTAATGGTCTACCGTTGCATGTGATTTAACATGCACGCATAGAAACTAAATTTTAATTAATGCTTGTGTATTTAAATGCATCGTTAGTAATTATCAAGTAAAATCATCATAAAAGTTTTATTCAAGCATTGCATGTTATATAAATGTAACTAAAGGTCTATCGGTGCATGTGATTTCACATGCACCGATAAAAAAAAGTGAATTGGTGCATGTTATTTACATGCACCAATTAACCAAATGTGAATTAATGTTTTTTTATCAAGTAAAACCATTAGAAAAGTATAATGCAATTGACTTACATCGTTGGCAAGAGGTACATCGTGAAGGATTTCAGCAATATCCGATACAAATAGCTTTCTGTTGGTGAATTTGTCTTTCCAGATAAGTCCCCTGCACACAGTTGAAGAGTCAGTGTCAAGGAAGTGTTGTTTAATTAAATTAGACGTACCATTTTCCATGGTTCTAGTTTATATTCATTATGTAAGCCTTTTCATCTGCTGTTAAGAGCTTCATGGCAGGCATTGTGGTTTTGAACTTGAGAGGTCCATTATCTTTTTTACTCTTCCCTTTTTGTTTATTGTCGCTGACGAAATCATCATCTCTCAGCTCTAGATCTACGGGATCATTAGTTGTACCTTTGTCTTTCAGACTTTGTAATGATTCCATTTCTGCAAAAATTTTATTTCCCTCTTCGTCGTTTTTCTTGGTCCTCTTTGCCTTCCTCTTATCAGGGTATGTGTGGTCCAACTCCATTTTTTGCTGCCTGTCCACCCTTTTCTTGATCCTCTTGACAAGGGATGTTTGTTCTTGCTTTTCTTTAAGGATATGTTCTTGTTCTTCATTAATGATGAAGGAGGCAGCTTTGACATTGAGAAGCTCATTTTTCAGTGAATTATTCTCATCATTTACCCTTTCAAGGTCCGCATAGAGCTGTGTTATGATAGTTTCGAGCTCATCTTTCTTTTTTTTCATATCTTCGTAATTGTCTTTAATTTCTTTGATTTGCTCGTCTCTCATTAAAAGATTTGTTTTTGTTTCTTCCAGCTGGGCTGTTAGTTCCGCATATTCAAAAAATTACGGTGTTGGAATTGTTTCTTGCTCATGATCAAAGGAATCAACAATGTTCTTCAGTTCTGTTATTTCATTATCCTTTGTCATGAGCTTCGCCTTCAATTCTTCAATCTCTGTTACAAGTACTGCAGCTTGAAGAATATCTTGTGCTTGTGTGTCATCAAGTTCATTCATTTCTTCAGACAGATTGGCGACATTTTCTTCGTTCTGGGCTGGTTCCTCATCAATAGCTACATCCACCATGTTGCCCTCCATTTCAATGTATTCATCATTGTATATATTTTCCTCTGTACTTAGTTGCTTCTGTTCCATGAGGACTCCGGCAATGGTGGAGTCCGCTGTTGTCAAACATTCAGTTGTTTTAATGTTTGAATTCAAATCGGGAAGTTGATATGTCATTGGAGCTTCTGTAGCACAAACAATGGCTTTATTCAGCATTTCATCTTCTTCAGCAGAAATTTGCAGAGGTTTTTTTACTATCTGCAATTGAATTGTTGGAAGTCTAGTTAAATTGCATGCACCAGCATAGTTTCATTGCATGCACCAGTATAGTTAAATTGCATGAACCTAATGAACTATCGGTGCATGTATATCACATGCATCGATAGAAACAAAATGATAATTAATGCTTGTGTATTTACATGCATCGTTAGTACATATCAAGTAAAATCATTATAAAATATATATTCAAGCCTCACATGTTGTATAAAGGCAACTAATGGTCTACCGGTGCATGTGAAATCACATGCACCGATAGAAAAAAATGTGAATTGGTGCATGTGTATTTACATGCACCGATTGAATCAAGTTGTTCATGTTTGATAAATGCAACTTTGTTTTATGCTTGTGTATTTACATGCATCGTTAGTTTGGTTTCAAGTAAAATCATTATCATTATAAAGATTTATTCAAGTTATATAATTGCATGCACCAGTATCGAAAAATTGCATGCACCAGAACAAGTTAAATTGCATGCACCAAAATAGTTAAATTGAATGTACAAGAAACTTACATAATCACGGGCGAGCTCTTTGATGTCAATGTTTTGAATCCTTTTGTAAAAATCCTCAAGATTCCACTTAAGGAACCTTGGGATAAGGTTGGGCTGGACAGGATTTATGAGCTCTGTCCTCTCACATAACCAATACTGCAAATTATATAGAATCGATGTTATTATATAAACATGAAGAAATAATTGTTGTTTAAAGATTGATTATAAAGACTTCTTACAGGTAGTAGTAGAACACAGCCGGAGTGTTTTTCAGAGTCAGGCTGCATCAGGCTGTTTAGCAATGTATTCAATATGTGTTTGGACCAGTCGTAGCTGCAAATCATGTCCAGATCCTCAACAACCGATGTGTACGCCCATGGAATGTTCGATGATTTTGTTGATATGAAAAAGGCTGCAAGAATGTATAGGGTCACCAAACGAGTAACGTCATTGACATCAGTATCAATGTTGCTTTTGTGCCTTTATTTTCAATTTTTTGTAGATTAAACTCTTGCTCATCCTTATGTCTTTTTTATCTCCTTTCTTTTCTGGAAAGCATCTATATAAGAATTCCGTACGTTCGTAATCCTGAAGTTGCATATCAATGTCTTCTTTACCATCTCTTATTCCAAAGAGTATACGCACATCATTTGTCCTGATTTTCATTGTATATGATCCGAATGTGAAATCTTGAGTATTTCTGTTGAAGCAGCCAATGATGTCTTTTATTAATATGTCACGCTTTTTGCAATGATCGAGGACAATTGTGTTGGAAAAAATGGAGTTCAGTAAAGGCCAGAACGGTGTCTTCATTAGCACCCTGATGTGAACTTGACTGAGTTCAAGTGCCTTTATCTCTGTTATAACTGCCTGTAGGTTGGCCCGATATGTGGTTTGTTTATTCCATCTTTTTGTAATTTCTTCTGAGCTTGGTGATGATGTAGGTGTAACTGAGAGAAAATTATATGTTAGTTAAAAAACTAAAACAATGAATTTAATAAATTGACTTATTCGGTGCATGTAGATAGCCCGTAGGTGCATGTAGGTACAATTGGTGCATGTAAAGAATTTCCGGTGCATGTATATCACATGCACCGATATAAACAAATGTCAAATATTTACATGTTGGATAAATGCAATGTTTTATAATAGTGCATGTCGGTGCATGTATGTACAATTGGTGCATGCAAATAATTATCGGTGCATGTATATGACATGCACCGATAGAAAACAACTGTGGATGTAAAGAACTTCCGGTGCATGTATATCACATGCACCGATAGAAACAAATGTCAAATATTTACATGTTGGATAAATGCAATGTTTTATAACAGTGCATGTCGGTGCATGTATGTACAATTGGTGCATGTAAAGAACAATCGGTGCATTTATATGACATGCACCGATAGAAACAAATTTATAAAATATTTACATGTTATATATGAATGCAATGTTTTATATCGGTGCATGTATAATACACATGCACCGATATAAAACATCTGTGAATTTATGATTGTGTATTTACATACATCGATAGTACATATCAAATTACAAAGTAAAATCAATATAAAAGATTTATTCAAGCATAATATGTCGATAAATGCACTAATGGTATACCGGTGCATGTGAAATCACATGCACCGAAAGAAAAAAATGTGAATTGTGCACCGATACATTCAAGTAGTTCATGTTGGATAAATGCAACTGGTTATTCGGTGCGTGTATTATACACATGCACCAATAGAAACAAAAAACTAAAAAGATGTTCCATTGGTGTCAATTTGTTCATCATTGTTAATACAAAAAATTAAGATTTTAAAAAGTGGTGTATGTAATATAAATGCAAGATAAGAGTCCATCGGTGCATGTTAATTACATGCACCGATAGACTTATGTTAATTAAGAATACAAAAATTACAAACATTTCTAAATGCGGTGTTAATAAGGTCTTCAATAGTACTCATGCATTGTAGACACAAGAACTTACAGTAACAAACATATAGTTTAATATGTGGAAATCCTAGATTAATGATTAAGAAATAGTTTAATATGTGTAAACCCTAGATTAATGATTACCAGATTTTGGAGCACCTTTTTTCTTTCCCTTGATGTTTGTTGGTGGTTTGGTTTGAGGAATCTTCTTTGATTTTGGAGCCATTTTAGGTTTTCGCCTCAGAAGGTTTGGCAAAATTACAGTAATTTACTTGTACGATTTCGATTAAATTTTTGAAAACTTGTAGGATTCTTTGAACGATATCGAGGAAAATGTTGGAGGAATGACTGGAAAATTTTTTAGCATTGAAGAAGAAGAGGCGCGATGATTGTAAGTATGCAGAGTGTTTTTCGACGTTGCATGTAGGGAAGAAGACGATGGTAATTTAGTAATTTGCGATCAATCGGACTTAAATGAAAGACAAATAATTTGGTGGACTGGGCCGAAAAAACTCTTATGTTCTGATACCGGCCCGAAATTTTCCCATACTTTTTCGGTGTTTTTGCTTGAAGTTTGTGTTGGCCCGTAAAAAATTAGCCCAAATACTTTGAGCAATTTTGATATTTTATTGAAGTGCGGACTTAAACGTACAAGAAAGAGTGGTGAATCCTCCAAGCAGTTGAAAATATTGACCAAGTCTTGACCAATATTACTACCCACTACTTCACTTACTAGGTCATACAGAGTGGGGAAGAATAAACTGCCAAGAATACAAAATGTGGCACGCCCGATGGGACCATTCCAATAAGGACTCGAGGAAACGCATACAAAGATGAAGAAAAGAACTAGCCACCTGAGGCACATCCGCAACGGCCCGAGGATGAATCTAGTGGATGATCAATGAGCAAGATAGTGGACCAAAGACAAATAAATCAGCAAGAATGGTAAATACATTTCACGGTGCTCACATGAGCATAGACAATTAATTGTGTATCTACTTGTATAAGACACATACTCTATACCAATATTGGTACCTCGCTCCTAGGAGCATCCTCATTCAATAGCTCGAACTTGTTTCCAGGACCAACGTAGTACCTGTTCTACATGTTTCAACAGAAACAGCCACACACAGGGTGAGCATACTAACAACAAAATCTCAATATCATTGAATACACAATTAATTATTTACAGAATGTAATGCTGTAATTTAAATAAATACTCCATGAGTATACCACAACCATATGAGATTTCCCATATTGTTCATGTTCTCACAATAACCAAAATCATCATCTCCAAACTTAATTAAATCATCAAATAATGATTTAAATCATCAGTATGATAATAAGCAGATTATCACATCAGTGATATAAAGTAATCACATACCTTTTAATTATCAATTCACGACTTAAATCACATCATAACATGATCTCATCATATCACCTCGCTCTCTCAATAGCGGCTGCACTATATCACATCGCACGCTCAACAGCGACAACATTGTAAATGTTGCACGCTCAATAGCAGCATCACCGTAAATCATAGCACCAATCATTGGTGCTTTCAATACTTGTCAAATACATCACTCAACAAATATGTCAATTAATATAGCATTCCATTCTCGTACATCTCTACGTATTAGTTTAACCGCAACAAAAATATATTATTCAATACACACAACAATAATATATTTACATATGATCATACGTCGCACGTACCTTAAGGTCAACGACATGACATCCTTGACAACTGGAGGCTCGTGTAGTATCTATATTGAATATCAATTCCATGTTTATCATTAATAATTCCCAACAACATCATTATTCATTTAACTTATACGTCATGCATCCTATCATAATCAATTACAATTTATCGTATCCTTTATACGATTCAATACTTGTAATCTTATCCCATTGTTAATAAAACTTCCCCAAAAGTCATAATCATCGTCAAAATATATTGTGCAAGCTCATATCTCAAAATGCCCAAAAAAATAATAAATTTTCACAATTTTCAGGACAGAGATCAATCTCTATAATAATAACGATCGATCTCATTGGACAGAAACATTTTTTTGGCAAATTTCACTCTCGGCGATCGATCTCTCAAATCATAGCGATTTATCGCTGATCAAATTTTAATTGGGCAATCGATCTCTATAACCCAACGATCGATCCTCGTTCTACTTTTTGCCAAATTTTTTCATTTTCAAGCATAAACTCAATCCAACACAAACCACACCCCATTTCCTTCCAAAACCCAACCAAGACACATTAAAACAACATATTTCTTCATTTCTCAACTACAATCACAAACCCAATTCAATTACATAATTTCCCCAAAATAAATCATAACCCCCAAATATCTACTAATACAATAATCAACACAATAATAGCTTCAAATGCTTACCTCAATACAATCAACGTAGCCACTTCTATCATGATCAACCTTTGATCCAAGACATTTGGGAGAAAGGGGGAAGAAAATGGTTTGAGAAAGTGTAGGGATTTTGTGTGTGTTTGGGGTGTAATGTGTGAAGAGGAATTGGTTATATTATTTTCATTTTGCAATTAAGTCCTCAAACTTTAATTCACACTACACTGTCACCCCCAAATTATTATTTATCTCAAGCCCCTTGATTATTGATCAACATCAATAATTACCCTACAATTTCAACTCACAAACAAATTCATAATCCACATGATTCATTTAGATCAATTATTAAATCAATAATTATGACTCGATCATTGTTCTCAACCAGACTCCCTTTTCTCGAAATCGAGTTCAAATATACAATGGTATTCATTACCAATTATCCATTCATTATTACAATAAACTCAATTAATTCAGGTAATTTTGCTCCAGACATTACAGAGAGAGTTGAAGAGATTAAAACTGATTTCCATAGACAGGCAACCGAGGATAAAGAGGAAAGTGATAAGGGTAGTTCCTTGAAAGATGACATTTATGATGCAAGAAAATTCAGTTTTAAGGTTGGTCGGATTGTGATTTCGTTGATTGTGTGACAGACACATTGACTTTGCCGAAAAGATCTTAAATTAAAGAAAGTTTTGAATGTGATAAGAAATATTATGAGTTGGGAAAGGCCAAATAATGAAAGAAAGTGAAGTGAATGAACAACAGACGCATGTGAAGAATTATGCGGGATCATGGTTCATGAGGAACATCCTGACTAACCTAGGAGTTCAATGATAGAGAAACCCACTGTAGAGATGATTAACACCTCAAACCATTGTATATCAGTGTTCATGTTAATGAAGTGGCGGTTATAGTATTTACGGGAGAAGCAATAAAAACTCTTTGTGTGTTGCCATCAGAGGTATTGGTGGGAACTAAAGTTATTTATCTACATTTTTTTGGTGATCTCTTGTGCCATTTTTTCAGGAACTGCTGGGAAGGGATTAGAAACATACTAATCGATGTCCCTCATCCTCTTTGCATCAATTGTTATCATTGGGGAAAGGAACGATGTTGAGGTTGTAAGGGCATACATTCATCCTTTCCAATACAATTCAAGTGTTGTGGAGGCACGATATTATGATGGAGGATTTGGGCTGATTATGTTTTGGGAGATGAAATTGGATGGACAACCCAGGTCTATATGTATGGATGTTGAAAAAATGAAAGAAGTTATGGAGAAGATCATAGAGCCAGCTGTTACTGTCGCTTGTTGGGCCGATGGTTCAACCTGTAATTGAAGAGATTGATGACTAATACAATGAGAAGGAAAATGAAGTGTTGATGGCCATCGTAGGAAAGAAACAACGCATCAATGGCTGGCCGAATTGTATAGAGAAGATCATTGGGATATTGGTGGGACAAACATCATATATGAGGAAGAAATGAGTAGTGTGGAGGAAGAGTTAAAGTTAGAGGAGTTAACCCGTGCACCAGCCCATGATGGAGGATCACCTACCAGAGACAAGATCCATTGGAAGAATTGGATTCCGATGATGAGAGAATTCAAGGAATGGTTGGGAATCTATTGCCTTTAGGTCCATGGAGTCAACCATATGATGGGGGATCGTCCTGGTATGAACTAATGATCAGTGAAACCCTCAGTTGAGGTATCATGAATATGTCATTCCTCCTAGTCCAAAGAGAGAGTAAAGGAATAGATGGTTCAGAGTTTCATATTTTAATTTAAACCCATAGAAATATCCATAAAATGTTCATATCCAAATACATATGACATAGATGTATGGTAGGGATCTTCCAATCTCTCTCAAGTCTCAATATCCCAAGATTCTTGACTTATTCAAGGTTTTTTTTCCAATAATGGAGCATTTATTTGAATACATTATTCTCATGGGCCACAAAAGATTTCCATTTGGAATATTCCCAATGTATGGTAAGATGTACCCCTAAGGGCAGTGCCCTTAGGGGTAGCATCAAATAAACCACAAAAGATAGCCCAGAAAGTCATCTAAACATTTGGGTTTTAGGACCAAAGTTCATATCCTCAGCCGTAAGACTTTACCATACAATTTGCCTTGTGAAGGAAAAATAATTAATATTTTACATATAAAAATTTTATTCCAAATTTAATATAGTTTCGCATTACCTTTGTCTTGCTGAAATTTCTAACAGAAATAGTTATCCTTTTAAGTTGACTATTTTTAAAAAAGTAATTCAACTTTTACTTTTTTTGTCAGAAGATAATACTTTATGGTATCATTGTATTGTATGTAATATATCATATAGTCCTACACATATATATACTGTATATATACACATACATATCATAAGATGTTTTAATGAACATGAATATATATTATTGATCCGCCCCATTGTCATCCCTAACAATAATATATTTTTGCTAATTACCAAATAACATCTATTTATTTATTTTTAGATGATGGGGCCTACAATCACTGCATTTTGTGTGCGCACTGAATACACCCTTGGGCTAATGTAATAGTATGCAAAGCACGACAACCAAGTAAACCACATTAGGCAAGTCCGGTGAAGACAGGCTCGACCAAGAAAGTGTTGGTATAGGAAATCGAACTCGTAACCAAAGCCTCTGCGCTCACCAACTCTACCAACGCGGTGGGCTTCAAATGTATTGTTGTATCTAAGGCCAGCTGGTCAGCCTACATCAGCTCATACAAATCAGAGAGCATCTGCCCATGTAATCCAGAGGACAATTCTCATTACTAGCGCATATATTTGGTTATATTTTTAGATTGCTTACAACAGCAAAACAATATTTTGTTTCCATGTGTAGTATATATATCATTAGTTGTATGAAACTTAACAAGAGAAAATGATTCAAGTTTTTCGATTCCTTCATTTGGTTTCTCTTCTATTTGGCTACAAGTTTTCCGATTCCGTATTGATGGCAAGAGAAGGTAAATTAGGGTTCTTCGACCCTACCTTTAGGGCATTAGACATTGCCTCATTTCCATCCCCGGGTATTTTGAATTTACCATTTATAAAAAAAAAATCATTTTATTAGTACATTTTTCATCGAATTATATAGATGATCTCGTACTGTTGGAATTTTTATTTTGTTAATCACATGAAATTTTACCCAGCTCCTGTTTGTAGTGGAATGTACGAATTATGTATGACCGGAAGAATAAGAGAATTTTATATTTCAAACTTAAAGTAGAAGTTGCGACGTAATGGAAACGAATTGATAAAAAAAGTATTAAAACAGAATTTTTTTTGTCAAAAGAAAAATAAAATGATTCAAATTATATAATATCATATATTCAAATTTGATAAAAAAAATAAAGATTCGTTATTTGGGAAATAAAGACACAAAAATAAAAAACGATATAAAATTCCCTTTTGAACGATAATTTAAGGTTGTTCGACTCTAGCCTTTAGCGCAATGACTTAAAGATATATCCAACGGCCCCACGTTGATTCTAGGGATGGCAATGGGACGAGTCCAAATCCGGATCAGCATTGAACCCGTCCGGTCGGGGCGGGTCTGGACCCGCTTCAACCGGGTTTGGAAGCATGGGCGGGTCCTGGGATTGGCCGAACCCGCCCCGCTATAAATTTTATTTTTTAAAAACAAAATTGATATTGATTATACATTTTACTTCTTTGATTGAACAATAAAGTGTCATTTTTTAATTTTATATCAAAATTCATGTGTTCATGTTAAAGAAGTTAGACATTTTGAAGGAAATAAGAGCAAATTAATAAATATTAGTAGCTTAAAGATAGTTTTACAATGCTTATTATAAATATTTACTAGAGAAAACATGAAATTTAATCACAAAACACAACTTTTATGTTTCAAAACTGATTTCTAAATAATTATTTTTTTTAAAAAAAAAAAAAAAAAAAACTGTAACCGGGGCGGGGTGGGTAAACACGGCGGGTTCAATGGTCTAAACGGGGCGGGCGGCTTCGGGTTTTATGTGTAGCGGGGCGGGTCCTAGGATTGGCCAAATCCATCTCATACCCGCCTCGTTGCCGTTCCTAGTTGATTCCCACCACCTAATACCTATTTCATCTTACACCTGCAAGTTTCTGAAGCTTTGCCGGTGAATCTCATATGTGCACGAATTATATTCATATATATATTTGGTTGGTATTATTATTATTGGGACATGACCAGACGGTACATAATACTGCAAAAGGCATTGAATTTTTTTGCGTCTAGCCCAAAATTTGTCTGCCAAAGGACAGAGACAAAGCCCTTGTTCTTAGGGAGTTACCACATACACCATAAATATTGCGTAGAACAACCCATACGCATATCATATTAAGTGTGATCGACTATATAAAACATTCTAGCATTCGATTATTTTAAATTGTCAAAGTTGAAACCCGGGAATGGACCAAAACTGAAAGAACAACGGTGATCTTATTTTCAGAGCAAACTTGGGAAATAAGTGCTCATAGAGGACATTTCAATAACCAAATTTAAATGATATTCCTAACTATAATTTACAATATACCTGTGAAATAGAAATTTAGGGTTACCCATAAATTTGCATTCTCGTCATTGAATTTGGCAATGCTTAATAAAAGCAAACATTTTCCCCAAGATTTATTGTATATTGGTGGTCCTCAAATTAATGATCATTTGGATTTATTTACCTTCCCTCTACTACATTCATTTAACACGCCTTAAAATTCTATACCAAAAATGTATCTAGTTTCTTTATTACTATATGTACAATAATGTTTTTGGACATGACATTTCTTATTTTAAAAAAATTTAATTGTAATTATTATAAATATAGGATTGGAAAAATCATATTACGCGTCGTGGGAACTGATAAAGATGACGAAATTGAAGATGATGGTTCTACTATAGAGCACTCTTCTCGAAAGAAGCTTTTAAAATGACATTGATATTGAATATTTTTTTGTTGAGCTATGATAAAATCACACCTGAAGTTCTTACTATGTTAAGAAAAATCAGAGTTGAGATTCAAATTGACATTAATTTTAAGAAAAATCGAATGACAATTGAGTCTTTTTTTTTTAAGTCTCATAGATTAATCATGAATATTGATACTCAGCAATAGGATGATGCTACCTCATTTTATTTACGTGACTGACCTCCCGAGCTACTTGGGTTAAAATATAGATCATCCAACGCTGGTTCTAACCTCCCGACCTCCCGAGCTACTTGGTTCAAGATACATATTATTCAACATTAATTCGGAAACACTATTGTGCCGACCTCCCGACCTGATCACCATTTTATCTTCGGGAGTGTTATAACTTCAAGACCAGAAGACCCCATTCTCAAAGCTTCCATCTGAGTTTCAGGCATCTTATCTCTGAGAATATGTTGACCAAGTCCACATTAATCGAGCACGTCCCGAGATTTCAGGGAGTGGAAATAAGTAGTGACCTTATCAGTTGGCAGACATGTCCCTAAATCCCGGGAATCGTGTGAATCGTGGCCTTACTGCTCCAAGATGCACGTTCTTGAGGTAAACTCTATAAATAGCAAACCAAAGCAAGATTTCAGGTATGCATTTTTTCCTATACGCACGATACAATACATACTCTTACTGATTTAAAAGATAATTCCCGTCACCTGACTTGAGCGTCGGAGGGGACACGCCGGAAAAATCTTCCGGCACCCTTCTAACACTTATTTCATATCTTAACAGGTCATTCAGGATCTATATCTTGTTATTTAGCCCATTAAAGAGCACAAGGAGAGGTAATTTTACTCATCATTGATACTTTGCAAATCATCACCTCTTTTGGAAGTATCAATTGGCGCCGTCTGTGGGAAACGTTCGAGCTAAGGCGTGGATATGGCAATAGGAAGAAGAGGACGCGGGAGAATGAGAGCATATGAGGGGAGAAATCCCCCGGAATTATCGGAGAATCTTGAAAATACTGTACCAGAATCAGGAGATCAGATGCCTACGGTAAATAGGAGGGTGGGAGATCTTACTTTGGAGCAATTGGCTCAGTACATTGCTCAGACGGTGGATATGGCGGTGAGGGGAAACCAAATACCGCCCTATCGTAATAATCTACCTTGCCAACCTCCTCCTATGAATTCGGGAAATCAGCAAGGGGAACCAGAGCAGTTAACTGCTGATCAACCGATGGTTGAACCTATGATACCAAATCAAATGGAAATGGTATGGGAGGAGATACGAAGATTGGGACAACAAAGGGGAGAAAGAATATCTACATCCCGACGAGAAAGCCCTTTTTCCCCTCCGATCTTAAGAGAAGATCTTCCTCCGAACTTCCGACAGCCTATGGTGGGAGAGTATGATGGGAGCACTGATCCCGAGGAACATCTCGGGAGGTTTGAAAATGCTGCGTTATTACATCGGTATTCGGATGGGGTTAAATGCCGAGTCTTTTTAACAACACTCGTAAGGTCGGCTCAGCAATGGTTTAACTTTCTCAAGCCAAATACCATTCGTAATTTTGAAGACTTCAGCTCTGTTTTCCTGAACCAATTCGCTAGCAGTAAGAGGTATCAAAAGACCTCTTTGAATCTTTTCACTACCAAGCAGCAGGAGCAAGAGTCCCTGAGAGAATTTGTGCAAAGATTTAATGGTATAGCATTGGAGGTACCTACTGCCACAGCGGATGTCCTCATCAATGCATTCACTCAGGGATTGAAGGCGGGGGAGTTTTTTAAATCATTGGTCAAAAAACCTCCTAGGAGTTACGATGATCTCCTCAGCCGAGCCGAAAAATATGTTAACCTGGAGGATGCGCAGAAACAAAGAAGGGTGGAAATGAAGCCAGAGATGAGGAGAGAGAAGATGGAATCAGGAAAGAAGAGACTCTTTGAAAGGAGTGATGATCATGGCAGAGTTAGAGGACAGCTTTTAACTCGCACTCCTTTGACAATGAGTTTAGAAAAGGCTATGGAGTATTGCGATGAAAAAAGGAGACTAGAAAGACCGAAGAAGGCAGAAAAAGGGCCTCGCTTACCTCCCTCGGAAAAATATTGCAGATTTCATAGGGAGTATGGACATTTGACCAATGAGTGTCAAAGGTTGGAGGAAGAGGTCGAGAGGATCATTCAAGGGGACCCCCAGATTAAAGCAATATTAACCACAAGGTCAGAACCTTACATTCCAAACAGAAGAGGAAGAAATCAAGGCTGGGAAGATGATAAACGAGAAGCTCGGCGAAATAACCAACCCCATCGTCGAGGTTGGGAAATTTCACCAAAAAGAAGTGAAAAAGGAAGAAGGGAGCAGGAGCACAATAATCCAACTCGAGGAATTATACATATGATTTCGGGAGGAGCAACAGATGGAGATTCCGGTCGAGCCCGCAAAATGCATGGAAGGAGATTAGATTGTTCCGAGATAGTACAGGAGGTCAGTCTCAAATCTGACCCGGTAATATCTTTTGGACCCAGTGATTTAAGAGGAGTTGTTGCACCACACACCGACGCCTTGGTAGTCACAGTTACCATCGCAAATTATGACATAGCTCGGATATTTGTTGATACTGGAAGCTCAGTCAATGTGTTGTTCAAAGAAACTTTGGATCAGATGCAAATAGAAGGTTTCCGCTTTGAACCAATCATGACACCTCTCTACGGGTTCACAGGGCACGCTATTAAGCCTATGGGTCAAATAACCCTCCCCTTGTCAATGGGGAATGATTCCAGAAGAGTTACAAAAATGATTGACTTCACCATAGTGGATGCTCCCTCTTCATATAATGGTATAATTGGCCGACCGGCCATGAAGGATTTTCGAGCTATTTCTTCTACCTATCACCAGAAATTAAAATTTCCATCTGGTATGGAGGTAGGCGTATTACAAGGAGATCAAAAGACTGCTCGAAATTGCTATTTGAGTGAGGTAAAAGAGGAGAGCAAGAGATCAAAATGCCAGGTTAGTACAATAGCAGGAGGAAAGCTCCCAGAGCAAAGTCCGAAAATGTTAATTCCCGACAGCCCGGATGAAGAACCAGATTTAGTGGAGCTTAGTTCTCCACTAAAAATGGTTAAGATCGCTAAAAGCCTAAGCGAGGAGATCCGCTTAAGGTTAATTACGTTCCTAAAATCTCAGGAGGATGTATTCGCCTGGTCAGCTCAGGAGGTCGGGGGTATAAATCCTACGCTTATGCAGCATCGCCTTAACATCCTTACTGGTGCGAAACCTGTAAAGCAAAAGAAGAGGCACTTCGGCACAGAGAAGGATAAGCTAATTAGAAAAGAGGTAGAAGAATTACTCCAAGCAGGACATATCCGTGAAGTACAATTCCCAACTTGGTTATCAAATGTAGTCCTGGTGCCCAAGAGTTCAGGAAAATGGAGAATGTGTGTCGATTTTAGGGATCTTAACAAGGCATGCCCTAAGGATTGTTATCCTCTACCACGAATAGATCAATTGGTAGACTCTACGGCGGGACATCAATACTTATGCTTCATGGATGCCTACCAGGGATATCATCAGATCCCATTGGCCCGAGAGGATCAAGATAAAGTAAGTTTCATTACCTCAGATGGAACGTTTTGCTACGTAGTAATGCCTTTTGGATTGAAAAATGCGGGAGCTACGTATCAAAGACTCATGGATAAGGTATTTACAGCACAAATAGGAAGAAACATAGAGGTCTATGTGGATGATATTTTAGTAAAATCAAAGTTGGGGGATGACCTCATTCCAGATCTCACAGAGACATTCTCAACGTTACGATCGTTCAATTTGAAGCTAAATCCCCAAAAATGCCTCTTTGGGGTGAAAAGTGGGAAGTTTCTGGGTTATATCGTAACACAAAGGGGAATTGAAGCTAATCCAGAAAAAGTACAAGCTGTGCAATCCATGTTACCTCCTAAAAATCTACAAGAAGTACAAAGATTGACAGGTCGAATTGTGGCTCTTTCTCGTTTTATATCGAGATCAGCTCATCGGAGTTTGCCATTTTTTCAAGTCCTTCGGAGGGCCAAAAAGTTTGAATGGGATGAAAGATGCGGAGCTGCATTCGAAGACCTCAAGAAATATTTGGCCGAGCTCCCGATCTTAACCAAGCCGAAGATAGGAGAACGTTTATTTGTTTATTTGTCAGCAACAGAGGAAGCTGTAAGCTCGGTGCTTATCAGGCAAGAAGATACTATCCAACAACCCATATATTACACATCTCATGCATTGAAGGGACCAGAGATACGATATATGGAGATTGAAAAGTTAGCTCTAATATTGGTAATGACAGCTCGACGATTAAGACCATATTTCCTTTCACATCCAATATCAGTATTAACTAACAGCCCGTTGGGAAGAATATTAAATCGAGCTGAAGTATCAGGACGACTCGTGAAATGGACAACTGAGCTAGGAGAGTATGACATAAGTTATGAACCTCGAGTAGCCATTAAAGCTCAAGCTTTGGCTGACTTTATTGTTGAAACCACAAGGCCCGAGCAGGGAGAGGTTTGGAAGATCTATGTGGATGGATCCTCCTCTAAGGAAGGCAGTGGGGTGGGAGTAATCTTAATATCTCCCCGAGGAGACGAGATCAAAATAGCAGTTAGGTTGGAATTCCGAGCTTCAAATAATGAAGCAGAATATGAAGCTGTTTTGGCAGGCATGCGAGCAGCTAGAAATGTGGGAGCTACTAGGATCCATATTTTCTCTGACTCCCAGTTGGTGGCTCAACAAATGAATGGTGTTTACGACATAAAAAATGAAAAACTTGTCGAATACGCTCGGACAATTGAGAAGGCTAAAGATTTCTTTGTAGAAACAATTTTTGAGCAAATTCCTAGAGCAGAAAATGACAAGGCGGATAGCTTAGCTAAAATGGCAAGCTCATTATACCGATGGAAAGATCGGGAAATCATATCACAGGTCGAGTTAAGTCCTTTCTCCATTTCTCAATCTCCTGAGTTAGAGGAAGAAGATTGGAGAGCTGATATTTTGAATTTCCTGCAAAAGGGTACCATTCCAAATGATCCTAAAAAGGCGTACAGGTTAAAGCAAAGATGTTTACGTTTCTTGCTCCTAGAAGGAATCTTATATAAGAGGTCTTTCTCCCGACCTCTACTCAGATGCTTGGGTCCAAAGGACTCGGATTACGTACTTAAAGAAATTCATGAGGGTTGTTGTGGCAATCATCTCGGGTCATTGTCGCTAGCCCGGAAGGTCGTCCTGGCTGGTTATTTCTGGCCAACTATTCAAAAAGATGCTGCAACTCTTGTCAGAACATGTGATAGTTGTCAACGACATGCCCGGCTTCAACTCCAACCTGCTGCTCTGATGAAAGCAATTGTAGCTGCATGTCCTTTCGATCAATGGGGCATTGACATCGTTGGTCCTTTCCCCTTAGCAATAGCCCAAAAGAAATTCCTAATTGTAGCTGTCGATTATTTCTCTAAGTGGGTAGAGGCGGAAGCTGTCGCTAAGATTACAGAGCAGAAAATATTAGATTTTCTATGGCAAAATATTGTTTGCAGGTTTGGGGTACCAAGAAAGTTAATCTCCGACAATGGGAGGCAATTTCAAGGCTCATTGGTGAAAGCATGGTGCGAGGAGATGAAAATACAACAAGCCTTCACTTCAGTGGCTTACCCTCAAAGTAATGGCCAAGTGGAAGTTACCAACAGATCTTTGGTGCAGTCTCTCAAAACAAGATTGGGAAGAGCTAGGGGAAATTGGGTGGAAGAACTCCCCAGTGTTTTATGGTCTTACAGAACCACTTCCAGGACAGGAACCGGCGAAACTCCTTTCAGCTTGGTATACGGAAACAAAGCGGTCCTTCCAGTAGAAATTGGAGCTCAGTCATGCAGAATAATCCATTATGATGACTCAAATACTGAAAAAAGGTCTATTGACCTTGATCTTATAGAAGAAGCAAGGGAAGCAGCTGCTCTCCGAATGGAAGCTTACAAGGGTCGGGTAACCAGGGCTTATAATCGACGGGTCGTCCAAAGGAGTTTTCAAGTGGGGGACTTGGTTTTAAAGAAAGTGCAGGATGTGGAAATCAGGAAATTAGATCCAAGATGGGAAGGTCCTTACAAGGTGATTGAGAAATTGAGTGAGGGTGCTTATTATCTGGAAGACATGGAGGGAAGAGTGCTAAAGAGGCCATGGAATGCTTATCACCTTCGTAAATACTATGCTTAGTGTTGTTTGTTCTTTTCTTTTTATGATGTAATAAATTCCTGCTCTTATTTTTATAATACAAGAAAAATGAAGTATTTTCTTCAAAGTTACGAGTCTTAATATAGCTTTTTAAGTTATATCCTAGGTCCGAGCTTCACGAGCTCATCCGACCTCCAAAGAGAAAAAGACTTTACGAGTCTCAATAAAGCTTTACAAGCTATATCCCAGGTCCGAGCTTCACGAGCTCATCCGACATCCAAAAAGAAAGGCTTTACGAGTCTTAATAAAGCTTTACAAGCTATATCCTAGGTCCGAGCTTCACGAGCTCATCCGACCTCCAAAGAGAAAAAGACTTTACGAGTCTCAATAAAGCTTTACAAGCTATATCCTAGGTCCGAGCTTCACGAGCTCATCCGACATCCAAAAAGAAAGACTTTACGAGTCTTAATAAAGCTTTACAAGCTATATCCTAAGTCCGAGCTTCACGAGCTCATCCGACATCCAAAAAGAAAGACTTTACGAGTCTTAATAAAGCTTTACAAGCTATATCCTAAGTCCGAGCTTCACGAGTTCATCCGACCTCCAAAGAGAAAAAGACTTTACGAGTCTCAATAAAGCTTTACAAGCTATATCCCAGGTCCGAGCTTCACGAGCTCATCCGACATCCAAAAAGAAAGACTTTACGAGTCTTAATAAAGCTTTACAAGCTATATCCTAGGTCCGAGCTTCACGAGCTCATCCGACATCCAAAAAGAAAGACTTTACGAGTCTTAATAAAGCTTTACAAGCTATATCCTAGGTCCGAGCTTCACGAGTTCATCCGACCTCCAAAGTGAAAAAGACTTTACGAGTCTCAATAAAGCTTTACAAGCTATATCTTAGGTCCGAGCTTCACTAGCTCATCCGACCCCAAAGAGAAAAAGACTTTACGAGTCTCAGTGAAGCTTTACAAGCTATATTTTAGGGCCGAGCTTCACGAGCTTATCCGATCTCCAAAGAGAAAAAGACTTTACGAGTCTCGGTAAAGCTTAACAAGCTATACCCAAGGTCAGGGCTTTACGAGCTCATCCGACCTCCCAAGATAAAAGGACTGCAAATAAAACTTTACAAAGCTATATTTGAGATCAGAACTTTCCGAGTTCGTCCGATCTCCAATGATAAAAAGAATGAATATCATTAGCTGGATCGATTTCTTAAAATAAGAGGATTTAGCGGATCTTGATTAATGATCAGATAGTGTTTGTTGACCAATCATTTTTATAATTTGAACATTATAATTTGATACAAGCGGAAAACATGTTCATAATTCAACAGAAGTTACTTGTATCAAATAATTACAATGAAAATATGAAAATCTAAACACTGTATATCCCCACAGTGAACATTACAAGATAATGACATTTCAAACATCAGGGGGAAGGTTCTGGAGAGCACGATCAAAATCCAGGAAATCTGAAGAAGTTCCTTCGGGAGGATATCCCGCCTCTTTGAATTGAGAGATACACCCTTTGAATCCGATCTCCAGATATCCATAAGCTTTCTCACCACATAAATCTGTAAATTCAGAGGATTTGAGGAATTCTTCTTGAAAACTGGCCTTCGATTGGGAAGCTTTTGCCTCTGCTTCTTCCCACTTCTTCTTCAAAGCTTCCATCTCTTGAGTGGCAACTTCGGCGACCTCCCGAGATGCTTCCAAAGCCCGACGGGTTCCCTCCAACTCCTTGTTGTAAAGGTTGGCATTCTTTTGAGATTCTTCAAGGTGGGCCTTGAACATTTCTGATTGTTCTTTCAACCTAGTTACTTCTTGTTCATGAATAACTTTAAGGTCATTCAAGGTACGTTGAAGATCAGCATTATTGGCTTCAAAAGTCTTAGAATCCTTCAAGGATTGCCTACGGAAGTTGTTGGCTCGGGAGGAGAATTCACCCAGTAGGAGGATGGTCTAAATAAAAAATAAAAGACCCCAACTCAAAATGTAGCAAATATAAATAAGTAAATATACGGGTAGAGGGAGGAAGTATCATAAACCTCAGCAGCACTGCTACAAGTCCTCTTGGCCAGGTCAGACCAAGACAGGTCTGCCATGAAATCAGCATCCGGTTGGGTGGCTAAGTCACGAAGTAAGGAAATAGCTACACTACTGGGACCTTCACCGACCAAGCGCATCCCGTCATGGTAAGACTCAAAAGCCCTTTCCCTTGATCTCTCGACCGAAGTCCTTGGAACTTCAGTACGGGGTTTGACTTGCCTTAAAGGTTCCACTTCTGGAACAGAAGTCCCCTTTTCCACAGTTAAGTCAGTAACCACCTTTGGAAGGGCAGATTTTTTCTTACGCTTCAAGGAAGTCCCAGCAGTTTCAATTTCCCCTGACACAGCAATAGTGACAACAGGAACAGTAGGCTCGGGAACGGTAGTTGAACTGTTTTTCTCTTTTTTCTTAGCAGCCGCTTTCAAAATAGAAGCATTCATGACTCTGTCAACTGGAGAAGTATATACATTCGTGTTAGATGCCATAACAAGGGGGAGGGCAATATAATAAGAAGAAATAAGTTTTATTTTATCTACCAAGGTTTCCTTTCAAGGGTATATCTGCCAAGCTCAGACCACAGTGACATAAGAGATCCTCAGATAAAAGGCGAGAGATATTGAAACACCTCGGCCCGATCACCGACCTCACCTCGGTAAATAAAGGGCTCCGTCGAAACCCATCAGGTGGAGAAGGTAAGTGGGGGAGATGATCACGCCAACGGGAGAACATTGACAAGGGACGAGGAGGTTTAATAAAAAAGTAATAATTTTTCCAATATTTGTTGCTAGAGGGATACCCGTTCAGAAATTTACACCCTGGGCGAGCAGAGAAGTAAATAGGTCCTTCCTTGGACCTTTTAGGAATCATAAAGTGACTGAGGGAGAAGCAGTCTAACCTTAGTCCTAAAGCTCGAAACAGAACTACGAAAGAACAGAGGAGGCGGAAGGCATTTGGGGCAAATTGACTAAGGTTCAGATGATAGTATCTACTAAGTTGTAAAAAAAAGTCAGGGATGGGAAATCGAAGCCCCCCTTCAATCTGATCAAGATAAAAAGTGTAGTAATCAGAGGGGGGCTCGTGAGGTCGATCCTCAGGAGAAGGAATGATGATATCATAATCATCAGAAAGATGGCTTAAGGTACGGATTGTATTTTCAGCCGACTCGTTTAGACCAGAACGATAATGGACATACCAAGGAGAATCTTCTATTTCAAGGGAATTTACTGTTTCCCCGACTTGAACTGTGGTTAAGGTCGGTTCCTCAGTAAGAGGGAGGTGTCCGACCTCACTTCGGGAAGAAGTACTTGGGAGGGAAAATGAATCTTCAGAAGATTCATAACGATCGATTTCCCTATATATAGCACCCGAAGTAGAAGATGTGGAACCATTATCAGATGACATAATGATTATACAGAGATCTCTTAAATTTTTCGGAGTTAAAGATGAAAGTGAACAAGATAAATAATAGGTCTTACCGAACGAGCGAAAAGAAGAAAGAGGTCGGGTCCGAGCTTTCTGCAACTAAAACAAAGGATGAAATGAGTGAAAAAGACAGGGTATTTATAGCAAAAGTATGCGCAAGAGAGACCGTTGGATGAAAACGTTATAGAGGGTCAGGATCAATCTCGGGAAATGGAATGTTACCGTTTACAATTTGAAATTCAAAATTTTTCTATTTCCCGCCCTTATAACTTCAATGCTCGGTCAAATATACGAGTTTCTGACCTTTGGTGTCAACTCGACTTGGGAGGAGGGATTATGATACTCAGCAATAGGATGATGCTACCTCATTTTATTTACGTGACTGACCTCCCGAGCTACTTGGGTTAAAATATAGATCATCCAACGCTGGTTCTAACCTCCCGACCTCCCGAGCTACTTGGTTCAAGATACATATTATTCAACATTAATTCGGAAACACTATTGTGCCGACCTCCCGACCTGATCACCATTTTATCTTCGGGAGTGTTATAACTTCAAGACCAGAAGACCCCATTCTCAAAGCTTCCATCTGAGTTTCAGGCATCTTATCTCTGAGAATATGTTGACCAAGTCCACATTAATCGAGCACGTCCCGAGATTTCAGGGAGTGGAAATAAGTAGTGACCTTATCAGTTGGCAGACATGTCCCTAAATCCCGGGAATCGTGTGAATCGTGGCCTTACTGCTCCAAGATGCACGTTCTTGAGGTAAACTCTATAAATAGCAAACCAAAGCAAGATTTCAGGTATGCATTTTTTCCTATACGCACGATACAATACATACTCTTACTGATTTAAAAGATAATTCCCGTCACCTGACTTGAGCGTCGGAGGGGACACGCCGGAAAAATCTTCCGGCACCCTTCTAACACTTATTTCATATCTTAACAGGTCATTCAGGATCTATATCTTGTTATTTAGCCCATTAAAGAGCACAAGGAGAGGTAATTTTACTCATCATTGATACTTTGCAAATCATCACCTCTTTTGGAAGTATCAAATATAATATGTATTAAAGATTTATTATTAATTTGTATATTGCATGGGGTCTATATAAATTCCCGAATATGTATTGTCTTACAAAATTTATATAATTATTAATTTAACATGTTGTCCCAAGCTGGGATTGCCAAAATATTATTTGAGCAAGATGTATTAATTATCGAGGTTCAAATATATAACTTGGATTTGGCTATTTAAAATTCTTCACCTAAAATCCATAGGTTTTAAACTCCAAATAACTTAATTTTTATTTGTTTCAAGTGTGTGGGTGAACAAAAGATTTGCAAATATATCGTTAAAATTATGGTAACGATGTAACTTTGTAATTGCTCTCTAATCAAAGATAATTATTGCACTCCAAGAATCATAATCTCAATAATTGCGTTACCTTGCAACTCATGGGAATAGAACATGTAACTTTGGCTCTGATACCAATAGTATGATTAAACGATTGCCGCTTTATCAAAAGATATAGATTTTGTTAGCGGAGAGCAGCCCAAGCGACATGCTTCCGCTTTAATATGGACATTTATGGCATTCCAACAATAAATTAATTATATTTACAAATAAAATTGAAATATTGGAGAAATAAGAAAAGAGAAACATACTATTTGTTATGTCTTAAACAAAATCATCATTGTTTCCTAACTGATACTACAAACGCATTTGAAATATAAAGACCCAACTTTAAAACTCTTCAATTTTCATAAACTATGCTTCAAATATTTAAATTGGGAATTTTCAAAAATTTAATACAATTTTCCCATTATTATTTACTCTCTCATTAAATAAAAAAATATAAATAAATAGGAGAATATGAAATTCATCTACCAGACTGTCCCGTTTTAATAATAGTGCAATAATTACCTGCACCGCATACCTTTCAACGGCGTCCTTCTTTAACCTTATAGAGGCACCAATCCCTATTTATTTCTCCTTAGTTAATGAGTTTATTTGCTTTCATTATATTTTCACTAACCATATATATATATATATATATATATATATATATATATATATATATATATATATATTAAGTTTGTGCTATAACTTAAGCTCAAGATTCAAACCAAAATTAAATGAAATGTATCAACATTAAATACAACAATAACGTTCATTAAGCTTTTAATCTCAATGGATTGAGATAGACTTCATGAACTATAGAAAGAATCAAATCGGATTGTGCACATGCGTCAGTCATCTCCAATAGTTTCTTTCGGTCAGAATATTATCATTGATCCATTTGGACTCTAAGTCTTTGTAAATAACTTCAAGAAATATCTTCTTTGGTCGTCCTCTTACTCTCCTGGGAGGACTGAAATCCGTGTACTCTACACAACTCACAGATGAATTGTTGGGCATACATCGTACGTGACCAAACCATTATAAACGACTTTCTTGTGTGGCGCTTGTTTTTTAATAATTATTATTTTAGCTATTTGTATTTTAGTTTTAAAAATAGTGTTTACCTCCCCTATTAGGTTTAGTATTTGTTAGAAATGTGATTTCAAGATTCAGGACATGTGTATTGAAGCATAGATTGTGAATTTGGAATTTATGTAATACATAAGGGGTCAATCTGTTATTATTTAAACTAGAAGTCAATTGTAATTAAGGTATCTACGCATTCTTCAAATGACATAAAATTAATTGCATCATTAAATGTTCTTTTATACCCCATGTTTTACTAATGGCATTAACAATAAGTAAGCACCAAATGGGTCTAACTCTAACAACGCCAAGCTATTCTTACTCCATAATTATAAATTAGAACAATATTCTAAAATCGAAGCCCAACTCTCTGATATGTTTAAGGTATGGGTCACAAAAATTGATGAGTCGAAGTTTTGATTTAATTTGGTAATTCGTTTTGATTAGTTTGATACTAAATCTATCAGTTTTTTTAGAAAATCAAACAAATTAAAATCGAATCGGAAAAACTCAAAGCTTAAATCTTCAAATAATAGGTTATTTTGATTCATTTTAAAAATTGATATTAGAATTGATTGTTCAGAATATTAAGTTTCAGTTCAATTTGAGTAGTTAAACTTTAATACACGAATTGCCTGTTTAGCATATTTCTTTTGATTTTTTCAAGTTCTTTGTGGGTTAATCAAAGCTATAAATTAGTTTGCGGTTATAATTGGATGGATAAATTTGATTTAGTAAGAGAGATTTAATTTGAAAAAAAAAATTATGTTTGAATTTCGAACTTCGCTCTTGAATTGTTTAAGTCACATTAACTGGTTGACCAACAATATCTCGATTTTTAACTACCCGAACACCTAATACGCAACGGAAAAGCTATATCTAGTGCCGAACATATGATTTGGAGGATAATGCCCCGGTTATTTTTTTCTAGCGTCAAAACCCTAGAACCACACGTTGTATGAGTGTCTAAGTAGACAAAGAATGAATTTGAAATTAGCTTGAATTAAATTTCTAAAAACATGGCAAATGAATTTGGATCGATTGGTTTGATTTGGAGGAAGCGATTTGATTTGATGGATTTGAAATGACATCCATCTTGGGTGTATTTCAAATCCATCATAATTATCATTTATATCTACGTAAATTAAAAATGAAATGGTTTTGAAATCCACCCAATTTAAATTCATCCAAAGAATCAAATGGATTTGAAATTTATGAATATCTCAATCCAATTGGACCTTAAAAATTATGAATAAGAAATCTATTATTTCAAATCTTCCAATCCAAATACACCAAAAACATAATTTCAAAAATCAGAATCTATAATTTTAAAAATTTACATGAACATAAAAGTTAGCCAAATTTGGTAATTCAGAAAAACACAACTAACCAAACCAACCGCATGAAGTTTCTTTTACCTGGCATTGATTTTTTCAGTTATACTGTAACAAATTCGCGGTCGATACAAGATTCCCGATCACCCAACCGGCTATTGCCAGTCATCTTATCTCCCACGTGTCTCTACTTTATTGGGTAAACCCACCATAACGGCACTCCCATGTGCCGGGTCACCGTTAACGGAGTCAGGACCACATGTTACGTTAACTGCTCCAGTGCTCATTTGATCTGCACAGTTGGATGAAAACATCAGTTTCACGAAATTACAGATTTGCCCCTGCTCCTCCCCCTTCAAATTTTCAGTGTGAAGTCTGGTACTGAAAGCTACATAGCTAGACAAAAGAAATTGACCTTACAGCTTCTGCAGACAACTTCTCTCTCACACGCCCACATATATATATATATAGGAAAAAGATGGCGAAATACCTCATGAAGACATGTGAGAGGAGAAAGGCTATGGCGGAGGAGGAGGAGGAGGATGTGCAGTTGATTTTCTGTAAGAAAAGGAAGTTGTGTTCTGAGCATGGATTGTATTGCGGAGACGTGAAATTAATGGAGAATTCAGTTTCGTCGGCGGCGTCGGTGGCTTATGGCTGTTCTGAGGATGATGAGTCGAGCGACGATGAGCCGAAAGGATTGAGATCACCAGATCTGGAGGTGAAATTTAGCTAAAGTTGTACTTGTGAAAATAGTAGGATTTCGTTTTTTATGGTGCTGGCCTGAAGTTCATTAATCGTTACTATTTTCTTTCAGAATGTTGATTCAGAGTCCGATCCCGAGGGTTTCGAAACGGAAGTTTCAACGCTCATCAATGGCGGCTTCAGGTTGTAAATAACGAATTTATTGAATATCTTGCATCTATTAATTCCCATTCTTTAATTTTCAACGTTTCATCTTCTGAATTATGATATATTCATTCATAAATCGAAAATAGAAAAGCCGTTTCTACTCATTTTTTTAAGGTGAATTATTCTTTTATTTCGCATTAATAATTAACTTTTTTTATCGTTTGATCTGCTGTTTTAAATTTGGGGTTGTTTACGGTTTTTCAGTAACCATTCTACTCCTACAAGTGAGCTTTGTGGAGCCTCAGAGGAAGTGTCGATGGATTCATCAACGTCAAATAAGAAAAAAATGTCGCAGGAGGTGAAATCTCGCCGGAATCTTGCACGATCGGCGGCCGAGAAGATGCCATCGGCGACGGAGATAGACGAATTCTTTGCGGCGGCAGAAAAGTGCCAGCAGAAACGATTCGCTGAAAAGTTAGTGTTCCCTATTTACCTTATAATAATTTCACTTCGTACATATGCATGCAATCATGAAACACATTTGTTTCGTTAGCACTGCAAGTGCCAGTGCGCATTATAGCTAGGACTCCTCACCCCTTTCATATAAAATATCTATATAGACAGTGTGTTTATAAAAGTCAAAATATATAAATATATGTATGTATGTATTTGTATGTATGTTGATGTTTGTAAGATCGAGTGTATAGAAGTGAGACCGTCCCTTCATCTATAGCCTCATTATAATTAATCAACCTACTGTATCATATGTTTTAAGTTAATATTTTTGCTAGAAATATATATATATATATGTCTTTTTTATTATATTATAGTATTATTTGGTTGAAAATTTTATGTGTAATAGTTTTAGAACTTTATACTTTATATATATATATATATATATATATACATTACATTATCTAAAATTTTAGTCTAAAACCCCCTTTAATTTCAGACTTACAAAAATTGTCTTCTGAATTTATTTTAAAATTAATGGTTCCTAGTTTAATATACTTCACCCCTTATTTTTTTTGAGCGGGGAGGGGTTTAATCATTTTTGTGTCAAGTGCAACTCGAACTCAAGTCTGCCCAAAATGAGCATGAACGGTGAGCTCTCTCTTCACCCCTTATTAAATGAGCTAGTGGTCCTTAATACTCTTAAAATATTTAGTTCTGGGCCAGTATCACCGGATTTGGGATAAGTTTGTTTCTTATTTTATATCGTACAGATAAGGGTAAAAGATTAAAGTATGGAGTTGAACTGGGATGAAACTTTTTTGCATTATAATCATTATTTTTTAAATAAAATTCCTTATTATTATGTCTATGATCTCCATTCGAAAATGTTTTTAAGTATTTAATATAATTTATTTATGCAACTTTAAGAAACAAATATTAAAAGGGTAATGATTTGTGTGTGTATTTAAAACGATTGGCTTGATGTTTTGTCTTTAGGGATACATTAAATAATATTCTCATCAAATAGTTGCTACCTTTTTACATAATCAATCAACAATCCAATGAAACAGAGTGTGCAGGTAATGATTTGATTGAGTGGGTTTTCTATTGTTTTCAGGTATAACTATGATTTTGTGAAAGACGTTCCATTGGAGGGGAGATACCAATGGGTTCGGTTACTGCCTTAAATTATAATTCTTACTAAGAAAGGAAAAACCATCCTTTTTTTATTTCCATTTACAAAAGTTTCCCTACCCATATAGTCTAGCTCTCTTGTGTATAGCGATTACCATAATCATGTGAGAAAGCTAGAGTTCTTCACTTATTTATTTCCATGCAATTAGAACTAATTACAGGAGTAGACCTGAAAACTTTGACAACTGGTTTGAGCTAAATTAGTGTAAATTTCTTTTATGTGATATGCCAAAACTTCAAAATATTGGGGTAACATTTATATTTCCAGAAACTTTAGTTCAAATGTTTGAATTTATTTTTATTTTTGGTGTGATGCCTACTCGCCTAATTCCCATTTACACAAAGGGTCGTCTTTAATTATTTTTAGAAAATATATTTTTTACCTCCTAAAATATGTTAAAACTCTGCCCACTAACTTTTGGGTGTACTTACCACGTGCTCACATGTTAATGCTCTTTGTACATGGAAATTGATGGTACTAAGGATTAATTGATCATGTCTTATGTGGGAAGGGGTTTACATTTAGGTTTTATTATCGCGTCACTTGTTTCCTTTTTATAATAATTTTGGAAAAGGCAATTTTTGTTTGGGGAATATTGTGCTTTTCTTTTCTTTTTTTTTTTAAATTTTATCGATTTGGGTAAATGGTAGTCACCGTCTGGAGATTACGAGTGAGTTTATGCAACTTTTGGGAGGAGTTTGTTAAATTACCGGCTTTGCATGCATTGTGTGGGCATGAACCTCAAACAATAACTTACACGTGTGTGTGGGGTTGGGTGCAAGTAGTGCATGTGGCCAGGAAAATTACACACACGTGGATTTGTATGTGCTTGGTTGCAGTGCACATTTATTGTTCGTTAGTTCATATATATCCAATATTTACATGCAAGTATAATATCGTGGCACGTGATGTACGGATACTGACTCGACGATAAGGATTTTTGAAATTTCAAGATACGATACGACTATGACACACCTTTATATTTATATTTATATTTATATTTTTTATTATATATTATATATACTAACATGTATTATACTACAGATATTAAAATTCATATTTTTGAACTTTTAGAAGTAAAACCAAGTAACAAAAATATTCTTATCAAATTTAATAAACTTATAAATAAATGCATGTCAATAAAATCATCATAATATCACATATACTAAAACCAAATATTACTTCAATTAATATAAAGTTTCTAAATAAAATATAACAACATATATATTTTGCAAAATTCAAGAAGCATATAAATATTCATGACGGAAATCAGAGGCGTACGCAGGAATTATAGAAAGAGAGTGCAAAAAAAAATTAAAAAATTTAAGGCACAAAAAATTTTAGGGGTAAAAAGAATTTAAGTGGACAATAATACAAAATATATAGTATTTTAATTAACATAAAATTTGATACCAAAGCATTGGGATAGTAGGTGTCGTGTATTTCTTTTTGTAAAGATATCTCAGTTTCGAGTGATCACACTCTCTCTAAATAATATAAAAACTTTTAAAACTACAAAATTTAACAAACATATCCAAATTTCATTTTAATAAAATGTTTTTAAATGGTACAATAACCTCAAAAAGCGTCCTTTTCTTAAAAAAAGGTAAAAAAAAAAAAAGTGTTCTATCGTGTCGGACACTTACTCCATCCGTGTTCGAATTTTTTATTTTTTTAAAACTAAGGACACAATCCACAACACGTGTCCGAGCCGTGTTAAATGTGTATTGATGTTCTAGAAGTGTCGGATACTCAAATGTATTTGGAATCTTTCGAGAATAGATCTGCCAAAATATTTGATGACTTCGAGATGGATCTTTTAAACCATGGCAGCAAATTACAAAGTTGGTAGCTAGTAAACTATTGAATGTGTGTTTTTTAGTGCATGGATAAATCTTACATGCGACTCCAATAAACTTGTCATGTTTTTATTATAGACTGATCTATTATAAAATTTCAAGAAAAGAAAAGAAAAGGAATCAAAGGGTAAATCGGTACTTCCACTAAAGTTTAGCTCGATCCATCTAGACCTGCTGACTTTGGGTTTTACAATTGATTATTCAAATCACTTCTATGTTGCTTTTGCTTAAAGTTAGAAAAATTTCTTTTAAGCAAAAGATTAAGTGTTTGCTATTTAAATAAAAAAACATCTTAATAAACTTCAGTTAATTACAAAATTGCCACAAAACAACTTAAATGAGCAAAAGCATGACATGACCTGCTTCTAAGCTTCTATTTTTTTCTGCTTATTTTTAGAGAAGCAATAGCAGAAGCAAAGAAATAAAACACTCAAATTCTGTTTTTTTATCTTAAAAACTGATAAACAATTTGCAAAAGCATTTACAAATACCCAATTAATAGACTATTTTGTTACTTTCAAACCTAATTACTGAGCATATCCTATCTTCTTTGTTGACAGTAAAAAAAATTAAAAAACACGAATCTATTACAAAATAAGATACTTGGAGGACTCTCTGACAAAATCAAAAATATGTAATTATTAGCAAAGTTGTTTTTTTTACTTCATTTCAAATACGAAAGATTTTTCTTACTTATACTGTTATACATGATGGCCTAGATTGTCGTTTCACCCAGTGTTATTAAAACCGGGTCGGACCGGCCATCACCCAGTGTTATTAAAACCGGCTCGGACCGGCCGGTCAGACCGGTTCAACCGGTGACCGGTGCTGAGTCCGGGCCGGTTAACAGTATAAAATCGGAGGGGCAAAGAACCGGTGAGAATCGGTCAAAAACCGGTGAACCGGTCGACTGGTTGAACCGGTTCTCACCTTTTTTTTTTTTTTTTTCATTTTTTTTTGTTATCCCTTTTAAGTTTTATCACAACATTTCTTCTTCTACAGGCAATGTATGAACTTTCTAAGAAAAAAATCAATTCTTGCATTTTAATTGGTGGATTACATGACAATTGTATTGCCATGATTGAAGATTTTATGGAGTTTATTATATATATTAGATCTAATTTTGTATTGCATCAATTACATGCAACTATGAGTTTTAATATTTACTCATTATATATTTTTGATATTTGTATCAGTCTTATATATAAATACAAAAAGTAATATATTGTATCAAAAAGACAAAAAATCTCTTAATTTTGATAATCAATAATAAAGTGTTTGTAATAATATAGTAGCCCATTATTGAATAATATAATACAAATTTGGTGTATGCATGACTAATTAGTGCGTTTGTAATTAATCCTTTTATATATAAAGTTTATATAAAAAAAATAGTTATAAACTTAAATAGATGAAATTATTGAAAGATTGTGTAAAATATTGGTCTCCATGCTATGTTGCTACAATGGTATTTTTTTTATTATGAACATTTGAAACTTTTACAAATACATGTTATATATTTTTCAAAAATTAAATATAGATATTACATCATGATTAAGTCATACACCGGTTGAACCAGTGGTTTAACCGGTTAAACCGATCGAACCTGTAACCAGTAAGGACACCGGTTTTATGTCCGGTCCGGTTATAAAAACACTGGTTTCACCGTTAGATTAAAAAAAATGAATTGAGTTTTCTTAGACAAAAAGACTACGAGAAACCTGGTTTGGCCGGTTTACCAGGGCTGGGATTCTAAAGTCCCATCCACAGTTCTGTTCATATTAAGGCTAAAATGTTTGGATGACATTTTTTTTTTGAAGAAACAGAAGGTATGTTATAGATCAACTGCGAATGTCATTCCTTACAATATTTTGAATGAAAACCGGAAATATTAAAAGGTGTCGTGTTGGAACAATTGCATACTTTGCTAAATGATGAGCTGTTTCATTTCATGTTCGTCCCACCAAACTTGTAGGAGCTGATAAAAACACATACTTTCTTTATACTAATAAATTCTAACAACAATCGTTATACCAAATACCAACAAATTCTAAATTAAGCTGCGCTTTCTACTAACAACCTAAGTACCGTTGACACACAAAAAAAGTATTAGATCCGATCTGTATAAAATTAAGTTATCCAATTGAAAAAGGTAATACGTAAAGGTAAAAAAAATAGAAGAAAGTGACATTTAAATATGTAAAGTAAAGTATATAATTAATTTTTAAATGATTTTTAAATGCATAGTAAATTAGAAAAAGATATGTCCATTATTAGAGAAGTAGTGATGCATGTGGTGGGTTGATTGAGTGCTCTCCAAATGGCTTTCCATGTGGTTTTGGATCTGATGAACATTAATATATAATTGAAGGAAGCAAAAGAATCAAAGGAGGAAAGAATGTTACTAATTAATTGGTTAAGTCAAGAAAAGATGGCCTTGAATTCAACAAATTTCTTTCTTATCTACTTATTAGTAATAAATTATTCATTTTAACTTGATTATGTTGTTAATGCTTTGACAATTTTAGATGTAATTAATTTATTAAATTTTAACCCTTTATATATTTTTTTCTAAAGATCTATTTGCACATATTATTAGCATTTTAATTTGAATTAATAATATTTTTATATATTTTTGAAAATTTAATATTCGTTAATATAACAAATTTTAGATTTATTATGAAGTTATATTTAATTTTAAAACAGACATGGATGAAAATATAATTTCACTTCCGAAATCCTAATGCCGTTTCAATCATCTAACGAATAAAAATATTTTGGGAAACTTATGTTTAACATCCTATATTTTATTTCTTAAAAAAATTTACAATAACTGGTTTAATGGCTTTAAGTTTAAAGATGTATGACGATGATATAATGCAGTGATTAATCTTTGGTGAAAGCACAAAATTGAGTCAAAGAGGATTTGTAAAATATTACAATTCATGAAAATTTAAGATATAAACTATAATTTTTCAAATAATAGTTGTAAAATAAAATTTGGACAAAAAGTAAGTTGCTAAATGTAATTTGCCCAAATCTTTTTTACATTCTCTGAAAATTGACACACGTCACTCACTGTTCCCAACCAAAAAATATTTCTATCTTCCAAATAGACATGTCTATTTATTTCTCAAAATTGTTACTGTGATGCAATAAAAAATTATTGCATCAGGGGAGGTAATTTTTGCCTTTGAACCTTTCTTAGTAGCATACTATCCGATTTATTAGACGACGAAGTAAACATGATGTCTTGAACTTCTTGGCAGTTCGTATAAACCTAGGCAACAGTATCTACACAATAACTTCTCTACATTTGCTTTGATTTATCGGATTGTGTTCGTTTTAGCTATGGAACACATCTTCGCTTCATAAGTATTTCATTGAGGTTGTCCGTCATCACACTTACATAAGTGATCTCCTATTAAGAATATCCTACAATACTCCACTTTTTCAAGTATAGGAATCATTAAAAGTACCAAACTTAACATCACTACTTTGGTAGGTCTCAAGCACTCTTCATCCTAGGAATGAGACAAAAATAAATTTCATGAGTGCTAACTCAAACTTTCATATTTTAGTTGTCTCATTAAACCAAGATCTTGGGATCTCCAGTCAACAAAGTTGGGTTACCACTATGAAAATTTATTTGTAGGTTTTAATCTCATTCATGTTGATAATCCACACACTTGATCTTCATTCAATGCTTTTGTAGTGGATCCTTTAAGTTATCCTTTGATTATACATGATCAATTATAATAACTCCATTAGAGATCAATTGTCATATGGTATTATGTCTTCGGCGAATATGTCGAGACTTGTCGTTATACATACTGTTTTGTACCATAACAATATTATAGTGAATCATTATTGCTGGCACTGGTTTTGACCAATATGGAATATCTTCCAAGTAATTACGAAGTCATTTTGCCTCTTATACGACTTTGTCTAGAACTATAAACTCTAACTCCATCGTGGATCTTGCGATACAAGTTAGTTTATTGGATTTTCACGACACGGCCCCACCTTCAATGCTAAATGCATAGCCACTTCTGGATTTGGAGTCATTTGTGTCGAATATCCAATTTGCATCACTATATCCCTCCAGTGTTCCGGATATTTCATATAATAATCTATATTCTAAGGTGTATCTTAAATATTTAAATACTCTTATTAATATCGTCCAATGAACATTACTTGGATTACTCGTAATTCGGTTTAGCTTATTCACATCACAAGCGATATCCGGAATAGTACAATTCATAATATACATGAAACTTCCAATAATTCTTGAATATTGCAGTTGAGACACCGGTTCACCTTGATTTTTACTTAAGTGCACTTAAATGCATATGTGTCTTTACATGATAAGTATCATACATATTGAATTTTCTCAATATCGTCTCAACATAGTGAGATTGAGATAGGACAATTGCCTATGGTGTCCTAGAGATTTTAATCCCTAATATGACATTAGCAATGCCCATATCTTTTTATATCAAAATGTTTTGTCAACATTTTCTTTGATTCAACGATCACTTCGTGACTACTCCCCTTTATGAGCATGTCATCAACATATAGACATAGTATAACAAACGTTTTTCGTGTGCCTTTGATATGTTGGAAATTTGAATTAAGTTAAATGGTGTGTCCATTCATGTTGGGGTGTAATTTTTCATGATTGGATGCTTCCAAATGGTGTCTCTTGATGACACCACTTGGTATACTATATAAGAAACAACCCTTGAATGAATTAGACATCGAATTTTTGAAATTCACATCATATTGAAGATCAAAATTTGAGTAATTTTGTGGATCTTCATCCTTACTTAATATTGAGCATTTTAAACCTTTGTGGTTTAAATGATTTGTGATTTGGAGTGCTCCTATCACAAATCATAGTCGTTGTATCTTGGGAGACAAATTGCCAAAGTAAATCGTTAGCACCGTAGCGGGGCAATATTGTCTTAAAGATAGAGATTATAAATCTCGTCTCAACATTTCTAATACAAAGCCATTTGTTATTTTTGCTTGCTATTTTCCTAAGATACACACCCTTAAATTTTGTACTACAATCTTAAGACAATATTAGCAACAAATGGCTTCGTCGAGTGCAACAACGACTCCAGTTCATCACGGTGAAAGGCCTGAAAAGTTCAATGGGAATGATTTCAAGCGATGGCAACAAAAGATGTTGTTTTATTTGACAACCTTGGGGTTGACAAGGTTCCTCAATGAGGATGCTCCTACTATTAAGGAGAGTGAAACTGACAACCAAAAGAGAGCTATGTTTGATGCGTGGAATCAAAGCGATTTCATGTGCAAGAATTATATTCTCAACGGACTAGACAACACATTATACAATGTGTATTGTCTAGTAAAGACAGTCAAGGAATTGTGGCAATCCTTGGAGAAAAAGTATAGATCCGAGGATGCCGGCATGAAGAAATTTATCGTTGGGCAATTCCTGGATTTCAAAATGGTTGATACAAAGACGGTGATATCGCAAGTGCAAGTGATAAGTGTATTTTATACACTTATATTTCCTCTTATTTTGCATGGTTTAGTGTTAGTTTTCGATCAGAATTACACTTTTGGTCTTGTTCTGTGTTGTTTTGCAGGAATCCAGGTAATTACATGTTTCGTGGACTAAAAGGGTGCAAATGACGGAAGGAACGGATGAATTGAAGCCAAAAATCTACACTATCAATCATGGCAACAGGCGTAAAGACGCCTACTTTGAGGCGTAACTACGCCTAACTCACGGCATTTGAGTTTTTAAAGAATTTCATATAGGCGTAATTACGCCTACTTTGAGGCATAACTACGCCTAGCCCACGGCTTTTGAGAATTTAAGTGGCGTAACTACGCCACTTTGGAGGCGTAATTACGCCTATCACGCGGGAAGCCAGATTTTGTGACACATCGACAGGCGTAATTACGCCACTTCGGAGGCGTAATTACGCCAATGGAATTTTGGTAATTTTGGAGACTTCCCTTATTTGATGCACGGGACTTTTAAAAGGTTTTGGAGGAGGATTTTCGAGAGATATTCAGACTTAGACATATTCTTGGAGAGAAGGAGGCTAGGGTTGAAGAACGGAGAAGAATAACGACGACGGCTCGGAGCAAAAAGGAGAGAATTCATCACGAGACGGCGGCGTTCATCGGAGATCGAAGAATAGCGTCCAATTCGTTTTGTATCTCTAAACTTTTAGCAATTTTTATGGGTTATTTAAACATGTCTATGTGTTTAAATACTTCTAGCATGAGCTAATTTTATTTTCTAGGAGACGATGTAGCTTGTTTTGAAACTACGCTTATTATGAATTGATTGAAGTTTATTTGGATTTCCGTATGGTTTATTTATGTTTTCCTGTTCCTAATGCTTTTAATCTACTGGCCATGGATTGAATGATTCCATATTCATGATCTATCACTCGGGAGAGGGGGTTGTGAATAGGAAAGAAGGAATTCGTATCGTGGTAGTTATATTGTTCGGAAGGCCTATAACTCCATAGAAGTCGTCAAAGGAATTACTGCGCTTTTACAATTGTTTGATAATTAATCTTAGATAGGGATATCAAGATTAATGTTAGATAATTAATTCTGCTTAACACCCGGGAGGGGGAGTAGAAACAAATAAGAATTCTCGGCTAGTAAACTAGGAAATCCATAATATGGAAATCAAGGAATGATAAGTGTAGTGGATGAACAAGTGAAATCGTACTCCTAGATTCGTCTCCAACTGATTTCTTTTCAACTCAGTATTTGATCATCGTTAGTTAATTAATTTTTATTATTCGCATAACACTCAACTATTCGATTCTCTAAATAAAGTCGAGACTATTCTAATTACAGTACTTGGTGTAACTTAATTTTCAATCTCTGTGGGTTCGACATCCGTATTTCAAATTCCTATACTAAAACTTGACACAGTACACTTGCGGTACGTTTCACACGCATCAAGTTTTTGGCGCCGTTGCCGGGGATTGATATAATTTTGTTTACTGATACTGTTATCAAGTAGTCTTGATTTTAATTTAGAATTTTATTTTTTTGTTTTAATTTTATTTTATTTTTATGTTTTTCTTGTGAGGTACTTGGAGATGTTTCATCAGCAAGTTTTCACAAGCTTTGCCCAACAACCGTATGAACCATTCTATGCAGCTTGGGACAGATTCAACCACGACTTTTCAAACTACGCTCCTCTTCAATCTTTCTACAGTGGATTGGATGCAGACACACAAGAATGGGTATTTAATGGAGCTTTGGCAGCTGGTAGTCCCATATATGGTAGAGATGATGACAGGGTGCACCTGTTTAACCATATGGCGAATTTCGACTATCAGTGGCATTATGATCCTTCACTGCTGGGTTGGAGTCACCAATATCCACCAGGGCATCATTACCCTCATTTTACACACCAATCATTCAAGCATCAAGCAGAGGATGAGTATAGTTCTGATAAAGTCTCTAAGTTGGAGGATATTTTGCGCAAATTCTGGCCATCATTTGAACCAAAGATCGAAAATGCCACCAGAAGTAGCCTTGAGCAGCTGATAGAGACATTTGTAGCGAGATGCAAAGAGGTTTAGATGAGATATAATCAAGGGGTGACAAACCAGGTGTGGTCACATGATGATGATCATTCAACCAACCAAGTTTGGGAGAGTGATCCTACTCATGCGGAAGATTCAAGGGAATATGAGCATTTTCAAGTGGTTGAACCTACTGTGGAAGAGTTATCTGATGAATTCCCATGTCAAGATGAGCCTAGCGTGACGTTGGAAGATGAGCATATTTTTGAAAATAGTGAGGAGCACTCATCGATGGTGATATCCTATATGCCATATGTGGATCCGTTCTTCCCATCGATGCCAACTTCACCATATTATGATCTCCACGAGATGAAGCCAAGTTTAGAATCTTCCTCCCATGCTTATCAATTTTCGAAGGACGTTGTTGGAGCGACGAGCGTTAACTGCCACTATCTTGCCAAGCTAGAGGGCATACACAACCAAGACCCATATGTAGTGTCATATGATACTTACTATGGGCGGAAGCCGCTATTTGATGGTTGCTTCGCATAGTCTGGCTGACGACTTTAAACAAAGCGCTTCTTGGGAGGCAACCCAAGCCTTGTATCCTTTTTATTTTATTTCAGTTTTTAATTTTAGTATTGCATTTTAGTAGCATATCTTATTCATAGCCAATTGATCATTATTTTTCCCATTGCAGGGTCTATACTGATGCGGAGGTCCCTATCATCATCTTCTCACCATACCCATGAGCATGAGATGGGCGACGATTACTGACGATCGTCGTCGCAAGTAGGTGTGTTGTCCCTTATTTTATACGTTGTATGGTACATTGAGGACAATGCACGATTTTAAGTTTGGGGGGGTGTTTAAACATTGAAGATGTTTTGTTTCCTGGATTCCTATGTGTGTTGTGTTTTGTGTTTTTTTTAGTCATTTTCTTTTTCTTTTTGTGTCATAAGTCGTGATTTGAAGTAATTGTGAAGGCCGATGATGAAGAATTGAGCTTATTTGTGAAAATTTTAAAATTTTTGTTCACTTTGCTCTTGAGTTTCTTACATATTCATGCACTAGAGACCATGACCATTTGACCAATTAAAGTTGATTTGAATGAACACAAATATGATATAGGCAATTTTTGATAATATTTTGGGCCTTTATTCATTGATATAAATTTGCCATAGTAGCCCCTTTGAGCTTAAACGTAAAAGAATGAGGATTGAATTGTTGCATTATGTTTTAGAATCTCATTCAAATTTCTTTCTTATATCACCTTGGTTTTGAGATACTATTTGAGCACATTGGTCATACCATATAAATTATTTGTGAATTGAGAGTAGTCGAGAACTTGCTTTAGTATCCTTTGAGGCGAAATACGGATGTTATGTGGCTTAGGAAGGATTTATGCAATTTTTGCTTAGTTTGAGCCTTTGAAGCCACCAAAATACATCATTTTCATCTGTAGTTACCCTTTTGAGCTTATTGAAAATCGAATGGCATGTGCTTAGGCACATAATAACCTCCATTCGGCATCATTTCAAAATCCCTCGACCACCTTACTAAAGCTTATACACTATTTCCTACCCTCAAGTGAGTAAGCCCCTATTGCACTTTAAAATTTCAAATATCTCTCATGTTCTTATTGGAAAAAAATTTGAAGGAGAGAAATAAAGAAAAAAGGGAATGAATGCATAAAAAGATTGTTGAAGAGGTGAAGAAATAAGTGATGGAAAGAATGAGAAAATAATGAGGTGAATGATGAGGCGGATGAGAAAGGAGGGTGAATCCAAAATTTGAAAAGAAAAAAAAAATGATGAATCATCAATAGAAGGAATCGAAATTGAGATGAGAGTGCGCATCATGGTTAATATGACTTACTCACTTGTTTTGAAATTCCTATCTTTTTATTGTAGCCATGAGCCAAGGCCTTACATTACAAGCCTATTAAGACCTACTGACCAAGCCACATTCATCTAATATACTAGTGGAGAATGTTACGAATTGTAAGCCTATGGACTCTCGAGAAACACTTGTAATGCATATGGTTTTGACATTCACACACGCACATCTCATTACTTTGATTTGATGCATTGTTCACTGTTGGTCAAAGTTATACACCTTTTTATGAACAATGCAAATGAACCAATACACCTTGCAAAGTCCTATTGATTTGTGTGAGTAAAGATTGCTTTAATGGTTAAATGGAAGTGGTGACACACACACTTGAGAACTCTTGAGTAGACTGATATGCATACTTGACTTAAAATTTTTAGACAATTGATCTTCGAGGCCAATTTGCAATTATAACATTTCATGACTTGCGTTAGTAGTGTGTTTTCTTTTTCTCTTTTATTTCTTAGTCTTTTTCCATTTCTATTTTGCTCGGGACTAGCAAAAGTTTAAGTTTATGGGGTTTGATAAGTGTATTTTATACACTTATATTTCCTCTTATTTTGCATGGTTTAGTGTTAGTTTTCGATCAGAATTAGACTTTTGGTCTTGTTCTGTGTTGTTTTGCAGGAATCCAGGTAATTACATGTTTTGTGGACTAAAAGGGTGCAAATGACGGAAGGAACGGATGAATTGAAGCCAAAAATCTACACTATCAATCATGGCAACAGGCGTAAAGACGCCTACTTTGAGGCGTAACTACGCCTAACTCACGGCATTTGAGTTTTTAAAGAATTTCATATAGGCGTAATTACGCCTACTTTGAGGCGTTACTAAGCCTAGCCCACAGCTTTTGAGAATTTAAGTGGCGTAACTACGCCACTTTGGAGGCGTAATTACGCATATCACGCGGGAAGCCAGATTTTGTGACACATCGACAGGCGTAATTACGCCACTTCGGAGGCGTAATTACGCCAATGGAATTTTGGTAATTTTGGAGACTTCCCTTATTTGATGCACGGGACTTTTAAAAGGTTTTGGAGGAGGATTTTCGAGAGATATTCAGACTTAGACATATTCTTGGAGAGAAGGAGGCTAGGGTTGAAGAACGGAGAAGAATAACGACGACGGCTCGGAGCAAAAAGGAGAGAATTCATCACGAGACGGCGGCGTTCATCGGAGATCGAAGAATAGCGTCCAATTCGTTTTGTATCTCTAAACTTTTAGCAATTTTTATGGGTTATTTAAACATGTCTATGTGTTTAAATACTTCTAGCATGAGCTAATTTTATTTTCTAGGAGACGATGTAGCTTGTTTTGAAACTACGCTTATTATGAATTGATTGAAGTTTATTTGGATTTCCGTATGGTTTATTTATGTTTTCCTGTTCCTAATGCTTTTAATCTACTGGCCATGGATTGAATGATTCCATATTCGTGATCTATCACTCGGGAGAGGGGGTTGTGAATTGGAAAGAAGGAATTTGTATCGTGGTAGTTATATTGTTCGGAAGGCCTATAACTCCATAGAAGTCGTCAAAGGAATTACTGCGCTTTTACAATTGTTTGATAATTAATCTTAGATAGGGATATCAAGATTAATGTTAGATAATTAATTCTGCTTAACACCCGGGAGGGGGAGTAGAAACAAATAAGAATTCTCGGCTAGTAAACTAGGAAATCCATAACATGGAAATCAAGGAATGATAAGTGTAGTGGATGAACAAGTGAAATCGTACTCCTAGATTCGTCTCCAACTGATTTCTTTTCAACTCAGTATTTGATCATCGTTAGTTAATTAATTTTTATTATTCGCATAACACTCAACTATTCGATTCTCTAAATAAAGTCGAGACTATTCTAATTACAGTACTTGGTGTAACTTAATTTTCAATCTCTGTGGGTTCGACATCCGTATTTCAAATTCCTATACTAAAACTTGACATCGTACACTTGCGGTACGTTTCACACGCATCAGCAAGTCATGCAAGTAATCATGCACGAAATCCATGCAGAGGGTATGGTTCTAAGTGACTCATTCCAAGTGGCAGCCATGATTGAAAAGTTGCCTCCATCATAGAAGGACTTCAAGAATTATCTCAAGCATAAACGAAAAGAGATGAATCTTGAAGACCTTGTGGTTCGTTTGAGAATCGAAGAGGACAACAAAAATTCTGAAAGGAATGAAAATTGGCACCAACATGAAGCACGAGTGAACTTAGTGGAAAAACACGCCTGAACAAAGCGCAAGTTTGACGGCATGGCCTCCAAATCTGGAAAGGCGAAGAAGTTCAAAGGCAGGTGCTCCAAATATGAAAAACCAATCACATGGCGAAAGATTGTCGTGATAAAGACGATTTTGGGAAGGCTATGGATCAAATAAATGTGACCGAAGAAGATCGTCTCTTAAATAATATGGATGATCTAGTGCTTACCGCTTAATTAGATTATATATCATTGAAAGTAGTAAAACTCCAAGAATAGAGTAATTCTAAATAAATGTGATAACGATATTTGTTGAAAGCAATAAAATTTATGTTATTACTTCTTGTATTGAATCTCATGGTTTGTGGCATGATTGTTAGGATCATTTAAACCATGGTTCGCTGAGTAAATTATGATGTAAAATATATTGCTTGTATGGGCACAAAGCTAACAAAATTGTCATTCATTTATTAAAAGAATCGAAACGTCTCTAGAGTTAAATTCACAATTATGTTTGTGATGGAAAGATTGTGCAAACTAAAGATGTGGGAAAAGTAATTTGTTACTTTATCAACACATGCACATGATAGTTATGGCGTATTTGTTACGAAGAAAAACGAGGCCTTTGAGTTGTTAGATACATTAAGAATGAGATTGAAATCAAATTTAGCAAATGAGGTTTGCTATGGAAAATTGTGAGTATATTATACTTGTGTTGTCTAAGAATTTGATGCTTAAGCTTGAATTTGTAAGATTTTAAAATCTTGAATTCGAGTTTCTAAGCTTTGTATGCTTAAAACACAAGTGATAAATCGAACCCACAAATTTTGACTAGGCGTTGTAATATCTCAAATTGGTTCATTTTGAATTTATAAGCTAGTAAGCTTATAACATGAATTTGTAAGATTTAAAATCTTGAATTCAAGCTTTCTAAGCTAGTGCACTTAAATTGCAAATTGTGAACCGAGTTTGAGAATATAATCCAAGTTTTAACTTTTGGAAGCAAGTGCGCTTAAATCCAAAATCTTCAAGAAATAAAATCTTGAATTTGGATTTATAAGACGATAACGCTTAGAACTTGAAACATGATAGTTTGAACGCCAGTGCAATTCGTGACTATCCCGAAGTTGTGTGGGGTTGCAATTCTATGAGTCAATCACATATTAAGTATCACATTTAGGCAAGGATGAAAAACCTTGTTATTGAAGGAAAATAGAGTTTCCTACAATATTTGAAATGTGTGGGTGCTTGGCTAAACTAGAAATATGAAGGTCAAAGTAAAGTCATAACAAAAGTCAAATAAAAGACGTGAAGAGTTTGACAAATCATATTGTCAAATAGATTAACGAGTGTGACAAATGTCTATACACCTAAAGCATAGATATGCTTGTGTATTGATGATATGCTCATTGGGAAGCAATTTAGAAATCATCAAGTAACAAAGAAAAATGTTGACGAGACATTTTGATGTATGTGCATCAAGAACAATGCTTGGAATTAAAGTTTCCAAGACATTTGAAGAAGGAAATCTCAAGGATTAATTCGAGTTTCAAATTTTAAGCTTTGCTCTTAAATTTCAAGTTTACAAGAAATAGAATCTTGAACTTGTAATTTTTTTAGAATCTATGCACTTAAATATGAATTGTGAATTAAAGTTGAGTATTTCCTCTGGTCTCGAATTTTGTAAGAAATAATGCATTAACAATGTAAGGACCCCCGTGCCCTTAACCCGTTATTAGTGTATTAATCCAAGCATTTAGTGCATGTAATCATATACGTATGGGAAAACACACTTGTCACCATATCAAATCATGCCAATAATAAAATTTCTTTACATTATTCCATATAATGTCTAGTTTCCCCCAACCAAGTCCACATACGTATCATGCACCATTATAATACACTAACATGTTCTCAGTTCATTTAGCAATTTCAATAAATAATTGCATGTGCAACACATAAATGAAAAGATAAAGGCCCTTGCCTTCTTTATACAACCCATATACACATGATAGTGCTCACATACGAGCATCGAATAAGTATACGTGTATCCAATGTATAAAGTATCATGCTCAATACCGTCACTGGTACTTCGGTCCTGGAAGCACCTCAAATCCATAGCTCGAGCTCAATTCCAAGCCATCGCCGTACCTAGTCACCTGCCCCAACAGAGACAGCCCCCACACGGGATGAGCATACCAATACCACCAAACCAATAATCACAATAGTACTATTCATAATTTACAAAAATGTAAATGCTATGAAATATAAAAGATGCTCCCTGGATGGTATCATCCTCATCCGGGATTCCCTGTATTGTCCATGTTCTCAAAATAACTGAAACCATCAAATTCTCAAATGCCAGTTAATCGTTACATTGATTAACAAATCTATTTGCCACATACTGATATCATTAATCAATAATATCAAATCATTAAACAATGATTACAAATATTCCATATATCTCATTTATGGTTCCATAGTTCTATTTCATTGCTCGTTCTACAACGACATTTCATCCTCACGCATGCTCAACAGCAGTGGCGTCATAACCAATGTTCGCTCAAAGGCGACAACATCTCAATCATCGCTCGCTCAAAAGCGGCACCATATAATTCACAATGCATATATATCCAATCGTAGCAATTACCATAAACCATCATGTGCATTTATTGCAATCCAGTGTATCATGCACTCAACAATTGCAATTATAATAAAGGGCTATGCTCGTACGTCATACGTACCTTATAATACCGTAGTTCGAGTCCAACCTTGCCTGAGTCCCACGACCCGATGAGTTATGTGCTAACACATAAATAACTCACAATTAAACACAAGCATGTAACCACGCGCCCAAGCACGTTCTCAACCCCCAATTATATCGTCATTCATGACGATTTACCATTTTAAAAGACCCGGGCGAAGCATGCATCGAAAACTCAACACGAAATAATTCCCCAAAAACAGGCATTGGCGAGCGATCGCATCATCTCAGGCGATCGATCGCCTCGCAAACTGGCATGGGCGACCGATCGCTCCATTTCCAGGCGATCTATCGCCTCACTGTTCATCTTCCTGAAAATTTCAACAACGTCGCGGCGATCGATCGCCCCGCCCTAGGGATCGATCGCCTCGACCTGTAACAGGCAAAAATGGCTTTTTTTCTTGCAAAAATCTTCACCAACAACAAAGCTCACACCCCATACAACATAAATCCTTAACAAGGGGCTATAATCAACCCCAAAACCCAACAACCCAAAAATCTTTAAAAACCAATTTCATAAACCCAACTCAAATCCTTCCCAAACACCACAACACCATACTCAAATCGAAGACAAATGCAAGGGGATGGATAATACCTTATTATCTTCGAGAAATTCGGCTCCCAAGTCGAGGAACCATCGATTTTTCATCAAGCGAGAAAAGAGGGAAGAAGAGGGGTGGGGATCGCTGGGGAGAGAGGGGAGAGAGAGAGGAGATTCCGTGCAATGACGGAACACCGAGTCCATTTGGTATATATAGCTCCAAAGCTCCAAAATACCGACTCCTCCACAAATACATCATGATTCATTAAATATCATCTGTTTTCAATAATTATCTCTCCAACTCAAATTCCATTACCAGGCCCAGTACACAGTACTCCGGGCCCCAGGTTCCACCAAGAACCAAATTCCAAGGTTATCACCACGATGATAATACAATCTCATCCCTTGGATCCAACGACTCCAAATACCGGATTTAAAATCTCTGGGAGTCCCAAAACCGCAATTAATTTATAATTGCCACAATTATAATCCATTAAGGGTTATTACCACACCGGGATTAACATCATTAATCCCCGGGCATCACAAACAACGCTTAAAATTCGATGATGAAAATATCCTAAAAGGATAAAATGATGCAAAAGAGGTAATGTGATTACCAAAGCTGAAGATATATGTGGAAAATTACTTTCATCAGGTTGATTATCAGGTATAACATGCATATCACTTAGTTGGACAGACTCATCATTATCATGCTCCACCTTATTTGGGGTAGGGTGCAAATTAGAATGGAACAAACAAGGCATATCACTTTCATTAAAGCTAACATCGCTACTTATAACCACTTTAACACTAGGGTGATCTTTAAGCCATAGTCTATATCCTTTTATCCCTTCAAGGTAGCCTAGAAATACACATTTTACCGCTCTAGGTTCAAGCTTGTCGGGTTTTTGATGCATGAATGCAGCACACCCGAAAACCTTTAACAATGAAAAACAATATATTTGCCATACCATTCAAGGCACCAAAGGAGATCTATTGATCAAATGGGCAACTGTTAGCACAGACTCTCCCCAAAAAAAATTTGACAGTTCGGAGGAGGAGAGCATGCTCCTCACTCTTTCAAGTAGAGTCTTGTTCATCCTCTCAGCAACTCCGTTTTGCTGAGGAGTATAGGGAACCGATTTGTGTCTTCGAATTCCAGAATCAACACACAGTTTATTGAGTAAGGCATTATAGAATTCAAGACAATTATCCGTCCTAAGAGTTTTGATCTTCTTCACAATTTGATTTTCAATTAAAATCTTCCAATTTTTAAACATATCAAAAACATCAGATTTATGTTTCATTAGAAAAACCCAAACTTTCCTAGAGAAATCATCAAGAACTGATAGAAAATATCTTCCCCCCCCCCCCCCCCCCCCCTGTGTAGGGATACTGGAAGGTCCCCACACATCAGCATGCATATACTCTAAAATTTCAGAGGTGACAGATTTATTTGGGAAAGGTGAACTAGGGAACTTAAGCCTATGTTGCTTACCATACACGCACAAATCACAAAATGAAAAATTAGACTTTTTTTCCTTACCAAAACATTCATTTTTGTATAGGATTTCAAGACCTTTAGTAGTAATAAAACCTAAGCGTTTATGTCATAGATTAGTAGGTCTTCTTTAATAGTGTTCACTTACGATTTTTCATTATAGGACTCAGCATAACAAACATACAGGTTCCTTTTCTTTCCAGTCTTAATAAGAACCAAAGAACCTTTAATTATTTTCATTACCCCCTTACCCCATCTCCCCTCTAACCCCTCGTTTTCAAGAGCAGCACAGGATATAAGATTGTTACACAAGTCAGGGACATGTCTTACATTCTTTAAAATAACAGTGCATCCAGTATCAAATTTTAGACAGACATCACCAACATCAGCAACATGACACTTCTTGTCATTTGCCGAGGACACAAAGCCATTCTGATTATCATGGTAATTACGTGCATGCATGCCACTCCTTTTCACTAACAGAGCATGTAAGCACAATATTCACAGCATCACAGTGATCAATAGTCATAAACACATCACACATGTTATCATTTATAGAAGCCATGTTAGCATGATTATCAGGTTGGTGATTATTCTCATTTTGATCATGTTATTGTTTAATTTTAGGACACTCACGAATGTAGTGACCAATTTGCCGCATTTATAACATTTTCTGCCTTTAGGTTTCGATTTAGATCTAGACCTGCTCCTTGCTTTTTTTTACTAGATTGGCCAATTATATTGTTGTCATTATTCCTATATTGGGGCCTCCCCCTAACATGCATGACCTTGGCAGATTTATGATTACCCATCCCATGAGTTTTTAAATCTTGTTCCTTACTTTTAAGGCCATTAATCACCGTGTCCAATGTAATTTGGTCTCTGCAATACTTAATAGCTGACATAACATCACTGTAGGAATCAGGAATGGCATTCAATAGAACAACAGGGGTGTAATCATCAATGTTCTTGTCACCAGTTTGTTTACATCTTGTACAAGTTTGGTACACTCATCTATGTTCTCATCCACCTCTCTATTAAGGTCAAGCATAAACCTAAAAAACTTTTCTAGCAAGAATAGTTTCCTAGGTAGAGAAGTCTCAATATATAGCTCTTCCAATTTGTCCCATAGGGCTTTGGAAGAACTTAGTTTACCTACTTTCCTAAGCACATAGTCAGACAAGTTCAAGACAATGGACGAATAAGCCATTTCATCCATCTCATCCTTTTTATCCGCAGATTCATCAGTAGGAATAGTACTTTAAACACTCTTTGTTGAATAAGAACCCCTTTCATTTTTTGTTGCCATATGAATAATAGCACAATTACAACATTCAAAGTATGCAGGGAAGCTTAATGAGTAATAATGAACGAACAAAAAATAAGACAAAAGGATTTGAACGAACAACTGAAAGCTGAGATAAAAGAAGGAACGCTCTAAACTCAAGAGCCAATGACCCCAAGCACCAACAGGATTCCACTACACTCGCGGTGTAGGGTAACGCAAAGGGATATCAAGGTCCTGAGTAAGATTCCTAACGGAGGATGAGATAACAGAAAGTAATCACACAGAAAAAACCTATGTGTGCTAATCAGGCAGAAAAATAACATAGTAGCAATAAATAGTCACAAAGTCTCCTAATAATGTCACTACGGTACCACATAGTACAAAAGTAGGAGATTAGGTTTTGAGCGATCTTGATCACAACCAGAGGTTCTCTCTCAAGTCTTACCAACTCATATATTAGGTCACCGTGAAACCAGATCTCAAGATTCACCAATAATCACTCACGACTAATACTAGAGTCAAGAAACCTGGCTCTGAACCACTGTACTATCTCGATCCGCCCTGTCTTAGCCACTTACTCACGGAGAGTATGAAATGTATATGCAAGATAATAAGAGAACAACACTATCAGTAGGTTAGTTCATGAAATCATAAGATATATAAACATCAAAGTAACCATATATTGGCTCAGATAAACACGTCTCAACACATCAATCGTGTATCTAGCAATCCGAGGTAAAGACCTCAAGGTGACACACCGAAGCCAGACTTTGCGCCCCAAGAACCCCACACCCAATAAACTCACACAAAATATGAACGGATGTGAAAAAACACAAGCTAGCCAGAGGCTAACACCTATATCAAAGCTTCGAACACTCTAATCTCAGATCTCTCAAGAAACGTGAGAGTAAACACTCAAGAAGATGCACACAGCGTGCTAGGGTTTTTGACGAGAAGAGACGAAGACTACTCACATTACAACTTAAAATAGGGTTTAGTAACTATTCAATATTTATACCCCGAATGGACGTTCAAGATATCATCCTTCAAATAGACGGACAAGATTGAACGAACGGGAAAGGTTCTAGAAAATGGGCTGAGGTCTAAGACTTTAATCGGGTGGGCTTTAAATATTGACATAGGCCAACAACTCAATTGGGCCACATTACAACACCTTCATTAGTGATGCAAATTTATCGATGATCCTTACTACTAAACTTGAACTAATCACACCACAAAAAGCAAGAGATTTCATCTGATCCCTTCTGTCGTTTAGTAACAACATAGTGCATTCATCAGAGTATAGGTCATATTGGGCAACGACTGGAGGTAGCTGCATGAATTCATTTTCCTTCAATTGGGCTAAATGGCCGTGCAAGCTATGACCCGAAATTAATGTGCCAACAAGAATGAATTAAAAGCCCATGCCCAAGACCAAGCCCAAGACCAAGACCAAGCCCAAGCCCAAGACCAATCCCAAGCCCAGGCCCAAGCCATTTCGGGACGGCGGATTCTACGAATATATTCACCAAAATGCGCATCGTCTGAGCTGGCACACAATCTTGTACTCGGCCATCCACCACCAAGAACAGAACTCCTTCACATTCTCTCTCTACATTCCCTTCAATCCAAATCTTCGTTTCCCCCAAAATTGAAACCAAATCTTCAATTTTGGGAAGTCAACTCTATTGGTTTTGAGTTCCAGTCGAAGATGAGCGTCGGCGGAAGGTATTATTGGGTGCGGAATCGCGGAGAAAAGGTGAAAGTGAAGGGGATAGTCGTGGTTTTCGCGTGGTCGTCGATTAGCGAAGGTCAATTGAAGGATTTTGTTGCTCTCTACTCTTCTCTTGGATGGAATTCTCTTGTTTGCCTCTCCGATTATCTCAATCCGTACGCTCTTGTGCCCGTAGTTGTTGGTTTTTGTTTACTCGATACTTTTGAGCTAGATGCTGCATTAATGAAGTCTAATTAGTTGTAGACAAAAGTACCTTATTTTACGAGAAAAATCGACCGTATGACTATTGTTGGATTAGGTTCAGGCTATATGTTTTGTGGGAAGAAATGAGCGAGTTTGTTATGTGTAATCGAGGGATTGAAGTTTGAAGCCATGTTTCTTGAATATAGACTAAAACTACAAGTTCGGCCAATCCCAGGACCCGCCCCGCCCCGCTTCCAAACCCGGTTGAAGCGGGTCCAGACCCGCCCCGCCGGGGCGGGTTCATTGCGGGTCCGGGTTTGGACCCGTCCCATTGTGGGGCGGGTTCATTGCGGGTCCGGGTTTGGACCCGTCCCATTGCCATCCCTAGTTATGTGCCGCTAAATGAGAACCATGAGTTAATATATATGACGGAGAAGCTAAATGGTGGAAAGATAATTAAACGAGATTCACTAGATTGGCTAGTTCTGTGAGCTACATATTAAAATATGTGATTGATTTTAGGAACGAGTATGATCAAATTCATGAGACAAAGATATTTACATGAGATTCTCTCGCCGCAGTCAACACTCGTGGCACATGATACATGTATACTGCTTTTGACTTGTTTTAGTCCTTTTCCTGCTTATTCAAGGAGAACTGGTTTTGAGTCTGACCTGAATTTGCCTCCAATCCTGTTCTTTGGTCAAATATCATTTGATTGGTGGGGTATTTTTCCGCAGATACATTCCTGAGAGGGCTACATCACTTGCTTTTTCTGTTCTTGGTGAAATTGTCAAGGTCAGTCTTTTTGCAATATTTGCACGTGGAGACACTAGCAAATAGTTCGATAACTTATGAGCACAAGCTTTACGAGTTTTTCGCAATTAACTATTTATTTCAGGCCTCTATGATTCTGACGTTGGAAAGAACATTAATTATATTAAAGAAGTGTTTTTCTTTCTGAGTGTTGGGTAACCTTGTTGACTTCCCAAGCATGACTCAACAGTGATGTCCTACGTCATTTAAATTGCATGTGATTATTGTATTTTCTTCCGGTTAAGTTAGACACGTTTAGCTCATCAATGCTCAGTTATAAATTTTAACTCCTTCCTATGTTATTTCATGTGTGATTGTATATGCAGGAGCTTAGGGCTGGACTCTGTCCTGTTGTCTTTTCTTCCTTTTCAGGTGGTTCTAAAGCATGCATGTACAAGGTTTTCCAGGTAAAGTCACAACATGGTCATTTTCATGACTGATACACACGAAACTTGCATCTTACATGTTACTTATTTTCCATTCATTTATCAATCTCGAACTATTTCTTTGACGACTTTGTCGGCAATTCTTTCAATTAGGCCTCACATTTCTCTGATGATGGAGTGAGCTCATTTATATGTGGTGAAATTGGATTTAAAATATACTATTTTCTTGTTTTGGATGTGGCATGTTAATGATTCTTTTTTCCAAAGGATGCAGATTATTGAAGGATGTTGTGAAGTTGAGCTAAATCTGGTAGATTTTGCCGTGGTCTTTTATCTATTCTATGTGTTGATGTTACCCCCTTTTATTGAACTATTTGTGTCACTTGAAGGAGGATACAAGACTTGTTGCAAGTTGCATCTCAGGCCAGATCTATGATTCCGATCCTGTCGATTTTACTGATGACTTGGGTGCCCGATTTGCTTTACACCGTTCCATCCTCAGAATGCCTGGTTCATCAAAGCTACTGTCATTGTTTGCTAAAGGTGTTACTTCAAGCTTGGATGCCTTATTCCTCACCAGGTTTGGATCCCAGAATGCAGAGTACTGGCAAACTCTATACTCGTCAGTTGTAAGCTACCAACCGACCTGTGCTTTCTCAAATCATTTCTCGACTCTTTTGCAGTCTTACCCTTGTATTCTTTTACCTTTTCTAGGGTTTGAGTGCCCCCTTTCTCATTTTAAGCTCAGAAAATGATGGTGCGGCTCCATATTCAACTCTGTGCAACTTTGCTCAGCATTTACAGGATATGGGGGGTGATGTAAAAGTTGTGAAGTGGACTGCCTCTGCCCAACTAGGTGTTAGTCTAAAGCCAATCGTGTGCCATTGTCTTACATTTCCTCTGCTAGTCAACTTTCTTTTAATTTCTTGCAAATTTTTTTTTTTTTTTTTTATGTGCTCTTACCTATTTGTTTTCTTTGACTTGTTATAGGTCATTACAAACATCTAACAATGCAGTACACATCTGCGATAGCACAGTTTCTTGAGCAGGCAGTTTCAGTGTTCTCCCATAAAATTCAAAAACTTGGAGAAAAATCTTGCACAGGCCATATGCATGATGTAATCTCTGATTTGATTTGCGATCTCCAGAATGCAGCGGTTGACTCGAATCAGAGCTTCCTTAGAGTTGCTGTGGGGCCAAATGACCACTTCTTCCTACCAAGTTCATCAGCGTATCAAAACAACAAAGAATTTGGGTCCTTACAGGAGCAAAAGGAGAGGTCACCTCCTCGGTCGAACCCTTGTATGCACACCAACAGTGTTCTTGGCCAAATACTTTTTGACGCCTGTGTTCCTAAAACTGTTGAAGGTTGGGATATTAAATTCTCAGGTGCCTTGAACGGAGAGCCACTTGCTTCCTTACACAAGCGATCACCATTCAGAGGCACTAAACATAGATCAAGATTGTGAGAGCTTCTGAGGTAACTTTGTGCACTTGAAAGTTCTTGGATGTTGATAGTATACATAGCTTTTTGAAGTAAATACAACATAAAACTATGTTTGAAATTCGTCTATCGCAATCTTTGGAACAATCGGCTTTTGAATCACACCCAAGGTGATCTTGAATTTGATGGGGTAACGACCGACTATAATTGACGCTGAAGGTCGAGCTTGTATGGGTGTAGATATCAGACTACGCAAAAGTAACCTACTCCAAACATTTTGTCACTCGCTAAGTCGTCTTTAGGTTTCAGTTTGTGCTGATAAGGTTGGATGAAACTTGACCCTCAGTCCACTAGCTTACTTGCTGTGCTTGATAATAGCATGTGTTTATATATGTGTAATGTTATCAACCTCTAGAGAGTGAGCAATTGTGAATTTTAATTTAATGTTTATAAATAAATGAATCCCAGCTTTTATGTTATATTACTTCCCACTTCAGATTCTGTGTTTCGGACAACAGTTTCATTTAATTTTTCACTTTTTTTATTAATAATATAATATTTATCTTTGAAATATATTTGATGATGTGATGTGTCATGTCAATTGAGAAAAAATGTTTAGACAACGTGAAACTCAGAATGGGGTATTCATGAGCTATGAAGCAATATTTAGAGATGAGAGCAAATATCTATTATATATTTTAATTTAAACTCACTATACCACAATTAAAAGTATTTTTTATTTGTATTTTTAAATTATTAATTTGATTAATTTCTAAGAGATAACAAAAATTTGAGAGGAAGGCTAAATGTTTTTGCTATTTAATGAATGACTACACAATTATTATTTTTTTACCATTTTCTTTTTAATTGTGGTTCAGATCTATATTCCACTTTTTGGCATAATACATATAATAAACATAATAACCTCCCATTCAAAAATTCAATATGTTACTAAAAACTATATTGTAAATATTTTATATCCAGTATTTCAAAAATGATAGTATTATACTCTCCCACTCTTTACTATATTTTTTTTTATATAAGAAAGATTAAGGTTATTTTATGCATTGGATTGCACCAACAAAAAAAAAAGACTATATGATTTTATTTTCTTTCTTTTGAACAAAGTTATTGACGAGGTTGGCGACGAAAATATTGTGTGTGGTTATAGATAGTGAAAGTGCAAATAAGGCTGCTGGTTAGAAATTGATGATTGAAAGACCTTACTTGTTTTGGTCATCTTGTGATGCACACTGCTTCGATTTCATGCTTAAAGATATTGGTAAGATGACAAATGTGAAAAGGTATATCGAGAAAGCAAAACAAATAACACGTTTTATATACAACAGTGATAAAATTGTGAACTTGATGAAAATAGACACAAATGATCGTGAATTACTGAAACCTGGAATCACACGATTTGCTAAAGAATTCATTTCTTTAGAAAGTCTTGTCTGATATTATCAAGAGTTGAAGAGAAGTAAGTGACAAGAGTACAACAATAATTGCATGAGAAGAAAAGATGCCGAACAAATTCCAGGGACCATTATAGATACGAGTTTTGGAAAAGGATCGTGATATTTTCTCAGCAATGGAACCACTCGTGAAAGTTTTAAAATTGGTTTACCAAGATAGCAAGCCAACTCTATCAATTATATATGAAGCCATGGATAGAGCGAAGTTGTCCATAAGGGAAAGTGTGAAAGATTGTCAATTATACTGGGACGTGATTGATAAGCGTTTGTATAATCAATTACACCAACATGTACATATTGCAGGTAAAATGACCTAATATTTAAATAATTTTGCATAAGTATGAATTCATTGATGTAGTTATCATCATTTTTTTTAATATTTGTGAGTTTTAGCATATTTTCTCAATCTAATACTCCAATATTCTGGAACATATGTATATAACGATGAAGTTAAACGAGGATTAAAGGCAGTATTAGGAGACTTGAACCTGATTTAAATGCACAAGTTTCAGCAATCAGTAAGTTACAATATTTATAAATTTTCGGTAACATATTTCATATACAATATACAATATGTTTTTATTTAATATGTTTTACATATTAAATTATTCACGAAACAAATTTGAGACTTCGGATCTCCACTTGCAAAAATGGCTATTAAAAAAGTCTTCCAAGTTTGAACTTCTTCGTGTTCTTTAAAAATGTTAAAGTTATAAAATTATATATCATACATTTTTTCAGCTGAATGGTGGAATGATTATGGTTAAGAAGCTCCCCCACTTGAGAAAAATTGCAATGCAAGTCCTTAGCCAAACATGTTCATCTTCTGGTTGTGAGAGAAACTGGAGTACATGGTATCTAATACATACTAAGCTTTCGCAGCCATTTGGCTATAGAAAAGTTGCATAAATTGGTAGATGTGCATTACAATATGTGAATAAGAGTACGAAATATGATGCATAAAAAAGATGATGATAACTATTATAGCCCTATAGATCTCGATCATATATTCAAAGATGATGATATTTTACATGAATAGAGAAGAGATACTGACTCTCCTGTATTGCAAGATGGTGACTTGAAATGGTTAGATCAAGGCCTTGGATCATCGAATCCCCAAGACCAAAGGCCCAAAACATTACAGCTCAAGGTCAAAGTCATTCTAAGAAGAAAAACAGTGAAGGCAACTCGAGATTATCAAAAGGCAAAGAAACCATATCAAGTGATAGTGATGAAAGTGACAATGATAGTCAAGATAGCAATGGTGGGAATAATCAAGAAAGTGGTGGAAAGCACCAAGATGATGACCAACCCCCATCAAGATTATCAACATGATACTGACATGACATTGGCACAAGGGAAAGAAAATTATTATTCCACGCAAGACACTGATCATGGGTATCGTCCTAGGATAGAGGAACAACATCGCTATTTAACAAGTTTGTCAGGATTCTTGAGTGCCGAGGATAATGAAATTTTAGTGGACTTTCGCATTCTTGAAGAACATATACAAAGTCTTGGCTTGGGAGATAACCAACAATCTCAACTTGGAGATGATTACAGACTGGGAAGTTGTCACTGTAGCTCTTGATATTTTGGTCGTGGTGCCATTGGATTTCGTGAACCTGACTATGGGTATTCTGGTAGTTATAGTACCATATGTCATCATGCTTCATCCAATGAAAGTGGAATTGGAAATAGATATCATGACCATCAATTGTCCGTAAAAAAGTGGTATTAGACGTCATGGCTATGATTATAGATCTTCAAGTGGGGCTAGTAGTTCTTTTGGGCAACGAGGTCTTACCATCGTCGTGACGAAACATTATTAAATCCATATTCGTTACCCCATACCGAATCCGTTTCAAATGTCCGATTCAATCAATATCCATGTGGACAATTTAACACTGATTTATATTCACAATCATTTGTTGGGGATCAATTTTTTCAACGGGATCATGAGGGAGAGTGCACTGATGATTTTGTTCCTTCACGTCACTCCTCATGGTATTAGCCCTGGTGATATAACATCTACATGTATTTTTCTATGTTAATGTTGTAAAATGGTTATATATCAATATATTAATTTTTTTTATATTTGATATATATTTTAAAAAATAATTCATTTTAATAACGTTATTTTATTCTTAAATGTGCATGTGTAATTTAAACTGGTTTAATATTAGTTTTAAAAAATCCATGCTGCGAACGTTCCGTAAAATGTCATTGGAAGTAGACGGTGACCTTCGTTCCGGGCACCTTTTCTACCTTATTTGGATCTCGTCCTTCTTAGAGATGGCAATGGAGCGGGTCCAGATCGGGAACCGCATTGAACCCGCCCTGCCGGGACGGTCTGGACCCACTTCAACCGGGTTTGGAAGCGGGGCAGGGCAGGTCCTTGGATTGGGATTGGCCGTACCCACCTCGGACCCGCCCCGTATACATTTTTATTTTTTTACAAAAATTAATATTGAATATACATTTCACTTCTTTGATTGAACAATAAAGTGTCATTATTTAATTTTATATCAAAATTCATGTTAAAGAAGTTTGACATTTTGAAGGGAATGAGAGCAAATTAATAAATATTTGGTAGCTCAAAGACAGTTTTACAATGCTTATTATAAATATTTACTAACGTAAAACATGAAATTCAATCACTAAACTCAATTTTTGTGTTTTAAAATTGATTTCTATCCAATTTTTTTTTAAAAAAAACAAAAATCGTCCCGAGCGAGGCAGGTACGGATTTTATGTGTAGCGAGGTGGGTCCTGAGATTGGGCAAAACCATCCAAAACCCACCCGTTGCCATCCCTAATCCTGCTTATATGACTCTTCGCTCCTTTGGTTGTGCTTGCTATCATCTTCTTTGTCCATATGCATTTCACAAACTTATGTACAAAACCAAAAGATGTATTTTTCTAGGGTATAGTTCAAATCAACGTAATTATAGATGCTTGGATCCTATATCTCATCGTTTCTATCTCTCTAGGCATGTGGTTTTTGATGAGCATACCTTCCCTGCAAAAGAGGACCTGAAGTCCACTCACTCTTTCAACGATGTGCCGTGTTCAGCTAGTAATTCTATCACTACTCCATTTGCTGGGGTACAACAATTACCCTTGGTATGTGATAGATCAAAAATTGTTGATTGCACTGTTGTAGGGTTTAAAAGATTTGAGTTGCGCCGTTACCATCAGCTATAACTTTTGGTAAAGTCGTAAGCGCTTGATCCTACAATTGGTATCAGAGCCAAGTCATGAGTTTGAGTGGCTCAGGAAGAACTTTCGAGGGGGATTGTTGGGGATGTGTTTGCCCGGCAAGTCCTTATGTGCACTCGTGGACGAATGTGCAGTCATCTGTCGTAGCCGGGCCCATTGGCAACTATATGGTGCATCCTCTCATGTCCACATGTAGTACAGAGCTTTGCGCTGCCACTATAAGGAAATAAAGTTGTGCATCTGCTACCAGCTATACCTTTTAGCTTAGTGGTAAGCGCTTGATCCTTCAATTGGTATCAGAACCAATGTCACGTGTTCGATTCTCACGCGTTGCAAAGAGTGTAATTATTGGGAGGGGGATTGTTGGGGTACAACAATTGTCATTGCTGTGTGATCGATCGAAACATGGTGCTTGTGTTGTTTATGATTTAAAAGATTTTAGTTGTACATTTACCATCAGCTATAACTTTTGGTAAAGCGGCAAGCGTTTGATCATACAATTGGTATCAGAGCCAGGTCATGGGTTCGAGTCGCCCAGGAAACACTTTCGGGTGGTGGGAGATTGTTGGGGCTGTGTTTGCCCAGCAAGTCCTTTGGTGCACTCGTGGACGAAGGTGCAGTCATCTGTCATCTGTCATCTATTAACAGCCTGGCCCATTGGCAACTATAAGGTGTAGCCCCTCATGTCAACATGTCGCTTAGTACGGAGCTTTGCGCTATCACTAAAAGGAAATAAAGTTGTGCCTCTGCTACCAGCTATACCTTTTAGCTTAGTGGTAAGCGCTTGATCCTTCAATTGATATCAGAGCCAAGGTCACATGTTCGATTCACATGCGTTGCAAGGAGTGAAATTATTGGGAGGAAGATTGTTGGGGTACAACAATTGCCCTTACTGTGTGCGATTGAAACATGATGATTGTGTTGCGGTATGGTTTAAAAGATTTGAGTTGCATTGTTACCATCAGCTATAGCTTTTGATAAAGTGTCAAACGCTTGATCTTACACCTTCTATTCAAATGAAATTTATATATAACATACCATATGGTAGAGAAAGAGAGAGAAAATTAAATAAAATAGAGCAAGAGTTGTTCAGTGCTCCAAATTGAAGTGTCAACTTGTATGTTGTAATATGCATCTTGAATTTGTAAGAATATTTTTGTTACTTTTATATGTATTTATTTATTCCTTTCTTGAATTTGGTAAGAATATTTTTTGCATTTACATAGTTTTAGAAGTTAAAAAATGTGAATTTTATTATTTTATAAGATAATATATGTATATTATATACAAAAATATAAAAATACAAAGATATCTCGGTGTATCCTAAAAATTCTGTGTTGTCGTGTCGATGTGTTTTGTATGTGTCTTTAAATCACTGTCAATGTAACATAGGTGGTTTACGTAGCAGCTAAGTCACATAATCCTCCTACCCCCTTGGAGCACTGGCACTCCGGCCTCGAACTGACGCATTGAGTGCTTGTGTGACGTTTTAAGACGCACTTATTTTTACTAAATCATGCACTAAGTTTTACTAAGCGCGCAATAACGCTCCGGTCATAATTTGACGCGTTGAGTGTGCTTGCGGCTCTTTACAAATAAGTTTTATTAAGTCACATACTAAGTTTTACTAAGTCGTGAACTTGAATGTTAGACATTTTTAATTTTCCGAAAATAATATAAATCATTTTTAATAAATTCAACTATTACAAAACATATTGAAACACAGATGTAATATTTTGTTTCATTTTTCGAATTCATTATCTTATGACCAAATATTAATAATTCATTTTCATTTTTCATTCTTTAAAATATATTTTTTGGAGAACAATAATTATCCTTATTAGGAACGATCGAATAAAATATTTAAATTGCACAGTAGATAATATAAAAATGATGTAAGTTTGTCAAATATAAAGTGTATTAGTCATCTTTAACTTAATTAATCAATGTGTGTATATACAACAAACAACAACAACTAAGTCTTTAATCCCAATGAATTGGGGTAGGCTACATGAACAATAGAGAGAATCAAATTGGGTCGGACACAATGCGTCGGTCTTCTTCAAACGCTTCTATCAGTCAACATATCTTCTGTAATCCCCTTGCACTCCAAATCTTTGTGTATAACTTCGAGCCATGTCTTCTTCGATCGTCCTCTCGCTCTCGTGAACTGGCCGAAATTCATGGACTCCACTCGACGTACAGGTGCACTACTGGGCCTACGTCGAACATGACCAAACCAGCGTAAGCGGCTTTCTTGCACCTTCTTTTCTATACAAGCTACACATACTTCAGCTCGAATATCTTCATTCTTTATTTTATCTTTTATGGTTTTACCGCACATCCAACGAAGCATACACATCTCTGTCACACTCATCTTTTGGATGTTATTCCTCTTGGGTGCCCAACATTCCGTCACATACAACATTGCGGGTCTAATAGTACCACTATGAAACTTTTTCTTCAATTTTAGCGAGATATTGCAATCGCATAGAACTTTTATGATGTTTCTCCATTTCAATGTGTGTATTATATATATATATAATATTTTAATGTGTATTAAATCACACCCACATTCAAATTTTTTTGAAAATCGACTCATTCGTATATGCACACCTCATATCGACTTTAGCATAGCAGTATTTTATTTATCGTAATTATAAAAACTATTTTCCGACAAGTACTTTTCTGTCTTCATATTGTGCCCTAAGCATTTTATCAAACTTTTCTCCCGTTCATCCGATTTCGACATCTCGTTTCCATGGCAAACAACAGTCTTGGATACTATGTAGATTTCGAATCAATCATTTCAATGGAGGACAGTGGGTATGCTACCATGCTAGCTTATCTTGAAGAATCTGGTCTAAAAAAGTTCCCAACTGCTGGGAAAACGATTTATGAAGAGTCATTATCGGAGTTTTTGATAATGCAAAAGTCAATAATGATGTGATTGTTTCTTCTGTAAAGGGTGTGCCGATTTCAATTACTCAGGTTATGTTTCAAGAAGCTTTTACTCTTCCATGTTCTGGTTTATTGAATATTTTAGATGTTTCCGATAAGGCGAAGAAGAAAGCTTGGAAAATTCTTGCTGGAGATTTTCCTTTCACCTCTGCTTCTTTGAAAAAGGGCATTTGAAAAAGGAATACCGAGTGTTGTGTGATATTGTTGCAAAACAGATAGAATATAAATCTGGAGCTTTTGATCAGGTGACAAGGCCATTATAACAAAAGAAGAAGTTAATTGGAGTTTTATTCTGTTTCAAAGAATGGTTATTAATCCACTTTCTAATAGGGGATTTGGTTTGGTTTTATCTAGAGTTCTTGAGAAGTTAATTGTTGATTTGGAAATAGCATCAACGATTCATCCTTATCGAATTTTGGATTCGAGGAATTTGATAAGGTGGAGGGCAAATAACAAAGGCCATGTAAAAGGATTAAAAGTAAAGGAACCTAAGAAAGATATTCGGGATGACTTTATCAAGAGTTATCGAAAGAAAAGAGGTGAAGAAAACATAGGGAAGACAAGCAATAAGAAGAGTGAAAACTTATTGAAACATAATTCACTTGGAAATGAGGGAAACGAAATAAGATCATCAAATTCCGTAAGAAACAATATCTGTTCCAGTCGTTAATTGCAATGTTTCACTTGATGATGTTCCGGTTGGTTTTTGCAACATGAATTCTTCCCGTACCTGTGCCTTGGCCCGTGGATTTTATAGCATCAGCGATCTTCGAGGTTTCGGAAATCATTCCGATAACTAGCTTACTGTCAAGGCCCTTCACAAGACAATCATGCAGATACATTTTTCTACTGCAGCAAAGTTCATAATACGTCATTTTAGCAAATAAAGGTAGTTCCGAGTCAAGAATTAGGCCATCCACGTAAATCTTGAAATCCTCAAATCTTTTCACGTCCTGAAACTTGACAACTGTAAGGAATTCGTTCCGCTTTCCAATCCCGATTGATGCCTGCAATCAAGAAACAAAACAGATCACAGTATACAATTTCAACTAATAAAACTGTAAACTGAAAAGCAAAGCAAGAGTAAAGAATTAGGGCTCAGGTCGAGCTGGGTATCCTTCCAACGTCGCCACCGGGGAACCAAGGTATCGTATCCTAAAGGGGAGACACACACTACCCTAAGACACTACCCGAAGACCCTGCCCGAACCCCACTGCCCAAGCACACAGCCTGGACACACACACGCAGCACCACACACGGCCACTCAGCACCACACAGCACCAAGCACACGACCACCACCAGTGCACACAGCACCACTGCCACAGCACAACCAGTGCACACAGCACTACACTCACAGCCACACAGAGCACCACACTCACAAGGCTCGAGGCGCACACACAGCACCCAACCACGGCCACACCAGCGCACACAGCACCAAGGCACGAGGCGCACACACAGCACCAGCCAGCGACCACACAGCACCACCCTAGGCACAAGATGCACACAGCACCACACTCACTCCACCACACTACCCGAACACTCTGGAACAGGGACAAAAAAGGGGGAGACGAAATTGCACAAAGAAAAATCGAATCAGAGTGTTATCTCATCATTAAACCATACCATACATAAAGGCAAGAGGGAGACGAAGAGGAGGCTGCAAATTCCGAGTAGACCAGCCGAAGAGACAAACCAGCTGAAGAGGCGCAAGGCTGGGAAGATTCTGGAGCTAGGGCACCGAAGGTGATGGCTGCAAAGGGGTGAAAGAGGGCTGAAGTATGGGGCTCGGTTATTGTGTGGAAAAGGGGCCAAACAAAATAGGAAAGAAAGCCCAAGGGATTTAATAGGTAATGGGCCAAAACCCAACAAATCTCCACCTTGGCACAATACTGGCTCCACCTCGACGTAAGGATAACCCAATAGATGACTCATCATCGCCCAAAGGGTCCCCACAACACACAAAGCATTGTGTGGACCAAGTTCTTGTCATAGCACACAGCACAGACAGAGAACACAGACAATAACCAACACAAAGAGGTTAAAGTCAATAACCGGGGTAACAATCATATAACAAGCACACAGCAGTTATACTAATCAAAAAATAGTTAACACCTAGTAATCAATCATCAGTATCAAATTTAAAAATTTTAAAACATGATTGAAACTTACTAAGGGACAAACACTTAGTACACATATCAGCAGGATAAAACACATAATCACTTAGATTATCACCTACAGATAACAACCATTGAATAACATTCCAAAGCACAAAGCTAGGATTAGTCATATACCTACTAAAGCAACTAATAGCATAAGCTATACCATGCCAAGTACTAATCACCAAATACATTAAGCAACTAATAGCATAAGCTATATCATGCAAATCTTCATGTTCAATCGAAACCAATTCATCATGCACAACATGTTCATGTTCAACAACACTACCATGATTTACAGGCATTCCATGAATTTCAGGTTCATTAACACACGAATCATGTACACCAGTTAAATGCTCCACCTCGCAGGGAGTAGCACTGGACACAGACTCTTTAACATGCACAGGACACATAGTCACATTAGGGGAAGGGAAATCCGGGAATTTCACTCTTTGTTGTTTGCCAACAACACACGAATCACAGAAAGGCATGCAAGACAACCCGTCTTTACCAACGCAACCTTTTTCATGCAAATTCTCTAGACCTTTAGAACTTAAATGACCTAATCTCCTATGCCTCAGATTAGTCAAGTCATCAGTCACAGAATTCACATTATCATATACAGATTCAGTTTTGCAAACATAAAGATGTCTTTTCTTTTCACCTTTGAAAACAACCAAAGAACCCTTTATGATTTTCATAACACCATTTCCCCATCTACCCTCTAGACCACATGATTCTAAACCAGAACAAGACAACAAATTATTGCACAAAGCAGGAACATGTCTTACAACCAGAATCAAATTTTAAATAAACATCACCAATGCCAGCAACTTTACAAAGTTTTTCATTAGCAATAGAAACAGAACCATTCTCAACTTCTTTATAATTAGAAAACAAATTTCTAAGAGGTGACATGTGATAAGAGCAACCAGAATCAATTAGCCATTCATTTTCACACACAGTAGATGAATGCACATAATTCACAGAATCACATAAGTCAGTCACCATAAAGACATCACCAGAGTCTTCACCAGATAAAGAAGCATGATTCACTTGTTCATTAGATTGGTTATTATTATTTTGATTCTTGTTTTTCTTTTCAGGACAGTCTTTAATAAAATGATCAGGATCACCACAATTAAAGCACCTCCTATTCTTAGGCCTAGACTTAGATCTTTTCCACTTGTTCTTATCATTATTCTGATTTTGGTTATAATCAGATCTATGATTGTTGTTATACCTATGTTGAGATCTACCTCTAACATGCATAACTTCTCCTGAATCGTGCTTACCGCCGTTGTTCACTTTTAAATCTAATTCCTTGCTTTTTAGGCCGTTAATTACAGTATCCAATGTAACAGAATCCCTACCGTACTTAATAGCATATTTTACATCACTATAATTCTCATGAATAGCATTTAAAAGAACAATAGGTGAATAGTCGTCAATGTTCTTATCTCCTGTCAATTTAATATCTTGAATTAATTTAGTAAACACATCTAAGTTCTCATCTACATCTTTGTTCAAGTCTAGCTTGAATCTGAAAAATTTTTCTAACAAGAAAAGTTTACTCGGCAAAGATTTTTCAGTAAACATTTCTTCTAATTTTTCCCAAAGTTCTCTAGCAGATGATAGTTTACCACACTTCCTGAGCACAGAGTCAGACAAGTTCAAGATAATAGAAGAATAAGCATATTCGTCATCTTCAAGTTTCTTAGCATTCGTAATGTTCTCAGCCCAATTACCATCAATAGCTTTAAATACCTTTTGTTGTATTAAAATTCCTTTCATCTTTTGTTGCCAAATAGAAAAATCAGATTTTCCATTAAACGGTTCAAGGTTATATCCAGAAATTGAAGCCATCGCACATAAGCAAGTAGGCACACACAATTTCAACAACCAAACAGCAGAAGCAAGGACCACAAGGCACAAAACACAATGAAAGAATTAAACAAGCTAAGGGAAGGAAAAAAACGCTATCACCCACAAGATCACAATACACTCAACGGTGTACGAGCATGGGGCTTCAGATAGGGTTTTTCCTACGGGTAAGGGACACAATTACACCTAGAAACACGATAGTAAATGATTAAGGGTTGAGAAATCACTTACAACCCAGAGACAAAGCTCTGGGGTGACGAAATCACACTGACCGAAGCACCGAAGCGCCTGCCCGGAATCTGCCCGAGATTCCAGTAGCTGCCCGAGCTCTCCTGCCCGCTGCCTGAGGCCAACAGCTGCTGCCCGAAGCCCTACTGCTGCTGCCCGAGGCCCTCTGCAGCTGCCCGAGGTCTGCCCGAAGCCTACTGCCTCTGCCCGAAGTCCTCTGCCGCTGCCCGAGGTCTGCCCGAACACTCTTGCTGCTGCCCGAAGTCCACCGAGCACTCCACCAGGCACGGAACGCTCTGATACCACTGTAAGGAATTCGTTCCGCTTTCCAATCCCGATTGATGCCTGCAATCAAGAAACAAAACAGATCACAGTATACAATTTCAACTAATAAAACTGTAAACTGAAAAGCAAAGCAAGAGTAAAGAATTAGGGCTCAGGTCGAGCTGGGTATCCTTCCAACGTCGTCACCGGGGAACCAAGGTATCGTATCCTAAAGGGGAGACACACACTACCCTAAGACACTACCCGAAGACCCTGCCCGAACCCCACTGCCCAAGCACACAGCCTGGACACACACACGCAGCACCACACACGGCCACTCAGCACCACACAGCACCAAGCACACGACCACAACCAGTGCACACAGCACCACTGCCACAGCACAACCAGTGCACACAGCACTACACTCACAGCCACACAGAGCACCACACTCACAAGGCTCGAGGCGCACACATAGCATCCAACCACGGCCACACCAGCGCACACAGCACCAAGGCACGAGGCGCACACACAGCACCAGCCAGCGGACTCTCGGCCACACAGCACCAACCCCAGGCACAAGATGCACACAGCACCACACTCACTCCACCACACTACCCGAACACTCTGGAACAGGGACAAAAAAGGGGGAGACGAAATTGCACAAAGAAAAATCGAATCAGAGTGTTATCTCATCATTAAACCATACCATACATAAAGGCAAGAGGGAGACGAAGAGGAGGCTGCAAATTCCGAGTAGACCAGCCGAAGAGACAAACCAGCTGAAGAGGCGCAAGGCTGGGAAGATTCTGGAGCTAGGGCACCGAAGGTGATGGCTGCAAAGGGGTGAAAGAGGGCTGAAGTATGGGGCTCGGTTATTGTGTGAAAAGGGGCCAAACAAAATAGGAAAGAAAGCCCAAGGGATTTAATAGGTAATGGGCCAAAACCCAACAACAACTGATTTTGAAAACTCGTCAGAAGCAACCGAACACAAATTATCACGTTGATCTAAGGGAGGCCTAGGATCCAAATTTAAACTTGGTGTACTGTCCTCTTGATGGCTATCTTCAGAAAAATAACCCAGATCATATTCTTCCTTAACAGCTATGCCAATTCTTGCATCCTATGTAATTTGATCAAATATATTTTTACATTATTTTGGATGAGCAAATCATGATTTCAATATTTGACAAATTGTAAACCATCTATCAGATATCATGAGATGAATTGGCTTAAGTGGGAACATCTACATTTGGATTGTGAATAGCTCCATGATCTCCTTTTTTCGGTCTGCATGATCTTACAATGTATACGTTAAGAAACAAAACGGCAAGTGTCAAAGCCCCTCGGTGTTTTATTTCCTCCTTAATTTTCCACAAGGCTGTGTACTGGTCAGATTTTGGCTTCCTTTTCATTTTAAGACGCATCTGTCCTTAATTTGCTCTTAGAAAAAAAGAAGAGAAATTTCCTATATATTTCCCATTATTGAATTGCCTCTTGCATTCGCGTTGTTAGAAACCATTTGTTCCAAGAGTTCGAGCTCAAGCTCAAATTAATAGAGGAGTTTTATATTTTAACATGTCTCCTTATGTCTAAGTAGGATATGCGGATATGTTCTTGAAATTAATCAAATTCCGTAGCAAGTGATTCCGATGATGCTCCTTTGCTTGCAAGAAAATCGAAGAAACAAAGAACACTGCCTATTGAGAGTTTAGAACATACGGTTGTGGTTACATGTTCATCTGCAAGTACATCCCAATTGGAAACCTCTAAGCAACCACAGAGAGTTTTAGTGGCTGCTGGCACAGAAACAATCTCTGTTCCAGTAGTTAATTGCGATGTTTCAATTGATGGTGTGAATTCTTCCTGTACCTGTGCCTTGGCTCGAGCGCAAGATGTTCAAAAGAAACTATCGCCAAAGTTCGCAAGTTGCTTGAAGCTTTTAACTCGATCACAACAAATATATCTGGTGAATCATAAATTATATGTGGAGTTAGCGCAACACTGATGATTTATATGAAGTTAGTGCAATACTGATGATTTATGTGGAATTGTTGTTCTTTGTCAACAGGCTTTACCGAAACCCGTTTGCTATGAATATTTACCAGACCACGATCACAAAGTCATATTTGTGGGTGAAAATGATAAAGAATTTAGCATGGGGTACAGGGCTCACAGTTGTAGCTTCCGTACTGGGTGGATAAGTTTCTTTATTGCTCACAGATTGCTGGAGGGAGATGCCTTAGTTCTCCATTTGATAGAGCATTTCAAGTTTAAGGTAAATCTTTTTGCCTCGCATTCTTTAATCCTCATTTATTTAAAATAGTGAATGTTGCAACGTGGGTCAAAGTATACATCCATGAACTCTAGTTTTTGGAATAAATTATTTCTACCAAGACATGGTATCGGAGTGTGCAGTCTCCTTCATATTTCATTTAATTAGTATTTGGTGCTTGTTTCTTGGTCTTTGTTTCTCGCTACTTGACTACATTATACACCTTATATTTTATTTTCAAGAACATATCCGCACATCCTACTTAGACATAAGGAGACATGTTAAAATATAAAACTCCTCTATTAGTTTGAGCTTGAGCTCGAACTCTTGGAACAAATGGTTTCTAACAACGCGAATGCAAGAGGCAATTCAATCATGGGAAATATATAGGAAATCTCTCTTGTTTTTTTCTAAGAGCGCATTAAGGACAGATTCGTCTTCAAATGAAAAGGAAGCCAACATAATAATCTGACCTGTACACAGCCTTGTGGCAAATTAAGGAGGAAATAAAACACCGAGGGGCTTTAACATTTGCTGTTTTGTTTCTTAAGGTATACATTGTAAGATCATGCAGACCGAAAAAAGGAGATCATGGAGCTATTCACAATCCAAATGTAGACGTTCCCAGCGATACTGGTAAGCCAATTCATCTTATGATATCTGATAGATGGTTTACAATTTGTCAAATATTCAAATCATGATTTGCTCATCCAAAATAATGAAAAAAAATATTTGATCCAGGCAGAGGATTGCAAGAATTAGCATAGCTGTTAAGGAAGAATATGATCTGGATTATTTTTCTGAAGACAGCCATCAAGAGGACAGTACATCGAGTCTAAATTTGGATCCTAGGCCTCCCCTAGATCAACGTGATAATTTGTGCTCAGTTGCCTCTGAAGGCATCGAGTTTTCAAAATCTGTTGTCGAGTTTCAGGACGTGAAAAGATTTGAGGATTTCAAGATTTACATGGATGGCCTAATTCTTGACTCGGAACTACCGTTATGTGCTAAAATGACATATTATGAACTTTGCTGCAGTAGAAAAATGTATCTTCACGATTGTCTTGTGAAGGGCCTTTACAGTAAGCTAGTTACCGGAATGATTTCTGAAACCTCGAAGATCGCTGATGCTATAAAATCCACCAGTATCACGGCCTCTATCCACAATTTGGAATGTTGGGACACAACTCTTGAAGCTTTTGAAAAGTTGGGCATGAATGTTGGATTTCTACGCACTCGGATAGATAAGTTAGTCCAACTTTCACGCGAATACCAAAATATTAATGAATCGAAGAGTGCAAATTTTGAACAAGTTGGAGACCGTAAGAGAGCTTTGAGGAAGAAAATTTCAACCATGGATGCTTTGCTTAAAAGTATAGAGACCCTTAAAGAATTGATAAAAAGTCTGGAGGCCGAGATAGATGCCGTCGAACGGAAAAATGAAGAGCTTGGATTTGAGTTTAACAAAATTGCTGCTGCTCCATGGTAAAAATCTCTCTTCCACGAGAAATTTTGTAAAATATACAGGGCTGATGTTTTGATCAACATCCAATAGTTGTTGGTAGAGGTGTACAATGTAATTTCCTAGTTCGGTTTAGTACAACTCCTAAGAGGCAGAAGATGCGTTTACTCTGATTCTCCTGTCATTTGTTGTATGACTGAAGTTTAGCTAAATTAGTATAGCTTGAGGCTTAGATTCTGTCAAGCTGTTTATTTATTAAAATAATAATTAAATAATTTAGGCGCATAGCTAGAACTTCACACAACCTTTGTACCATAAATAATGATGTACGCTTGATCACTTGAATCGATTTCAGACAGGCTCCAACCCTTAATGCAATTGAGGAAATGATCGTTGAGGATGAGCATTCAATAGGTTCGATACCGAACTTTTGTTTAGAAAGACCGATCTAACTGAAATTATACTATATGTTATTTTAGTCGGTAGCCGAATAAACTTATATGTTTTAGAATATTTTTTTAAAAAAATAGTTAAAGATTATTTTTAAATCGAAACCGAAAGTTCTAACCTATATTTTTTAAAATTAAAATCGAAATCATACGTTTTAACCGATTATTTTAAAATTAAAACAGAAATTATGAATTGATCGAACCGAATTTTCGAATTAATTTAGTTTGATCGATTATTTTGATCAAACAAAGTTTTGCTTAATATGTAATTAACCTCGCTAACATAAATATTTGCAGTGATCTGGTACAGGTACTTTAAATATAAAATCATCTTCCTTTGAACTATGATTGTCAAATGTTAATTACCAAAAAAATGTCAAATTTCAAGAATTTAAATGATTTGTTTATTTAACATCTCCAATGGGTTAAGGAATTGAGGTAAATGAAATGCTTGGTTTTGTGTTTTTTGTCTTGAAAAAGTATTCGTGGGATGGATCTATGAGAGAAAAACTATGTTAGAATTTGTTTATAGAGCATACATGTTTTCATTTGTATTAGATTGAAATATTTGAAATCTAAGAAATTCAATCCAAGATTAATTCCATCAACATTTGTTTGGATTTTATGAAAATTTAAAATTTGAAAATTGACATGTTTAAAAAGATGCTACGATCAAGAACAACATCAAACAACTAACAACACATTGTACTGGGTGTATACCAACACAGTGCACCGAATAAAAATCCGGTATGAAATTAACTATTTATAGACGATGATTCAAGCCTTGAGCTCAGTGATGGCAATGGGTCGGGTAGGACAGGGATCTATTGTATTTACAGTAGGCTTGGATATGTTAAAATAGGTATCGAATCCGGTAAAGGGTACTAATGTTGCTGCTTGTAGATAATCATTCATATATTGTCGATTTATTAATTTGTTCCACTGTATTTGATGGGGGAGAAGAATTCTATGAAAAATATTCTGATGAGACAAATTGATTTTGTTGAAGTAAGAAAAGGGTTTGAAGTGAATTGCGCGTAGATATAAGGAAGATGTTTACTTGGAGTATCGCTAAATCTGCTATGGCGATGTTCTCGCGCTGGGCGGTGAAGCGTCTTTGTAAATTCTTATTGAAGAAGAAATTGGGGAAATTTATATTGGGAGATATTTAACCAGCTTGATGTTCAGTTCAGAGCAGGAACAATTCAGCTCTTTGATCTTGCACAAAATGTCGATTATATAAACCAGAAGGTAGGGGCAATAATTTTTGTTCGTTCATTACCTTATTTTTATTGTTTTGAATATGTTCTTGGAGTGTTGTACTGCTTTTCAATGTTCGCTGAATATGATTTGGTGATTTACTTTTAAGAGGATATATGTAGTTTGTCGAATCGTGTATGATTAAGTTTTGAAGCTGGTTTTGTTACTGTGATCTAGTTTAGTTGATTGTAAACATAAATTTTAAATGATCCTGCAAAAGTTTGAATACGTTGTCTGTGTCAGTGCCACTAATTCGATCAATAGGGTGCTTTTTTTACTTTTGTTTGAAAGAAATAAGGTTGGGATGCGTGAAAAATTGAATAAATGTAGTCTATACTGCTATTGACTGTTGTTATTTTTCAGTTCCATTGGATTAATGATGGTGACTATGCCTCGGAAGGATGGTGGTTGTCGATTTGAGGTGGATGAACTTGAGGTCGTACTTGCTCCACGAAGGGTGACGGTTTCTGACGATAATCATGAAAGTTGCAGCGGCACAACAAATGACCAAACTAGTTTCAGCCATGTTTCTAGAAAGCTAGACAATGAAGTTGTGAACAGTGAGATGACAAATGTTGCTGTAGATGTTCATGAAGGAGTTAAAACTATAGCCAAAATGGTGAAGTGGTTGCTAACCAGCTTTCATGTGCAAACTAAGAAACTAATTGTGGCATCGATCCACTTCTGGAAGAAGAAAATACAAACGATTAGATCGAACATTGGTACTTGGATTTGGTGAAGTAGAGTGTGGAACACATATTTCTGAAGATTCTTCTTCTGGCAATTCTACCAAAGTTCATAATTTTCTTGGCTTAAGTCGGTTAACAATCTTCGTGAAATTTCAGGGAGTGGTTCTTGATTACTTCATATGGATGGTCTTGGTCACCAGTCACCCCCAGACGTTCGCAATGAAACAACTCTTGGTGACTGGTTTTCAGGACTCTGTTCATCTGGTTCCACGACTACAATAGTTTCCGGAGAAAAGGGTGGTTTTTCCGGGAATCTTAAATTGAGTATTCCTTGGAAAAAATGGTTCATTAGATATCCACAAAGTTGATGCGGATCTTAACATTGAGCCTCTTCAACCTAGTACCATCAGATGCTTCATCTTTCTGTGGGACCTATTTAAAGATATTGGCGAGGAATGCAAAGAATATGGTAATCGCGGACTGCCAAACAGTTCATCAGCTCCGAGCTACTGCATTCCTCCTTCTGACAAGGGGATATTAAGTAATGAAGGCTTTTCTAGTAACTTCTGCTTGATGGGGAACGAACCAGCAAATGCATTGCTATCGGAGTCCCATTTAAACACTTTCCTTTTTTATTATTTATTTCTTGGCAGCATTTACCAGTTTTTTGAGTGCTTTGATGGACTTAGAAATTCACAGTCAGCTTTGGGGAACAGTGGCATGTGGAATTGGACTTGTTCTATGTTTATTGCAATAACTGCTGCATCAAACCTTGCTTCTGGATCATTAAATGTTGCTTCGGTATGCACTTTACTTCTCATACCTATGCATCAATTCACTCTTTGTAATTTCATATGATTTTATAGAAATTCAAAATTATTCTTTCTTTCACTTTTTTTCCCTTTTAAATAATAAATTTAATTTATTTGCTTTATCGTATACTCTTGTGGTTGAGTGGGCAAGTGATGGAATCGGAGAGAGGAATGTGTCAGCTAGTTAACAAAAGAATAATGTTAATGTATATACTTGGTTGGTCAGGCCTACTCCAATTCATTAGAATTAAAGGCTTAGTTGTTGTTGTTGTTGTTGTTATATACTTGGTGGATCAGGAGTTTGTGAGTTTATTTCAGTGGATGGTTTATCTTAACTTTGCCAGGCATGCCCTAATCAAAGAAATAACTCATGATGAAGATGATAGCACATATGGGGAAACTTTTCTGTAAGCAAAAGATATTTTAAAGACATAATTGCTATATTTTGGAATTGGCTTCACTGCTTTGGTGTTCTGATCATTAAAATCATGAAATACAAGTGGAGTGAATGCATTTTTCTACAGGTGACTATAAAAAACACTGGCACTTGGATTAATTTTTTTTAGACACTCTCCATATGAAGCTATGCAGTGATTACGTTGTGGAGTGCACCTTGTTTGGATTTCGGTTTGTTGTATTGAGGATCTATGTACGTTTGAATTTGTTTTCAGAATTGAAGCATGTATCAGTTTTATATGCGTAGCAAATCCTGTTAAATTTGTCTGTGTTGGTTTACTTGTTAGCATAGAAACTAATATAGCTTTATCTTCACCTTGGTGCAGAACAACAGCATGTTGAAACGAACTTTAACGTAAGCATTTCAAAAATATCTCTTCTTTTTTCCTTCAGTGATGAAGACCAGAAAGAGCCCTTGAAAATCAAGAACGATGAGGGCAGTGCTGGTTCTCATATTCGTTGTGTGAGAGCGCAATTGATGGATCTCTTGGTTGTCTTCCAGGTAATTACGTTTGGATCAGATTATTTTCTTATTCATTTTTTTATGAGAGCATTCTCTTGCTGTATTTTAATAGTAATATGCGATGAACTTGATTTTCTTGGTACCGCTTTAACATAAATATACTGCAAGGTTTACAGGTACATCCTCAAGAAATGAAATTTGAATCGACTGTGCACCATATCCGACTAATTGTTCACATGTATTCCAAAAATGAATCTGTAAGTCTCGATGCGCGTGGTTGTGGTAGAAATTTGGAGAGAAATTTTCTTGATCCAACAAACGCAAGCTGGTGTACAAATAGCTCTCTGGACTTTTGGAAAGTCGAGCAAAAATCAAGGATTAGATCATTGCAGTGATTGTTTATTTGATATGTCATTGAGCATCCAGTACAACAATAGATGTGCTCACATGACAAATATAAAATACTTTCGTGGAAAAGCCACCAGCATAAATTTGCTTAAGACCGCTGGCGTCTGTCAGTGCCATCTCACAGTAAATTCGGGTTCCCCTGGTGTCTTGTTAATGGGACCGCCTTCTTTTTCCTTAAAGCTGGCACCTTTTGTTTTCTGGGTGAACTTTGATTTAATTAGTATGATGTTAGATTTTCTTAATGAAATGGCAAATTGTATGCAACAAACTGCTGTGGGGAGTGGTTTTATATTGAAGTCTGGAAAATAAAAGATTTGGGCCTTCACCTCTGGGTGATCAAGGAAAGATTTCACTTAAACAGTCATCCGTTATGTCTAAAAAAAGTCTGGAGGGTGATATATTCTTTCCAAATGCTAGAATAATACTCTGTTTCCGTTTCAGAGAATATAAAGATTTTAGCAGCTACTCATCTAGTAACCAGTTTATTGCTTTTGACATTGTTTCACCAACAACTGGAGGGAAGGATGATCAGTCTGCTAAGCCAAAGTCTGTGGCATCTTCAAACAAGAGAAATGCTATGGATGCGTCATGCTCCTTACATTTGTATTTAGATAACTTAAATCTATTTTTGGTCACCTCGAGTTTTAAGGCTAAGAGTGTTGGAAGTGGAACCCACAGGCAGGAGCCCAGATTTTCTGTTGAGAAGTTTGCTTCTGTTGCGAAGGGGACTGGTCGTCTGCCTCTTATTACTGTGTTTTGGCAGGAGAGTCCTGTGACTGGCCCTTGGGTCGCAAAGAAAGCCAAGCTTTTGGCTTGTCCAGGGGAGAATGCAAGGAGTAAAGATAAGCTTGATGGAAAAGGTTTTGAGTTTGCCTCAGTAACTACTGTTAAGGATATTGCTGATTTTGATACTCATTTTCGACAGGAGATTTGGTTGAGCTCTGCATTTTTTTTGCATGCACATTTACCTCCTGTTACCATCAATCTAAGCAAAGATCAGTATGAGAACATATGTGGGCTCCTAAATCAGGTGATAGAGCATTTTTCGCGCATTGCTCCTGATCCAGTCCATACGCGGGAAGAGCATTCTACATTACAAACATCAATTCTAGTGGATTGCGACTCTGTAACAGTTTCTGTTAGCATATAACCTGCATGCAATGTGAAGTTCTATGCGTTCAAGGAACTTCCTGGTTCTGGGTTTAGTTTAACACTCCAAGTGGACTAGTTCAAATTACTTTCTGTGTCAAATATTGGAGGAATAAAGAGCTCCAGTTTTCTCTGGGTGTCCCTGTCACGCCCCCGAGATCAGGGTCACTAACACCGGCATTGATTTCCATAAACAACTTGAAATCAATAAGCCTCATAATATTATAACAACTGAAAAGCCAGTCTTTTTCCATAAAAATAAAAACCCATTGTCTTTACAATGAATAAAGAAATGCGGAATTAAAAACTTAACAACTGAATAAATAAAATTGTCTTAAAACTGGAAAACTTTAAAACATAAAAGGTCTTGAGCTACGCAGCGGACTTGATTCACCAACCCCAAAATTGGTGCTCTTCTTCTTGCTCTAATTCTTCTTCGGCTTTATCTGGGCATGTAGAGTAAGGGTTGAGTGCTTTGGAAAACACTCAGCAAGTGGGGGACAATCGATATCATACATATACATTTTTGTTTCATAAACTTGGATCATAAAACTTGCATAAACCGATATGAATGTATCTTAACATACTTGATTTGCCCTTACGAGCCATGACATAACATATCGTTTCATAATTTTCATATACTTAAGCACAGTAAAGCATTCTACTCTCTTCTTGGTACTGATATCAGTCTCTAGACTTATCCCTCCTAGAGATGAGGTCATAACATCGGCTAACCCACGAATAAAGGGTCTGGATAATCCAGAAACAACGGATTACCACCGTATAAGGTTCTTTTAGCGGTTACACCCCACCGCATCAGGGTCATGGGTCCAAATCCAATTAGATTTCGAGTTTAACGTGCTTACAAAATATACTTTCATAATTTCAACATAATGCATATCGATTGATATTTCAAAACATACATATTATTTTCGAAAACGAAACGAATACTTAACAAAAGCCCACTTACAGTGCTTGGTATCGTGCTTGATTGATCAAAGGTATGACACACTTGAATTCTTATCTCCTTGGCTTTTGAACAACACGAGAAGGACGTCCAAAGCTTGCACCAGATTCTGGAACCCTTCGAACAGAATTCTCAAACGAATTCCAACGAAAATCTTGGTTGCACTTCGATGGAACAACGTGTTGAAACTTGGCTAAGATGTACTAAGTTTGCTTCTCGAAAACTTGCTGGAAAAAGGGAAGGGTTTCGAATATAATGCTTAAAGCTTTCTGGAAACACAGACGTGAAGTCTATGGCTTGATCTCTCGGTTTTGGCTGCTGGAAGATACTTAGAGTTCGAAAACTGAAAGGGTCGAGAGGTTGGTGCAGAGTATGCAAGCTTTTGGAGGCTTAAAACTCGAGTTTCTGTGTTGGAAGATTGCTGGAATTTTATTTCGAATTGTTGCTGCAACTTCTGAACAAAACACGAGGCAGCAGATTATCGGTTTTGGGTTAAGAAATCTGCCAGAACTCGATGGATTAAGAGGGAAGAACTTCGCACAGCTTGCTAAAGTGATCGGTTGGAAAAGCTTCTGGAATTTCTGTGCAGACTCAAGGTTGGAGAGAAAGAGGATTTCTTCTCGGTTTATGAGGCTGGAAGGAGTTGGCTTGGAGTGATTAATAGCTACGGTTTGGTCCCTATTTATAGATGAAAGTAGAGGCTTAGTCTAAGAGTTCGGCTAGGATTCAAACTCGAGAGGAAGGAATCCGAAATCTTAAATTTCTGAGGTGGATTTCAGATTCTGTTTCGATCTTGCTAGCTGTGTTTCGGGTGGAGTCTTTCTAAGATTTGGAAGAGTTTAAGTTGGACTCTTTTGTGTAGGATCAGATAGGTTTGGATCGATCATATAGTTGCATCTCGGGTGGAGTTTAAGAGGTGAGATCTATCGGAATCTTGGGCCAAATCTATGCAGATTGAGGAGGTGAGTGAAGGGATTCTGGTTGATTAATTGGAGGTGTTTTAATATGGCTTGGAGTCTTCGAAATCTAGGAACAAAACTGATAGATAACGATTCTGAAGCCAAGCGAATTAATGCGCTGAAAATCGAGAATTAAAGGGGTGAGTTGTATAGCTTAAGGACTCCTTGATGTATTGACACTCTAGGCTAGAGTTGAAATTTCAAACTCTCTTTATCCAAGTTTAGTTAACCTATAACTAAAAATCCGGGTCTTCACAGTCCCATGGTCAGGTCAATCTGTGGGGTTCAATCACCAATGGTCTACATCGAGAGTTCCTTTTGATATCGTGCAATGACTCTACAATGGGGCGTGGTAATGGAGAAGGTTCAAACGTTTTGTCTTCTATGTTTTCAAGTTCAGAAATTATAAACTTGTGGGACCCAGAGAGTAGTCACAATTTTACTTCAATTACTGTCAGATGTGCCACTTTTATTTCATCGGGGGGCGCGTGGATTGGTTCAATACAATATTTTCTTTTTTTGTCTACCATCTTCTCAACCTGATCAAGCAGGTGACAAGAGTCTGGAAAAAAAAATTGTGGGTCTTCTTTTGTTCTTAATTCGGTGGATGTTGGTTTAAACTATGAACCATACTTTAAAAAACTGGTGGCTAGTGAAAGTTCAGATTTCAAATCTTCTGAAATGAACACCAGTGAAGTTGTGGGTGAACTGTATGTTTCTTGTCTGTTGGCAGCATTTTCCTTGAAACTTTCCAATGCAAGTGTAGTTGATTGTACAGCGGGGGAGCATAAAATTAGACTTCAAGATCTAGGTTTGCTTGTATCCACAGTTTCTGAATCTAAGTTAGTTGGTGGTAAATACAGTGCAGAACATCTTAGGAAGACTGGTTATGCCACAGTTGCACAAGAGGCACATGTTGAAGCACTTCTAAGGACAAACTGTGAGAATGGCCATGTGTGGGAATTAGAATGTGAAGAGTTGCACATCGTGTTGAATTCGTGCCATGATACAACATTGGGGTTTGTTAGATTGGCTGCCCAACTGCAAAAGCTGTTTGCACCTGATATGCAAGAATATGTTGTGCACTTGGAGAATAGTTGGAATAATACCCAACAGGTGCATGAGAACAGGGACTAGAGGACCTTAGATAACGAGTCTCCCCCATTTTCTCAGACTCAGACTTCAACCCTAGATAATAGACCCAAGATAGGCAATTTGATGGATGAAATATGTGAAGATGTCTTTCAGCTGGATGGAAACTCATACGGCCAAACTAAATTTTTTGAGCCACATCTTCGGTCATTGTCAACTGACATTTCTCTTGGCAAACAGTGTTTCAGAGATCCAGAATGTCTCTCTCCAGATCTGCCCCATTCTATAAATATTTCTGCTGTTGGAGTTGAAGCTAGTATGGCTACATCATTAGAAGAAAAGATCCCTGATTTAATAGAAGAATATTTCTTGTCGGATCTATGCCCCTCTCGGAATTATCTTTGAAGAGCCAATCATCTAACATTTTTTATTGCAAGACTGGTGCTGTTGTAGTGACTCAAACAGGAAATGGTGGGTGGTACGAGGATACATCCCTAAGAATTTTAGAGAATCATGCTTCAAAAGTTAATGAGCAGGCTAATGTTCGGCAACTTGTCGAGATTGAGGCTTCTTCAAGTGATTCTAAACATGATGATGTGGGTAAAGCAGAGGGTTGTATAATTTTTACGAACATGAATGTTATTTGGAGGATGTATGGAGGGTCTGACTGGTCCAACTTTCAGAATATTTCTCGGCCTTCTGCAATGATGACTTCTGGAAGGGATACAACTGTATGCTTTGAACTTGCACCGTCTGGGATAGGATTTGATTACAAATTTTACCCTGATGGTGAAATATCTGCATCCAGGCTCTCTCTAACTATTCATGATTTTTGCCTGAATGACAAAAGTGATCATGCTCCTTGGAAACTGGTATTACTCAATTGTCTATTCATTTTACCGATAAAATATTTTAGTTAGCTCTCTTCGAAAGCAGTGAAGCTAAGTTTAGATGCTATTAAACCAGACCCTTAAATTCCTCTAGAAGAGAACAGGTATGCTTCGTCCCCCACCAGATGGTGGCCCCTCCACCTTGTGATCACAAATTTGCATTAAAGCTCCTTAGAAATATAAACTGTATTATGAACTGCAAACGCATGCTCATGGAAATAGATCACTTCAGTGGGATGGACAAAAATATAATTCTTTATAAAATATCTATGAAGTGAACGCGGAGGAAAATGGTATGAAAGAAGACAAAGAAGCGTAACTACAAAAGGGATAGCAGCCACGTTGTTTGTAACAAGTTACACCATTTGAGTTGGAGCCTGGTTTTCTGATTTGTTTTCAAGCTGTATTTTTTCTCTGACCTGAAGTATTTATGGTCAAGGATTGATCTTTCCGCAATCGATATTTTATGCTTCCAATCCCACAGCTGGACTCTTAGTTCATCCTCTTGAAAGTGAGCAAACATAATATTTTCAAGTGCTCTTTCCCTGTGTATTATTTGTTTGATAATGTTGTGGAATCGTTAAAAGGCATTCCTATGAATTCTGGATATTGATGAATATGCACACCTTTCCTCTAAATCTTCACTTCAGGATTTCCTATCAAATAACTGCATTGATGGTACCTTAATCATGTGTGTATGTTTAATTGTTCCGGTCTGATGATTTGTTTTTTTATTATTATATCGTTTCCAGGTTACACATTGCTTTACTTCCTATGCGGCTGCATCTTCATCAGAGCCAACTTGATTTTCTCATCTTCTTTGGAAAAAATAATTCATCAAACGAGTTCTCTCCCAGTACTCCACCTGGTTCTGATAAATCAGGAGAGCAACCAGAGAAGAGTGTCAGTCTACAGGGACCAGCCATCGGTGAAGTGACATTTCTTCCTTACTTTCAGGCGAGTTTGAGTATAATTTCTGAGTAGGCCTGGCTTGAAGCTTTATGTTAATAGCTGGGTATCTGAATACACAATTGAGTGTGTATTTTTTCCGGAAAAGGACAGTGTTAACTGTCACGCCCCGAGACCGGGGTCAATAACACCGGCATTGATTTCCATTACAACTAGGAAACCAATAAGCCTCGTAATATCATAACAACTGAAAAGCCAGTCTTTTTCCATAAAAATAAAAACCATTGTCTTTACAATGAATAAAGAAATGCGAAATTAAAAACTTAACAACTGAATAAATAAAATTGTCTTAAAACTGGAAAACTTGAAAACATAAAAGATCTTGATCTACGCAGCGGACTTGATTTCACCAACCCCAAAATTGGTGCTCTTCTTCTTGCTCTAATTCTTCTTCGGCTTTATCTGGGTATGTAGAGTAAGGGGTTGAGTGCTTTGGAAAACACTCAGCAAGTGGGGGACTATCGATATCATACATATACATAATTTTCATAAACTTGGATCATAAAACTTGCATAAACCGATATGAATGTATCTTAACATACTTGATTTGCCCCTACGAGCCATGACATAACATATCGTTTCATAATTTTCATATACTTAAGCACAGTAAAGCATTCTACTCTCTTCTTGGTACTGATATCAGTCTCTAGACTTAACCCTCCTAGAGATGAGGTCATAACATCGGCTAACCCACGAATAAAGGGTCTGGATAATCCAGAAACAACGGATTACCACCGTATAAGGTTCTCTTAGCGGTTACACCCCACCGCATCAGGGTCATGGGGATCCAAATCCAATTAGATTTCGAGTTTAACGTGCTTACAAAATATACTTTCATAATTCAACATAATACATATCGATTGGGATTTCAAAAACATACATAGTATTTTTGAAAACGAAACAAATACTTAACAAAAGCCCACTTACAGTGCTTGGTACTTGCTTGTAGACGTGTTTGATTAATCGAGGTATAAAACGAACGGATTCAAATCTTCCCTTGGCTTAAACGAAATCCGCACTACTTCTTGAACGGATTCTTCTCCTTCCTTGGCTTGCCAACAACACACACTGAATGATAAATCTTCGCACAGATTCTGGAATTACTTCGAATAACTTGCTGGTTTAAAGCTTTCAATACACGTTGATAGCTTTACTCGATGACACAGTTGTTGAAAATTGGTTAAGATATACTAAGCTTGTTTCTCGAAAGCTTGCTGGAAAAAGGAAGGGATTTGAACAGATTGTATCCAAGCTTGGTGGTACAAACGGAGGCAGTACAAAGCTTGATCTTTCGGTGATGGTTGTGGCTGGAAATCTCGATGGAATAGGTGCTGGAAATCGAACAGAATTGTCCACAGAATGCTAAGAAACGTTTGAACAGCTTCTGGAACAAGTCACGGCTTTGGTTGCAATTTTCGTAGGAATTTAGCTACTCGATTTATTGGACAGAAACCGTGGGTTCTCGGCTTTTGGAGGAAGGATTATGATGGCTTATTCTTTATCTATTGAATCCAGAATATTGAAGAGTGTTTCTGGAACAGGAGGTGCAGAGCTTTCGGTTTAAAGGATGGGGGATTGCTTCTCGCTTTTGATGGCTGGAAGGAGATGGTTTTCGAATGTATAATCACCACCGAAGCTTGCTCTATTTATAGGCAAAAGTGGAGGCTAAGTTGAGGTGTTGGAGTAGGATTCTTCATCGAAATTATCGGGGATATAATTGTGCAGATTCTGAGTGGATTACAGATTCTGTTTCGATCTTGCTAGCTGCTATCTTGGGTGGAGTTTTGATATGTTGAGCCTTCGAAATTTAGAGAAAAACTTTGCATAATCATGAATGATTCTAAGTGGATAACTTCGATTAAGATGCTGAATATTGGTGGAGTTTCGAAGAGGTGGGATCTATCGAAATCTTGGGGCCAAATCTGAGCAGATAAGCGATGATATAGATCCGATTTTTGATTGATCCAAGCTGCTGCACTTTGATGGATTAATGGAAGAGTTTGTGATGGTTATGGACTCCTTGATGAATTGTAACTCTTGTCTAGAGTTTAGAAATTTTTAAACTCTTTTTAATCAAGGTTTAGTTGTCCAATAACTAAAATCCGGGTCTTTACATTAACCCTCACTATGTGATCTATGCTCTGCTTATATTGATGTTACTTAGCTGATTGTTTCAATTCTAATATTCCTGATAATGTGGCTATTTTTTTCAAGGGTCTCAAGTTCTTGCCCTGTGCATGTTCTTCTTTACGTTCTTACAGAAATTTGATATATGGCCTTTCTGATAGGAGTTGATTATAGTCCTTGCCATGTTGACTTAACTGCGCTGAGTGGTAGCAACTGAAAGAAGCCCACAAGCAAGATTACTTAGCAAATAGATAAACTGATTAATTGAGAGGGGCAAATAAACTATGATTATGATGTATAGTTATGCTGGAATCCATGCATTTTCTGATATTCTCCAAACATGAATATGTGGTGTTCTGTGTGGCTACTATACTAGTCTGACATGGATTCGGGTGGGTCTAAACTTTAGAAGAAAATGAGAGATAACACATGCGTGTAGATTATAAGTAGTTTTATTTTGCCCTAGATGTGTATCATTCATTGGTCCTATTTCGGAGCGACATAGACAGTTTGTTTCTGAATTTTTCTTTCATCAGAACAATTGACTAGTAGGCAGTTCTATTTAGATTAGATTAGTTTTTCTTATATGTATCTGTTTCTGGAAAATAATAAACATAACCGACGGACTAATTTCTTCTGATAGATTACTGTTTATTGTTTTTACCATATAAAATATCTTTTTTATGTTTCTCATTATACCGAATTTTTTTTTAATTATTAATGTTACGTTTTAATGTAATTAGTTCATAAACATAACTTGATTAGTTCAGAACTAGATAAGTTGTTTCTGGTATATATCTGTTTCTGGAAATAAATATTAGTTTCTTCTGAAATATCACTGTTATTGTTTTTACCTTGTAATATGTTTCTCATCATGTCAAAACTTCACTGTTCTTACCTACATTTATTCCACGCTTTTATGCTTTTTTTATTATTTTTTCTATCCAACTGATTTATCCTTTTTGTTTGTTACCTGCGAGTTTCTTTCGAGATTGGTTAAAAGGGCCACGACCTTTTCAGATTTTTTACAAATTAATTTTTTATGTAAATGTAATTAATAAATTATAATTTTTCAGAAATGTTTTATAAATATTTATGGATGGATATTATTGATTTAATTATTTTATCTTATTTATTTTTTTATATTTCTAACTTAACATATATTGATAAATGTTAATTATTTTAATAAGTAACATATTATTAATTATTTTTACTTACTATGCACGAAAAAAAATAGTATCTAATACTTGTTCTTTTCGGCCATTTCAATGATAAAACCCTATTTTTAGTTTTTTTTTTTTTTAAACAAGCACTTGTTTCCTAGATCACATAAGTCCGATTCGCGAGCGGGTGCGGATGCGGATGCGGATGCGCGAGTGCGTCAATTTTCAAAAAATTTGAGTGCGGGTGCGCCTTAATGCGTCTATTAAAAATTAATAAATAAATGAATATATATACATACACACTGATGAAATGAAGTTAAACATATATAATATACATCATATTTAACAAACTCACATCATTATTATATCATTTACAAATTTACAATATGAAGTTCTAACAACTTTGGTGTTTGCAGCTTTACCATTCTTAAAAAGCATTAAATTAGATTTATTGAAGGATCTAACATTGGGAGCTTTGCAAAAATATTATAGCCAGTGATACAACGTAATTTGAATCTTGTATTGATCGTTCGTCTAGTAAGGATTCTCCGAAAAATATATTGTAGAAAAAGAAATGAAATATTAAAGTTTTGTTTTATTTTAAGAGATAAAATAACGATTTTGAAAAATGAAACCAAATTGTTCATATTTATTTCAACATGTTTGATAATAGTATGAATTTATTAAAAATGACTCATATTATTTCCGGAGACTTATATTATTACCTTATGAAATGACTAATATAAACAATTAAATTAACTCAATAAAAATAAAAAGTTTTATTTATAAAGTTCATTCTATTAATTTTCATGAAAAAACTAAGATATCAAAATTATTATTATTTACTCTGCAAAAATGTTACAAAATCACAGATTTATCATACTTTCTTTTATCACATATTTTAATCTTTCATATGTTATTATGTATTTTCATGATTCATTATCTATCTATTTGCCATATAATATAATTTTCTTACCAACCCGAAATACCTAGAAACCATAAAAATTCATTTAAACCCAAAATCAGAGAATTTTTTTTTTATAATTACAAAAAAAAAATATCGGAGAATTAAGGAGGATTAATAAGATTTAGTAACTTAGTGCGCGACTTAGGAATTCTTAATGCGCGAATTAGGAATTCTTAGTGCGCGAATTATAAAATCTTAGTGCGCGAATTAGAAATTCTTAAAGCGCGAACTAGAAATTCTTAAGTCGCCTTAATGCGGCGCACGCGCACCCAGTTCGCCGGTTCGCGGCCGGAGCGCCAGTGCGTGGAGGGTGGTAGGAGGATTATGTGACTTAGCTTGTTTCTATGTAAGAAAGAAAAGTAGAACCATTGACCTTTTGATAGTTGCCGTTTGCTGAGTCAGTATCATGCTCTATATCATGATTTACCCATGTCTAAATATCCATATATAGCTGGACAACGGTTTCTGAAAAAAGAAACAAGCAGCAATCAATGAGTTATGATCTTCTACATGTCAATCTTTGTTCAAACAGGGCACTTTGCATTTGTAGTTTACTCCCTTTACCGCATATAAGCATGAACGCTGCAAATATTGGCCATATTTCCTCAAGAATCTCTGATTCATTTAAATATAGGAGAGATCAAACTTCATGTTAATTCCTACTTTTAAATTATTCTCAAAAAGCATACTAGCTTTGTGATCGATGTATGTAATGGACGTCTAAATTTTTTGCTCCTAGTGTTTGTTCAATACAGTGTTTAAGAGGGCCCTTCAACTCTTATTTTCATAAGAAATCTGTGAAAATCATAATTATCTTGGTATCGTGTTGTTAAAACTGCAGTTAAAAATGACTGGGTTCTTGAGAGTAATTCTATCCAGTAATGAATGTACTCTTGTGTAACTATACAAATTTGAATAATGTCCTATGTATGGATCTCCGCTCTGAATTTTTGCCATGAATTCATTGTGGCGTTAAAATCTTCACAGTACTGTCATTTCTCCTTGAACGGTGTCATACTTTAACCAGTTGACCTGCGCATGCGAGTTCTCTCTGGCTAATAAGCTAAATGATCTGGAGAACTGTTTTCCCACTTTATTTTCCTATTGAATGTTTCATCTTTGATGATTTCTGATGCAGGATGTGGAGTTGCAACTCAAACATGTGGAAGGAGTTGGCCTGTATGGCTGGAACAGTGTCTGTGAAACGATATTAGGAGAGTGGTTGGAAGATGTTGTGAATTATAACTAATTCATTTCCCTTGATCAAGAACACATTACACGGCCACTCGAACACCAAGAGCACATCGTGCACTTAACCCACAGAATGCTTTGAACTTGAACTCGAACAAATGACAGCATTAACTCGACGAACTTCGCCATGAACACAGAACATTGCACATACAGATTTCCAGGCACAATAATGATCAACACACACACAAGAGATCATACAAGAAATATCCAAGAAATCAGAATAGAAAAACACAAAGAAAACGACACCGATTTTACGTGGTTCGATCACTAACGATCTACGTCCACGGGAGGTTTCATTTATTGATCACCATTGAGTAATACAAAGCAATTCCCATTACATGAATTCTCATTATCCACTCCTATGCTTTACAATGGATTGACACTCAAATTCACTAATGTGTTTGCTTCTCAAAAAACTCACGGGCTCTCATTCTTTTTCCCTTCCTCTTGCTTCTTGTGTTTCTCACATTCTGCCCTTCTCAAAATGAATCCCTCAAATGTCTACTGCCAACCTTCATGTCAATATATAGCTTACCACCTCAGCAGGTAAATCACCAACTACTCAGCAGGTTTACAGGTCATCATGTCACCTCCTCCAACTGCCGAGAAGTTTCTATTTGTTGATGCACCAAGTCTTAACCGCTTCCAGTAATTGCATGCATTGAATAAGTTGATACACATATTACAATCTCCACCTTATCAACTTAATCAACACTCGACCCCACATCTCCTCATATATTGGTTCTGCTCAATATTCATTCAACCGACCTCTTTGATGATCAAGCTCCGGAACAACCGATGGCATTGAGGCGTATCCGAGACTAAAGCCCACTACTCATTCTACCAAGAATCCGCAGTCTTTCCCGGCTTTAATCTCACCCTCGAAGCTCCACCTCGATCCAAGTATCCTGTTCTAGACTCCAACAGATTTTAGAGCATAATTTCTTCCTGAAATTCTCTATCATCCAATGATATTCAAGAATTCCCCCCAAGAAATACCCAGCTCTTTCCTCCTCTCCTTGAGTCCTTCCAACAAAAGATATTGATCCCTTGTGTTCTTCTTTGAATCATCATTTTCACACATTGAATCCCCTCGGCCATCATCTTGAGTCATCGATTGTGCTTCAATTCACCGGCTTATTTGTTCTGGAACCAGCCGAACTAATCTTTTATCTTCATCAGTTCATTGGTCCTGGAGACAGCTTATTGGTCGTGGTTTAATCACCTTGGACTTAAATGAAACTTCAACAATTCCGCTCCAAGAATTATTGTGCAATGCAAGAAACCAATTACAGTAAACCCAGGATGCAATTCAAGTAAACCCAATTGATAACTCACGCTTCCATTCAATTGAATTGCTCGATACCCATACCTCAATATGATAACCGCATTAAAAAATGCAACCCACATCAGAATTAATAACCAAGCAATACTCAATTCTTTTATTCACTTCGTTGGTTTCAATTGCTTCAAAAAACAAGATTGTTCACTAGTTCTTTCAAGAAATGATCGATCAATGCTTCCTTTTTCCCACAGAGAACTCCGAGCAAGCTGAACCGATCCTCGATCAATTCACATGTTCTGCCTCTCCTCTATTCTTGACAGTAATTGCTAAGTCCACATCTCCACCTTAACCAGAAACCACTCATTTCCCTTCTGAATCCGAAGACAAATGATCCCTGCTTCTTTTATTTCAGAAACCGCTCATATCTGTTCCAATCAAGAAGTTGCTGCAATCTTCAGAACTTTTCCATAAAGCATTCAATTTAACGATGCTCCCTCGACCCCAAGAAAAAGGCACGTTCCATCTAAATTTTCTTGAAGTCATCGGTTCTTTCTTGTCACATGCTCCACCAAGATTCGCGTTCCTCACTCATGAAGAATCACTGCTGCTGATGTGCGATCAAGAATCGGGATGGTGCGGCAAAGGATCAGCAGGTGTTCTTGGAGTTCTTGAAGGCTGCAGATTTCTTGAAAAAATTCAGATTGAATGTGCTGTTTTCTTGGGGTCGAGGGAGCAGCGGTTCGAGGGGAATTCAAGAAATAAAGATGCAGGAGTGCAAGAATCAAGAATGAGGCCAAAGATCGAAGCTCTGTGTGCGGGAATTAATTCTGAACGAATGCATGCCAGATTGTGAAGTTGGGTTTACTGGGAGAATTGCTATTTGGATTATGGCGATCAGATTATGTTCAAGGCACTTGTTATTGAGTTTACGTTATTCTTGATACTGGAATTGGGTTTACAAATTCCTAACAAATTGAGAAGAGACAGAAAGAATCATTCAAGAATAGGCCGAGAGGAATTAACAAGTGAATGGGCAGAACTGAAATAGGTGAACCTGGCGTGAAATGAAGAACAGAGCCAGTGTGTGAAGCTGTGGCCGAGAGAAAGTTATTCAATGCATGAAATGATGATGCAAGGAAGAACATGGGGATCCATATCCGGTCTTGAAAAGACTCAATATGTTGAGAAAGGGGCTGGATATTTCTTGGGGAGTTCTTGGCATCATTGGATGATGGGAAAAGAATTCCAAGAAGAAATGATGCTCTACAAATTATTGGAGTGGAGAAGAGGATACTTGGATCGAGGTGGAGCTTCAAGGATGAGATTAAAGCCGGGGATAGACTGCGGATTCTTGGTGGAATGAGTAGTAGGCTTCAATCTCGGATACGCCTCGTGCCATCGGTTTGTTCCGGAGCTTGATCATCGAGATTTTTTGATTGAATGAACATTAGGGCCGAGTCTGTCTTGGTTGAGGATATGAAGGATGATTGATTAAGTTGATAAGGTGGAGATTTGTTGAATAATTATCATCTTATTCAATCATTTCAGTCACATGCATTCTGATTCAGTGCATTAACTGGTGCATTGGTGCACAAGAAGCTTCCAGAAGGAAGTTAGAGAGTTGTTATATGGTTACTTGTTTACCTGTTGTGAAGGCAGTTACTAACTTGCTCAACAGGTGTCAAAGTTGAAGCTCTATATAAAGACACATACACACGGCAGAGAGGAAGAGGCACGAAAATGAGAGAAAAGATGTGAGACACCAAGAGTGAATGTGAGGCAGAAACAGAGTGATATCCGAGAGTTTTTTGAGGGGCAAAAGAGAAGTGAATTCACGAGAGAATCCATTGTAAAGCATAGTAGTGGATTAGGTGAATTCATACATTGTATGCCTTGTATACACTCGAAGATAATCCATGAATCTCCTCACGTGGACGTAGATCGTCAGTGATCGAACTACGTAAATCTGTGTCGTTTTCTTTGTGTTTTGTTTTCTGATTTCATTGATATATCTTGCCTTGATTAATCTCTTCTGTGTGGATCACAATATGGTGCCATTAATCTGTCGGTGTGCGTTAGTTTTACATGCAATGAGAGTTCATGCCATAACTAATTCATTTCCCTTGATCAAGAACACATTACACGGCCACTCGAACACCAAGAGCACATCGTGCACTTAACCCACAGAATGCTTTGAACTTGAACTCGAACAAATGACGGCATTAACTCGACGAACTTCGCCATGAACACAGAACATTGCACATACAGATTTCCAGGCACAATAATGATCAACACACACACAAGAGATCATACAAGAAATATCCAAGAAATCAGAATAGAAAAACACAAAGAAAACGACACCGATTTTACGTGGTTCGATCACTAACGATCTACGTCCACGGGAGGTTTCATTTATTGATCACCATTGAGTAATACAAAGCAATTCCCATTACATGAATTCTCATTATCCACTCCTATGCTTTACAATGGATTGACACTCAAATTCACTAATGTGTTTGCTTCTCAAAAAACTCACGGGCTCTCATTCTTTTTCCCTTCCTCTTGCTTCTTGTGTTTCTCACATTCTGCCCTTCTCAAAATGAATCCCTCAAATGTCTACTGCCAACCTTCATGTCAATATATAGCTTACCACCTCAGCAGGTAAATCACCAACTACTCAGCAGGTTTACAGGTCATCATGTCACCTCCTCCAACTGCCGAGAAGTTTCTATTTGTTTATGCACCAAGTCTTAACCGCTTCCAGTAATTGCATGCATTGAATAAGTTGATACACATATTACAGAAGATATTTCTCAGAATCAGGTTGAGCAAAATCTGACCGTTTCACTTTCTATGAATTCTGATGTGGTGAATTCACCGAGTCTTGGCAAGTTACATGTTCCTTAGATTCATAAATTGTTGAAAGGCTCCCTCGTATCAAGTCACTGGTTGCTGTTGGTTCTTGTGCTGCAAAGTTGGTGTCTTTGCCTGTGAAGAATTACAAAAAGGATTATAGGTTAATCAAAGGACTGCAGAATTACGGTGAAAAACATCTCTTCTATTTGTGACGTGAGTTCAGGCTATGAGAGGCTAATATTGAGTTTTCCTTTGTTTACATGCGGGTCTATTTCTTATAAACATTCTCTTATTTTATTTTTTATTCACAACCTTTCTTCCAGACCACCAGAATTAGAGCTTGTTATTACCTTTTAAATCAAACAACTTATATGCATTTTACGTTTCTTACCTGCTCTTGCTAATAATTCAGGTACTATTGCATTTCTTAGAAGCATTTCGCTTGAAGCCATTGGGATAGGAGTACACTTGGCCGCAGGATCTCACAACATCCTCCTCCAAGCAGAGTGTATCCTCACAAGTATTCCGCCTTCTGTACCATGGCCACTAGAAAGCACTCAAAGCAGAGTCGTTACAACTGTGAGATCCAATCAGCCCAAGGATGCCCAACAAGGAATTCATCAGGTTCATAATCAAACTCAGCTTTATTTTTAGATTAGTCAAGTTTCAAGAGATAAAATCTAATTACTAATGCGAGTAAATCTTGATTGTTCGTTTATAAATGCACAAAACTTCTTGCAGTTTCCCGCACATATTTTGAAAATACAAATGATTATGTGTTCCTTGATCCTCACTTATATTTGAGAAATATCTGACTTATTTTTTGTTGACAGGCTTGCCAGATCATTAGTGATGGCCTTGGAAAATCGGCTTCTGCCCTTGTTCAAACTCCCTTGAAAAAACTCCAGCATGGTGCTGGCGTGGCCGCGTGGGTTCTGTTTTGGCAACTGCTGTGCAGGCTACTCCAGCCGCAGTTATTGCCCCTGCTTCTGCTACTGCGCAAGCAGTCCATTGTGCCCTTCTTGGATTTAGGAGCAGGTCAAGAATCTCTCTTTATTGTTCCCAAATATTTTCTCCCACAATTTTGTTTTGATTATCGCGTTACCTTCACATAAATCAAGCCCTGTAATGATTCATTATTGGATGTGCAGCCTTGACCCGGAGCATAAAAGAGAATCACTCGAAAAGTGCTTAGGCAGAACGCCACCTAGGGAATCCATGCAATAGGTGTACACAAAGGCACAATTTTAATGTTTTTAATATACAAAGGTAATGACTAATTTCTAAACTCGCCTTACCTTTTCCCCCCCTGTTCCTCTGTTCTGTGGCTATGCAATTAATATGAGAAATAATAATTTTAGTAGTTTGTTAGTTGACAGAAATACCTTCTAAATATTAGCTTTTTTGTCAATAGTAATTCTTTTAATATCAAATCTAAGACAATTTTTCCTTATTCATTTGATATTACTCTGAAAATTACATGGTCGACTCCAAGCATAACTTTTTCAACTGACTGTACATACACTTGTTTCCAGGTGTACATATGTAACGATATTGTACAGACAGGGGACTCAAGTTTATGGGATTTTTATAGTCAGAAAGGCATTTTGTGGATAGTGTAAATATGTGATGATTGCTAGTTTTAGCACAACAATTCAATTAATCAGCCTTCTTGTGATGATTATAATTGTAACAATTTTATTTGAACACGATATCATTGTATAGCAATATTTATGGTGTAAAGGAATTTTATTCTTTTGAAAGCCTTTCGAGTGTTGGAATGGGTGTTAAAGATATAATATCAAGTATAAATATACAATTTGAAATTGCTCTGTTATAGTTCTTTGGATATAGCTGCTAGAGGGACTACAATTTTTTAAATCAAAGGGGGAGAGGGTGATTTGCAACGACTCGAACTCGAGTCAAATCCCATTTTTGGGATGTTGACAACCAGTAGGCTATGCGTTTGTTGTCAGAGGGACTATGATTTTTAAGTTCTTTAATCATGCTAAGCATGGTGATATACATTTGTGTTTTCCAATGAATGATGATCAAAGATCTATATGTGATAGACTAGGGTTCACAAAACTATTTACTTCTTTGAATTTTGAAATGTCTTCAAAGTACAATAAGTTGTAACATTTATCAGTGATTTAGTTCCTCTTGCAGGGTTGAGCTAATAAGTTTCAACCCAGAAAGATCCATAGCAGGAGGAAGAAAACCCATAATTATTCATGAAAACACCATTGGATAGGTTAAATCTTCCCCCACGTTCTAAAAAATATTCGAGACCCCTCGACAGCACACGAAAATTCAACTCAAGAAAGATCAATAGTTATATTCATAATACCACTGCATAAAAAAACTAAACCAAGAAGAACAAAAAAAAAAGACAAATACAAATTATTACATTAAAACTAAGTTAACTGCAGGCATTTATACAAAATGATAGGTTTGATGTTACAAGGGACACTGAGCAAATCATACAAATATTCTCGATGTAAGGTGGATACACACAGGATACTATCTATATGATAGCATCCACCCATCCATACATAACATGCATAACTGCAATTCTGCACAAATCCCAAACCTAAGTTACCCAAAACAATCAAAATCTGAAACATTCCTCCCATGATCAGGGATCATGCATCAGTTAGACACACCTGTAACACAAAAAGGACAAAATCAAATTCAACAAATTAGTTATATAGTTCTACATCTCACTCAAAACCAATTACTGTATATTCTCACCCACACTCACCTTTAAATACATTATTATCATGAGCCATTTCATGTGTCTTCAGTTCATCGATTCTTTCTAATCCTCGATCCATATTCTTATCTATTTTCTTAGACACGATATTCGATTTATGTAGACCGAACCTCTCCTTCCACCGGCTCATCCCTTTCGCCATTCTTGGTGCTACATTTTCATAGTCGTCATCACCAACAAGAAGCTCATCTCTAAGGGTAGTAGGGCCACCTTTTGTGGGCAACATTTTTCCCTTGGAGAAAAGCTCGTCAGCAGAGATCATAGAGTAATTTGGGACAGAAAACTCGAAATCTGAGGAAACGGGGGCTTCTCTGTAGATATTTTCGAGCTTAATTGGGGGTTGTTGATCAGCAAAATCATTTGAAAATGAGATTCTCGGGGTGTTGTAGAGATTTTGGTGTTGTGGATCATTGTTGAACATGTTTAAACATGCCATGAAATGACACTAGCTAGAAGCTAAAACACAAGAGGGTTATTTTTCTTGGTGTATTCTTGGACTTCACATGCAATGTAGAAAGCCTTTATATATAGGAGAATAGTACTCGTTCATGTGCATGTATGCATATCCATGTGTACAATGCGGAAAGGGGACGAATCTAGCATTGACATTAAACATGGACAAAATTTATAGGTTTTTTATTGAGAGGGGCAAAAAAAAATAAGATTTTTTAATATATATATATATATATATATACCCACCCATCAACGTCAATTGGCCCCTAGAAATATCCAACAGTTTTATTAGAGGGGTGAATAATACAAAAACAACAATTTTTATTTAAAAACCATAATATATATATATATATATATATATATATATAACAAATTGCCACTGCGCATACTCACCCGTGTGAGTTTGCTTATAAAGTGTCATTTATGAGAATGGTCAATCAATGATTTTAAATTTGTTCAAAGATAACATGCAAGACCTCAATTATCGAAGATGGAAATATTAAATATAGAACTTGTTAGATAAATTATTGAGGTGCCTTCCACAAGGATTCTGTGTATCTGTTCAAGATCAAACGTTCGCTTTAACAAAAGATTTAGCTGATGATCTCAAATTTTTAAATCATATAGCAACGCAAATATCATGTGTCGATAGCTCTCATAGCAGAGACAATTATTAGCTCTCATAACAGAGACAATTATTGCATATGTCTCATTAATTTTGATGAGAATCATTTTATTATATATATTTTTGGAGTGAAAACTTATATACAAGATTTATTTGACAATGATTCTAAGCCAAAATGTTCATTTTATTGTCAATTATTTTTAAAACTTATTCGTTTGGATTGAAAGATAATTTATAGTTATATTCATTATATCTTTGTCATAGACTAAAGATATAAGATATATACAATGATATTTAACTTTTAAATTTGTATATATATTGTTTTTTTTATTATTTTCACCTTAAAGTCAGTTTATGCTCAAAATAAAATTTGAGAAGTACAGTTGGAAAGCATGTGAATACATTTAAAATGTATTTAATGGTTAAACTATGTTCATTAACTACATGTTGACTAAGGCTGCTGAATGTTTACTGGTTTTTCTTCTTGAAGATTATTTAAAAATAATAATGGATAGGGTAACATGCTAGTCCAATTAAAATGTAAGCCATTTTAAAGCAGGATTGGATTCTATAAATTTTAATATTATAATTAAAAATTAATATAAAGTTCACTATAATGGAGATAAGTTAAACTATAAAGAAAATCGAGTATAAAATTTATTAAAAAAATTCATTTGAAATGTTTGATGGTATAATTACAAAAATAAGCATACATACATATATATATATATATATATATATTGGTGGACGCAGGAATTCTGGGGAAGGGGGTAAAAAAATTTAAAACAAAATTTTTGGCCAAAAATAATTTGTGGGGTCAAAATATAACTTAAGATGTGGTAAAATATAATTTTCATGAGATAAAGTACAACTTTTTTAGGATAAAGTTGTAAAAAAAATGTTAAAATTATTTTTTAAGGTTTTTTTTTTTGGGGGCAAGGGGGGCAAGTGTAAGTCCGCCCCTATATATATATATATATATATATATATGTCACACCAAATTTTCTTTCTCAAAATACCCTTTTCCCATGATTCTATTATTTTTAAAAGAAAAAAATATGAAAAAAAAAGAAATTCAAATATTAACTTTAAAATGACTCTTAATATCATTATATTTCACACAAAAATGTACTACACATAAACTATGTTTTACATTATAATCTGCGTACATCTCGTGCCAAGACATACTAGTCGTACACTGTAAAGGGTATAACCTAAACTACTTTGTAGAAATTAGTATAAAATTTTATAGAGATGTTTGATTGTATAAACAATGGCAACTGAAGTTCTCCAATCATACAATAACTAAAGTGTAACATGACGTTAAAAAACAGAGAAAAATCTAGGCATGTATCATTAGTAAACAATAACTCATCATAGTTTATCAAGAGAACATTAGTTCATTTAAGTCAATTCTTGGTTGAAATGATGTGGTCAATGTGGTCCACGTTGTCTAATCAAATTTTAATTTAATTGCATTCTTACCACTTGACACTTGTTTTAAGATCAAAGATGCCTATGTATACTATTCATTATCTTCTACATCGTATTATTTTTAAATACTAACATTTTATGAACATGAGATCCTTCAGTTTCTGTCATCTCGAGAAGATCTCAAGAGCATACTTTTGCAAAGACTCACTGTTCATCTTTAAATCCTTCAAAACACAATTCAAAACCCTTATTTGAAGAACATGTTAAAAATAAATAACAGGCACATCATGCTTCTGTATTACAATAAAATTTTAACAAACTGATACATACCATTTTGATCATAACGGCACCTGGTGAGATGGGTTGCAAAGCCACCAATCGGAAAATGACTGCCCATATACTGTTTTACGAATGGCTCCTCACCATCCAACTCCAAACCCATCAGGTGAAGTTAGTCTACAAGTTACCCGACTTCTTCATTAACCACACATCATAGCCGTAATTCGTTTCTTACCTGAGGGCGTAAAGTATAACCAGATATAAAAAAGATTTAAAGAAATCTGGGAGATAGATGGGTAAGAGCCTTCGTTTTATTATGGAAATACTTATAATATTTATTACCTTAACACATCTCCTTCTGGGATGAGACTAACTTGTTTAACCTCTCATATGATGGGACTGGACTCGAAAAAAATATACAAACTGGAATACAAAACAGAAATATTACAAAGAAAGAAATAAAAAAAGAAAGAAAGAAATTATTACCAAGCTATGAAAGTTGATAAGATTACAGCTTGGAGACTAAAATATTTATTTGTGAGAAAGCTATGGAGAATTTCTGATGTTCTTAGCTTCCTCAATGCCTCGGTATTTATAGAAGTCTGGACGCAGATTTGAAATCCGGACTTCAATTCTTGCTTGTAATCAAACGTCATTGCATGCGTCTTCTTTCTTGTTTGATAGCTCGTGGTCCCTGGTCCTACCATTTTGGTTTCTTTTGATAATGGTAGTGGTCATTGTCAGAGTCACATGACTCATGTTTCCCTGTGGTCCTTAGAAATTTGGCTTTTGCGATCCGCGTGGGAATTTTCACGTTTTCCTGGTCCCGCCTTGTCCTATTTTCTTTGGTCCCTTTTTATAGGGAATTCTTTCCCGAACAGTGGCTCCTTTTTTTCTGGGCAGCTCGAGCAGATATGGTCCTGCCATCTTCCAAAGTGAGCCATGTTGCAGATCTTCCAGCATGTTTTTTTGGTTGCCGAAATCTTGTTATCCCACAATACCTATCGTTTCTTTTCAAAGATGTCTTCAACAAATTTTGTATGGCTTGTCATGGAGTTTACCATGAAGGATCCATTCGCTGTTTTCTGGAATATTTTGACTGGATACTTGACTTTGTCCATCTCAGTGAGACAAACCCATAATCCCCAAGCTCTTCTAGTTGTAATATTGTCTTCTGTGAGCAGGAAAACTAGTATAGTTCCTTCGGTTGGTGGCTTAATCTGATCTGTCGCCTTCCAGTTAGGCATCTACGGCTTTATGAAGTGGAGCTGGGATGAAGGCTTTTTCCTGTGATTTCTGGGGCTGCAGTTAAAAATGTCAGCTCCAGAACATCTCCTCTTCCGAGTGTATGGTTATTTTGACATGAGTCATACACTCCCTCGTATATCCATTATGTTAACTTTGCAATTTCCGGAGTGGTGCTGTGGTAAAAACTGAGTAACCACTCGTGGACATTTGCTGGTTTGACACCATGTTTTCTGGTATTCCTGCAAAGGGGAATATGGGAAAACTTTAATCTCATTAGTATTAACCTTAGACTTGCCTACCGGTGACATAAGATTAATCTCTCCCTCATTAACCCTAAGGTGCTGGGTTGGCTTGATTCTTCAGATATCCTATATACCTGGGAATCAATTTTTCCTTCTGCATCTTCCCCGAAGAGATCAATACTAGGACTCGTAGTGGTGGTACTCGAATCCCCCACACCAGTTGATGAGCATGACTCTCGTAAACATGACTTTCGCCTCGACATTGAAGTCATCAGAGGGGAATATAAATAATGTCCCATAATACTGCCCATATACTGTTTGCAATACTGTTTTTATGAAATCTTTGAAGATTATGGGGACTTCGATGAATTCTTTTCTCAAGAATATTTCTGAATGATGTGTATTCGAGAGCGTGTAAGACACCTTGTAGGCGATCGAGTAAGGCATATTCCATTCTTCCATCAAATCGTTTCTTTTAAAGTCTTGATGAAGAGTGAAGACTTTGTTGAAATCTCGATCTCCTAAATTGTATGTGATCTGGGATAGATGTTGAAGGCCATCTTTCCGGCATACAAAATTTTTGCAACTGCTCCAAACAAGAATCTTTGAGGTTTAAGATTCACTTGTCAAAGATTGTCATGTTGAGTGGTGAATCAATTCCTTCCTTGAAAGTTGCTTTGATAATAACTCTAATGGCTCCGGTATGAATCCATGAGAGTGTGTGCTAGCAACTTCTCTTTTCACTTTGTTCTTAATCTCCTGAATTTCTCTGTAGGTGATTAACTGCATCTCAGTTTGATTTTTCATGAATTCCATTGGATCGTAAATTCACATGTTGTCACCTTATGGATAATCTGATGCTTCCTGCTTCGAAGACCAATCATATTCATGGCTTTTTCCATTGCTCCAATTGTAAATCCATCGTATATCTGAAACTTTGGCTCTTCTTTCATGATCCTCATAAGAGTTTTACGAGAAATAATGTTATGAGAGAAAAAACATGACGACTCCTCTCTGATCATGTGTTGAAGGAATTCTCCTTCAGTCTGATTCTGAACTGGACTCACCTCCATCATCATAATAGATCTCTTCTTCATAGGTGCTTTCATCTGAGGGGATATCCTCAAATTGATACACCTGCACCAAATCCTGGAAATAAACAGCATCTTCGAGCTCATTGGTATGCTCGAACTGTTTTACTCTTCGGTTTTGGTTCTCCGGACAATCTGTAGAGATATATCATCTTGCTCCGCATATCCAACAGTTACAATCTTTAAAACTTTCATTCGCACGAGTATGAGTGCGTCTGAAAGTTCTCTTCGTCGATGCTCTGATAGAACTTACTTGAGTAGAACCCGTTGACGATGTTCTACTCCTTGTTGGTCCTGATATTTGCCTGGATCTGTAACTTTGGGCTTTTTGCTTTGACCTGAAGTTTCTAGGTCTCCATGAAGACCTACTTCTTCTTGAACTACTTCCTCGGGCATAAGGATGATTTCTGTGTTTTTTCATCTTCCACCTTTGGGGGTAGTTTCCAATGATTGAAGGGATATCATCCCCGTACAGCAAATAGGAGCTGTTTTGTTGATTCCTCTTAGTTTCTTGTAATCCTTTTGGAGTTTCGATTGATAACATCACTCCGCATGCTTCATTTTAAGAAATGGCATTCTCCTAGCCACCATCTCCATTTCTTGCGGTGTATATTCCTGGATAAGCATTTCTCTCCATGGACTCGGTATTTTGGCAAAGAACAGTTCAGTTGCATCCTTTTCTCTCATCTTTGTCTTCCATCTATACTCTGTGAAAAACTTGATGTACTAGTCTACATGGGTCAGTGAGTTCCAATGAAACAGATTTTAAAGAATTTAGTTATCTTGTCCACAATTGCTTTCAGGGACTCTTCGGCTAGAACTTCTTCCTTGGTACCTGGGTCAGTGGGTTCCCAGACATTTTGGCTGATCCTTCTAGACTCATATTAAGGAGTAATGAATCATTCTTTGTTTAGATCAAGCGTTCATGCTGCGATTCTCGTTGCTGAAGCTCATTCATCAATAAGACCTTCTCGATTTTTAAAATCCAAAATATCCATGTTTAGCATAAGTCCATATGCATATATCGTATCTAACTGAGATTTCTCGTAAGGCGTTTGATGTATGTACGGCTTGCGGGAACGACTCCTTGTTCCAACTGGGGGATCTAAAGTTGCTACAGTAGTAAAATCTTCATGATGGGGCATTCTTTGCTCTCCGTCATGTGGTGGATTGTTTCACCCGAAACTTTTTTGTGGTGGTGGAAGTTGATGAATTCTGCCAACTTGATTTGTTTTAAAGTCTATGAGATTCAATCCCGCAAACGGATCAACAAGATCTAGTAGATCTTCCAGGTTGATTATTTACATTACTTTGTAGGAAGTATTGAATCTCCTCGTAGGACTGCAATCATTTTTTCATTCTCCGTCAAAGACCTTCAGACCTCTTCCATTTTTCCTTTTTGATGTAAAATGGGTTCTGTTCCATAGGACGGTGGTAGCCACCTTCCTTTTCTTCTTCCTGTAGGACTTGGTCGTGACTCCAACTCTTTGACTCGTTTTAACATCTCGAAGGTTATCAAGAATTTCCTCCTGATGTTTAATCATGATCTCCATCTGACTTTGAATCTGATGGATCTGTGCAGGGACATGGTATTGTAAGTATCCATAACTGCTGCACTGTCTTTTGAATCTATCTGAGATCTTGGGACATCTTAGAAGTATCTGGCTCGATTTCTCGAAAGGTTGGTTCTCCCATCCTATTCCTCTGGTCCTGATCCTGTTGGGTTGATTGAATCTGGAATCATGTTGTTGTGTTCAGGATGGTCTTCATCCTGAGCCTCGGATAACTCAAACTGAAGTTTGAGGTCATCCCGTAAAGGTCCCTCAATATCTTCTCCAGTTGTTGATACTGGTTTATGCTAGCTGGGCTAGCACCAACTTCTCGTAGTATTTTCCATTTCTGGTGGAAGCGTTTAGCTTCGGCCAAATGGTCCTGATTTAGTTCTTCCAATTTTTGGAAGTACCACTGATAAGTGTATTTTATACACTTAATATTTCTTCTTATTTTACATGGTTTAGTGCTAGTATTAGAATTACGCTTTTGGTTTTGTTCTGTTTTGTCTTGCAGGAATCCAGGTAATTACATGATTTGTGGACTAAAATGGTGCAAATGGCGGATTGAAAAGATGAATTGAGGTCAAAAGTCTTAGCTTTCCATCAAAGTATCAGGCGTAAAGACGCCAAGGTCACGACAATTCAACCTTTGAAGAATTACATTTGGCGTAACTACGCCTCATTTAGGCGTAGCTACGCCAACGCTATGACTTTTGAGATTTTTGAGAGGCGTAAAGACGCCATTTTGTGGCGTAATTACGCCAGTCACGCGGGACGCCACACTTTTTGACACATCAACAGGCGTAGTTACGCCAGTTTGGAGGCGTAATTACGCCAAATGAATTTTGGAAATTCTGGCTGCTTTCCTTATCTGATGCACAGGATTTTAAAGCGGAATTTACCAAAAGAAAAGAGATCATTCAGAGATACACGTTCATGGTGAGAGAAGAAGGAGGCTAGGGTTGAAGAAGAAGAAAATAAACGACGACGGCTCGGAGCAAAAAGTAGAGATTTCATCACGAGACGGTGGCGTTCATCGGAGAACGAAGAATAGCTTCTAAATTGTTTTGTATTTCTAAACTTTTATCAGTTTTTATGGATTATTTAAACATGTCTATGTGTTTAATTCATTCTAGCACGAGCTAATTCTATTTTCTAGGAGACGATGTAGCTTGTTTTGAAACTACGCTTATTATGAATTGATTGAAGTATTTGGATTTCCATATGGTTTATTTATGTTTTCCTGTTCTTAATGCTTTTAATCTACTGGTCATGGATTGAATGATTTTATATTTGTGATCTATTACTCGAGAGAGGGGTTGTGAATAGGAAAGAAGGGATTCATATCGTGGTAGTTATATTGTTCGAGAGGCCTATAACTCCATAGAAGTCGTTAAAGGAATTACTGTGCATTTACAATTGTTTGATAATTGATCTTAGATAGAGATATCAAGATTGATGTTAGATAATTACTTCAATCAATAACATGGAAATCAAGGAATGATAAGTGTAGTGGATGAACAAGTGAAATCGTACTCCTAGATTCATCTCTAATTGATTTCTTTTCAACTCAATATTTGATCATTGTTAGTTAATTGATTTTTATTATTCGCATAAAACACTCAACCCTTCGATTCTCTAAATAAAGCAAAGATTATTTTAATTCAGTACTTAGATTTAACTATATATTCAATCTCTGTGGGTTCGACATCTTTTATACTAAAACTTGACTACCGTGCGCTTGCGGTAAAGGATTTTTACACAACAACCACCTGTAAGAGTAACACTTCAAACATTCTTTCAGATCCATATTCTCGTGTATTGTCTCCTCTATTTGGGATAATATTATATTCAAAATATTATTTTAGTATTTTCAAAATAAACATAGGTTCTTATACTATTTTGTGCCAATGATCCAAAAAATAAGGAGACTCGTAAAAGAAGGGGTTAAAATGCATATCTTTATAAATATAATGATGCAATAGATAATATAATATTATGAAGGGGCCTATTTGTTCTCAAAATAAAATCCAATGGCGAATAATGCAACTTATTAAACCATCGAGGGATATAAGAGTCAAAATAAAACACCAAATTGATTTGAAAAGTTTGATTTTTCTGTATTATTATTTTTACCCCAGACTTAAATGATTTATATTTCTCAAAAGTATACCTCCTTACAATTCTCCCTTGAAAAAATTACGTTTTAGGGTCCATATATATTGCATGAGTTTTAGCATATATCTGTCCCACCTTGAGTACACCAAGTTTTTTATATTTTATCAAGTTCTTAATGCAACCCTACGATCTTTAAACATCATTGGTACAACTTAGAACAATTAAATCAATTCATCATGGATCAAGACAAACATAGGTGAAGTGATTACATACATTTAGCAATAAATAGATCCAACATTATATATATTTTTAGGAAGGTCAAGAAATGTAATTTCAAGAATATTATGGTAAACACATGCAATTAAGAAATTTAATTTCAAGAATATTATGGTAAACACACACAATTCTTCTTTTTCTTATAAATTTAAAAGGAACTGGTCAAAGGGCCTTCCCTAGATGATTTCTTCATTTTCACTCCTTGTACATATAATGCATTGTTTAGAGCTCCAAGATCCATAATTTCTTGCAAAACAATGTTATATTATTCACCGGGCGGCTACTTATAGACATCTACGAAAATAATTGACTAATAAAAAGTAGCAACATTGTAATACATGTTATTTTATACTGCCCTTAATATTTACATCTTTATGCCCCAACGATTTTGGTCTAATGGCATCATCTCTTTCAATTTGGGATATGGTCATGAGGGCTAAACTCATTGTTGTAAAAAAATCTCCTTCCCAAAAAAAAAAAAAAAAGATTCACATCCTTATGTGGTAGGATGGCTACATGTATCACAATTTCTGATACGTATTGTCATCCTCTACATAAATGTATAGTATAAGACATATGTCGTCATCCTATCTCATAAAGATGCTACACCTAAAGATATCATCAAAGAAAGCGATCAGGTTCATCCGACACGTACGCGCCATGGCCATCCAGCGAATTGAACGCCCACAAAATTTAAATTTTGTGTCACATCACTACACATATGACACATATACATACACTAGTTGTAGTGGCACCGTGCAAGGCACGATGTTGGTGGGCATTTTACGGTCAGATGTACTACAATTAAAATTTTGTTAACAGCTAGTGGTTGACACATTTCAAAATTCTAAACTTGAATATATATTTGAATAACTAAACATATAACAGAGTTTAATAACAAAAAATTATAATCAAGCTATTAAACAAATTACCAATGTAAACTTCGAAAGTCTAAACATTCAAGATACCAAAACGGACCGAGAGCAAAAAGGAGCTAAGTTCTCAAATTTGATATACTTTTTTTCACACATACATATATATTTAATTATCCCATAATTTTATCCTTTGTAGCAAAAACTATAAAAAAAATGGAAGTGTAAAAAATTACCAACCTAAGAATAATTTTATCATATTATAATAAAATAATTTCCTATACCAAATAACCAAGATTAGTTTCAAAAAATAAATAGTTTTTTTGTATTGAAAAGTTAGATTTTTGGATAAACCTTTTACTTATGAGGTTTTATTATAATATTTTGTATAATGATTTGTTTTATAATCTCACGCTCACCACACCTAAAATTGATGTTTGGACATTCGAGACCCTATATCTAAGCATTATGCTCATGTTAGTGGTTCGATATAGCTAGCAGGAAAACAACTCACCCATAAATTTAAAACAACACGTTCTGCAACATAAATTTTGGAAAATCAATTTGATGGTAATGTAAGTTTGGAGGGATGACTGCCAACTTGAAGTTACATATACTGCTCCAGATGCCAGTGGACTCGTCGATCAACCAGTGAAGAGAATAGAAGCATAGGTATAAGCAAAGGCTTGTGCTAATCTTTTAGATCCAATTGCAGGCCTAAGGCCAGTTGCCTTCCCTGGAGATGGAGTCGTAGGCCCATAACCTTTTTTGAATCCTTTGAAACAGCTATTTAATCTTGAGTTTCCTGTCTTGTACTTGACTTTGGGTAATTCATCTAGTGGAGTGCCCTGGCGGTTATAATTAGAATCTAATCTCTTTGTCGAAAAATTATTAACAAAACAAAAAAACAAAAGAAAGTGCAACTTTTAAATATTTAATTTTGTAAATATGTTAAATATATGTGGTATTGCATTCTTTTTTCAACCTAAATAATAAGATTCCTGATCTCACTTTAATTCCAGGCTAATCCAAAATGAAAGTAAGCTGAATCCATCATAAGAAAAGCTATCAAAATGCAACTACTCACACCCAAAAAAATGAAAAGCAAAAATTTAAAAGCATACTCCAACTCGACATGTCTTGTACCTCACTTAGTAGCTACACAAGAAAATATGAAGCCAGCCAACTACCATCATGATACCATCACACTTCTTCAATTCATTTAATATTCCATGGCTCGATCACATATTCTAAGTAAACGAATGAAATTCTTGTTAAACCTTACAAGCATTGACCACTTAGTGATCAGAGATGAGAAAAATAAACATGTTAGGTTGTCCCTAACCAGAAAATAATATAGACTATAGAGTCATCACAACAAAAGTAAAATTGAAAGAACAAAATAAATGTGATACAACAAGTAAAGCGAATGGAATGTTGAGATTCCCAAGAGATCAGTTGATTTGCACCATTCACCATGCATATGATGCCATTAAATATACAGAAAGAGGCATATTGAATAATTTTAAAAATGATCAAGCTTAAATTAGTAAATGTATAGGACTAAGGAAAAAAGTTTAACCGCCAGGTAAAATGTAACCAAATAGTTCGGATGGATCCAAATTAATGAAAACATAAAAAAAACAATTGAAAAAAATTGTGCTCATGATAACTCTAGAGTCCAATTTATAATTATAAAATTTAGATCGATTTAGAAGATAATCAATCATTTATCTCGTTAATGTTTGAATTTAAGCATTTCTTTTCCCTGGGTTCTCCCAATCAAAATAAATATAATCACTTAAAATTAAAAAAAATGGAAAGAACAAAGAATTTCGAGAGAAGTAAAGCGAAAGGGGTAGACCTTTCAAACATACCACCTCATTTCCACCATCCACCATGCATGATTAATAAACAGAAAGAGGCGCACCATCAGGTTTTTTTTTTGGTCGTGTCTCGCCTCAAGCAAAACAACAAATCTCAACCTACCAAAACATAGAGAGCCATAGCAAGACGTAAAGTGACACACCCCGAACTAAAGGCATGCTGAACCCCCCATCGACATGATCTGCTACAGACCTACAAACCAAAGAATAATATAAAAATGCTTTCGCGGAGAAAGAACTCACCCAACAGCCTACGAATGTCGCCCTCTCAGGCGTATACATCCCCTCACCATATCACGCAAGGAATAGAGTAACAGTCTTCACAATAGTCGACCCTATCAATACCAACCCGAGGGACCAAATCAAGGCAACAAAAATGCGTGGATGGTGATGGCAGCAATTAAAAAAAACAGATACATCGCCTAAAAGGAGAGTAGAAGAAGCTATGCAATTAATGCGACCTGCTGACCTGATCAAAAGCATAGGTACACGCTATATAATTGTAAATTATTTAATTAAATTAAAAAATTGTTAATTAAATAAAAAATAAAAAATAAATTATGGACACACTTATATAATTAAAAATAAAATAAGAAAAATTATTTAATTATTCATGAGAATAATGAACTCTTACACACTTATATAATAGGTTGTAAACAAATATTAAAAATAATATTAATAAATAAAAAATAAAAAATAATTAAAAATTTAAAATAAAAAAATAATTATTACAAAAATTAAAAAAGTCATGTTATACTATTCATGGGAATAGTGAACTCTTACACACTTATATAAAAGGTATATATATATATATTAATAAATTAAAAAATAAAAATAATTAAAAATTTAAAATAAAAAAATAATTATTAGGAAAATTAAAAAAAGTCATTGTTACACTAATTATGGGAATAATGAACTCTTATTCATGAGAATAGTGAACTCTTACACACTTATATAATAGGTTGTAAATAAATATTAAAAATAATATTAATAATAAAAAAATAAAAAATAATTAAAAATTTAAAATAAAAAAATAATTATTAGAAAAATTAAAAAAAGTCATTGTTACACTATTCATGAGAATAGTGAACTCTTACACTTATATATATATACTAGTTTATTGGCACCGCACAAGGTGCGGTGCCAGGTACCAGCATGTTGGTCAATTTTTTCTTAAGGTGCGGTGCCAGGTACCAGCATGTTGGCCAATTTTTTCTTAAGTTGATCAAAAATAACATTTCAAATAATTTATTTTAACAAACATTTTTTAAAAAAAACGACAATGCTAATGTAATTGAATTGGAAAAATAACAAAGGACTTGCTCTAACTTTTTTTAAAAAATAATGATGCTCATCTCACTAAAAACTGGAAAAAAAATAACATTTGAAGTTGTGCGCATGATTAACCAATCAAGATATATTTTTTCCTAGTCGGTTTAGGCCAAACCCGATCATCAACAAAAAAAATTAAAGCGAGCATGCTACTGTAATTGAATGGAAACAAAATAACCAAAGGACCGACTCTAACTTTTTTAAAAAAAACATGATGTTCATCTAACTATAAATTGAAGTTGCGCGCATCAACAATCGATTAATATATATTTTTTCTAGTCGGTTCAGGTTAAACCCGCCCATCAACAAAAATAATTTTTTGAAAAAAAATATTTTTTTAAGAAAAAAAATTGTAATAAATAGTGAATTACTATTCCTTGCAATAGTACTATTACAAACCTTGCACACTTAGTGAACTCTTACACACTTATATAATAGGTTGTAAATAAATATTAATAAATAATATTAATAAATAAAAAAATAAAAAATAATCAAAAATAAAAAATATTTATTAAGAAATTTAAAAAAGTCACTGTTACACTATTTATGGGAATAGTGAACTCTTAGACACTTATAATAGGTAAAAAATAAAAAAAATTAAAAATTTAAAATAAAAAAATATTTTATTTATTAAGAAATTATAATAATAGGTAAAAAATAAAAAAATAATTTAAAATTTAAAATAAAAAAATATTTTATTTATTAAGAAATTTAAAAAAAGTCACTGTTAAAAAATAAAAAATAATTAAAAATTTAAAATAAAAAAAAATATTTATTAAGAAATTAAAAAAAGTAACTGTTACACTATTCATGGGAATATTGACTCTTAGTCACTTATATAATAGGTATAATACTAGTTAATTTGGCACCGTGAACTTATAACCTGGTATATATGTCCAATAAAAAGTCCGACACAAGTTCAACAAACAGCTCTAGAGAATAAACAGATGGTTCATACGTATTGAACATGCATAATCATACATATATAAAATCAAACATGTTATAGTAAACAAAAGTCTTCCCCAACAGTACATCATAGCAAGAGTTGGCATATGATATCCTTGTAGGGCCCAATCGACTCTCTAAACAAAAGTCATCTACGAAAGTGCAGTAGTAGATGACATCAGATATTACATAAAAATAAACCTCAACGAACTCCAAAAAACCAATCAAAAGTTGTTCGCAAGAGTTTTCAAAATGACGATGGTTCATTTCATAATGCAGATATGTGTCGGTTTCTCATTGCAGTAGCGAGCATCACATAAGAGGAATTATAGTTTATATTTATTGTTGTAGTTGCATTGTTATTTTAGGATATTGATCTTATATTACTTGTTATGGCATCATGATTAATGAATCATCTTACTTATATAATTATTTATATACTTTCTGCCAAATAATGAATGTAAATGCGACGTCCCAAATTATTATCAAACAAGTAATATATAATTATCATAATTTAATATTTTCTAATTTTTTTGATATAATCTCCTTGTATATGAAGGGAAAATTTGATGTCAAACATCATAATAAAGGTAATCGAGAACAATCACATATTAGCAACGGGTCGTAGGTAAGCCAAAGCTCAAAATATATACAAACAAGCAAAACTGACGACCCATAATCTACCAAAAATTCACCATGTCGAATATTTTATAAAAAATTATTATTAAAGTTTGCCACAATGAAAACTTATTTTTAACTCTTTTTTTAAAAAAATAAGTTCATATAAAAAATTATTATCAAAGTTTGCCACGACAAAAATCTATTTTGAATTATCGGTTTTTTTAATTCATACTTGACAAAATCAACAAGTTTTTTTCTAAAAAAAAAAAAGAAAACATTTTAACTTTTAAAAATTGAGATAAGAGGGATGCACAGTTGGGTCAAGGGTTTTGATATAATCTCCTTATATATTAAGGGAATATTTGATGTCAAACATCATAACAATTAACAAAGGTAATATCACATATTAGCAATGGATCGTAGGTAAGAAAAAAATCAAAATATACATAAACAAGCAAAATCAACGTACTCTACCAAAAATTCATCACGCCGACTATTTTATAAAATATACAAAAATAAAAGAAAAACTAAAAGAAAAAGAAAATAAAAAATTTTAAAAAAATAAAAATGTGACGGACGAATATTTTATAAAAAATACAAAAAAAAACTTAAAAAAAAAAGGAAATTAAAATACAGAAATTAAAATAAAAACTAAAAAAAAAATAAAAAAGTGACGTAGGGTTACTGTTCATTGGAACAGTAACCCTACTCCACTTATTATATAGGTAAATATATATATATATATAAATTTAAAATTTAAAATTAATTAAAATTTTAAAATAAAAAACAAATTATTAGAAAAATTAAAAAAAGTCACTGTTATACTATTCATGAGAATAGTGAACTTTTACACACTTATATAATAGGTATATATATATATATATTAATAAATTAATAAATAAAAATTAATTAAATTTAAAATAAAAAAATAATTATTAGGAAAATTAAAAAAAGTCACTGTAGGATCGAGCGCTTACCACTTTACCAATAACTATAATTAAGGGTAATGGCGCAACATCAATCTTTTCAACCATACACTGGCACAAGCGCCACGTGTTCGATCGATCACAAAGCAGAGGCAATTGTTGAACCCCAACAATCCCTCCCCCAATAATTGCACTCTCTGGAACTCATGGGAATTGAGCACAAGACATTGGCTCTGATACCAATTGTATGATCGAACGCTTACCACTTTACCAATAACTATAGTTAAGGGTAATGGCGCAACATCAATCTTTTCAACCATACACTGGCACAAGCGCCAAGTGTTCGATCGATCACAAAAAAGAGACAATTGTTGAACCCCAACAGTCACTGTTACACTATTCATGGGAATAGTGAACTATTACACACTTATATAATAGGTATAATCCACTCTTCATGGGAATAGTAAACTCTTACACACTTATATAATAGGTATAATACAAAAGAGATAGAGTTGATAGGACATGAAAAGCAAAAGAGAGAAATAAGAAGTTGAACCCAATAATTAGCTTGGGCTAAAATTTGTATACATTTCCTTCCATGATATAACCTTAATTAATTAAAAAATATATTATTTTAAATAAAATTAAATGTTTTGACACACTCTTTTGTCATTTTGCAAATATTTATGGAATGTGGGTTTCTCACTTTATGTGAAATATATATATACACATACATACCACAACTCATCGTGCGTTGATTTGTTGTCTTTTAGGCCAAACTGGCTTACAACTCCAATTGCAAATGCATTTTTAATTACGATACTTAACCTTCAAATATGACCGACGCTTCATTAAAAAAATAATAAAAGACACCACTTTAGGGTAGTCGATCTCAATAATAGATTCAAGATTTTATATATATTATTTTTTTAATTATTGGGATAAAAAATTAACAAAATTTAGAAATATTTTATTATTGAGTCTACTACCCCTCAATGCTTAGACTAAAAGTTACACATCAAATGACAATCAGGACAGTGACATAATGGTTGTCACCATCTTTCATTTGTATGGACTCAAGTTCGAGTCCTCCTCCACAGGGACGAAGCCAGGATACAAATTTACCTAGAGCTGGTCGAGCTAGGTGTAGTACTAACAGACTATATCGGTTTAAAGGATGGGCTAAAATATAAATTTTTCAAAATTAACACTAAATTTTTTTTCCCATATACTAAACTACGTGATCATCCCCTTCTCGATATTAAATTTTGACAATAAACAAATAAAACATGAATTATTTTTGAACAGGTATTGTTTATATGTGTGGTGAAAAAAGATTCCCACTTTAATGGGTGGACCTCACGTGGTTAATCCAATCCTTTGGATTAGTCAAATGGGTTCAAAATAATTGGATGATTCCCAAGATTAAAATTTGCTAAAAAAACAAACGACCTAATTTTGAATGAAATGGCAATAAAAAGCCATCAAAAGGTGGAGGGGCACTATACAATGTGTTTCTTTTGGTCTCCACTAAACGAGCAATCTTTTTTGTCTTTTTACTCCTACATTTTATAATTTTCTTGCTTTGTCTAGAAATTTTTTGTTAAAAGGGCTTTTAAATATTAGCTGATGAATAGGGTACCTTGCATTTTTTTGCCCTTTTCAGCTTAATAATTGAATACTAATTTATGGATAAGTTTATGGCCACCTACTAGTTTTCTCCTCTTTTGTTATACGAACACACACTCCTTTATAAAAAGTTCAGAACATGATCAAATTCAAAAGAACATTTTGGAGATGATATATCTTTATCTTATCCACTTTTCGCATTATGGGTTGCCATGAACGTAGTCATTCTCATCGTAATCTCTTAAAATATATATATATATATATATATATATATATATATATATATATATCTTTGGGAATGTCGAGGCATGAGTTCAAACTCTGTCCTTAAAACAATGTTGTCTCGCTACAATGTTCACGATTTCGATTGTAATTTGTTTCCGAAGATACAACTATGATACATGATATTACCACTACAAATCACAAATCCTACAGACCACAAATGGTACTACAAATAAATCATACAGACCACAAATGTTTAAAGCACTCAACCTTGAAGAATGAAGATGATATGCAACAAAATGTACAAATTCTCTCTTGATCTGTGTTGTTGATCCATAGAAAATTGTGTGTTTAATTCATAAGGGAAGTGTTGTTTATATAGTAGTCTAATGGACACCATTAAAAAACGTCATTTGGAAGAGATTTTCCATGAAAAGTTGCACCCACTCATGAAGGGTTGCTTATATTGAATGAAAAAAAATGTTTGTCCAAAAGACATCATTTCAAAACATTTTTCATGAAGGTTGCATATATCCTTGAAATTGTGCATTATTTAATTTCAATTCAACTTGTCCAACAATATACTGGTGCAATTAGGAGAAGTATTAAACCTAATTTACAGCATGAATAAAAGCATCGAATTTTACCTAAGTATGAAGAGTTTCTAATGAATAGTAATGAATAGTATATAACTATTTATTACATTTTTAAAAAAAAAATTTAGAAAATTACTTTTATTTTTATTTTCAAATTTTTTTTGTTAAATAAAATTTTTTTTGTTGATATATGAGTTTAGACTGAACCGACTAGGAAAAATTACATCTTAATCAGTTGTTGATGAGATCAACTTCAAATGCTATTTTATCAATTTATAGTAAGATAAGCATCACTTTTTTTTTTAAAAAAAGTTAAGAGTCAAACATCTGATATTTTTTTCCATTCAATTATAATAACATTCTCGTTTTAATTTTTTTGTTGATGTCCGAATTTGGCCTGAACCAACTAGAAAAACATATATATTAATCGACTGTTGATGCACGCAACTTCAAATGTTATTTTTTTCCAATTTATAGTAGGATGAACATCAATTATTTTTTTAAATTAAAAAACAGAGTCAGTCCTTTGGTTATTTTTTTTATTCAATTATAGTAGCATTATCGTTTTGTTTTAAAAAGGTTTGTTAAAGCCAGTGATTTAAAATGTTACTTTTGATTGCAATAGGAAAAAATTGATCAACATGCTGGTACCTGACACCGTGCCTTGGACGGTGCCGATAAAAACTAGTATCAATATATAGAAATTGATGATAAACTTTTTCAAGGCTAGTATTCAAGTACCAAACCCACTGTCCAAGTCAAATTCCTCGCCCAAACAAATACCAAAATTAAAACCAAGAATATTATAGGGCATTCAACGTAAAGAGAGAGAACATGTAAATTTTCATGGCAATATATATAACTTTAACGCAACAACGTAACTCACCTAACTATGAAGAAATCACTTAATTGATCTTTTATTAGAAGGTGAAACATCATATTCTAAGAAGAAATATAGCTGACAAAGTGATGGAAATGAAGTTTTAAGTTAAATGGAATAGGCGTAAATGAAAAAGGCATCACCGATTAGTTTAGCTGGCAGAGAAATTAAAGTAGAAGCAAACTCATAAAGAAAATTCGAGATTAAAGTATAATTGAACTTTTTGAAGTGTTAATGTTTTAAGAGAAACACGTGCTTGTGTTGACTTAAAACAAAATATACATTTGATCTTTTAAATGCATTGCTATTTTTTTCTAATTCAGAATAGATAATGCATGAATTGGTTCACTAACTCTACCCTTTGGACAACTACTAATAGCATCTCACTCGAATAACATTTTTTTTAGGAATTTATTATGAATAACATATATTACAAACAAGTATTCGTTATATACAAAGTTCTCTATCGAAATGCAAATCAAGCTGGTTGCCAACCAGAATTCAATTATTGTTCATCGATCAATATGGAAACTCGAAAATTATATGTCGTTTCTTGATTTCTTAAAGAAACAGGAGAATAAAGACAACTATGTTCCAATGTTAGAGGAGTGTGAGGATCATGAATCTACGATCAAAATCATTCAAAGATTCTACTCAAAATCATCATCCATGTCATCTTTCAAGCGCGCAGGGGATACTCGTTTTGAATATATTTGATTATCAAAGGAAATTTTAGGCGGCAGACTGACCTTGGTTCTACCTTCTAAAGTTCTCATTAACTTTGAACAAGGCTTTTGCAGAGGCTTCAAAGTAAAGATGTTACCTTTACAATCTCTGCTTGGAGGGATCGATGGCAATGTTGTGTGGTGTTTATATGATAAAATTGTTCTTTGCGGGAGAGCTTTTCTCGGATTGGTTTGGTTTGTATGTTCATCCATCTCCCTTGCCTGTGATCTAATGGTTGATTCAACTGGGACAAGTTTTCCATCTATTTGATTTGTAAATACAAATGAGACCTGCAAAATATACACGGAATGTACTCACATGTCAATTCCTTGTAATGGAAATCACATGAAGAAATAACTTTCTATAAAATTCTCACCTCATCGCCTGCTGAAGCCTGAAATATAGAATCAGGTACAGATGATGGACCATGATGATGTCCCCAGTGAGCTAAATCCTCTTCCTTTGGAGTTCCGACCTTGAGATCGAATATTTTGTAAATAAAAGAGCATAAGTTTCACCAAAAAAACCAATGTCGTTGCATTCACTAACCTGTTTCTCATGATTTTTCAAATTATGCAAGCACCCAGCAATGCTTGCAAATCCCCCTATATCCTCGTCATCAGGCTGACAGCCATCAATTGAGTAATCAAACTCGATCTCACTTTGTTTGCAACGGTAACAGCACATATTTTCATGAATTTCCGAGCTACATAGGTATATATCATAAGTTGGAGGGGAAGAAAGTTTCATCAATATAAATTATAGGAAATATAATTGCTTTAATCCCCATAAAAAAAGGAAACTACAAGGAAACGTTCACTGTGTTGATTTTTCTTGACGGTTAAAACACTTTGCATCATCGCCTCTAAATGCTCTCTCATAACACGTACTTACGTACCAAAGATGACATATTAATAACCAGTAGAGGATTCTTCTCTTGAAGCACGGATATGATGTAACAATTGGCTTTTACAATTAACGCAGATGATGAACTCTTGACATTTGCTAGGTGTTTATATGTTGCAGAGTGCATTCATTCGGCTTTTTTGTTAAACTTTCATGGAACTCTATACTTCTAGAGATATAAAAGTCGTGAAATCAGAATGCTATCCACATATATGATCAATAAGCGCCAGGTTATTAACTTTCATTAATATGTTTATAATTTACAGACAACTTGGAAAAGAACACACCTCACACTCTCCCGAAAGGTGAACAAGTCACGTAGATCTTCTGTTGATATCAAATTTCCCTGTGATGAACCATGCATATCATCATAAGTAAGAGTAATGAGACATTACATACAACTTAAAATGAAATCCAGCCGGAAAACATGCCTTCTCCGAATCTACATGCTCTTGCTGTATTACTTTCTGAAGCCCTTCTTTCGACATCTGGCGCTGGTATACCTACAAAATTTCTTGAATTAGACAAATATAAAAAGGAAAATGCATCAAGAATTTGCAGCATCAAACCTTCTCTTCTATGGTTCCAGCACTTAAAAATCTATAAATGTAGACTCTCTTCTTCTGCCCGTCCCTCCAGACCCTCGCTGCAGCCTGCGAAGTTTAGAGAATTGGAGAATAAAGCTCGTTTCAAATTCTACAAAATAGTAATATCTTATAATCAATACAGGCAGGAGATCAATAATGATCGTTTGTATAAAATGACTGATTACTTGTTTATCATTGGCAGGATTCCAATCAGGATCAAACAGAACCAACCGATTTCCACCAATCAAATTAAGACCACAGCCTCCAGCTTTGCTACTCAAGAGGAATACAAACTCATCCTGATAAAACATAGTTTTATCATCCAACGACAAAACAAAACATCCCTACATGACCAAAAGTTTTGAAGACAATTCGCCTACCTTTGATGGATCATTGAAACAATTAACCAGCTTTTGTCTTTTGGTGATTGATGTAGACCCGTCGAGCCTTAAAAAAGGATATCTTCTCTCACGGCATAATTGAGCAAAAAGGTCCAATGTCTGAGGGAAGGAGATCACGGAACAAGATAGGCATACTTCCAAGGGTTAACGGATGTAAAAGTTCATAGGGAAAAACAATCAGCATAAAAATCTTTGAACAGGTTTGACAAGCATCCAGAGGCCAATTCATCCACTCAAAATAACAAAAGTTCGTATACATTTTAAAGAACATACAATTACAAGACTTACGACACAAAAACATATCTGCCTCCACTCTTAAAACTCGGTATCAGTACAAAAATGAGCAATGATAAATGCAGTTCCTCTACAAATCCAACACATCAATCAGAGTGGAAGAAAATTAAACCCGCTTTATAATTCATTCGTTAATTATAATATTAATTGGACCTAATGCATCAAATGCCGAATCAATTAGTTAACCAAGGTTGTAATTTGTTACCTGCGTGTAATTTGAAACGAGAACAATTCTATCATCTGTTCTCTGACGGAGTTGAGCAAGTAACCGGGCTAAGACATGCATTTTTCCTGATAGTTCAACCCAAATCCCATCGCCACCTGTCCATGATCCAGATCTGATAGAACATCATAGAAGTACTTTCATAATCCAGTTGAATATGAAAGCATTAGTTTTGAGCAACAGTAAAGAATCACCTTCCGGAGAACATTTCTGCTGGAAAGAAACGCAGACTGTCCTCAAACCCAGATGCCCCTGAACTCCCACTCTTCATCGTGTCGTATATTAGCTTCAAGTCAATTTTTTCTTGAATGAGTGAACTTTTTATAAAAACAACAGCATAAAAAATATGCAAACAACAAAAGACAAGGGAAAATGGAAATTAATGGGTAAGAGAAAAATATAACGAAACCAAGCATTTCACATTGACAAAATATTTTCACTCATCCACAAGGTGTAAAAGATGTGGGTGATAAAACTAGAAGGTTCAAAATCTTGTCTGCTAATTTTGTCCTTTCTGTGTGGATGAAGACAACAGGAATAACATGCAAGCATATATAAAACATATGTTCTAGGGATCATTGAGTTTCCAAATGCTTAAACTGATCGACCATCTCATGTCAATATGATAACATTTTGGTGCTATACACCTCAAGTGGGATGGTTCAATGATTCGAATGTAATGATCTCCTCCACTCACTACATCAAATGTTCAAATTGTCTCATTTATATACAGAGGTGACACATGCAATCTGGGTTTTATTACCAGAGTATTTTCATAACACGATATAATCTATAAAACATAGTAAATAAGAGTTTAGAACATGTGAAACAAAATGTCCATAATCCATGTTTCATATAGTCATATTGGTGCAGCAAGAAACTAATGTATCCACGAAGTTGTATTATTAATGAAACACCAGCATATTTTGATGTGACAAAAAGGAAATATATAGACCAACAATGAAATGTCCTTTCCAGTACATGAAAGCGATTAAGCTCAAAAACATATTACAGATCACAAAATAGCATCTTCCAATAACAGTATACCTTTGGGTGATTGCATAACTTCTTGAGAGCTGTTATATAAGCTAAGATCTTTGATTGTTTTGCTTCTTCTGAAATAGCTCGTTTAACCTATATTTAAAAGTTAAGAATGTTAGAATTCTCTCTTGGTTATATTGTTAAGAAGAACCAGAAGCATAAGCAGACTGCATGTGCAACCATACAGAAGGAAAATGAAAATTACATTTTTTGAATGTATAAAATGGTTGTAAAGCACAGCTTGTAGAGTCGTCAACTTGCAGCATACAACTTCAACTATCTGAAATGAGAAACAGATACTTTGAATGATCAACATACCAACACACCAGGATAAAGATGCTTACTTCAGAAAGGGATTTTCAGCAAACCAACACAAAATGCTTTTTGATTTCTGAATTTTTACCTGTTTCCATTAACAAATTACATAATGCTATAAGAGACGGATGATAAAACTGAAATACCTTAGGTGGTAAGTGGTTAGATAGCAGAGAATTAGTCCTCCGCAATATAAACTGAAAACCAAGCAGTGAACATTTGTGAGAAATTAAAGCCATAGGGTATAAAACATGTCAGTAGAAACTTATTTCTCAGTTCTGACTGTCAGATGTCGTAAACAAATGAGAGAGAGAGAGTGAAACTTAAACAAGATTTCGTTTCAAAACTGTAGTCAACCAAATTGGCATTAAATCATATAGAGATGTAGTTACCTGATTTACTTTGGCACTTAGCTCTGCGGCTCTCTCTGAACCAAGCCTTTTCTCTTCTTCAGTAGCGGTGGGCTCTCTACCAGACACAATTGGCATCTTCAGGCGGTACATAGAAAACCCAATATTATAAACATAATATAAAACGGAATCTTCCACAAATTAAAATTCCAGACACCCTACATACCTACCTCATAATAACGTCGAAAATATGCAGCATCACCCAATACTCCAGGATTAGAGAAATTAACCATGGAATAGAACTCCTCGAGATCATTCTGAGTTTGGATAATACGAAAAGGAATAATTACATAACGAAACGGAAAAATTTTAGGAGAAGGATGCTATAGTTTTCCTCACTTGTATCGGAGTCCCTGATAATAGAATGCGGCGCTTACAGGATAAAGCAGCTAATGCCTGGTACAGAAGTTTGTGAAAGTATTCAAATTCACACAATTATCATGACCTCATCAGGGAAAACTACAATCGAACGAGAAAATTATGTATCTTACTCGATTGGTCAGTGTTTGATCATTCTTCAGCCTGTGAGCTTCGTCACATATAAGCAGGTCACAGGATCCGCTATGATTGAATTTTGAAGAATGCATTCGAAATGTCTCATAAGAGACAATCAATACCTGTTAGAAAGCCTGTTGATGTGGTGCTTCTTCATAAATAATTCAGAATGCATCAAAAATTACCTGTAAAGGGTTAAGAGGATTAGTGAAACCATCAATGGCACTGATAACATCTTCTCGAGTACTCTCACATAGAGCAACAAGCTTCACTCGCTCCCCAACCCATTTCTTGATTTCATCTTCCCAGTTACTCACTAGACTGGTGGGAGTCACAACTATTGCTTTCTTCACCATGGGTTTCCTATCAAATCCTTGATAAAGAAGAGTATAACATAGTGTGATTGCCTGCAAAGTTTTCCCTAACCTGCACAGAAACAACGCAAATTTTGGAATAGTGAAGACATGCATGGATATGCGGCTATGCGCTAACAATCTGTTCACTTAAAAGCAGGAAATATAAACATTACAATGGGTTGAAAAACTTTTACCCCATATCATCAGCTAAGATGCACCCGTTTATGTTGGCATCACTCAAAATACCTGAGACACAATCAAACATGAACTGCACCCCTTCTCTGCGAGTGAAAATCAAGTGCATTCCAATTAAGTAATGTAGTGAAATCACAAGGATATGAATTCCTTGTTACTGAAATTTGTTAAGATAGTACCCAAAAACATGTTTAGTAGGGACAGCCGTAGACATGAAAGACAATATTCGGAGTACCCCATAATAAGCATTAAAATCAATGGTATCATAATATTACCAACCAATAAAACACAGAACTTTAATGAAGATGAGATATTTTTAGGAAGATACTGAAGTTCGAGAGTCAAGATCTCACAGTTGAACAAAAAAAAAACAGTTAATTTTGCTAACTCACACATTTTTAACTAGACACTCTGAAGGTACTTAACAAAAAGCATACAACATTGTTAAATATACCTTTGATGGGGGCGGAGATACTTTACGAGCATGGGATCTACCATTATAGACACCAAATCACTGTCTCTATCATTGGATATCTCTGGCTGCCATAACACCAGAGGCTCAATTCCTGGAGGCAATGATGTGCTCTCCTCTAAATCCTCTTTCTCAATAGTTATGGGGATATGGATTTTGTTGGTGATGTTAATCAGGGCAGGTCTTGTAGATCCCCATGGCACAAACCTCTTACGAACCAAAAGCTTGCGTTCCAGCTCTTTGTTGTCAGAGTAACCGGAAGAAGAGGGAGGCTTAAAGGGCATCCGTGAAGAGGCATCTGCATCTTTCACTGAATATATTCTAGGAAATAGAGACTGCTTTTTCACTTCCAGGTTCCCTCTGTGTTGTAACAGCGTATAAAGAATTCAGGAACCCAAATCTCCATAAAAAAAGTAAATCACCCATAACAATGGAACTTAATACACTCAAACCAACATATCGCCACTCCTTCAAAAAACTTCATACCAATTTCACTAGTAAGAATAAGTAATTCACACACACACACACACATGCATCTGCAAGATAACCCCCTTGAAGGATGATTATTGAACATGTACAACACTTATAAAGAAATTACCACAGCTATTCTACATTCCTCCTTTTTCTATATTACAGCCATTTCTTTTCTTTTTCTTTTTCTTTGTTTTGAATTCATATTACAGCTTTTTCACCTTGTGAATGTCATTTTATCAGCCATTATTACGCCCTACTCATGCTTTCTCATAAGAATGAAAATAGCCATCAGTTCCCATTCCATCCACAGGCTGAACTTAAACGTGAAGCATATTTGATAACGAAACATGAGAATCAATACTAAGTCACATCACACGTCCAAACCCTTGATTGATAAGCGCACTAATTTTAATAATCAGACCTTAATGTATCCTAAATCACTGAAAATGCTTTCAAAAAAATCACTGAAAAACATTATAACGCAGCTCTATAACTACCCAAAAATACTACAAACATCTAGGCGACGAAATCGATTTAACTGAGAAATTTAAATTCACTCGTAACAATATAATATAACAGCGAACCTTACTAGGGCGGCTACGTTTTGCGACTTCCGTTCATATTCCTGCGAAGGAGATGAACGGACAACGGATTTCTCTTCTTCTTCGTCGTTGTCGCATTCGGACACGTAGGATTCGGAACTGGTTTCAGGTGTGAGATTGTAATCAGATTCGAACTCTGCTGAATCTCTATGCGATAGAGATTCGCTTTCGAGTTCCATTTCTTTCATCTCTGAGTTCAACCTGAAATTCTTCTCTCCCTTCTTGCGCCGGATTTAAATTCACAAAACTTGGCGGTAAAGCTTGTAATGTTGACCGGATTTGAGGTCTAGCATGAGTTAGATTATTCGTTTACAAAAAACATGATTTAATAAACACTAGCAATATAATTTTATGTAATTTTTTTAAAATTTTTGTATGGTATAAAATTATATTATAATTCTAATTACAAATATTTTTTGATATGATAATATTATAATTGATAATATTATTAAGGGTATAAATCATATTTTAAGAAGATATTATATTGAAATAAATTGAAATTATTTAAAGCCTTAGGGATATTCAATCATTTTGAATATTGACATACTATTTGTGATTAATAAAAGATTTAAAGATGTTTTGGTATGACAATACCAAGAAGCTAAATAATTTCTCTAGCATATTCCCTATAATACAGTAATAAAATATAGTAATAGATAATACATGAATACGTGTAAATCTTATAAAATAGACAAATATTTGCCGTAAGATTATGCAAAACTAATTAATCGTATGGCTTGTTTTAGAGCAATTTAAAGGTAAAAAAAGTATGATGGTGGGTGTTATTGGATCGGTTTGGTCCGACTCCGAACCGGTTCGAACTAGTCTCGCTTACACTTAATTTTAAAAAATGTGCATGCGATCAATCTCTGGCTATCAAAAGTTTTATTTCAACCCTCCAAATTGAACCCTTAATTTTTTTTTAAAATTAACCGATTCTGGTTTCAATCGGAACCGAGACAGTAAGCTATCGGTTCGGGAATGTTAGAACGACCCTAATCGGTTCGAGACAGGTTAGCCCCATTCCGGTTCTGAACCGGGCTAAACCGGTCTGATTTCGGGCTGTAGCTGGTATGCATTATTATGGAAGAAAATATACAAATGATGGTATAAACCAGACAAAGTATATCTTGCTCTACACTACACTACAAATTCTTTATTGATGAGATTTTGAAACAACTTCATCATGCATCCTTCTAATTTTCTATCCCTGACGTATCAAAAGAAACTAAAATCAATGAAAAACAGCACATGCCAGAGGTACAATTCGAAGTGGAAAAAACACAAAAATTTCATTCAGGAAGCAAATTTATTAGGGAAATCTTTGAGTTAGATTCAACAATACCTAAATAAGTTGTCTATACATATCAAGATGAATGTACAGAAGAAACTATCCAACCAAGAAAAGAAGATCAAGATATTATTTATTTCCAAATGATTTATGTAGTTCATGTGTCTAAAGAAAAAAATTTGTTATGTAAATATTAACATCAAATTAGAACTGAGAAATCCAGTGACTTTGGAAAAAAAATGGTTCTGTTGAGAAGCATGGAATTCATTAATGTAGAAGAAAAATGTTTTACTAACCCATGTGATATTCGGCCGTCGCTTTTTTATTTTTAAAAACTTTTTATTTCCTGTTTCTATTAGTTTTTCTTTTGTTTTTGTATTTTTTATAAAATATTCGGCATTTATTTCCTTTTTCTTTTAGTTTGTTAAAAATAAGTTTTCGTTGTGGCAAACTTTAATAATAATTGTTTATAAAATATTCGGCATAATGAATTTTTGGTAGATTGCAGGTCGTCAGTTTTGATTGTTTGTATATATTTTGATTTTTGGCTTACCTACGACCCGTTGCTAATATGTGATTGTTCTCGGTTACCTTATGATGTTTGACATCAAATTTTCCTTCATGTACAAGGAGCTTATATCAAAAAAATTAGAAAATATTAAATTATGATAATTATATATTACTTGTTTGATAATAATTTGGGACGTCACATTTACATTCATTTTGTCAGAAAGTATATAATAATTATAAAAGTAAGATGATTAATTAATCATGAGGCCATAACAAGTAATATAAGAGCAATCCTAAAATAACAATGCAACTACAACAATGAATATAAACTATAATTCCTCTTATGAGATGCTAGCTACTGCTATGAGAAACCGAACACATATCTGCATTATGAAATGAACCATCGTCATTTTGAAAACTCTTGCGAACAACTTTTGATTGATTTTTTGGAGTTCATTTAGATTTACTTTTATTGTGATATCTTATGTCATCTACTACTGCAGTTTCGTAGATGACTTTTGTTTAGAGCGTCTATTGGGCCCTACAAGGATATCATATGCCATCTCTTGCTATGATGTACTGTTGGGGAAGACTTTTGTTTACTCCAACATATTTGATTTTATATACGTACGATTTTGTATGTTCAATGCCTATGAACCATCTTTTTATTCTCTAGAACTGTCTGTTGAACTTGTGTCGGACGCTTTATTGGACATATATACCAGATTATAAGCTCACTGGCACCGCGCCTTGCGTTGTACCAAATTAACTAGTTATATATAAGTGGCGTAAGGTTACTGTTCTAATGAACAGTAACCTTACGTCACTTTTTTAAAAAAAATTATTTTCTTTTTCTTTTAGTTTAGTTTTATTTTTGTTAGTTTTTATTTTTTTCATCGTGTATTTTCCGTGAACAGTAAACATCCGTTATATTTCCTTTTATTTTTGTTATTTTTTTTTTAAAAAAAGTATTATTAAAGTTTGTCATGACAAAAACCTATTTTGAACTCTCAGTTTTTTTAAAATCAATTCATACTTGACAAAATCAATAAGTATTTTTCTATAAAAAAAACATTTTAAATTTAAAAATTTGAGTTAAAGGGATGCACTGTTGGGTCAAGGGTCAAATATTTCCAAACAAATCAGTACTGTTGGGAAGACTTTTTTTTACTCAAACTTATTTTATTTTCTATACGAATATGTTCAATGCGTATGAACCATCTTTTTATTCTCTTGAACTGTCTGTTGAACTTGTGTCGGACGCTTGTTTGACATATATATCAGGTTATAAGATCACTGGCACCGCGCCTTGTGCGATGCCAAATTAACTAGTATATATATATTGAACTAAAATATCATCCAAGAATAGTAAAATCCAGTATCCATGATCCGCCAAATTTGAATAATTGAATGACCTGTGTTCTTGCTTCTTGTTTCAAAGTAACCAACAACCGACATGGATTAAGAAAAAAGATCAGGATAGTGCTCAATTGGTCTTTACCTGATCTGACCCGTAGAATATCTAGTTCTGCTTGGACCATAGAGTCCAATTGCATCAAGATATAAATTTCCGCTTTCATATCCTCAGATTGAGATATGCAAATCAACAACTAAAATAGGATTTTTATTGAGAAATTTTTTCAAACAGTTGGAGGATATGATTAACTAAAAGAAACTACTTGCATAGATAAATTACTTAAAAGCGAGCGTGCCGAAACAGAGAGAAATTGCTTACCAAAAGCAGGGTGTTTCACTGTTTCCTTCATGTTTATACTGACAGAATGCAACGTGAAGGAAGTTTCCAAATAAGCGAGATGTTTACTATTACAAGTGATCAAATGGTGCATGAGAGAACAAAACTCTCGAGAAGCAAAGAAGAAGCAGTAGAGTTTGTATTAGAAGAAAAATGAGAATTGAGTTTGTACAAACCAATATATTCTAATATTCCCCTTAAGATGAGAAGTGAATATTAAGCACTCTCATCTTGGGTAAGATGTTTGAAACCATACTGGGAACAACAGTTTGGTGTACAAATCAGCTAATTGATTGGTCGAAGATACATGCAAAAATTTGATGATTCCAACAAGTGACTTCTTTCGAACACGGTGACAATCAAGTTCAATGTGCTTCATTCATTGAATTAGAAGCAATATTGGATGGTTGTCTAGCTATAACAGAAGAGAGTAGCTGGAGGAGGAACATGAAAGCATTGTTTAGATCAAGTTGCGTCAAAGTTCAATCGTGAATGGCCCTAAAACCAACAAAAGTTTAACTGAAACCATTTTTACAACTGGTGAGAAGGTTTCAATGTAATCAACTCCTTCTTGTTGTGTGTAGCCCTTAGCTACTAGCTGTGCTTTATAGCAGTGCAATGTGCCACCAACAAGAAATTTCATTTTGTAAATCCATTTACATCCTACAGGCTTCTTTGTGGATGGTAGAGAGACAATACTCCAAGTCCCATTTCTTTCCAAGACTCGCAACTCCTCCGCCGTAGCCTGTTTCCATTCAGGTAGTGCAACAGCTTGTGAATAACTCTGGGGCTAAAAAACAGAAGAGATATTGTGAACAAAAGCGCTGTAGGACTTGGACAACTGATCAAAACTAAGAAATGAAGTGATTAGATGTGTTGTAGAAGCTTTTAATGAAAACTTAGCAGAATAACAGTGATAATGTGTTAAGTAAGAGGGCTTAATATGGTACGCTAAGATGACTTGTTTGTCTTTGGGCAACTGAGTTGATTTTCAAGGGATGTATCAGTTGCTCAATCATTAGAAGGATCAAGATTTGGTGTATCAGTTGCTTTAGGATTGATATGAGTGTGTTTTGGCAGATGTCTACAATACTCGAATGTTCTTTGAAGGGAAAGATGTTGTCTTGAAATACTACATCACTTGAGATGTAAATTTCATTGGTTTTAAGGTTAAGAAGTTTGTATGCCTTGTAACCTGAAGGATATCCATGGAAGACAGATTTTATGGCTCGATATGTGAATTTTGTACGATGAGATATAAGTGGTGAGCCAAATCAAAGACAATCAAATATCTTCAAATGTGCATATACAGGATGCTTGCCGAAGAGCAACTCAAAAGGAGTTTTATGTGAAAGGCGTGGTGATGGGGTCATGTTTATGAAGTAGATTGCAGTTAATATGCAATCACTCCAATAAACAAAGGGAACATGTGACTGCAATTGAAGAGTCTAGCCGCGTTGTTCTACTATGGAATTTTGTTCATGCCTTTCGACACAAGAACGACGATGGATGATTCCTAAAGACTTGAACAACTCAGTGAACTTCAGTTCTGGTGCATTATCTGATCTAACAACTTTATGCATTTATGAAACTGGGTTTGAATCAATTTATGGAATGTTGGGAAACATTAATGACCTCATTTTTGGATTTCATCAAATAAATCCAAGTATATCAATTGTGATCATCAATAATAGTTAGGAAATATCGAAAACCTTCAGTACTTTCAGGGGAGAAAGGATCCCACACATCAATGTGTATCAAATCAAAACAATTTCAGAAATATGTCCATTGCAAACAAAAGGTAAGCGTCTCTATTTGGACAGATGACAAACAGAGCAATGCGTTTTATTTGTAACTATAGGAGTAAAATGTAACTCATCCTTAACAACATAAAGTTTTGTACGTGAAGGATGTCCCATTCGGACGTGCCAGAGATCTGTATTGGAGGATGAAGAAACATTAGAGACAAAAGGTGGAGATGAGCCAAAAGCACCGAGGATGTAAAGATTTCCAACCTGCCTACCCGTCCCAATCATCTTTTTGTATATTGGGCCTGAATATGACAAGCACTTGATGAGAACATGACAGAACATGAGTTCTGAGTAGTAAGATAACTAATTGACAAAAGATTGAACTGCAAATTTAGGACATGCAAGACATCTTTGAGTAAGATATTGTGTGGAAAATGGATAACTCCAATCTGTGTGGCTAGCACTATGGAGTTGTTAGGAAGTGCAACTGAAGTAGTGAAAGGTTTGTATGAAGAAAACATGGTTAGAGAACAACAAATGTGATGAGTTGCTCCTGTATCTAGGATCCAGTCCGTGTGTGATAAGGAATTAGAAGTGAAAAATAAAGAACATATACCATGGAAGCAAGAAACTGTGGGTTCAGGCTGCTGCAACTCCTTATTGTACCCAGAACTACTCGGAAGTTGTGAGTAAAGGAAACTGATGAGCTGTTGGCACTGATTCGGAGTTAAGGTATCACCCATCCCAAGTGATTCAGTTCCTTGACAAGCATTTACTTTGTTGAAACTCTGATTTTGCTTTGCTTTAAACTTTGGATGCCCCGGGGGATAGCCATTGAGTTTGTAACATTTGTCAACAGTGTGACTTGTAAAATCACAATGAGCGCACACAACTTTATCATGTTTATCAACTTTATCTTTGTGATGTCTATAAATAATCTATGTATGTGATTTGGTTGATTTTGTCATTATGAGTTAATCACATTATTTTATGGACTCGGGTTTGGGTTGAACCGACTATGATAGAATACATAGATTTATGTTTACATGATTTATTACTAAGTATATCTGCATGCCTGAAGAATATCTCATAATTCACCTAACTACACACACTAAATCTCTACAAAATTTCTCTCCAAGCCCTTGCCTTCTCTTGCATCTTTTCTTGGATTTAAGCTTGGAATCAAGTTAAATCTTGTTGTTAGATTGGAATTGAAAGCTACTTGGTAAGAATTTTGTGCTTTTTGAACTTGTAGATAAGTAGATGAATTATTGATATGAGGTGAAGCAAGTTCTACATTTTTCTTTGGTTAATGTGAATTGAATAAGAAGAAAAAAACTTGTTTGTGCAGGAAAGTGGTGTATATGATGATATAGTGATGTTTTTATGCAATTTGTGGGATGTGAGTTGTAGTATTGATGTTGAAAATTGAAGATGTACATGAAAATCGTCATGTTCTGAAACTTATGTCACCTCGCGATCTATCGCGAGCCAAGGGCCGACCGATCGCGTGAGGCAAGAAAAAGTAGGTGGTTTAAGGATTGAGTGATCGATCGCTTGATCGCTACCTATCAATCGCGTGAGGAGAAGCGACAGATCGTGGACTAGGCAGAAAGTTTGCTCGATTTTATGGCATGACGCGATCAATCGCACTTTGGAGACCGATCGATCGCGAAGGTCATTATGTTGAAAAATTATAATTGTTAGAATTTTTATGATGCAACTTATTATAACATTGAATTATTGAATTTCAAGTAACACCATCTTATGAGACATGTCAGAGATGAGGTTAATCAGTAACTTCTGATATTCTATATTTTGAAAAGGACGAAAGGTACGTGTGGACGTACGAGTATTGATTATTTATATGATGTACATATGTGGTGATTGTATGTATATCATTGATGATTGGATGCTATTGAGGCATGAGATAAGGCTGCTATAACGAGTGGACGAAAAATATAATATGTGCTGCTAATATGAAGATGTGAAGCTGAGCCACTGAAATATTGTTAGGAATCCGACAAGCATATTCGGATTCCATCCATGAACCTATACGAAGTTATCATATCGAGTATCGAGGGTTATACCTTTGAAGCGTGTTTGATGCAGAATCCTCGATGCAAACTTCCACGAGTCACGGGCAAAGCGGGTTTGCCTCAACGGCATCCACGCGATCAAATCGAAAAGGAACGTTGCAATTATCAAGTTGCTAGACTTGATAATTCAACAAGGGAAAAGGGACGAGGCTACCAAGCGAAGTGACGGCTACCCGCTTTGTTGATGATTCTGCTAGGTTTTTAGAGCTTGGTTAATTCTCAATTAACACGTCTCCTTTTAAATAACATCTAACTCCTTTCTTTAACCAGCATATATATATATATATATATATATATATATATATATATATATATATATATATATATATATATATATATAAACGACCCATTATGATTAGGATTCTTCCTAATAAACTTAATTCATCCAATGAATTTAACTCCTTTTATCGATTTAAACTGTTGTGTGACCCGTTAGGATCTTGTAACGTTGGCACTGATATAAAATCTAATTTTATGTCACAAGCAATGAGCGGTATCTAGCAACACATCAAGGCTACCCAAGTTACAAGAATGTCATTGACTCGACAAAACATATGGCATGTGATAATATTCTCCATGTAACTTAATCCATTTTTCCTATGTGTTTATATTAAACACGAGTCATAGAATAAGTCATACTCGTATAGTTCAATATTTTATTTCTTGATCCCCAAGTGAGACTAGAATAAACGAATAAGCTCGATATCACATATCAACTCATTCGAGCATGACCATGCATTTTAGTCTCACTTGATCAAGGGCCAAACACTTCTCTTGTTATATAGGAGGGACAAAGCATATCTTGATCGCTCAACATCCCTCTACATAATTCGTAGTGTATCCAATGATCGTCTTTATAGTTTACCTTGTTACACGTATTGACAATATCAAGATACACAACTCCTTATGTTGGGAACTCTGGTGATCTCAAGTCGTAAGGATTACATACATTATTATCACTATAAGAATTGCTTATGACATTCATATAACTATCCATGTAGCATTCTCATGGTGGGTCTGTCCAGTACATAGTTCTCTAACATGTACCCATGTGTTGAATCGATATCTCATATCCATGAACAAATTCATCAACCAATACATACTAGTCTCAATGTGTTGGGAAACGATTTCTAAGTTTTGGTGATTACAAACACCTACTGGATAAAGACACCAATCGGGTGATAAAGACCAACTGGATGAACACCTACCGGATGTTGAAGTCTTATCGGCTGATAAAGACCAACTGGATGAACACCTACCGGGTGAAGACACCAACCGGGTGACATACATCAACTGGATGGCTACCAACTGGATAGATATCAACCGGACAGACATCAACTGGATGACTACCAACTGGATAGACATCAACCGGACAGACATCAACTGGATGGCTACCAACTGGAGAAAGACATCAACCGGACAACCATCAACTGGATACAGACATCAGCCGGACAGACATCAACCGGATAAACATAAACTGGATGGACATCTACTGGACAACCATCAACCGGATAGTCTCACACTGAACAAAGACATCAACTGGTCATAAGAGGATGAACGACCAGTTGAACAAAGAAAACCTGCAGAAGTCTAAACTTCCAGTAAGAGCACTAAGCAACGAGACAAAATAAGTACAACATTCTCTGACAAAGGTACAACAGAGCGGCGCACCCTGCTATATCTCCGCCACCATTACCGTCAGAGTTAAAGAGCCGTTGCTTAACAAAATAGGAAAGAAGACAATATGAATTTGGAAAGCTAATCTCTTCCTAATACAGAAAAGCTACCGTTGGACAACCAAACCTATAAATACGTCCAAGCAAAGATTGACGAGGTCAGCTGAACGATTTTCAACAAACAGAAACACCTTAAAGCAAACAAGAAAATCAACTTACTGATATTCCAAAAGTTCAGCAAAGAGCAGACAAGCAGTGCAACTGAATCTGTGACAGATTAATTCCTATTGAAGTCTGCTGCTCAAGAACACTCGAAGCTGAAAAGTTTATTTTGTAAAGAGTGTTATAGAATCTTTTGTAATCAAATTTAAGAAGTTGTGATTGCTAGGAGTTTAGGCCAAGCTGTGTGAGTGCCTAAGAAGGTTGTATACTGTAAAGTGTAAACCGAGTCTTCTAGTGAATCCTTCCTGCAAAGGAAGAAGGGGAGACGTAGAAGCGTTGTGCTTCGAACTTCCAGAAACAATTCTTGTGTCATTTGTTTATTGCTTGCTTACTACTCAGTTATATTTCTCACAAGTCCAACAGACGTCTTCCGTACTATAATCAGTGTCTGCTAACTTGCCTGATATTGAGAAGCAACTGTAATACTTAACAGTTTACAGTTAACTTAGGAAAGAAATCGAAATTGAATCTAGTGTTTATTCAACCCCCCCTTCTAAACACTACCCTGATCCTAACAAGTGGTATCAGAGCATTAGATCTTCTCAATCTTGAGAAATTACCAATTACCAAATACTGATGGCCTCATTCAGCAAGATTCCAATGTTCAAGAAAGACGAATATGATGATTGGAGAATCCGTATGCAAGCACATCTAAGTGCTCAAGATGATGATATGTGGTATGTAATCACTGAATGACCTATGAAGATCATGAAAATCAATACAGCTGCTTCTATCACAAGTGGTGATCCACAAATGGTAGAAAAGGACATATCTCAATGGTCAAATGAAGAAAAGAAGAAAGCCAATCTAGACAACGTTGCTAAGGACATTTGTTCAAAACTTTTGACAAAAACATGTTCAACAAAATAAAAATGTGTTCCACAGCTAAAGAAATCTGGGAGAAGATTGCCCAACTCTGTGAAGGAAATGATCAAACCAAAGAAAACAAGCTTACTGTGGCATTACAGAAGTTTGAGCATATCAACATGATGAATGGAGAAACTCTCAACGAGTATGATGAAAGAGTGATCGGAATAATTAATGAACTCAGCAGTCTGGGTAAGGAGTTACCCAACAGAGAAGTCACCCTCAAAGTGATGAGAGGTCTCCCAAGAGAATGGGATGTCAAGACCATTGCTATGAGAGAATCAAAGGATATCAACAATATAGATCTGCATGATCTGTTTGCTGATTTAAAAGCCTATGAATTCGAATTAGGTATTCGGGTTGAAGATGAACCCAGTACCAGTCAGCCTACCAAAGCTCTCACTGCATCGGAGGCCATATCTACCGCTACAGAGATGACTCCAGAAAAAATATGTAATGATGCTATGGCAATGTTCGTAAAGAAATTCAGAAAATTCATGAAGAAGAATCAGAAATCATATCCACGAAGGCAGAGCTTCAAAGGAAGATCAGAAGAAGAAGAGTGTGTATGTTTCAACTGTCTCAAGCCAGGGCATTTCATCGCCGACTGTCCAAAACCCAAAAAGGATGATCACAAAAAAGAATCCAAGGATCACAGAAAATCCAAGGAAACTAGAAGATCATCCAAAAGGGACAGAGATCAAAAGGTTTTGATGGCAGAAGAAAGTAAGAGCAAATGGGCTGATTCAGAATCAGAATCAGAGGAGTCAATCAGCTCGTCCAGCGAGAGTGAAGACGAGGAAGTCCACTGCTTAATGGCAAATGATGAAATTGAGGTACACGAGTCTAACCTATCTGAATTTACACATAGTGAACTTACCAATGCATTGTAGGACATGATCAATGAGTATCAGACGTTATATGAATCCTTTGAAATCTATAAGACTGAGCACTCAATCCCAACTGAAACGCATAAAAACAAACTTGATTGTGAACAATCGAGGGAGTTGAACTGCTTAAGGGAAACAACCAGTCTCCTGGTGAAAGAAAGAGATGAAGCCAAGTGTGCCTACCAGAAACTTAGCAAACTGGTTAGCACTTGGAATGCATCTACTACCGGAAAGGATGAAATGCTTGAGTCTATAAGGCTTGCTGGTGATTTAACCGGCATAGGTTATAATAGTAATGATGACAGTTCATCTGGTAACAAACCTCAACTGTGTATAACAAAAATCAAGTTTCAACCAATGAACTTTGTAAGATCTAGCACGGTATATGACCCTTATGAACTGGTTAAAGAACCAGTTAAAGCAACACTCATCAAGGAACAGGCATAGCACAGGGGTATCGGTTATGTAGAACCACTCAAAGAGGCTAAACCGAGGCAAAAGTTCAGAAATGAACTTAAACCCACTGGTCGAGCAGCTAGAGAGGTTAAACCCAACTGGTACTACAACTGTAAGCCTGTCCAGAAGAGGTATATGCTCTATAACAGGAACTACAAACCAAAAGCACATGCATACACATATTATCACACTTCACAGTCAAGACCATCACCATCATTTATGAATGCACACACATTTCAGAACACACACCGACCTAAGCCACTCAGGGTCATAAAAGTGTGGGTTCCGAAAGGACTAATCCTGCCCGGACCCAAGTAGGATTGGGTACCAATCATCTTATCGCTTTAATTGCAGGAAACTAGAATGCATCATGTTCGGAGCTCAGAATGGTTTCTGGACAGCGGATGCTCTAGACATATGACAGGAAATGCGAGCTTATTGTCTGAACTGGTGGACTCCACCGGACCCAGAATAACTTTTGGAGACAACGCGAAAGGTAGAACCGTGGGTAAGGGTAAGATTATCTACGGTAACATTATTATTAAAGATATTCTGTTAGTTGAAAATCTATGCTATAACTTGATTAGCATAAGTCAACTCTGTGACAATGGTCATTCTGTAGAATTCAACCAGCACTCATGTACAATCAAATCTTTTGATGGTAGTATATTACTTATAGGAAGAAGGCATGATAACACATATAAAATTGATTGGAATCTTAATCAACCTACCTCCTCTACTTGCTTTGCTGCCCTGAATTCTTCCAAAAATTGGCTTTGGCACAAACGATTGAGTCACTTAAATTTTAAAACTATTGCCAGTCTGCGTAAACTTGATCTAGTCATTGGACTGCCCCAAATTGAGTTCTCAAAAGATAAGATCTGTGTAGCATGCCAACTTGGTAAGCAAATCAGATCATCCTTTAAAAACAAAGGGAGTAAATCTTCTTCTCGGTGCCTAGAGTTGCTGCATATGGATCTGTTTGGTCCTATACCAGTAACAAGTCTAGGGGGAATAAAGTATACCCTAGTGTTAATAGACGATTACACTCGTTTTACGTGGGTCTTGTTCCTAAGTGGCAAAGATCAGGCTACTCCAAAGCTGATCAAACTACTGAAAAGACTTCAAAATGAGAAATCGTGTGGGATAGATAGAATTCGCAGTGATAAAGGTACTGAGTTCACCAATCAGTCACTCGAATCATATCTAGATGACCTTGGTATTAAACACGAATACTCTGCTGCTAGAACTCCTCCACAAAATGGAGTTGCTGAGCGTAGGAACTGCACTTTGAAAGAAGCTGCGCGAACTATGCTTGCGGAATCAGAAATATCGCAGAGATTTTGGGCAGAAGCTGTCAACACAGCTTGTTATACGCAGAACAGATCAATGATTAATAAGCGAGCAAATAAAACCCCTTATGAGATCTGAAATGGCAGTAAGCCAAATATTTCCTACTTCCATGTGTTTGGTTGCAAATGTTTTATTCACAACAATGGAAAGACTCATCTCACCGCTTTTGATGCCAAATCTGATGCTGGAATATTTCTTGGTTACTCTACAGTTAGTAAAGCCTTCAGAGTATTTAATAATACAACTCTTACTGTAGAAGAATCAGTGCATGTAAAATTTGATGAACCTACTGACTGTAAGGTATCTGATATGCAAATCAACAACTTGAGCAATCGACTGGAAAGCACTTACATTGATGAAAATGTTGATGATGAGATCAATTACAGAAGCAGGACTGACTGCTCCTTAGAACCAGAAGTTCCTGAAGCTCAAACAGAGGAGTCTACTGGTCAACAAGCACTGCAGCCAGCCAACAATGACACTGTTGCTCATACTCCTGCTGCAGTAGAAGGAGCAAATGAAAAAGATGCATCAATCAGCACTTCTGAACTGCCCACTCATATCCAGTCAAATGAAGGGCTCAATCCTCTTGGACCTCCGCTCCGGTGGATGAAGGATCATCCTCCTGAGCAGGTCATAGGTAACCCTGTTGCTCCTCTACACACCAGAGGATAATTAATTAATGAATTCCTTCATGCTGCATTCATATCTCACCTAGAACCTAAGAAGATTGATGATGCTATGTTAGACCCAAGCTGGGTAGACGTTATGCAAGAAGAACGTAATCAGTTTGAGCGAAACAAAGTATGGTATTTAGTACCACGACCACAACATCACACTATAATTGGCACCAAATGGGTATTTAGGAATAAATTAGACGAAAATGGAACAGTAATCAGAAATAAGGCAAGATTAGTCGCAAAGAGCTACAGACAGGAAGAAGGCATTGATTTTGATGAAACCTTTGCCCCTGTAGCTCGACTAGAAGCAATTCGCATATTTCTTGCATTTGCTGTGTTTAAAGACTTTAAAGTCTATCAGATGGATGTTAAGAGTGCGTTTCTTAACGGCAAACTCCAGGAAGAAGTTTACGTTGAACAACCTCCTGGATTTGAAAGCCATCAGCAGCCATCTTATGTTTTTCGTCTCAATAAAGCTTTGTATGGTCTGAAACAAGCTCCTCGTGCCTGGTATGAAACAAAATCAAAATATTTGACTGAGCATAACTTTATCATTGGCACGGTGGACAAGACCCTTTTCAAATTCACAAAGGGAGATCATACTCTGCTAGTTCAAATATATGTTGATGATATTATTTTCGGCAGCACTAACTCAAAATTGTGCGAAAGATTTTCTAAAATTATGCAGGATCAATTTGAGATGAGCATGATGGGAGAACTATCATTTTTCTTAGGATTGCAAGTCAAGCAATCCAGTGAAGGAATTCTGATAAATCAGTCCAAATATACTAAAGAGTTGCTGAAGAAATATGGAATGAGTACCAGCTCAGCTGCTGCTACACCTATGAGCTGATCTGCCAAACTCGACTTGGATAATTCAGGAATACCAGTCGAAGTTACAATGTATCGAGGCATTATCGGATCTTTACTGTATTTGACAGCCAGCCGACCAGATATTATGTTCGCAGTTTGTATGTGCGCCCGGTTTCAAGCAAATCCTAAGCAGTCGCACTTCACTGCTGTCAAGAGAATTCTCAAATATCTGAAAGGAACTGAGAATGTCGGTCTACGGTATCCAAGAGACTCAACTTTTAATCTGATCGGATATTCGGATGCAGACTATGCTGGTTGCAAAATTGACAGAAAGAGTACCAGCGGATACTGTCAATTTCTTGGAGACAGACTAATTTCATGGGGATGCAAGAAGCAGACATCCATAGCAACATCTACTGCAGAAGTAGAATACCTCGATGCTGGAAGCTGCTGTGCTCAACTGCTCTGGATTCAACAACAACTGAGAGACTACGGAATTGAATCCACTGAAGCACCTATATTTTGTGACAATACATCTGCCATAGCAATTACTTATAATCCAGTTCTTCATACGCGTACCAAACATATTGACATTCGTCATCACTTCATCAGAGATCACGTAATGAAGAAAGAAATTCGGCTGGAGTATATTTCTACCAAACAACAGGCAGCAGACAGTTTCACAAACCCCTACCGGACGCTAAGTTTTCCTACTTTCGAAATATTCTTAGTTTAATTGAAAGTACTTCTTGATTATTTTGTTTTGGTAATAAATTCATGGGGAATTATTAAGTTTATTCGCATAAATTAAGGGGGAATTTCAGTTATAATCTTATCTTGGTTATTTAAGCTCAGCTGGTAATACAATGGTCAGCTGCAGTAGGTGTATACGTACCAGTAGGACTCTACATCCAGTAGATGCTCTCTTACCAGTCGGACCCTACATACCAGCAGACTTTGCCAATTATGCTTTGACTAAAATAACCTTCGATACCCATTAACCAAATGGAACGTCGGATTTCAGAATTACTTGTGTGTAAAATAAATTATTTCACTCCCGCCTAAATCCTGTCCTTTTATTTATTGGTTAAATTTTTTTAAATCGTTAGATGATCGCCATGTATACATGTGTACGCTCATCTACAGTACGACGTTACATATACTTTCATTTTCACCGCCATTAGTTTCATTATTCTTTATCTTCTCCAACAAATCACTGCGATTAACTTTCCTTCCAGAAAATTTTACTCAACAGGATTGCTGCTGTTTCTTCCGCATAATCATCCAAAATGTCAAAGAATACACAGCCCATCTTTATCACAAACGCTGTTCATGTGGATTTTCATTCAATCTACACATCATCTGATGAAGAGACAAAGGAACTGATTCACAAGTTGGATACCTCCGGTCTCTTAGTAATCCTAAGCCAGGCACCCTCATTCTACAAGGAAGAATTACACGAGTTCTTTGCTACTGCAAAAGTTGTTGATGGCTCCATGGTGGCATCCATCTCCAAACAGTTGGTTACAATCACCCAACTTGAATTTGCCACCCACCTATGTCTTCCCTCCACAGGACTTACTGATTTCTCCACTATTCCAGTGGAGCTAAGGGAAGAAATGCGCATCATAGTTTCTGACTCTACAAATCGCCTTCAAAGTCCTCCGTTCAGGAAAGTGTTGATGAAGAGTCATTTTCGACAACTGGCGGATATCATTTCCAAGGGGCTATTGTGTAAAGCCGGGTCATTTGATATCATCACCCCAGAAAAATTTGATGTTATGAGTGCCATATGCAAAGGCTTGGAGATAAACTGGTCAGTCGTACTATTTCAAATTCTGCCTGGTCTCGTAGTTTCTGGTAAAGGTCAATCAGGCTTCGCCCTACCACTAAGCAGCCTTTTTGACAGCAAAAACATTAAGACAGGGGCTCTCACCAACCTTCATCCAGGGAGACTAATCACTGCAAAGTATCTTCAGCTTCACAGACAGCGAAGTGGCAGAGAAGTTGGGGTGACGAAGCGCCGATCGACTCAAGTTATTAGTGACTCTGAACAAACCATATCGGAATCCGCTGAGTCTTCTCCTCCTCCTCCTCCCCCCTAAGAATCCCAGAACAAGAAAAGCTGCTCCTCCGGCTCTCCGACAGAAAGTCATTGCAGCTTCTGATACCATCTCCTCCGCCGATCCGACAAAAGATATCCCTGGTAGAGAATCCAGCCCTGTAAATCCTCCTCCTGAGGAACCAATTGCCTCATTGGCCATGGTCCTTGCTACCTCCGTGGCTCCCGCTGACAATGCTTGTGCACTGGTGAGCTCTCAGCAAGCACCAGGCTCTATCAGTTTCAGGACACCAAAGTCTTTGTGTCCTTACTGTCATCCGAAAACCACCACCGCTGGTAAAGGCAAAACTCTTATGGCTCCAGTGTCCACGCATGTTGCCTTCGAAATACAAATGGTCATGGATACAGTTGAAGCCAAGCTGCAGCCACAGCTAGACATTTTTGATCGATGGGTGAATGCTCGAGTGAAAGTCCGATTTAATGATTTCAATCCTATTCTGGATCAGGCAAGGGAAGATGAGAACCAAATTTTGGCTTATCTTCAAATCACAGACCCTGAGAAGAGCCTGAAGCTGAGGGATGTATTCCGTCTGATGAACTATGTGGGCGAACTTCAAGCCCTTGTTGAAACCCGTCTTCAGCATTTCAACGGTGATTCAGGCACAGCGAATCATGATAGAGCAGTTCTAAATGCTCTTGGACCAAAACTGGAAATGGCCGAGCTAGCTCTTCATGATATTCGCATATCAACTGGTATTCACTCATGCTCTACTGCTGTAAATATTGCAAGTCCCGGCCAGCCTGATTTACAGATAGCTATTGTTGATTTGGAGATTGTTCCTACTATTGTGGAGATAGCTTCGATTGATCTGGAGACCACTACCACTGGAGTGGAGACATCGTCAACTGCCTTGGAGGAAACTTCTCCTGCTAAAGAACTCTCCTCTCCAACTGCTCACCTTGTCTCCTCTGCTCCCAGCTCTTATAATGATCAACCAACCCAACCGATGGTTGTTGATCACGAAAATGTGGACACAGTAATTCAGACTGTGGTTCATCAAATTACCATCTCCTCTGGCAACCATGAACCCAGTGAGTCCTCACATTCAAATGATCACACCCAGTCGTTTGCTGCTGCTGTTGTTCAAGCCACTGCTGATATGGATGTTCCTGCTCTAAACTCAACAGCTGCCCCACTTATTGAAGACACTGCTACTATGGTTGTTACTGTCTCAGACTCAACAGCTGGCCCACTTGTTGAAGACACTGCGTTACTATCCACTGCAGTTATCGATGCTCATCCAGGTGTTCTTGCTCCTTCTGCTGACCCTCAAATAATTGTTGTGGATCCGTCATGGCTCAAGAACTTTCAGAGGATTTCTTTGACTTTCAAACTTCAATCCCTCTGGACGAGCCACCAAACATTACTGCACAGCTAGCAACTCTATCCAATGCAATTTCAGTACTAGCCAGCGATGTAAATAAACTCAAGCAGGAAGAGCGCACTGCGACTCTTATTCTTGGCACCCATCAGCAGCACGCGGACTCTCAGTTCCAGCAAGTCTACAGGGATTTAAATAGTCTAACGACTACTGTCACCAGACTTCAGACTTTTGCTGAGAATGCAGTTGCGGACGCATTTTCTCGAATCGGCCAGGCTCGTCTTCAGATCACTCAACATAATGAATCACTTCATGCTGCCACATCCCTGGCTCTTGGAGACAAGATAGAAGATGCCAAGAAAGTCTTGACCGATCAATTGGCAACCATGCAGGCAGCATTCACTTCCCAAATTCAAGATATATGCAACAACCTGCCCGCTGCTCCACAAATAATCCGAAGACTGCCTGAGCCCAGCAAAACTGCTCCTCCGTCCCAGCGAGATCCGAGTCCAGCAAGTCGTTCATCCACTGCAGCTGGAGCACCCACTCAGTCCAGACCATATACTCAGCAAATATCTCAAAGTCCGCACCAACCGTCTACCGCAAAGCGCGACTATTCCCAACATTGGTTAGGGAGGAAATAGTATCATTTTCTGTTCCCTTATTAATTACTCTTATCTATTTACTGTTTTCAATTGACTTTTTCTTCGTATTTATCGTAACAACATTAATGTGTTCACACTAAATGAATTTCTTCTATAAATAGATACTCATGTTTGTTTTCATAACACACATTCACTCATCATGATTATTTTCAATTACTTGAAAATTCCTTGGTTTCCTTTTCGCAATTGTTCAGTTTCATGGGTTTATTACTTATCTAAATCAACCCCTCATGGGTTGATTACTTATCTAACCCAGCTCCTTTAAGCTTCAGCGTTTGGATCCTGCTCTGATGCTCATCATCAGTCAGGAACTGCAATCAGGAGTTTTCTGGGTGCTGATGACAAAAATGGGGAAGACAGAGATAGAGTATTTTCAACAGAGATAGAGTATTTTTATTAGGTGAATCCATAAACCATGGAGGCCTGATGAATATACATTTGACTCTCCCCGATCGAAGTTCTTCCCCTCTGAAACAAGGTGGATCGAGCTCTTCCTCTCCGCAACTAGGTGGATCGAAGCTCTCCGGTCTACATTGTTTGTTTAAAAATTTGTCATGTATCAACTATATTTTGTAAAAATATATTTGTCTTAGGTTATATCCAGTTATCAGAATTCATCTTAACATAAAGATGAATCTCTCTCAATTGTCCAGTTTGATTACAACTTGTAATCTGCTTATCTTTATAACAAATGAAAATTTCTTTTCCATTATGTCTTCAAGTCTTTTTCAGGATTCATCACTTAAATTATTCAAGTATGAAATCGTTATTGCTTAGTTTTGTCATCACCAAAAAGGGGGAAATTGTTGGGAAACGATTTCTAAGTTTTGGTGATTACAAACACCTACTGGATAAGGACACCAACCGGGTGATAAAGACCAACTGGATGAACACCTACCGGATGTTGAAGTCTTACTGGGTGATAAAGACCAACTGGATGAACACCTACCGGATGTTGAAGTCTTACCGGGTGATAAAGACCAAATGGATGAACACCTACCGGGTGAAGACACCAACCAGGTGACAGACATCAACTGGATGGCTACCAACTAGATAGACATCAACCGGACAGACATCAACTGGATGGCTACCAACTGGAGAAAGACATCAACCGGACAACCATCAACTGGATACAAACATCAGCCGGACAGACATCAGCCGGATAAACATAAACTGGATGGACATCTACTGGACAACCATCAACCGGATAGTCTCACACTGAACAAAGACATCAACTGGTCATAAGAGGATGAACGACCAGTTGAACAAAGAAAATTAGCAGAAGTCTAAACTTCCAGTAAGAGCACTAAGCAACGAGACAAAATAAGTACAACATTCTTTAACAAAGGTACAACATAGCGGCGCACCCTGCTATATCTCCGCCACCATTACCGTCAGAGTTAAAGAGCCGTTGCTTAACAAAATAGGAAAGAAGACAATATGAATTTGGAAAGCTAATCTCTTCCTAATACAGAAAAGCTACCGTTGGACAACCAAACCTATAAATACGTCCAAGCAAAGATTGAAGAGGTCAGCTGAACGATTTTCAACAAACAGAAACACCTTAAAGCAAACAAGAAAATCAACGTACTGATATTCCAAAAGTTCAGCAAAGAGCAGACAAGCAGTGCAACTGAATCTGTGACAGATTAATTCCTATTGAAGTCTGCTGCTCAAGAACACTCGAAGCTGAAAAGTTTATTTTTTAAAGAGTGTTATAGAATCTTTTGTAATCAAATTTAAGAAGTTGTGATTGTTAGGAGTTTAGGCCAAGCTGTGTGAGTGCCTAAGAAGGTTGTATACTGTAAAGTGTAAACCGAGTCTTCTAGTGAATCCTTCCTGCAAAGGAAGAAGGGGAGACGTAGAAGCGTTGTGCTTCGAACTTCCAGAAACAATTCTTGTGTCATTTGTTTATTGCTTGCTTACTACTCAGTTATATTTCTCACAAGTCCAGCAGACGTCTTCCGTACTATAATCAGTGTCTGCTAACTTGCCTGATATTGAGAAGCAACTGTAATACTTAACAGTTTACAGTTAACTTAGGAAAGAAATCGAAATTGAATCTAGTGTTTATTCAACCCCCCCTTCTAAACACTACCCCGATCCTAACACAATGCATTATCATTATCCTAATTCATTATAATACTTGACTAGGGACAATCTTTAAGAATAATATAATATTATCCTAAGGACATTAACATATATATATATATTCATATTACACAGATACTGAAATAATATATAATAATGAATTGCCTTTAATAAAATCATATTACATTGTATTAGGGCATATCCCAACAAATCTCCCACTTGCACTAAGACCAATCAGACATGTCCTTAATGCCTAAAGATCTAGTATGACGATCATGCTTCTGCTGTGACAGTGGTTTCGTCAGCGGGTCAGATACATTATCATCAATTGGTACTTTGCATATTTTTACATCTCCTCTTTCAACGATCTCTCGAATGAAATGAAAGCGCCGAAGTATATGTTTGGATCGCTGGTGAGATCTGGGTTCCTTAGCCAATGCGATGGCCCCATTGTTGCCACAATAGAGTTCAATCGGATCTAGAATGCTAGGCATAACCCCAAGCTCAGAAATTAATTTCTTGATCCAAATAGCTTCCTTTTGCTGCATCTGAGGCAGCAATATACTCAGCTTCAGTTGTAGAATCGGGTACTGTCTCTTGCTTTGAACTCTTCCAGCTCACGACACATCTATTTAGGCAAAACATATACCTGATTGCTATCAGAAATCATCATTATTAGTTTGGAAGCTTGCATCAATGTAGCCTACTACATTGAGTTCTTCTTCACTCCATAAATTAAGAATGTATCCTTAGTTCTTCTTAAGTACTTCAGGATATTCTTGACAGCGATCCAGTGACATTCACCTGGATCAACTTGATATCTGCTCGTCATGCTCAAAGCATACGAAACATCGGGACGAGTACATATCATGACATACATGATAGATCAGCTGACGCATATGGAATCTTACTCATGCGTTGTGTTGCGCCTTAAAACGCTACAACTCTCATTTCTCTATTTTAAATAAAATGATCGTTTTTGTTTTGATGATTACAAAACCTATACATTTTGTACTAATGATTTTTATTGAGTATGCAGCATAAATTATGATCAAATTTGAAGATTGTAATAGTATGGAAATGCCAAAGAAAATTTGTCTTTTGGAAGACACGGATCGCCCCAGGCGATGAGTGCCATCGCCCCAGGCGATGGGTGCCAGGCGAGGATCGCCACGCCCATCGACAGAGGCGATGGCCAGGCGAGCACGTGAGGGAGATCGCCCCAGGCGATGATGACCATCGCCTGAGGCGATGGCAGCCATTTGGAACTTCGCCCCGCACATCGACTGACGCGATGCCGAGGACCGCGCGCATGGACTGAACGCCTGAGGCGATGCCTGGAACGCCTGAGGCGATTGGTTGATCGTTTGAGGCGATGGCTACTTCGCCTGAGGCGATGCAATTTTTGAAGGAGCTGAGGCTACGGCCTTAATTTTGGTATTGGATCGCCTGAGGCGATCGTCCCATCGCCTGAGGCGATCTGTGGATTTCATGACCGTTGGAACGCGGCGATAGGTGATCGCCCGAGGCGATGTCCGAGGCGATCGAGGAGTGATTCAAGCCTTTTGTTTAGCAACGGCTAGTAGGAGCCTAGGGGGCCTCCTACACTATAAATATTGATGCTTTGGAGCATTTTGAAGCCAAGAAACAAGTCTACAAACTTCTACAAAGCCTTGATCAATTCAAATTCATATTGCATTGCAATCTCCATACATTGTTGTTGTATTGGAGCTTGTAATTCTTTTTCTTTGTTAGAGTCTTGTGTTTCTTCGTGTGAGTACACCGTGAAGGTGTTTGTTGGTTTAATTTATTGTAAAGGTCCTCCAACACCAAAGCAAGTTGGAAAATTGTAAAGTCGCCAACAAGTATAGTTGGTGCATGTGTTGTGGCTATCCTTGGAGCCCTTAAGGCCAAGAAGACTCGTGAAGAGTGTTGGTAGCTCGTGAAGAGCTTTGTGTACTCGTGAAGAGTAGTGTGCTCGGGAAGAGCTTTGTAAACTCGGGAAGAGTTGTTGTGTGGCTAACTTGGAGCCCTCAAGGCCAAGATCTATTGTTCTAGTGGAACCTCGGTTGGAGGTTATCTAACCGGGAAGAGGAGACGTAGGCGATTCATCGCCGAACTTCTATAACAAATATCCTTGTCATTTACCGCATTATTTCTTTACGCATTTATTTACTTATTCTTTTTATTTATCGATTGACTAAAGGCTTCCGCAAAGCGCAAAAATATTTTATTTTTACAAACTCGTTTTAAAACGCTAAAGTAGCCAAGGAATCTCATTCACCCCCCCTCTTCGATTCCAACAAGTGGTATCAGAGCCATTTGATTTTTGTTTTAAATCAAAATCTTTTTATGGCTAATCTAGCAAATGAGTTTGCTCAAGGTCAATCGACAAATCGCCCTCCGCTTTTCACGGGTGATAACTACGGTTATTGGAAGAATAGAATTTCTCTATACATCCAATCCGTAGATTATGATCTATGGAAAATCATAGTGAAAGGTCCATATATTCCTTTAAAGGAAGTTGGGGGAATTAGTGTTCCCAAAGAAATGGACGATTTCACTAGAGCGGATATGATATTAATTTCACAAAATGCTAAAGCTATTAATATTTTACATTGTGCTTTAGATATGAAGGAGTACAACCGGATCTCGATGTGCTCAACGGCAAAGGAGATATGGGACAAATTACAAATTTGTCATGAAGGAACAAATCAAGTGAAGGAGACCAAGATTGATCTTCTTCAACTCAAGTATGAAACTTTTGAGATGGAGTCCGGAGAAGAAGTTGACTCCATGTTTAGGAGGCTCACCCAAATTATCAACGAGCTTGCTCAACTTGGAGAGAAGTACCCTCCAAAGCAAATATGGAGAAGAGCCTTAAGAGCCTTACCCAAGGAATGGGATGCCAAGAGGACGGCCATCATAGAGTCCAACAAAGGGGAGAACGCATCTTATGATCTTGATGAGCTCCATGGTACTTTGGTGACCCATGAACTTGAAGTATCTACAAGAAGAGAAATAAAGGAGGATGATAGATCTATGAGAAAAGGGATCGCTTTGGTTGGAAGAAAAGATCAATCCGAGGATGAAGATGACGATGAGGAAATGGCATTGTTCACAAGGAAGTTCAAGAAGTTCTTCAACAAACATAGCAAGCCAAAAGGCCTCTAGTGCTACCAAACAAGAATCCAAAAATGAGGTAACTTGTTATAATTGTCAAGATAAAGGTCATTACGCTAATAAATGCCCTAGGAAGAAGAATGAGGACAAGGGGAAGAAGAAGGCGTTTATAGCCACATGGAGTGATAGCGACTCCGATCAAGAAGAAGAAGCAACAAATCTTTGTCTCATGGCAAAAGAAGACATAGATGAAGGAGATGATAGCGACGATGAGGTACCTTCATTTGATGAACTTTTAGAGTCTTATAATGAGCTTATAGATGTACTTGGCAAAACTAAGTTGAGCAACAAACTTCTCAAACTTGAGATTGCTAAGAAAGATGAAGAAAATAATTCATTGAAAAATGAATTAGATTCTTTAAAATTATCCTTTTGCAAATTTAGTGAGAGTAGTCTAAAGATGAATGAGTTGCTTGGCTTGCAACGTTGTAGCTTTGATAAAGCCGGGTTAGGCTTCTCAAGCAAATCAAAATCATTTTCAAGCTTGTTAGCAAAAGCCAAGCATGATTCTCCTACTTGTAACTATTGTTGTAAAAGTGGTCATACCAAAAACAAGTGTAGGTTTGCTAGAATCCAATACCAACCTAATAAAAGGTGGAAATGGATTCCAAAGGTGCCAAAGGAAGCTAACCCTCTAGGACCCAAAAATCAAATGGGTACCAAAGATCCTTCTATTGCCAACTTGTTTTGTAGGGTCAACAATGGGATGAAGGATGAAGGCACAAGCACCTCAAGGGAGGAAACCATATTATTCACCACTATAGAAGAAGCACGAGGCATAGGACCAATGACAAGAACGCACTCTTGTCATCGAAGGTAAAATTTATTTTATACATTTTAAATGAGCAATTCAAAATTAATTGGCACAAATTAATTGTGACCAATAAATAATGAAGCTCAATATTGATTGGAGTAAAATGCATAACCCCTTAGCATGTGCACATATATATTGTTTTATTGCATGATGTATGCCTATCCTTTTATAGTAAGTGCAATGAATTCTAATTTGAATATGTTATATGATATTATGTGATTAATCATGCTATATTTGTTTAGATGCTCTATCTTTGAAATAATGCTATCATGATCTTAATAAATTTATCAAATGATGATTTGAGAATTCTAATGTTTATTGGGCACAAATGCATGAAATCTTGGTAGAACATATGCACATTTTGCACATTTAGAATTCATTGTTGATCGCCTTAAAACGCATGTTTGTATTCCTCAAAATGAATTAATCTTATGCTTATTTTTGGGCTATTAAATGCTTGATGAGGAACATGTGTAAATTGTGGCTATGTGACAACATATAATAATGCTATGATTATTTGAATTTTGTGCTTTTTAATTATCACAAAAAGGGGGGAGAATTTTGTGATAAATTTGAACCTTAATACATGCATAGTTTAAGGGGGAGAGCTTGTGTATGCATGGTTTGAGGGGGAGAGTTGTTTACTTTATGCTTTACATGATTATTTTGTATGTGCTATGCAATTGTTAAGGGGGAGTCATGTTTACTCACATTTAATTTCAAAAATGCATATTGAAATCACCTTTAAAAGTCACAAATTGTGAATTATTGTGTTTTTGAGATTATGTGATTTATTTTTGTTGTTAGATGGTATAATGTTAGATAGATTTATCAAAAATAAATTTTTGGTCCAAAAATTGGCTCAAAAAGTTGCCAAACCATCGCCTCAGCATTCTGTGCGCAGCGCCTCGTCCGTGGCTCGCATCGCCTCAAACGATGGCAAGCATCGCCTCAGGCGTTCTCGATCGCCTCAGGCGTTCTATAGATCGCCTCAGGCGATCTCGGATTTTAAAGTCTGAAAGCTACGGCTTTTGCTCACTTTTTCTGCACAATTTCGTGTTTTTCACCCATAATTCGAGCTTTCTTCATCATTGTTATAATCGATCATCCTAAGCCTTTCCAAACCATCAATTTCACTTTCCAAACAACAATTATTCCAATTGGATTTTTGCAAACCCTAACCCCATTTCTTCAAAAATCGAAACTTTACCTCAATTCTCTCAAATTTCTTGCAAAATGTCTCGTAGCAACCGAGAAGAAGGAGAATCAAGCCGGAGGAGACGCTCTAATCGATCCACTAGGAATTATACGGGTCCTCCACTTGATGGTAAGCCAATTCCGGAAGATTATCTTACTCGCAAATGATCTCCGGGTTATATCTTTGATTTCGATTTCCTTAGGACTTCCCAGCTCCCTATTCTTGATTGGATTCAATTCCAACAATGGGAAAATTTTTTCAAACCTCCTAGAAAGAACGATTTTTTGTATCCGTCCATGATTCATTCGTTCTATGCCAATCTTGAATATTTTGAGGGTGATGGTGAGTTAACTATCAAAACCATTGTTTGCAATCGCCCAATTGAATTCAATAGTACTGAATTAGGACACATTCTTCGCATTCCTTCGGAGGGTCCAGCTAAATTTGCTCTAGCTACTTGGCCCAATGATGGGGTATGTGATCCTGCCCAAGCCTTGTATCTCATATTTGGCGGAACTCCCCAATGTCCAAACCAATCTTTTCTTGTGAATTCTATTCCTACGAACTACCAAATCCTTCACAAGATAGTGATCACCTCGATGATCCCTCGGGATGGTGATCGTCTTAGGTTGAAGTTCTCTGATGTATACTTGATGTATTACATCATTACCATGACCCCCTTCAACCTACCAAAATTCATTGTCCAAATCTTTAGGAACACCGCCCATAATCCTAAAAAGGTTATTCTACCATTCGGCCGTGTCTTAACAAAGATTTTTCTTCATTTCAACCTTCATTTCGATGACAATGAGAAACTCCCTATCAAGTCCAAGGACACCTTCAATCTTAGGTGTTTTCAGTTTAACAAAATTTCTTGGAATCCTTTCACTTCCTGTTGGGTTAATGATCCGGGGAACTTACTTTCTGCCTTCAATCCTAAAGATCACCCCTCATTACCCATTGATAGGATGACCAGTGCTCAAAGAGTTCATTTTCCTTTTTTGATTGAGCCAAACCAAGACGAGCCACCAATTCAACATCAATCTCCCTCTCCCTTTGATGACATGATGAATATTGGGGCGGATATTCCAGCTCCTGATAGTCATCAACCTTCTTCTTCTTTTGAATTCAATCCAGACGCCTTTGCTTTCTTTACTTCTCAATTCCAGAGCCTTCGCGAGGATATGAACTCTCAAATTCAATCCTTGAGAGGCGACATGAATTCTCAATTCCATTCCCTTCGAGATGATGTTGCGTCTCTTCGAGCTTACCAAGACTCCTCGAGAGAAGATTTGTCGTATTTACGACATGAAGTGGACGCTCTTCGTTCTCAGTTTTCCAGTGCTCACATGGACGAGGATACTACTCACGGGAATGATGGTGATGGTGATGGTGGCATGGATTGAGTTGTTTTTGTTTTAGTTGTTTTTTTATTTTATCCTTTTGTAATTATTTGTAAGGATTAAATGGTTTAATTGATGTTGGAATTAGTTTATTGTGTATGTTAATGGATTTTAAGTTGTTGATTGGATTTTGAGTTGATTGTGTATTACTTGAATGGATTTAAGTTGTTGAATGGATATATGGTTGCTTGTTGATGGCTTTATGGGTTATTCAATTTTTAAAGGAAACTATGTCATTTTTTTTCTTAAAAATCCTTCACCTTTTTTATTCTCACAAAAAGGGGGAGAATGTATGTGTAAACTTGGTGTTAACTTGATTGTTGAAGTGTTATTTGCAACCTAATTGTTTTTACAACTTGTGACACATTTTGTAAAGGTGATAAAAATGCACATTGAAACATTGTTTATCATTGCATTCATTAAGGGGGAGTTTAAACTCTCTATGCATTGCATTGTTATAAGTTTTTTTTCTTTCAAGTTTACCGGGTTTTGTGATCATCAAAAAGGGGGAGATTGTTGCGCCTTAAAACGCTACAACTCTCATTTCTCTATTTTAAATAAAATGATCGTTTTTGTTTTGATGATTACAAAACCTATACATTTTGTACTAATGATTTTTATTGAGTATGCAGCATAAATTATGATGAAATTTGAAGATTGTAATAGTATGGAAATGCCAAAGAAAATTTGTCTTTTGGAAGACACGGATCGCCCCAGGCGATGAGTGCCATCGCCCAGGCGATGGGTGCCAGGTGAGGATCGCCACGCCCATCGACAGAGGCGATGGCCAGGCGAGCACGCGAGGGAGATCGCCCCAGGCGATGATGACCATCGCCTGAGGCGATGGCAGCCATTTGGAACTTCGCCCCGCACATCGACTGACGCGATGCCGAGGACCGCGCGCATGGACTGAACGCCTGAGGCGATGCCTGGAACGCCTGAGGCGATTGGTTGATCGTTTGAGGCGATGGCTACTTCGCCTGAGGCGATGCAATTTTTGAAGGAGCTGAGGCTACGGCCTTAATTTTGGTATTGGATCGCCTGAGGCGATCGTCCCATCGCCTGAGGCGATCTGTGGATTTCATGACCGTTGGAACGCGGCGATAGGTGATCGCCCGAGGCGATGTCCGAGGCGATCGAGGAGTGATTCAAGCCTTTTGTTTAGCAACGGCTAGTAGGAGCCTAGGGGGCCTCCTACACTATAAATATTGATGCTTTGGAGCATTTTGAAGCCAAGAAACAAGTCTACAAACTTCTACAAAGCCTTGATCAATTCAAATTCATATTGCATTGCAATCTCCATACATTGTTGTTGTATTGGAGCTTGTAATTCTTTTTCTTTGTTAGAGTCTTGTGTTTCTTCGTGTGAGTACACCGTGAAGGTGTTTGTTGGTTTAATTTATTGTAAAGGTCCTCCAACACCAAAGCAAGTTGGAAAATTGTAAAGTCGCCAACAAGTATAGTTGGTGCATGTGTTGTGGCTATCCTTGGAGCCCTTAAGGCCAAGAAGACTCGTGAAGAGTGTTGGTAGCTCGTGAAGAGCTTTGTGTACTCGTGAAGAGTAGTATGCTCGGGAAGAGCTTTGTAAACTCGGGAAGAGTTGTTGTGTGGCTAACTTGGAGCCCTCAAGGCCAAGATCTATTGTTCTAGTGGAACCTCGGTTGGAGGTTATCTAACCGGGAAGAGGAGACGTAGGCGATTCATCGCCGAACTTCTATAACAAATATCCTTGTCATTTACTGCATTATTTCTTTACGCATTTATTTACTTATTCTTTTTATTTATCGATTGACTAAAGGCTTCCGCAAAGCGCAAAAATATTTTATTTTTACAAACTCGTTTTAAAACGCTAAAGTAGCCAAGGAATCTCATTCACCCCCCCTCTTCGATTCCAACACGTTGTCTCTCATCTTGTGTTGAAGGACACTGATCCTTCGAGAGATGTATCCCATGTGTCATAGGCACGAATAATTTCTTTGATTCTTGCATGCTAAACCTTTTTAGCACTTTATTTATGTATGTACTTTGACTTAGGCCAGGTAATTTTCTTGATCTATCTCTATAGATCTTAATACCTAACACATAGGTGGCTTCACCCAAGTCTTTCATAGAAAAGCAACTCCCTAGCCAAATCTTTACATATTGCAAGGCAGGGATATCATTCCCAATGAGAAGTATCTCATCTACATACAATACTAGGAAGATAATTATGCTATCACTGACCTTCTTGTAGACACAAGGTTCATCTACGTTCTTGGTGAAACCAAACTATTTGATTGCATCATCAAAACGAAGATTCCAACTCCGAGAAGCTTGCTTCAATCCATAAATGGATCGTTGTAGCTTGCATATCTTTTCAGCATCTTTTGGGTCAACAAAACCCTCGGGTTGTGTCATGTACACATCCTCAAGTAAATTTCCATTAAGGAAAGCTGTTTTGACATCCATCTGCCAGATTTCATAATCATGAAATGCAGCTATTGCAAGTAAGATCCTAATGGATTAACAATGGCAACTGTCGAAAAAGTTTATTCATAGTCAATACCATGACTTTGTTTGAAACCTTTAGCAACCAGTCGTCCTTTAAAGGTTTGTACATTACCATCCATGTCAGTCTTCTTCTTGAAAATCTATTTGCACCCTATGGGTCTTACCCCTTCAGCTGGGTCAACCAAAGTCCATACTTGGTTTACATACATGGATTCAATCTCAGATTTCATGGCCTCTAGCCATTTCTCAGAATCAGGGCCCATTATAGCTTCTTGATAGGATGAAGGCTCATCATCATCAATGAGTAGTAAGTCACCTTGTTGAGTCACAAGAAATCCATTTCTATGTGGCTCCCGGTGTACTCTTACAGACCTACGCTGGGCTTGTGTCTCTTGAGCAGGCATTTCATCCACAAAAACTTGTGGTGTCTGCTCTATTTCCATCTCAATATTATGTTCAATGTTTTGTTGTGGTTGTACTTCACTAAGTTCTATTTGTCTCCCACTTGTTCTTCTAGAAATAAATCCTCTTTCAAGAAAGATACATGTCCGAGCAACAACCACTTTGTTCTTGGTTCCTTAGGATACCCCACAAATAAACATTTATCAGATTTGGGTCCAAGTTTATTGGAGGCGTGACGTCTCATGTAAGCCTCACAACCCCAAATCTTCATAAAAGACATACTGAGACGTTCCCAGTCCATATCTCATATGGTGTCTTTTCAATTGATTTAGATGGAACACAGTTCAGTATAAATATTGATGTTTCTAAAGCATGTCCCCAAAAGGAAATCAGAAGATCTGCATGACTCATCATAGACCGAACCATGTCCAACAAAGTTTGATTCCTCCTTTCAGATACACCATTCCATTGTGGAGTATACAAAAGTGTGACTTGCGGGACTATCCCGCACTCCTTTAGATAGCCATGAAACTCTTGGCTTAAGTATTCACCTCCTCGATCTGATCTGAGGATTTTATTACTTTTGCCAAGCTGGTTTTGTACTTCATTCTTGAATTCCTTGAACTTTTCGAAGGTTTCATATTTATGTTTAATTAGGTACACATACCCATATCTACTGAAGTCATCAGTAAATGTAATGAAGTATTGAAAACCACATCTGACTTGTGTGCTTATTGGGCCACATACATCACTATGTATGAGACTCAATAAATCACTTGCCCTTTCAACATGTCCCTTGAAAGGGGATTTAGTCATCTTGCCCATTAAACAAGATCTACATGTTTCATATGATTCAAAATCAAATGAATCTAAAATTCCATCCTTATGAAGTTTTGATATGCGATTTTTGTTTATATGGCCTAAGCGACAATGCTAGAAATAAGTTTGATTAGAATCATTAGTCTTAATCCTCTTAGTATTTATGTTATAGACAGGCATATCAAGATTTAGAACATAAAGACCATTAATCAATTGTGCACTAGCATATAACATTTCATTTAAATAAATGGAGCAACATTTATCCTTTATAATAAATGAAAAATCAATCTTGTCCAAACAACAAATTGAAATTATGTTTCTAGTAATTGACGGCACAAAATAACAGTCTTGTAAATCTAAAATTAAGCCAGAAGACAAAGTTAATGAATAATCTCATATAGCTAATGCAGCAACTCTTGCTCCATTTCCCACTCGTAGGTCAATTTCGCCTTTAGCCAACACTCTACTCCTTTTGAGATCCTGCACATTAATACAAATGTGAGAACCACGTCCAGTATCTAATACCCATGATGAAGAAGTAGATAGATTGACTTCTATTACAAAAATACCTGAAGTAGAAGTCACACTTCCCCTCGTCTTCTTAAGATCTTCTATGTATAACTTGCAGTTTCTCTTCCAATGTCCGGTCTCACCGCAATGGAAGTAATTTCCTTCCTTAGCCACTACTCCCTTAGGCTTAGCATGATGCTTAGGTTTGACAGAGACTTTCTTGTTCCGTTTAAGCCCTTTGCTTTAGCATTTCCCTTGCTCTTATTCACAATAAGAACATTTGTGGGCTTAGACTTCTTTGTGTTTGCTTCGTAAGTTCTCAACATACCAAGCAACTGTGGTAGAGCTTCTCAATTCCAATCATATTGTAATTCAGAACAAATTGACTATAGCTATCAGGAAACGATTGCAAGATCACGTCAGTGGCCAACTCTTGGTCCAACGGAAAACCCAGTTTCTCAAGATTCTCTATGTATCCAATCATTTTAAGTACATGAGTTCCAACAAGGCTTTCTTCTACCATTTTGCACTGAAATAACGCTTTAGAGAGGCCATACCTCTCTTGTCTAGCTTGTTGTTGGTAAAGTTGCTTCAGATGTTCAATCATATTAAACACATCCATTTCCTCATGTTGCTTTTGAAGCTCAGAGTTCATGGTTGCAAGCATTACAACCAACATCAAGAGCGTCATTTTGATGCTTCTTGTAAGCATCCTTATCAGCCTTTGCTGCCGTAACGGGAGGTTCCTCAGAAGGTAAGGGTTCCTCTAGGACATATTGTTTTTCTCTTGTTTGAGGACGATCATTAGATTCCTATACCAGTCTAGGAAATTTGTCCCGTTCAATTTTTCCTCTCAAGGACCGATCGCAATGATAGTGTACTAGTAACGATGTTAGATGCCATCGATATCTACAATATAAATATGCAAAATAAGTTATGATTTTAATCATTTACTAAGGTGTTATATAAATGAAACTCCCATTATTTAGTTAAAATTATAAACCCTCGAAACTATTAGTGAGCCAAGATTCATATTTCACCTAACCTTGAGTTAGCTTTGGCTAATCACCCAAGACTCGGTTATTTAGGTAGACAACACTGTCAATTTCATCACATGTAACTCTTGGATGGTTGGGTGAACAACACTTTGTTCTAATTCATCTAATGGATTATTACCCAACCCCATGCCTCTAGGTTCCCAATCCTATTGAGATAACACTAGTTAAGTCGAACCCAATTTAAAGTCACATGGATATCACTTTTATCCTATCGTGACTTGCTAAGATTGTACGGTACTTTGCTTTGGCAAACTCACACAAGTTCAATCGAAGTCTTGACAAGTACTTTTAATTGGAAGGCATCTAAATTGACTTGATATTATTAGAGGGATTTAAAGATCTCATGATTTTATTAATATTGATAATGAAAATATGTCTTGTGCATATACATATATACACACACACACACACACACACATATATATATATATATATATCATTCATCAATATTAAATATCAAATGATAAACATGCATCACATACATCAACATAAAATAAATGTGACATGTTTATAGCCCCAACTACTGATTTTCTCAAGCCAATGAGAAAATCTAAAAGGTCAACCTAAGGGTAACTTCTCCAAGCACCTCTTTGGTCCTTTTGTGAATGGCCTCCTCGTCCCGACATCATGGTCCAACTTCATTGATCTCCATCAACAAAAAAATATAACTATACTATATACATGATATAGAGAAGTCCTCGAGTTACATTCGAGGGGGAGCATAGGGGAGGGAATACATTCAGAAAATATAGAGAAGGCATGACACGCAGACCGTATTAAAATTACAACCATTCATAAAATTCGTATATAATAGGTCATAGGGCTATAACCATGCACCATGCTCAAACAACACATAAAACATGTTTGGACATAAAAATTAATGAATTAAATTCTAAACATTTTAAAATTTAATTCTATGTTCATAAACTGTAAAAATAAAATTAGGAAAATTATCGCACGATTAGGGCATCACATGCCTCGGACACCCGCCCACGCGAGGGGAGCAGACGCCCACCCTTTGTGGGCGGTCGCTGCCCAAGCAAAGGGTGCGGTCGCCCACCCCTCGTGGGCGGTCGCCCGCCTTGCTAACTCTGTTAACTCGACTTTCTAGATACGGTTGTCTGCCTTGCGTGCTACGTTCGCCCGACTATCGAGCTACGTTCGCCCGACTATCGAGCTACGTTCGCCCGACTATCGAGCTACGTTCGCCCGCCTTGCTAGGGTCAGTCGCGCACACACATATGTATCGTATACATAAATATACGTTAATATAACATATATATTGTACGATGATTTTCACATACATATCTCATATGTTTATTATAACATATCTAATATGTTCTTACAAATTCGATTATCATGTAACAATAACTCAAAGCATGACAAAACAATTTATCACATAACCCTGATATGAGCTTCGTACACGTCTCTGATACCACTGTTTGGAATCCTACAAGCATATAATGCAGCGGAATAAAAAAATTTGGATTCCATCCATGGACCATACGAAGTTATCATATCAAGTATCGAGAGTTATACCTTTGAAACATATTTGATGCAGAATCCTCGATGCAAACTTCCACGAGTCATGAGCAAAGCTTTGCAACTTTGCCTCTACGGTATCCACACGATCAAATCGAAAAGGAACGTTGCAATTATCAAGTTGTTAGACTTGATAATTCAACAAGGGAAAAGGGACGAGGCTACCAAGCGAAGTGACGGCTACCCACTTTGTTGAAGATTCTGCTAGTTTTGTAGAGCTTGGTTAATTCTCAATTAACACGTCTCCTTTTAAATAACATCTAACTCCTTTCTTTAACCAGCAAATATATATATATATATATATATATATATATATATATATATATATATATATATATATATATATATATATTGTTAGGATCGGTCTGGAGTGTTTAGAGGGGGGGTGAATGAACACTCCTATTAAAAATTAATCCCTTGTGATTTCTTTCGGATTAGTGAAAGAAATCTGTTTCTTAATCAACTATTTTGCAGAACAGACCACTGAATATTTTAGTGCGGAACGGTCTGTTCTTAAATTAGTAAGAACGGCTCGATGGCTTGAATGATAGAACGAGTGCAGAAAGATAAAACACAGGATATGTTTCTGTAAGTTCGAAGGTGGTGTAATCCTTCTACGTCTCCCCTTCTTCCAATTAAGGAAGGATTCCACTAGAAGACTTTGATTTATACAATCCTGTTGTACAAACCCGATTCAGCTGGATTTACCTCACTACCAGACTGAAACTCCTAGTCACTCGATCTGTTCAGACACACTCTGTCTGACAGTTACAATTGTTTCTCACTTCTATATTTCAATACAGAATACACAAGATAGACTTGAGTCTATGCACACAGTGATCCTAAATGATCAAATATTACAATATACTTGTGCCTGAGAAGAATTTCAGCTCGAGAGCTTCTGAGCTTGTAAGCTTGTGATGTTTTGCTTTCTTGTGCGTTTTTCGATTGATCAGACTCACTTCTTGAGATCGTCTGTTGCATCCTTTTATAGTTGCATGTTCCAAAGACATTATTTCCCTTAATGTGCAACTCTTGACTCTGCTTAAACTCTGAGTAAGCTACAGTCTTCTTCTTTAAGGTACTTGCCATTCTTGTTCATGCTTTCGGCGACTGTCAGGTAAGCTCTTCTTTGTCTTCTTACCTTTTATGGTAATCTTCAGTCTATGGTCTTTTTCAGCATTAATTGTGACATTAAATGCTTCAATAAATAGCCGTTAATGATTCGGACTGAAGAACCAATCTTTATTCATCCTTGACTGCTCTGATCTGATAAAGATTGAGATCGATCTGAAGCTTCGATCTAGTCAGTCTGATTTCTATCGATCCGGTCTGATGTGCGATATGCCTTATCAGCTTGATCTGTTTTGAGCGATCGATCTGGTCAGTCTGATTTCTCTCGATCCGGTCTGATATGTTTTGCATATTTAAAACCTTATCGATAAAGTCCGGGACTAACAAATTCCCCATTTTTTGATGATGACAAAACCTAGCTTCTAAATCTTTTATCCAGTCTTTTAAGAGCTTTGAAGCGTATGCTTTCGGATCGAGTACTTCTTCTTGTTCAAAATAAATGAACATTATTAAGTTGGATTTCGGATCGATTAAGCCTTTTATTTTAGTTCAAAATAAATGAACAAGGACCTAACAAAGAAAGATTTTTATTGATCACCAAAAATCTTACATACAGACAGTCTGATTATTTAAGCAACGAAACTTCTATTTTCTTGAAGACTGAGACTGATGCGGCTTGAAGTCTTTTCTCTTTTCCCCCTTTTTGTCAGCAGCAATCTCTCGAAGAAAACCGACAACTTGTGCTAGCTGAGCGCTGATAGTGTCAAGACGAGTGTCTTGAGCACGAAGGGAATTGGCGACGGATGCTCTGACTTCAGTGGCCAGCTCGATCTGCTCTTTTCTCAGGCTGTTTTTATAAGAAGCTTGCTGAGAGAACAGATCATTCAGTCCTCGATGAAGGCTACTAATACTGGCTGTCATCTTCTCTTTAAATGAATCAAAGTCCAAAGATGTAATCCTCTGACTTTGATGAACCTCTATAACACGTTGAGAGAGAGACAAACAGTTGTCGGATAGGTGCTGAAGGGTCCTTGCCAGGGATGGAGGTGCATGAGATAAACGGCTTGGAGAGTGATCAGATGACGACAGGGTGTGATCATCTTCTTCAGCAATGAGTATAATTGAAGATAAGGCAGCATGGCGTGTTTCGGACTGGATCAGGGTGACCAAGGCGGAAGAAAAATCTTCTAAGAATGCCAAATCTTCATCAGATTGGACTGGAGGAGTGCTGGGTCTGGAAGGCTCCTCAATCTGTAGAGCTGCAACAACGGTGGACACCACCAGATCCGGATCGACGAACTCTGGTGCGCCAACTGTTGTAAGTGCTGCGGTTGGACTGAGTTGAACATGGGAGACTGATGATCCCAGAGGAATAGACGTTGTTGGAGAGTCCAACAAGACATTCAACGGTTCATCTTCTGTAGCAGACGGAGCATTAGTCATTGGCTGCTCCGCTGTCTGATCCGCTATTCGATCTGTTGTCTGGTCTGCTGCTCCAGAGGGAACAGTCTTGATGAAAGGTTCTGCTAGAGTCTTGCTCGCAGATGGATGATCCGGGCTGGGTACTGGAGTGGATATGCTGAGCTTCTGTCGTTGAAAGCGGACAGCTAAGTGAAGAGCATGAATATCCATTTCCAGTTGAGCAATAACAACACCATCATCTTTGTCAGTTGGAGTGCTCGGATCGAAGTTTGCTTTCTTAGCGGCCAAGAGCAAAGATGCCAGTCTGAATCTCTGGTTGGCCTGAAAGAGATCTTTGCGAAGCACCGCGACTCTCACATCATCCGTCTTTGTCCCCTTAAGGACTTCTTCTTCCATTTTCTGCAGTCTTCTCAGCTTGCCGAAGAACATATCAATGTGGTTGATTGTTCTGTACTCGACATATTCATCAAAGACCACAATTAGCGCATTGACCTTTTCTTCAACATCCTCCATAGCGATGTCGATGGCTGTTTGCACGGCAGATTTGGGTTTGGAGGAGAGGGGTTCGGTGAGAATGGCTTTGCCCTTGCCGGTGGAAGATGGAGATTTGATCCCTGATTGGGTGTAGTCTCCCAAATCAGTGATAACAATCCCTTTGACCACGGGAATGGCAGAGGGGACTCGGATGGTTACTTTGGGTGCAGTGGTTGAAGCGGTTGAAAGTTGGGTTGTAGGTTGGGGTGCATGGGTGGCTTTTGTGGGAGGCAATATGGGTAGGGTTTTGAGAGGTAAGGTTTTGTGTGGCTTGGTGATCTGGGTTCTTGGCTTTTTGGGAAGGGGCTTGGCTGGTGATGAAGGAGCATACTGAGTTTCCTTGGAGTCAGTCTGAATGGTCAATTTGCGCTTGACCCGATTTTTTCCAGCGGCAGTCTGTTCTGCGCCTTTCTCAATCTTGACAGCCACCAGATCGGAAGGAGTAGGTGGAGCACTCTTGGACTTCAGTAGTGCTAGCCCTTTGGAGTTGAGAATTTTGAAGGGACTTAGAGCAGACTGCTTCCCAAGCTCGATGTCCAAAGTCTCCAGTAGCTTGCTGAGAGGAACAGCAAAGCAGACGGCCTGTTTGGAGGCAATCACTGTTTCCAACAGGACTCCAAATAGAATTACGGACCAGTTCATCTTCTGTCCAGAAACAATAGCAGCCATGGCCCTGAATTTCTCGGCAATGACGGCGTCAAAGCTTCCGGCTTTGCCCAATAATGGCTTACCAACGATCTCGCATAACACCTGGAAATGAAATAGCATTTCCTTCTTCTTGAATGAAGGCTGCATGCGGTGGCCAAAGATGGATACCTTCCCCTGAAGATCAGTGAGAGAAGTTTGAGTAATCTGGCCAAACTCAGTCAGTCCGGAGTTGGGAAGACCAAAGATCTTTGCCAGCGTTGACGGAGAGATTTCAAACGATTTGCCCTTTACGGTGGTGGAGATGAAAGACCTCTGTGATACAGCATTGGCGAACAGTTCGCGAATCTCCGACTCGTAAACCACCGTGCCACACTCCAGAAAATTCCTTAAGTCAGAAGATTCCAAGGACTTGAATATGGAGACCATTTCGGGATCTTCACCCCTGTATATATCATGGAACTCAACAGAAAGAGAGTTGTGAGTGATAGTGGCCATTTGAGTGTAATGGAGAAAATACGAAGAGTTTGAAAGAAAATGAAAGAGTTAGAGAGCAGACAACGGTAAATTGTAAAAAGTGAATGAAAATGAAATGTTCAGCCCGCTAAATAAGAGAGAGAAGACACGTGTCTCTATCTCGAAGACTGATAAATAATTAATTCAGAATAAACGGTCAGGATGAACGAGAGATAAGGCGGTTAAAATTGCGATCAGTCCGGGCTGTTTTAAACAATTATTTTATTTAAAGATTTGTTGACCAGACAGATCATGGGATAACATCAGATTTGACATAGATCGGTCTGAAGTTTCGGACGATCTGTGTCTTTCTGAACATTGTATTATCGATCTGTGCCAGTATACAATCTTTAAAAGATAAAAGAATACAACTTCTAAATCATCAAGTTAAATCTATTAAACCAAGAATTTGACGAAAATAATTAAACTTAGCCTCAGGAAGCGGTTTGGTGAAGATATCTGCTGCTTGATGTTCTGTTGAAATATGCTCGATCCGAATTTCCTTTTTGCCAACATGATCTCGAATAAAATGATGTCGGATATCAATATGCTTTGTTTGAGAGTGCAAAACTGGATTGTAAGTTATAGCGATTGCACTTGTGTTGTCACAAAATATCGGAGATTCAACAGCTTGAAAGCCATAGTCTTTGAGCTGGTGTTGAATCCAGAGCATTTGAGCACAACAGCTTCCAGCGGCAACATATTCTGCTTCAGCTGTAGATGTGGCAATGGATGTTTGCTTCTTGCTGAACCAAGATATCAATCTTTCACCTAAGAATTGACATGTTCCACTGGTGCTTTTGCGATCAATCTTACAGCCAGCATAGTCAGCGTCTGAATATCCGATTAAGCTGAAATTTGAGTCTTTGGAATACCAAAGACCAACGTTCTGAGATCCTTTCAAGTATTTCAGAATACGCTTAGCTGCAATAAAGTGTGATTGCTTTGGTTCTGACTGAAATCGAGCGCACATACAGACTGAGAACATAATATCAGGCCGGCTCGCTGTAAGATACAAGAGCGATCCGATCAGTCCGTGATACATAGATACTTCAACTGTTGTTCCCCCTTCGTCTTTATCTAACTTGATTGTAGGACTCATTGGAGTTGATGCAGTTGAACAAGTTTCCATTCCGAATCTCTTGAGTAGCTCTTTGGTATACTTGGTTTGATTTATGAAAGTGCCATTGCTGAGCTGTTTGACTTGGAGACCCTGAAAGAATGAAAGTTCTCCCATCATACTCATCTCAAACTGTCACTGCATTAACTTAGAGAATTTCTCGCATAATTTGGGGTTAGTTGACCCAAAAATGATATCGTCAACATAAATTTGAACTAACAAAGTATGTTCCCCCTTAATAAATTTAAATAGAGTTTTATCTACTGAGCCGATCTGAAAATCATGGTTCAGCAGAAATTGAGACAGAGTGTCATACCAGGCTCTTGGGGCTTGTTTCAGACCATATACTGCTTTATACAGTAGACACACATGATTTGGAAATGAGTGGTTCTGAAATCCGGGGGGTTGCTCAATGTAGACTTCCTCCTGAAGCTTACCATTAAGAAAGGCACTCTTCACATCCATTTGATATACCTTGAAGTCTTTAAAATCATCATAAGCAAGAAATATTCGGATTGCTTCAAGTCTGGCGACTGGTGCAAAGGATTCATCGAAGTCGATTCCTTCTTCTTGTCGGAATCCTTGCGCCACTAGTCTGGCTTTGTTTCTAACCACAACTCCATCTGCGTCTAGCTTGTTTCTGAACACCCATCTGGTTCCAATAACAGGCAGATCGCTTGGCCTGGGGGTTAGACTCCAAACTTGATTTTGTTCAAACTATTTAAGCTCTTCTTGCATGGCCTTAATCCAGTTGAAATCAGTCAACGCTTCATCAATCTTTTTAGGTTCCAGATTTGATATGAAAGTAGCATGAGTGAATTCATCCATCATCTGTCCTCTGGTTCTAATTGGTGCAGAAGGACTTCCAATTACTAGATCGGGTGGATGCCTCTTTGTCCATCGATAACTCGATTCTGGATTGTCTGGTCCAGATGGATGAGTAGTAGCGGCATTATCAGCATCTGATTTAACATTAGAGCGAGGAACATCCGGATCGGCTCGATCTGAAGGAGTTTCATTGCCATGATCCGGTCTGTCTGGTACTTCAGGTTCTGGTGGATTGTCTCTTGACCTGTTATCTACAATCTCATCATCACTGTTAGCTTTGAGATGGATGTTTTCCATCTGATTTTGAATTGATTCCTTGCTACCCTCAATACATAAAGATTCATCAAAAACTACATGAACAGATTCTTCTACAGTTAAAGTGCGATTATTGAAGACGCGAAAAGCTTTGCTATTAGATGAATATCCTAAGAATATCCCATTATCTGATTTAGCTTCAAATGATGTAAGATGATTTTTACCATTATTGTGAACGAAGCATTTGCAACCAAATACATGAAGGTGAGAGATAGATGGTCTGTTACCAGTCCATATTTCATATGGAGTGAGATTCAACTTCTTGTTAATCATAGACCGATTTTGAGTGTAGCAAGCAGTATTTACAGCTTCTGCCCAGAACTTTTGCGAAATTCCAGAATCAGCAAGCATTGTTCTTGCTGCCTCTTTAAACGTTCTGTTTCTTCGTTCTGCAACTCCATTTTGTTGGGGAGTTCGGGCGGCTAAAAATTCGTGCTTAATTCCTTGATCTTCTAGAAAGGATTCAAGATTCTGATTTGAAAACTCAGTGCCTTTGTCACTTCGAATCCTGTCTATGCTGGATGATTTCTCATTCTGAGTACGTTTCAGCAGCTTGATCAATTTCGGACCGGTCTGATCTTTACTGCTTAAAAATATAGTCCAAGTAAATCGTGAGTAATCATCAATAACAACAAGAGTGTACCGCATTCCCCCTAGACTTGTTATTGGTATAGGACCAAACAAGTCCATATGCAGTAGTTCTAAGCAGCGTGAGGAGGATTTGGCATTCTTGTTTTTGAAGGATGATCTGATCTGTTTGCCCATTTGGCACGCTTCACAGATCTTATCCTTAGCAAAGTCGATCTTGGGCAGACCGACAACTAAATCATGTTTACACATGCTAGATATAGTCTTAAAATTGAGATGATTCAAGCGTTTATACCATAGCCAATGTTTATTATCATTATTAGCGATGAAGCATGTAGGATTATCAGGTTGAGCAAAATTCCAGTTAATCTTATATGTATTTCCATTCCTGATTCCTACAAGCATGGTCATACCGTCTGACGATTTAACAGTGCAAGTGTGTTTGTGAAATTCTACAGCATAACCATTATCACATAGTTGACTATAGCAAAGATTTTCAACTAACAGCACATCATTGATAATAATGTTACCATGGACAATCTTACCCTTGCCCACGGTCTTACCCTTTGAGTTATCCCCGAATATGATTTTGGGTCCAGTACATTCTATGACTTCAGACATCAGCTCGATGTTTCCAGTCATGTGACGAGAACACCCACTGTCTAGGTACCAGTCTGATACAAGATTCTTCGGTACCTGTCATCAAACAAGAATATTGTTGGTACCCAATCCTACTTGGGTTCAGAACGGATTAGCCCTTTGGGAACCCACACATGTATCAGCTTTAATGGCTTGTATGTGTCTGGTGTGCTGTGATGATCTGTTTCGATGTTGTGTGTGATAATGTGTGCGATATGGAAACCTTTTATTCTCATAGGGTAGTCTATATCTTCGTTGAACTGGTTTTGAATTATACTAGTTGGATGGTCTTCCTTGCCTTAGATTTTGCACCTTTAGATTTGGTCTGAAAGACGCAAAGCTTGCTGGTGCCTTTTCTTTGGCTTGGTTAACATATCCAAACCCTTTTCTCAAACCTTGATTCTCGAAAGAGACTCCCGTTTGAATTATAGGTGCTTCAGTCTCATATACTGTGCTGGATGTAACAAATGTCATTTGTTTGATTTTGTTCTTTACCAGCAACAGTTCAGATTCATCTTTGGTGCAGTCTTTGATATCAAAGCCTATGCCTGTAACATCACCGACATTTCTTTGTACCTCTTGCAATTCTTCCATTGATGTTCTGGATTTTGTCCATGATTTGAAGATATGAGAGAGCTTAGCATTTTGTGTGCTAATTCTCTTATTTTCTTCATGGAGCTGATCATAAGAGTTTTTCAGCTTATTCAGCTCGATCTTTAGATTATTGCACTCACCCTGCTCAGAGTAGCTTGGTTTGTTGTGCTCATCCATTTGATCATTGGCTTTAGCTTTACTTTTCTCAAATGATTCAGCTAAGAGTCTATAATCATTAGCCATGTCTTGCAGTGCGGACATGAGCTCTTCACGTGTAAATTCATTTGAGTCAAGATCAAATACCTCGTCTGTTTGACTCATTTTTTCGTCTGCCATTAGACATTGAATATCTTCTTCGCTTTCGCTGGAAGAATATTCAGAGCTTTCTGAGTCTGAATCAGTCTGAGCCCATTTGCTGTTTCCTTCTTCTGCTACTAGGACCTTTTGGACTTTCCATGATTTTTGCGGTCTTTGTAGTGCTTCTTTTTCCTGTCATCACGATGCTTCTCTTTACGTTCTTCTTTCTTCGGTCTGGTGCAATCTGCAATAAAATGTCCGGTCTTACCACAATTGTAGCAAGCCTGATCATTAACAGCATCGTCCTTTCTTGATTTATAATGATGAGAGGGTTTAAAGTTCCTCTTATTTTTAGACATGAATTTACCAAATTTCTTGATAAATATGACATAGCATCATTACTTATCTGTTCGATAGATCGATCTGTTGTGGGGGCGGTCTGGTCTGGAATGGCTGCCAGTGCTTTGTTTGGTTGAGAGATGAATGGCTCTGCTTCACCTCTGCTTATCAGTTCGAACTCATATGCTTTAAGATCTGCGAACAGATCATGAAGTTCAACTTTGTTCAGATCTTTGGATTCCCTCATTGCAATGGTCTTAACATCCCATTCTTTTGGCAGGGCTCTCATAACTTTCAGAGCGATCTCTCTGTTTGAGTATTTCTTGCCCAGATCATTTAGTTCATTGATGATACCAGTGACTCTTTCATCAAACTCATTTAGAGTTTCACCAATCTTCATTTTTATGCTCTCAAATCTTTGAAGAGCAATAGTCAGCTTGTTTTCCTTGGTCTGGTCGTTCCCTTCACAGAGCTGTGCTATCTTCTCCCAAATTTCTTTGGCAGTAGAGCACATTTTGATTTTACTGAACATGTTCTTGTCCAATGTCTTGAACAAGATGTCCTTGGCAACGTTGTCGAGGTTTGCTTTCTTTCTTTCTTCATTCGTCCAGAGGGTTCTATCCTTCTCGACCATTTGGGGTTCACCACCAGTAATGGATACTGCTGTATTGACTTTCAGAATCTTCATTGGTCCATCAGTGATGACGAACCACATATCGTCATCATGTGCTGCCAGATGAGCTTGCATTCTGATTCTCCAATCATCATAGTCTTCTTTTGAGAACATAGGAATTTTGTTGAATGATACCATCAGCTCAAGTGTTTTTGTGCTGATTAAGACGACCTGCTCTGATACCACTTGTTAGGATCGGTCCGGAGTGTTTAGAGGGGGGGTGAATGAACACTCCTATTAAAAATTAATCCCTTCTGATTTCTTTCGGATTAGTGAAAGAAATCTGTTTCTTAATCAACTCTTTTGCAGAACAGACCACTGAATATTTTAGTGCGGAACGGTCTGTTCTTAAATTAGTAAGAACGACTCGATGGCTTGAATGATAGAACGAGTGCAGAAAGATAAAACACAGGATATGTTTCTGGAAGTTCGAAGGTGGTGTAATCATTCTACGTCTTCCCTTCTTCCAATTAAGGAAGGATTCCACTAGAAGACTTTGATTTATACAATCCTGTTGTACAAACCCTATTCAGCTGGATTTACCTCACTACCAGACTGAAACTCCTAGTCACTCGATCTGTTCACACACACTCTGTCTGACAGTTACAATTGTTTCTCACTTCTATATTTCAATACAGAATACACAAGATAGACTTTAGTCTATGCACACAGTGATCCTAAATGATCAAATATTACAATATACTTGTGCTTGAGAAGAATTTCAACTCGAGAGCTTCTGAGCTTGTAAGCTTGTGATGTTTTGCTTTCTTGTGCGTTTTTTGATTGATCAGACTCACTTCTTGAGATCTTCTGTTGCATCCTTTTATAGTTGCATGTTCCAAAGACATTATTTCCCTTAATGTGCAACTCTTGACTCTGCTTAAACTCTGAGTAAGCTACAGTCTTCTTCTTTAAGGTACTTGCCATTCTTGTTCATGCTTTCGGCGACTGTCAGGTAAGCTCTTCTTTGTCTTCTTACCTTTTATGGTAATCTTCAGTCTATAGTCTTTTTCAGCATTAATTGTGACATTAAATGCTTAATGATTCGGACTGAAGAACCAATCTTTATTCATACTTGACTGCTCTGATCTGATAAAGATTGAGATCGATCTGAAGCTTCGATCTAGTCAGTCTGATTTCTATCGATCCGGTCTGATGTGCGATATGCCTTATCAGCTTGATCTGTTTTGAGCGATCGATCTGGTCAGTCTGATTTCTCTCGATCCGGCCTGATATGTTTTGTCATCTTTAAAACCTTATCGATAAAGTCCGGGACTAACATATATATATTAGAGGCGACTATTATATAGATTATGGGCTTTCTCAAAACCCTTAACCCAAAACTCTATATCTGTATATACATATATCACAACCTTATATATATATACATATATACCTTTATATATATATATATATATATATATATATATATATATATATATATATATATAAATGACCCATTAATTTATGATTAGGACTCTTCCTAATAAACTTAATTCATCCAATGAATTTAACCCCCTTTATCGATTTAAGCTTTTGTGCTACCCGTTAGGATCTTGTAACGTTGGAAGTGATATAAAATCCAATTTTATGTCACAAGCAATGAACGGTATCTAGCAACACATCAAGGCTACCCAAGTTACAAGAATGTCATTGACTCGACATAACATATGGTATGCGATAATATTTTCCATGTAACTTAATCCATTTATCCTATGTGTTTAGATTAATCACGAGTCATAGAATAAGTCATACTCGTATAGTTCAATATTTTATTTCTTGATCCCCAAGTGAGACTAGAATAAACGAATAAGCTCGATATCACATATCGACTCATTCGAGCATGGCCATGCATTTTAGTCTCACTTGATCAAGGGCCAAACACTTCTCCCGTTATATAGGATGGACAAATCCTATCTTGATTACTCAACATCCCTCTACATAATTCGTAGTGTATCCAATGATCGTTTTTATAGTTTACCTTGTTACACGTAACATTTGACAATATCAAGATACACAACTCTTTATGTTGGGATCTCTGGTGATATCAAGTCGTAAGGATTACATACATTATTATCACTATGAGAATTGCTTATGACATTCATATAACTATCCATGTAGTATTCGCATGGTGGGTCTGTCCAGTACATAGTTCTCTAACATGTACCCTTGTGTTGATTCGATATCTCATATCCACGAACAAATTCATCAACCAATACATACTAGTCTCAATGCATTCATTATCATAATTCATGATAATACTTGACTAGAGACAATCTTTAAAAATAATACAATATTATCCTAAGGACACTAACATATATATATTCATATTACATAGATATTGGAATAATATATAATAATGAATTGCCTTTAATAAAATCATATTACATTGTATGCCAAAATCAATCATCTAATGAGTTGTCTTAGGGCATATCCCAACAAATATTGGCTGGTAAGGCAATATCATTTATGTCCCATTATAACAAAATGAAAAATGAGACATGTCATGACATATTAATATATTGTGATTTGATGTATGTACATGAACAACCAATGAGGAGTATTTCAATGCATGAAATACAAGAAATAATTTTCAATACAATATTTATGCTTTTTATTGATGACGGGTTATAGTTATCATCTACCTTTCGATGTTAAGAGATAGACTGGAGTTGTAATTTATAAAATGTTGTATTTCAGAAACAGGTGCAAGAAGAACTTGATATATAGAACGTTGTCTCTCCTCCTTCGAAATGACAGGCAGAGGATCCATCATGAGGATTTGGGTCCGGATTTGAGTGTAAAGACTTATTTAAACCCATAAAGAACTGCATTACACATTCCTGATCTTGAAATCCTTGAGTTCATCCCCAAGAGTTTTCAATATCGTATAATAAGCACTGATATCCATTGATCCTTGTTGTAAATCAATAAACAACTTCTTAATACAACTTTTAATTTGAAAAATACGTGGAGCGTTACTTTGATGAAACCTATCATGCAAATCAATCCACATTTCCCAAGCAGTAGGAATGTACATTAGGCTATCCGCAATTTCACGTGAAATTGAGTTCAAAATCCATAAAATTACCATGATATTGCATCACATCCAAGCTCTGCGCAATAGATCAGTAAGTGAAGGTTGATCGATTGCGCGATCAACGAATCCAAGCTTATTTTTGGCGGTTAACGCCATTGTCATAGCTCGGCTCCACATTTTGGAGTTTGATATTTTTATTTTTTTAAAGGAAAATAAATCATTCATTAGTTTGAATATCTGTTCTTACAGCCAAACTCAGAAAAGATGAGAAGATTCATATTACTAGGCAAGAAACCCAAATGAGTAATCTGATTAGCTAACGAGTGAGCGACCATGTTAGCACTACGACGACAATGTTGAATCCTAAAATCCGTACATGACTCGCACAGCTCTCGGTGAAGCCACTGCATGGCCATCGGCATGACAAGGACATGGATCCCTACAACATTGATAGAATCAATCTCAGGCGTAGCAATAATCCAGTTATAATCTCTGGCCAACCAAAATTCTTCCCTAACCGCAATAAACTCGGCAATAAAAAAAGAGAAACTGCCGGAACAGTCTTGCATGCGTAAGTAAGACAACCCCTTGATCATCACGGATAACAACTCCAATCCCACAAAAAGAAAATAAATCTGGAACTACACCATCTACATTTATCTTAATCGTAACGTTCGATGATGGCCTCCAAAAGATAGATTGTGATAGAGAGATATTGCTTGGGATATGAGAGTTGAATGGTTTACGAGCCAGGAAGTACTCCCAAAGATTTATTGATATTTGACATACCAAAGTAGTTATTATGATATGCTCTTGCCATATAATATAGTAATAGATAAAATAATATTTAATATTTAATAATAATATTATTATTATTCAAGCTCGTACTCTCGAATATGAAATAGTGGGTTAAGTAGTTGTTATCCGTATATAGTGTCCTACACGATAGATGATCAACCTTTAAGGGCAACATCAACCAAACTAGAGTAGCTCTGATTCGAATTCTATGCCTAATGCAAAATATAATTTCATATACTTTTTTCTTAATCATTTTTTCGATTTATTATTTCGGCAGTCATAAATGAGTGACAATTATAATGAAAAATATTTCATCGAGTAAATAAAATCAGATATAATTCATCTTTTGTAAAAATTATTTGCCAAAAAAAAAAATCAGTTAAATCCATAATGGTCGAACAACATAAATGTACTTATATTTTATCATGATTAGAATTTCAATTTTAGTTTGAAAATTATAATTATATTGAAGGACAAAACTGTAATTTACCATTTAATCACAGTTTTAATAATCAAATCAGTGGGCAATCGATCGCCTAAGACAGAAATTTGTTTTAAGAAGGCGCGATCGATCACGCCCTGCACAGTGGTGCGGACATTCGCGTTTGGTTGCATTTTTTCATGGTAGGACACCTCTAAATGTTGTCTTTTAATGACACTACATGGTCTAGTATAAAAGGAACAATCCCTGAACTAGTTGAACTAATTAAAAAGCGATTATTTTCGACATCTGAATTAAGATCAAATTGAGAGCTTTTAGTTTGTTCATCAAATTTTTTCTTATTGAGAGCTTTCAAACCTTGGTGGTTTGAGGGCTTGTGATTTGGAGTGCTCCTATCACAAGTCATAGTCATTGTATCTTGGGAGACAAATTGCCAAAGCAAATCGTTAGCACAAAGGCGGGGTAATATTGTCTTAAGGATGGAGATTACAAATCTTGTCTCGACATAAACTTTGAAGTCGTTGTTCTGTTTGTTACTACATTCCTAAGATACACTTTGCTAGAGAATATCAAACAACAATATTAAGACAATAGTGAAACAAATGGCTTCTTCGAGTGCAACAACGACTCATGTTCATCATGGTCAAAGGCCTGAAAAGTTCAATGGGAACGACTTCAAGCGGTGGCAACAAAGATGTTCTTTTACTTGACCACACTGAGTTTGGCAATGTTTTTAACCAAGGAGGCTCCTACGGTTGAAGAATGGAGAGACTGACACCCAAAATAGGGCGGCACTTGATGCATGAAATCAAAGCGACTTCTTATGCATGAACTATATCCTAAATGGTTAGACAATAAATTATATAACGTTTATTGTCTTGTGAAAACAGCAAAGAAACCTTGGGCATCGCTGGAAAAGAGGTACAAATCTGAGAATGACGGCATGAAGAAATTCATAGTTGGACAGTTCCTGGATTTCAAGATGGTTGATACCAAGCCTGTAATGGCAAGTGCAAGATCTACACGTGATTTTGCATGACATTCATGCGGAGGGGATGAGTATAAGTGATTATTCCAAGTCGCCGCTATGATTGAAAAATTACCTCCTATGTGGAAAGACTTCAAGAACTATCTGAAACGCAAACGAAATGAGATGAGTCTTGAAGATCTTGTGGTTCGAATACGAATCGAGGAGGACAACAAGGTTTCTGAGAGGAAGGTGGGTAGGTTTCAAATGGAACCACGGGCTAACCTAGTTGAACAAACAACCGGATCAAAGTTAAAGTTTGACGGTATGGCCTCCAAAATTGCAAAGGCGAAGAAGTTCAAAGTAAATGCTACAAGTGTGGAAAACCTAATCACATGGCAAAGGATTGCCATAACAATGATATTCGTGGAAAGCAAAAGATCAAGTCAATGTGACCGAACAGATCGGATCTTGGATGACTTGAATGATCTAATGTTAACCGATATGATCGTTGAAGCGAACTTGGTGGACAATAGTATGGAATGGTTCGTCGATTCCGGTGCAACCCGACATGTGTCCTCAGAGAAAGCCATGTTCTCCACATACACTTTAATAAGTGGGCACCAATTTTACATGGAAAACTCCACTACATCTGCGGTAGTTGGACTAGGGAAGGTGGTTCTAAAGATGACTTCGGGAAATGAATTGACTTTGATAGATGTCCTACACGTTCCCGACATCCGAAAGAACCTGATATCCGGATCGGCAATAGTCAAGGCGGGTTTTAGACTAGTTTTAGAATCTGAAAAAATTATACTCTCCAAAAATGGAGTTTTTTTGTTGAAAATGGTTATATGGAGAAACGCTTTTTCAAAATGAATGTAACGACGGTTATACGTCAATTTGAAAGCAATAAAGTGAATGATTCTACTTATTTGATTGAGTCTTGTAATTTATGGCATGATCGTTTGGGTCATGTGAATTATGGTTCACTTAACAAATTAATGAAGTTAAACTTATTGTCTCGAATGAATGTTAACTTGAAACATAAGTGTGAGACTTGTGTCGATGCCAAGTTAACGAAACCGTCATTCCATTCAATTGAAAGAAATACGACACCTCTTGAATTAATTCAGACAGATCTATGTGATCTAAAGTTTTTTGGAAACCATAGGTAGGAAAAATACTTCATTACTTTCATTGATGATTGTACGAGATATCGTTACGTCTATTTGCTAAGAAGCAAAGGCGAGGCCTTGGCGGTATTTAAACAATACAAGAATGAAGTTGAAAATCAACTTAGCAAAAGATAAAGAATGTTCAAAGCGATATAGGTGGAGAATATGGAACACTGTTTGAAGAATTTTGCACTGAGTATGGCATTATTCACCAAACCACTGCCTCATATTCACCACAATCAAATGGTATTGCCAAACGTAAAAATCGTACTCTAAAAGAGACGATGAATGCTATGTTGATAAGTTCTGGATTACCACAAAACTTGTGGGGGAAGTGTTGGAACCGAAGGGGGGGGGGGAGGTGAATGAGGTTCATTGGCTACTTAAGCGATTTAAAGTGATTTTGCAAAAGTCAAGTTTGCGCTGCGGAAGACTTCAAGTCAATCGATCAATGAACAATAAGAAATAATAAAGTAAATGCGTAATGTAAATAAAGCAATAAAGAACACAGGTATTTGTTATAGAAGTTCGGCGATAATCGCCTACGTCTCCTCTTCTCGGTTAGAAAACGTCCAACCGAGGTTCGACTAGAACACTTTGATCTTGGCCTTAAAGGCTCCAATTTAGCCACAAACAAACTCTTCCCGAGTCACACACTCTTCACGAGTCTTCTTGGCCTTAAGGGCTCCAAGGATTGCCACAAACAAACTCTTCCCGAGCCACACAGTCTTCACGAGTCTTCTTGCCCTTAAGGGCTCCAAGGATAGCCACAAACATGCACCAACTTCACTTGTTGATGCCTTATACAATTTTCCAACTTGCGTCGGTGTTGGAAGACCTTACAATGAACTTCTCTCTTGTGAGTTGCAAAACAATGACAACCTCCTCACAAGAATGAGCCAAGCTTGTTAAAACAAGCATAACCCCTCACAACTCGTGTGCTACAATAAATCACACCTTCACGGTGTATACAAACTCAAGCACAAACTCTCACAACAATAAATGACTTATAGAAATAAGCCTCACACTATCACAAATGAAACACAACTCAAAATGATGAACTTGAATGATAAATGTGTATTCTTGAGCAAATCTTCTGTTTCTCTTTGTTGTAGCTTGTTGTGTTGTTTTATGCCATCCCAAATGCACCAATTTATAGTTTAGGATGTTCCCAAGTGAAGACAAGAGCCAACTAGCCGTTTATAGCCGTTAGGAACACTTTTGGACCAACTAACGAGCAGATTTGGCCCATATCACCTCAGGCGGTCCACCCATCGCTTGGGGCGATCTCGCTTTCATAAAAACGATGTAGGTAAATTCTGGATCGCCTGAGGTGATGGCTTCCATCGCCTGAGGTGATGGCTCCCATCGCCTGAAACTATCTTCCCAGATTTTAACAACTTCAAACTTTGCACGTTTCGACCATCTTAAGCTCGTTTCTGGGAAAAGTGGTGAACATCAAAGTTGTAGCATATCCTCTTAGCTATGTGTGGAAACCAAAATCATTGAATTTCATTAAGGTATGAAGAAGTTATGCCCAAAATGCTACAGCTCAAGCTAAATGCAATCTGCACTTGCTATGATTTACATGTCTTTTTGTTTCATGATGCAATCCGAATTGGATAGAGATGTTTGAATATGAAATCTAGAATATTGAGTTGATATTACAACCTCTTTGGATTCACATCATTAGTATCATCGAGCCAAGAGATATAATCAAAACACTGCACTGCGCTCCAATTGGCTTCTATACGAATTTGCCCACCAACGGACCATTGGTTCGTGGGTCTTCATTCCATCATAAGATATTGTTCCAACATCATTCCACACATGTTGAACACTTAGTTTGGTTATTCATAGATGTCATTCCTCCTCGTCCAAGCTCAATATCTTCATTCATAAAATTCACCGCTTGTCCTATGAACTCGCAAATGTCATTGTATAACTTGGGTCCTTTTCCATTGGTCTTCCCAACCAATTTATCAATCTACCCATGTACACTAAGTAGACACATTAGTACAACAAATGAAAGTTTTGTTGATCATCAAAACCCATAAATAATTTGGAGATTAATTAAGCATTAAACTCAACAATGCGTTTAAGGCTCAACAAGAAGCAATCCTTCTACCAACTATATCCTAAACAAAATACCACACAAAAGTAAGGATGAAACTCCTTATGAGTTATGGAAATGCCACAATTCGTCCTACAAATACTTGAAAGTGTGGGGGTGATTGGCTAAGGTAGAAATACCAAAACCAAAGCAAATGAAAATTGGGCCTAAAACAATAGATTCTGCATTTATTGGTTATGCTAACAATAGTAGTGCATATAGATTTTTAGTACATAAATCTGAAATAAGTGATATGCATGAAGGTACAATCATGGAATCAAGAAATGTGGTAATCTTTGAAGAAGTATTTCCCTACAAAACTAACGAGGAAATATGTCCTAAGAAAAGGACGTTTGAAGAAGATGTCGATGACTCAAAAGAAATTGAAGAGCCAGAACGTAGCAAGAGGACCAAAGTGGCTAGGACTTATGGTCCTGACTTCATGACATATATGTTGGACAATGAACCAAGTCGGTTAGTGACACATTATCTAGCCCTGATGCTCTTATGTGGAAAGAGGCTATTAATGGCAAAATAGAATCCATAATGCAAAACCACGCGTGGGAATTGGTAGACCTTCCAACTGGAAGTAAACCCTTAGAATGCAAATGGATTCTTAAAAGGAATTATGTTTGATGGTTCAATTGATAAGTACAAGGCGAGACTCGTGGCAAAGGGATATAGAATGAAAAATTTGACAAAACAATGTTGTCAAATGGTTTCAAAGTTAACGAGTGTGATAAATGCGTATATATGAAAAACACGCCTAAAGCATATGTAATAGTATGTCTGTACATTGATGATATGCTCATAGTGAGAAACAACTTAGAAATCATCAACGCATCAAAGAAAATGTTAATAAAACATTTCAAAATGAAAGATATGGGTAAGCTGATGTGATACTTGGAATTAAAATCTCCAAGATATCCGGAGGACGAATGTTGTCACAGTCTCATTATGTTGAGAAAATACTCGCTAAATTTCTCACAAATGACACATCGTCTGTAAAGACGCCTTATGCCCGAATCTACATTTGGTTAAAAACAAAGGAGACCCTGTCATGCAATTAGAATACTCAAGGATAATTGGCAGTCTCATGTATATCATGAACTGTACACGTCATGATATTGCATATGCGGTTAGCAAACTAAGCAGATTCACGAGCAATTCAAGCAATGATCATCGGAAGGCATTGATGATGGTACTTAAATATTTAACATACACCCTGAACTGTGGATTGCACTATACAAGATATCCTGTTGTATTGGAAGATACAATAAGCAAATTGGATATCGGACACGCAAGACTCCAAGTCGACAAGTGGTTATGTGTTACCATTGGAGGGGTTGCAGTATCGTGGAAATCTACCAAGCAAACTTGTATTGCTAGATCCACTATGGAATCTGAATTCATAGCCTTGGATAAAGAGGGAGAAGAAGCCGAATGGCTTAGAAGTTTCTTGGAAAAAATTCCTTGTTGGGAAAAACCTGTGCCTGCAATTAAAATACATTGTGATAGTCAATCTGTTATAGGAAGGGCACATAGTAGCATGTATATGGTAAGTCTAGACATACACGTCGTAGACACAATACTATTAAACAATTGATCTCAAATGGCATTATGTCCATTGATTACATGAAGTCAAAGGAAAATATTACGGATGCGCTTACAAAAGGCTTGCCTAGGATCAAGTATATAGTTTATCGAGGGAATGTGATTAAAACCCTATAATCAAAATCTTGTAGTGGATACCCAACCTATGTGACTACAGATCCCAAGATCTAGGTTCAAAAGGGACAACCAAACTACGAGATTGTATAAACACCTTGGAGAATGAATCTCCAACATATTCCTATGATAAGGGGTATAACCTGCAAAAATGGTACGATGATAAGAAGAATGCCGCTTCAAATAATGGAAAGCACTTATGAAACCAAGTGTGGTCCATGACCAAAACGGACACAACCGTAAGAAACCAATATGCATGTTAGAGTTGTTATGGTGTGGGTTCAATTGTCTACGTTTACACTAACGACTAAATAGTTCAAGACTGTAAGTTCATTATTAAGTCAAGTAAATTCGAATGAATTCTACTACGGAAGGTTCAAAGCCGCAAGCTACCTCTCCAGATGCTATAACAATTCGTTAAAAGTGCTCAAACTGCATACATGCATTAATACCACATACATTCATTAATTTAATTTATAAGGAGGATTGTTGGAAATTCTATGTGAATTATATTAAAATGTAACCAAAGAAAAATCGAATTTTGGATTTTCTGAGTGCCGCGATCGATCGGCGTGTGTCGCCCGATCGATCAAGAAAGTGCAAATGGAAAAAAAACATTTTTCTGCCTTGGCCGATCGATCGCGCCTCAGTGGGCGATCTATCGTCTAAGGCAGAAATTTGTTTTAAGAAGGCGCGATCGTCGCGGGCCTTGCACATGGATGCGGACATTCGCGTTTGGTTGCATTTTTTCATGGTGGGACACCTCTAGATGGTGTCTGTTAATGACACTACATGTTCTAGTATAAAAAGAACAACCCCTGAACTAATTAAAAAGTGATTATTTTCGAAATCAACATCTGAATTAAGATCAAACTGAGAGCATTTAGTTTGTTCATCAAATTTCTTCCTATTTAGTGCTTTCAAACCATGGTGGTCTGAGGACTTGTGATTTGGAGTGCTCCTATCACAAGTCATAGTCGTTGTATCTTGGGAGACAAATTGCCAAAGCAAACCGTTAGCACCAAGGCGGTACAATATTGTCTTAAGGACGGATATTACAAATCTCATCTTGACATAAACTTTGAAGTCATTGTTCTGTTTGTTACTACATTCCTAAGATACACTTTGCCAGAGAATATCAAACATAAGGCTATACAATCCTATCACTCGAAATAAATACAACTTAAAAAAAAAAGAGAACAACAAATAAAAGGACATTATTATCATAAAATTATTCAGCATTCAGACCTTCATAAATTCATATCATTTACTTTTCATAGGGCCAGACGCAAGATTTCGAGAAGGGGGCAAAAAACATAAAAATGGAATTAATATATGCATAGTAATAAAAAAAAATTTTGCCCCCATTTACCCACACACACATGCCTACAGAATTAATTTATGCATATTACTTATTGCTTTTCTTGCACTCGTTAGATTTATCAAGAACATATACCTTGTTATTTCAGGTTCCACAACTTTCTCTTATGTATTTCTTATATGTTAAATAACACTACCAACTATATATCATTCAAAATTAATGAATTTTCAAACGATTTTAATCGAGATCCACGTGATAGATTTGAAATGAATATGTTTCAAATTCACATATTTTTTTGTAGTATCAAATACCAAGTATTTTACCACGGGCGAATCTATGAAATTTATCGAAGGGGGCAAAATTAATTATATTATATATAGGTTTTTGAGTCTCATGGTATTTTTTCATGGTATTATGTAACATGTGGAAAAATAAAAGATTCTCATTTATCCAAATTTTTTTTTTTTGGTGTGGGGGGCTCATCATTTGAAAATCAATATTGTTGTAAATTCATAACTAATTTGATAAACTAACAAGAATTGAAATCTTTAAATCAAAAGTAAAAAAAACTTGAAATCTTTGATAATTTATTTAATATTAATGATGATTTTCTTTCCTGTTTTTTTTTTACATAAATTTCTTTCTTGTTTTTTATTAATAAAAAACAAGTATTTTTTTTAAAAAATAATTAAAATTTGATTTTTTATTGTTTAATTGATTGAGAAAATAGGATGACTTTAAAAAAATATCATTTCAAAGATTTTTTTAAGTTAAATATATCAATAATTATTTAAAATTAATTTTTATGATAAAAATATAAAGTTAAAAATATCATTAATTATTTAAAATTAATTTTCATAACTAATTAGACAAACTAACAAGAATTGAAATCTTTAAATCAAAAGTACAAAAAAACTTGAAATCTTTGATAATTCTTTTAATAGTAATGATGATTTCTTTCTTGTTTTTTTGACATAAATTTCTTTCTTGTTTTTTATTAATCAAATACAAGTACTTGTTTTTAAAAAAATAACCAAAATTGATTTTTTATTGTTTAATTGATTGAGAAAATAGGATGATTTTAGAAAAATATCATGGTCAAAGATTTTTTTTAAGTTAAATATATCATTAATTATTTAAAATTAATTTTTATGATAAAAATATAAAGAAAAATATCATTAATTATTTAAAATTAATTTTCATAATTATACACAAACACACATTCCCTGCGCGCACAGATTCACCAACTCCCTCAACAAGATTCGGGCCTAGATTGAGGGGGATTCCAATGTCTAGTTCTCACCACATCGCCCCTTGCTTGTTAAAGTTGTAGTATAAATATATAATAACAAATAGTTTTTGATGGGGGGATAGATTTGCCCCCGTATTTTACCCAATTTTGTGTTTTTGTCAAAGAAATTAAAATAAATAATCTCCAATTAATTTCATTTGAAATTCTCTTTCAAAATACATTAGTCCAAACGCATATCTGTGAAAAGTCATCATTATTTTTCTCCCAATTTATATGAAATATATACAGCAAGATCCTGTGTTTCCATTGCCTCCATTCCTTGTCCTGATCAAGGAGTTCAAATGCAAATTTCTTTCAAAGACCATCAACGTTTTCACAAGGTGCACAAATTTCAAATATATATTTTTTCAAATTTTTCCTTTCTCATTCGTAAAAGAAATCCTGAAAATCTGTCAGATTTTGAATTTCTTTTTAAGATTTAGGACAGCAACTTTTTTTTTTCTTTTTTCTTTTTTCCGAACGGGGATCAAAGAGTTTCCCTCTTACCCCCAAGATGGCTCGAACTCAGAACCTTGAGCCTAGATATTATGGTACCTTTCCATGGGTGGATTAGAATTTTTTAACATTTACATTCTTCATTGTTCAACATAGTTTTTTTAAAAAAAGGAAAAAATGTATTAAAGAGAGTACAATAGATACTCAATGACCCATACATTAAAGGTGGAAAAGAATAAACTCTAAGTTACCGTTATTTGAGACATAAAACCGGTTCTCAATATAGTGCAATCATGCCGAAGGCCGTTGGCCCAGCTAGCACCGCTCGCTTATTCGAGCCAAGAGGTCTCGAGTTCGAGACCCCTCCCCGCTTCCCCTAGTATAGGAATGTATTGTAATTAAAAAAAACATAGTACCATCATGATTAATATAGTACAAAGCATAATCTATAATTCAATAATACAAACAAATGACATGAACCCAAGATCTGAATTAGAAACTAATATACAAAGTTTCCCGTTTAAATTATTGGATTTTAAACATGGACCGAATGGAGACGCGGAGCCATGGCCACGGCCATGTAATTAAGGAGTATGCCATGGTGCCAGCAGCCTGCTGTCGCGACATGTTTTAAAGTCATTGTAATGAAGGAGTATGTTTAAATTAAGGAGTATGCCACGGTACCATAAAGAACATTGCTTCTATATTGGAAAACATATTACCGTCAACCGGTGCGGGGCAATAATATTTTAAGGACAGAAGGTCAACCTCTTGTGTCGACTAAATTCTGTTCCATGCCCTAAAGATAGACACAATTGTCTAAGTTTCTTCCTAACAGTATTCAATGAAATACAGCAATAAGTGTTGATACGAATGGACATTTCATCAATCTAAAAATCAACATAACCCCAAATTTTGCCAAACATTGGGTGGTACGTGAAAACTGAAACACTAGGAAGTGCTGCCTATTTAATGATACAAGAAATTGAATAATAAGAACTAAACTGCTAGATATAAAGCAAATTTTACCAAACAAGAACAATTGTCTCAGACAGTGATTTCCAACTAGTCCTCATCTTCTGAATCTGTGCAAGGATATAGTAATGTTAGTAACAGATCTTAATGAACAATCTTTATCTAAAGAATGAACAAGAACTTGGGGGTATATATTTAAAATCGGGTCGGTTTCTGCAAGGAAAAATAAAGATATACAACCATTTTCCAACAGTCAAATGCATCAAGTGTGACACAAACGCAAGAACTAAGTCATAAAACTCTAAAGATACTTCAAGGGTTTGAACCTAACTGAGTGACAAAAATCATCATGTGTCATTTGGAAGTTGCATTGAAAAATGTTTCCGGGATGAAATTTTTGTTTGTCCAAATGACGGGATTTGAAGATTCAGGATTGAGTGAATAATTAAAAATATGTTTGAATTACATTCCCGTATGCCTACCTGATCGTATATCTTCCCCGACTTTTCCTTTATTTTTCAGCTGTCGATTGATCATTGACCAAATGAGGATCCACCAATAAATGTGAAAAGCAAGCAGGGTAAATAACATTGTATTGAAGACGTAGTATATAAGCATCATGTTAGGCTCCGATAGTCTCAAGAATTGGCATGAATAGTAGCTGAGGAATGACAACCAGAAAAGTGATTAGAGGAAGACATTAGAGGATCAAGCAAAGGCGAACTGGGACAATTGGCCTATCCAATTTAGAAAAAACTTAAATATCACGTATAATTTGCCAAAAAAATGTAAATTTCAACCTCATCCTAAGATGCAGGAAGATCTACGCCATCAAAATCATGAATCCGCCACTAGAAGAGACCAACTTATAATTAAGAAAAAATTGAAGTAAGTGTTTAATTATCAACCTTGCTGATCTTAGGACCCAAAATGGATAGATGATGAGCCTTAGTACAAGCCATGACAAGGCAAAAAAACCAAAGCATATGCTAGCTCCAAGATCGTTCTCGGAATATTTAAAAACTTTAGCAGCTTCAAGGAATACATCGCTGGCATCATGCAGAGCCAGAATGACTGCTCCTATCCGAAAGAACCTATAACAGTGCAAATCAGATTAGTCAAAATTTGTTCTTTTAAAGATAAATCATTAGCATTGGGTTTGGGCAGCTCTGTGTATATGCGTGTGGTTATCTAATAAAGTAGTTTTCTTCTGTTCATTTTAGCGAGGAACTGGTCATACATTCAGATAACCAGGCGCTAATTTCTTTTAGTAACTTGCGAGATCGCCACAAGCCGTTTCATATTTAAAAGTGTTTTGAATAGGGATAAAATACCAATATCTTACTAACCTAACATACATGATTAAATGTTTTACAAACTCATTCTCATAACTATCCATATTTCCATTCAAACATTTCAATTTCAAAAGTTGAGATTTCCACAACACTGTTACGGATAATATATATCGACGGTGCAAATAAGTATCACAATAGTTGGATCACAAATATCACAAGAAATTGCGAACAAAATATTGACGTTGTCATCCTTCCACAAAAATGTAGATTTGTCCAGTCCCTGATTAGTTGGTTAATTTCAGGATTTCAGCAATCATAAGCAGCAAATAAAGAAGAAAACTACCTCGTGATGTATGAATAAGCTATCAGGATTGCAGTCACAACATGATGAGACATCATGACAGAGAAATCCTTTCGACGTGTTTCCCAAGTAAGGAGGGCAGCAATACTATAGACGTAGAACCCGCATTGGCACATGTAAATAAGTTTCAGGGGACGCCTGAAACAATCAATTCAATATTAATCTAAATACAATGGGCATTGCCATTAATAGCCTATAGCTTCTGTAGCTCAAGGCATGCAATCATGACATTTATGCAATCCTATGGTGATTATTTATAGCAACGACAAGGAAGATTTTTCCCAAAAATATGTATGCAAGGATCAGAAGAGTTTTGTGCGTAGAGTCGCAGACTGACAAACATGTTTCATCAGCAAACTCTCTGGATTCCAGTTCAGTGATGCAAGAGTGAATGGTGATTCATTAAGAACAATGATATGAACAAGGTAATGTCCGTCAACCAAGTCTTCATGTGAGAGGCCGTAAAATCAAATCTGACGTAAAATATGCTAAAGTATAGGAAACAATTTAGTGTTCGTGTTCAAGAACCAATTTCTTTACTTTTTCCCAATTCGAATGTAAATCATCAAAACACAACAACGTCTTGCTCCTTTGACATGTTTTACTTTCACTTTATTTGATAGATTAAAAAACCTTAAGACCTAAAAGTTAACACATGCGCAATCAAATCACATAAAATTTACAGAAAATACAGATATTATGGTAATGCAACGCCACTGAAGAGATACATGGCTTGGCGGTCAAGTAGATTGTGGTACAAAAAGGTCTATTACAAAGCATAAAAACATTTTTAAAAAAGGAAATTGCATCAGCATGACATTTTAAAAGATTCCTGCATCAACACACAACACCCAAAAATATTTACCAGACAACCAGAAAATTTGTCCTTCCTATCACTCAAAAAATAAAGTGAGATGCATACTGATTGCTACAATATCAATAATGAGTCGTTAACACTTACTTAAGCTCTTGATCGGGCCAGCCTCTAAAGTGCTCCCTCCCATCGTTGAACCAGGGTTCATTATAGGTACTTGACAAAATACAAAACTCGACCGTAGCATAATATGTTAGTTTCCACATGGACTCCGAACATTTCACTAATTTTGCCTTTGCAGACTCATTTATTTTTAGCACAGAGGTTCCTCTACTCAACAACCAGAACGCCAGGGGCTGAAATAGATGGAATCAGTCGTGAACTAGGAAAATTTTATCAATGGGCTATGATATCAACAGAATAATTTTTAAATGATTCTCGCAATATTGAGTATACCACAAAGCTGCAGCACTAAGAATAATCTGTGAATACTGGAAGTTGTCCTATTCAAATTATATGATCCTAGTATACTCATAACAATGCCGCGGGTACCCAAATTTGATATGTATCCACCTTTGGCATGCAAGTAGATTAAGTAAAACCAAGGCGAGCGGTTTATTAATCAACACAATATGTTTTCCTTTTTGTCCAAAAAGCTCTGTGCAAACAGCAAATTATATATTTAATCACAAGATAAAAAATATAGCAAATAGATGATACGAAGACTCCTAAAATTAATCAAAGAAAAAACAAAATCTTTGAGACGATCAGTAGCATAGAAAAGTAACATTCCATCAAACAACTGCAACTTTGCCTGTTCCAGACACCAGTTACTAAATAATATTTTCTCAAACAGATAGGGCGCAGACAGTGTACTATGCAAATATCCAAGAGTATCACAAAAAAATCTCCTAAACCCTTCGTTATTCCTCAACTAGAATCATGGTTGGTGAAGCAACACTAAACCGTAAAATCTCCTAAACCCTCTGTTATTCCTCAACTAGAATCAAGGTTGGTGAAGCAACACTAAACCGTAAATCAAGTCGTATAATCACATATCCGAACTCAGAAGCTATAAAATTGCTTAACTTGAATCAGCAAAAAGTTAGACAAAAAAAATGTACCCACTAGACGAGATCGAGAAATCTTACACGAAAGATGAATCTGTCAAGGATCAACCTCGCAGTAAAAAATGCAAAAGCGAAATAGACAGCAACGACAAAATGAGAAGCGCTGGGGACGCCATTCTGCGCCCAGATCGATTCCATGAGAAGATTTTCACTTCAACCAAACGAGAACTCACCAATCAATCATCACATCATTTTTCAGGACATTTGCTCATTCACCAATCCAAACGAAATCTACAAACAATAATTATCCAGAACAATAGAAATCAAAGAAAGTGACGATCTTTCAACCTCAGCAGTCAAAGTCTTCCAAATTCCAGCTCGATCGACATTAACTATTAAATGAATAGTGGGGAGTGACCGAGTGAGGAAAGAGAATGGAGATCTTGAAATATTTCTCACGTACTGGAATATTTAATTCAAATCCAACTCACAAATCTAGCTGTTTCTGGTCACTAGTTGCACCTTGCACGTTGGCATGTGTTTTTTCACATTTCGGATTCAATTTTAGTTAATTCGTAGGATCAACCGTTTTACTACAAACTATTGCTGATGATAATAGTGCAACTCAAATCTTTTAAACCGTACTACAGCACAAATACAACGTTCGATCGATCATCAAGGCCAATTGTACCCAACAACCCCTCCCAATAATTACACTCCTTACAAATCAGGAGAATCGAACACGTGATCTTGGCTCTGATACCAATTATAAGATCAAACGTTTGCCGCTTTACCAAAATCTATAGCTGATAGTAACGGTGTAACTCAAATTTTTTAAACAGTACATCAACACAAATACAACGTTTTGATCGATCACACAATAAGAGCAATGTTTTACCTAACATCATTGTATTACGTAAGTAAGAGTATTAAGGAGATTTAATAATTCTTTTTACCATTATTATAATACTTTGTATATTTTAGACACCAAAAGTAGTTAGTTTGAGGATTCGAATTTAATATATATACTAGTAGTCGGAATACATGCATTACATATGCGTACTATAATATATTTTTTATTATAAAATATTTTAATAGTTAATCGTAAATTTATCGTTAAAAATTCAAAATAAATCATGACTGGTAAGAGTATCAAGCAGATTTAATCATATGGTAAAATGATGTCCCAACAGATAAGGACGCCACTTTGAAACAGCATGAGTAATTGCTAACAACTCACGAACATAAGTGGAGGCCTTGGTAATTTTTACTGAAATAGGCAATGGGATGACCTTGTTGAAGTAGGGCAGCAAAAAAATTGGGGTGCAAAAAAAAATTTTTGCAAAAAATAAAGGTAAAAAATTTTTTTTAAAAAAATTTTTTTTTCTTTTTCATTGCTCTTTTTTTTTTCTTTTTGGGTGGGGGGCGCACCCCCCTAGGTCCGCCCCTGACCGGCGCGGAGATTAAGCTTCAAAGGCGACATGTAACTCGTCGAGGAGTTCACAAATGGTAGGAATATGAAACTTATCCTTAACAGTAACGTGATTAAGGGCTCGATATTCCAAACAAAAACGCCAAGTGCTATCTTTTTTTTTTACCAATAAAACCGGGGAAGAGAAGAGACTTTGGCCGGGACGAATGATTTTCGAATGCAGCATTTCCCATACCAATTTTTCAATCTCAATTTTTTTGAAAATGATGAATAAGATAAGGCTCGACATTGACAGGCTTAGTATTTGGCAAGAGATGAATTTAGTGATTGATATAGCGTTTTGTAAAGATCTTGTTTGGCTCCATAAAACACATCTTTATACACATCAAGAAGGTTAACTACAGACTTTGGAATAGATTGCACTTGTGAAAAATTAGTTGTAGATTCTTCCAAAGACAGAAGCTGGAAGCATTTTAATTTGTCATCAGTCTGATTCAATCTACGTAATTGGGAGAACTGCACCTCTGCCACAGACAATGGAGGTTGCCCCTGCAAGCGTACGAGTTGTCCTGCATGCATAAACTCCATATACATTTGAGTATAATCCATGGAAATTCGACCAAGTAATTGCAACAACTGTACTCCCAAAACCACATCAGGGCCTCGCAATTACAAAATATAGAAATCAATATCAAAACCTCCTTTCAAAGATGAATCTGGACCTTTAGGCAATAACCATCACACAACATAGAAGCACCATCGCCAACTAATACCGAAAAGTGAGGGAAGCCTCAACTGGTACTTGCAAAAATTTAGCAATATGTTCCTGTACAAAATTATGAGTACTCCCACTATCGATCAAAATTTGTATAGGCCTTGCAAACGCAGTGTACGTGGACAATGGTGACCAACCATTGCATACAAACTAATTTCAGGTTTCTCATGTTGAAACTCCAACAATGTCTGATCCTGCTCTTGTTCAACACTACGTAACTCATCCGTAGCAAACAACATCATTTTGCCCCTTGCACTTATGTCCAACGAAAAATTTCTCATCACAATTATAGCATAAACCTTTTTCTCTCCTAGCTAACATCTCCACTGGAGGAAGCTTTTTGATAGTAAAAGGTTTCCAAGGACTCGGAGGGTTGGGTAACAATGCTGGTATTTTAGTAGCATTAGGTATCTCCAATCCTGCACCAAAAATGGCTTCAACTCCATTTTGGTGCAGGATTGGCCCTCCAACCCAGCACCATTCCGAGTGCCATTTCAGGCGCTGGGAATAGTGCTGCGCCATTTCTGGCGCAGCTTGCGCACAAGTTTTCCTTTTTTTTAATTTTTTTTGTTTTATTTTATAAATACTTATTATTTATTATATTATTTGTATTGTTTTTAATATATTTTAATCATTTTTATTATTTAATTTTTGAAAATTTAAAATTTATTAATATTTATAATATTTAAATCTTTATAGTTAATATTTTTAAAAATTAAATTTATTTTTAATTATTATAAATGAAATTAAAACATGTTAAAAAATTACAAAATTAAATTATTCATGATGTTTAAACACACAATTAGTTTAGAAATTACTTAACTTAATAATACACGCAAAGTAAATCGAAATACATCAAATTATAAAATAGCATACATCAAATCATTAATAGTCTGGTAGATCAGATCCGGATCCAGATCCTCCTACATTTCCATAATATGTTGCAAAATCGTCATCATCTCCTTTGTGTTCCTTTTCTGCTCTTTTTCGTAAAATTGTTGACTGTTCATTTTGTAATGTTCACGCAAAATTGGATCTCTTACCATTATTTTAGAAGCAATCGCTGATTATGATCTCTGGATATGGCATGCATATTTTGGTATGCTAGGATCCAACAATGACATTAACGTATTGGAGGCATCTAGCTTGTTTTCGAATCTCACACAAGGTATTGCTCCTTGTTAGGATCGGGGTAGTGTTTAGAAGGGGGGTTGAATAAACACTAGATTCAATTTCGATTTTGCTCGAGTTAACTGCAAACTGTTAAGTACTGCAGTAGCTTCTCAATATAAGGCAAGTCAGCAGACACTGATTATAGTGGGGAAGACGTCTGCTGGACTTGTGAGGAATAAAACTGAGTAGTAAATAAACAATAAGTAAATGACACAAATATTGTTTCTGGAAGTTCGAAGCACAACGCTTCTACGTCTCCTCTTCTTCCTTTGCAGGAAGGATTCACTAGAAGACTTGGTTTACACTTTACAGTATACAACCTTCTTAGGTACTCACACAGCTTGGCCTAAACTCCTAGCAATCACAACTTCTATGTTTGATTACAATAGATTCTATGACACTCTCACAAAATAAACTTTTTAGCTTCGAGTGTTCTTGAACAGCAGACTTCAGTTGGGAATAATCTGTCAAAGATTCAGTAGTACTGCTTGTCTGCTCTTTGCTGAACTATTAGAATATCAGTAAGTTGATTTTCTGTTTGCATTGAGGTGTTTCTCTTTGTTTGAATAGATCGTTCAGCTAACCTCTTCATTCTTTGCTTGGACGTATTTATAGGCTCAGTGGTCCAACGGCAACTTTTCTGTATTAGGAAGAGATCAGCTTTCCAAATTCAGATTGTCTTCTTTCCTATTTTGTTAAGCAACGGCTCTTTTATTCTGACGTCAATGGTGGCGGAGATATAGCAGGATGCGCCGCTCTGTTGTACCGTTGTCAGAGAATATTGTACTTATTTTGTCTCGTTGCTTAGTGCTCTTACTGGATGGTTAGACTTCTGCTGGCCTTCTTTGTTCAACTGGTCGTTCATCATTTGGTAACTAGTAGATGTCTTTGTTCAATTTGAGACTATCCGGTAGATGTTTGTCCAGTGGATGTCCATCCGGTTGATGTTCATCCGGTAGATGTCTGTCCAGTTGATGCCCATTCAGTTGATGCCCATCCGGTTGATGTCTGTCCGGTTGATGTTCATCCGGTTGATGTCTGTGCGGTTGATGTCCATCCGGTTGATGTTCATCCGGTTGATGTTCATCTGGTTGATGGCTGTCCGGTTGATGTCCATCCAGTTGATGTTCATCCGGTTGATGTCTGTCACCCGTTAGGTGTCTGTCACCCGGTAGGTGTCAGTGTCCAGTTGAAGTTTGTCACCCGGTAAGTGTCTGTCACCCGGTAGGTGTCTGTGTCCAGTTGAAGTTTGTCACCACTAAAACTCAACACTCCTCCAGCACATTATATTATTGGATGTAGAGAATATGATACAGGTTGTTATCTAGCTGATAGTATATATCCGAAATGGTCAACTATTGTGCAAACTATCCATGATCCACGTGGTCCGAAAAAGAAATATTTTTAAATGAAACAAGAGTTGTAGAAAAGACGTAGAACGCACATTTGGAGTTCTTCAATCTCGATTTGCTATAGTAGCATCCCCTGCACGTTCTTGGCGGAAAAATCATTTGCATGATATAATGACTGCGTGCATCATAATGCACAATATGATTATCGAGGATGAACGTAACCTCGATGCACCAATCCAATCTGCAATGGAAGCACCAGCTCCGGACATAGAAATGGCTGGAGATGAAAATTTAAGCTTTCAACAATTTCTCTCGGCATAGACGGATGAAGAATAAAGAAACTCATATCGCGTTACGTGATGCATTGATTGATCATTTATTAGATGAATATAGTAATTCGAATAATTAAATTTGTGTTATGTTATGTTTTATTATCAAGTATAGTTGTAATATTTGTCGTTAAGTTTTTAAGTTATTTATGTATAATATTTAATTTATGTTAGTATTTCGTTATTACTAAGTAAATAAAAATGATTAATTGTATTAAATTAATTAATTATTTAAAAATTAAATTTTAAAGATTTAATTATGTTACTAAATATATAAATATATTTGTAATAGATAATGGATTGAAAAAAATAATTTTTATAAAGAAATTAAAAGGAATATTATAAGAAATATTCCTTTTAAAGTAAAGTTTGAAGTAGATGGGTTGGAGATGAGTTTTGTGTTTGGTGCAGAAATTGCACTATTTTGATGCAAAACCTGCGCTAAAATAAATTTTTGGGTTGGAGATGTCCTTAGTAGATATACTATTGTTTGAATAATTGGAACGATCGGTCCACGAACTAATAAATGGAACATTATCAGAGAATTTATTAGCATAAAGCTAAGTTAACCCCATTGCCTGCAACAAGGATTGTGGTCGATAAACTTGAGTTTCTTTACGTATTTCAAGCCTTAAACCAGACACTAAACAACTGGTTAATACATGTTCAGGACCATGAGTAACATTATTAGCCAGCTTCTCAAAACTATGATGATACTCGAGCAACGATCCAACTTGCGTGAGCTTGCTGAGCTTACCAAAGTGATCCTCATAATCCGACGGACCAAAACGTTTAGTAATAGCAAATAAAAATCCATTCCAATGCAGCTCCATCTAAATGAAATGATGCATCAATAAGGCGATGAGATTCAGAAGTGTGATAACAATCGAAGTATCTTTGAATACGAGCTACCCAAGCGGAAGGATTGACGCCGGAGAAACGCGGAATTTCAACATGTAAAGACTTCGTGATAGGCTGAAGATCAGGTGTTACCTGTGAGATTGGTGGAATATGCAACGGATCCGCTTGTGAATTAGGTATAGATCCTGAGGAAGCATGACCTAGCTGCTGCTCAACTTTGGCATCCAATGCTCTGAAACAAGCTGCAAAATTTTAAAAAAATTAATATTGGTGCCTTTTATTTTTTTCCAAAACGCATACTGTTTATTATTTTGGTGCCTCTTTAGTTTTTTACATATCGCAGCCTTTATATTTTTTTATAAAAAAATTTCATCTGTTCAGGTTTCGGGCTAACCTGGTCTGTTAAGCAAGGGGTACTAAATGTAACGACTCAATATCGACTTTATTAAAAAAAAACTATAAGGGAAACCTTGAATATGCACTTAAGGTTATGGAACTGATAAAAATTAAATCCATGAGCGTGTTTAAGCTATGCAAGCAATTATTATGAGATTGAAAAAACTCTAAGGGAAAATGGAATTGGGGTTTATTTGCTTGTCTGTTGGTTGATTGTATTCTGGCGTTATATTTTTATATAGGGTAAAAGGCGTTAAACTCCCAAACATTCAATACATTAGCATTTTACCCCCGAACCTTTCAAAATGTACACTTAACCCCCTAAACAATTGTATGTAGTGCACTTAACCCCTGAACAATATTCGGGAACAATTTTTCAGAATATTCTGGCTGTAGATTCCCCCACGTGCATCCCCATGCCACGATCGATGGTATGTATGTCTTTTCATGGATTTTCTGCAGAAATTTAATGAGTATACACATCGAAAAATACATGAAAAGGCATGCATACCTTCGATCGTGGCATATACTACGAACATGAGGGAATCTGCAATCAGAATATTCCAAAAAATTGTTCTCGGATATTATTCAGGGGTTAAGTGTACTACATATAATTGTTCATTGGATTAAGTACATATTTTGAAAGGTTATAATATTTTGAATGTTGACTCATCTATCAACTCAATATAATCATTTAAATTTGCCTTTGTGGATCTTTGAACATTAATTTATATTACCAACTAACATACTGTTTAAACCTTTGTAGTCCAAATATCATTTCTGGTTTATAGAACTCGGTATTGATTTGTAGTGCTTTAAACATTTGTAGTTTGTAGAATTCGTGATTTGTAGTGCTATTGTCACGAATTGTCATCAAAACAAACAACGTAGCGTAGCAATATCGTTTTAAAGTTAAAAAGTTGAACTCTTGTCTCGACATAAATCTATTTTGTTTCATTGCCTTTTATCGTCAAATATAGACTACATATCCATCTTATACCCAGCAATGTTTAGGGACCAATCCATTACCAAAACAATACATGAAACAAGTAAAAAAATAATGCCCAAATATCCCACGCACAAGAGCTCAATTCTCATGACAATGGCTCATGGCCCCATATACAATAATAACATAATTATTATTTTTGTGTTTCAGGATACTTACTATAAGCCAATAAATCTTTCAAATATATAGAAAACAAATAGCACAAGTTAGAATTATTCCATTCCTTATTGCATATCAATCAATGATGTAATACCCCCGAAATGTGATATGATTATGTTCTACGATGATAAATTATGATGTGTTTAAGGGTTGTGGTGTATTTAAATTGGGGGCCACGATTTATGTTATGAGATGTGGGGAACATGTTGGGTGTTTTAAAGGATGTATTAATTAAATGAAGTTAGAAAATATCGAGTGAGGATATTTTAATACATCGTACTATATACCGGGACACAATTAAACACCTCAAGGCACCCCAACCATACCACCCCCCAATCGGCCACCTCACCCCTTCCCCACTTGTTTAACCCATACCCCCACTTGATCATGCCCATGCTTCCAATCACTCCTTGCAGCCAAATCATTCCCTTCTCCTTCTCTTCCCCCCCCCCCCCCCCCCCCATTTTCGTTCCAGCTTAGCAGCTGTAAGGCAAGGAAAAAGCTTGGTAAGAAGGTGTTCAAATCCTTGCAAAAAGAGGAGCAAAAAGAGAGGGGTAAGTGGGTACCCTGTTTTTCTGGGTTTGTGTTTGAGCTTGGGTTTGGTGGGTTGTTTTTAACGCATGCTAAGTGTAGGCTTGGGTGAAACCTTGGTAAGGATGCTTACATGGTAGTATTAAGTAACTACTAGCATGGTTGTTTGAGCATTTTACATGATTTATGTGATAGATTTCTTGTTATGAATCTATGTGCTCGAAAAACCTGGACAAAGAAGAAGATACTCTGTTTTTGTATAGGATGGTTGAGGATGAAGATTATGATGATGTTATGATGCATGTTAGCTTAGGTTTTGTTAAACCTTTGATTTAAGAGCTTACATGGATATTTTATGAAGTTCTTCACATGTTTGTTTCAGCATGATAGATGTGTTATGAAGTAGAAAAGATGGTATGAAAAGAGGCGCTCAGAAATCTGGGGAAAATCCCGATTTTTCAGAGCTCTCGATCGATCGAGATTTGGTCCCGATCAATCGAGCGAGACAGAAAGTCTAATGCATGTTTTCAAAATTTTGGTGCCGATCGATCGAAGGATTTCTCGATCGATCGGTGAAGCTCCTCGATCGATCGGTAAAATGTTCGATCGATCGAGCGAGGCAGGATGCTAAGGCACTGTTTGTGCACAGTGTCTCGATCGATCAAGACCTTGGGCCGATCGATCGAGAGAGGCAGAAAGTTGAAAAATATAATGATGTCTTATTTTGTTAAGTTTATGATGTGAGATGGTTTTGAGGCATCTAATATGGTATTATGTGGTCTTGTAGAACCATCCCAGGTACCGGCACCATCAAGGAGATAAAGTCTGTTGACTCCTCCTCCTTTTGAAAAGGTACGTAAGATGCGTACGGGCATCGGACGGTAACACACATCTTTATACTACAACTATGCTTTTATTGCATGAGTATTCACGATGAAATGATGATGTTTATACGATGTTTACACGATGATGTTTATACGATGTTTATATGATGATGCTTATACGATGCTTATATGATGACGTTTACACGATGTAATTGTGGTAAGATGCCACGGGGTAAGATGCCCCACATGGTAAGAGGCCATGCGATGTATTGTGGTAAGATGCCACGGGGTAAGATGCCCCACATGGTAAGAGGCCATGCGATGTTATTGTGGTAAGATGCCACGGGGTAAGATGCCCCATATGGTAAGAGGCCATACGATGATATTGTGGTAAGATGCCACGGGGGTAAGATGCCCCATATGCATAATTATTGTTGCCTCGGATTTTGGTAGGGTAGACGTGTATTTCATCCGAGCACCAAACAATATACAAAAAGTAAATGAGACCAGATTTTTTACGTGGAAAACCCCAAAAGATGGGGAAAAACCACGGGACCTAGTCCGGTATAAATTTCACTATAAACAAGTGTGTGATTTACAGTGTTCTTTACAAGAAATGAGCTAAGAAATGAAAATGGTGAAGGGGGAAGACCTCGGCTGCTGCTTGTTCTTGAGGAGGAAGGAGACCTGCTCTCTTTCCCCCCCCCCCCCCAAGAAAGAGGTGTTGGCCTTCCCCATGCCATCCCGACCCTCCTGCCTGCTCTCTCATGGAAAATCGCTCTCATCTGCTTGGTGAGATTTATCTGGTATTTATATGAGAATGGAGGAGACAACCTGTAACTACCTACCCAAGGTCTAGGGGACACCGTCTGATGCTGAAGGTAGGGGTCAGAGTCCTAGTGCTGGGGACCACAGACAACTTATTGCACTCTTTGTACGATTTCTGCAGCTTTTAAGATATTATTCGTGTACGGAGATATGTTCTGTGGCTGACCTGGGGTGGCCAGGGTGGAGTCTTCCCGAGGCCGAGCTGGAGGTCATCCTCGTGGCCGACCTGGGTGGCAAAGGTGGAAGTCATCCACGCGGCCGAGCTGTAGGTCATCCTCGTGGCCGACCTGGGGTGGCCAAAGCGGAGATCTTCCCGAGGCCGAGCTGGAGTTCATCCTCGTGGCCGACCTGGGTGGCCAAGGTGGAAGTCATCCATGCGACCGAGCTGTAGGTCATCCTCGTGGCCGACCTGGGGTGGCCAAGGTGGACATCTTCCTGAGGCCGAGCTGGAGGTCATCCTCGTGGCCGACCTGGGGTTGGCCATGGTAGAGGTCATCCCGAGGCCGAGCTGAAGGTCATCCTCGTGGCCGGCCTGGGTTGGCCATGGTAGAGGTCTTGCCCAAGTCAGGTCTTGCACAGTCCATACTTTTACCAGGGTAACACCAGTATCCCCCCTCTAGTCGAGCTAGTATAACGCTGTCTCGATTGTTCGGGTATTTTGGCAAGACCTGATTTGTTACTTGTGCAGGGCTGACCTGCAATAACAGCTAGAAATAATTCTAAGTACATAATTAAATCTAAAACAGGTCTGACCTGTCTGAACTCCAAAGATAATAAACCGAGCATATAATGCCCTCGCGACCTGAGCTCCATAAATAATGAACTGGACACATACATCGCGTTTGTCCTGAACTCCAGAAATAATAAACTGAGGACATAAAGTCTCTCAACCTGAGCTCCAATATAATAAATATGAGCGGATAATGCTTTCCAGACCTGAGCTCCAGAAATAATAAATGTGAGCAGATAATGTACTCCCGACTTGATCTCCAGAAATAATAAATATGAGCCTATAATGCTCTCCCGACCTGAGCTCCGAAAATAATAAATATGAGCGGATAGTGCTCGCCCGACCTGAGCTCCGAAAATAATAAATATGAGCGGATAGTGCTCTCCCGACCTGAGCTCCGGAAATAATAAATATGAGCCGATAATGCTCTCCTGACCTGAGCTCCGAAAATAATAAATATGAGCGGATAGTGCTCTCCCGACCTGAGCTCCGGAAATAATAAATATGAGCGGATAGTGCTCTCCCGACCTGAGCTCCGGAAATAATAAATATGAGCCGATAATGCTCTCCTGACCTGAGCTCCGAAAATAATAAATATGAGCGGATGGTGCTCTCCCGACCTGAGCTCCAGAAATAATAAATATGAGCGTAGTGCTCTCCCGACCTGAGCTCCGGAAATTATAAATATGAGCCGATACTGCTCTCCTGACCTGAGCTCCGGAAATAATAAATGTGAGCGGATAATGCTTTCCCGACCTGAGCTCCAGAAATAATAATCCGAACATATGGCGGACCTGTGCTTTTAATTGGTGCCAGGGCCTCATACACCTGGGCTTAAGCATGCAGGGCGGACCTGTGCTTTTAATTGGTGCCAGGGCCTCATACACCTGGGCTTTAGTGACAGGGAAGACCTGCACTTTTAATTGGTGCCAGGGCCTCATACACCTGGGCTTTAGTGACAGGGATGACCTGCACTTTTAATTGGTGCCAGGGCCTCATACACCTGGGCTTTAGCATGCAGGGCGGACCTGTGCTTTTAATTGGTGCCAGGGCCTCATACACCTGGGCTTTAGTGACAGGGATGACCTGTGCTTTTAATTGGTGCCAGGGCCTCATACACCTGTGCTTAAGCATGCAGGGCGGACCTGTGCTTTTAATTGGTGCCAGGGCCTCATACACCTGGGCTTTAGTGACAGGGATGACCTGCACTTTTAATTGGTGCCAGGGCCTCATACACCTGGGCTTTAGTGACAGGGATAACCTGCACTTTTAATTGGTGCCAGGGCCTCATACAATTGGGCTTAAGCATGCAGGGCGAACCTGTGCTTTTAATTGGTGCCAGGCCTCATACACCTGGGCTTTAGTGACAGGGATGACCTGCACTTTTAATTGGTGCCAGGACCTCATACACCTGGGCTTTAGTGACAGGGATGACCTGCACTTTTAATTGGTGCCAGGGCCTCATACACCTGGGCTTAAGCAATCAGGGCGGACCTGTGCTGATGGCCTCATACACCTGGGCTTACTTCGAATATCCCATCCGAATAAGTTTATCCAAAGTCCAAAACAAATAAAGATCCCGAGCTGATGAATAAGGCCTTATTGCGAGATCGCATGCCTGAGCTGATATAAATAGGGGCTTGCTGCAAGATTGCAGGCCCGCGCTGTAATAATAGGGGCTTACTGCGAGATTGCATGCCCGCTGAATTCCTGAATAGGGGCTTACTGCGAGGTTGCATGCCCGAGCTGATCCTCAATCCGAGCTGATGTGGGGCTTACTGCGAGATTGCATGCCCGAGCTCAATATAATAGGGCCTTACTGCTAGATTGCATGCCCGAGCTGGTGATCCTGTCCTGAAATAATAATAAAATAGCACTACGCAAATATATATGTACGAAACTCAAATATCAGTTGGACAGGAAAAACCATAATTAAGGCATAGAGATTAAGCGCCCAAGTTGAGTTTGATTGATGAGGTCTAGCTGATGGCTGAGGTGGCCGAGCTGATGTGGATGAGGCCGAATTGATGTGGATGAGGCCGAACTGGGTGAGGTTTCCGAGTTGAGGTCGAGCTGGGCCCGAGTTGGCCGAGCTTGGGCCGATGAGGCGAGCTCACTGTAGTGGATGAGGCCGAGCTGATGTGGATGAGGCCGAGCTGGCATGGATGAGGCAGAACTCATTGTTAAGGCCAAGCTGGGGCCGAGGTGGCCGAGCTGAGATGGCTCGACGTGAGGTATTGATTTGATCTGTCACTCTTAATCAGCTCCAATCCTGCAACAACAGCACTTAACGCCCCAAAAACCAAATGCTAAAGCAGCTCCATTCTACAAAAATTGTGGTCGGCCAGGGGGAAGAGGTATCACCAGAGATCTGAGGCCAGATGTATCATCTCGAGAATCATTACACTGGCGTTTCTTCGAGTGCAACCCAAAAAGATAGCAACTTTCATACAAGGCTGCACCCCAATAACCAAAACCTTTCCCCCTTTTATCAAACCCGTCGCCGCCGCTTACCAAAAGTTTTTTTTTTTCTCCAGAACTTAGAAAACCCATCTCCCAACAGAGATGCAACCCTCAAACCATCCTTCCCCTTCCCATATCTCAACGTCTTGAGCTCACGTTCCCACAGACGGCACCAATTTGTTGCCTCGGATTTTGGTAGGGTAGACGTGTATTTCATCCGAGCACCAAACAATATACAAAAAGTAAATGAGACCAGATTTTTTACGTGGAAAACCCCAAAAGATGGGGAAAAACCACGGGACCTAGTCCGGTATAAATTTCACTATAAACAAGTGTGTGATTTACAGTGTTCTTTACAAGAAATGAGCTAAGAGATGAAAATGGTGAATGGGGAAGACCTCGGCTGCTGCTTGTTCTTGAGGAGGAAGGAGACCTGCTCTCTTTCCCCCCCCCCCCCCCCCAAGAAAGAGGTGTTGGCCTTCCCCATGCCATCCCGACCCTCCTGCCTGCTCTCTCATGGAAAATCGCTCTCCTCTGCTTGGTGAGATTTATCTGGTATTTATATGAGAATGGAGGAGACAACCTGTAACTACCTACCCAAGGTCTAGGGGACACTGTCTGATGCTGAAGGTAGGGGTCAGAGTCCTAGTGCTGGGGACCACAGACAACTTATTGCACTCTTTGTACGATTTCTGCAGCTTTTAAGATATTATTCGTGTACGGAGATATGTTCTGTGGCCGACCTGGGGTGGCCAGGGTGGAGTCTTCCCGAGGCCGAGCTGGAGGTCATCCTCGTGGCCGACCTGGGTGGCCAAGGTGGAAGTCATCCACGCGGCCGAGCTGTAGGTCATCCTCGTGGCCAACCTGCGGAGGCCAAAGCGGAGATCTTCCCGAGGCCGAGCTGGAGGTCATCCTCGTGGCCGACCTGGGTGGCCAAGGTGGAAGTCATCCATGCGACCGAGCTGTAGGTCATCCTCGTGGCCGACCTGGGGTGGCCAAGGTGGAGATCTTCCTGAGGCCGAGCTGGAGGTCATCCTCGTGGCCGACCTGGGTGGCCAAGGTGGAAATCATCCACGCGGCCGAGCTGTAGGTCATCCTCGTGGCCGACCTGGGTGGCCAAGGTGGAAGTCATCCATGCGGCCGAGCTGTAGGTCATCCTCGTGGCCGACCTGGGGTGGCCAAAGCGGAGATCTTCCCGAGGCCGAGCTGGAGTTCATCCTCGTGGCCGACCTGGGTGGCCAAGGTGGAAGTCATCCATGCGACCGAGCTGTAGGTCATCCTCGTGGCCGACCTGGGGTGGCCAAGGTGGACATCTTCCTGAGGCCGAGCTGGAGGTCATCCTCGTGGCCGACCTGGGGTTGGCCATGGTAGAGGTCATCCCGAGGCCGAGCTGAAGGTCATCCTCGTGGCCGGCCTGGGTTGGCCATGGTAGAGGTCTTGCCCAAGTCAGGTCTTGCACAGTCCATACTTTTACCAGGGTAACACCAGTATCCCCCCTCTAGTCGAGCTAGTATAACGCTGTCTCGATTGTTCGGGTATTTTGGCAAGACCTGATTTGTTACTTGTGCAGGGCTGACCTGCAATAACAGCTAGAAATAATTCTAAGTACATAATTAAATCTAAAACAGGGCTGACCTGTCTGAACTCCAAAGATAATAAACCGAGCATATAATGCCCTCGCGACCTGAGCTCCATAAATAATGAACTGGACACATACATCGCGTTTGTCCTGAACTCCAGAAATAATAAACTGAGGACATAAAGTCTCTCAACCTGAGCTCCAATATAATAAATATGAGCGGATAATGCTTTCCAGACCTGAGCTCCAGAAATAATAAATGTGAGCAGATAATGTACTCCCGACTTGATCTCCAGAAATAATAAATATGAGCCTATAATGCTCTCCCGACCTGAGCTCCGAAAATAATAAATATGAGCGGATAGTGCTCGCCCGACCTGAGCTCCGAAAATAATAAATATGAGCGGATAGTGCTCTCCCGACCTGAGCTCCGGAAATAATAAATATGAGCCGATAATGCTCTCCTGACCTGAGCTCCGAAAATAATAAATATGAGCGGATAGTGCTCTCCCGACCTGAGCTCCGGAAATAATAAATATGAGCGGATAGTGCTCTCCCGACCTGAGCTCCGGAAATAATAAATATGAGCCGATAATGCTCTCCTGACCTGAGCTCCGAAAATAATAAATATGAGCGGATGGTGCTCTCCCGACCTGAGCTCCAGAAATAATAAATATGAGCGTAGTGCTCTCCCGACCTGAGCTCCGGAAATTATAAATATGAGCCGATACTGCTCTCCTGACCTGAGCTCCGGAAATAATAAATGTGAGCGGATAATGCTTTCCCGACCTGAGCTCCAGAAATAATAATCCGAACATATGGCGGACCTGTGCTTTTAATTGGTGCCAGGGCCTCATACACCTGGGCTTAAGCATGCAGGGCGGACCTGTGCTTTTAATTGGTGCCAGGGCCTCATACACCTGGGCTTTAGTGACAGGGAAGACCTGCACTTTTAATTGGTGCCAGGGCCTCATACACCTGGGCTTTAGTGACAGGGATGACCTGCACTTTTAATTGGTGCCAGGGCCTCATACACCTGGGCTTTAGCATGCAGGGCGGACCTGTGCTTTTAATTGGTGCCAGGGCCTCATACACCTGGGCTTTAGTGACAGGGATGACCTGTGCTTTTAATTGGTGCCAGGGCCTCATACACCTGTGCTTAAGCATGCAGGGCGGACCTGTGCTTTTAATTGGTGCCAGGGCCTCATACACCTGGGCTTTAGTGACAGGGATGACCTGCACTTTTAATTGGTGCCAGGGCCTCATACACCTGGGCTTTAGTGACAGGGATAACCTGCACTTTTAATTGGTGCCAGGGCCTCATACAATTGGGCTTAAGCATGCAGGGCGAACCTGTGCTTTTAATTGGTGCCAGGCCTCATACACCTGGGCTTTAGTGACAGGGATGACCTGCACTTTTAATTGGTGCCAGGACCTCATACACCTGGGCTTTAGTGACAGGGATGACCTGCACTTTTAATTGGTGCCAGGGCCTCATACACCTGGGCTTAAGCAATCAGGGCGGACCTGTGCTGATGGCCTCATACACCTGGGCTTACTTCGAATATCCCATCCGAATAAGTTTATCCAAAGTCCAAAACAAATAAAGATCCCGAGCTGATGAATAAGGCCTTATTGCGAGATCGCATGCCTGAGCTGATATAAATAGGGGCTTGCTGCAAGATTGCAGGCCCGCGCTGTAATAATAGGGGCTTACTGCGAGATTGCATGCCCGCTGAATTCCTGAATAGGGGCTTACTGCGAGGTTGCATGCCCGAGCTGATCCTCAATCCGAGCTGATGTGGGGCTTACTGCGAGATTGCATGCCCGAGCTCAATATAATAGGGCCTTACTGCTAGATTGCATGCCCGAGCTGGTGATCCTGTCCTGAAATAATAATAAAATAGCACTACGCAAATATATATGTACGAAACTCAAATATCAGTTGGACAGGAAAAACCATAATTAAGGCATAGAGATTAAGCGCCCAAGTTGAGTTTGATTGATGAGGTCTAGCTGATGGCTGAGGTGGCCGAGCTGATGTGGATGAGGCCGAATTGATGTGGATGAGGCCGAACTGGGTGAGGTTTCCGAGTTGAGGTCGAGCTGGGCCCGAGTTGGCCGAGCTTGGGCCGATGAGGCGAGCTCACTGTAGTGGATGAGGCCGAGCTGATGTGGATGAGGCCGAGCTGGCATGGATGAGGCAGAACTCATTGTTAAGGCCAAGCTGGGGCCGAGGTGGCCGAGCTGAGATGGCTCGACGTGAGGTATTGATTTGATCTGTCACTCTTAATCAGCTCCAATCCTGCAACAACAGCACTTAACGCCCCAAAAACCAAATGCTAAAGCAGCTCCATTCTACAAAAATTGTGGTCGGCCAGGGGGAAGAGGTATCACCAGAGATCTGAGGCCAGATGTATCATCTCGAGAATCATTACACTGGCGTTTCTTCGAGTGCAACCCAAAAAGATAGCAACTTTCATACAAGGCTGCACCCCAATAACCAAAACCTTTCCCCCTTTTATCAAACCCGTCGCCGCCGCTTACCAAAAGTTTTTTTTTTTCTCCAGAACTTAGAAAACCCATCTCCCAACAGAGATGCAACCCTCAAACCATCCTTCCCCTTCCCATATCTCAACGTCTTGAGCTCACGTTCCCACAGACGGCACCAATTTGTTGCCTCGGATTTTGGTAGGGTAGACGTGTATTTCATCCGAGCACCAAACAATATACAAAAAGTAAATGAGACCAGATTTTTTACGTGGAAAACCCCAAAAGATGGGGAAAAACCACGGGACCTAGTCCGGTATAAATTTCACTATAAACAAGTGTGTGATTTACAGTGTTCTTTACAAGAAATGAGCTAAGAGATGAAAATGGTGAATGGGGAAGACCTCGGCTGCTGCTTGTTCTTGAGGAGGAAGGAGACCTGCTCTCTTTCCCCCCCCCCCCCCCCCCCAAGAAAGAGGTGTTGGCCTTCCCCATGCCATCCCGACCCTCCTGCCTGCTCTCTCATGGAAAATCGCTCTCCTCTGCTTGGTGAGATTTATCTGGTATTTATATGAGAATGGAGGAGACAACCTGTAACTACCTACCCAAGGTCTAGGGGACACTGTCTGATGCTGAAGGTAGGGGTCAGAGTCCTAGTGCTGGGGACCACAGACAACTTATTGCACTCTTTGTACGATTTCTGCAGCTTTTAAGATATTATTCGTGTACGGAGATATGTTCTGTGGCCGACCTGGGGTGGCCAGGGTGGAGTCTTCCCGAGGCCGAGCTGGAGGTCATCCTCGTGGCCGACCTGGGTGGCCAAGGTGGAAGTCATCCACGCGGCCGAGCTGTAGGTCATCCTCGTGGCCAACCTGCGGAGGCCAAAGCGGAGATCTTCCCGAGGCCGAGCTGGAGGTCATCCTCGTGGCCGACCTGGGTGGCCAAGGTGGAAGTCATCCATGCGACCGAGCTGTAGGTCATCCTCGTGGCCGACCTGGGGTGGCCAAGGTGGAGATCTTCCTGAGGCCGAGCTGGAGGTCATCCTCGTGGCCGACCTGGGTGGCCAAGGTGGAAATCATCCACGCGGCCGAGCTGTAGGTCATCCTCGTGGCCGACCTGGGTGGCCAAGGTGGAAGTCATCCATGCGGCCGAGCTGTAGGTCATCCTCGTGGCCGACCTGGGGTGGCCAAGGTGGAGATCTTCCTGAGGCCGACCTGGGGGTGGCCATGGTAGAGGTCTCGCCCAAGTCAGGTCTTGCACAGTCCATACTTTTACCAGGGTAACAATTATAAATCAGGGACAACAATAAGAGGTTAATGAGAAATCCAGCATATTTACTTAACAAATATTTCATGCATTTGCTATGATGTTTTTATGATGCTAAGTAAGATTGTATATGCTCATGATGTGTTGTCCCTGTAGGTACACTTTTGGACGAAAGGACTACGGGTCGGGTTGAGGCAGTGAGCTACGAGGGACACAGGAATGTATAGGATTCAAGTTATGATTAGTATCTACTCTAGGAGTAGTGTAAATCTAAATGACATTCTTTTAGAATGTAATGAATTATTTTTGAAGTTTTGTATTTTGGCCTGTAATCCTGTTAGCTCGTGTAACAACCAAAACCTTAAGATGTTACATTAATGCATGATTAGTCCTTCTTATGTCTTTTAATCACTGTAGAAGTGGGAAGACCCCACATTAGTGGTATCAGAGCAGTGGTTGGATAACTCGGGGATGAGTAAAGGGTAGCCTTAGCAATAAGTTAGATATGTGCTTACTTTTGGACATGTTTATATGTATGTTATTCATAAAGAAGAAGATGTTATACTAACATGTTCAATTATCTAACAATGAGTTTTATGAACTGCTTTTGGTGTTGTTATTAACCCTTGTGTTGCAGCATGGCAGCAAACATAGAAGTGGGTGACGCCATTAGTGTAAATGCAAGTGCTGGGCGTACGAATCCATTGCCACCACCAGCCTTGGGAGAGGAACCCTCTGAACAGCAGTTGCTACCTGGGGAATTGAGCTTGGCTCAGTTTATGATGTATCGACCTCCGATGTTCGAGGGAACTGAATCAGGAGAGAAAGCGAAGGAATGGTTAGAGAGGATCGAACAGATATTTGTGGCAGCGCCTTGTGCAAAGACGGCCTAGATCCGATTAGCAGAATTTCAGCTGTCCAAGAAAGCACTGATGTGGTGGAAAACCACAGTGATTGAGCAAGAGGCTCTGGGACAGGAAGTGAATTGGAAGATGTTCCGAACGCGGTTTCTAAACCGCTATTTTTCAGCCGCTGCAAGACAGGCCAAGGAGGATGAGTTTACCAGTTTAAGACAAGGTACCATGCCTGTATCTGACTATGCTCTACATTACTGTTCCTTACTACGATATGTGCCACACATTGCTGCAAGCACTCAAGCGAAGATGCGGAACTTCATGAAGGGCTTAAGGCCTGAAGTGTATGACAGGGTGATCACTTATGGCCCTGCCTGTTTTGATGATGCACTCTCACGAGCTGAGCTAGCTGAACTGGGAGTCGGTGCATATCCTGATGCTGTGCCACCTCCGACACCCCCTCAGAGATCCACTTCTGATAATTTGAAGCCCAGGGGTGATCAGTTTAAGCCTAGGGGGAACACTTCGGCATCGAGATTCAGTGGCAAGAAGCCCGAGAATCGATGGAAAGGGAAAGGTAGGAATGATGCTCCATCTGGGAGAGGACAGTCTCAGGGAGACAGATCTGGAAGAGTTCAGTGCACTCTTTGTGGGCAACCACATTTGGCAAAGGACTGCATAGGATGTTATGTCTGTGGCGACAGAGGCCACTTTGCTCGGCTGTGTCCCAACAGGGGAAGACAACAGATCTCTACGGGGAGACCTGCGGACAGAACGGCACAACACCGGCCACCTTTTGTGCCAAGACAGTATGGAGGTCAGCCCGCGGGGCCACCTCAGGGACAGGTGTATGCTTTGACGAGGGAGCAGGCTACAGCGGCCCCGGAGGAAGTTATAGCGGGTACGTGTCTTTTATTTACGCACCCTGCTCTTATATTGATAGACACAGGTGTGTAACACTCTTTTGTGTCGACGAGTTTTGTTGAAAGGCACCACATATGCACTTCTCCGTCCCCCATGCCTCTTATGGTCTCGACCCCCGCTGGAAGAAGTTTGACTACGAATCAGATTGTCTATGATGGCCTCATTTATTTTGAGGATAATGAGTTAAGATCAGATTTGATTGTGCTGGAAATGACAGACTTCGATTGCATTGTGGGCATCGATGTTCTGAACAAGTATCAGGCAGTGGTAGACTGCAGGCAGAGGACTGTCCGATTTAGATCTGTATTGGGAGTCCAGTGGACATTTTATGGGGATGGTTCCCGTCCGAAGATTCCGTTAATATCTGCTGTCAAGATGACACAGCTATTGGAACGAGGTCATGCAGGATATCTTATCTATGCTGTTGATATGACGGATAAGAGGAAGGAATTAAAGGTTGAGGATGTGCCCGTAGTGGCGGAGTTTCCTGATGTCTTTCCGGAGGAGATTCCCGGATTCCCACCGACGAGAGAGGTCGAGTTTGGGATTGAGTTGCTACCAGGGACGTCTGCAATTTCTCGTGCCCCGTATAGGATGGCACCAGCGGAGCTAAGAGAACTAAAGATTCAATTGCAAGAGCTCCTAGACAAAAACTACATACGCCCTAGCGTATCGCCATGGGGTGCGCCTGTCTTATTTGTTAAGAAGAAAGATGGATCGATGCGTCTATGCATTGACTATAGGCAGTTGAACAAAGCTACAGTAAAGAACAAGTATCCACTTCCGAGGATCGATGACTTGTTCGATCAGTTGCAGGGTACGAGGCTCTACAGTAAGATCGATCTGAGGTCGGGGTACCATCAGATTCGAGTAAGAGAAGATGATGTTCAGAAGACGGCTTTCAGGACTAGATATGGGCACTATGAATTCCTGGCCATGCCTTTTGGGGTGACGAATGCCCCAGCTGTCTTCATGAGTTTGATGAACAGGGTGTTCCAGCCATATTTGGATCAGTTCGTCATAGTCTTCATTGACGACATACTTATTGACTCTCGGACTGAAGAAGAGCATGTAAGGCACTTGAGGATAGTGCTTCAGATCCTTAGGGATCATCAGTTATATGCAAAGCTTAGCAAGTGCGAGTTCTGGTTGGACAGCGTGGTATTCTTAGGCCATGTCATATCTAGCCATGGGATATCTGTGGATCCCAGGAAGATTGAAGCTGTGATGGAGTGGGCTGCACCCACTTCTGTACCTGAGATAAGGAGTTTTCTCGGTTTGGCAGGTTATTACCGACGTTTCGTCGAAGGTTTTTCAAAGATTGCCAAACCCCTGACACAGCTGACTCAGAAAGGAGTCCCCTTCTTTTGGTCTGAGGCTTGTGAGGAAAGCTTCCAAGAGCTGAAGCGTCGTTTGACTACAGCGCCTGTGCTGGTGATTCCGTCCGAGGATAAGAGGTTCGCCTTGTATACGGATGCGTCATTACAGGGCTTGGGCTGTGTGTTGATGCAAGATAAGCATGTGGTTGCTTATGCATCGAGGCAACTGAAGCCACACGAAGCCAGGTATCCAGTGCATGATTTGGAATTGGCGGCCATCATATTTGCCTTAAAAATCTTGAGGCATTACTTGTATGGCACGTCCTTCACTATATATACGGATCATAAGAGCCTGAAGTTCTTATTCACTCAGGCAGAGTTGAATATGAGGCAAAGAAGGTGGATGGATTTGCTCAAAGACTATGATTGTGAAATTGAGTACCATCCAGGTAAAGCGAACTTGATAGCAGACGCTTTAAGTCGGAAGGTGAAGAGTACTGCAGAGGATGTCATGTGTTTGTCAGCTTTGATGACTTCTTATTGCCATCTGGGCTATGATTTCGATGTAGACACATCGCCTGTGCGAGTGTCGACCTTATTGGCGGAGCCGGATATATTTGAGGCAATCAGGAAGGCCCAGAAGTCGGATAGTGAGATTTAGAGATGGACATCATTGATACTTCAGGGTCAGCCATCCAAGTTCAGAGTGGCTGAGGATGAATCTTTGAGACTGGGCAACCGATGGGTAGTCCCAGATACACCAGAACTGCGTAGAGGAATATTGGAGCGAGCCCACAGTAGTCGGTTCAGTATCCACCCAGGGGGAAAGAAGATGTACAAAGATCTATGCGATCAATTCTGGTGGAGACGCATGAAGCGTGAGGTGATCGTTTTTGTTAAAAGATGTTTGATCTGCCAGCAGGTAAAGGCAGAGAGGCAGAGGCCTGGTGGAGAACTGAAGAGCTTAGAGGTGCCTGAATGGAAGTGGGAGCATATATCTATGGACTTCGTGACCCACTTACCGAGGACGGCCTCAGGATTTGACGCGATCTGGGTGATCGTGGATAGGCTGACGAAGACGGCTCATTTCATCCCTTACAGTATGTCGTATACATACTTAAAGATGGCCCAAATGTATATACGGGATGTGGTGAGATTGCATGGTATTCCAGTCTCGATAGTGTCTGACAGGGACCCGAGGTTCACTTCACATTTCTGGGAGGGTCTTCAGACAGCTTTGGGCACAGAGGTGAGACTGAGTACGGCCTATCACCCTCAGACCGACGGCCAAACAGAGCGTACCATTCAGACGCTCGAGGACATGTTGAGGGCATGTATTTTGGAGTTTGATACTCCGTGGCAGGATTCAGTGCCGCTGGTAGAGTTCTCCTATAACAACAGTTATCAAGCGAGCATTCAAATGGCCCCTTTTGAAGCTCTGTATGGACGACGATGTAGATCACCGCTGTATTGGGAGGACTTGACTAGCAAAATGGTCGGAGGACCGGATTTGATCAAGGACATGGAAGAAAAGATTAAGATGATACGCCAAAAGATGAAAGCGGCCCAGGATAGGCAAGCAGCCTATGCCAATAAGCGGCGACGACCACTAGAATTCCAGTTAGGAGACAGGGTCTTCTTAAAGATCTCGCCCTTCAGGGGTGTGGTTCATTTTGGGATGCGGGGAAAATTGTCTCCGAGGTATGTCGGGCCATATGAAGTTTTACAGCGTATCGGTACATTAGCTTATCGTTTGGCTCTACCGCCATCTTTATCTGGCATACACGACGTTTTCCACGTCTCTATGTTAAGGAAGTATGAGCCAGACCCGTCTCATGTCTTACAGCCTACTGAAGTACAGTTAGACTCAGATGTGTCCTACGTTATCAGAATCCTGGATCGTGAGGATCGCAGACTACGAAGTAAAGTTATACCGATGGTCAAAGTTCAGTGGGATCGTCGGGGTGTCGAGGAGGCTACATGGGAGACGGAACGGCATATGGTGCAGCACTATCCAGAACTATTCTCTGGTATGTTTTTATGTTTAGTTTCGATATGATGATGCATGTGGATTTCGAGGACGAAATCTTATAAGTAGGGGAGTAATGTAATACCCCCGAAATGTGATATGATTATGTTCTACGATGATAAACTATGATGTGTTTAAGGGTTGTGGTGTATTTAAATTGGGGGCCACGATTTATGTTATGATGATATGATGTGGGGAACATGTTGGGTGTTTTAAAGGATGTATTAATTAAATGAAGTTAGAAAATATCGAGTGAGGATATTTTAATACATCATACTATATACCGGGACACAATTAAACACCTCAAGGCACCCCAACCATACCACCCCCAATCGGCCACCTCACCCCTTCCCCACTTGTTTAACCCATACCCCCACTTGATCATGCCCATGCTTCCAATCACTCCTTGCAGCCAAATCATTCCCTTCTCCTTCTCTTCCCCCCCCCCCCCCCCCCCCCATTTTCGTTCCAGCTTAGCAGCTGTAAGGCAAGGAAAAAGCTTGGTAAGAAGGTGTTCAAATCCTTGCAAAAAGAGGAGCAAAAAGAGAGGGGTAAGTGGGTACCCTGTTTTTCTGGGTTTGTGTTTGAGCTTGGGTTTGGTGGGTTGTTTTTAACGCATGCTAAGTGTAGGCTTGGGTGAAACCTTGGTAAGGATGCTTACATGGTAGTATTAAGTAACTACTAGCATGGTTGTTTGAGCATTTTACATGATTTATGTGATAGATTTCTTGTTATGAATCTATGTGCTCGAAAAACCTGGACAAAGAAGAAGATACTCTGTTTTTGTATAGGATGGTTGAGGATGAAGATTATGATGATGTTATGATGCATGTTAGCTTAGGTTTTATTAAACCTTTGATTTAAGAGCTTACATGGATATTTTATGAAGTTCTTCACATGTTTGTTTCAGCATGATAGATGTGTTATGAAGTAGAAAAGATGGTATGAAAAGAGGCGCTCAGAAATCTGGGGAAAATCCCGATTTTTCAGAGCTCTCGATCGATCGAGATTTGGTCCCGATCGATCGAGCGAGACAGAAAGTCTAATGCATGTTTTCAAAATTTTGGTGCCGATCGATCGAAGGATTTCTCGATCGATCGGTGAAGCTCCTCGATCGATCGGTAAAATGTTCGATCGATCGAGCGAGGCAGGATGCTAAGGCACTGTTTGTGCACAGTGTCTCGATCGATCAAGACCTTGGGCCGATCGATCGAGAGAGGCAGAAAGTTGAAAAATATAATGATGTCTTATTTTGTTAAGTTTATGATGTGAGATGGTTTTGAGGCATCTAATATGGTATTATGTGGTCTTGTAGAACCATCCCAGGTACCGGCACCATCAAGGAGATAAAGTCTGTTGACTCCTCCTCCTTTGGAAAAGGTACGTAAGAGGCGTACGGGCATCGGACGGTAACACACATCTTTATACTACAACTATGCTTTTATTGCATGAGTATTCACGATGAAATGATGATGTTTATACGATGTTTACACGATGATGTTTATACGATGTTTATACGATGAAGTTCATACGATGTTTATATGATGATACTTATACGATGCTTATATGATGACGCTTATACGATGCTTATATGATGACGTTTACACGATGTAATTGTGGTAAGATGCCACGGGGTAAGATGCCCCACATGGTAAGAAGCCATGCGATGTATTGTGGTAAGATGCCACGGGGTAAGATGCCCTACATGGTAAGAGGCCATGCGATGTTATTGTGGTAAGATGCCACGGGGTAAGATGCCCCATATGGTAAGAGGCCATACGATGATATTGTGGTAAGATGCCACGGGGGTAAGATGCCACATATGCATGATTATAAATCAGGGACAACAATAAGAGGTTAATGAGAAATCCAGCATATTTACTTAACAAATATTTCATGCATTCGCTATGATGTTTTCATGATGCTAAGTAAGATTGTATATGCTCATGACGTGTTGTCCCTGTAGGTACACTTTTGGACGAAAGGACTACGGGTCGGGTTGAGGCAGTGAGCTACGAGGGACACAGGAATGTATATGATTCAAGTTATGATTAGTATCTACTCTAGGAGTAGTGTAAATCTAAATGACATTCTTTTAGAATGTAATGAATTATTTTTGAAGTTTTGTATTTTGGCATGTAATCCTGTTAGCTCGTGTAACAACCAAAACCTTAAGATGTTACCTTAATGCATGATTAGTCCTTCTTATGTCTTTTAATCACTGTAGAAGTGGGAAGACCCCACACTTGAACTTAAATTAAATCTTCATTTTATTCTCTTTCTCTGGGAACTGCACCAAACCTTTCAACCAACAAATCCAGAACCAATGGAACCAAATCATCACAAGGCACACCCTTCTTATAAACATCTCCCAAATGTGAGTCACTCCCAATCCTCCCTCCGAGGAAAACATCAGCGCCCTTGGCTATTTTCCCCTCTCTGTTCCTCGTCATGCATCCCATGAATCCGATATCAGCCATCTGCACTTGCCCGCAAGTGTTAGGGCAACCAGTCCAATGCATCCTCGCTGGTCTCGTGATAGAGACGAGCCTTTGAACCTGCTCGGTTACCTTTAATGCCCGTGCTTTTGTCTCGATTATGGCTTGCCCGCAAAATTGGTTCCCAGTGCAAGCCACCAAGCCTTTCATTAGAAGGGGTGGCTCAGGGGAGAACCGGTCCCGAAGGAGGGGCTCATTGAGCAGTGACTCGAGTTTGGAGTTCTCTACATTTGGGATTATTATGTTTTGTCCAACGGTGAGACGGAGTTCTCCTGATCCGTATAAGTCTGCTAGCCGTGCAAGTTCGTCCATGTCTTCAGCTTGGACCCGACCAATAGGTATGTGTATCAGTGTATGCCGACAAAGCTATAGCCATTTTGCTTTTGAGGGTGGACTCCAAAGTAGTCTCTTCTCTCCCAGTGTTGGGAAAATAACTGCCTATTTTCTGGTTAGATATGTGGAGTAAAATAAATGCGGAATAAAAACACACGGTTTACGTGGTTCAGCAAAAATTAGCCTACGTCCACGGGGCTGCTGCAGATCTTTTATTGAAGAAAAATACAAGTGTTTACAAAACACTGACAACACTCAATCTGAAAAACACTCAGAAAATTATACAGCAATTTTCTCTCAATAGTATTTTCACTCTGATTGCACTGTGTTATTTTTCTCTCTACAATTCGGTGTATATTCTGAATGAAATTACAACTCTATTTATAGAGTTTCTTCACGCATCATTCTGAAAAATTTCTTCACGCGACAGATTTTCTTTTGACAAATTTGGCCAGATTTGTTTTTGTCAAACTTTGATACCAAAATTTCTTCGGTAGTTGCTGGCACCAACTTTTGAATTTGTCTTTGTTTGCAAAAGTCTTTGCCAGCTTGCTTGTTCAATTTTTCTTCAATGGGGTCCGTCACGTTTGACTAACAATCTCCCACTTGAAGACTGATCTCCATCTGTCTTCACACCTCGATCAATGCAGCAGCCTCTTATGGTCTGTTAATCTAGCAAGCCAACTGAAGTTGAGTAAAATTTCAGTTTATCAATGGTCACCACCTTTGTTAACATATCTGCTGGATTCTTACTTCCTTGGATCTTCTCTAATGTTAGTACATCATCTTCAAGCAGAGACCTGATGAAGTGATAACCTAGACCAATGTGTTTTGTTCTAGAGTGGGATGCTGAATTCTTTGCCAGATGTATTGCACTCTGACTATCACTTTACAAAACATTCTTCTCCTGGTTGAATCTCAGCTCTGTTAACAAACCTTGAACCCATACCAACTCTTTACTGGCTTCTATAACTGCAACATGCTCAGCTTCTGTAGTGGATAAAGCTACAATCTTTTGTATCCGCGACATCCAACTAACAGCTTTATATCCAACAGTGAATACATAACATGTGGTGCTTTTTCGATGATCGACATCACCTCCATAGTCTGCATCTACATAACCTTGTACTTTTAGTTCTCTTTTTCCAAAGTACAAACACTTATTTGCAGTACCTCGTAGATACCTCAAAATCCACTTAACTGCTTCCCCATGAGCCTTTCCTGGATTTGACATAAACCTGCTGACAACTCCCAACGCATGGGCAATGTCTGGCCTTGTACAGACCATCGCGTACATCAAACTCCCAATGGCTGAAGCGTAAGGAACTTTAGCCATGGACCCTTTTTCTTCCTCCGTCTGAGGACACTGGTCCTTGGATAGGCGAAAATGACTAGCCAAAGGTGTGCTAACTGATTTGGCGTCGCCCATGTTGAATCTCTGCAAAACACGATTTATGTACTCTGCCTGAGATAACTGCAAAATTCCCTTTTGCTTATCTCTTGTGATTTGCATTCCAAGAATCTTTCTTGCTGCACCCAAATCTTTCATGTCAAATTCTTTTGACAACTGCTGCTTCAAGTTTCTGATATCCTCCATATCAGAACCAGCTACTAACATATCATCGACATAAAGTAGTAAAATGATATAACTTGACTTATATTTCTTGAAGTAGCAACAATGATCGGCGTTGCACCTCTGAAAACCTTCCTTGTGCATAAAGCTGTCAAACTTTAAGTACCACTGCCTTGGAGCTTGTTTCAGGTCGTACAAGCTCTTTTTCAATTTGCACACCTTATTCTCCATCCCTTTCACTGTGAAACCTTCTGGTTGAAATATATAGATTTCCTTATCAATTTCTCCGTGAAGAAACACAGTCTTCACATCCAATTGCTCAAGATGGAGGTTTTCACTGGCAACAATACTCAATGCTGTCCTAATAGTATTGAGCTTCACAACTGGAGCAAAAATCTCTGAGTAGTCAACTCCTTCTTTTTGCTGAAACCCTTTGACGACCAGTCGGGCTTTGTATCTCGTGGAACCATCATGATCTTCTTTCACCCGATACACCCATTTGTTGTGAAATGCCTTTTTGTCCATAGGTAACTCAACAAGTTCCCATGTCTGATTGGACATCAAAGACTTCATCTCATCTTTCATGGCAAGCTCCCACTTGCCAGCATCTTTGGTCTGACATGCTTCATCGTAGCATTCAGGCTCACCTACATCGGTTAGCAACAGATAGTTCATATACCTTCTGTTAGGTGCATGAGGCCGAGAACTCCTTCTCAATTCATGAACTGGAGCAGGAGATGCATCATGCTGCTGCTCGCTGTCTTGATCAATTGATTCCCCTAAGTGAGGAATCTCTACTATCTGTTCCACATGACTTTCTGGGACATCGTCCATCTCTGCATATGCTGGCTCACTCTGTTCTGAGTCGCTGCCAACTGTGTTATGCCTATCCTTATACATCACTCGTTCGTTGAAGATTACATCTCTGCTGTGGATCATCTTTTTGTTTTCATCATCCAAATGCGGTAGCCAAACTCATCTTCGCCATAACCAATGAAAGTGCACTTCTTTGATTTGGGATCAAGTTTGTTTCTGTGTGCATCACTGATATGCACATATGCTACACATCCGAAAACTTTAAGATATGAGAGATTTACCTCTTTTCCGCTCCATACCTCTTCTGGTATTCTGTGCTCAAATGGTACCGATGGACCTCGGTTAATCAAGTAAGCTGATGTGTTGACTGTTTCTGCCCAGAACTGCTTTGGCAGGCCTGATTGTACCAGCATGCTTCTGGCTCGTTCTGTCAACGTCTGGTTCATACGCTCAGCTACACCATTGTGTTGAGGCGTACCAGGCACGGTTCTCTCCATTCTGATCCCGTGCTCATAGCAGAACTTCTTGAATCTGGTATCTTCATATTCACCACCATTGTCGGTTCTGAGTTTCTTTATCTTCAAACCTGTCTCATTTTCAACCATCGCTTTCCAAATCTTGAAAGCCTCAAATACTTCTGACTTATATTTCAAAAAGTAAACCCATACTTTCCTGGAGTGATCATCAATAAAAGTCACAAAGTAGTGTTTCCCACTAATGGATGAGACAGTCGTTGGTCCCCAAACATCAGAGTGAACTAGTTCAAGTTTCACCTTCTTTGGGGTTCTTGTACCTGTCTGAAAGCTAACTCTTTTCTGCTTTCCAAAAATACATCCTTCACACGTGTCAATATCAATTAACTGAAGGCTCGGAAGTTTCTCATTTGAGTGCATAACCTTCATTCCTTTCTCACTCATGTGGCCAAGTCTATGGTGCCACAGAGTAGGACTTTCTGTGTCTGCTGCAACTGCAATTGAACAGAGTGCTCATGCTATCATGTAAAGAGTACCACTCTTATTGCCTCGAGCAATTATCATTGCACCTTTTGAGATCTTCCAAGTATCATCGTGAAAGACTGTTGTATGACCTTCACTGGCCAACTGGCCAACTGAGATTAAGTTCTTTCTCAGATCGGGAATATGTCCGACATCTTTCAGTTCCGATACAGACCCATTCAACTTAATCTTTATGATACATTTGCCAACAATCTCACAAGATTGTTCATTACCAAGGTTGCCGGGGACATATTTCTCGAAGAGTTCTCTCTATGAAGTAGCATGGAATGATGTTCCAGAGTCTAACACCCAAGATTCTTCCTTGCAATCTAGGGAACATATTAATGCATCATCTCTAGAAGCAACGTTTGCTTCTGCCTTCACCTCCTGATTCTTCGGTGCATTTTTGCACTGATTTTTATAATGTCCGGGTTGCCCGCATTTCCAGCACTCGATAGTCTTTGAGTTCTGGGAATTAGGGGGATTCCTAGATTTGGACCTCCTGTCCATTTGTTTGCCACGCCCACCTCCTCTGTTTGATTTTCTACCTCTTGACTATGTATGTATTACTAAAGAGGTTGATGATTCATTTGAATCTTTCCGTCTGATCTCTTCACTGAGAACCAGATCACGAACATCGTCAAATTTCAACTTTGTACTTCCCGATGAGCTACTCACAGCTGTGACAGTAGCATTCCAGCTTTCCGGTAGGGAAGACAAAAGTATTAATGCCCGTACTTCATCATCAAAATCAATGCTAACTGAACTCAACTGGGTTGTCACTGTGTTGAGTTCATTGAGGTGTTGAGCTACCGATCCGCCTTCTACCATCCGCAAATTGAACAACCGCCTCATCAAATGAACTTTGTTTGAAGCTGATGGCTTCTCGTACATGCTTGAAAGAGCCGCCATAAGACCCGCAGTGGTCTTTTCTTTTGCTATGTTGAAAGCAACATTGCGTGACAACGTCAGTCGGATAACTCCGAGAGCTTTTCTATCTAGAAGAGTCCACTCTTCATCTTTCATGCCTTCTGGCTTCACACCCGAGAGAGGTTGATAAAGGCCTTTCTGGTACATATAGTCTTCTATTTGCATTTTCCAAAAGCCAAAATCCGAACCATTGAACTTTTCAATATTCATTTTTCCTTCATCTGCCGACATTACTCACACTCGAACCTGTCTCCCACCGGATTGCTGTTTTGACAATTTTTGAAAAAACACGGTTGTGGACGAATTTGGTATCGCTGACCAAATCACTATTCACGAAATTCATTATTCACGTGAATAGTAACCCGAGAAAAACAATTGACAAAATTAACAATCTGGCTCTGATACCAGTTGTTGGGAAAATAACGGCCTATTTTCTAGTCAGATATGTGGAGTAAAATAAATGCGGAATAAAAACACACGGTTTACGTGGTTCGACAAAAATTAGCCTACGTCCACGGGGCTGCTGCAGATCTTTTATTGAAGAAAAATACAAGTGTTTACAAAACACTGACAACACTCAATCTGAAAAACACTCAGAAAATTATACAGCAATTTTCTCTCACTAGTATTTTTACTCTGATTGCACTGTGTTATTTTTCTCTCTACAATTCGGTGTATATTCTGAATGAAATTACAACTCTATTTATAGAGTTCTTCACGCGTCATTCTGAAAAATTTCTTCACGCGACAGATTTTCTTTTGACAAATTTGGCCAGATTTGTTTTTGTCAAACTTTGATACCAAAATTTCTTCGGTAGTTGCTGGCACCAACTTTTGAATTTGTCTTTGTTTGCAAAAGTCTTTGCCAGCTTGCTTGTTCAATTTTTCTTCAATGGGGTCCGTCACTTTTGACTAACACCCAGTTGCTTTGAACAAGATCTTCGAATGATGCCCTCTCTAAATGCAACTGAGGCATCCTCTTCACAACTTCTTCTCTAAATCCTTCAATTCCCAATGTCAACAAGAAAGTGGAACTGAATACTTATTTGACTCATTACCTTAAACATACATTCTGACAAGGATTAAAAATGTCTAACACCTAGCTAATGGAGTCCATGGACATGAAGTTGTGTCATGAGTCACAAATGCAGCTTCAAATTCAACATTTTTAACCAACCATGTTTTGCAAGTGGACTCCTTAACTAACTCTTATAAACTATAGCTAGTGTCAACTTACCATCATCTGATTTGTAAATAGACAATTTACACATGTGTTCTCAAAATATGCAATTTGCCCCCTATTGGTTTACAAAACATAGCATATATGAAAAGAGTATTTTGCATTTAATCACAAAATACTGGGGGTAAACTGCCTATTGTCAAACCACGTGACGGTAAATTGCCTATTTGGAAATCATAGGGCTAAACTGTCTATTTTCAAACTATCAGCTTATATGGTAACAACAGGGGCTTCATCGGCCATAACCCCAATAAACTACTCGAACTTTCATTTCGTATTCAACTCGGGAGAAGTGAAATTACAAGAAAAGAGAGAATTACTTACAAGTTCATCAATAAGCCACATCATTCTCGTTTTCTGCCTGTTTCCTCTGAAACCAAGATCTCTAAAAGTTTCTAGTATAGCTTTGCAAATTGGGAGAATATCATCACCGAGAACCCAGGCATCAAGAGGGATCGCCTCAGCACATCTCTTCGGACTAAAGAACCCCCCAACGAGAATATTAAATCCGAATTTACCATTTTTCGTGGCTGGCATGTATGCAAGGTCATTAATGTGTGGATGCTCGTACAGATCGTGTGAGCCTATGACACACACATTCCATTTTCTTGGTCTGCAAAAGTTGCACCAAACAAAGATTTAGCCTAGAAAATCAAATCCCATGTAAGCTTTCCGTAAAATCTTTACACAAAGATTGAATCAGGCTTCATCTTCGTACAAACTTACAAGTTGGTAAAAGCTGGATTGCCACGCGAATTAGAAGTAATGAATTGTGACAGAAGATTATTATAAGGCCTCGTGTCGACGATTTCATGTGGATCAATGCCAGCAAGAGGGTTCCCGACCGGATTCCTCACATTGTCCATTCCACTCTGAAGACTAGTCAATCCAACTCCTTCGAGCCCTTTAGGAATCTCCGGTACATCAGGCAAAACAACGCCACGAATCTGCCAGTTTTGCCTCGTGGTAACGTCAGCACATCCGTCCTTCCCGTATTTCCTGATAACGCTCGCCAAATATCGGATTTGGGCACTTGTTGATACTCCATTTGGGAGCTTAAGTCTCATCATGAACCGGCCATCTGATTATCAATAAACAATAAATTTTCAGTTCAAGAAATAGGAAAATAGTTTCATTAATCAAGATATTTTCAGAAATTGGTAAATATAGCTGATAAATAAGGGCATGTTTGGTACGAGTGATAAAAAGTGATTAGGTAGTGATTAATAAATAAACACTTGTTCCTCTCGTTTTTTAACATATTGGCTTAATCATACTGGCCCGTGATTAATGTTATTAAGTGCTGGATAGTTGTCCCACCCAACCCTATGGGTTTACCAATCTAGACTTCAACAGTGTTAATGATATTGACTGAAATTTACCTAATTGCCCTAAACAATATAATGCTCACTTGTAGCTCTGACAAACATTTATCTCCTTGTATTCGTAATATTTTTAAAATTTTATTGTTGCTAATTGATTTAAAAATGTTTAATATGTATATATATTAATGAATTTAGAAATAAATATTTTATAGAATAAAAGAATTATTCTAAACAAAATAATATGGAATATTCTAACAAATAATATCAATTTTATTCAATGGTATTCAAGTCATTTTAGTACTTACTTTATCCTATACAATATTTAATCAACTACACCAAACACATTATTATTATTTTTTAATCCTATACAATATTTAAAAAATTGACAAATATAATTTGGACATATTTGTTAAACTTTATGTTAGTTGAAGTATATATGTTTGATGTTAGTATGAGTGTTATTGTGATAATTTCAGTGACATTCACTTATTATGCCTCTTAAATTTAGTAAAAATATTTTAATGTTATCTTTTATTTGGACATACTTGTTAAATTTTATATTAATTGAAATAATATGTATTTGGTGTTAGTATGATCGATACTAAACGATTCGAGTGACATGCATTTATTTATAAATTTATTTAATTTGGTAAGAATATTAGTTGGCTTTACATGGCTTTAGAATTAAAAAATGTGAATATTTTGTAATATAATGTGTAATTTTTATAAAAATATACAAGTGTATTACAATCGTGTCATCGTGTCCGTGTTCATGCACCATAGGTTATATCGTTACCACCAGCTATAACTTTTAGTAAAGCTACAAATGCTTGATCATGCATAATTGTTACTCCCGATAATAGACATGAAAAAATATTTCAATATGGGTTAAGTTGTATAATTTTTTTAAATAATAACAAACATCTCACAATTAAATTATTATGTGCCTCATCAATCATTGATCGGCAACTTTCGAAGATCGATCGCCAGATTTTCGCGATCGATCGGGAAAACAGCACGATCGATCGCGGATATTTAAATTTTGGTTATTTTGTCCAGAATGTTTTCGCGGTCGATCGGCAACATACGGAGATCGATCGCCAAACCCGAAATTTCGAGATTTTGTTTCCTTCTTAGTTATTTTGTGTCCAAACTTTACCAAAGTCCTTCGCCACTATATATATTAGGTCTTTGACGAAAATAGAGACTTTTATCAGATTTTACATCCTAGGAATAGCCTCCATCCACTCATCCTCCATATCACCATCATCCACCTCCATCCATCAACCATCCTAGGATTTTGGAACACCTTCAACAAGGCGATTCAAGAGACGATCGAGAAGGAAGCGAGAGAGGGAGCAAGGATCTACGAACGAAGTCGACATCGGGAGTTTATTCTTATCTTTTTTGATTTACTATGTTGAACTAATTTATTTATCGAGGCTAGGCGAATCCTTTGTCATGAACCTATGATTTGATGATTTATTTGATTGAATTTCTTTAATTCTTTGCGTATAATTTATTGATCTTCATGCTTTTGAGGGATTGATCACCCTTGAACGATTACTTTATTGTGATTGACTTGACCATATGATATTGCAATATGAGATAATAAATTATAACGTGGGTTTTAGGTTGAGACGGACCAAGTAAAATCTAGCACACATATGATAGCAATAGATTTACCAAAATCGAAGGCTAGTAGTTTTCATATATCTTTATTCGATATTAATTGTTCAATAAGGACATGAGAGTGGTTTACTGCAACATTAATATTAGACTTGTTATAACTGGACCAAAGTATAACGAATGCATTAGGAAAACTCGTCACCTTAGAAATATTTGGATATTCAATCGAAAATGGTAGGGATTGCATTGGTGAGCCAAAGTCTCGATAATCTTTTCTAGTGAATTTTTCTCGTTTACTTTTATTGACTTGGTTGGATTAGTAGTTAATATAATTAATTAGTAGTTTAATTATTAATTCAATTTCGTAGGTTAAATAGTTAAAAGCATCTTATTTGGTACTTGCTTGTTAGTCCTTGTGGGTTCGACAATCTGTATTCTTCCTATATATATTAAAACTTGACACCGTGCACTTGCGGTAGATAAATCGCTACACTGAAAATAACTATTTAAAATAATAGTGATCAAAGACACAAATTTTCCCGATTGTATCAATCATAGCAACGAAAATCTTAGCTTGCCCCGTGTCAACCGTTGCTGTGGAACAGACTTTTAGCTCAGGGGGAAATATTTTGGATGTAAGACGATCAAAAATGAGTCCAGATTCTTTAAAGGCCCAAGCACTAAAGGACGATTGGACCAGGGCGGCAAAACGAAAACAAGGAATGGAATCAAGCTTGGACCAAGATGAATTTGATACCAAAAGAACTACTAAAGTGATTGAGCTACGCCACTTCCAACGGTAAGAAGGGTTAAAATGTAAGAGATCTAGGCGAGCTTTGATTCCTCTACACCCTAAGAGGATACGTAGACAACTTAAAAAGTTCAAGTCCTCCTCTCCGGGTCTCCCCCTTACATTTGTTCTTTTTTTATATAGTAATTTTTAAATCATTTTAACTAAAATTTTACTTTTTTTAAAATTTAAAAATATAAGGATCGAACAGTAACAGTAACAGTAACCGGAACCGTCTACAAATGTTAAGGTTAAGGTCGAACTCTTATGAACCGTCGAACCGACGGTTTCCAACCGTCAACCGGTGGTTCACGAACCATGATCATGTCTAAGTGGCACTAGAAATAACACATGCCACTACCTCTTCCTAAGTTTTTTCGATATTACAATGCACGCAGAAACTCTAAAAGCTTCAAATTTTTAACTTCATCATCTATTTTCAGGAAATGCCTCTGCCACAGTACATTAATATCAAAGCACAACAGACTACGCGAGCCACAATGAGAAATGATGGTGAGAAAAAATACGGAATAAGCTTCTGATAAAACGCAAGAAGATGACGAAACAAGTCCACGATTGAAGAAGGATTATGCAGAATGGAATCATGTGACCATTTGCCGACAATGAATCATGAAGAAGAAGCATTTTTCGGGACGGAATTTGTGGAACTCACGCGACCAATTTCTGCGACGTTGTGTGCACGACCGAGTTTCTGGATCTTCTCGCGGCTCTCTCTGGCCGCCGCCACCACTAATGCCTCCTCCCAAACCACAACCGCCACCACCACCTGCTCCACACCTCGATGCAGGTGTTAATTAATGAAATACACAAAATAATTTTGATGGTTTTCAATTTCAGCAAAATCCAAACTGCTCGAATTTAAGCAATGTACATCCTATCTAGGTTTGTTTGGCATGCAGATCTATTTCTTGCTCTCAATTAGAAATAAATCCATGGCACAAAATTTGCCAGCCAATTTTTCCACGGGTTTGCACGAAGCTTTGTTTTGGCCTGTTCAATTTGTAACTTAATGGAACTTCGAGTTTGTTCGGTGAATTTGTGGAAAAAGCACAAGTAGACGTGAGCAATTGATTTTCTGTGAAATTTCAGGAAATTTTGTTTGCAAATAAGAATAAGACGAGGAGGGTAGAATAAAACATCCGTATTTAAAATAGACTTAGTTGAAAAAAATCTCTTAAAATTCATATTTAGTTGAAAAGAATGTATTTCAGATGATTTAGTTGAAAGAAGTTTTTGTAGATGATACATTCTCATAATTAACCAAAATATATTCTAGTGCTTTGCTTTGTGTGATTCTTAAACAGTTGATTGCAATTAATCATAAAATATCATAATGAATAAGTAATTTTAATTTTTAAAAATATTAATAATTTTATTTTAAAATAATATAACTCGAGATTCTATATCTTCTAAGTCGGTTAGCTAGTTTTGACTCTGACTCGTTAGATAGAAAACGGACGAGTTCAACAGAGCATAAGTATTATTATGTTATATTCAATTGTTCAAATTTGATTTGATTATATGTAGTCTATTGTTTTATATGTGTGAGGATAATAACATCGTGTTATTATTATTATGTTATATTCAATTGTTCAAATTTGATTTAATTATATATAGTCTATTGTTTTACACGTCATAAAATGAAATATTTGTACTTCCAACTTTTGTCTACCAAACGAATCCCACTAAGTTCAACTCAACAATCAACAAGTGGTTTATTCCTTGTACCCAACTGTTAAGATTCTTTCTTTCTGCTTTGCTAAGAAAGAGCTGGCACGCAGCCTCCTGTTGATACACATTGACCACATCACATTTTTTATTTTTTATTTTTTAAAAATAAAGAAACTTGAAAGATCATTGAACTTTTTAAAAATAAAATTATGCAAATATTTTGATGGGTTAATTTTATTACTTGGTTCAGTTATTTTGTGGGCCAAAACATGTGTGATTAATGTCTCTAAGCTTCTTGTCTAATTAGATGTAGGAGTTCTAATATTTTTTTTTTAGTTTAACAAGGTATTGAGAATTGCACCTCACTAATCATTGGTGACGACCCCGGCCCTTCAGGACCGCCACCAGGTAAATCGAGGGATGTGCACGGATGACAGGTTTCTGAAGAAGCGGACCAACATGAACCGAACCCAAGACAAACCCCCACAATATTTTAATGGAGCATTTGTCCCACACGTGATTCGAAACACCGACCTCCTACCAATGAACTTGTAACCGAACATAGTAGATTGTGGATTACAGGAGATATGAATAAGATCTCACATTGAGGTCCATGAGGATAAATTATGGTATTTCTTATTATTTTTTTCTTGATTTATATTTCTTGTTCTATCATTATTTAGGATAAAATAGCTTAATTCCTGTTCTTGATTTGTTAGGAAAATAATCCACACTTAACCATAACACGAAAACCCCACAAAGAAATAATTATAATCAGCATTTCTTTTGTCTCCCAATTATTGAAATTGACAGATCAGATCTCAATTATATGTCTGTTAGATATTATGAGTAAATCCAGAATAAAAGACTGAGGGAACTTTCTTCAGGGATTGAAACCAAACTTAAAAAAAATAGATTTAGGCATTTTGTCCCAATTAACCATTATAATATCATCTCTAACTGTACTCAAATCATATTTCGAATATCTTATTTCAAAAGGAAATATATATATATATATATTTAAATATCCTCTCAGAATCAAATGGGTTCAATATATACTTTATAGCTTGTGTAATAGTCTTCTACTCCAAATAACTATGCAACATAAAGAAAATTTCATTATCGATGCCAATGTGAATATTAATGCACTGTTTGGTACATAGTATGTGATTATCAAACGATATGAATATAGAATATGAGTGATATAAAAATCATAGATATGTGTAATATGTAGTGTAATTAATTATTATGTGGGTTGAGAATCATGTTGGAAAAAATTTCAGTGAATTAAAATTAAGCGTCGGTATCGAACCGACCAAAAACATAGGCCACCTAGATTCTGTCAGATCAAGCACGGACGCGATCGATCGTGCCTGGCAGATTGTTATAAAAGGGGCGGAGTTGCAGAATGGTTATGTCCCTTCGCGTGTAAGTGCGATTTTTCATGAAATTGTACCTTCAAATGATGTCTTTTGATGACATCTATTGGTCTAATATAAACAGAACGACTCTATCTTGGATTAAACATACAATTTCAGATAAAAAACATGAGATTAAAGTGCATATTATGTGCATGGCTTAAATAGGTAAAACAATAAAGAAAAACAAATAAAATATTCAAAACAGTGTAAATTTATCAATATAAAAGAGAGGAGCTAGCATGAAGAATCAAGTAGGCAGGGATTCAAGGTTTGAAAGGTATATATATATATATATATATATATATATATATATATATATATATATATATATATATATATATATATATATATATATATAATATAATGAAAACTAACAAAAGAAGCAATTTACCTAATTGCAGAACTAAAAAATGGATATTTACAGCAATTATTTTAAATTATAGTATTAATATTTAAAAAAAATTAAAATAATTTTAGCCCATCCGACTAGAAAATCATGGTTTCGTCCATGTGTGCATCTTGCTTATCTCTTCTTTGTTCGAAACCTGAGTGCCTTTAAACCTTCGTGGTTTATATGATTCGTAATTTGAAATGTTTTATCACGAATAATAGTTTTTGTATATTGGGAAACGAATTATCATTAAAACCGTGAGCATCATAGCAAAACAATATCGTTTTAAGAATAAAGGATTGAACTCGTACCTCGACATCCATCGTTAAAAATCATTGTGTTACTTTATTTGTTATTATTCAAAGATACGTCCAGATATATTTTACCTACCAAATCATACCTAAAAGTAAATGTTACTATTTTAATGTTACCGTGCATTGAGTCTTATAGTTTGGTTAGGCCGGACTAGAATTCGACTCGAATATAGTTTTTTTTTTTAATTTTGAATCGAGTCAATAAAATTATTACGAAAATTTAACTTTAAAATCTTAAATAGCATTCAAGTCCATCAAATTAACAAGCCGTCAAAATAATGATCACATTTCAAGTTGTACCACTTTAATGCTCGAGCACTAAATTGTGGGAGAGAAGTGCTAAATATGAAAATCTAGGGTTCAAAACAGAAAATGGGGAAAAACGTAATTCAATCGGCAACCCTAGTTTTGGCAAAAAAAATCAACAATTTCCGGGATAATACGTAAAATAGTCCAAAAATTCGCTAAATCGAGTCAATTAAAAAATCAATAATTTTCGGGATAATACAAAATATTTTAAATTTGTAGACTATTTATGAGAATCATCGTATCTTTTATTTGTCAGTACATAAATAGATCAGGTCTAAATTAAAAAATTGTTTTAATTTCAAAATATTGGTGGGAGTTCGAAGGGTTTTGCGAAGTAGTTTTTTCATTTTTATATTGCTAATATGGTCCATGAAACAAATGGGTAAACACAAACCTTTGCATTCAATTTAATCCATAAAGTTTGTGTTGATTTCCGATTATTCCCTAATGTTTTAATTGACCCAATTTAATCACTACAGTTTTGAAATATACCCGAGTCAATCCATATCCGTTTGTTCAAATGACCAACTTAACGCCGGTGACTGAATCATGAAGAATTTTAAATATTAGGACTAAATTAGGTCACTGAAAATATTAGGGACTTAACCGGATCATTTAGGAAACTTTGAGGACTTTTTTTATGTATTATCCCACAATTTTCAGTTGCTGAATTAAGTCCCAAAATTCCAGAAGCTACATACATTTGAAGCAAGAATTATCCGACGAAAGACTTAATGGAGGAAAAAGAGAAAATTGAGAAATTAATTTACAAAATTGGGCGAAGATTACGAAGATATTTCACAAAATCCCGATTGATCAATGATTAAAATTCGGTGAAGGTTGGCGCACCGAACACGCCACCACCTGCGCCCACTGCCTCAGTCTGTTCTTCACCATCTCCGGACTATCACCTATATTCACAGGATAATCTTCAGTTTTTCCCAATAGAAATGAATGCTTAACTCTGTAACTAAGGTGATTAACTGAATTTTACCTGGATCAATAAAACTAGAGCTGCCTCCGACAGATGAAAGCGCCGAATCGGTGTCGGAAAACGAGGCCGAAGAAGACCGGGACAGAGACTTGCTGTACTGCTTGTTCACAGCGTAGTAAAACCCCAGCGCGGGAAAGGTAGACGAGAGTTTCGGATCCAAATCCGGGGATTCGAAACTAAATCCTAAGTCGAAGCAGGCGCGCAGATCTTCCAGGTCATCGTCGGTGACGCTGCGGCCGCGGGGGATTCGATGATTTCTCCGGCGATTGTTCCATACCTCGTTGCGGATGATGTCCGGCGACCATGAATTCTGCTTGTGCAACGGAGGCGGATCTCCACGTCTGAGACGTGGATCGGATTGCGACATTGGGGTGCGCCGCCGTGTGCAGCGGAGATCGGGGAATTGCTTATATTTTACTCGGGGTTGAGCGGGATAAGTGGGGATAGGGATTTTGTGGTATATATAATAGGAAAATGATAATTTGGTTAGAACTAATTTAAATATGATTGCTTTAAATAAAATTATACAAACTAATATACCATTTATTTTTTAAAAATTAAATAATCGGATTTATATAAATATCATTTTAAATAGTATTTCATCTTTGATATTTGGTTTGGAAATTTTAAGATATTCTATTAAATTACATCCTAACAATTTTTTTTTTATACAAAAACATTGTTTTTTTATTCGCTTGATTGAATACTTATTTGGATAGACATGTTATTTAATATATATATATATATATAACTATCATTGGATGAGAATATTACTATCTAATGGTTGATCTGACAATATCAACCAAATCAATTTTTTCAGATATCATGAAATTTAAATTTATGGATGCATTTGGATTGATGTATCCATTATTTCAAATTGCTTGAGTTGTTTGGATGAAGGAAATTTAAGTGAACTCTGGATTAAGTTAAACATTTTTCAATAGTAATTTTGATTGATTTCAAATCTATCTACGTTGGATGTCATTTGAAATTCACCATCCAAATCCATTTTCAAATCAAATTATTCCACTCAAATCAAATCCATCAATCCAGACACAGCCTCAAAGATTTATTAGAACTTCTAAAACTCGATAGAAATACTTTAACTAACACAATATGGTAAACCAAATACAAAACAATGAATATTGTTGACAACAAACAAATCCAAGAATAAAAAAAGATTGTTGACCAATTTTTTTTTATTGTTTTGAGGTATGAATATTAAATTGCTGGTTATTATTTCCAAGAATGATTTCAGAAATTCATACAAACTAATTAATTAAGTTTTAAAATTCAAAATTCAAATGTAATTTATTAATTTCAAACTTTGGAGCATTTAAAATTCATAAAAACTCTCAAATGTAAAATTAAAATACTTTTGGCTCCCTCTCCAATCATATTAATGATGAAGAATATGTATTTATAATAACTAAACAGAATCATTGCTCATCTGTCGCCTTCAATTGGGCTATGTATTTAATCCCTTCGATTATACACATTATATTTAATGAAATAAAATTATATATATATATTGCTTATTTACTTCCCTACTTAAAAATATATATATTTTCCCAATAATTGACGGGGTTAAAAAAATGCCATTTATCAATTTAATTCCATTCAATAATAGAAATAAAATAGTTCTTTTTTACTTCAAATTATATAATACGTATCCCCTAACAAATTGATAAAACTAGGGGTGAGTAAAAATTCGGTTAAACCGAATTTAACTATCGAATCGAATAAATTTAGAAATTTGATTCGGTCAGTTCAGAAGTCCGGTTTTAATATTTTAAAAATATCGGTTAAATCAGTTTCGGTTATCGATTTTGATTTTAAAAACATCGAACAATTTTTATTTTTTAAGTTTATTAAATTTTTTTTGTTAAAATCAGTTACCGAATTAACCGATATTTTATTGATTCGGTTTGTTCGATTTTGTAAAAAAGTTCGGTCGATTCAGTTTTGTAAAAAAAAAAATTGGTTTCTGTTAAATCTGTTCGGTGAGTAACCGAGTTAACCTATTGCTTAACCCTAGATAAAAAACGCCTTCCATGAAATGATCATCTATATCCATTAAGCAGTCTATTTGATGCTGCCTGGGGCACTCGACCCCGTTAAGCATGCTTCTTAACTTTGATCCGACCAATTACGATAAATGTGTCACTCGTATATTTTGCTCTTATCTGATTGTGATTGATCGACAAGATGTTATAAACCATTAAGGTACCGTTTGGTTTGAAGGATCTGATAAGTAATGTAAAGATTAAAAAGTATGAAATGATTATAAAAATAATGTGTGATAAGTTATATGATGTTTGGTTTGAGTATAAGATGGTTGATAAAATTTATTGTTTGGTATAATGATTAAAATGTCCTTAGCATAATAATAATAATATATAATAACTATTATTATTGTTATTATATAATTAAAATAATAATAATAATTATTATTATATTATAAAATAGTACTAATAAAATAAATAATAATAATATATATAGATTATTATTACGATAAGAATAATAATTATTATATTACAAAATAGTAATAATAAAAATAAATAATAATAATAATATATAATATGTATATATATAGATTATTATATATATAATAATATAATAATAATTATTATATTATTATATATACATTATTATACATACGTATATGATGTCATATGACATATTGATTTTCTCGGGTAAAATCCATTTATGAAGATACAAACTATAAAATCGCCGAACAGAAGATAGCACTGAGCCAGGTTTTACCGAGCAGAACAACTATTAAACCCTCCTCGGGATTCTGGTCAAACTACAGCGGAAAACCCGGTCATAATTAAAACTAATTAACCGGCTGGGATTGAACGTGCATTAATGGGGCGGGTTTCTCGGATACGTTTGGCTCCAATCAAGCCACGATCCAAGGAAATAATGTTGCTGATTTCCCACGAGTTAGTTACTGAGGACAGCCCTATAAATACCCTTGGATAACCTCATAGCGGGGGTTGGATTTTTCTGGGCAAAAAGACTCCGAAGAGAGCAAATTTATGTCTGTTCGGTCTTTTTTGTTATTTCTCTAAATATTCGTGTAAGTCATTGAGTGACTTTTTCTTTGTGTCCAGAAAGTCTTGTAAATCATCAACATTTATAGTGAAGTTTTATACTGGACTAGGTCACGTGGTTTTTCTCTCAATTTGAGGGTTTTCCACGTAAAAAATCTTGGTGTGTTTATCGTTATTTTGTATTAACACTTTATTCTACCTTATAGTCAAAATCTCGAATCACATCATTGGCGCCGTCTGTGGGAAATTTTAGGGCAAAGACGTTGAAGCAGGACGAGTTTTCTAACAGAAAATAAATAAAAAAGCAAGATGGCCAGAGGTAGAGGTAGGGGCAAGCTTCCAGGGGAAATGGGTCTAATTCTCATCCAGATTCATTCGCTGAACCCAGAGAAGGGCCAGAAGATGCAGGATCATCTCAAAATATTCCTCGGACATTCCCTGCTGGAGGAGTGCCCATGGAACATTTGACAGAAATGATAACAAAAACTGTCGGAGAGATCATGAGGCAATTTATGACCCCTCCCCAGAAACCAGAAACTATGCAAGAAGAAGAGGAAGATTTGGCCTCCATGCAGGAGCCTGAAAAAGGGCCCGAGGTAGTTAGAAATATTCCTAGTCATTGGAATGATGAAACTGATAAAGCTTTAAATCGCCAAATGGAAGAGCTGAAAAGTGAGATGCAGCAGATGCGTAATAAGATGGAAGGACGTCTGTATCCTCCGCAAAGGAGCACTCCATTTGCTCCACATGTGGTTGATGATCCTTTGCCCCCAAACTTCAGGGCTCTAAATGTGGGAAATTACGATGGTGGTACAGATCCCGAAGAATATCTGTCTCGATTTGAAAACGCTTCGCTTCTTCATCAACTTACGGATGGAGTGAAATGTCGGGTTTTCCTGACTACATTATCGGAGTTGCAAGAGAACAGCTCTTAGTCTGCTCGGTATTAAACAAACGGAGAAAGAATCTCTTCGAGACTTTCTGAAAAGATTCAGCCATGCATGTCTTGACATTCCGCATGTCACTTCTGAAATACTCATCAGTGCGTTCACCCAAGGATTAAAAGAGGGAGACTTATTCCGATCTTTGGCAAAAAAGCCATTTTCTGATTATGACGAGGTGTTGGGAAGAGCTTCCAAATACATTAATCTGGAAGAAGCCCAAAAGATGAAGCAAAGAAGAGATGGTAAAATTGTGGAAGAAGTGAACAGAAAGAATAAGCCAGTGGAGCCAATCAAAAGAAGTTTTGACCAGTATCTCCCGATGAGATCTCATCGGGAAGTAGCCATGAACCAAAGTATGCCGAAAAGAGGACGGGGTGGACCTCATAGAGGGGGACCTTTCCGAGGAGGAATGTTCCGAGGAGGGTCCTTCCGAGAAAGAGGATATCGAGGAGGAGGTTTCCGAGGTGGAAGATCCAATGGAATGCGAGGATTTAACGAGGAGTTCAAAGACAATAATTTCATTCCTAAAATTAACATAAATCCCGGAAGAGGAGCGCCTCAGCCAGTTCCTTGGTCAGTTAGGGGAGAAAGAGTAGAGGAAGAAGAAGAAACCTTGAACAATGTCCCTAATCGAGGAACCATACACATGATATCCGGAGGAATGTCGGGTGGAGATTCGAACAGAGCAAGAAGGAATCATGCCCGGAAGCTTCAAGTACTATCTATTAACCCCAATCATGTACATGAGGGTCCGTCCATATCTTTTGGGCCCGCAGATCTGCAAGGAATCCATTTTCCTCATGATGATGCGTTGGTTATCTCTGCTACAGTAGCTAACTATAATGTGCAGAGAATTTTCGTGGACACAGGAAGCTCAGCGGATGTACTTTTTCTTAATACGTTGAACCAAATGGACTTGGGGAGCTTACCTATACTGAAGGTGAATACGTCCTTGCACGGATTTGCAGGGAAGTCATAAATCCGATAGGGCAGGTGTCTCTACCAGTTACACTTGGTGAAGAATCAAAGATTAAAACAAAGATGATAAATTTCCTCATTGTGGATGCACCATCTTCTTAAATGTAATATTGGGAAGACCAGCTGATAAGTGTATTTTATAAACTTATATTTCTTCTTATTTTGCATGATTTAGTGTTGGTATTCGAGCAGAATTACGTCTTTTGTTGTTGTTTTGATGTTTTGCAGGAATCCAAGGAATTAAGCATTTTATTACTAAAAGATGGTGAAAATACATAAATGTGACAAGAATTCAAATTGGGACTCAACGGTGAAATAATCGTGCACCGGGATAGAATACATGCTGTACCCTAGCGCCACTTATGCAACAAGATTTTTCTTAAATATTTTCGGAAGCATACTTAATGGGAATTAAAAAGAGAAGGGACGTACATTCAGATTGTGGGAGATTTGGTGAAGGATAAAAAGGGAAGATAGAACAAAGAAGGAAATATTGACGTAAAATATAGAAGGATACGTACGGAGATATCATGAGAGAAGGAGGCAAGCGAGGAATAACCGAGAGCAAGGAAAAGAGGGGATTCACGTGAAAGGAATTGAGAATAAAAGGAAACAAAAAGATACGTACAGGGGAATTTAGGGAGGAATTAACGTACACAAGAAAAGAAAGGGGAGGAAGACTTGACGTAAAGAATTTCTGGACGGAACGAAGAGCAGTGAGAGATTGATGTGAATACACTCACGTAAATTCAGAGGAGAGGCAGTAGCCGAGAGATAAAGAGGAGAGGATGAGATCAATCGAGGCGGTGCGCGTACAACGAAGGGTAGAGATTTTGACAACGGAGAAGAAGACGGCGACTACCGGGGACGGAGGGCCATCATCCAATTCGTTTGATTATCTATTCCCTTATGTTTATGATGATTAAGAACACGTCTATGTGTTTATTTAATGTATTCATGAACTAATTTATCATTCTAGGGTTAGACGGATCTTGACTTGAAACTATGTCATTGGTTTTTCATATGGTTTATTTATGTTTTCATGTTCTTAATGCTTTTAATCTACTGGCCATGGATTGAATGATTCCATATTCGTGATCTATCACTCGGGAGAGGGGGTTGTGAATAGGAAAGAAGGAATTCGTATCGTGGTAGTTATATTGTTCGGAAGGCCTATAACTCCATAGAAGTCGTCATAGGAATTACTGCACTTTTACAATTGTCTGATAATTCATCTTAGATAGGGATATCAAGATTAATGTTAGATAATTACTTCTGCTTAACACCCGGGAGGGGGAGTAGAAACAAATAAGAATTCTCGGCTAGTAAACTAGGAAAACACGACATAGTGGATAGTTGAGTGAAGTCGAACCTCTAGAATCCGTTCTCATTGATTTTCTCCACTTAAATTACCATCTTGTTAATCTTTTATTCTATTTTCGTAGATTGGTTTAATAAATATTACTCTCGATTATCTAAATAAAGTCGAGACTATTCTAATTACAGTACTTGGTGTAACTTAATTTTCAATCCCTGTGGGTTCGACATCCGTATTTTAAAATTCTATACTAAAACTTGACACCGTACACTTGCGGTATCCGTCCATATTTTTTGGGCCCGCAGATCTGCAAGGAATCCATTTTCCTCATGATGATGCGTTGGTTATCTCTGCTACAGTAGCTAACTATAATGTGCAGAGGATTTTCGTGGACACAAGAAGCTCAGCGGATGTACTTTTTCTTAATACGTTAAACCAAATGGACTTGGGGAGCTTACCTATACTGAAGGTGAATACGTCCTTGCACGGATTTGCAGGGGAAGTCATAAATCCGATAGGGCAGGTGTCTCTACCAGTTACACTTGGTGAAGAATCAAAGATTAAAACAAAGATGATAAATTTCCTCATTGTGGATGCACCATCTTCTTACAATGTAATATTGGGAAGACCAGCCCTAGCCGCCTTCGAAGCCGTTGCCTCCACCTATCATCTAACCATGAAATTTCCAGTAGGAGAAGAAGTGGGGCAGGTAAGAGGTGATCAAAGCTCGTCACGGAAATGTTATGTGCAAGAGTTAAGGCAAGAAAGAGAACAGAATAAAGAAGGAAAAGAGCGAGGGGGATGTGAAAAGAGGAAGCGGGACGAGGAGGAACGAGTAACACCCGAAGAGAAGTTCCTCAATATCGAGATGGGTCACCCTACTAGAATTACTAGAGTGGGATCCCAACTTGATCCAGAATTACGGGAAAAGTGGTTGATTGTTTAAATCAACATGTGGATGTATTTGCATGGAGTACATCTGATTTAGTTGGAGTAAGACCTGAGATTGCCGAACACCGCCTCAATGTGGACCCCAATGTTCGGGCAATAAAGCAAAAGAGGAGGCATTTTGGACCATAAAAGGACGCTGTCATTGCCAAGCAGGTAGAAGAGTTGTTAAAGGCAGGCCACATTCGCGAGATCGGTTTCCCTACATGGCTCTCGAATGTAGTTTTGGTGCCTAAAGTCGGAGATAAATGGAGAATGTGTGTGGATTTTAGGATGTGAATAAAGCATGTCCCAAAGATTGTTATCCCCTACCCAGGATATATCAGCTTGTAGATTCTCCTGCCGGACATGAATTTTTATGTCTTATGGATGCTTATCAAGGATATCATCAAATCCCTTTGGCACAGGAAGATCAATCAAAAGTGAGTTTTGTTACAGCAGGGGAAACTTTTGTTATGTGGTAATGCCTTTCGGATTGAAAAATGCTGGAGCCACTTATCAAAGGTTGATGGACAAAATGTTCAAAGAACAAGTTGGTTGGAATGTGGAAGTGTATGTGGATGATGTCTTGATTAAGAGCCGAAAAGCCGAGGACTTGGTCAAGGATATGGAATAAGTCTTCAACACTTTAAGAAAATTTGGTATGAAGTTGAATCCTGCAAAATGCATTTTCGGGATTCGTAGTGGCAAGTTTCTGGGGTACATGGTCACTGAAAGAGGTGTTGAGCTAATCCGGAGAAAATCAGGGCCATACGAGAAATGAACCCTCCAAGGACACTAAATGAAGTACAAAGGTTGGCAGGAAGAATAGCGGCACTGAGCCGATTTATATCCCGATCAGCTGATCGGAGCTTGCCTTTCTTCAAAGCGTTAAGGCAGGGAAGCAAGTTCGAATGGAATGACCAATGCCAAAAGGCCTTCGAGGATCTGAAAGATTATTTGGCTCAGTTACCTTTGATAAACAAGCCTGACCCTAAAGAAACGCTTCTCGTCTATTTATCGATGGCCGAAGAAGTAATCAGTTCCGTGTTAATCAGAGAAAGGTCAGGACAACAGCAACCCGTATATTATGTCAGCCGAGCCCTGCAAGGAGCCGAGCAACGATATCCTGAAATTGAGAAGTTGGCATTAGCTCTAGTCACTACAGCGAGAAGACTTCGGCCATACTTCCTGTCTCATCCTATCACGGTAATAACAAACACTCCTTTGGGTAGACTTTTATCCAAAGCCGAGATATCAGAGAGGGTGGTAAAATGGGCCACAGAGCTGAGTGAGTTTGATATTACTTATCAACCCCAAACTACAATCAAAGCTCAAGCACTGTCAGATTTTCTAGTAGAAGTCACTCATACTCCGGAGGAAAAAGAATGGAGTTTGTTTGTAGATGGATCGTCTACCCGATTAGGAAGTGGAGCAGGTGTCATACTCATTAGTCCCGAAGGGGAAGAAATCAGAGTTGCCGTCCAGTTTGGGTCTCCTTCCTCAAACAATGAAGCTGAATTTGAAGCTATCATTTCAGGCTTCCGAATAGCATTGGATGCTGGAGCCAAGAGGATAAAAGCTTTTATGGATTCAATGCTGGTTGTTCATCAAGTGAATGGGGTATATAAGGTGAAAGAAGAGAAGCTTAGAAAGTATGTGGAAAATGTGCGGGCAATGATGGCTCAATTTCAAGAGGTGGAGTTAACGCAAATACCAAGGGAAGAGAATACTCGGGCCGACGAATTAGCAAAATTGGCTAGTTCAGTACACGAATGGAAGAACAGGAATGTGCTCGTACAAGAGCTTTTGATCTCTCATATATCCATCAATAGCATCATGAATTTGGAGCCATGTATTATATCCGATTGGCGAGAGCATCTTATTAATTTTTTGAAGACAAAGATTATGCCTCCTGACCCAAAGGAAGCTGCTAAAGTCAAAAGAACGGGGAACCGATTTGTGTTGATAGAAGGCAAGTTTTTCAAGAAAGGATTCTCAATTCCTTTTTTACAATGTGCCTCGAGGCAAGAAGGGGAGCATTTATTAAAGGAGATTCATGAAGTATGTTGCGGAAATCATGTAGGGACTAACATGTTGTATCAGAAATCTATCCGAGCTGGGTACTATTGGCCGACGATGAGGGAAGACGCTGAGGAAGTTGTGAAGAAATGCATTAATTGCCAAAGGCATGCAAATTTATCCCATGTACCTGCGGAAGTCCTTAATAGTAGCATCATTTCCTGTCCCTTTGACCAATGGGGAATGGATATTGTTGGACCATTTCCTCCCGCTACAGGGCAGAGAAAATTTCTCCTAGTAGCCGTTGAATACTTCACTAAATGCGTGGAAGCCGAACCATTGGCTAAAATAACTGAGGAAGAAGTCATCAGATTTTTATGGAGAAACATAGTATGACGGTTCGGAATACCTCGAAGAATTATTTTCGACAATGGAAGACAGTTTCAGGGAGGAAGAATACAAGAGTGGTGCAAAGATATGAAAATTAAACAAGTCTTCACTTCAGTCGCCTATCCTCAAGCAAATGGGCAAGCGGAAGTGATTAATCGGATTTTATTGCACGGGATCAAGACAAGACTAGAAGGGGCTCGTGGGGAGTGGGTAAATGAATTACCCGGTGTCTTATGGGCTTATAGAACGACTCCTCGGGTATCTACAGGAGAGACTCCTTATAGCTTAGTATATGGATCTGAGGCCCTCATCCCAGTAGAAATTGGAGTGGAATCTCTTCGGGTACAAAGCTATAATCCCGATCAGAATGAAGAAAAAAGGAAGTTGGAGTTAGATGGGATTATGGAGTTGAGAGAAAAAGCCTTGGCTAAAGTGGAGTTATATAAAATTAGGGTGACCAATGCTTACAATCGGAGGGTTCGCCCGAGGGCTTTTCAGGTGGGAGATCTAGTGCTGCGAAGACTCAATCCTGCGGGGGAAGTAAAGAAGTTAGCACCCAAGTGGGAAGGCCCCTATAAAATAAAAGGGGTGATCGGAAGAGGAGCCTACAGGCTGGAAGATCATGAAGGTCGGGAACTGGTGAGACCTTGGAACATTCATAATTTAAGAAAGTATTTTGTGTAATCTTTCAGTTATCATTGCTGTTCTCATATGTATTTCCTAATTAAATAAATTTTCTTTTATTAAGCAATGTTCGGTTTACTCGTTGGATCGGGATGTTTGGTCAACGTTTAAACTTAAAAACACCATCGTTTACTCGTTGGATCGGGATGTTTGGTCAACGTTTAAACTTAAAAACACCATCGTTTACTCGTTGGATCGGGATGTTTGGTCAACGTTTAAACTTAAAAATACCAAGTGATTATGCTCGGGGTAGCGAGCAATGTTCGGTTTACTCGTTGGATCGGGATGTTTGGTCAACGTTTAAACTTAAAAACACCATCGTTTACTCGTTGGATCGGGATGTTTGGTCAACGTTTAAACTTAAAAATACCAAGTGATTATGCTCGGGGTAGCGAGCTTATTTTTATTATTGTCCATTGTTGGCGGGTTAAATACAGGATCGGGATGTTTGGTATGTATTTGAACCTAAAATGGGACTAACTGATTATGCTCGGGGTAGCGAGCAATGTTCGGTTTACTCGTTGGATCGGGATGTTTGGTCAGCGTTTAAACTTAAAAACACCATCGTTTACTCGTTGGATCGGGATGTTTGGTCAACGTTTAAACTTAAAAATACATGTTATTGTGCTCAGGTAGCAAACTTATTTTTATTATTGTCCATTGTTGGCGGGTTAAATACAGGATCGGGATGTTTGGTCTGTATTTGAACCTAAAATGGGACTGAGTGATTATGCTCGGGATAGCGAGCTTATTTTTATTATTGTCCATTGTTGGCGGGTTAAATACAGGATCGGGATGTTTGGTCTGTATTTGAACCTAAAATGGGACTAAGTGATTATGCTCGGGGTAGCGAGCAATGTTCGGCTTACTCGTTGGATCGGGATGTTTGGTCAACGTTTAAACTTAAAAATACCATCGTTTACTCGTTGGATCGGGATGTTTGGTCGACGATTAAACTTAAATGTATCATGTTATTATGCTTGAGATGTTCTCTCTAAAGCCCGGCCATATTTTATCTGCTCGGGATGTCTTTTCCCCGAGCTCGGTTATATTCATTATTTCGGGATATTTTCCAACCGAGCTTTATTTGCTTAAAATTTTGCTTGGTGGAGAGACTAGCTTGCACAAGATTGTAAGAAGACAAGGAGAGTCAGAATATCATTCCTAAAAGATTACAATTTTAAAAGTTAAAACAAGAGGGGTACGTCCCTAACTCTACAGCTGGAGGAACTCGTCGGGAACGGTATTCAGGGCCTCATCAACATTTATAAAGTCTGATGAAGTTCCTTCAGGAGGATAGCCAGCGGCTTTAAATTGACGACCAGACGCTTCAAAGCCATAGTTAAGGAACTTGGCAGCGCGTTCGCCCAAAATATCGCCATACTCTTCAGACTTCATAAACTCTTCTTTCTTGATGAGCCAGGATTCTTCGATCTGAGCAGCCCGAGATAGTTTCTCCTTGTCAAGCTGTTCAGAAAGGGATTTGTTCTCTTCAGCCCGCAATGATTTCTCCTGTGAAAGTTGCTCTAAGAGGGATTTATTCTCTTCAGTCACGGACCTGTACTGCCCGGATAAAGTGGTGTTAGCTTCCTCAAGGTCGGCTAATTTCTTGTGCGCTTCTTCGAGAGCTTCCACTGTCTTATCCCGAGTAGCAACAGCAGCAGAGTATCGTTCCTCCAGTAACTTTATGGATTTCTTCATCTCCTCGCCGATACCTTCTAGCTGTTTGAGGTGTTTCTGATTCTCCCCATCTGAGGATCTCATAGATTGGAAACGAGTCATAATCTCGCCGGCCATCAGATTGGTCTGCAAGAGAATAAATGAAATTAATATACCGAAGACAAAGAGTTTATCAGATGGAAATGGATGTAAGTTACCTGAGTGAGGGAAGTGGAAAAATCATTTATCAAGTTGCTGAAGGCCAATCCTCCGAGGTATTTACGGTCGGGAGAATTAGCCCAATTGCAAATGATAGAGTGAGAAATTTTGGGGTCCGATTTTCTCAGAATGGGGACGTTGGGGGGATAAATCCAATCGGGTATATGATATCGGGAGGTTGGCCGAGAAGAGCTAGAACCACCGGGAGCAGGTTGAGAAACAGCTCGAGTCTGAAGATGTGGACTAGCTCGGCGGGTAAGGGAGATTTGAGGAGAAGAAGTTTTCTTGGTAGGAGGAAGTTTAGAGGAAGAACCTTGGCCCTCGGGGGCCGCCCTCTTCAATGATCGAGGAATCAAGGCTATCGCCTCAGGTACTTCAATCACCTCTTCGGGAGGAGCAGGTGTAACAGATGGGGGAGGAATTGTTCCAGTGGTCGGTTTAGCAGCCTTCTCTGGATAATTTTCTTCAAGCTAGCAGCAATCTTGGCTTTCAGCATCTTGGTTTCTGCAAGAAAGAAACATCATAGCAATTATTCGAGTATGTTAAAACGAAGTAAGCAAACAAAGCAAGATGCTCAATACTCATCGAGGGGCATTTTTAGGGAAACACCCTTAGGACTAAGCTGGAACAAATACAGCAGTCCGTCGTCAATCAGCTCCCCAAGGTTAAAACACTGATCGCCAAGCTTACGACGAACCGATAGATATGTTTCTCCCTCAAGTAGCCCCTTGATTGACTTGCCCTTCGGTAAGTTTTCTTTCCAGTCCATGGGACAATCCCAGGGTTGGAGTGGGCGAGCAAAGAAGAAAAATCTTTTCCAATTTTTTATGGAAGATGGGTAATTTTTCAGAAAACCCATCCCTGTCCGAGAAGAAAAGTAAAAAAGCCCGATCTCCTTTCGATTTAATTGAAAGAAACAATGAAAGAGTTCGGGAGTCGGAGAAAAACCAAAAAAGGATAAGACTATGTAGAAACCTGCCAACAATCGATAACTGTTGGGGAATAACTGACTTAGAGAGATGACAAAATAGGAGGCAACATCTACAAAAAAAGGAGGAATAGGAAAACGAAGTCCCCCTCGGAGTTGGTCTATGTAGAAGGGAAAATAACCCTCAGGAGGCAGGTGGGGGCGAGATCCGGGAGGGGGAACAATAATAGATGTCCCATCGGAAATCCCCCATTTAGTTTGGATACTGGATAGGTGCCGTTGTGATTTACTCCCTGATTCAAATATCTCAAACCAGGGAATGCGGGCTTTTATCAGGTCCTGCTCTGTCGCAGCCTGAAGCTCCTCTCTACGATCATCGTGGGCTGACGACGAGCTGGAAGTCTCCTCACTATCAGAGGAAGAAGAATGTCGAGGAGAGGGACTCAGGGTACCCTCCTCATTGAACATGTCTATAGTTTTCAAGCAATCATCGGAAGAAGACATACTCAAGGAATGGAAATAGAATAAGTATGGAAGAAAAGCTGGTCGGACGTCTGATGCTAGCTCGGAAGCAAATTGCAGTAAAGTAAGTTAAATCGACGAAATGAACGAGTATTTATAGGGGGGCCACTTGAACAGTCGTTGAATCGACACCGTTCAAGATAAACCCAATGAACGGTTATAGATGTGCCTCGGGAAACGAAACGTCGCAAGATTTTTTGAAATTTTTACGCGGGGAAATTAGGCGGTAAAAATATCCCGAGCATATCAGGATTTTACCCGAAGACAATAAACCAAGATTTCACTACTTTCATCTTGCTTTACTTTAGGGGGTGAGGTGATGTCATATGACATATTGATTTTCTCGGGTAAAATCCATTTATGAAGATACAAACTATAAAATCGCCGAACAGAAGATAGCACCGAGCCAGGTTTTACCGAGTAGAACAACTATTAAACCCTCCTCGGGATTCTGGTCAAACTACAGCGGAAGACCCGGTCATAATTAAAACTAATTAACCGGCTGGGATTGAACGTGCATTAATGGGGTGGGTTTCTCGGACACGTTTGGCTCCAATCAAGCCACGATCCAAGGAAATAACGTTGCTGATTTCCCGCGAGTTAGTTACTGAGTACAGCCCTATAAATACCCTTGGATAACCTCATAGCGGGGGTTGGATTTTTCTGGGCAAAAAGACTCCGAAGAGAGCAAATTTATGTCTGTTCGGTCTTTTTTGTTATTTCTCTAAATATTCGTGTAAGTCATTGAGTGACTTTTTTTTGTGTCCAGAAAGTCTTGTAAATCATCAACATTTATAGTGAAGTTTTATACTGGACTAGGTCCCGTGGTTTTTCTCTCAATTTGAGGGTTTTCCACGTAAAAAATCTTGGTGTGTTTATCGTTATTTTGCATTAACACTTTATTCTACCTTATAGTCAAAATCCCGAATCACATCAGTATATATTATTATTTTATAAAATAATAATTATATAATAATAATAATATATATTATTAATCATAATAATATATATATAAAAATATAATAATAGCATATATATAATATATAAATGATAACATAAACAGTTTTATATATATAATATATAATAATAATATATTAAAATATATGTATATATATATGTATATGTTAGTTCTGGATCTTATCGATGAGATTTTAAAGATGACAAAACATATCAGACCGGATCGAGTGAAATCAGACTGACCAGAACGATCGCCCAAAACAGACTGACTGACCGGATCAATAGAACAAGCTGATAAGGAAAATTATATATCAGACCGGATCGATGGATTTCAGACTGACTAGATCGATGCTTCAGATCGATCTCAATCTTTATCAGATCAGAGCAGTCAAGGATACATAAAGAATGGCTCCTCAGTCCGAATCATTAACGGTTATTTATTGTAGCATTTAATGTTGTAATTAATGCTACAAAGGACCAAAGACTGAAGATTGCCATAAAAGGTAAGAAGACAAAGAAGAGCTTACCTGACAGTCGCCGAAAGTATGAACCAGAACGGCAAGTATCCTGAAGAAGAAGACTGAAGCCTACTCAGAGTTTAAGCAGAGTCAAAGTTGCTTTAAGGGAAATAATGTCGTTGGTACATACAACTATAAAAGGATGCAACAAAAGGAATATAATGACTCTTGCTGATCAATTGAAAAACACACAAGAAAGCAAAAACAGCCCAAGCTTACAAGCTCAGAAGCTCTCGAGCTGAAATCATTCTTAAGCACGTTTACTTTGTAACATTTGATCATTTAAGATCACTGTGCGCATCTTGTGTTTTCTGTGTTGAAAAATAGAAGTGAGAAACTTATTGTAACTGTCAGACAAAGTGTGTCTGAGCAGATCGAGTGACTAGGAGTTTCAGATTGGTAGTGAGGTAAATCCAGTCTGAATCGGGTTTGTACAACAGGATTGTATAAATCAAAGTCATCTAGTATAAACCTTCCTTAATTGGAAGAAGGGGAGACGTAGAAGGATTACACCACCTTCGAACTTCCAGAAACATATCCTGTGTATCTTATTTCTGCACTTGTTCTTTCATACTAGCCATCGAGCCGTTCTTACATATACAAGAACAGACTGTTCCGCACTTATACTTTCAGTGGTCTGTTCTATACAAGAATTGATTAAGAAACAGATTTCTTTCACTAATCCGAAAGAAATCACAAAGGATTAATTTTTAGAAGGAGTGTTCATTCACCCCCCCCCCCCCCCTCTAAACACTCCGGACCGATCCTAACAAGTGGTATCAGAGCAGGTCATCTTAGCTGATGGCATCATTTAACAAAATTCCTATGTTCTCAAAAGAAGACTATGATGACTGGAGAATCAGAATGCAAGCTCATCTGGCAGCTCAGGATGATGATATGTGGTTCGTCATCACTGATGGACCAATGAAGATTCTAAAAATAAATACAGCAGTCGCCATTACTGGTGGTGAACCACAAATGGTAGAAAAGGACAGATCCCTCTGGACGAATGAGGAAAGAAAGAAAGCAAATCTCGATAATGTGGCCAAAGACATCTTGTTCAAGACATTGGACAAGAACATGTTCAGCAAAATCAAAATGTGCTCTACTGCCAAAGAAATTTGGGAGAAGATAGCACAACTATCTGAAGGCAACGACCAGACCAAAGAAAACAAGCTGACTGTTGCTCTTCAAAGATTTGAGGGCATAAAAATGAAGAGTGGAGAAACTCTAAATGAGTTTGATGAAAGAGTCACTGGCATCATAAATGAACTGAATGGTCTGGGGAAGGAATATTCTAACAGAGATATCGCTCTGAAAGTTATGAGAGCTCTGCCAAAGGAATTGGATGTTAAGACCATTGCCATGAGGGAATCAAAAGATCTTAACAAGGTTGAACTTCATGATCTGTTTGCAGATCTTAAGGCCTATGAGTTTGAACTGATAAGCAGAGGTGAAGCAGAGCCATTCATCTCTCAACCAAACAAGGCCCTGGCAGCCATTCCAGACCAGATCGCTTCAACATCAGACCGATCCGCTGAACAGATAAGTAATGATGCTATGTCATTATTTATCAAGAAATTCGGTAAATTTATGTCTAAGAATAAGAGGAACTTCAAACCCTCTCATCATTATAAATCAAGAAAAGATGATGCTGTTAACGATCAGGCTTGCTACAACTGTGGTAAGACCGGACATTTTATTGCAGATTGCACCAGACCGAAGAAAGAAGAACGGAAAGAGAAGCATCGTGATGATAGGAAGAAGAAGCACTACAAAGACCGCAAGAATCATGGAAAATCCCAAAAAGTCCTAGTAGCTGAAGAAGGAAACAACAAATGGGCTCAGACAGACTCAGACTCGGAAAGCTCTGAATATTCTTCCAGCGAAAGCGAAGAAGATATTCAATGTCTCATGGCAGACGAAGAGATGAGTCAGGCAGACGAGGTATATGATCTTGACTCAAATGAACTTACACGAGAAGAGCTCATGTCCGCACTGCAAGACATGGCTAATGATTATAGGATCTTAGCTGAATCATTTGAGAAAAATAAAGCTAAAGCCAGTAATCAAATAGATGAGCACAATAAACCAAGCTGCTCTGAGCAGGGTGAGTGCAATAGTCTAAAGATCGAGCTGAATAAGCTGAAAATCTCCTATGATCAGCTCCATGAAGAAAACAAGAGAATTAGCACACAAAATGCTAAGCTTTCTCATATATTCAAAACATGGACAAAATCCAGAACATCTTTGGAAGAATTACAAGAGGTTCAAAGAAACGTCGGTGACTTCACCGGCATAGGCTTTGACACCAAAGATGAGTCTGAGCTGTTGCTGGTAAAGAACCAAGTCAAACAAATGACATTTGTTAAATCCAGCACAGTATATGAGACTGAAGCACCTAAGATTCAAACAGGAGTCTCTTACGTGAATCAAAATCTGAGAAAAGGAATTGGTTATGTTGACCAAGCCAAAGAAAAGGCACCAGCAAGATTTGCGTCTATCAGACCAAATCCAAAGGTGCAAGATCGAAGGCAAGGAAGACAATACAATTACTATAATTCAAAACCGATTCAACGAAGATATAGACTACCTTATGAGAATCAAAGGTTTTCACAGCGCACACATTATCACACACAACATCAAAACAGACCAGCACACAACACACCTTACACACACAAGCCATTGAAGATGATACATGTGTGGGTTCCCAAAGGGCTAATCCGTTCTAGACCCAAATAGGATTGGGTACCAACAATAATTATATTTGATGACAGGTACCGAAGAAGCTCGCATCAGACTGGTATTTGGACAGTGGGTGTTCCCGTCACATGACTGGAAACATCGAGCTGTTGTCTGAAGTCACAGAATGTACTGGACCCAAGATCATCTTCGGAGATAACTCAAAGGGTAAGACCGTGGGCAAGGGTAAGATTGTCCATGGTAACATTATTATCAATGATGTGCTGTTAGTTGAAAATCTGTGCTATAATCTGATCAGTATAAGTCAACTCTGTGATAATGGTTATGCTGTAGAATTTCACAAACACACTTGCACTGTTAAATCATCAGACGGTATAACCGTGCTCGTAGGAATCAGGAATGGAAATACATATAAGATTAACTGGAATCATGCTCAACCTGATAATCCTACTTGCTTCATCGCTAACAACGATAATAAACATTGGCTGTGGCATAAGCGTTTGAATCATATAAACTTTAAGACCATTTCCAGCCTGTGTAAACATGATTTAGTTATCGGTCTGCCCAAGATCGATTTTGCTAAGGATAAGATCTGCGAAGCTTGCCAAATGGGCAAACAGATCAGATCATCCTTCAAAAACAAGAATGCAAAATCCTCCTCCCGCTGTTTAGAATTATTGCATATGGACTTGTTTGGTCCTATACCAATAACAAGTTTAGGGGGAATGCGGTATACTCTTGTTGTTATTGATGATTACTCACGCTTTACATGGACTATATTTTTTAGCAGTAAAGATCAGACCGGTCCGAAGTTGATCAAGCTGCTGAAACGCACTCAGAACGAGAAATCATCCAGCATAGACAGGATTCGTAGTGACAAAGGCACTGAGTTTTCAAATCAGAATCTTGAATCCTTTCTAGAAGATCATGGAATCAAGCATGAGTTGCCGCTCGAACTCCTCAACATAATGGAGTTGCAGAACGAAGGAACAGAACGCTCAAGGAAGTAGCAAGAACAATGCTTGCTGATTCTGGAATTTCGCTAAAGTTCTGGGCAGAAGCTGTAAACACTGCTTGCTACACTCAAAATCGGTCCATGATCAACAAGAAGTTGAACCTTACCCCATATGAAATATGGACTGGTAACAGACCATCTATTTCTCACTTTCATATTTTTGGCTGCAAATGCTTCGTTCATAACAATGGTAAGAATCATCTTACAGCATTTGAAGCTAAGTCAGATAATGGAATATTTTTAGGATATTCATCAACTAGCAAAGCCTATCGAATTTTTAATAATCGAACCTTAACTGTAGAAGAATCTGTTCATGTAGTTTTTGATGAATCTTTATGTGTTGAGGGCAACAAAGAATCAATTCAAAATCAGATGGAAAATATCCATCTCGAAGCTAACAGTGATGATGAGATTGTAGCTAACAGGTCAAGAGACAATCCACCAGAACCAGAAGTACCAGACAGACCGGATCTAGGCATTGAAACTTCTTCTGATCGAGCTGATCCGGATGTTCTTCACTCAAATGTTAAAGCAAGATATTGATCATGCTGCTACTACTCATCCGACCGGACCAGACAATCCAGAGTCAAGCTATCGATGGACTAAGAAGCATCCACCCAATCTAGTGATTGGTAGTCCCTCTGCACCGAACAGAACCAGAGGACAGATGATGGATGAATTCACACATGCTGCTTTCATCTCTACTCTGGAACCTAAGAAGATCGATGAAGCTCTAACTGATTTCAACTGGATTAAGGCCATGCAAGAAGAGCTAAATCAATTCGAACAAAATCAAGTTTGGAGTCTAACCCCCAGACCAAGCGATCTGCCTGTCATTGGAACCAGATGGGTTTTCAGAAATAAGCTGGACGCAGATGGAACTGTGGTTAGAAACAAAGCCAGACTGGTGGCACAAGGATTCAGACAAGAAGAAGGAATCGACTTCAATGAATCATTTGCACCAGTCGCCAGACTTGAACCCATCCGAATCTTTCTTGCATATGCTGCCTTTAAAGACTTCAAAGTATATCAGATGGACGTTAAGAGCGCTTTTCTTAATGGAAAGCTTCAGGAAGAAGTCTACATTGAGCAACCACCTGGATTTCAGGACCATTTGCATCCCAATCATGTGTATCTACTGAATAAAGCAGTGTATGGTCTGAAACAAGCTACAAGAGCCTGGTATGACACTCTATCTCAATTTCTGCTGAACCATGATTTTCAAATCGGCTCAGTAGATAAAACTCTCTTTAAATTTATTAAGGGGGAACATACCCTATTAGTTCAGATTTACGTTGATGACATAATCTTTGGGTCAACTAACCCCAAATTGTGCGAGAAATTTTCTAAGTTAATGCAGGGACAGTTTGAGATGAGCATGATGGGAGAACTTTCATTCTTTTTGGGTCTCCAAGTAAAACAGCTCAACAATGGTATTTTCATCAATCAGACCAAGTATACCAAAGAGCTCCTCAAGAGATTTGGAATGGAAACATGCTCAACTGCATCAACTCCTATGAGTCCAACAATCAAGTTAGACAAAGATGAAGGGGGAACGACAGTTGAAGTAACCATGTATAGAGGACTAATCGGATCGCTATTGTATCTTACAGCGAGCCGGCCTGATATTATGTTCTCAGTCTGTATGTGCGCCAGATTTCAGTCAGAACCAAAGCAATCACATTTTATTGCTGCCAAGCGTATTCTGAAATACTTAAAAGGATCTCAGAACGTTGGTCTTTGGTACTCAAAAGATTCAAACTTCAGCTTGATCGGATATTCAGATGCAGAATACGCGGGGTGTAAGATTGATCGTAAAAGCACCAGTGGAACATGTCAATTTCTAGGTGAAAGATTGATCTCTTGGTTCAGTAAAAAGCAGACATCGATTGCCACATCTAGAGCTGAAGCAGAGTATCTAGCCGCTGGAAGCTGTTGCGCTCAGATGCTCTGGATTCAACACCAGCTCAAAGACTATGGAATCCAAGCTGTTGACTCTCCGATATTTTGCGACAACACAAGTGCAATCGCTATAACGTATAATCCAGTTTTGCACTCTCGAACAAAGCACATTGGTATACGCCATCATTTTATTCGAGATCATGTTGGCAAAAAGGAAATTCGGATCGAGCACATCTCAACAGAGCAGCAAGCAGCAGACATCTTCACCAAACCGCTCCCAGAGGCTAAGTTTAATTATTTTCGTCAAATTCTTGGTTTAATTGACTTATCTTAATAGTTTAGATGTTCTCTTACTTTCGCACTTAAAGATTTTTGTTGCCACAGATTGATAATACAATGTTCAGAAAGACACAGGCCGGTCTGAACTTTCAGACCGATCTATGTCAATCTGATGTTATCCCATGATCTGTTTGGTCAATACATCTTTTGTACAAAAACAGCCCGGACTGATCGCATTTTAACCGCCTTAACTATCTGTTATCCTGACCGTTTATTTTTGAATTTCTTTTCATCAGTCATCGAGATAAAGACACGTGTCTTCTCTCTCCTATTTAGCGGGCTGACATTTCATTTTATTTCACTTTTTACAATTTACCGCTATCTGTTTTCTTATTCTCTCACTCTCCTAAATCTTCGCACTCGTTTATCTTCACTCCAATGGCTACCATTACTCACAACTCTCTCTCCGTTGAGTTCAATGATATTTACAGGGCAGAAGATGCAGAGATGGTGTCCATCTTCCAAGCTTTGGAATCTTCTGGTCTGAGAAACTTTCTGGAGTGCGGCACAGTTGTTTATGAATCAGAAATCCGCGAACTATTCGCCAATGCCGTCTCCCAGACGACATCCATATCTACTACTGTCAAGGGCAAATCATTTGAGATCTCGCCAATGACGCTGGCCAAAACCTTTGGCCTCCCCAATTCCGGACTGACGGAATTTGGACAGATTCCTCAAGCGTCACTCTCATATCTTCAAGGGAAGATATCTATTTTTGGCCACCGCCTGCAACCATCGTTTAAGAAGAAGGAAATGCTCTTTCATTTCCAGGTGCTGTGCGAAATCGTTGGCAAACCTCTGTTGGGCAAAGCATGAAGTTTTGACGCTGTAACCGCAGAAAAGTTCAGGGCTATGGTGGCTATAATATCCAGACAGAAGATGAACTGGTCCGTGATTCTGTTTGGAGTTCTGATGGAAACGGTGATTGCATCCAAGCAGGCCGTATGCTTTGCTGTTCCTCTCAGCAAGCTACTGGAGTCCTTAGACATCGAGCTGGGAAAGCAGTCCGCCCTCAGTCCCTTCAAGATTCTAAACTCCAAAGGGCTCGCACTGCTGAAGTCCAAGAGTGCTCCGCCTACTCCTGCCACTCTGGCTGCAGTCAAGATTGAGAAGGGCGAAGAACAAGCTGTTGCGCGCAAACCTCGCGTCAAGCGCAAACTGACCATCCAGACTGATTCGGAAGAAACTCAGTCTGCTCCATCGCCACCAACCAAGCCACTTCCAAAGAAGCCCAGAACCCAGATTACCAAACCAATCAAAACTCTACCCCTACCCATTTTGCCACCACCTAAAGTCACCCCTGCACCCCAATCTTCCAACCAAATTTCAACCACTTCAACCCCTGCACCTCAACCTTCAACCCAAACTTCAACCCCTGCACCCCAAGACACTATCCGAGTCCCCTCTACCATTCCCGTGGTGAAAGGGATTGTTATCACTGAGTTGGGCGACTATACCCAATCAGGGATCAAGTCTCCTTCCTCCACCGGCAAGGGAAAATCCATTCTCTCCGAACCAATCTCCTCTAAACCCAAATCGGCAGCGCAGACAGCCATTGACATTGCTATGGAGGATGTTGATGAGAAGGTGAAGGCACTCATTGTGGTTTTTGATGAGTACGTCGAGTACCGGACTGTCAACCACATTGAGATGTTCTTTGGAAAGCTGAACAGACTGAAGAAGATGGAAGAGGAAGTTCTCAAAGGAACAGAGACCAATGATGTTCGGATTGCCGTGCAGCGCAAAGACCTATTTACAGCAAATCAAAGATTCAGTCTGGCCACTCTGCTCCTAGCTGCTAAGAAAGAGAACTTTGATCCGATTGCTCAAACTGCTAGAGATGATGGGGCCGTTATTGCTCAATTAGAGATGGATGTTCATGCTCTTCACTTAGCTGTCCGTTTTCAACGACAGAAGCTCAGTGTATCCACTCCCACAACCAGCCCGGATCATCCCTCTGCAAGCAAGACTCTGGCAGAACCTTTCGTTGAGGTTATTCATTCTGATGCAGCAGAACAGACAGCCGAGCCAGCAGCGGATCAGACTGCAGAGCAAATACCAGACCAGACAGCGGAGCAGCCATTGCCTAATGCTCCGTCTGCGACAGATGATGAACCCTTGAATGTCTTGTTGGACTCTCCAACAACATCTATTCCTTTGGGGTCATCAGTCTCCCTCGTTCAAATCAGTCCAACAGCAGAACTGGCAACAGTTGGCGCTCCAGAATTCGTCGATCCGGATCTGGTGGTGTCCACCGTTGTTGCAGCTCTCCAGATTGAGGAGCCCTCCAGACCAAGCACTCCTCCAATCCACTTAGATGAAGATATGGCTTTCATTCAAACATTTTCTTCGGATCTGGTCACCTTGATCCGGTCCGAAAGTCACCAAATTGCTGTATCTTCTCTTGTCCCGTTTGCTGAAGACGATGAACAGACCTTGTCCTCATCAGATCGCTCTCCCAGCCGATTATCTGATGCACCTCCATCTCTGGCACGGACCCTTCAGCACTTATCTGACAACTGCATGTCTCTCTCTCAGCGTGTTCTAGAGGTTCATCAAGGCCAGCGGGTTACATCTCTGGACTTTGATTCATTTAAAGAGAAGATGACAGCCTGTATCGGCAGCCTTCAGCGAGGCATAAATGATCTGTTTTCTCAGCAAGCCACTTATAAGAACAGCCTGAGAAAAGAGCAGATCGAGCTGGCCACTGAAGTCAGAGAATCTGTTGCCAATTCCCTCCGCGCTAAAGACGTTCGTCTTGACGCTATCAGCGCGCAGCTCGCACAAGTTGTTGATTTTCTTCAAGAGATTGCTGCTGACAAAAAGGGGGAAAAGAAGAAAGACTTCAAGCCGCCTCCAACTTCAAGAAGATAGCAGTCTCGTTGATTAAATTTTTAGACTGACTGTATGCGAGATTTTTTATCAATAAAAATCCTTCTTTATTAAGTCCTTGTTCATTTATTTTGAACTTTAATAAAGGCTTAATCGATCCAACTTAATAATGTTCATTTATTTTGAACAAAAAGAAAGTAATCGATCCGAAAGTTTTCGCTTCAGAGTTCTTATCAGACTGGTTAAAAAGACTTAGAAGCTAGGTTTTGTTATCATCAAAAAGGAGGAATTTGTTAGTTCCGGATCTTATCGATGAGATTTTAAAGATGACAAAACATATCAGACCGGATCGAGTGAAATCAGACTGACCAGAACGATCGCCTCCTCGGGATTCTGGTCAAACTACAGCGGAAGACCCGGTCATAATTAAAACTAATTAACCGGCTGGGATTGAACATGCATTAATGGGGTGGGTTTCTCGGACACGTTTGGCTCCAATCAAGCCACGATCCAAGGAAATAATGTTGCTGATTTCCCGCGAGTTAGTTACTGAGTACAGCCCTATAAATACCCTTGGATAACCTCATAGCGGGGGTTGGATTTTTCTGGGCAAAAAGACTCCGAAAAGAGCAAATTTATGTCTGTTCGGTCTTTTTTGTTATTTCTCTAAATATTCGTGTAAGTCATTGAGTGACTTTTTTTGTGTCCAGAAAGTCTTGTAAATCATCAACATTTATAGTGAAGTTTTATACTGGACTAGGTCCCGTGGTTTTTCTCTCAATTTGAGGGTTTTCCACCTAAAAAATCTTGGTGTGTTTATCGTTATTTTGCATTAACACTTTATTCTACCTTATAGTCAAAATCCCGAATCACATCAGTATATATTATTATTTTATAAAATAATAATTATATAATAATAACAATAATAATATATATTATTAATCATAATAATATATATAATATATATAATAACCATAATCTAATTTATATATATATATATAATATATAAATGATAACATAAACAGTTTTATATATATAATATATAATAATAATATATTAAAATATATGTATATATATATGTATATGTTAGTTTCGGATCTTATCGATGAGATTTTAAAGATGACAAAATATATCAGACCGGATCGAGTGAAATCAGACTGACCAGAACGATCGCCCAAAACAGACTGACTGACCAGATCAATAGAACGAGCTGATTAAGGCATATTATATATCAGACCGGATCGATGGATTTCAGACTGACTAGATCGATGCTTCAGATCGATCTCAATCTTTATCAGATCATAGCAGTCAAGGATACATAAAGAATGGCTCCTCAGTCCGAATCATTAACGGCTATTTATTGTAGCATTTAATGTTGTAATTAATGCTACAAAGGACCAAAGACTGAAGATTGCCATAAAAGGTAAGAAGACAAAGAAGAGCTTACCTGACAGTCGCCGAAAGTATGAACCAGAACGGCAAGTATCCTGAAGAAGAAGACTGAAGCCTACTCAGAGTTTAAGCAGAGTCAAAGTTGCACTTTAAGGGAAATAATGTCGTTGGTACATACAACTATAAAAGGATGCAACAAAAGGAATATAATGACTCTTGCTGATCAATTGAAAAACACACAAGAAAGCAAAAACAGCCCAAGCTTACAAGCTCAGAAGCTCTCGAGCTGAAATCATTCTTAAGCACGTTTACTTTGTAACATTTGATCATTTAGGATCACTGTGCGCATCTTGTGTTTTCTGTGTTGAAAAATAGAAGTGAGAAACTTATTGTAACTGTCAGACAAAGTGTGTCTGAGCAGATCGAGTGACTAGGAGTTTCAGATTGGTAGTGAGGTAAATCCAGTCTGAATCGGGTTTGTACAACAGGATTGTATAAATCAAAGTCATCTAGTATAAACCTTCCTTAATTGGAAGAAGGGGAGACGTAGAAGGATTACACCACCTTCGAACTTCCAGAAACATATCCTGTGTATCTTATTTCTGCACTTGTTCTTTCATACTAGCCATCGAGCCGTTCTTACATATACAAGAACATACCGTTCCGCACTTATACTTTCAGTGGTCTGTTCTGTACAAGAATTGATTAAGAAACAGATTTCTTTCACTAATCCGAAAGAAATCACAAAGGATTAATTTTTAGAAGGAGTGTTCATTCACCCCCCCTCTAAACACTCCGGACCGATCCTAACAGTATATATATAATAATAATATTGTTGGAACCGAAGAGGGTGGTGAATGATGTTCCTTGGCTACTTTAGCGTTTTAAATGAATTTGCAAATAGTCGAATTTGCGTTGCGGAAGACTTCAAGTCAATCGAACAATAAATAATAAGAAGTAATAAATAAATGCGTAAAGTAAATAAAGCGATAAACGACACAAATATTTGTTATAGAAGTTCGGCGATGAATCGCCTACGTCTCCTCTTCTCGGCTAGAAAACGTCCAACCGATGTTCCACTAGAACAACTTTGATCTTGGTCTTAAGGGCTCCAAGTTAGCCACAACACACTCTTCCCGAGTAACACACTCTTCACGAGTATTCTTGGCCTTAAGGGCTCCAAGGATAGCCACAACCTTGCAATAACTTCACTTGTTGATGTCTAATACAATTTTCAACTTGCGTCGGTGTTGGAGGACCTTACAATATATCAAGTGACACCTTCACGGTGTAACAACACGAAGAACACAAGCTCTGGCACAAGAAAATAAATTACAAACTCCAATACAAATGTATGAAGTTTGCAATGCTAGAATGACTTTGATTGAGCAAAGCTTTCTTGTAGTGTACCCTCTTGTTTCTTGTCTTCAAAATGCTCCAAATAATCCATATTTATAGTGTAGAAGGCCCCCAAGGGTCCTACTAGCCGTTGCTACACTTAAGGCTTGAATCACTTCAAGATCGCCTCGGACATCGCCGCGCTCCAACGGTCATGAATTTGCACAGATCGCCTCAGGCGATCATCTCCCAAAAATAATGTCGTAGCCTTTAGTGATCAGAATCTTTCATCGCCTCAGACGAAGTCTCCATCGCCTCAAACGTTCCACGCATCGCCTCAGGCGATCTAGCCATCGCCTCAGGCGATATTGCCATGCGCGTGGTCCTCAGCGTCGCTTCAGTCGATGAACGTGGCGAAGTCTTGATTCGTTGCTATCGCCTGGGCCGATGGTCATCATCGCCTGGGGCGATCCTGCCCAGTCCTTGCACAATTGATTTCCTTCAAACAATCCACTTCAACAATCTAAACATGTACACTAATTAGACACATTAGTATAACAAACACAAGTTTTGTTGACCATCAAAACTCATAAATACTTCGAAGATAAATTAAGCATTAAACTCAACAATGCGTTTAAGGCTCAACAAATATATATAATATATAAATAATAACATAAATAATATATATTATAATATATATATAATATACATATATATATATAGATATATATAATAATAATTATTTTTATTATAAAATAATATATATATACATATATGTATAATAATAATAACCATAATATAATATATATATATATTATATTTATTTTTATTATATATCGATTAATATTATTATTTATATATTATATATATAATTATAATAATAATAATAACAATAATAATATAAATTTAAATAATACAAATACAATAAATAATAATAATGTTGTAGGAAATAAGTTGTACTTTTTGGCGGGAATTTCAAGTTTTGAAATAGTAAAAAATGTGGGAAAATGGTAAATATATTTTCTTATTATAAAGTGAGAATTAGAATGTGATAAATATGGTCTGATAAAATTTTTTTATACAACAAAGTAAACATGTGATAAATAAATAATCTATAGATTAATAATCACATCACTTAATCCAAACGAACCCTAAGGGTGTGTTTGATATGCAGGATTGGAGATCGATTGTCTAATAATCCATCTATATCATGTGTTCGTTTCCCATATATCAACCACCATTTATCCAGTGGGTCCCGCGAAATTTCAAATTTTGGCATGATAACTCATCAACCCACATGTGAGGAGGGATGAGCTATCATCAATGCTATTTGTTGGTAAAAATACAATTTTACCCCCAAATATACGTTAAAAAAATCCCTGTTATACTTTATCTTGAGTTTTTTAAAAAAACAAATATTTGTAATTTTTAAGATATAAATTTATCAATTTATACAAAAATAAAGAGTATATAGTCTTTTTCTTAGAAAGTGAAACTATAATATATTTCAACATTGAAAAAAAAATTATGTTAATTTTTTTTTTTGAATTAAATTTTTTTAAAGATAGTTAAATTTGATTAATTATCAAAGAGTAAAAATTTTAGTTAACAATTGAAAGTAAGCAGTAAGAAATAAATTTATCATAAATAATAACAACATAAATAATTAAATAATTGTGAGGGTATTTTGGTCAATACAAGAAAATTCATAAAATTAGTCCATCATTTCAAAATTATAACAAACATCATATAATTTATCACACTAAATTATTTATCCTTATTATCATCTATTTATCACTCTTATTACTCATCATCAACCTATCATATCCTCGTACCAAGCACACCATAAGTGCACTAAGTCAGGATACGAATTATTTTAACCTAAGTCAGAAAAAAATTATATATGAAACAAATATGATATTTAAAAAATATATAAAATTAAATAAATGAAAATGCAAAACGCAGAATAAGAACGAACTGGTTTTTTAAAGGAAAAATTACGGGCCGCTACCCTTTCCTGAAACTTAATTCATCATAGTCTAGTTAAAAAACCTTAGTTCACTTAGGTCCATTCTTGGTTGAAATGACTAAAAAACCTCCATGCATGTGGTCCAAATGGTCCACATGGTCCAACCAACTCTTAATAAAATTGAATTCTTAACCCTAAGAAAATGTTTAAAGAACAAATAAGCATCTATATACAATTTATCATCTTCTTTATCATATTATTCATGAAACAGTAGCATTTATGAATATGAGATCATTCAATTTCTGTCATCTCGGGTGAACCCAAGAGCATACTTTTGCAAAGGACTCACAGTTCATATATCGTTCTTCTAATTATAATTCACAACCCGATTTGAAGATCATGTTAAAAAAAAATAAAAGGCCCAACATGCTTCCGTATTACAATACAATTTTAACAAACTGAAATATACCATTTTGACCATAACGGCACCGGGTGAGGTGGGTCTAGGGGTGCTTATTGGCTTGACCAGGTCCAGTCCGGACCGGAACCGGCCGGTTCCGGGTCCGTTAAGGACGGAGTCCGGTCCGATCCGGTAAGGAACCGGATCGGGTCCGGTTTCGGTTCCACCGGTTCCGTGTTGGACCGGTTCCAACCCGGAACCAAATTTTTCTTTTTTCTTTTTTTTTTATAAAAGGAAAAAACGAAGGGATTTATCGGAAATTTTTTTTTTTTTAAAAACGGATCCGGTTCGGGTTCAATCCGAAACCGGATCCGTTTGGTCCGGAACAGGTAAGATACCGGATCCGGAACGGTAGAACCGATCCGGTCCGATATCAAACCGATTCCGGACCGGTTCGAGACCGGTTAGTCCGGTTCCGGTTTTGGATCGGACTAACCGGTCCGGTTTTGGGCCGGGTCTGGATTGACCCGGCCCGTTAAGCACCCCTAGGTGGGTCGCAACGCCACCAGTCAAAAACTTACTGCCTCCAGACTGTTTTACGAATGGCTCCTCACCATTCAACCTCAGCTTTACGGGCGAGGCTAGTCTGTCAGTTATCCGACTCCTTCAGAAACCGTACAGCACAACCCTAATTTGTTTCCTACCTTAGGGCGTAAGGTATAATCAAGATATAAAAAAGATTTAAAGAAATCTGGGAGATAGCTGGGCAACATCCTTATTTTTATTCTGGAATACTTAAAATATCTATTACATTAAAACGTCTCCTTTTGGGAGGAGACGGACTTGTTTAGCCTCTCATATAGATGAGGCTTGACTCAAGAACACATAAACTTGCAACAGACAGAGCAATATTACAAACGATTACAAAAGAAATAAAAGAAAGAAAGATTACCAAGCTACGAAAGTTGAAATATTACAAAGCTTGGAGACTCTAAATTTATTTCTCAGAAAACTATGGAGAATTTTCGATGTCCTTAGCTTCCTGAATGGGTGCCCTTATATAGGCATGAATCCGGACTTCAAATGCGGATTCCAAATCTTGATAATTGTTGAGTGCGCTGTGAGTGCGTCTTAACTTTCACGTGGTTTGACATCTTTGTCTAGTTGTGCCAACTTTTCTCGTGAGTGGTCCATTATTTTTGTCTGAGTGCGTTGAACAGTATCCGCACTAACTTCTAATGGTCCACCTCTTTTCCTTTGTCGGGGAATCTTTACATTAGTGGTTTCTGTGGTCCCCGAGCTTTAGGAAAACGGGCTCTCTTGTCAGCAGGTCTTTTGTCTTTTCCTGCCTCTGATCTATCGGGTTTGGATCGTAATCCTTTCCCGAACTCTGGTTCTTTCTGCTCCGGGCATGCTTGGCAGATATGATCGATCCATCGGCCAATGTGTGCCATGTTGCAGAATTTCCGGCAAGTCTCCTTTCCTGCCGGAATCCTGTTCTCCCAAAGAATTCTTCTCTTTGTTTCAAAGAGTTCTTCGGCAAATCTCGTGGAGGTTCCTGTCATGGAATTCAGCAAGAAAGTTCTGTTGGCTGAATTCTGAAAGAACTTGAATGTGTATTTGACTTTGTCCATTTCTATTAGACAAACTCAAAGACCCCATGCTCGTCTGGTTGAAACTTCATCATCTGTGATAGTTCCAGCCAAAATTGGAATTCCTTCTGGTAGCGCCATTTTTATATTTTTCAGGGCGTTTCCATCTGGTCTTCTCATCTTGATAAAATGAAAAGCTTCAATGAAGCCTTTCTTTGCCGGTTCTGGAGCAGCACTGAAAAAATACAACTCTAAGATATCACCTCTGGCCAAATGTGGATTATTGGCCCAAGTCTCGTATACAGCTTCTCTGATCCATTTTGCTAATTTTGAAATTTCAGATAAGGCTGGTGCCACAGTATAAACCAAAGCCAGAGCTCCGAAATTATACCATTCCTGAACATCGTTTGGATGGCTGCCTGGTTTCATCCAAACTCTCGGATATTTTTCGGAGATATCAACTATTGATTTTTCTGGGTTGATATCTCGCCTGGTAATTAGTTTCTCCCAAGTGCGCTGGTAATCCTGCATATGTGAAGAAACTAAATCGTCATTAGTTTGAACCTTAGACTTGCCAGTCATTGGCCTAAGATTCAACTCTCCCTCTTTTACCCTAGAGGTGCTGGGTTGACTTGAAGGTTCAGATTGTGATGACACCTGACCTTCAACATTCGCTTCAGCTTGTACATCCTCAAGGAATGCATCATCTGAAGCACTCGTGACAGGAGTACTTGAATCCCTTGCCTCCGGGTTAGATGAGCCACGTTCTCTAAACACTTCTTTTTGCACCGTTGAAGGTGCTGCCTGAAGGATAGGCCCTTTCAAGACTTCAAACAAACGTTCGTGGTCCCGAAAGCATGCTCGTATATGATCAGTAACAAGTTCCTGATCTGCTCGTTGAAGTCGTCCCGCGACCTCTGCATTGAGACAAAGAGTCCCAAAATCTCGTTCCAGGATCTCCAGGTTTTCCCTGAGATTCCTAACTCGCTTGAGGGTATCGCTAGCAATGTGTCCCTCCATCTCGTGTTAAGAAATCTGCAAGAATATTTTTATCAGATTTCACAATGACAATATCATAATCATAATATTGACACTCAGCTTGCCAACGTAAAAGTCTAGCCTTTTCTTGTTTTGATTCAATTTTATTTTTCAGAAAAGACTTAACACTTGTATTATCTATTTTTAAGATAAATTTCTTTGCAAGTAAAAATAATGGCCATTTTTAAAAAGCCTTTCGAACTGCAAAGAACTCCTTCTCATTGATGTGCCATCTGATAACTTCGTTGTTATCAAATAATCCACTGTTATATCTGCATGACACTTCTCCTTCTGGTGTAACTTTCATGAGGACAGCAGCCCACCAATGATCACTGGCATCTGTGTATAATACTAGTTCATCTTCGTCGTTTGGTATTGCAAGTTTTGGTAGTTGCCTGCAAACCTCCTTTAGTTGTTTAACAACTTTTCTGTGATCTTCATTCCACTCAAACTTAACATCTTTTTTGAGTAGTGGACTGAACTCCTTCCTGTGGTTTGCTAGATTGTTGATAAACATTCCAGCAAAATTAACAACTTCTAAAAAACTCTGAAGTTGTTTTAAATCCTTTAGGTCATCCGGATGTCCTTGTACTTTTTCAACAATATGATTTTGCAGGATGATTCCAGATTCGTTGATCTCGATTCCAAGGAACTCGATCTGTATTGTAGCAATTACTGCTTTCTTTTCGGAAAGCACCAATCCTTCCTTGTAACAAATGTCTGAAAAGATCTCCATATGTTTAAGATGTTCTTTCATGTTTTTTGACGCTATGAGGATGTCGTCAATGTACACGAACATGAAGCTGAAGTAATCCTTGAAAAGATTATCCATCTTCCTCTGATATATCTGGGGAGCATTTGCTAATCCCATTTGCATGACATTCCAGATATAATGTCCTTGTGGTGTGGAGAATGCTGTGAACTTTCTGCTTGCTTCCTCCATTTTAATCTGGTAGAACCCAGACTTGCAATCGAATTTAGAGAACACTTTGGCATTCTTGATGCTATTCACCAAATGTTCTCTGCTTGGGATAAAATATCCATCGAACTCCAAGATTTCGTTGATGGCTTTATAGTTGATCACTAATCTCGGCTTTCCTCGTTTAATTTCTCCATGATTCCTTACCAGAAATCCTGGGCTGCTGTATGGAGAAATACCTGCTGAGATTAACTTAAGGTCAAGATGCTCCTTAAGTATGATCTGCATATCCTTCCGATCTTCCTGGTTCATGGGGATCGGTCTGTACCTTACAAACTCATTTTTTTTCCAGTTTTCACCTTCAAAGTAGCTCTGAGCTCATTTTTGTTCCACCATGCTAGTGGATCCTCGTTGTAGTTCCTACGAATCTTTCTTTTTACATCCTCTAGAGTGATTCGCTCTTCGAGGGTAGATTTGGGTTGTGGAACTTCTTCTCGTAAAGCATTTTTCAGTAGCAACAGGGTTTCTGGAGTTACTCTTTCCTCATCCTGCTCTCTGAAAGCCATGATATTAACCCAGTCAAAAGTTTGAGAATTCTTTTCACTAGGACCTTGTTGTCGGAACTGAAGAATTGCCTCTCCAAATTTCCGCTGATCTTTCATCTTTGGGTGTCGAAGTTTTCCTTCATCACCACGCTTGTTGCGAAAACGAATAGGGAATTTTCGGTGAAACGCCTCCCGTAGTCTCTGCACCATAATCTTATGATCACAAAGGGTTGTGAAAATAAGTCTTCTGTTCTCGTTTTCCTGTGTGAACCGCTTGAATGTCTGTAGGAAATTATTTCCTAACAGCATATCCGCTCCGGTATCATGGAAATATATAGGTGGAGTTTTGACTTTGTATCATAGGGTACCGCCTGCTCCTCCGATTATTATTTCCGCTCCCCGGACCCCTTCATTAAGGATAAGGATCCGTTTGGAAAAGTCTCTTCCGGCAATGGCTGGTAATTTCTCACCAACTTTGGGGAAGATTTCTCGCCTGGCAGTGCATATTCCAGCTCCTGAGTCAATGTAGGCTGCAAAATATTCTGCCAAGTACTTCTCATATAACATCCCAACGGAGATGTATATTGATAATGGACTAGTGGTCATCGAATTCGATATCTCTTTCCGTCGACCGTGAACTCCATTCCATCTTGCAATCTTTCCCAAGGTTTATGTTCCTCGAAAAATTCAATCCCTAGAATAAGCTGTTCTGGGATCCTTCCGGCCATTCCTTCAATTGTGAGACAATTTCACCAATTTGAAGGTTTCCTTGAAACTTGCCAACTGTAGGTTGTTGCAAATAATACAGGACATCGCAGGGGAAGATATTGTTCTTCTCGGTGATGTCAAAAACTATCTGCACTTCTCTCCAGCCTTCTGGGCATTTCAGTTTTCCTATTGTTGTGAATACATTAGGAATTTTTTGAATTATGCTTGAGGCTGCCTTCTGTTTGTCCCTGGATAGTTACTGATTAACCTATCATGTTGGAAAGACATCCTTCTTGGTTCGATCATAAGGCTCCTGCTTCTGTTCAGAACAGGTTGATCTTGTATCCTCATGTCGATCTCTCTTATTGTCGGAGTATCAATGATGTCCGGCAATACGGCTTTAGCGAAGTCTTCGAAGATTCTGGGGACTACGATGAATTCCTTTCTCAAGAATACCTAGGAATGATGAGTATTTGAGAGTACGTATGACACCTTGTAGGTGATCGAGTAAGGCCTGTTCCCTTCTTTCATCAAATCTTCTCTTTTAAAATCTTGATGAAGAGTGAGAACTTTGTTGAAGTCTCGATCTCCTAAATTGTATGCAATCCTTGGATAGATGTTGAAGGCCATCTTTCCTGCATACAGATTTCCTGCCACTGCTCCCAAACAAGAATCTTTAAGGTTCGGGATTCTCTTGTCAAAGATCGCCAGGTTTAGGGGCGAATCAATTCCTTCTTTGAAAGTTGCCTTGATGATTACTCTAATGGCTCCAATATGAATCCATGAGAGCCTGTTAGCAACTTCTATTTTGACCTTGTTCTTAATCTCCTGGATTTCTCTGTAGGGGAATAACTGCATCTCAATTTGGTTTCCCGTGAATTCCATTGGGATCGCAAATTCACCTGTTGTTACCCTATGGATAATCTGATGCTTCCTGCTACGAAGACCAATCATATCCATGGCTTTTTCCATTGCTCCAATTGTAAATCCATCATACATCTGAAGCTTTGGTTCTTCTTTCATGATCTTCATAAGGGTTTTATGAGAAACAATAGTATGAGAGAAAACCCCCGATGGCTCTTCTCTAATCACGTGCTGAAGGAACTCCCCTTCACTCTGATTCTGAGCTAGATTCACCTCCATCTTCAGAATAGATCTCTTCTTCGTAGATGCTTTCATCTGAGGGAATATCCTCAAATTGATACACCTGTACCAAATCCTGAAAATAGACAGCATCCTCAAATTCATTGGTATGCTCGAACTGTCTTACTCCTCGGCTTTTGTTTTCCGGACAATCTGTAGAGATATGTCCTCTTGCTCCGCATGTCCAGCAGTTACAATCTCTGAAACTCTCATTTGCACGAGTAGATGTGCGTCTGAAAGTCCTCTTCGTTGGTGCTCTGCTAGAACTAGCTTGATTAGAACCTGTCGACAAGATTCTATTCCTTGTTGGTCCTGTCTTTGCCCCGATCTGTAGCTTCGAGCATTCTGCTTTGACCAGAACTTCCTAGGTCTCCATGAAGACCTACTTCTTCTTGAATCACCTCTTTGGGCATATGGATGACTTCTGTGCTTCTTCATCTTTCGCCTTTGTGGGTAGTTTCCGATAATTGTAGGGATATCATTTCCCGTACAACAAAGAGGAGCCATTTTGTTGATTCCTCTGAGTTTCTTGAAATTTTTCTGGAGCTTTGCTTGGTAGCACCACTCCGCCAGCTTTATTTTGAGAAATGACATTCTCCTGGACACCGTCTCGATTGCATGCGGTGTATACTCCTGGATAAGCATTTCTCTCCATGGGCTCGGAATTTTGGCAAAGAACAGCTCTGCTGCATCCTTTTCCGCTATCTTCGACTTCCATCGATACTCTGTAAAGAGTTTGATGTATTCGTCTACATAGCAGTTGTCATGTAGTTCCAGGCTAATTAGAGCTTGTCTGTATTTCTTAGCCTTCTCTTCCTCCATTCCTTCGAAGTAGTTTATTCCGATGAAACAGATTTTGAAGAATGTCGCTATCTTGTCCACGATCTCTTTTAGGGACTCTCCGGCTAAAACTTCTTCCTTGGTTCCTGGGTCTCCTAGATCCCAGGCAATCTTGATTGATCCTTCCAGACTCATTTTTAGAAGTAAAATGAATCCTTCTTTGCTTAAGTCAAGTGTTCCTGCTGCAATTCTCATTGCTGAAGCCCATTCATCAATAAGAATTTCTCTATTTTTGAAATCCAAAATATCCATGTTGAGCATAAGTCCATATGGATGGATTGGATCGAGCTGCGATTTCCCGTATGGCGTCTGATGAATATCTGGCCTTCGGGAACGGTTTCTTGTTCCAACGGGGGGATCCAAAGTTGCTGAGGTGAAATCTTCCCTGTGTGGCATACTTTGATCACCTTCGGGTGGATTGTGTGACCCGAAACTCTCTTGTGGTGGAGGTCTTTGTACAAGCTCTCCTGTCTTGATTTCTACGAGATTTAATCCCGCAAATGAATCCGCAAGATCACGAAGATCTTCCAGGTTGATTCTTTCCATTTCTTTGTGGGATGTAATGGTTCTCATCGTAGGACTGCAATCATTTTTTCAGTCTCCGTCAAAGGCCTCCGGACCTCCTCTGTTTTCCCCTTTTGGTGTAAAATGGGTTCTGTTCCGTAAGATGGTGGCAACCATCCTCCGTTCCTTCTTCCTGTCGGACTTGGCCTTGACTCCAATTCCTTTACTCGGGATTGAACATCTTGAAGGTTTTCAAGAATCTCCTTTTGATGTTTAATCATGGTCTCCATCTGACTCTGGATCGGATGGATTTGTGCAGGGACATGGTATTGAAGGTATCCATAGCGCTGCACTGTCTTCTGGATCTCTCTAAGATCTTGGGAAATCTTAGAAGAATCTTGCTCGATTTCTCGAAAGGTTGGCTCACCCATCTTAATCATCCGGTTCGGACCCTGTTGGATCATTGGGGTCTGGTACAACGTCCTCGTGTTCAGGATGATCGTCCTCCTGAAGTTCGGCTAACTGGAACTGAAGTTTGAGGTTCACTCGATGAAGCCTCTTAGCCATCCTTTCCAATTTCTTGTAATGGTTTATTCCGGGTGTGTCTAATAAACCTGTTCCTCGTAAAAGTTTCCACTTATGGTTGAAGCGTTGAGCTTCTGCCATATGCTTTTGATTTAGTTTTTCCAATTTCTGGAAATACCACCTGTAAGAATGACACTTCGAACATAAGTTCGGGTCCATAATTTTCTTGAATCGTCTCCTCCGTATAGGTTAAAAATTAATATTCAAGATATTATCATAGTATTTACAGAATAAACCTAGGCTCTGATACCATTTTTTGCCAAGGATCGCAAAAACGGGGACTTGTAAAAAGAAGACATTAAATGACAATTTTTTATAAATATAAGGATATAAAAGATAATTAAATATTATATAGAGACTATTTTGTAAGCTAAACAAAAGCCTACGGAATAGAATGCAATCTCACCTAACCATTGAGGGGTAAAAGAGTCAAATAAAATACCCAATTGATTTGAAAATTTGAAAATTGGACCTATTTGAATAGAAGTTTCTCCAACTTGGATTTTCTTGCACTAAAGTTTTTTCCCAAGACTTAAGTGATTAAAGTTTCCCAAAAGAGCACTTCCTTGCAATTTCCCCTTTTTTAAATATTCAATTGATTAAGGCCTAGATTAAGTTTTCTAATGGGCCAGAATATTCGATCCATCAAAAGCCCAAAGGTGAGTATTTCTTCCACCCCACTTATAGTGTAAGTGGTTGAATAAAAAGTAGTATTTCGATTTAGAATTACATTTGGTATTTGATAAAAAATTAAAATGTCATCTAAAAATTAGATTGTCACTTAAAAATATATTGTTTGATATTAAAAAAATTATAATAATATTCATATATTCTTTATTAAGATATAGAGGAAAAAATATCTTTAAACATAGCAAGAAAAACTATATTTTCATCAATTAGGTTTTTTAAGAAATGAAAAAAAAACAAAGTGTATCAAGAGGAAATTTAGGGGAAAAGTTGCCAAATTTTGATAAATTCGTTTTCTAATTAAGGTTTTTAAGTTGAAGAGTTTTTGAATATAAATTTTTAATTGATTTTAAATAAATTTTCTAAATATGTAAAATAAAATATGTGAACTAATAATATTGATTTTTAAGAAAATTACATTTTATTAAATTTAAATAATTGACTAAAAAAGTAATGAGTAAGCTATATAAATTCAATATTAAAAATGATTTTTAGCTTCCCGGTAAGCATAATATTAAGAAATCCTTTCAGGATTTGTGACATCCGCTATATGTATTAAAGGAGGCGGTCACACCTCTCAGATTTACGCCATCCGCCAGTCCATAACGAAATCACATTATCTTCTACTAAGAACTATGCCGACGAGCAATCCAAGAAAGAGATCAAGGATATTCTGGTGGGGTACGATAGAACTTCACTCGTGACTGATCCGAGACGGTGTGAGCCGAAGAAGTTTGGTGGATGAAGTGCTTGAGCGACTATGCGAGGTTCCATAAATCCTACCATTGAAATGATGGTAGTGCTTATGCATTTTACATCAAAAAACATGATTTTGTATTTGGATGGGCTATGAAAAAATTACTACACCAAGATACATAATACTTAGTTCAATTGATTGTCTTCCTCACATTCTTTTACCTAGAGCGTTATAAGAACCTTAACTATATCTGTACTAATATTTTCTATAAAAAAAATTCATCATCCATGACAATTTTAAATATAAAAAAACCACAAATTATTTTTTAAAATCTTGTACTGTCGAATTAAATAAGTGAGAGAAACATTAGAACTTATAATAAAGTCGCTGATTATCGAATTAATTTGTTGACAATATGATTAAAGTAAAATATTAAATTCACCATATAAATCGAATTTACTTCTTACACATCTCAAACAATTAATCTAAAGTATACTTCAAAATTAATTTTCTTGGACTATAAATAAAATCTAGAAGTTATTCCAGGCTCTGAAAATCTCAAATTTAAGATTATAAGTTCGTAAAATACAATAAAACCTAATTCTTTATCCACACCATAAAATTAATTGAAGATATGAAAATTTCTAATTATATGATTCTAGTTACTCAATTTGTATATAAAAAATTCAAAATTTATTCAAATATTCGGTTCTACACACCATAATAAAATCAATAAATATTTCAAGAGATTAAATAAATTAATAAGGTGTAAAAGAAAGAAAAAAATATTAAATTTGATAAATAAAATTGGCCGGTAGTAGAGGATAATCATATTAGCAATAGCTTAATATGTAATCAACCAATTAATAGTTTAATGTAGCTATTAAGAAATGTATTATCAAAGAAAATATAATTAAAAAATCGAAATGAAAAGTTGAGCTGAAGTGATTCTAGCGGAATTGTTTTGTATAAATTTTGAATTATTCTAGCAGGAAAAATATTAGTGTTGGAGTTGGACACACCCTCAAATGGACAATAAAAATAAGTGAAAAATAGTTTGATAAATTACACTGGCTAATCCCAAATCAACTAAGCATAAAATTTTAAAGGGAAATTTTCGGGCCGATGCCATTAGCTAAAAGATTTTTCGGCTCAGTCACCCAAAAAAAGTTCTTTCAACTAAGTCAATTTTTGAATACAACGACCAAACTAATCACCATTATCAAAACACTCTGCACCACCGCATGAGTACATTTTTACATGCACCGCATGAGTAAATTTAAGTTCACCACATGAATAAATTTTTACATGCATCGCATGATCAAATTTTTACATGCACCGCATGAGTAAATTTTTACATGCACCGCATGAGTAATTTTTGCATGCACCGCATGAGTGTATTTCTACATGCACCGCATGAATAAATTTCTACATGCACCGCATGAGTAATTTTTACACATATTGCATGAGCCAATTTTTACATGCATCGCTAGAAAGAAGTGATGCCCTTAACATTCCACCTCTATTTTTACTAAAATTTTACATGCACAGCATGCGCCAATAATTTACATGCACCGATGTGTCTAGCAGTGCATGTAATTTACATACACCGCTACTCATGCAATGCATGTATATATAGACGTGTCTAGTAATTTACATGCACTGCTAGATACAAGCGGTGCATGCATATTATATATACATGCATCACATGAGTAGCGGTGCATGTAATTTACATACGCTGGTAGACACAAAAGTGTGCACTAAAATACCACCTCTATTTCATTTATCTATACGATCTCTTTTTCTTTTACATTCTTCATCTGTTACACTACCACCACTTAATATTTTTATATTTACGCCTCTTATGTAAATATTCTCACAATCTCCTATGTCTCTAGAATTAATCATAATTTTACACAAAAAGCAATCGTCTTTTAACATTTTCTGGTTCATTTTCTTGAATCTATATTGAAAAAATGGAGTCTAGAACTCTGGAAATCGATCTTCAGTATGCTAAGGATCTGAACAAGGTCAACCTTATCACAGCAAGATGGATGTTTATGTCGTCGTTTCAATCTCCAGTGGTGATAAGAAATCTAAGCAGAAGACCAAGTCGCCGGTGGACCACGACGGCGACGCCAAGCCCACGTGGAATTTTCCGATGAAGTTCACGGTGGAGGAGGCCGCGCTGCAGCAGAACTTGCGATGAAATTAAGATATTGTTTTTGTCATGTTTTTGGTATTCTACATTTCTTTCAATTCAGTAATGATCGAGAATTTATCAAAGATGGTTTCTATTGTTCAATTTGTTCATTAGTATGATCTCCCACGTTTATTTTCACCTCTGTTTGAGGTAACATATCAGAGTATTACATGCCCATTTGACCACTTGAGTACAAAATTCGTTTGATCTTATTTATTACATGCATGTGTTTTGGTGTTGGGAATCATTTTTCGAATCACATGGAGACTTAATTTTTTTCTGGGTGGTTGGTGGTAGGTCTTATTATGGGGTTTTTTGGCACGGAACCCTCATGTGGTTTTTAAAATAGGAGTTTATCCTATTGTTATTTGAGACCGTTTATCCATTTGATTTGTAAATATGTGCAAAACACACACTCCGTATATGATATGTGTTATGTGCGTCGTATCTTGAGTCTGGCTTTGAAATTACATTTTTAAAAGTCAATTGTTCCATTGAGGGAGTAAATTGCATCTAAATAATAAAGGTAATCTTCATATTTTGATTAATATAGGGGGTAATCGTTTCTAAATAATAACATAGGGGGTAAATTACACATAAAATTAGGGGATAAAATTGACAAAATTTTATCATTTGGCAATTTATCAGATGTGATTTTGACCAGGTGCAACTTATCTTCCTATGATTTGAAAATCGACAGAACATCTCCTTATGTCTTGTGAGTAGGTGCTTAACACCTCTCCTAACACAATAGTATTTTTGTCATTACAAGCCAAAAAATCCTAAAAGTTGTGGAGGGGACGATAAACTATATTTTGCAAAATGCATGAGGTAAAATATCTATTTACAACCACGTATGGTAAATTGCATATTTTAAGAATATCATAAGGGTAAATTACCATTAGTTGTTACTTTTTTTACAATCTCTGCTGCTGCTGCTTTGATACTTGAGGTAGACGATGCATACACGTAAGAACACAAGTTTTGCTCTTGAATTTTCAAGGTAAGATACATAAATAAACCCCTAAATTAGGTGAAAGTTACTTAGAAAAAAAAATCAACAGGGCTAAAACTTCGATAAATTAAGTTGAGCTTAAACCTAAGCTTCGGCCATATGTGGGCGCTTTTGCGGGTTTGGGTAAGGTTGGATACCTAAATGTCGGGCAGACAATTTTTCTACCTAATTTGATGTTTTGAATTCCGGATGTATTTAATAAATAAATACTTATACCAGCAAGTAGCAAGTTCTATTAAACTTTTTTCCAAAATTATTGATTTAGGTTGGGCTAATCCTACCAAACCCGCTATATCCGTAACCCAAACGGGCCACATGTTTAGGCATACCTTCGTATGGATTGGAAAAATCCCAACCTGACCTAACAATATGGGTTGTGGGTTAGACGAGTCACCTGCCAAAAAAGTAAAATAGATAAAACATTATAGTTTTATTAGTTTTTGGTGAATTAAATGTATTAATAATCCATATATTATCTATAACATTTGAACAAATAGTTTAACAATCAATAGCATTAAGTTAAAAAAAAATAAAAGTGCATAAATTAAAAAGTCTAACAAAACTAAATAAGTAATACAAAGTTTTTCAAACTTCATCAACCATTAATATTATGTAATTTCATCTTCTATTTCTTCTCCGTCTCTTCCCTATTTATTTTTAACAATAATCTCTAGAATATTTGATCTTCCATCAATAAAATTGTTTTAATATTTGCATTATCTTCATTATCTACATAAAAAAATACTAGGTCTAACTTATAAGCTTCATCCGTGGGCTAACTCGATCCAACCCATAACCCAAAAGGGTTAACCCATCTAACGCACTTTCAAATGTGTTGGGAATATGTTAACCCAAGCTGCTTATTTTGTGCGGTGAGTTGAGTCAATCCGACGAGCCGAATCCAAATTGATAGCTCTAGATACGTCAAACCTTAATTTGAAATATTCTAAATCAAATATGATATTCCCGACAATATCAAAGTAAACCTCTTGCTCGTACCCAGAACCTTCGTGTCTATAAATGAAATCCAATGTGCAACTAAACCTACCTGCATGTGTACGTTTTTTTCACTCTACAAATCAAAACAAAATACACTAAACTCAATAATAATAATAGTTTTCCGAACCTAAACACATGGAGCACTCTGTTGAACGAGACCAGCCACTCACCCCCGCCGGCCGCCTCTTCCTCCAGCCGCAACTCAACCTTGTCATCAACTGCGCTGTCGCCCTAAAACACCCCATCGACATCTCCACAGTGAAAACCCAAGTCCAGAACTCAATCATGCTGAAGCACCCCAGATTCTGCAGTATCATGGTAAAAGATTCTTGGGGCCGCGAACACTGGAGAAAAACCCAAGTAGATATCGATCGCCACGTTATCATTCACTATCTTCCCCTCTCCGACGATCCTTCCATCTCCTGCGATGATGCTGTTAACGATTACATGGCCGATCTCTCAGTCTCCTCGCCTCTCTCGGAGGATAAACCGCTGTGGGAGATTCACGTACTCGCAGCTCACAGAACTGCGGTTTTCCGTGTGCACCACGCGCTCGGGGATGGGATTTCATTGATGTCGTTACTGCTGACGTGCTGCCGGAGGGTTGATGAACCGGAGCAGCTGCCTAGTATCGGTGGAGTTGGGGCTGCCACTGCGCCGCCGAGGACGAGGTGGGGTGTTTGGAGTGTTGTGAAGGTGGTTTGGTATACGTTGGTTTTTGTAATGGAGTTTGTGTTGAGAGTACTGTGGCTGAGGGATAGGACCACCGCCTTGAGCGGTGGTTCTGGGGTGGAGCTCTGGCCGCGAGGGCTGGCGACGGCTAGATTACGGCTGGATGATATGAAGACAGTGAAACGTGTAGTTGCTGATGCGGTGAGTTTTTATGAATTTAATATTTCCATTTTCTCTCACAATTTTTCATCGGAAATTTTTTGTTCATTTTGGAAAAACAAATTTCAAATGTACGAAAATACAAAGGTGTGTTTTCTTAATATTGTTGTTCAAATTTTTTTTTAAATAGATTTTATAATATTTTTTACACATTACCATTATTCAAATTTTTTTTTAAATTTTTTTGGCTTTATCGATCGATCGGCAAAACCAAACATTGAAATATAATGAATATTTTGTTTCAAATGTTGCTGATCAATCGGTAGTATTAAAAAAAAAATCGTGCCGATGGCACGACCCACTCCTATGGGCCTCACTGTAGCGAGCTGTGCTTGTGTCGGGCTTCGTTTGTTCGGCCCGTTTGACACCTTTAATTTAATCCATTGAATATTACAAAAGTCTTATGTGAAAATATACATCCAATCTTTTATATAGTACTATGAAAATCATTTTTAATAAAAAATAATCTTATTACACTTTTGTTTTAATCAAAAATGGTCTCAGAGCCCCTTATTCAAATTATTTTTGTTAAAAAATAAATTTTGTGGAACTAAATTTGTTAAAAATATTTATTTAAGACTATTTTTTATTATAAAATAATTTTTATAAGTCTATATTTGTTTATACTAAAAATTTATGACTAGTAATTTTTTTTTTTTACATTCACCATTGAAAAATATCAAAATGTAACAAAGAAACTATTTAAAACATATGCAGACCATTAATGATGTCCTTTTTGGAGTTGTCTCAATGGGGCTTTCTAAGTACTTGGATATCACATCCCCGAAAGGTATATTTTATTCTATATCTGCTCAAACATTGATTAATTGCATGCGTCAAATATTCTCAATGTTTATAAGCTTTGTTCATGTTTATGGATATAGTTCTCCCACAAGGTCTAAAAATGACTGGTGTTGCAATGGTGAACCTTGAGATCACAGCCCGGATTACAGGTTCTTCTCATATATATATATTTTTAGTTGAAACAAAATGTATAAAGTAATACAAAGAATATCATGTTAGGATGCATTGACACGGACATGGACACAACGCCATAACTTTCCATGATACGACAAGGACGAGGACATCATTTGTATATTTTTACATTTTATGTATACATTATACCTTTAGTTTTTTTACAAAATACTAAAATTCATAGTTATTTGATGTTATAAACATGTAAAAGCAACAGAATTATTCTTACCAAATTCAAGAAGCATAGAAGTAAATGCATGTCGCTGGAATCATCATTCATACTAATTACAAATGCATATTACTTCAATGGACATAAGTTTAACAAACATATCCAAATTAAAGATAATGCCAAAAATATTTGTACCAAATTCAAGAAACGTATAAATAAATGTATGTCACAATAATCATCATAGTATCACTTATACTAACATCAAATATATATTACTTCAATTAACATAAAATATAACATACATGTCCAAAATTCATTTTAGGTGAAAACTTTTTAAATTCTATTATTACACCCCAAAACTGTCATTTCTATATCGGACATACCCCTTGACCATATCCGAATTTTTTTAAAAAAAATTAAGGACATGCCACATGGCATGTCCATGCCGATATCCTAGAAGTGTCTGACACTGCATCGAGCATGTACACTCAAATATACATTTTTTTAGAATCATTTAATTAGGAACTAAAGTAATTTATATGACTTTTTGTATGGTGGATTTTGACCACTTGCAAAGCGTATAATGAATTCCTAGTATAGCTTGAATTGAAATCAACTAGTCGTAGTTCCATTTATTCCAGGACTTAACAGAGCTGATGAGTGATAAAAGTAGAGCTAAATGGGGTAACAAATTTGGTATACTTCTTCTTCCCATCTTTTATTACAAAGACAGTTCAAATCCTCTCCAGTTTGTGAAGAGAGCCAAGGCAATGATCGACAAGAAAAAGCTCTCACTAGAGGCTCCTTTCTCGCATAAAATCGGGGACTCGATCATGTCTCTTTTTGGGACAAAGGTGATCTTGAACTTAATTTGATTTTCTGTTAGGATCTGCAACTATTGACGAGTCGGTAGCTGAAACTAATGAACTCGACCTGATTCTTGTAGCTTGCGGGTATACTGAATTACCGGATTATATGCAATACTACGTTTACGATATCGAACGTGGTTGGCCCTCGAGAAGAGATCACTATAGGGGGCAACCCCGTAAAGCATATAAGAGTGACTTCTAGCAGCTTACCTCATGTAACTTAAATTTCTCTGCATTTTATTCATTTATATACGAGCACAGAGTTATCGGCAACAACCCTTATGGTTTTCTAATGGTTTGTGAAATAGCCAGTTACTCAGAGTAGCTTTTGAATATATGCAAAACACACATCCATTCACAAGGGTAAAATGCTTATTTTGAATACCACGGGGGGATATTTGAGATACCACACTGGGTGACTTCTAGCAGCTTACCTCATGTAACTTAAATTTCTCAGCATTTTACTAATTTATATACCAGTAAAGAGTTATTGTCAACGAACCCCTGTGGTTTTCTAAATAAACATATTACATCCGACGGTTTAAAAATATACAGTTTATCCCATGTGATTCGAAAAATAGGCAGTTTACCCACCGTGGTTTGTGAAATAGGCAGTTACCCACTGTAGTTTGTGAATATGTGCAAATTACCCTCCATGTATGCTATATTTTGCAAACCACGAGGGGTAAAGTGCTTATTTTGAAAAACGGTGGGAAGGGGGGCGGAGATAACCACATGGGGTAAAGTGCATATTTGAGTTACCACAGGGATGTAATGCTTATCTACAAATCACATGAGAGTAAAATACATATTATGAGAGTAAATTGCCACTAGCTCATGAGTAGATATAACATATTTTTCCAAGAGGATGAAGCCTTGGTTGGTTATTATGAATGCAGGCAATCACTTTGCATATGGTGAGTTATGCAGGAGTGGCTGATTTGCAAGTTCTTGTGGCCAAAGATATAATCCCACAACCCAAACTTCTAGCCAAGTGTTTCCAAGATGCGTTGCACCAGATGAAGGAAGCTGCCGAGGCAATCACTTCTTGAAGATCTACAAAAGTTAATATCATATATGTTCCCGTTACTTATAGGGAGAAATTTTATTGTGATATATATATTCAAATTAATTTGTTCGGAAATAAATTTGAACTTTATCTCGACCTCGAAAGTTTAAGCTTATAATACTTTCAAACTGAAGAGTAAACAACTCATTTCAAGTTTGGAAGATGATTCAGAAAATTCTGAATAACATACTTGTGTCCATAATAATTGCTATCATCAGTTTTAAAGGTTTTCCTAAAAATGATATCAAGAATTGAATTCAGAATGGATGAGAGAATAGGTTTCATTCATCATAAATGCACTTACTATATATTTAATTAGACAAGTTGTCTATTTGATTGTTAGTTTGATACTGTTATATCATGTTACCATAGCCCATTTCCCTTATTTAAAAAAAAAGCACATAACTCTTAGGGAAAAAGAGGGGAGCAGAAGGTTTTGAGTATGGATGGCAATGGGATGGGTCCAAACCCTGGCCCGCATTGAACCCGCCCAGCCGGGGCGGGTCTGGACCCGCTTCAACCGGGTTTGGAAGCGGGGCAGGGCGGGTCCTGGGATTGGCTGAACCCACCCCGGACCCGCCCCGCAATACATTTTTAATTTTTTTAAAAAAAATATAATATTGATTATAAATAAAGTGTCATTATTTAATTTTATATCAAAATTCATGTGTTCATGTTAAAGAAGTTGGACATTTTGAAGAAAATAAGAGCAAATTAATAAATATTTAGTAGTTTAAAGATAGTTTACAATGCTTATTATAAATATTTACTAGAGAAAACATGAAATTTAATCACAAAACGCAACTTTTGTGTTTCAAAATTGATTTCTAGCTAAATTGTTTTTTTTTTAAAAATAAAAAATAAAAAAAATTGGAACCGGGGCGGGGCGGGTAACCCGCCGGGTTCGCAGGTCTAAGCGGGGCGGGGCGGGTCCGGGTTTTATGTGTAGCGGGGAGGGTCCTGGGATTGGCCAAACCCGTCTCATACCCGACCCGTTGCCATTCCTAGTTTTGAGTGGGGAGATGATTCATTTGTCTCTTCAATGGAGCTGTCTCACTCGTATGTTCTCTCATTTTTTGTTTCATGTATTTTATTTGCTTAATGATTGTACAAAAAAAATTGTAATCCTTTCGTGAAAAATTTATACTGGACTAGGTCCTGTGTTTTTTCCCTTGGGGTTTTCCACTTAAAAAACCTGTTATCTTATTTATTTTTCACATATTAATTTATTATTGCTATATGACTAAAATTTGGGGTAACAATTGGCATTGTCGTGGGAAAACCAGTTAAGGTGTAGATATCTGGGGTTGGTGAGATGACGGAACGGGTCTGTTTTATTATTGTACAACAGTGAGGTGAACAAAGAAAAACTCTACTATTCTCATTTCTACCATTTCATTATGTCCATGTGCTAGGGACTAAGACATGTGTATGTTAAATGTTACTGGGTTTTGATTTCCGTTGGAGATAATTACAATCTTCTATTTATTTAATTTTATTTATCTTGGTATTAGGATAGGAAATAATATATTAGATTTGAATAAGGAGATTCTCTAAAATTTAGTTTTCTTTTATCATTAGTTTTTCTCTTGTATAAATACTCTCTACCATTAGCTTAATAATAAATAAGAGATTTACCCTAATCTTGCTCTTTTATCATGGTATCAAAGCCAGGTTTGACCGCCACCATCATGGTAAAAACCACCATGACTGGGTCAAGAGAATTCCGGGATTCTTCCTCCTCCGATGATGCTTTTTGAAACCCAATCCCGACGCCTCTCTATCTATTCCTCACCATTCTGAATATTTTTCTCTCCAGATAACAAATCATAAACTTAATTCCCGATTTTTTTTTGCAATGATCCCAACATGTTCTTATTGTGATTCGTGGACGTGGCAAAATTGGTTTTCTTACTTGGGAGAAGCAGAAGCCGAAGGAGAATGAATGGAGCCGAAGGAGGATGAACTGGCGAACTGATGTAGGAATAGGGAAATGGATTTTGAGAATGTGCCGATGATTCCTAAGGGCAACTGGTTGAACCAAGATTGAGTTGCGCCGACCAAGGTAGTCAAGAATACTCAGCATTTCACCCCACCTGTGAGTTGATGGAGGAGTGAAGCATTATCAAATCGTGACAGATGCTCATCTGGATCTTCGCTGCCATCATAATTTCCAATTTTTGGAGCTCTTGAACTGGATGGTAAGGGTTGTCAAGGACTTGAGGTGACAATGGTGCACTTAACCCCTAACGTTACCCCTTTTAGCACTTCACCCCATAACATTTCAAAACATGCACTTAACACCCTGAACAATTTTAAGTAGAGCACTTAACACCCTAAACAATATTCGGGAACAATTTTTCTGAATATTTTGGCTGCAAATTCCATAGGGGGCGTAGCACATGCCATGATCGAGGGTATGTATATTTTCTGTAGATATTTTACGAGTATATCCATCAGAAAATACATGAAAATGAATTTTACGACTATACAAACGGTCGATGAATTATACTCGTAAAATTCCTGTATAAAATACATGAAAAGACACACGTACCCTGTACCATGTCATGTGCGACGCTCGTGAGGGAATTTACAGACAGGATATTTGGGACAATTGTTCTCGAATTTTGTTTAGGATCTTAAGTTCACTACTTAAAATTGTTCAGGGGGTTAAATGCATGTTTTGAAAGTTGGGGGGGGGGGGGGGGGGGGGGTGGGGGTGAAGTGCTAAATTGTGCAAACGTTAGGGGGTTGTCCACTTTACCCTTAATTTTATATTTAGAATTGTTTGAAGTTAGTACTACGGATCACCATGTTGAGGTTTACAAGCCTGTTCATTTTGGAATTCAGATCAGCTTTATTTGCTCCGTATAATGATTACCTTTGGAGCTCGGCTGTATTATTTGCTCAGCTCAAGACTTCATTATTTCGCTAGTTCAGACGAGCTTTATTCACTCTACATATCTTGGGAGTCCGTTTATCTTTTATTTACTCAGAATATTTCTTCTTATCCTGGAGTTTGTATATATAATTGCTCCTCAACTCAATTTTTATCAACTCGAGATTCTCGATCACTAAAGCTCGAGTTCGGGATTTCTGATAACCTCATATCTAGTACGACATGTTGTGATGGACATGAGATCTCATTGTTATGGTGGACCTGAGCTTTTATGGTTATGATTACACCAATCTCTTAGTCGTGATTATACTAGTTATACATTTTATCAAGGTCCGTCACCGATTTGTGATTCAACTGAACAAAATTTGTAAACTCTGGATTGCTGAGAGGATCTCCCCTTATCATTATTCAGCTCGGGGCATGTATTATTGTGCTTGGGAAGGTGTTAGACAGATTCAACATCTAAAGATCGTAAGTTTCGAGAATGGGCGCATACAGTTCTTACCAAATACCTGAACAATAGAGACAATGTTATACTTGCTCGGCTCGAGGAGATGCTAGTGTTATACCATGTCCCTGTGGCCCATTTATCATGTCCCATATAGTTCTTACCAAATACCTGAACAATAGGGACAATGTTATACTTGCTTGGCTCGAGGAGATGCTAGTGTTATACCATGTCCCTGTGGCCCATTTATTTAACAGTAAAAAATGTGAAAAATACATATTCAATTCTTTTGCATGGCAAATATTGAACAACTTTTTTGCATCTTCAAGATGACGACTTTGAAGATTCAGTTAATGTTGCTATATAATTGTAATCTATAATTTTGTGTAATAAAACAAAAGTTTTCTATTAAATAACATTTTATAAACTTAAAATATTTTTTTATGATAGTTGACTACTATAAAAATTCTTAAAACATACTTTTTAAATTAAACATGATAATTTATATCGTTATAAATATCTTTTATTTTAGAAAAATATTTATTATAATTGTTTATAGATATAGACTCATACAATCGTTTTAAAAATCTATCATTTAATATAAAATTGAGCACATTAGCTTGCTATTTATCAAAATACTTATGTAAATATTAGTATTATATTGGATAAAAAATAAGATGTGAAAAAAACAATAATTGAAGAAAGAGCCGTACATTAGGAATTAAAGAAAGGGTACATGTAGAAAACAGTGTAGGAAAGTCAATAGGGAGGTGGTCGTGTCGAAAATGAAATAGCAAAGAGTAAAGAGAGATGAGGGTAATTAGTAATTAAAAGTCATTCCAAATCTTTACTATAAGTGGTGGAGAATTTTTAACTTTTTTGGGATGTACATGGGGCATCAAAGTTTGTACCTAAAGATTTCAACAGAAGTCGTTAAAAGTCTATGAGATTTTGGATACCTATAGACTTATATGGAGTTGTAAAAATTCAAGTTTGAACACCACCTGATTTTTTAAAACTCTACGAAAGTCTGTCTTGAATGCCATTAGACTTTTATAGAGTATATAAAAGTCTGGATTGAATACCTCTAGACTTTTAAACTCCATAAAAGTCATTAAAAATCAATAAAAATCTATAACCAAATACACCTCATAATTTTCATTTAAATATAAACATCTCTTTGCAAATCGTTGTTTCTGGATAATGGATTCCATTCCTGCGTTTCTTTCTGGAGTAATCTCCACCATCCATGGCCACTCTTCACCCTGCACCCTCATGTACTGCTCCAATTCCACCCTCCCCAAGCCCGCCGTTACTATCGATTCATCTACCTTCCTTCGATGGCGTCGGTGGAATCGTTATTCTCGCTTCGAGAATCTTCAATACTCCGCCGCCGGTATCACAAATTCGGTTCCCGTAAGTTGTTAGAAAAAGACTTCGTTTTGCTCTGTTCTGGTTTATCTCTGGTTAAACACTTTCTGAGCTGGTTCGTGTTTTTTTCGCATGTTATTTTCAATTTATAACTATGATTAGCTAAATAGAAAGATATAACCGTGGATCGGTCATCGAACGAAGTTTTGTACCTTTGAATTTCTTAACCAAATTAATAGGTACTTGGTTTCAAGATTTCTCTCGATGTGAAGTGTGACGTGAAATTAGAGGGATCACCGGATCAGGTTTTGAAATCTATGAAGAAAAAGTGGATATAACGATTGTTATGCTTGAATACGGCCATCTGAGTAAAAAACGTTGTGGCAATATAGATTATAGACAGCACAATCTTCTAAAAATAGCCGACAGTTTCTAGTTGTCTTATATGGTATAGTTTTCTTGTTGGATCATTTTATGTTGCTCCAATGCTGAAACCGTAGTGTTGCATACATGGTTTACCTATTCGGTATCGGAACAGCCGATATGGAACCGGAACAGGACCCGCTGTTCCAAAGTTCCAGTTTATGACCGAACGGCAGTCGAAAGCTTCAAGCATTGAATGGGGGATGCGAAGGCTTCTGCAGATACTAAAATGGGCATTTATTACTTGTAACCCTAATTTTCATTGGGTTGTTGGGCATTTGGCCCAAACTTTTGTATGCTAATTTATATTTTATCGTTCACTTTTAATTAATTTTAAATCAAATATATTAATTCTTCACAATTTTTTTTATACAACCATGTGCTTAATTTTTGATTTCATTCTTTCCTAAAAATAAAGGTATAATTTAGAAATTATATTGAAAAATAAATTTTGAAACATTTTGAATAAAGAAAGTTATAATAAATATTATTTATTAAATATATAACATAGATATATATTTTAATAACCTCCAAATAATTAAATAATCTCATTTTTGTTTGATTTCTTTAATTTTTTATTAAAAAAATCCGCGCCGTGACCGTTCCGTGAAATGTCATTGGAACTGGAGCGGTGGCTTCCGTTCTGGTAACCTTTCCTACGACAACGAACCATGGTTACATATCTCTATTGCCTCACTCCATTTGCGATACAGATCTATGCTTTAGTTGTTTGCTCGTGGTGAGATCGACATGCCCCATGGATCTACCTTATTCAACCATTTGGGTTTTACTGATACGTAATCTTGTAACTAGTTGATTTGGTAACTTGTGGTGACAACAATCCGATTCTCTAACAAATGGACCATTCATTGTACTGCCCATTGGTTTAAATTCTCGCACTTTCGAACCAGTCACAATTTTCTTCTTCTATTGATGTTTGAGAGTCTTGAATTTATAGATATATAGATAGTGTCAAATACACGGTGTTTGACGGCCTGATCTCTCAATGGAGAGTCATGTTCTTTTACATATACAAAATGCCATCAATTATGCCTAACACTACTTTCCTAAATTATGGTCCTAACATTGATTTTAGTTCCTACAATTGGTAAGTACATTCATTATCCTAAACTATTGTCTTACCATATATACAACATGATGAGCATACTCCAATTTATCTTAGATCGGAAAGTAGCTTGATCAATGACTAAGATTCTACAGCTTGATTCAAGCGACCGTGTGAGTGATTCATGTGATTGGGAGATGATTGAGCAACCATGTGAGTAATTGAGATTGACTAGACTGTCATCCCCCCTCGAATTGTTGCTGGTGGGTCAAGAAACATCAATTTGCCAACAAACTGCCTCAAAAGAGATAATGTCCCAATCGAGCAAAGCTATCGCAAACATTTGTGCGAAATATGTCTTGCACCGTGTCAAAAGTCAAACACACTACAACCATGCAAGGCTCAAACGCACAATAACAGTGCAAGTATAAAACGAACAACAACCGTGCAAGGCTCAAACGTACAACAACCGTGCAAGGACGCCGCAAACTCTACGACTAAAGTACCGATCATCACACACAAATCAGAAGAGATGTGGTCACCCAGGTCCCCAAATCGAGCAGAATCCACAAAACAAAGAATCCCCCCTGGAAGAAAAGACGAAGAAGACAACCCAGCCCGCAAAATCAGATCAATGAGAAAAAAAATCACTGCAAGGGTGGAAACCCGTCTGCAATACATATAGCCCCATAATAATTATTTGCCCATCACAAAAAGCCAAAATTGAAATCCCGAGAATAGTACCGCAATTGGCAGCCAAAAATCGCACAGAATTTGCGATTTGAATTAGCCCAGACCAAGCTTACCGCGTGAGAGGAAAATGGCCAAATAAACCCAAAATTTGCGAGCAAAATGGGACAGCAAAATTGTAAAAGTTGCGACAGGAATTTCAAGAACCAGCGCAGCGTCGCAGGAGGAAAAATGGCAAAAAATCCGCCGGGATATATGGGTCTAGCAAACAACAATATGTCCGAAAATAACAGTAAGCAAAGTAACAACGACCACCACCTGCCCCCAGCACCGCCGGAAAGAAGGTGCCAAAGGTTGGAGGCAGAATCCCAGCGCAGCCTGCAAACCCTAGCCCTCCTTTTGCTTTAGATTGGCTCTGATACCATGTCAAATACATGGTGCTTGATTGCCTGATCTCTCACCGGAGAGTCACGTTCTTTTATATAACAAAATGCCATCAATCATGCCTAACACTACTTTCCTAAATTATGGTCCTAACATTGATTCTAATTCCTAAAATTGGTAAGTACATTCATTATCCTAAACTATTGTCCTACCATAGATACAACATGATGAGCATACTCCAAGCTATCTTAGTATGGAAAGTAGCTTGATCAATGACTAAAATTCAGCAGCTTTATTAAAGCGACCGTGTGAGTGATTCATGTGATTGGGAGATTATCAAGCATCCGTGTGAGTAATTGAGATTGACTAGACTGTCAGATAGATAACTTTCTTGCTAAATTTCCATTCCAATTACCTAAATTAATTCAGAAAAAAGAGGACCAATTGCTAAAACCCTGTAGTTGTCCCCAAAAAAGTTGTTTGGTGAAGCTCTATTCTCATGTAAATGACATCATATTTTAGTCTTCATCCTTGCGGAGTGCTCATCTTTGTCATCTGACAGACACGAGAAGGAATTTACACTGTTGGTGATTTTATGACAACTAAAGAGCATTTGTATGTTGTAAGACCTACAACTACCGTCACTGAAGGTATTGCTGACCCTTTATTTGGTTTAAACTAGTTTTTTTTTTTCCTTCTTTGATTATAGTGTTTTTCTTGGATGTGCAGCGCTAGAGACTCTTGTTGAGAAAAGAATTACTGGATTTCCTGTGATTGATGATGACTGGAAATTGGTAATCATATATTTTTTGATGTGTGCTTAAATTTTTGCATGCAACATTTCCATCATTCATGTGGATTAGATACTGTGAGCTATAAGGAATGGGCATCTTCTGCTTTGTAAATGCTGATTTGGGTGGGTTTTATATTAGAAGCATCGGGTTGACGTTTTTTGTTGAAGTTTTAATTTGTGAGTTTGGTAGTGAAAGATTTCTTCCCAGAGTCTTGCACTACTCTCAGGGTTTGTTTCGTTTAGTTTTAAAATATGGATTTTCTTATAACTCAAGTTGACCAATTCAATGGTGTTTCGGGCAGGTCGGCGTGGTTTCTGACTATGATTTGTTGGCACTTGACTCCATTTCAGGTACCACTGAACTTATGAGTTTTAACTAACTTATCTAGAATTCCGAGGCATGCACTTAATCAGATAGGGAGGTCTTCTTGATGACCAAATTATATATAATTCTAGAAAACAGGGGATGATGTGAGTAGCATGGAGGGATTATTCATTACCACAGGCCCGACCCTGTATTTTATTGGTTTTAGGTAGTTTTTTCAAGTGTTGCAGTAACTTGCTTTGCACCATAGATGATGGTATGCTAAAGATCTTCTAAAGATCACCCACATTCGCTTTTCTTCTATTTGGTAGTAAAGTGGATCTGTCTTCGACAAGTTCCTTACCTTACATAAGCTATGATATCTAATTATGCCATATTCTCTCTTCTGCAAGTAGGTGGCGGTCAACACGAAACAAATATGTTTCCGGATGTCGACAGCACTTGGAAAGTACGTGAAATTCACATGAGCTTTGTTTGAGATGCATGTATTGTATAATTATTGAGCACCACTCTTGTCTTGTAGATATTGTATAATTATTGAGCACCACTCTTGTCTTGTAGATATTGTATAATTATTGAGCACCACTCTTGTCTTGTAGATATCTACCCACATAATATGAGCTTTAGTCTCAACATGCTGAAAGTATTTACCACGTTCTCTGCTTTGTTTTAATTTTTATAAATTTTTAATATGTGAGCGTTAGTTTTTACTTAGTGGTGTTCATGATATGCCAATAAAAATTTACTTTTAGACTCTTAGATACTGTTTGGAGTTAGTGATATGATAAGTATGATAGTGATTAAAATTATGAGATGATAAATAATATAGTGCGATAAGTTATGTTTGGTATTATTTTAAAATGATTGATTAATTTTATTGTTCATTGTAATGACTCAAATACTCTCACTAACTAGTGAAGAGAAATTCAAATTTTGGAGGGAATTTCAAATTTTGCAATAGTAACAAATGGTAGGAATAAAATGGATAAATATGATGAAATAATTTTTGACAAAAATCTAACCAAACATGAGATGTTTAAGTTTTTAAAATTAATCCTTACCTAGTCATGAGCATCAAACAGTACCTGAAAGGATAAAATAATTGTATAATGTTCAAGCAAATCATATTTAATTGGTCAAATGTTTTTCAAAGCAGAATAGATGAGAGTTTTCCTGTCATTAGAACTCTAAAGTGCAGGCAATTGACTTGTTGGTTCTTCGTAGATGCTAATTTTCGGATTTTGAAATGTCATGTGATGATACAAGCCACATGTTTTACCATTTCATGTTCTTTGAACTATATGTTCTACATATTTTTACTACACTGAATTAGATAGGATGTGAGAATGTTGTGAGAATAACTTGAACTTTCCCAAATTAATACTGTTTTGTGGCATCTATAAGCTGGTTAGTCGGGATATCCTAATCAGCTTCTAAATACTTCATATCATTGCAGACATTTAATGAAATTCAGAAGCTACTCGGTAAAACTAATGGGAAGGTTGTTGGGGATGTTATGACACCCATCCCCCTTTCTGTGCGTGAAAACACCAATCTTGAGGATGCTACGAGGTATTTATGCTTGTTCTTGCATCTTCTTTTTTTTTAACTGTTACAATTTTTGTCGAGCATCATTAGTGTGTCATTCACCTTAGACCAAAATCTATCATGAATCACTATTTATGAGTGTCTAGAGTGCAATTTTAGATTCATAGTACAATTGTTTCCATTGATATGGATTTGAAATTTGGAGATAAAAGTAGAAGACTTTCAGCTTTTGACGTGGCTCCTTACATAGTATGCTCAAGGGAAAGATTTCCATTATCTCTTTTTTTGGCTTTAAATGATGATGGTTGGACTAGAAAAGAGAAATAGTTGAAATCTGGGCGGATTAAAAAGGTTCTTGAATTTGGTGAATATAACCTTGAACAATTTCCTTTATGTTACTTCAATGGAATGGAGAGCCTCAGATTAAAATAACTAGTTCCTCTAGTAATTTCTAATCATTTTTCTGGTTCGCATCTGATGTGACTCGAGTTCAGGACTATTGCCTCTAGAAACCAACTATATTGATAAAAGCAATGATTGGTCACCTTCTCTTATTTTTCCTTGTCATCTTACTTTTAAGAGTAAGTGAGGCTTGGAGAAAGAGTGGCGTTGCGTATTTTCTATATTTATTTACTTGTACCATAAACCTTGATTTCAAGGAATTTTCTTGCACTTTGTAGGTTATTGCTTAGAACGAAGTACCGTCGCCTACCAGTTGTAGATGGCAAAGGGAAACTGGTAATCTCCTATTTCACATTCTATATTTATTCATTTTACATATATGAGAGCAAAACAGAATTCTTACTTTATTCATTATTTTTTTTGAGAACGCAATATTCAATTTTCTATTTTGGTAGGTCGGGATTCTTACTCGAGGTAATGTTGTTCAAGCCGCCCTTCGGATTAAACAAGAGAATGAGAAAATGTGACGACTCCCCTCCATTTCTGTTCATCATCAGTATGTGAAATATAAACCTGGATTTCCATTATTGGATTGTACATTGGGAAGGATTCAGCAATTAGTAGCAATATTTGAAGCAATCACAACACATGGAGGCAAGAAAGGTATTGAAGATGCTTCACTACTTTTGTGTGGCTTATGCCTGTAAATTTTATATTTCTTTAGCTGTAGTTAGAAATCTAATATCCCATTTGAGGCTGGAGATTAGTAGTAAACTTTGTCTACATGTTAAGGTCGTTCCTCGTGGACTTTAATATAAATGAGGAGGTAGTGGTTTCTATGCATTGTCATAATGATTTGTTTGAATTGAATGATTTCTAAATAAATATGAAATGGGTATATTTCTTTTAAGCAATAAAAATGCATATTTTTTCAGATATTAATTCGAGAAATTAGGCGATATATGGTACATGTACACAGTACATTGTTTTTTTTTTTTTTAAGGTCCGTACATTCCGTATGTGTGTATATATAGAATGTAAAATTATTTCAAGTATTCTGTCACACCTTTAGCCATAACTGACTTCCAATCCAAGCCAAAGCAATTTGGCACTTCAACCCTTCTGCTGAATCACGCCTCTTCCACGGCTTCCCCATTCCGAGACTCGGACCACGACCGATGTTGCTAGTCACGGTTTAGGATGCGCCAAAAATGGATCCATGGAACCGCGGTTGGGTCAGGAAAGAATAGAACAGGGAGTATATAATAGAACACGGGATATACAAAAGCAGAGATGTGATTTACAACAAATTATTATTATTATTGTTAAAAAAAATAACCTTTAGTTAAAAAATATTAACCTTAATAATTGAGGAAATTCAAATTTAAAAGTTGTCTCATATGACGTGCAAATCTTTTGAACTCCGCGCCTTCTCCGATGTTGATTATGGTGGTGATTCTATGACTGGTACCTCCACATATGCTTATATTATCTCTTTGAGCTTCAATCCAATCTCTTGGAGCTCAAGGAAACAACGAGGTGTCTCTCGTTCATCCACTGAATCTGAATACCAAGCTTTAGTATGCACCTTTGCTGAAGTTCTCTGGTTGCAAAACTAATTTCTTGAGATGAGTTATACATTACGTGGTGTTCCCCGTATTCAGTGTGATAATATTGGTGCCATTCAACTCTCCCTTCATCCAGTTCATCATTCTCGCATGAAGCACATGCCAACACTTTGTTTTGTGATCTGGTGAACAAAGGTCTTTTAGTTGTCACGTATGTGGATACCCTTGATCAATTGGTAGATATTCTCACTAAGCCCTTACCTTGATCTCGCTTTCACACAATGAGGTCCATAATTTTCGTTGTTGGTGGAACGTCTATTTTGCGGGGGCGTATTAGGCAAGGAAAGAATCCTACCAAATCTTCTTCAAATTAAATACATTATTATCTTATATGGATAGTGTGATCTTTTGTAAATCTTTCCTTCCATATATATCAAGATCGTTGTAATATTTTATATTCTTATCATTCTTGTAAACTTGTATTTAAAGGAGAGTTATAATGAGAACAATTCATTGAGCAAATACTTCATGCTCCGTTACACGAAAGCGAAATCTGGTTCGAGGCATCATAACAAGATTTCTTATGGGTCCTGAGAAACAGTGAACATGACGAGATGAAGTCAAAAATTGGATGCCTTGAAGGAATCAAGGAAAGAACGAAAGGTAAAGGGTTGATTATGATAGGGTGGGTGCCATAATTTGCGATTCTAAATCATCCAGCAATAGGAGTTTTCATGATGTACCGTGGATGGAATTCGACTTTGGGAAGCATTGTGGGGAGTCCTTATGGTGATACAGTTTTGTAGATAGAGCATGCATGGACTCTTATATATTTCTTAGTTTTTTTTTGTTTTTGACATCAATAGGTTTAAAACATATAACCTTCTCCGAAATTAGGAGATGTTATGCCACTAGATCAAAGTGGCCGTGTCAATTATTTTAAAGAATATTTTAGTAAGTTAAATATTCTTAAATTGACATATTTTTAAGAATTTAATTAATGGAAATGGTAAGTTTGTTCACATTGTAGATTTTTAACAAATGTTTCATATTTAAATAATAGTAGGGTGATAAAGCCATATTCTACTCTATATTGATATCTCATCACCAAAATTCCTCAATCCAAGCCACCTTTTACTCCAAAATTGCCTCAAATTTTCCACAATATTTTACTCATATCAATGCTGACGAAATTCCATGTCCCAAAATGCCAAGGCGATTAATTTTATGTTTTTTTCATATTCCTAATAGCCTGTGTTCTGAAAAGAAATTTATTTGACCTTATAAAATCTGAGTTTTTGGCATGTAAATCATCTGGGTTTGAATAAAAAGTTTACCCTATCGTTAGAAAATAGGTGTAACACACCACATCATTGTTAGATTTATTTTCCACGCATCATATATTTCAATTACATGTTAAAAGATCAATTGTACACTTGATTAGATAAATTGTATCTAAATAATAACATAAGGATGCAATCTGTAACTAAATAATATAATGACCAAATTGCATCTAAAATTAGAAGGAAAAAAATTGACAGAATTTTAACCCATGACAATTTACTCCTCGAGGTGCAATTTACTCCTTGTGGTGAATAAGTGTGGAACCCTCCCAAATGAGAGTATTTTAGTCATTAAAATTCAAAAATCTAAGAAAATTTTGGAGGGGCGATGAACAATATTTTGCAAACCACAGGGGTATCTATTTACAAACCACAGTGTAAAGTATATATTAGCGATACCACATGTGATAAATTACCACTATCTCTATACAATGTTGGCATTTTAATGTTATAGTTTATATGAGTTAATATACTTGGTGATGTAGTAGCATAGGACCTCGACAAATAAGAATAGAAACAATTTTTTTATAGTTGAACATTATAAACAGAGGTGTCAAACGGGCGGGCGACACGAGGCATGTCACAGCTCGTGTTGCTACAGTGTTGGGCTGTGTTGGGCCAAGGGTTTAGGCTCGTGGCTGGCACGGCGCGCGACAAGAAAGAGTTTTTATTTTTTTTTAATTCTACCATGCCGATCGATCGGTAGTATTCGAAGCAATATTTTTATTATATTTCAATGTTTGGTATTTACTGATCAATAGGTACAATAATGACGATCGTTCTGTAAAACAAAAAAAAAAATTAAAAATAATAATTGAAGTTGACTATGCCGGGTCATTCCTTTGGAGGAAACGGGCCTGCACGTCACGATCCGTGTCCAAATCATGACCGTATGATTAAAAGGGCCATGTTGTCGGCACGGTTTGTTTAACACCTCTAATTATAATCTGAAAAAACTTATGTTACAACTGACGTGTCATTTAATGTAACAACTAACCAGTGTTTTGAAAATCGGTCAGAACCGGCCGGTTCAACCGGTTTAACCTGTAACCAATGCTTGATCCGGTCTGGTTGACCCTTCAAAACCACCCTGATAAAAAATCAGTGGGAACCGGATTAAACCGGTAAAAAACCGGTTCAACCAGTGAACCGATTGACTGGTTGAACCAGTATATTCCTTCATTTTTCTTTCCTTTTTAAAATTTTAATTCTTTTTTATTTTTTTAAAATTATAAATCAAATTTGTAGAGCAAAAAATATATTATATATAATTTATTGTTATTGAAATGATTACAAAATAATATTTTATGCGTGTTTTTATCAAAAATTTCATATTATTCATTAAATGTGTCTTGTATATTATATATAAACATGCTTACTTTCTCGTACATTATAATACATGTGAATAATTTCATAATATTTTAAATATTTTATTATAATTTTGGGATATTGATTTTTTTTGGCATTATTTATTGTTTTTTAGATGTTTTATTATTATTATTTTTTGTTAGACATTTCATTTTATCTGATTTTGAAGTTTGACATGTTATGTTGGTGTAACGATATTTTTTATTGCGAATAAATTGAAACTATAGCAATATATATGGTATATATATTTTATAAAACTTAAAATAGATATTACATAATGCTGACGTCATCACCGGTTGAATCAATGATTCAACCGGTTGAACCGATCGAACTTGTAAGAGCACCGATTTCATTCCGGTCCGATTTTGAAAAACTGCAACTAACAAATGAGCAAGAGATGAGACATTATTTGAAAACACTGCAACTAACAGATAAGTCAAAAGTTTTCGAATTACGTACTAATTGTTACATAACAAAGATAAAGCATGTTTTTTTCTTGAAATTTGTGGTCATACTCTCATCCTCCAAGTTCCATTACTTTAACTAAATATATTTTAATAATTTATGTGTGTTTTTTTTAACAAAATAAAATAAAATAAATTACACACTTATTCGTTCAACTTATCAAAATCTGTTCATTTATCAATTTCTCTCTTTTAATTCCACATTTGTTTGTATAAATAGAAATGTTAGTTTTGACTGCAAATCTAGTAGGTGCAATTTTTTTCCGAAATATTTAAGAAATTAACCTTCGTTTGACCCCTAACTCGAAATATAACTCCATTTTTTTAATTCATCCCTTTTAATACAAAAATACAATTATTCTTTAATCTCATATCCTTAAAGCATGCAAAACAATTACATTAACTTGCTTTAGTACGTTAATGTAACGATTACATTAAAAAAACATTACACTAATTAAAAATTTCTCTATGTTTTTTTAAAAATAAATTATACACTTATTTGTTCAACTTATCAAAATTGGTTCATTCATCAATTTTCCTGTTGTCCACTCTGAATATTGTTTATTCTCTTTTAATTCCACATTGTTTTGCTTAAGCAGAAATGTTAGTTTTGAGTGCAATCTAGTTGGTGCAAATAGGGATGGCAACGGGCAGATTAGGGGTGTTCATCGGTTCGGTTTCAAACGAACGAACCGAAATTTTGGTTAACCGAACCGAAATTTCGGAAATTCTGAAAACTGAAAATCGAACCGAAATTGTTCGGTTCGGTTTCGATTTTAACCGAAATTTTTCGCTTCGGTTTCGGTTAAACCGTAGTTTTTTTTTTTATTTTTTTTGAAAAAAAAATTTTAATATATATATTTTTTTTGAATTTGAATTTTGGTATTGGATGGTTAATCGAAAAGAAATTCAACATAAATATAAATACTAATATATCATACATTTGACTCAAAATGGTTTTTAACATTTTAATTCAAAAGTTTTAATATTATTTTGAAATTATTTATACTAAAAAATCAAGTTTAAAATAGACAATAAAATAAATTATATTATACTTGAAAACAATAGTTAAATTACTAGTTTTTATTCATGCAATCACGAAAGAAACTATTAAAAAAATATTTATTAACCATTTAATTTTTTAAAAAAAAATTAATTTTTTTTAAAAAAATAAAAAAAAAAGTAATTTTTTTAAAAACTTCGGTTTTCAGTCGGTTTGGTTAACCGAACCTTATAACCGAACAGAAAACCGAACTTTTTTTTTAAAAACCGAAAATCGAACCGAAAAATTTCGGTTCGGCTTGGTTCGGTCGATTAACCGAACCGATGCACACCCATAGGGCAGATTTGGGACGTGTTTGACCAATCCCAGGACCCGCTCCGCTACACATAAAACCCCGACCCGGAACAATTATTAAAAAAAAAAAATAGCTAGAATCAATTTTGAAACACAAAAAGTGAGTTTTTTGATTGAATTTGATGTTTTCTCTAGTAAATATTTATAATAAGCATTGTAAAACTATCTTTAAGCTACCAAATATTTCTTAATTTGCTATCATTTCTTTCAAAATTACCAACTTCTTTAACATGAACAAATAAGTTTTGATATAAAATTAAATAATTACACTTTATCGTTCAATCAAAAAGGAAAATGTATATTCAATATTAAATTATTTTTTAAACAAATTAAAAATGTATAGAGGGACAGATTCGACTAATACTAGGACCCGCCCCGCTATTCGCTGCATCAAATTAACTATTTACCTAAATTAAATAAATCAATAAAAAATTAAAATTAAAATATTTAATCGAAAGTAAAAGTTAAGAATCTCGTTAAAATAAAATAAAAATATAGTAAAGTTCTGCACAGACACAGGACCTATGAAATCGTGCCACTGTCTTAAATTCCTCCATGTGATTGTTTTCAAAAGAAACTGAAAGCTCTGTCCCTTACTCCTCCATCGTTAAGCAACTCATTTCTTTATCTTTTCTATTCTCCTCCAGCTTTATTATCAAACACTTGGACTTCAAGAAAATGAAGCCTACCGCAAAATTCATCGTTCTCCACCCTTCCGTCCATAAATCCGGCGGTCTCGGTGGCCCAATTGTCCCATCACATCGTGCGTGGTTAGCTGTTTTTGGTCTCCTTATATTTACTTTAGGATTCACTATCATCACCACAAGAGACCCAGCCAGCATCTCCAAAAACACCGCTTCCGCCGCCGGAATAGCAAATTCTCAGCTACCTAAACCCGTATTTGATGCGCTTCTTCACTATGCCTCTGCAAACGCTACCTCCTCAGACCTCATGTCGGCCGATGAGGTGAAGGCCGTCGCCGCCGTCCTTCGCCGCTGCAATGCTCCTTGCAACCTCCTCGTGTTCGGGCTGACACATGAAACTCTCCTCTGGAACTCCCTCAACCACAACGGCCGGACGGTATTTATCGACGAAAGCTCGTATTTAGTCTCGAAACTCGAAGAAAAACATCCGTTCATCGAAGCCTTCGACGTCCAATTCACCACGAAAGTAAGCGAGTTGTACGATCTGATAGAGCATTACAAACAAGAAATCAGCAACGAATGCCGCCCAGTTCAAAATCTCTTGTTTTCAGACTGCAAATTAGCTATAAACGACTTACCCAACCACGTGTACGATGTACCATGGGACGTGATCTTAATCGACGGGCCTCGGGGGTATTTCGCGGCGGCACCGGGGAGAATGGCCGCCATATTCACCGCCGGAGTTCTGGCGAGGAGCAAAAGGGTTGGGGCCGTAGGTGGAACCCACGTGTTTGTACATGAAATTGAGCGGGAAGTTGAGAGAATTTGCATCGAGGAGTTTCTGTGCAGATATAATTTGGTGGAGACGAAGGATCGGCTGGGGCATTTTGTTGTGGGAAAAATGGAGAGTAACCTGAATCCTTTTGAATTTTGTCCCCAATTCTGACTCATCAGTTTCTCCAAATTGAATTTGATTTTATATATTATAATATATATACAACATATGTAATATTTTAGCTGCAATTATATTAGAAATATTAACTTTAATCAAGCATTCAAATTAGACCTGACCACGGTTCAGAACCATCGGTCCGACGGTTCAGAACCATCGGTCCGACGGTTCAAAAAACATCGACCCTTAACCTTAACCTTCCTTGACGGTTTCGGTTATGGTTCATGAACCATCGATTACGGTTCCGATTATGGTTACGGCTGACCAACGGTTACGGTTTGACCCTTACTTTTTAAAAAAATTAAAAATATTATTAAAATTTGAAATAAAGTGTAAAATGTGTTTGAATGTGTTTTCATCCATGGATTAAATATAAAATAACGTGAAATAAATTCAAGCCCAGATAATTAAAATGAGTAAGATATATTTGTTTGGTTAATATATATAAATTATAACATTATATTTAGATCAACAAGGCTCTTATAGCTTAGTGGTTGTAGCTACTTATTCAGTTTGGATGTCATGAGTTCAAACCTACACAATATCATATATTTTAAATTTAAAAAATGTAAAAAAAATTAAAATAACCCTTGAAACGTCGGTTAACCGACAGTTCACGGGTTAGCAACATTATGACCCTTAACCGGCCCTTCTATAGACGGGCCGGTTACGGGTCCGACCCTTCGAACCGTTGACCCGGTTAACCGCCCCATTGACCACGGTCCGGTTTCGGGCCGGTTCAGGGTCGATGACCACCCTTGATCGGGTCTAATTCAAATCAACTTTATATTTTCCTAACAATGTATAAATTTCAATTGTATTTGTGAAGACCCAATTTCACCGGCTCAACCAATCGAACCAAATCAGTTCGGGAGGAAAGAACTGATCCATACAAATCAGTTGGGCTGACCAAACATAATCAATCCTAAGAAGACCCAGTCAAACCCAATTCTGCTCAACAGTAATATACTTGAGTCTGATGGCTGAGATTATGGGAGAACATGGAGGTAGATAATGATTAATTTCATGGGATGTAACCTAGATCACATAAGTCCGGTGTGTGAGCGGATGCAGATGCGCGAGTGCGTCAAATTTCAAAAAAATTGAGTGCGACTGCGCCTTAATGCGCCTATTAAAGATTAATAAATAAATAAATATCTATACATACACACGGATGAAATGAAGTTAAACATACATAATATGCATCATATTTAACAAACTCACATCATTATTATATTATTTACAAATTTACAATATGAAGTTCTTAATCTTTGGTGTTTGCAGCTTTATCGTTCTTAAAAAAGCATTAAATTTAGATTTTATTGAAGGATCTAACATTTGCAGCTTTGCAAAATGTTATAGCCAGTGATACAACGAAATTTGAATCTTGTATTTGATCGTTCGTCTAGTAATGATTGTAAGTAATCCTATGAGCATACAACGCAGCGGAATAAAAAATTTAGGATTACAAACCAGCAGATCTATACATAGGTTATCATATCGGATTAATGAATACGAAGGTCTCACCCTTGTAGCGTGTTTGAAGCAGAATCCACGGAGCAGCACCACGTCCTACGCCTTCTCCGAGTCAATAGCAAAACTCAATGAGTTTTGACTCAACGGTATCCACACGATCAAATCGGGTGAAGGGATGGATTAATAACAAGTTGCTAGACAAGTTATTAAACCGATACACGAAGCTAACTCGATTCACAATCGAATGATGGCACGAAAACAATCAAGGATGCCCTTCGACAATGAAGAAGCCGAGAGCAAACTTGAGAGGCGGCCGAGAGCTTCTCACGTGTAGGTTTTGATATTATGAAGTGTTATATCAAGTCATCATAATTAAAACCTTGTTAACACATTATATATGATTAATTAAAGGCTTTCATAAAGCCTCATGGGCTTAAGCCCATGATTTAATTCAATCATTATGATATTTAATTAAGACTCCTCTTAATTATTTAATTCATCCCATGAATTTAATTTCCCTTCTCGATTTAATCTTTTGTGCGACCCGATAGGATCTTGTAATGTTGGCAGTGACATAAAATCTCATTTTATGTCGCAAGCATTGAGCGGTATCTAGCAACACATCAATGCTACCCAAATTACAAGAATGTCAATGACTCGACATAACCTTTAGAACTTGTGATAATATTAATCATGTAACTTAATCCCTTTGTCCTTTGTGTTTAGATTGAACACGAGTCATGGAATAGTCATACTCGTATATCCAATCTTTATTTCTTGATCCCCAAGTAGAACTAGAATAAACGAATAAGCTCGATATCTCATATCGACTCATTCGAGCATGGCCATGCATTTTAGTTCTCACTTGATCAAGGGCCAAACACATCTCCTGTTATATAGGAGGGACAAATCCTATCTCGATCAGTCAACATCCCTCTACATAATTCGTAGTGTATCCAATAGTCGCCTTTATAGTATACCCTGTTACGGGTAACGTTTGACGATATCAAGATACACAACTCCTTATGTTGGGATCTCTGATGATCACAAGTCGTAAGGATTGCATACATTATTATCACTATGAGAATTGCATATTACGATCATATAACTATCCATGTTGCATTCTCATGGTGGGTCTGTCCAGTACATCGTTCTCTAACATGTACCCATATGTTGATTTGATATCTCATATCAATGAACAATTCATCGATCAACATATACTAGTCTCTACGTATTATCATTATCCCTATTCATGATAATACTTGACTAGGGACATCTTTAAGAATAATACAATATTATTCTAAGGACATTAACATATATATTAATTCACAATGCACAGTTAAAAGAATAATATATAATAATGAATTGCCATTCATAAAACCATAAACATTGTATGTCTTAAACAATCATCTAATGACTTGTCTTAGGGCATATCCCAACAAATCTCCCACTTGCACTAAGACCACTCAGACATATACCTAATGCCTAGAGATCTAGTATGACGATCATGCTTCTGCTGTGACAGCGGCTTCGTCAATGGGTCAGATACATTATCATCTGTTGGTACTTTGCATATTTTAACATCTCACCTTTTAACGATTTCTCGAATGAAATGGAAAAACCTAAGTATGTGCTTGGATCTTTGGTGAGATCTTGGTTCCTTAGCCAATGTGATCGCTCCATTGTTGTCACAATAGAGTTCTATCGGATCTTTAATGCTAGGCACCACTCCAAGTTCAGAAATGAACTTCCTCATCCAAACAGCTTCCTTTGCTGCATCCGAGGCAGCAATATACTCAGCTTCCGTTGTAGAATCGGCTACTGTTTCTTGCTTTGAACTCTTCCAGCTCACAGCACCTCCATTCAGGCAATACACATATCCATATTGCGATCGAAAATCATCTTTGTCGGTTTGGAAGCTTGCATCAGTGTAACCCATTACATTGAGCTCTTCCTCACCTCCATAAATCAAGAATGTATCCTTAGTCCTTCTCAAGTACTTTAGGATATTCTTGACAGCAATCCAGTGACCTTCACCTGGATCAACTTGATATCTGCTCGTCATGCTCAAAGCATACGATACATCGGGACGAGTACATATCATGGCATACATGATAGATCCAATAGCTGACGCGTATGGAATCTTACTCATGCGTTGTCTCTCATCTGGTGTTGAAGGACACTGTTCCTTCGAGAGATAAATACCATGTGTCATAGGCACGAATCCTTTCTTGGATTCTTGCATGCTAAACCTTTTAAGCACCTTGTCTATGTATGTACTTTGACTTAGACCAAGAAGCCTTCTCGATCTATCTCTATAGATCTTGATTCCTAATACATAGGTGGCTTCTCCTAAGTCTTTCATCGAAAAGCAATTCCCTAGCCAAATCTTTACAGATTGCAAGGCAGGGATATCATTTCCAATAAGAAGTATGTCATCTACATACAACACTAGGAAAATGATTACGCTCCCACTGACCTTCTTGTAGACACAAGGTTCATCTTCATTTTTGATAAAACCAAACTCTTTGATTGCATCATCAAAACGAAGATTCCAACTCCGAGAAGCTTGCTTCAATCCATAAATGGATCGTTGTAGCTTGCATATCTTTCCAGCATCCTTTGGATCGACAAAACCCTCGGGCTGTGTCATGTACACATCCTCGAGCAGATTTCCATTGAGGAAAGCTGTTTTGACATCCATCTGCCAGATTTCATAATAATGAAATGCAGCTATTGCAAGTAAGATCCTTATGGATTTAACCATGGCCACTGGTGAAAAGGTTTCATCATAGTCAATATCATGAATTTGTTTGAATCCTTTTGCAACCAGCCGACCTTTATAGGTTTGTACGTTACCATCCATATCGGTCTTTTTCTTGAAAATCCATTTGCACCCTATGGGTCGTACCCCTTCAGGTGGATCAACCAAAGTCCATACTTGGTTTGTATACATGGATTCCATCTCAGATTTCATGGCCTCTTGCCATTTCTCAGAATCATTGCCCATTATAGCTTGTTGATAAGATGACGGCTCATCCTCATCAATAAGTAGTAAGTCACCTTGTTGAGTCACAAGAAATCCATATCTCTGTGGCTCCCGGTGTTCTCTTACAGACCTACGCTGGGCTTGTGTCTCTTGAGCAGGTGTTTCTTCCACAACAGCTTGCGGTGCCTGCTCTGTTTCCATCTCAATCTCAGGTTCAGCGTTTTCTTGTGGTTGAACTTCACTAAGTTCTATTTTTCTCCCACTGGTTTTTCTAGAAATAAATTCTCTTTCAAGAAATACACCAGTCCGAGCAACAACTACTTTGTTCTCGGTGGGATAATAGAAATAGTATCCTTTCGTTTCCTTAGGATACCCCACAAATAAACACTTATCAGATTTGGGTCCAAGTTTGTTAGTGGCGTGACGTCTAACGAAAGCCTCACAACCCCAAATCTTCATAAAAGACATACTAGGACGCTTCCCAGTCCATATCTCATATGGTGTCTTTTCCACTGATTTAGATGGAACACGGTTCAGTAAGAAAATCGTTGTTTCTAGAGCGTGTCCCCAAAACGATATCGGAAGATCTGCATGACTCATCATTGATCTAACAATGTCTAACAATGTTCGATTTCTCCTATCGGATACACCATTCCATTGTGGAGTATACGGAGGAGTGAGTTGTGGGACTATCCCACACTCCTTTAGATAGTCATGAAATTCTTGGCTTAAGTATTCACCTCCTCGATCTGATCGAAGGATTTTGATACTTTTGCCAAGTTGGTTTTGTACTTCATTCTTGAAATCTTTGAACTTTTCAAAGGTTTCATGTTTATGTTTCATTAGGTACACATACCCATATCTACTGAGGTCATCAGTAAATGTAACGAAGTATTGAAAATCACCTCTAGCTTGTGTACTTATTGGTCCACATACATCACTATGTATTAGTCCCAATAAAACATTTGCCCTTTCAACATGTCCCATGAAAGGGGCTTTAGTCATCTTGCCCATTAAACAAGATTCGCATGTTTCATATGATTCAAAATCAAATGAATCTAATACTCCATCCTTATGAAGTTTAGATATGCGGTTCTCGTTTATGTGGCCCAAGCGACAGTGCCAGAGATAAGTCGGATTACAATCATTATTTTTAATCCTTTTAGTATTTATGTTATAGATAGGCATATCAAGATTTAATACATAAAGACCATTCACCATTTGTGCACTAGCATAAAACATATCATTTAAATAAATAGAACAACAGTTGTCCTTTATTATAAATGAAAAACCATACTTGTCTAAACAAGAAATAGATATTATGTTTTTAGTAATAGAAGGCACAAAATAACAGTCTTTTAAAATCAATGATAAACCAGAAGGTAAAGCTAAATGATAATCTCCTATAGCTAATGCATCAACTCTTGCTCCATTTCCAACTCGGAGAGCTACTTCACCTTTCGCCAACGTCCTACTCCTTTTGAGATCCTGCACATTTACACAAATGTGAGATCCACATCCAGTATCTAATACCCATGATGAAGAAGTAGATAAATTGACTTCTATAACAAAAATACCTGAAGCGGAAGTCACACTTCCTTTCTTTAGATCCTCCAGATATACTTTGCAGTTCCTTTTCCAATGGCCGGTCTCACCGCAATGGAAACAGTTCCCTTCCTTTGCTATCCCTCCCTTTGGCTTCAGTGCAGAAGACTTTGGCTTCAGTACAGAAGACTTTGGCTTAGATTTAGCAAAGACCTTCTTTGCTTTCTTGTTGCCTTTAGCTTTGGCCCTTCCTTTGCCCTTATTCACAATAAGGACATTTGTGGCCTTAGTCTTCTTGGTATTTGCTTCATATGTTCTCAACATACCAAGCAACTGTGGTAGAGTCTTTTCCATGTCAGTCATATTGTAATTTACTACAAATTGACTGAAGCTCTCAGGCAACGATTGCAAGATCACATCGGTGGCCAACTCTTGGTCCAATGGAAAACCTAGCTTGTCCAGATTCTCAATGTACCCAATCATCTTGAGCACATGAGTTCCAACTAAGCTTCCTTCTACCATCCTGCACTGGAATAACGCTTTAGAGACGTCATACCTCTCTTGTCTAGCTTGCTGTTGGTACAACTGCTTTAAGTGTTCGATCATATCGAACGCCTCCATTTCCTCATGTTGCTTCTGAAGCTCAGAGTTCATGGTGGCAAGCATGAGGCACCCAACATCAAGTGCGTCACTCTGATGCTTCTTGTAAGCATCTTTTTCAGCTCTTGTAGCTGTTAGGGGAGGTTCCTCAGCGGGCAAGGGTTCCTCTAGGACATATTGTTTCTTTTCTTGTTTGAGGACTATCCTCAAGTTCCTATGCCAATCTAGGAAATTCGTCCCATTTAATTTGTCCTTCTCAAGGACCGATCGCAGTGATAAAGTGCTAGTAACGTTGTTAGTTGCCATGGATATCTACAATATAAATATGCAAAATAAGTTTATGATTTACTCATTTAACATGGTCTTATATTAAATGATACTCCCACTATTTTGTTTGAAAAAATATCAACCCTCAAAACCTTTAGTGGGCCAAGATCCATATTTCACTTAATCTTGAGTTAGCTTTGGCTAATCGCCAAGACTCGGTTATTTAGGTAGACAACACTTTGTCAATTACATCACATATAATTCTTGGATAGTTGGACGAACAACACTTTGTTCAATTCATCAAATGAATTATAATCCAACCCATGCCTCTAGGTTCCCAATCCTATTGAGATAACCTAGTTAAGTCGTACCCAATTAAAGTATAACGGATATCACTTTTATCCTTTCGCGCCTTACTAAGATTGCCACGGTGCTTTGCTTTGGCAAACCCACACATGTACAATCGAAGTTATTGACGAGTACTTTTATTTTGGAAGGCATCTAAAACTTAATATTTTAGAGGGATTTATTGATCTCATGATTAATTTGATAATTTAAAATATGTCCACTACATATAGTTGTATACATATCTACATATATGTGTAATACTATTATCAAACTAAAACATAAGATAAATCATGCATCAACATACATAATTAAACGTGACATGGTTATAGCCCCTACTAGTGATTTTCTCAAGCCAATGAGAAAATCCTATGAGTCAACCTAAGGTAACTTCATAAGCACCTTCCTTTGGCTCCAATTTGTGAATGGCCTCCTCATCCCGGCACGATGCTCCATCTTCATTGATCACCATCAATAAAATAAACTACACTATTTACAAGATATAGAATTCCTCGATTCACATTCGAGGGGAACATAGGGGAGGGATTACATTTAGAATGAAATAGAGAAAGGCACGACACACAGGTCGTATTATAAATTACAAACATTCACAAATCCTATCTAATAGGTCAAAGGGCTATAACCACGCACCATGCTCAAACAACACATAAAGCATGCATTAACATTTAATTAATTAAATTCTAAACATTTTAAATTTAATTCTAACTAAAACTGTAAAATAATTTTTGAAAAATTATCGTACGCTCGGGACATCTCATGCCACGAACTAAAGCGACTAAGACACGAACCACCATGGTTCGAACCATGAAGCACACGGCTGGACCAATAGTGGGGCTAGGGTTCGAAACCCTAGCCCATGGCCGAGCCATGGCTCGTGCGGCGGCGGCGCTAGGGTTCCAAACCCTAGCCGCCTCGCACCTTCATGCATTCTTATGGAATTTTATCGAGCCATCTTGTTTTAGACGCCGGAATTTGTTAGCCACGAGTCACGGTCAGGCCATGCACGGGGTTGGCTCAACCATCTCGAGCTAAGGGTTCGAAAAACCTTGCTCTCATGTGGTAAAGTTACTAATCCATGCATGCGTGAACCATTATCGAGTCAAAGAGTTCAAAACTCATCCACGTCTCAAAACATTAGAAAATAAGGCGATGATGGCCGAGCCATGCACGGCTATTAGGGTTCGAAACCCTAGCCGTCATGAGCTAGCCGTCACGTCCAATGGGTTCTAAACCCTAATTAATATTCGACACTTCCATGCACAATTATTAGCCACAACGACTAAGCCATCTCGAGCCAAGGGTTCGAAAACCATAGCCCTCATGTGGCTAGCCGTGGTGACATTTGTGATGGTGGTGGCCGAAAAATTGATGCTCAATAAATATTATTATTCGCCAATTATATCAAATATAATTATTACGATGATTTTCATAAAGTAAAATTAATTTCATATCATATATGAATTTAAACAGTTTTAATAGCATGCAATATTAATTCTAATATGATTAACACAATTTAATCACATCAGTCCGATATGAGCCTTGTACACGGCTCTGATACCACTGTAAGTAATCCTATGAGCAAACAACGCAGCGGAATAAAAATTTTAGGATTACAAACCAGCAGATCTATACATAGGTTATCATATCGGATTAATGAATACGAAGGTCTCACCCTTGTAGCGTGTTTGAAGCAGAATCCACGGAGCAGCACCATGTCCTACGCCTTCTCCGAGTCAATAGCAAAACTCACTGAGTTTTGACTCAACGGTATCCACACGATCAAATCGGGTGAAGGGGTGGATTAATAACAAGTTGCTAGACAAGTTATTAAACCGATACACGAAGCTAACTCGATTCACAATCGAATGATGGCACGAAAACAATCAAGGATGCCCTTCGACAATGAAGAAGCCGAGAGCAAACTTGAGAGGCGGCCGAGAGCTTCTCACGTGTAGGTTTTGATATTATGAAGTGTTATATCAAGTCATCATAATTAAAACCTTGTTAACACATTATATATGATTAATTAAAGGCTTTCATAAAGCCTCATGGGCTTAAGCCCATGATTTAATTCAATCATTATGATATTTAATTAAGACTCCTCTTAATTATTTAATTCATCCCATGAATTTAATTTCCCTTCTCGATTTAATCTTTTGTGCGACCCGATAGATCTTATAATGTTGGCAGTGACATAAAATCTCATTTTATGTCGCAAGCATTGAGCGGTATCTAGCAACACATCAATGCTATCCAAATTACAAGAATGTCAATGACTCGACATAACCTTTAGAACTTGTGATAATATTAATCATGTAACTTAATCCCTTTGTCCTTTGTGTTTAGATTGAACACGAGTCATGGAATAGTCATACTCGTATATCCAATCTTTATTTCTTGATCCCCAAGTAGAACTAGAATAAACGAATAAGCTCGATATCTCATATCGACTCATTGAGCATGGCCATGCATTTTAGTTCTCACTTGATCAAGGGCCAAACACATCTCCTGTTATATAGGAGGGACAAATTCTATCTCGATCAGTCAACATCCATCTACATAATTCGTAGTGTATCCAATAGTCGCCTTTATAGTATACCCTGTTACGGGTAACGGTTGACGATATCAAGATACACAACTCCTTATGTTGGGATCTCTGATGATCACAAGTCGTAAGGATTGCATACATTATTATCACTATGAGAATTGCATATGACGATCATATAACTATCCATGTTGCATTCTCATGGTGGGTCTGTCCAGTACATCGTTCTCTAACATGTACCCATATGTTGATTTGATATCTCATATCAATGAACAATTCATCGATCAACATATACTAGTCTCTACGTATTATCATTATCCCTATTCATGATAATACTTGACTAGGGACATCTTTAAGAATAATACAATATTATTCTAAGGACATTAACATATATATTAATTCATAATGCACAGTTAAAAGAATAATATATAATAATGAATTGCCATTCATAAAACCATAAACATTGTATGTCTTAAACAATCATCTAATGACTTGTCTTAGGGCATATCCCAACAATGATTCTCCGAAAAATATATATTTTAGAAAAAGAAATGAAGTATTAAAGCTTTGTTTTATTTTAAGATATAAAATAACGAATTTGAAAAATGAAACCAAATTGTTCATATTTATTTCAACATGTTTGGTAATAATATGAATTTATTAAAAATGGCTTATATTATTTTCGGAGACTTATATTATTACCTTATGAAATGACTAATATAAACATTTAAATTAACTCAATAAAAATAAAAGTTTTATTTATAAAGTTCATTTTATTAATTTTCATGCAAAAAACTAAGATATCAAATTTTTTATTATTTACTCCGTAAAAATGTTACAAAATCACAGATTTATCATACTCTATTTTATCATATATTTTAATCTTTCATATGTTATTATAACTTTTCATGATTCATTATCTATCTATTTACCATATGATATAATTTTATTACCAACCCGAAATCATAAAACATCATCTGAACCCAAAATCGGAGATTTTTTTTTTATAATTACAAAAAACAAATCAGAGAATTAAGGAGGATTAACAAGACTTAGTAACTTAGTGCGCGACTTAGTAAATCTTAATGCGGGAATTATGAATTCTTAGTGCGCGAATTATAAAATCTTAGTGAGCGAATTATAAAATCTTATTGCGCAAACTAGAAATGCTTAAAGCGCGAACTAGAAATTCTTAAGTCACCTTAATGTGGCGCACGCGCACCGAGTTCGCCAGTTCGCGGCCGGAGCGCTAGTGCGTAGAGGGGGATAGGAGATTATGTGACTTAGGATGTAACACCCGATTTGCACCATATAATCATTTCAATGGAAAATTACATAAACTCTGCTACAAAATTACACGAAAATATTTACTCAAAACCCATCAACTTTGTCGCTTCCAGCGAGGAAGAAGAAGAGATTTCTCGACTTCTGCACCCAGGTCTGTCGAGTAATTTCTAGAATTAACCGTAAGTGGTTTTATGCTTTAAAATTTTATTTCTGCTTTAAAGTTCAATCGATATATGCAATAATTTGAAACTATTAAATTATGAGATTTTCTGTGATAAAAATATGGACATCCAATTGGTAGAGATTCCGAATTTTGAACCTGAGTGTTTATCCAAACATACATCTCTTACCTCCCCCCATATAAAAGTGGTCAATTTTGGGGTTGGTAGAACTACTACTGTCATGAAATCAAGTTGCTATCTTTTATCAGTTTCATCAATTCTGTTTATTTAAGTTTCTGCTATTGTAATCTGTTTTAGAACAATTGAAAATCAATTTAATGAATTTTATCAATTCAGTTGTAAGAACAGTTCTATTTTATGGAATAAAAAAGACTGATTTATCCCATTTCTGTATTCAATTCTTGTTGTTTCGAATTTTTAATTTAGAAGCAATGCAAACGTCATCGATCCTAGGTTTGGGATGTGACAATATTTCTATGCTATTAATGAAATGTTCTACAAATATTCAAATGAAAATTAATTAGTTCGTAATTAATTGCTTTGATTTCATTACAAAGTTGTATAGTGATTTTATTTAAATTTATAAATTTTAATTTGAACATATCAAAGCGGTTCGGCTCCGTCCACCTTTTATTGGAATTATAGCAATCAGTTTTAATTATTGATTTAAAACCGTAATCAGGCCTATATATAATGCTCATTTTCACTTCTAATAATTGATTTGGTTTTATTGGTGCGTAAATTACAAATAATTAAGTATCAATTTAATTAAGAGGTTATATTCTATCTTATATTATATTGCAAGACATACTCTCTATTATATATTATACATGTATTACTAAATAAATTTAATATATAGGTCACATACCTTTTTTTATAGGTGGATGCGAGGCTACAGATTTTTTCCCCGAATACTGTGGAACGAGATTTTATCAAACGGTCTAGGCCCGAAGCCCAGGTCACATACATTTTAATATATGTGTCAAACGGGTCATGCCGTTGGTGAGGATATTTTAAGAAAAAAAATTTATACGTGATCCATTTTTTCTTAACTAATAATATCCATTCTCAAGACTTTAAATGCATATTACGAAATGAATCTAGGAACTTGGTGCTCCGCTTTAAGATATGGAATATGTTATTGTCAGAGTAATTATTGTTACTGTCAGAGCAATTTTCATGAATTTAATATGGATATTGCTCTGACAACAACAATAATTATTCTGATAATATCATAACACTTAAGGTATCGTTTGAAGTGATGGATATGATAAGTAATGTAATGATTAAAAAGTTGTGAAATGATTGTAAAAATAGTATGTGATAAATTATATATTGTTTGATTGGAGGATAAGATTGTTGATAATGATTATTATTTGATAAAATGACAAAAATACCCTCATCATTATAATAATAAAATATAACATTAATTATAATATATATATATATACACGTATGTAGGTATAATATAATAATAGTATATAGAATATGTAAGAAGATAGAGGTTATTATTACAGGAGAAGAAGAAGAAAAATATAAGAGGAATATAAGAGAGAGAAGACGTAGGGAGGTATATAGATAAGAAGAAGAGTAGAGATAATAGGGAAGAATATATAAGATTATTACAGGAGAAGAGAATAATAAAAAATACATTATAATAGGAAGAAAATAAAGAAAGAAGAAGAATAACCAGAAGAAGAAAAAGAGATATAAATTAATAGAGATATATAATCATAAAAATAGAGAGTAATAGAATAGAATATAAGAGGAAGATAATACAGTGATCATAATATAGAATAAGAATAATCATAATATAAATATATATATAGTAATAACATAATTATAAGATATATATATATATATATATATATATATATTCGGGTGTATATATATATAATAATAATAATATATATAATATATATATTATATATTATTATTACATTATAATATAATAATAATAAATATATTATAATATTAATATAATACAATAAACATAATATAGAATAATCATAATCATAATATATAGATATATAATAACATAATTATAATATATATATTATTATATGCATATATATAATAATAATAATATATATATAATTTATAAAATTATTATATTAATAACATATTATAATAATAATTATTATTATTACATAATAATATATATATTTATGCATATATAATAATAATAATAGTAATATATATAATTTATATACATTATTATTATTATTATATCTATATATATACACACGTGCGTGCATGTGTATATATATATATATATATAATAGTTATAATAATAATAATAAATAATTATTTTTTGGCGGGAATTTCAAATTTTGAGATAGTGAAAATGGCGGGAAGGGGTATTTATGTCATTTTGTTATAAAGTGAGATTAGAGTGTGATAAATATGATGGGATAATTTGTGTTAAAAATCGAAAAAAAACATGGGATATGAAAAGTAATACCATGATAACTAATGTTATCACGGACTCCAAACGGAGCCTTAACATATATGTGCTATCACGTGACTTGTGCCATTAAACATCAATAAATATTTGCCATTTAACGAAATTAATTTTTTATAAATATTCTAAAATTTAAATTTTATTTTATAAAAAATATATTTAGGTTTATTAAATGCATATTATCTTAAAACAATTGAATGCGCTCATTGTTAGTAAATATTTAGATTTTAGGCTCTCTCTCTCTCTCTCTCTCTCTCTCTATATATATATATATATATATATTAGTAAATATTTATTATTTTAGGTTTCTAAAACTATTCCCCTTAAAATGTGTTCTGAGTTCTGACCAATCAGATTCAGAAGTACGTGTTGAATTATTTCACAATATATTCATTAGGCGTGGCTATTATTGGGCATATTTAATTAAATATAATAAAAGTGAAAAAAATTTCAGGAAATAGCGTGATTTTAAAATCCTTTACAATACTATGGTAATTCGCATATTGGGTATTGGAATTTAGTTTAAATTCGCATACCTGGTATGCGAATTATAAATGTTTTTTTTTTTTTTTGCGAATTATAAAAAACTTTTAAAAAAAAAAAATTTTAAATTCGCATACTGGAAATGCGAATTTAAAGAGAATTCGCATTCCCGGTATGCGAATTCTCTGCAATTGGTCCAGCCTGGACAGCAGCTCGGACAGTCTGGAACGCACGCGAAAAAGCAAAAATGCAGCCTTGAAAGCAAAATTGATTTCAATAAATTGGCCCGAGAGCCTTCTTTCTTGCTCAACAACATCTTCCCCTCCTCCTCTTGCATAAAATTTCGTCTGAGCTGAAGAACGTGAGCATCCCAGAAATTCATAAAAAGGTAAAAATATTTGAAAATTTAAATTTTACATATTTTTGAGTATATATTGCATTTACTTTAATTTTTGTGTTATGTTATAGGTTTTTGCTAACAAGAATTTCAAGGTATGTTTTTTCAGTTTTTCATTATTATTTGCTTAAATTAGAGATATAAAATCGAATTTGAAGATATGTTTTTCCAGTTTTTCATTATTATTTGCTTAAACTACGGATGAAAAATCAAAAATTGTGGAGAGTATTCGAATCCCATAGTCAGTCGCTCAGGGTGGCACGCGAATTCGAATTCTGCAAAAAATCGCATACGGTGTATGCAAATTCTTCAAGAATTCGCATATCAAGTATGCGAATTCTTGAAGAATTCGATTTTTTTTGGTAAGTTATGCGATTTTTGGTAAGTTCAGTGTAGATGCGATTTTTGGTAAGTTCACTGTAGATTTACGATAATTTAAAGTTGATGAAAAAATATTGTAAATTTTATTTCTTTCCATATAATCATTATTTGTTTCACTGAATATATAATAATATTTTTATAAATTTATATTTTTTTGATAAATTTAATTAAATATTAAAAATAAAAATTGATGTTTTGCTAATTCTTGAAGAATTCGCATACCCTGTATGCGATTTTTGGTAAGTTAAAAATTTTAAAGTTAAAGTTGATGTTTCACTGAATATATAATAATATTTTTTTAAATTTATATTTTTTTGATAAATTTAATTAAATAAAAATTGATGTTTTGCTAGATTAGGTGGTCACATATTGTATACATGATGGGATTATTGTATGATTTTAATGTGCTATTTTCGTAGATACTATGTCGTTGGTTCGAAGTCAAATTGATGTTTTGCTATACTATGGTGGTCGCATATCACACGATGGGATTATTGTTAGTTATGATCGACCTCCAATAAGCTATATACGAATGCCTCGAACAATTACAATGTCTGAGTTACTGTCGACGCTGTACGATCAGATAAGTATCGATAACCAACAATACGCACTTAAAGTGTGGACTAAACATATATTTAATAATACTTCTGGGCGAGTTGAACATTTACTCGAAATTACAAAAGACAGTGATATTTGGTTTTTCTTTGACCCTGATGTTGGAAATGCCGGTGTCAATTTATATGTTGAGTCAGAACAAATACACATTAATACTGTGCCAGACATTCAATATACTGAAGAACGGGGCTCACATATGTCAATGCTTAATGATGATCATAACCTGGAGATACCGGTTGTCACCCAAGGACATGTAAGTATGAGAACCGGAAATAATTATGGTAGTACTTCGGGAAACGTAGGACATAACACGTACAGAACTGAAGGGGAAGTTCATGATTCAAGGGCAGAGGACAGAGATGATTATGCTAGCGCCGATTTTTTTGGTCCTGAAATTCATGTTGATTCCGAACCAGACGAAGATGGAATTAACGTTCATGATGGTAGCGATGACGATGTAGAAATTGATGTGATGTTGGAAACTATGTCCCAACATAACTATATGCCATCTTCTTTACAAGAGGAGCAAATTGAAGCAACAGTGCCGCAAGAGACACGACCCGGGTAGACATATTCTTTGTGACGTAGATGGCGTATGTCTTATCTCTGATAGACACCAAGGTCTTCTCCGTGCTGTTCAAAGTATGCCTGCATTTATCCCCCCCCGTGGTGTACATCGTTTTTGTCTGAGACACGTGTGCTCTAATTTCAACAAACAATTTAAAAATGTAATGTTGAAGGACATGTGCTGGAAAGCTGGTACGGCTCATCAAATTGGGAAGTTCAATCGGGTTATGGAGCAGATCAGTAGTAATAATGAGGGAGCTTTCAATTATCTTAGTTCCATTGACCAAACTCAGTGGACTTTGGCACATGATGGTGGATGGCGTTCTGGTATTATGACAACCAACTTGTCTGAGGCGTATAACGGAGTTCTTAAAGGTGCTCGTCGTCTTCCAGTGACGGCAATTGTACAATTGACTTTTGGCCGAACAGTTCAATATTTCATGGACCGTCGAATGAAGTGCCAACAAATGATTCAAAATAATCAAGGATGGACAACCTTCGCATTTTAAAAATTTACTCGTTGGCAACACGAATCATTGCAACATATTGTCCAGAAATATGATTATACAGCACAGTCTGCTTCAGTGATAACTGTCGTCCGAGCTGGGGTCGGGAACAGTACACATGTTGTCAAACTTCGCTCGAAGATATGTTCATGTGGAAAGTGGACACAGTTTGGTATTCCATGCTCACATGCTATTTCAGATCATTTATTCATATTTCAACTATTTATGTGGTTTAAAATTTTTATGTAAAATATAATACCAATAAAAAAAATTTATTTTTAATAATCAAGAATTTAAAATTATTTTTAATTTATAATTCAAATGATACTATTCTAAAGTTGCACTCCAAGAGTGCAACTTTAGAATAGTGTTATAATTTGCACTCTTGGAGTGCAAATTATAATAGAATGTTAAATTTTTGCAAACAACTATAATTTATGAATTTTTTTCTTTTTTTATAATAAAAAAATAAATTAGCCGCTATTATTGTGGCTATTATGATGCAAACTCTGGGGTTATTTAATAATTTAACCCGGAAAAAAAAACTATTTAACAAAATAACCTAATTTTTTTTTTTTATCAAAATGACCGAAGTCGCCATCTCAGATGGCGACTTCAGTACAAATTTTTTTTTTTTACTGAAGTCGCCATCTAAGATGGCGCCTTCAATATAAATTTTTTTTTTAATATGGAAGTCGCCATCTCAGATGACGACTTCCATATATATATATTTATATATATACATATATATGTATATATATATATATATTATTTATTTATATAGAAGTTGCCATATCAAATATCATCTTCCATATATATGACAACTTCTATATATGTTAAGTAATTATATCAATTATGGAAGGCTAAATAAAATCTATTTTTAATATAAATATATGTTTATATAATTTGGACATAAAAAAATTAATTTACGGAGTATTAGATAATTTTACACTTTCTTATTCTCTTTTTCTTTTTGTTTTGGGATGCAATTTCGTTGTCTACTTATTCAATATTATACAAAGATTTAAAAAAATACATATTTCAACTTTCACAAAAGGATCGTGCATTCCTGTGATGCACGGACACTGATAGAGCGACACTGACACGGCACGATTCACTTTATACTATGTAAACTAATTTTTTTAATAATAACAATATCATATTATTTCTTTAAAATAATAATAATAATAATACCATATTATACTAATATAATAAATAAATTAATTAATAATAACATTTATAAAAGCTAGTTGAAATAATAATATTAATGATAAATCACGATAAAAAAATATATAATGAAAGTAGGATGGACAATGTTATTAAATTATATCTATTGTTTTTTTTAGTATAATGTGATATTTAATTTGAATTAATATAGTTTGTTATCTATTATTATTTTCAGTTTTTTTATAAGGAAGTCGTCATATGAGATTCAAATTTATAAGCATATTATTATTATAACTATCAGTTTTTTATAATGAAGTCGTCATCTGATATTCAAATTCATAATAGATAATAATAATAATAATGTGTATTTTATATAACCCGCAAACTCTGTCATTGAATACTCCTAGCCTGCATGAGCTAAAATTGGGTATGCCCGACGTCACATCCCTTCTAGCCTCATTCTATAGAGTTTGGACATAGGCATCTCAAACCCACGACTATGATACTTTCTGTTTAGTCGAGTCTTGCTTTGGTAAGAAAGACAGAAAAAGGGGCCGAATCTGTTTAGAATCATTCAATCTTTTTCATTTATTGACAATTATTATTTGATAAAAAGGAATAAGGTTAGGTGCTCAGAGTTGGGCAAAGATGAAGGGCGTTCACAATTTATGTGCCCTCGCATTTATTATTTCTTTCGGGTACATATTTAATTACTCTTTCTTTAATGTCCCATGGGAAATTAACTCAAAACCAAGAAATCTTTTAAGATTTGTATGGCCATCTTTTAACAAAAAAACATCTCAATAATTTTCAATGTATATAAATAATTTGTTTTTTTTTTTGAAAAATTTAGCGTTTGTAATATCGATAGCTTACCGTTTAACTAAAAGTTATAACTATTTGTAACTGTGAGCATTGTTTTTCAGGTTTTATGTAAAAAAAATAAAGTGACGATGAATTTTTCGATATATTTAGCGCAACTCCTATCCCACGCTAAAATGATGTGAAAACACCATTTCAGTGTGGGAATTGAACTCCAACCCCACACTATTCTCTCTGTTGGGCTATAGTGCTGCGCTAGAAATGGCGCAGCAAATTGCTGCTTTTCTTTTAATTTCTATTATATTTTTTGGTTTTATTTTTTAATCGTTATATTGTTATATTGTATTTAAACTATGTAAAATGAATATTCTATGGAATATTCTTTATGGAGTAAAGTTTGAGGTAGATGGGTTGAAGATGGGTTTTGTGTTTGGTGCAGGAATTACACTATTTTGATGCAAAATCTGCCTAAAAATAAAATAATGGGTTGAAGATGACCTTAAGCTGAACACTTCTTTATTTTTCACATTAGTTATCTCTATCTTAGCAAATCAATCAAAACAAATTTAAAAAGAAAAAACTTTCCAATATTCGAAATTTCAATAAGGAAGACCACTTGGTCTTCTTTTGTTACAATCGATGAGGATTCAAAGCATTATAAGATGGTCTCGTTTGGATTCCCATATGAACATAGCGTGATGACTTCAAAATTTTTTGATGAAAAACACCATTCCATGGAATCCAACTGAAATATCTTCATCACCGCAAGATTGGGGCTTGGATAAGAAATCATGACATTCTGCCTCTAATCTCTGGCCCGACAGGCCCGAAATGCCATTCATCCTCACATCAAGCACATCTTTTTGGATCAATTTCAAACATTCCGGGCCTACGGCAGTGAAATAATTGTAGGATAATGAAGTTTCGCAAATTGGGTAGTTTGCAAACAAGCTCCGGAATAGGCTTATATAACTGGTTTTGCTCCAAGTTCAGAAACTTTATCTGGGTCAAGCATCCAAAAGATTGTGGAATAGGGTCAGTCAAACAGTTTCGGCTCGCGTCAAAAAGTGTCATCTTTTCTAGAATCCCGATTTCGAGGGGCAGACATCCAGATAGAGTTGGTCTCAGGTGCGTCAATATGAGATAAAAAATAGCGGAAATGAAGAATATAATGGACACCAGAATTTATGTGAAAAACCCCAAAAATTATTAGGGTAAAAACTACGGGCAAGATGAAAAGATTCCACAATAATATTTTGTGGGTTACAAGCTTTCACTATCTTTCAAAGAGAACAACACTCTTAATATAGGAGAAAAAACTACCTCACAAATATTATAGAATACACACTCAAATATAGAGATATGATAGAAAACTCTGAAAATGGGATACTGGAATAAGGAAAGGGGAGTCATACTCCTCCTAGCTCCCCCGTGTCTGAAATGCTTATAGAATAAAATTCTTTACGCGTTCTCCACCTACCACCACCAGCTGCGAACTGTTAAATTTTTTTTGCAATTGTCAACATGTGCATTTATTGCACATGCTTGCCGGCATTTATCCTACTTGGAGATTTGATTGAGAACCGAACAAATCTTCACACATCCTTTCGATCTTGCCACATACTGTTGCTTATGTTTCTGCTAGGCCACTTGAGAATCTACATCACTCGAACTTATCAGTATTAACCGGCTTTGTTAGAAAATCAGCTAGGTTCTCCTTCGTATGAATTTTCTGCATATCCACACTTCTGTCTACTACTACTTCCCGCACAAAGCGAAATGTTTTGTGCAAGGCACTCTGACTGTCACAAAACAAAGAAATTGTCTCTTGTTTGTACCCGAGCACCTTCAATAACCTTTGAATCCATATCGTCTCCTTGCAAGCTTGAGTAGTTGCCATATATTTTGCCTCCGTTGTAGATAAAGCTACAACTGATTGCAATTTTGAAACTCAGCTTATTGCCCCTCCTGCAAGTGTAAACATATAACCAGTGTATATTTTCTTTTATCTAGATCACCTGCATAATCTGAATCTACATTGACTGTAAAATCTAATCCTCCATAACATAATGCAGCATCCGAGGTACCCTTAATGTATCTAAGGTTTCTCTTAACTGTACTCCAATGCTCTTGTCCAGGATTCGCCATGTATCGACTGATTTTTCCCACTGCTTGTGCAATATCTGGTCTTGTACAGATCATAACGAACATCAAACTTCCACCGCTGATGCATACGGTACTCGAGACATTTCCATCCTCTCCGCTTCACAGCTAGGCACATATCGGAGGATAACTTGAAGTTAACAGGAAGAGGGGTAGAAATTGGCTTACAATCTTGCATGTTGAAGCGCTGTAAGATTTTCTTCAAATAGTTTTTTCTGGAAAAGCTAAGTCTTTCTGTTACTTCTGTCTTGGTGAACTTACATCCCTAGAATCTTGTTTGTCGGTCCCAAGTCCTTCATATCAAATTTCTAGCCAACTGTGCCTTCAATTCTTGGACTCGATCTTTGTTTGTGCTTGCTACCAACATGTCGTCCACGTACAACAACAAAATGATAAAATCATCATTCCCAAATCAATTGAAATATGCACAATGATCTGCATTGAGTCTGTTGTACCCAAGGCTTATGATATATGAATCAAATCTCTTATATCAACACCACGTCGCATGTTTGAGACTGTACAGAGATTTGTTCAATCTGCAAACCAAGTTCTCTTCGCCTATTTCAGCAAAACCTTCTAGTTGGAGCATATAAATTTATTATTTAAGATCAGCATGAAGAAATGTTGTTTTCACATCTAGTTGCTCTAGATGTAGGTTAGACACTGCACATAACGTCAATACTACTCTGACTGTTGTAAGTCGGACCACAAGATAAAATTATCTCATTGAAGTCGATACCTTCTTTCTGAGCATATCCTTTCACCACCAATCTTGTATGATAACGCTCCACTTGGTTGTTACAATCACGTTTGATCTTGTAGACTCACCTATTTCCGATGGCTTTTCGTCCTCGTGGCAGTGTAACAAGATCCCAAGTTCTATTCTGTCCAAGGCTTCCAATTCTTCCTGCATTGTCGTCATCCACAGGGATACATCCGAGCTTTGAGTAGACTCCCGGAAACTTGATGGCTCACCATCCTCTGTTAATAAGCATTATGCAATATTGCTTAGTAACATAATCTGAAATCCAACCCGGTGGTCTCCTCTCGCGAGTAGACTGCCTGAATTTGAGAAACTCGTATTTAATTGGTTCTTGTTCCTCGTGCTCCGATAGTACCTCAGAAGAAATTTGATCTTCGTATGTCTTACTTTCCACCTGAATTGCAGTAGTATCTCTATTCAGTGTGCCTTTGTCTCCCTTCACTTTATCTTCCTCGTAGATAACATCTCTATTGATAATAAGTTTGTGGGCAGTGGGATCCCAGAAACGATACCCCTTAACTCCATCAGCATAACACAAGAAGATACACTTTCTGGATTTAGAATCCAATTTCGATCTTTCTTGTTCGTTGTTCATAACGTACACCGAACTTCCAAATGTATGTAGCCGAGAATAATCAACCGGCTTTCCAGTCCACACCTCCATTGGAGTCTTCAGATCATTCGTTACTGATGGAGAGCGATTAATAATATAACTGTCATTTTTGACTGCTTCTGCCCAAAATGACTTGGCTAGACCTGCAGTCTTCAACATGACTCTTGTTCTGTCCAACAAGGTTCTATTCATCCGCTCCGCCACTCCATTTGCTGAGGCGTGTAAGGCGTTGTGAATTGCCTTTTGACGCCCTCTTGTTGACAGAATGCATCAAATTCCTCACTTGTATATTCTCCTCCATTGTCAATCCACAAACACTTGATCTTCTTTTCAGAGTCAAGTTCAACCCGCGCTTTGAACACCTTGAAGACTGAAAAAATATCTGATTTCTTCTTGATAGGATATACCCAGCATCTTCTAGAAAAATCATCAATGAGCGAGACAAAATATCTCGCTCCTCCTAGAGATACAACCGGTGCTTGCCAAACATCAGAATGAATCAGCTCCATAATACTGTGTTTTTGGCAGCAGATGTGCCAAATTTTAACCTATGTTGTTTATTGGTAACACAATGCTCACAAAATAGTAGATACACTTTTGTAAGCCCTGACAGCAGCTTCCGTTCCGAGAGAACCAACCCTCGTTCTGACATATGTCCACGATTCCTATGTCATGACACTGTTATGTCTTCTCCCAAACTAGTCGATGCAACAACTAGTTCTGCCTCTTTCTGTGTTTCCCCAGAAGTACATACATATTCTTGTAAGCCTTTTCCGCCTTCATTACCACAAGCGCGCATTTCACGATCTTCATGATCCCATTCTCGATACGGGTCTTGTACCCGATATCGTCCAATTGTCCCAAAGACAAGAGATTCTTTTCAGACCCTTCACGTGTCGTACCTCCTGTACGGTGCAAATAATACCAGCAAACATTTTAATTTTGATGGTTCTCATCCCAGCGATTTCCAAGGCATGATCATTCCCATGAATACATATCCTCCTGAGACTGGTTCATATTGATCGAACCATTCTCTCCGAGACGTCATGTGTCATGTCGCTCCTGAATTCATTAACCATGTGTCAAAATATTTGTCTGCCTTCTGCAACAGTTGCTGCTTCGTTGAATAGTATTCCTCCACAGACTGAGGTACTGACAATATTTCCTTGAGAATATTTTTCAGTACTCTTCTTACTTGTACAATCTTTCTTGAAGTGCCTTTACCGCCACATTTATAGCAGTAAAAATTCTTCTTCTTACTTCTCGATTTGGATCTACCATACTTGTGGCTCCCACTAGAGTCACGCTCTGTTTCCTCTCATCATCGGTAAAGCCTCTGCATGCTTCGAACTTGCCAACCTGTCTTCCTTGTTCTTGCGCATACTTTCTTCTTCAAGAACCGCGGCTGCAACATTATTGAAGACTAACATATCATTAGTGATATTGTTGGTCAGATTGATGATGAGTTGATCGTATGAATCCGGTAGACTTTAAATTAGAAGCTCCGCACTTTCAACTTCCTCTACTTTATGCCCAAAAGTAGTGAGCTGGGCAAATGGAGTATTCAAAGAATTGATATGGTTGATCACCGATGAGGATTCCGACATCTGAAGAGTATAAATCATTATCTTTAAGAAAATCTTGTTGTGTAGTGACTTGGAATCGTACAATTTTACTAAAGCATCCCAAATATCTTTTGCATTTTTCGTTTCAGCGAAAACCATTCATCTCATTCCACTTTTCATCGCCTGTGATATCCGCCGGTTTATCTCCAATAGTTGCCAATCATTTATCATTTCATAAAACTGTTTGCATATTCATCTTCCACAGCATGTAATTACTCCCGTTGAACTTTTCAATCTTCAAACTGTGCCACCATTCTGACAACAATAAATTGCCTTAAAAAAATATCTCAAAATCTTTTCTGATGTGGAAGATCAGTCAATGCTGCAACCACAGAGCATGCTTAGAATTTTTAAGATTTTTACAACGAGGCTCTGATACCACTTGGCGGCCTCAGGTGCGGCATCATGAGATAAAAAATAGCGAAAATGAAGAATAAAATGGACACACAAATTTACATGGAAAACCTCTAAAAATTATTAGGGTAAAAATCATGGGCAAGATGAAAAAATTCCACTATAATATTTTGTGGGTTACAACCTCTCGCTATCTTTCAAAGAGAACAACACTCTCATATGAAAAAAAACTATCTCACAAATATTATAGAATGCACACTCAAATATAGAGATATGAGAGAAAACTCTGAAAATTGGATACTGGAAAGAGGAGATGAGAGCCCTACTTATAGGAGCTCCCCCGTGTCTGAACACATAACGCGTTCTCCACCTACCACCAGCTCTCATCCGTTAATTTCTTTTTGTTTTTTGCAATTGTCAACATGTGCATTTATTGCTCATGCTTGCCTACAGATAGCTGGTTGTTAAGTAACAGAATCTCGATCAAAGTCTTGGCTGCTTGGCCGATGCTTTTCGGGATCGGGCCGGTGATGTTGTTGTTGGTCAGGGTTAAGTAAAGAGCCGGAGTCTGGCCAGGGTTTAGTAAAGAGCCGGAGTCGAGCCCAATTATAAGTACTTGTTATTGCTTAGATAAAGTTCATATAAGTACTTGAGCTTGGAAATTTTCGAAGGAAATATACCCTTAAAGTTGTTGGAATTTGCACGGAAAACGACTTTCCGGTAATTGATCGATGAATCCATCGAGGGTGAGTCGAGGGCCATCGAAGTTGAAGCCGTTGAACGTCACCTTTGTACTTGTTGCAAATAGGCCGACCCATTTCTTGGTGATGCCGACCGGGTCGTATTTGATATTTTTCTTGAATTTTTTGGATTACGGGGTATACTAATTCGAGTCTCTTGCTTTCAAACACTAAAGGAGGAGGCGATGGGGGAGGAGGACACGGCACCGGTGGCCGTGGCGGAGGAGGGTGGTCACATCCACTTCCATGCACCGCCGATAATGATCTCCAATGCTTTTCTACTATCTCCAACAATTTGGTCATCGATAATTTCGTGAAAGCAAGTTACGTGATACATGAAACAAGCCAAGAAAATAGCAAAAATATAATGGAACTTCATCTCTTTTTTGGCAATTGGCATACAAAAAACAATAATTGTAGAAGTGCTATTAAAATGATTGGTTTTTTTATTTGGTTTTCAGTGGATGAAAGTGAGAATTGTAGGCTAGCAAATTCCCTTGTTGTACAAGGTGGCTTTTTGTCACGGACTCTCAACTTGTTAGAGACGACGACTCACGAATAAGATTATTGACTAGGGAGTCGACGAGGGGCAATTCTGTATGTTCAAGAGCCACAGTTTATATTTTCATGGTTCGGTCGAGCCGGGTTTTGTTCGAAACCGTGAACAATCAATTTTATTATTTTTAGGATAAATTTTAAAAAATATCACATCAATATGAACTTTTTCAATACAAATCCAAACTTTTAGAACTAATCAGATAAAACAAATTATTTTTAATCAAAAATGTCCCACATAAATATTTTTTTTACAAATTTAATCTCACAAATTATTTTTTAGCAAAAGTGGTCTCATAACTAAATATGGAGCTTTGAGACAATTTTTGATTAAAAACAAAAGTTTGAGAGTAGTATTGATTAAAAACATAAAAATTTGGACTATTTTTGCTTAAAATTAATTTATGGAATATATTTGATTAGTTCTAACAGTTTGAGATTAGTATTACAAAGATCTCTATGCTATGAAACTATTTTGAAATTTACTTTTTCAATATTTAAAATAAACGTATTGGTATAGAATTGAACTCATAACTTTTTAGCTTACTACCATGGACTAAGAGCATATTGAGCTAATTTATGTGTTATAATATATATATATATATATATATATTAAAAAAGTATAACATACACATTTTGATTATTCGAGTTTAAATTTACTTAATGTTATTTTATGATTAATACATAAGTGACAACATATTCAAGCACTTTGTTTTAATTTTTAATAATTTCAGTTTAACTTTGTTAAAAAATGAAGTGTTGAACCGTAATCGTAGCCGTAACAATCAAAGAAGTTAATGTTAAGGGTTGAGATTTTTTGAACCTTCTAATTGACGGTTCTAAACCATATTAATGTCTACTTGTGGGAATTGATATTATTTTTAAATAATTTTTTTTAATATTATTTAAACTAAATATATAAAAAATTATAATTTCACATCCACTAAAATATTCTTTAGTTTTTTTTCCTCTCTATAAAAAATTATTCCCGAATTGACTATTGTGTCAGACCTTATTTACACTCGCCATCAATATCAAATTTCACCATGATTCTGCGAGGCGCGATCGATCTCGCCCAATTTCGCGATCGATCACGCCTCGTACAGACTTGCAGAATGGGTGTGTCTTTTCGCGTGTAAGTGCGGTTTTTCATGAAATGGTACTTTCAAATGATGTCCGTGATAACTCTTGGTCTAGTATAAATATAACGACCCCCTCTTAGGTTAAACACATTAATTTTTAGTTTAACATCAGATTAAAGAGCAAAATCTGTGCTTCTTTTTCATCCTCCTCTTTGTTCAAAGTTTGAATGCATTTAAACCTTTGTGGTTTGTGAATTTGTGAGTTGAAGTGATTCTATCACGAATCATAGTCGATGTATCTTGGGAAACGAATTATCGTTGATACTGTTAGTACTGTAGCGATTCAATATCGTTGTAAGGACGTAGATTACAAATATCGCCTCGACATTCAAATCCATTTGTTATCTTGCTGATTATACCAAAGATACATACAAAAATATTTACCAACAATCTTAAAACGATATTTGTAACAAATTGCTACTTCAAGTGCAACACGACCTCTGTTCGTCATGGTTAACTTAAAACATATGCGTGAGACTTGTGTGGTTAATAATACCCTTTTTTAGATGAGAGTTTTGCACCTACTCATAAACCATAATAGGGTGCAACCTTTCAAATCATATGGAGGTAAGTTGCACCCAATCGAAGCCATAGGAGATAAATTACATCTGACCGAAACACTAGGGGGTAAATTGTCACAACATAAAATTCGTTCAATTTTTCTTCTAAGTTTAGGTGCAAATTACCTTGTGATTATTCTTTAGGTACAAATTATCTTCTATAATATTATTTAAACATGTATTTTCAAAGATTAGACTAATAAGAAGCCATGTTCACGAAATCATACTCGAATGGGTTATTCTGCACATATTCATAAATTATATTGGGTAAAAAATATATTTTCACAACCACATGAAGTCAATTATCTATTTGGTAAACAATGGATTATATGCCAAAACCCTTTTATTTTAAGCTGGTAGTTTATGACTAACATTATTATGCAATTATTTGGTTTATGTTGATTTAATTTTTGAAATTTTAATGAATATATCGGTGTAGAGAAAATATATTTCAAATTTTGTATTAACTTGTTTTCTAATATTAGATGCAATTTACCCCTTATATTATTTTTTAGGTGCAGATTACACACCTTTGTTATTTTGATATGCAGATTACCCCCTATGTTATTCGAAATAGACCGTTACACCTGTATGTTATTCAAAATATATATACATTATCCACTTATGTTATTATTTATGTGCAATTTACACAACGTTACAATTGATCTTATATAATTTTAGAACCTAGACACAAGTTATGATGCGTGTAACACAAATCATACACAGATGTGATGTCTTGCACCTATTTTGAAACCACGGAGAGGTAAACTGCCTATTTCCAGACCAAGAAGGTTCCCATATTTAGATGTAACAACTAAGAAAATAAATTTTTATATGCTTTTTGGAATATTGTATTTAAAATTAATTTTTGACGTCTAATATTTGAAGTATTTGTTAAAAACATTAGCCCCAAGACGTTGGTCTCTAACTAGAAAAGTAAAATGCACATTCATATCCCCAGCTCGCACTCGACATAAACACTTCTTACATCTAAATATAATATTTTTAAAATATATAGGTATAAACAGACATGATTCTTTGTTTTTTTTTTATTACATTGAGGGACATATTTTTGTCTTTTGGGGAATTTTGTAAAAAGGCCTCCAAATAAACTACTATAATGAATTTTGGCATTAACTTAACTTAATTTATAAAAATAAACTTAAGTTCCAAATATATCATTCAATTTTTTTTATATAAAAAATTACCTTTTAACTCCCTTCGTTAGGATCGGAGTAGTGTTTAGAAGGGGGTTGAATAAACATTAGACTCAATTTTGATTCTTCTTGATACAACAGACTGTTAAGTACTGCAGTAGGTTCTCCGTTGTTGGCAAGACAGCAGACACTTGTAATAATGCGAAAGACGTCTGCTGAACTTGTGAGTTAAAGTAACTGAATGAAAATATGCAGCAAGTAAATGACACAAGATATGTTCTGGAAGTTCAAAGCACAACGCTTCTACGTCTCCCATTCTTCTTTTGCAGGAAGGTTACACTAGAAGACTTTGGCTTACACTTTAGAGTATACAACCTTCTTAGGCACCCACACAGCTTGGCCTAAACTCCTAGCAATACAACTCTCTTATTTGATTACAATGTGTTTTACAACACTCACACAAAATATAAATCTCTTAAGCTTTGAGTGTTCTTTGAGCAGCAGATTCCGTGTGCTTTGATCTTCAAGATCAAAATATGGCTTCTTTGCTGCTTTTGAAAAACTTCAGAATATCTCAGTAAAGCGTTGGATGTTTTGCTTGAGTTGAATGAAGTTGATTTGTGTCTTTTGAATTTTGATCGGATTATTCAGCTATTTCATCATTCTTCACTTTGACATATTTATAGACACAGCGGTCTAACGACAACTTTTCTTTAATTGGAAAGATCTGCTTGAAATCAGCTACCTGATTTTCTTCCAAATTTTTTTTGTCTTCTTTCCATTTTCATTAATCAACGACTCTTTCATTCTGACGCTTATTGGTGGCGTTGATATGGTAATGCGGCGCTATGTTGTACCTTTGTCAGAGTGAGTTTGTACTTGTTTTGTCTTGTTGCTTTATACGTCTGCTGACTTCTCCTTTACTGTATATATGCTGGATAGTTATTAGTTACTTAGTCTGATGAACTTAGGTCAACTAATAACCTTCTAGACGTCTGCTGACTTCTTGTTCCAGTGGACGTTCACTCTCTGCATTCGGTAGACGGTAACTCCTGGTCTTTGGATCCGGTAGATCTCCTCTAAGCTCTTCACCCGATGGATATTCTAAACTTTTCACCAGGTAGGTGTCCTCTAAGCTTTTCACCCGGTAGGTGTCTTCTAAGTTTTTCACCCGTAAGGGTCTTCTAAGCTTTTCACTCGGTAGATGTCTTCTAAGATTTTCACCCTGTAGACACCTCAAGTAATTGATGTTTGTAATCACCAAAACCTAGAATGTTTTTCCAACACCCTTTCACGTATTCAATAATTTTGACTTAATATTTTACCAATTAACTCAATTATGAAGTCATCGAAAGCAAAACCAAGGTGAATGTTGCACATGAGATATCGTTAGGTGTCGGCCTACATTAATGGCGAAACATACATAGAATAGGGGTGCTTATTGGCTTGAACCGGTCCGGTCCAGACCGGAACCGGCCGGTTCTGGGTCCGTTAAGGACGGAACCGGTCCGATCCGTTAAGGAACCGGATCGGTCCCGGTTCCGGTTCCAACCGGTTCCGGGCCGATCCGGTCGAAAATACCTTATCCTGAATTTCATAATGTCTACAAGTGTTGAATACATATTTAGCAATTACATAACCAATATGTGCACAATCTAACTCATCTAAAGACAAAATCCGTTTTTGCATATACCAATTATCATCAATACAATGACAAGTGACAACACTATATGAATCTGAATTTACATTTGTCCAAATATCGGTTGTTAAGCTAACCCTACAAGGCAAACTAGAAAGATGTTGAAACAATATATTTATATATTCAACAAATACGTCCATACAATTTCTTTTTAGTGTGTGCCTAGAAATATGTTTAAACACGGGTTGTATAGACGAAGCAAATTCAATAAAATCAGCATGTTCAGCTTGTATAAAAGGTAGTTCACATCTAATCACATATCTAACAAGTGACCTACGGTTCATTTGAGCAGTTAAAATAAAATTCGTGCCAGTGAAAACATTAATTTGTGCTTGTGTTGCTTCTCGACCTAATGGTTGTAATGTTGTCTCATCAAAATTATGTTTTTTTTACTAAGTGTTTTTTAAATGTTCCAGTGCCTCCACTGGAACCACCAGTTTTATATGAATATTGCATTTACATAATTTACATATTGCAACAGATTCATTAGTACCTTCTTTTTGACCGAGTTCAAAGTGATCCCATATCTTACTTCTTTTGGCACGAGTCGGTTGTCTACTCGCTGCTGTAGTGACTCCGGATGACTCAACTTGTTGTCTCTCTTGGGCTTGGGCAGCAGGAGGTTCGACAGGTTGTTCGGGTTGTTGCGGTTCGACATTCATAGAGGAACCACCAACATTGAGGTCAGCAAAAAAATCATAACTTTCATTTAACTCAGGTATTGGTACAGGCAAATTCATTGCCGAAGATGAACTCAGTGATAGACGACCCGGGACGAGACCCCGACTACGACCAGCGCCGCTGCTAGATGAAGATGCCATTATTATATATAAATTGTAGATAGCACAATTGAGAGGAGAATATGAGATTGAAGTATAGAATTGTGAGAAGAATGAATTGTGAGGAAAAGAATGAAAAAATGCACATATTTATAGATTTAAAAAAAAATTAAAATTAAAAAAAAATAAACTGAACGTTGGCAACGGCTTTATAGCCGTTGCCATGCTGAAAAAAAAAATTATTTTTTTATTTTTTTAAAAAATATAACCGGTAGCACTGGAACCGGTGGTGCTACCGGTTTGGATTATAGGAACCGCCCCGGACCGGTTTGATACCGGTTCCGGTTTCGGACCGGACTAACCGGTCCGATTTCGGATCGGGTTCGGATCGACCCGGTCCGATAAACACCCCTACATAGAATGGTGAAGTTCCTGAAGCCAAACAAGACGGTTGATCCTTCTGCAGGGCTTTGTGAAGAACTACGACTACGGGACTCGTGACCGGCACGGCCACCGCCTCGTCGCTGGTATCGCCATATACCCTAGCAAGGTCATTCGCAAGGACTCTGCCAAGAAGCAGACCAAGAAGTCACTCGTGAAGGCCTTCATCAATCTCGTCAACTACAATATGCCCACGAGGTGCACGCTCGATGTTGATCTCAAAGATGTTGTCACCCCTGATGCACTCGTCTCTCGTGACAAGAAGGTGACTGGTTGTAATGAGATCAAGTCCAAGTTCGAGGAGAGGTTTAAGACCGGAAGAATCATTGGTTTGTCTCCAAGCTTAGGTTTTTAGGCGAAATAAATGGGAATATTGTTCGTTGTTTCTAGTGACTGGAGAAGTTATATTTCATTTGTGAATTATTTGAGATCATTTTCATTAAGGAATTTGTCATTTTTTTATTTACGTCTTTCTCTTATTGAATTTACCATTGGGCATATATAATGATGTATATTGCGTGAATATTCACAAAATACAAGTATTATATCATCAGATTTTTTAAACTTTATTATGTGAGTGTGAAATAAATGTTTATCATTCATTTCTAGAGTGTTACAAGAAATTTAGTTGAGAACTAAAGAACACTAAGACTGCCCTCATTTTTACACGAAAATGGTTGATCTTCTTGGAAACAAGCTTTAAGGCCATCTTCAACCATGACATTGGGCACCATTTTTGGCGCTTATTGCAGCTCCAACCGAACGCCATCCCCTGTGCCAGGGATGGCGCACGACGTTAACTTTTTCACGTTTTTTTGTCTCTATTTCTGAACTAAATGTGATAGATATTTTAATGAATTATATATGATGGAGTGAAGTGAATATAAATGGTATTTTAAGATATTTAAATAATATAAGGCTATTTCAATACTATTGAATAAAAAAGGTTATTTTTAAAAATAGTGTATAAAAAATAGGCTAAAATTGTTATAAAATAATAGTTATTCTATAGAGAACAATTTAGAGAGAGAAATTTAGAGAGCTTTTCATTCTATATTTCATTTAACTTTAAGCCTCTATTTATAGGCTTAAGATTGCAGTTACATTGGGGTGGAGTGTGGAAGGTAAATTGACATCCAATACACGTTTCATAACAACTATGAAATTTAATAATCTTACGTTTCTCAAATGCATTAATACATGCATTTATTATAATGAAACATTTAATGAAACGTTTCATAACACTCCCCCTTGGATGTTCATGCATTGCCTCGTTAAAAACCTTACCAGGAAAAACCCATTGGGAAAAAAAACATGGTTAAGGAAAAAAGAGTACAGTGTGAAATAATTCCACTTCTTGAGCTCATCATTTGACATCTTTTAGTCGTCGCATTCCAATCTTGTGAACCAACTTTTCAAATGTTGAAGTCGGTAGAGACTTTGTGAATAAATCTGCCAGATTGTCATTTGAACGAATTTGTTGAACATTGAACTCACCATTCTTTTGAAGATCATGAGTGAAAAAGAATTTTGGTGAAATGTGTTTCGTTCTATCACCTTTGATGTATCCTTCCTTCAATTGGGCAATGCATGCATCATTATCTTTGAACAAAGTTGTAGAAACATTTTTGTCCAAATGCAAACCACATGTTCCTCGAATATGATGGATTACAGATCTTAACCAAACACATTCCCGACTTGCTTCATGGATCGCCAATAATTCAGCATGATTAGAAGAAGTGGCAGTGATAGTTTGTTTCATAGAACGCCAAGAGATAGCTGTACCACCACATGTGAACACATAACTCGTTTGTGACCGAGCATTATGAGGATCAGATAAATATCCAGCATCTGCATAACCTATGAGGTCAAATTTGGGTGCCTTAAGATAATAAAAGCCCATATACATCGTTCCTTGAAGATAGCGAAATATATGTTTCACCATTCCAATGTCTTCGTGTAGGTGAAGAGCTATATCTTGCTAGCAGATTCACAGCAAATGATATATCAGGGCGTGTATGACTAGCAAGATACATTAATGCTCCAATAGCACTAAGATATGGCACTTCTGGGCCTAGTAGTTCTTCATTATTTTCATGAGGTCGAAAATGATCTTTGTGCACATCAAGTGATCTTACAACCATAGGTGTGTTTAGTGGATGTGCTTTATCTATATAGAATCGTTTAAGCATTTTTGCTGTATAAGCAGACTGATGTAACAAGATGCCATTTTCTAAGTGCTCAATTTGCAAGCCTAGGCAAAATATTGTTTTTCCAAGATCTTTCATTTCAAATTCTTGCTTCAAATAATCCGTAGCTTTCTTGAGCTCCTCAGGAGTTCCAATAATATTTAAATCATCAATATAAATTGCAATGATTGCAAACTCAGTTCCAGACCTCTTAATAAAAACGCATGGACAAATAGGATCATTCATATATCCTTGTTTCATCAAGTATTCACCAAAACGATTATACCACATGCGTCCAGCTTGTTTCAAGCCATATATCGATTTATACAATTTGATCGAGTAAAGTTCTCTAGAACCATGGTCATGTCCCTTAGGTAATTTTAAACCTTCAGGGATTTTCATATAAATGTCATTATCAAGTGAGCCATACAAATAGGCAGTAATAACATCCATAAGACACATTTCAAGTCGTTCATTTGCTGCCAGATTAAGCAAATAACGAAAAGTTGTTGCATTCACAACAGGAGAATATGTCTCCTCATAATCAATATCAGGTCTTTGGGAAAAACATTGTGCAACAAGTTGTGCCTTATACCGCACAATTTCATTTTTCTCATTTCGTTTTCGCACAAAGACCCATTTATAGCCAACTGGTTGCACATCTTCAGGTGTGCGTATTACTGGTCCGAAAACTTTACGTTTTGCCATCGAATCCAACTCTGTTTGAATTGCACCTTTCCATCTTTGCCAATCATTTCTAAGTCTGCATTCATCCACAGATTTTGGTTCATGATCCTCATTCTCATTCATAATAGTAATTGATGTAGTATATGCAAATTTATCATCAACATTAGTTGTATATCGGCTCCATCTTTTCCCAGTCATGACATAATTTATTGGGATCTCATTATTATTAAAATTTTCAGGTACCTGAACTTCTTCTGGAAGTTTATTATTTGTCATGTTTGGAAACTCTTCAAGAGTTTTTGATTTTGAGAATTCTTCTGGATTTTCAATTTCCTCGATTTTACTATCTTCATTATTAACTTCTTTTCGTTTTCGAGGATTTTTATCCTTAGAACCGACTAGTTACCACGTTTCATAGGCGCCTTTAATTTACTAATAATGGTAGAAGGTCCTTCAGGGACATTAATTCGAATCGGAGCATTAACAGCCGGTACATGTGACTTGGTCACATGCTTTAGGTCAGAAAAAGCATCTGGCAATTGATTCGCTAACTGTTGCAAATGAATTATCTTTTGAACTTCAAGTTCACATTGTCTTGTGCGAGGATCAAAATGAGATAATGATAATTCATTCCACATAATTTTATCAACCGACTGTTTATTTCTTCCCCCTAATGTTGGGACAAATGATTCATCAAAATGACAATCAGCAAAACGAGCCGTGAATAAATCTCCAGTTTTTGGCTCAAGATATTTTATTATAGAAGGTGATTCATACCCAATATATATGCCCAATCTCCTTTGAGCTCCCATCTTTGTGCGTTGTGGTGGAGCAATTGGAACATAAACTGCACATCCAAAAATTCTAAGATGAGAAATGTTTGGTTCCTGATCAAAAACCAATTGTTGGGGAGAATATTCATGATAATTCGTTGGCCTTATGCAAATTAATGCAGTTGCATGCAAAATAGCATGTCCCCATGCAGATATTGGGAGTTTAGCTCTCATGAGCAATGGCCGTGCAATCAATTTAAGACGCTTAATAAACGATTCTGCAAGACCGTTTTGTGTATGAACATAAGCGACGGGATGTTCAACAATTATTCCAACCGACATACAATAATCATTAAAAGATTGTGATGTAAATTCACCAGTTATCAAGACGAATTTTCTTGATAGTATAATCTGGAAAATGTGCTCGTAACCGAATTAACTCCGCAAGTAATTTTGCAAATGCCAAGTTGCGAGTTGACAATAGGCATACATGTGACCATCTCGTTGATGCATCAATTAAAATCATAAAATATCGAAATGGTCCACAAGGTGGGTGAATAGCCCCACAAATATCTCAATGTATGCGTTCTAAAAATGCAGGAGATTCATTTTTAATTTTCATCGGTGATGGTCTTATGATTAACTTGCCTTGAGAACAAGCTGCACATGAGAATTCATTGGATTGAAGAATCTTCTGGCTCTTCAAAGAATGACCACGAGAATTTGCTAAAATTCTTCTCATCATTATAGAACCGAGATGACCAAACCGATCATGCCAAATGATAAAATCATTATGATCAGTAAACTTCTGGTTTACCGTTGCATATATTTCAATTGTAGTTATATATGTGTAATATAATCCAGAGGAATAAGAAGGTAATTTTTCCAAAACAACTTTCTTTCCAAAGTTAATACTTGTAATATACAAGTATTCATTATTATCTTCACTTTTAGTCTCAATATGATATCCATTTTTACGAATATCTTTAAAGCAAAATAAGTTTCTTTGAGACTTTGAGCAAAATAAAGCATTATCAATGCAAAATTTTGTTCCTCCAGGCAAAATTATAGTTGCTCTTCCGAAGCCTTCAATTAATTTTGCATTACCAGATATGGTACTAACATGAGCTTCTTTCATTATTAGATATGAAAAATACTTCTTATCCTTAAGTATAGAGTGTGTTGTTGCACTGTCTGCCAAACATAATTATTTGTCAATGATCATTGGAACGTCCATTTTCGTCAAAAAAAATTCAAAACGAGATTTTTTCTTCTTCTATTTATGATAAATAAAATATTTGTATAATAAAGAAATATTGACAATAAAAATTTATTATAAATATTTATTTGGAAACATAAAAATGAAATATTTATTTGCATACATAAAATGAAAATTCTTAGGTATTTCCATGACTAGTATCACCTTCAGGATGATTGACAAAGAAATCAGCAATATCAAAAGAAGTAAAATCATTAAAACCATTGTCAACAAAATTATGGTCAAGATTAATATCTTTGCTATTGAAATTTGTCTCTATCATTTTCTCTTTTTTCTTCAATGATTCTTGATAGAGATCAGCAAGATGCTTTGGCGTACGACAAGTACGAGTCCAATGGCCTTTCATGCCACAACGATAGCACTTATTCTCCTCCCTTTATTTTGGTTTACATCTTTCTCATCATTATGATCCCACTTCTGGTGGTGTGTAATATTTTTGATATGACCACCACGATTATTGTTGTAACGATTATTGTTACTTTCCCACTTCTTGTGGTGCTTAATACTTTTGATATGTCCACCACGATTATTATTGTAACGATTTCGACCACGACCACGACCACGACCTCGGCCTCGGTTTTGTTCATTATTATATCGCATAGCTGTCGCATTTGCTTCGGGAAATGGAGCAGCACCAGTTAGACGAGCCTCGTGGTTTTTCAACAAAAGTTCATTATTTTGTTCAGCAACAAGAAGACAAGAAATCAATTCAGAATATTTTTTGAAACCCTTTTCACGATATTGCTGCTGCAGGAGCACATTCGATGCGTGAAAAGTGGAGAATGTTTTCTCCAATAAATCCTCATCAATTATATTTTCCCCACATAATTTCAACTTTGAACTGATTCGGAAAATTGCTGAATTATACTCACTTACAGTTTTAAAATCTTGTAAGCGTAAGTGCATCCACTCATAACGAGTTTTGGAAGAATAACCGTTTTTGGTGTTCATATCTTTCCTTCAAACTAGTCCACAAGGCAAAGGGATCCTTTACCGTCAAATATTCTGTTTTTAACCCTTCATCAAGGTGGTGGCGGAGGAAGATCATTGATTTAGCATTTTCTTGATTTGTGGCTATACTTTCTTCTTTGATGGTTTCTCCAAGACCATTTGACTCTAGATGAATTTCAGCATCCAGTACCCATGATAGATAATTCTTTCCAGTGATATCAAGAGCAACAAACTCGAGTTTTGCTAGATTAGTCATACTGTAATTAAAATCAAGAAAACAAATAAAACTTACCACACTTACACAAAGTTGGCTAGAGAATCGTGCTGATAACGTGTATAAAATAATAGTATTGTATTCTATGGAGAACAATTTAGAGAGAGAAATTTAAAGAGCTTTTCATTCTATATTTCATTTAACTTTAAGCCTCTATTTATAGGCTTAAGATTGTAGTTACATGGGGGTGGAGTGTGGAAGGTAAATGAACATCCAATACACGTTTCATAACAACTATGATATTTAATAATCTTACGTTTCTCAAATGCATTAATACATGCATTTATTGTAATGAAACATTTAATGAAACGTTTCATAACAAAAATAAATAATTTTTCTTAATTAATGAGTTGGAATTGTTTTAATGAGTTGGAATTCATGGAAGAGGTTTATACCAATTCTGCCTTGTAAGTTGTACGGTCCCACGTTGCACATTTAATTACATGTGATACTTCATGTTCAAGTCAACCCTTACGTTTTGAATTCTTCAACAAAACTTTAATCTGTACAATTCGTATATAAGTCGTAAATAAACCTGAATCCTCGGCTGCTCCATCTTCATAGAAGTGAACCCTTCATCTCCTTCTTCGATGTCGAGTTCTGGAATTCAAGGTCAACCCCTTGAGATCACAGGTATTGTTTCTTTTCCCTTTGTATTCTCCCCCCTTCATGCTTTTCTTTTCTTGTCAAAAAAACTGTTTACTTTATATGGGTATGTTTTGGATTGGATCTCAGTTGTTTCTTGTATCAAGTTGAAAGATACTGAATGGATTTCAAGGCAAGATCCCTACGTCTGTATCGAATACGGTAGCACCAAGTTTCGTACTCGTACTTGTACTGGTAAAGTACCGTTTTCCTGTAATAAATCTTGATTTGATGCCACCCCGTCTGTTTTATTTGAGATTGTTGCTCTTTTGTTCTATTTATTGGGTGAAATAATCGGTAGATGGAGGGAAAAATCCTACTTTTCAAGAGAAATTCGTGATTACGCTGATTGAAGGGTTGCGGGAGATTAATGTTGTAGTGTGGAACAGCAATACTCTGACTTACGATGATTTCATCGGCAGCGGAAAGTAAATTTCTTATGGCTTTTGTGGATCTAATCATGATTCTTTTGAATATATTCATAAAGTCTTTTCTGAGATTTGATCTAGTATAATTTGGTGTGTTTAGGATTCTGTTGCAGAAAGTTTTATCAAATGGTTATGATGACAGTTCGTGGCGTCTTCAGGACAAGAGAGGCAGGTATGATCTACTAGGCAAGACCGCAACATGTTGATTTGTGCCATAAGCATTGTCTGTGATCTTGTGTACATGTAATTGTTATCTCGTATTCATTTTTCGCATTTTGAGGCTGTATCACGAGCCTATATGAATTGATTTAGAAGAATTTTGTGTGAGTTTGTTACATTCCTGTAAAACAATTTGCTGGTGTTTGTTATTTCGACTTTTCGGGGCTATATTGAAACGCCTTAGCAACATTGTGAGTGAGTTGGCATAATTAGGAATCGCGTCATCTGCATTGTGGGCGCGCTTGTATGTTTGCTGAGTATATATCCTCATGAAACTTTTTAGGATGAAGATTGGTTTTGCTCCAAGAATGTTGTGTTGTCAGTATTTAGTTGCCATGTCCGTCTGACTTTTTACAGTGCCACAAGCCCGTGAGATGCCTGTATCTTTTTCAGAAACTCGTTATTCGTTTGTTTGAAAGCAGGCGTGAAATATGATGTATATTATTTGCAATAGAGTTTCATTGAAGTTCTGGGAGTAATTTCTGGCTGAGTTTCGTTTTGTTTTCAATTATTATGTGTCTCTATCAATGTGGTAGTCCAACTCGACCTTTCAAAATTTGATAAATTGTTGTGGTAGTATGTTAGATAAACATGTTACCTATAGATTCTCGTGTTCGTCTTGTGTCTTTTAAATCTATTGCGATAGATTGATTCAACCTTTAGGAAGATACTTAGAACCTTGTATCTGCGTGAAATGCTCATCTTGTATATGGAATAAATCTGTGGACAGCTAATGCATGAATCTCTCTTTTACAGGCATGCTGGAGAAATAAAGTTAATAATGCATTATTCTACTCCAAATGTAAGCTAAAATTTTGTTTTGTTTCATACAAGTACCAGGAATTATTGTAGTATTTGAAGTTTATGAACATGTTTTACGTCCTCAGAAACCAGAAAGAACCCACACACCATCAGCTCCCCCTTATCCGGCTCTGCCAGCTCCTCAAGACCCTCTTTACCCTGCGAATGCACCGGTGGCGCCGTATCCTTCAAAAAGTATCCCAGAACCAGCTCCCTATCAATCCTACCCTCCTAATCCTGCAGGATATCCCCCATCCCCATATCATCAGCCCGCTATTTATCCTCCAATTTACCCCCCCGGGCCATCTCCTTCAACATACCCTCCACCAATGCATGATCCACATTATCATCCTCCGGGTAAGATTTCTCGGTTTCACGGCTTATGCAGAATCAAGTTGCTTTGAAAACGTGTAAACGGAATTTGTGCTTTTTTTGTAACAGGTTTGTATCCTCCGCCACCTTATCCTCCTCCGCCGTACTGAGACAAGCTTTGCTCTTTGATATCTTTCAAATATAGCAAACGAATTTGTGTTGTACTTTGTTGTTAGAAGTATTTAAACTTTTACTCGACTGTTTCTCCCTCGAGGTGTTCTGTTGTGCTGATTCTATTATATGTTTTTTGTTGCTTTATCTTCGAAATTGTTAATGTTGTAAGGAAATTGTAAAAGCTAAAATTATATAAAAGAAGCGATTGGTTTCTTTGAACTAATACTAGATCCTCGAGGAATTTTTCTTTTCAGAAAACAATATAGTACTTTATTCTTCTGAAAGAATATGGGATCGTTGTGAATCTAAAAATGCAATTATAATTAACATTAATTTCAATGATATTTACTTACACTTAATGTACCGTTTGAAATGATGGATGTGATAAGTAATGTAAATGTTAAAAAGTAAGAAATGATTGTGAAAATAATATGTGATAAGTTATATGTTGTTTGATTGGAGGATAAGATGATTGATAATTATTATTGTTTGATATAATGACTAAAATACCCTCATAATATAATAACATATAGTAAAAAAGGCGGGAAGTGGTATTTATGTTATTTTGTTACAAAGTGTGATTATAATGAGATATATAGTGTGATAATTTTTTTTAATACATCAAACTAAATATAGGATAAAAATATTATCCAAAGATTACTAAACCCATCCATCAATTCAAACACACCCTAAAGTGATTCTTGTTTATAAAAGTAACTGATAATGGATTATTCGATTATCATATTTTCAAAACATGTTTTAATAATAAAAAAAGTAGATAATGTACGAATTCTATAATAAATTTAAAAAAGGTTTTTTTTTATATGGAGACGGGGATTTTATAAATATTTTTCGGCCACTACCCCGACTCAACTCGAGTCGTCCCAAAGGAAAATATGAACACCATCCAGTTAAGATAGGAGGCTCAAATTACATGTCCACTTCCACTTCAAATTGCTTTCCTTACTAACAATTTTGTAGTTCAAAATGCTACTAATATATATATTTCTACACCTAAAAATTATCAAAATATGTCACCATATATAACTTAACGTAATTATTCTTGTATGATCATCAATCATTTTGATAAAATCAAGCTCTCGTTATAAAAAAAAGTCAAATCATTTATTTTCACAACCACCGGATTAAAGTTATGTCTTTTCATATATGATTAATTTCCAACATTTAAACACACTCTTTATATATATATATATATATATATATATATATATATATATATATATATATATTTATGATAATCCAACGGCAGTAAACTATGGTGCATCAACTATTGATCTGTACAGTGATGGACGCAGAATTTTAGGGAAGGGGGGCAAAAAAAAAAAAATTAAAATAAAAAATGTTAGGCCAAATTTTTTTTTAGGGGTTACAATATAATTTGGGGGGGTGCAAAATGTTATTTTTAGAAGCAAATTACAATTTTTTGTTAAATTTTTTTTTTTTAAGATACTTTTTTTTTATTGGGGCAAGGGGCGCACTTGTCCCCCTTGCCTCTTAGTGCATCTGCCCATGGATCTGTCCTCAAGGCATCAAACCCACCCTTTAAAATATGTATTTGGCTAATATACAAAATCATGACTATCTCAATGTGGCTTCACAATATTTAACAGAAAAATTGGAAATTATATCTACACATTATTAGACGATTTTCATATTAGATACTGATTGTTGAACATAGTTGAACTGTCGAGAAAAGTAACGCTTAGCAACCGGTGAAAGCTCTGTAGTTTTCTTATATAAGATATGTATCTTAGTAACAATAGCAAGCAAAATAATAACGATTTTATAAGATGTCGAGGCAAAAATTTTACTCTTTGTTCTGAAATGATCCCGCTATGGTGCTTACGGTTAAGTGGCAATTTGGTTTCAAAGATATAACGACTATGATATGTGATAGGAGTACACCAAATCACAAATCCACAAACCACAAATATTTGAAGGCACTCAAACTTGAACAAGAAATAGGATGAACAAGATGCACAAAATTTTGCTCTTGAATGTAATCTAGATTTCGAAATTGATGATTAAATTCAACCAAGGGTTGTTCTACATATACAAGGCCAAGTTGTGCCATCTAGGGACACCATTCGGATGCAACAATTCATGAAAAAAATGCATTGAAACGTGAAGGGACACACCGATGTGCTGAAAACGCGCAGGGCGCGAGCGATCGCGTCCTTTATTTTCACTCGCTGATCGCGTCTGACAGAAACTTGCAGTGCCTTTCCATGCGAGTCGCGATCGATCGCGCCAACGCATGACGATTGATCGTGGACTCCAGAGTCTCCGTAGTTCAAATTTCTTCGGTTTTTCCTTTAATTTGGTTCTCCATGCTTAATTTCTAATTCATTAAGCATTTTTCAACAATCCCCCACATGAATTAAATCAATGCATGATGTAATTGAGTTCCTTCAACGAATTGTTAGGATATCTGGAGAGGTAGGTGCTGCTTTGAACCTTCTGTAGTAGTATTCTTTACTTGATTTAATATTGAACTTATAGTCTTGAACTATTTAGTCGTTGGTAAACCGAGACAATTGAACCCACACCATAACAACTCTAACCTTCGTATTGGTTTCTTACGGTTGTGTCCATTTCGGCATTGACCTCGCTTGGTTTCATAAGTGCTTTCCAATTTTTGAAAGCGGCCACATTTCGAACTAATGTATGTGATCTTCTAAAGGAGTATATGGCTATACTTCAACATATTCTTATATGTCTTATGAATCATTAAAGACATTTTGTCTATCCTCATACCCTTTTTGCAGGCTACACCCTTATCGTAGGAATGGGTTGGAGATTTATCTCCAAGGTAGTTATACAATCTCATAATTTAGTTGTCCATTTTAAACCTAGATCTTGGGATCTCCAGTCAACAAGGTTGGGTATCCACTATGAGATTTTGATTTAGGGTTTTAATCACATTTCCCTCGATAAACCATTTACTTGATCTCTAGGCAAACCTTTCGTGAGCGGATCCAAAATATTTTCCTTTGACTTCACGTAGTCAATGGATATAATATCATTAGAGATCAACTTTTTAATGGTCTAAATGTCTATGACGTATGTTGGTTGCGGATTTTAAAGATGACAAAACAGACCAGACCAATAAAGACAATGACAAAACAGACCAGATTGATACAGACCAGATCGATGTCAACCAGATCAGAACATACCAGATCATCGCCGATCAATGCAGATCAGATCAGAACTTATCAACTCAGACTGTGTTAGCAAACTTCATTCGTCAGTCCGAATAATCAACGGCTATTTATTTGAAGCATTTAATGTTGCATTTAATGCTGAAATAGACCAAGGACTGAAAATTACCTTAAATGGTAAATAGACAAAGGAGATATTATCTGACAAGCGCCGAAAGAACAGACCAGAAGGGAAAGTGTCTAAAATAGAAGACTGCAGCTTGTTCAGAGATTGACCAAAGCATAGAGTTGCACACAAAATGAAATATTATCGTTGGTAGAAATGCTTATATATAGGTGCAACTTAAATGCTCAAAGAAGAGACAACACAAGAGATTCAACACGCATACGAAATCAAAAAACAATCACTTTATTTGAGCATTCATTTGAGCAGAACACTATCATCGAAAGACTTCATCTTATCGATCTGCTCAAAGTTAGAAGCACAGCTTATTGTTTTATTTGATCGCTTAAGGATCATTTGTGCTTAGAATAATTTACTCTATCAAATGTATTTGTTCTAAGATAGAAAGTGAGTTCTTTGTAACTGTCAGACGGATTGTGTCTGAACAGATTGAGAGACTAGGAGTTTCAGTCTGGTAGTGGGGTAAATCCAGCTGAATCGGGGTTGTACAACAGGATTGTATTACTCAAAGTCTTCTAGTGAATCCTTCCTATTGGAAGAAGGGGAGACGTAGAAAGGATTGCCTTTGAACTTCCTGAAACAATTCTTGTGTAGTTTAGTTACTACAATTTACCATTCAGTTATTACTACTCACAAGTCCAGCAGATGTCTTCAGCACTATCATCAGTGTCTGCTGACTTGCAACTAATTGAGAAGCTACTGCAGTACCTAACTGTCTGTAGTAACAAAGAAGAATCGAATTTGAGTCTAGTGTTTATTCACCCTTCTAAACACTATTCCGATCCTAACAAGTGGTATGAGAGCTAGGTCTTCTCAATCTTGAGAAATACTAAAAATTGATGGCCTCATTCAGCAAGATTCTCATGTTCAAGAAAGACGAATACGATGACTTTAGAATTCGTATGCAAGCACATCCGAGTGCTCATGATGATGACATGTGGTTCGTCATCACTGATGGACCAATGAAGATCATGAAGATCAACACAACAGCTGCCATTACTAGTGGTGAACCTCAGATGGTCGAAAAGGACAGAGCATCCTGGACAAATGAGGAAAAGAAAAAAGCAAATCTGGACAATGTGGCTAAAGACATATTGTTCAAAACATTGGACAAAAACAAGTTCAACAAAATCAAGATGTGTCCCACTGCTAAATACATCCGAGAAAAGATTGTTCAGCTGTGTGAGGGAATGACCAAACCAAGGAAAACAAGCTCACCGTCTCTCTACAGAAGTTCGAAAACATCAAAATGATGTCCGGAGAAACTCTCAGTGAGTCTGATGAAAGAGTAACTGGAATCATCAATGAACTCAACAGCCTAGGTAAGGATCTATCCAACAGAGAAGTCACCATAAAAGTCATGAGAGGTCTCCTAAGAGAATGGGATGTAAAAACAATTGCCATGAGAGAATCCAAAGATTTAAACAAGATAAATTTACATGATCTATTTGCTAACTTAAAGGCATACGAGATTGAACTAGGCATTCGAATTGAAGATGAACACAGTACCAGTCAACCAATCAAAGCCCTTACTACATCAGAGTCCATGTCCACCACAACAGAGATGACTCTTGAACAAATATGCAATGATGTAATGTCACTATTTGTCAAGAAGTTTGGAAAAATTTATGAACAAGAATCAGAAGACCTATCAATCTTAAGGAAGCAGAACTTCAAAAGTAGATCAGATGAGGATGATCACGTCTGCTTCAACTGTCTTAAACCAGGACATTTTATCGCTGACTGTCCTAAGCCAAAGAAGGATAATCAGAAGAGAGGATCCAAGGACCATAGGAAGTCCAAGGAAAAGAGAAGTCCAGAAGGGACAGAGATCAGAAAGTACTGGTGGCTGAAGAAAACAAGAGCAAATGGGATGATTTAGAATCAGAATCAGAAGAATCTACCAGCTCATCCAGTGAGATTGAAGATGAAGAAGTTCACTGTCTAATGGCCAATGATGACGTTGAGGTAACTGACTTTAATCTCTCTGAATTTACACATAATGAACTCACTAACGCATTGCAGGACATGATTAATGAGTATCAGATGTTGCATGAATCCTTCGAGAATTATAAGACTGAACACTCAATCCCAATGGAACATCAAAACAACAAACTTGATTGTGAACAATCAAAGGAGTTGGAATGCCTAAGGGAAAAAGTAAGTCTACTCGAGAAAGAAAGGGACGAAGCCAGATGTGCACACCAGAACCTCATTAAATTGGTTCGCACATGGAACGCATCAACTGCCAGAAAAGATGAGATGCTTGAGTCGATAAGGCTTGCTGGTGATCTTACCGGTATAGGCTACACTAACAATGAGAGTAACTCATCTGGTATCAAATCTCAACTGTTTCTAGAGAAGAACAAGGTTCAAACAATGAACTTTGTCTGATCCAGCACAATATATGAACCAAGTGAATTGGTTAAGGAACCTGTTAAGCCAATACTCATCAAGGAACGGGCATCACACAAAGGTATCGGTTATGTTGAGCCAATAGAGAAAGCTAGACCGGGGTAAAAGTTCAGAAATGGACATAAGCCCACTGGTCAGGCAACTCGAGAGGTGAAACCCAACTGGTACTATAATTGTATGCCTGTCCAGAAGAGGTATATGCTTCCCAACAGAAACCAAAGACCAAAACAACATGCATACACTCACTATCACATACATCACCCAAGAACACCACCACTTAATGCACACACATTTCAGGACACACAGACCCAAACAATTCAGGGTTATACAAGTGTGGGTCCCGAAAGGACTAATCCTGTCTAGACCCAAGTAGGATTGGGTACCAATCAAATTATCTTTTTAATTGCAGAGAACTAGAATCATCAAGTTCGGAGCTCAGAGTTGTTTCTGGACAGTGGATGTTCTCGACACATGACGGGAAACATCAAGCTGCTGTCTGATATTACTCATTACACGGGTCCTAAGAGCACCTTTGGTGATAATTCAAAGGGTAGGACCGTGGGCATGGGTAAGATTGTCCATGGCAACATTATCATAAATGATGTGTTATTAGTTGAGAATTTATGCTATAATCTGATTAGTATAAGTCAATTATGTGATAATGGTTATACCTTAGAATTTCGCAAACACTTTGCACTGTTACATCATCTAATGGTAAAACCATGCTGGTAGGAATCAGGAATGGAAATACTTATAAGATTAATTGGAATCATGATCAACCTGATAATCCTACTTGTTTCATCACTCATAACGATAATAAACATTGGCTATGGCATAAACGATTGAATCGTCTTAATTTCAAGACTATTTCTAGCCTATGTAAAAATGACTTAGTTATCAGTCTGCCCAAGATCAATTTTGCTAAGGATAAGATCTGCCAAGCTTGTCAAATGGGCAAGCAAGTCAGATCATTCTTTAAGAACAAGAATGACAAATCCTCCTCACGCTGCTTAGAATTATTGCACATGGACTTGTTTGGTCCAATACCAATAACAATTTTATGGGGAATGCGGTATACTCTTGTCGTTATTGATGATTACTCACGTTTTACATGGACTATATTTTTTAGCAGTAAAGACCAGACCGGCCCAAAATTGATCAAGCTGTTGAAGCGCATTCAGAACGAGAAATCCTCTGGGATAGACAGGATTCAAAGCGACAAAGGCACTGAAATCTCAAATCAAAATCTTGAATCCTTTCTAGATGACCAAGGGATCAGACATGAATACTCAGCATCTCGCACTCCTCAACAAAATGGAGTTGCAGAACGACGCAACAGAACACTCAATGAAGCAGCAAGAACAATGCTTGCTGACTCTGGAATCTCTCAAAAGTTCTGGGCAGAGGCTGTCAATACTGCATGTTATACACAGAATCGGTCCATGATTAATAAGAAATTAAATTCAACACCGTATGAAGTATGGACAAATAAACAGACCGACTATTTCATATTTCCATATCTTTGGCTGCAAATGTCATGTTCATAACAACAGTAAGAATCATCTAACAGCTTTCGAATCTAAGTCAGATGATGAAATATTCTTAGGATATTCATCTGTTAGCAAAGCATTTCATGTTTTCAATAATCGAACTCTAACTGTGGAAGAATCAATTCATGTAGTTTTTGATGAATTTCTTGATATTGAGAACAAGGAACTAATTCAAAATCAGATGGAAAATATCCATCTCGAAGCTAACAGTGATGATGAGAATGCAGTTAACAGGATAAGAGACAATCCACCAGAACCTGAAGTACCAGACAGACCGGTAGAAGCCACTGAAGCTCTACCAGATTGAGCTTATGTCACTGATCCGATAGTAACGAATACCAAGGTAAAGATCAATACTGACGATATCAGTATTCTGCCTCCATCAGGACCAGATGTTCTCGAACCAAACTATCGCTGGACTAAGAGGCATCCACCTGGTCTGGTGATTTGAAGTCCATCTGCACCCATAAGACTAGAGGACAGATGATGGATGAATTCACCTACGCTGCATTCATATCCAACTGGAACCAAAACAGACTGACGAAGCTTTAGCTGACTATAACTGGATAGAGGCTATGCAAGAAGAGCTCAAACAATTTGAACAGAATCAGCTGTGGAGTTTAACTCCCAGACCAAGTGATCAGTATGTTATTGGAAACAGATGGGTTTTCAGAAACAAGCTAGATGCAAATGACGTGGTAGTTAGAAACAAGGCCAGACTGGTAGCACAAGGCTTCAGACAAGAAGAATGAATCGACTTTGATGAATCATTTGCAACAGTTGCCAGACTAGAAGCCATTCAAATCTTTCTTGCATACGATGTTTTTAAAGATTTCAAAGTATATCAAACGGACGTGAAGAGTGCATTTCTTAATGGCAAACTTCAGGAGTATGTCTATATCGAGCAACCTCCTGGATTTCTTAATCACTCGTTTCCAGATCACGTATACTTACTAAATAAAGTAGTTTATGGACTTAAACAAGCCCCCAGAGCCTGGTATGACACTCTATCTCAATTTCTTCTGGATCATGATTTCCAAATCGGCTAAGTAGATAAAAATTTATTTAAATTTATCAAGGGGGAACATACTTTGTTAATTCAAATATATGTTGATGATATCATTTTTGGGTCAACTAACCCCAAGCTATGCGACAAATTTTCTAAGTTGATGCAGAGCCAATTTGAGATGAGCATGATGGGAGAATTGTCATTCTTCCTGGGTCTACAAGTCAAACAGCTCGATAATGGAATCTTCATTAATCAAACCAACTACACCAAGGAGCTACTCAAACGGTTTGGTATGGAGACTTGCTCAACTGCTTCAACTCCGATGAGTCCATCAATCAAGTTAGATAAAGACGAAGGGGGAACGTCAGTTGAGGTAACAATGTATCGAGGTCTAATCGGATCGCTGTTATATCTTACAGCAAGCCAGCCTGATATTATGTTTTCTGTTTGTATGTGTGCTAGATTTCAATATGACCCTAAACAATCCCACTTCATTGCCGCTAAACGCATTTTAAAATACTTAAAAAGGCTCTCAGAATGTTGGTCTCTGGTATCCCAAAGATTCTAACTTCAATTTGACTGGATATTCAGACGCTGACTATGCAGGATGTAAGATCGATCGCAAAAGCACCAGTGGAACTTGTCAATTCTTAGGTGAAAGATTGATCTCATGGTTAGCAAGAAGCAAGCGTCGATTGCCACATCCGCAGCTGAGGCAAAATATCTTGCCGCCGGAAGCTGTTGCGCTCAAATGCTCTGGGTTCAACATCAGCTCAGAGACTATGGCATTCAAGCTGCTGAGTAACCAATTTTTTGCGACAACACAAGTGCAATTGCTATCACATATAATCTAGTCTTGCACTCTCGAACGAAACATATTGATATCAAACATCATTTTATTCGAGATCATGTTGTCAGAAAGGAGATTGGGATCGAGTACATTTCAATAGACCAGCAAGCTGCATACATATTCACTAAACCACTCCCCGAGGCTAAGTTTAATTATTTTCATCAAATTCTTGGTTTAATAGGTCTTTCGTAATATATTTGATGCTTGTTTAACTTCGTTTTTAAAGATTTAGTGTTAGCGCATATCGATAATACAATGGTCAGTAAGATACAGACCGGTCCTGACTATCAGACCGATCTCTATCGATCTGATGTTATCCTATGATCTAACTAAAAGCATTATCAATCTTTAACATAGTAATATTTTACAGCCCGGACTGATCTAACTTTAACCGCCTTACTATACTCTCATCCAGTCCGTTAAAATTTGAGTTTTAAAATATCAGTCATCGAAATACAGACACGTGTCTAATACCTCTTTATTTATCAGGCTGTACATCTCACTCACCATTTTACTTTATCTATTTACCGTCGTCTGCTTATATCTTCCTAAACTCCTTTTTATTCCATATTCGAATCCTAATCTTTCTAATGGAAACCATTTCTCACAATTCATTATCTGTTGAGTTTGATGCTATATACATGATGGAAGATACAGAAAATTCAAGAATCTGGAATCTTCCGAACTGCGGAAATTCTTGGAATGCGGCACGGTGGTGTATGAATCGACGATCAAAGAACTATTTTCCAACGCCGTATCTCACAAGAATTCAATCTCTTCTTCAGTGAATGGTCATAGTGTTGAAATCTCTCAGAGCTGTTTACGAAGACGTTTGGACTTCCTACCTCTGGCATGTCCGACTTCGCTAACTTGTCCAAAGCCACTCTGGAAGAATTTCAACGTAGAGTCTCAATCTTCAGACTTACACTTAGGCCTTCATCCAAGAAGAATGAGATGTATTTCTGTAAGGACCCTAGTTCCTTAAATGCGGATTAAAGGCAAAATAAAATTTTCATGCATAAACGGAGTATAAAAGTTGTGTTGGTGCCTTGAGCTATTAGATTACAGTGCCAAAATAAGGTTCCAAAAGGGATTAATTACATTCCCAACCAATGAATGTTAATCATATAGCTTTACACTACTCCTAGAGTAGATACTATACAAAAGAATGTGCCTGCTACCAAGAGCACTCCTCACTAGCTCACCGCACCAACTCGCCTTAGCCCGTCCGCCCAAAAGTACCTACAGGAACAACCCCAAAACCGTGAGCATGTATATAAATCATATTCACAATAATATGATAGCAATTCAAATGCATAAATCGTAAATGCGATTCACTTCCTGTATGTAATACATTTAAAAGCTCCCTTTGGTTGTCCCTGTACCACAATCATAATCAATGGATTATAATACCAATAATTTATGTCATGACATGCACTCATTCCATGTATACCAATGGCCAGTTCCAGTCTTATTATATCAGTGGCATAATACCCCTCGCGTTTACATGGCAGCGGCATTAATACCCCTTCGCTTCGACATATTAGCGGCATAATATCCCTCGCATCAACATGACAGCGGCAATATCCTTCGCTTCGACATGTTTGCGGCAAATATTCTTCATAGCTATAATATGACAGCGGCAAGTATTCTATCATCGCTTCGACATGAAGGCGGCAAGTATTCTTCATCACTGTAATATAATCTCGACTCACAATTACATGCAACCATAATGCATATTCCAACCATGTATGCAACCATAATGCATAAACAAGACCATATATGCAACCATAATGCATAACGAATTCAAAGCGTAATAAATACGTTTTACCGTCCGATGCTCGTACGACTCACTACGTACCTTAGTTCCAAAAGTGGAGATATCGTGGACTTTATCTCCTAAGCTGGGTGGCCACCTGGGATGGTTCTACACATTCACACAAATCAATATTAGGAGCCAATAATAGTCCAATATCAAAAACACCACAAAAATATTCAAAAATCCCACATTTTGCCTTTCGCGATCGATCGCCTGTTACGGGCGATCGATCGCCTGTTACGGGCGATCGATCGCCTGTTACGGGCGATCGATCGCCTGTTACGGGCGATCGATCGCGAGACCCTACTGTCCAATCCTGAAATTTTCTCTCTTTGGTGATCGATCGCCACAATTGGCGCAATCGATCGCCAGCCTCGCCGATTGATCGCCCAAGAGTGGCGATCGATCGCCAAACACCCCAAACGCCCACTGCCCGCGCGCGATCGATCGCCTGGAACGGGCGATCGATCGCCAGTGTCTGTAACCCAAAAATTCACCATTTTTGCACACCAATTCCATCCCAAACCATACCAACACTCCTACCACCAACCCAACAACATAAAAACACAATAAACCAACATAATACACCTTAACCAACACAAAAATCCAATGCCCAACCAAAAATAATAACAACCCAAAATAACCCATTTCAAAACCTTATCAAACCCAATCCAAACACAACAAAAACAACAAGGAGGTATCCATACCTCTTGGGGACTCCAAATCTCCCAACAAACTCCACAAATCAAGTTTTTGGAAGGATTTCTCTTCACCTTTTTGCCCAATTTCGAAAATGGAAGAGAAGGAGGGTTTGGGTGGAAGATTTGGGGGAAATAGAAAGAGTGATGGGTAAAGAGGTGTTGGGGGGTATAAGTGGGTTATAAAAATTAACTTGTATTCCCATAAATACCATGGTGTATAAAACACCCCAACATGATATTTCAAAAGCATTATACCAAAATGCAACAAAATCCCAATTAAGCACATGATTCACCAAAAATTCATTAACCATTATATTTAACCCATCATAACACCCAATTTCCCAATATGCATAACATGCACCCCGAAATGCACCACCGGGTCACGCATACCATGTGACTAAGCATTTTACCAAGATAATTAATTCCAACACATATATTAATTATCACCATAAAAAATCACATAAACATAATTAATGCCCAAATTGCATATAATTATTTCGGGGATATCACACTTTCCACTTCCAAGTGCTCTGCGACATCGTCGGAAAGCCGCTGCTGAGCAATGCTGGGAGTTTTGATGCTGTGACGTCTGAGAAGTTTTGGGCCATGACAGCTATTCATTTTGGACAGAAAGTGAACTGGTCCTCCATCTTGTTTGGTGTTTTGCTGGAGACCATCACGTCCACAAAGCAGGCTGTCTGTTTTGACGTTCCACTGAGCAAGCTGTTGGAGTCCATGCATATTGAGCTGGGGAAATCTTCAGCACTCAGTCTGTCCAAAGTCATCAATCCTAAAGGACTGGCATTGTTAATATCCAAAAGTGCTCCCCCAACTCCCACTGATTTATTAACTGTCAAGAAGGAGGTTGGTGCAGAACAGGCCGCAGAGAAGAAGACAACAAGGGCTAAGCAAAAACTGGTAATGGTCCAGACTAACTCTGATGAAACTCAGTCTGCCTCTACTACTTCATCCCTAACCAAACCCCTACCAAAGAAGCCTCGAACCCAACTCACCAAACCCTTGACAACCTTAAACCCTAAACCCACATCTACCTTTCCTCCAACCCAAGCAACCCCTGTACTCCAAGCTCCACTCCCAAAATCCCAAGCTCCACCTCAAACACCCAAAGCTCCACCCAAAATAGCCAATGTGGTGCCCCGAGTCCCATCCAATATCCCAGCTGTCAAGGGTATTGTGATCAAAGAATTGGACAATTATACCCAATCCGGGATTAAGCTCTCATCTGTTGCTGGGAAGGGCAAAGCCACCGTGACAGAGTCTGTACCCTCCAAGCCCAAACCAGCTGCTCAAACAGCTATTGACATTGCCATGGAAGACGTTGAAGACAAAATACATGCTCTCACCGTCGTATTTGATGAATGGGTCCAGTACAGAACAATCAATCACTTCACTCTGTTCTTTGGTAAACTCAAGCAGCTGCACAAAACGGAACAGGAGGTTCTGAAAGGCACAGAAACAGATGATGTTCGCATTGCTGTGCATCGCAAAGAGCTGTTTTGTGCAAAACACAGACTGAGGCTTGCAAACCTCCTTATCCAAGCCAAGAAAGCCAATTTTGATGTCACCAGCCTGACTGTCAAGGACGACAGCGCGGTCATAGCTCAGCTGGAGATGGACATTCTAACTCTTCATATGGTTGTCACAATGCATCGCCAGCGGCTGCATATTTCAACCCCTCCTCCCAGTCCGGATCACCCAACCCCAAGCCAGACTGTGGCAGGGCAAAGTTCTGAGCCAACCATTATTAAGCCAGCGGAGCAGCCACTGCCTAATGCTCCGTCTGCTGCAGAGGCTAAGGCAATGGACGTACTGCTGGAATCTCCTACTACGTCTATTCTTTTTATGTCCTTGGTCTCCGAAGCTCAGACCAGCACACTAGTCGCACCACATACTATTGTCAATCAAGACACCGCCAATGTTGGACTAGTTGTGCACGGCATCGTTGCAGCTTTACAAATTGAGGAGTATGTTCAACCAAACTCTCCTCCAGATCAGTCTGCTGCAGACTTGGCATTTTTGAATCAATTTTCTACGGATCTGATGGTACTAGTCGGGTCCGACAATCGCCAATCTGCTGACTCTTTTTTTGTGCCGACTGAAAAAGGGAAAGAGCTAGCTGTGTCACCTGCTGAAGAAATTCTAGACTACCTTGATGATGCTCCATCAGTGGCCAAGTCCCTTCGTGAGTTATCTGATAACTTTCTCTTTCTCTTCCAAAGAGTAAGAGAAGTACATCAAAACCAGCGGACTACCTCTATGAATTTTGACTCATTCAAGGAAAAGATGCTGAAAAACATCAATAGTATTCAGCATGTCTGAATGATTTGTTCTCTCAACAAGCATCCTATAAGGCCAGTCTGAGAAAAGAACAGATCGAGCTGGCTTCCGAAGTCAAAACTACAGTTGCAAAATCCCTCCTTACCCAAGATCATCGCCTAGATGCTATCTGCGCTCAGCTTACGCAGATCGGAGAGTTTCTTCAGGAGATTGCTGATGACAAAAAGGGGGAAAAGAAGAAATAAATGAAGCCAGAACAGCAGCCCGTAAAGAAGACATAAATAACTGCCCGTAATGAATAACATATGTAAATGTATTCATCAGACAAGTTTATAAAAAGTCCTTCGATCGGAATTCTCAGTCTTATTCATTTATTTTGAATAGTTCATTTATTTTGAACAAAAAGACTTAATCGATCTGAACGAAATTTCTACAAGAAAAAGGACTTAATAAAAGGATAAAGAAGCTAGGTTTTGTCATCATCAAAAATGGGAAATTTGTTGGTTATGGATTTTAAAGATGATAAAACAGACCAGACCAATAAAGACAATGACAAAACAGACCAGATCGATATATGCCAGATCGATACAGGCCAGATCGATGTCAACCAAGCTCAGAACAGACCAGATCATCGCAGATCAATGCAGATCAGATCAGAACTTATCAATTCAGACTGTGTTAGCAAACTTCGTTTGTCAGTCCGAATAATCAACGGCTATTTATTGAAGCATTTAATGTTGCATTTAATGCTGAAATAGACCAAAGACTGAAGATTACCTTGAATGGTAAATAGACAAAGGAGATCTTATCTGACAAGCGCCGAAAGAACAGACCAGAAGTGAAAGTGTCTAAAATAGAAGATTGCAGCTTGTTCAGAGATTGACCAAAGTATAGAGTTGCACACAAAAGAAAATATTGTCGTTGACAGAAATGCTTATATATAGGTGCAACTTAAATGCTCAAAGAGGAGACAACACTAGAGATTCAACACGCATACGAGATAAAAAATCAATCACTTTATTGAGCATTCATTTGAGCAGAACACTATCATCAAAAGACTTCATCTTATCGATCTGCTCAAAGTTAGAAGCACGGGTTATTATTTTATTTGATCGCTTAAGGATCATTTGTGCTTAGAATAATTCACTCTATCAATTGTATTTGTTCTAAGATAGAAGAGTGAGTTCTTTGTAACTGTCAGACGGATTGTGTCTGAACAGATTGAGAGACTAGGAGTTTCAGTCTGATAGTGGGGTAAATCCAGCTGAATCGGGGTTGTACAACATGATTGTATTACTCAAAGTCTTCTAGTGAATCCTTCCTATATTGGAAGAAGGGGAGACGTAGGGATTGCCTTCAAACTTCCAGAAACAATTCTTGTGTCGTTTACTTACTACAATTTATAGTTATTACTACTCACAAGTCCAGCAGACGTCTTCCGCACTATCATCAGTGTCTGCTGACTTGCAACTAATTGAGAAGCTACTGCAGTACCTAACTGTCTGTAGTAACAAAGAAGAATCGAATTTGAGTCTTGTGTTTATTCAACCCCCCCTTCTAAACACTACTCTGATCCTAACAACGTATATGTCCCAACAAGGAATTTCTTCCAAGAAAATTCTAAGACATTCGGCATCTTCTCTCACTAGGCTATGAATTCAGATTCCATAGTGGATCTAGCAATACAAGTTTTCTTTGTAGCTTTCCACGCCACAACAGCCACTCCTGTAGTAAACACATAACCACTTGTGGACTTTGAATCTTTGTGTCTGATTCCAATTCGCATCGTTGTATACTTCTAACACAACATGATATCTTGTGTAGTGCAATCCATAAATTAGTCTATATCTTAAATATTTAAGTACCATTGTCAATGCCTTCCAATGGTCATTGCTTGGATTGCTAGTGAATCTACTTAGTTTACAAACCGCATATGCAATGTCGGGACGCGCGCAGTTAGTGAGATACCTTAGACTGCCAATTATCCCCGAGTATTCCAATTGCATGACAGGGTCACCTTTATTTTTAACTAAGTGTAGATTCAGATCATATGGTGTTTTCACCGAAGATGTGTAATTGGCGAGAAATTTATCTAGCATTTTCTCAACATAATGAAACTGCTTCAACACTCGTCCTTCAGATGTCTTGGAGACTTTAATTCTAAGTATAACATTTGCTTCCCCCATATCCCTCATTTCAAAATGTTTGGTTAACATTTCCTTTGTTGCGTTGATGATTTCTAAATTGCTTCTCGCTATGAGTATATCATCAATATACAAACATAATATCACATATTCTTTACGTATGTCTTTCATATATACACATTTATCGCACTCGTTATTTTTAAATCATTGACGACATACTCTTGTCAAATTTTTCATGCCCCATTATTTTGGCGATTGTCCATACAATGACTTAACGAGTCTACACATCTTATCCTCTTGTCCGGGAACCACAAACCCTTCAGGTTGTTTCATATGTTTCTTCCTCAAGTTCCCAATTGAGGAATGTCGTCTTAACATCCATTTATGTATCTCTATATTGATGTTATCCTTGTGAGTGGCGAATATGTGTCAAAGTAATCAAGGTCTTCTTTTTGTCTATATCATTTTGCCACAATTCTTGCCTTGTACTTATCAACTGAACCATTAGTTTTATATTTCTTTTTCAAAATCTATTTGCACTCTAATGGTTTACTTCCGGTGCAAAATCCACCAATTCCCACATATGATTTTGCATTATGGATTCAATCTCGCCATTAATAGCCTCTTTCCACATATGAGCATCGGCGCTAGACAATGCGTCACTAACTGACCTTGGTTCATTTTCTAACACATATGTCATGAAGTCAATACAATAAGTCTTTGCCACTTTGGTCATCTTGCTGTGTCATGGCTCTTCTATTTCATTTGAGTCACCGTTAGCTTCTTCAAAAGTCCTTTTCTTAGAACCTAATTCCTTGTTTTCTTTGTAAGCAAATATTTCTTCAAAATATATCACATTTTTATATTCAATGATCGTACCTTCATGCACATCATTTATTTCATATTTGTGTACCAAAAACTGATATACACTACTATTGTTAGCATACATAATAAATACACAATCTATTGTTTTGGACCCAATCTCCACTTGCTTTGGTTTTGGTACTTCTAGCTAAGCACACTCACACTTGTAAGTATTTGTAGGAAGGTTTGTGCGTTGTGACCCTTCCATAAGTCATAAGGAGTTTCATCCTTATTCTTGTGTGATATATTGTTTAGCATGTAGTTGGCCGACAGGATTGTCTCCCCCATAAGTTTTGGGATAATCCAAAACTTATGAACATAACATTCATCATCTCCTTCAGAGTAGGATTTTTACTTCGGCGATACCATTTTATTGTGGTGAATAGGGATAGTGGTTTGGTGAATAATTCCATGAATGGAATAAGATTTATCAAACGATGCTCCATATTTTCCACATCTATCACTTCGAACATTCTTTATCTTTTTGCTTATTTGGTTTTCAACTTCATTCTTATAGTGTTTAAACATTTCCAATGCATAGACATAACAATATCTTGTACAATCATCAATAAAAGAAATGAAGTACTTTTTCCTCCTGTGGGTCTATAAGACCACATAAGTACTTAATCATCTTTTTTACGCAATGGGATCTTGTTACACTACTGTTAGGATCGGGGTAGTGTTTAGAAAGGGGGGTTGAATAAACACTAGATTCAATTTCGATTTTACTCGGGTTAGCTGCAGACTGTAAGTACTGCAGTCGCTTCTCAATATATAGCAAGTCAGCAGACACTGATTATAGTGCGGAAGACGTCTGCTGGACTTGTGAGGGATGAAAATTGAATGGTAAATAAGCAGTAAGTAAATGACACAAGTATTGTTTCTGAAAGTTCGAAGCACAACGCTTCTACGTCTCCCCTTCTTCCTTTGCAGGAAGGTTACACTAGAAGACTTGGTTTACACTTTACAGTATACAACATTCTTAGGCACTCACACAGCTTGGCCTAAACTCCTAGCAATCACAACTTCTTAATTTGATTATGTTTCTATGACACTCTTAAAATTAAACTGTTTAGCTTCGAGTGTTCTTGAGCAGCAGACTTCAGTTGAGGACAATCTGTCACGAATACAGTAGTATTGCTTGTCTGCTCTTGCTGAACCTTTAGAGAATATCAGTGAGATGATTTTCTGTTTGCGTTGAGGTGTTTCTCTTTGTTTGATTAGATCGTTCAGCTAACGTCTTCAATTTTCACTTGGGCGTATTTATAGACTCCTTGATCTTTAACGGCAACTTGTCTATATTTGGAAGGGATCCACTTTCTGTTATCATTCCATATTCTGATTGTCTTCTTTCCTATTTTGTTTAGCAACGGCTCTTTTATTCTGATGTTAATGGTGTCGGAGATATAGCAGGGTGCGCCGCTCTATTGTACCTTTGTCAGAATAGGTTGTACTTGTTTTGTCTTGTTGCTTTGATCTCTTGCTGGATGGTTAGTCATATCCTGCCTTTCTTCATTCAACTGGCCGTTCATTCTTCTGTAACCAGTAGATATCTTTGTTCAATATATGACTATCCAGTAGATGCTTGTCCAGTTAGTGTCCATCCAGTAGGTGTTTGCCCAGTAGATGTCCATCCATTGGTGTCCATCTGGTAGGTGTCCATCCAGTTGGTGTCCATCCAGTTGGTGTCCATCCGATAGGTGTTTATCCAGTTGGTGTCCATCCGGTAGGTGTCCGTTACCCGGTAGGTCTTTGTTACCCGGTAGGTGTCTTCCCAGTTGGTGTTTGTCACCACCAAAACTTAGAAATGTTTTCCCAATAATTTCCCCCTTTTTGGTGATGACAAAACTTAGTACTTGAAGACTCTTGCTTGATCATACGAACAACAATTCCTGTTAAGACTTAGAGACACACAAAGACTTTGCAATTTGTTAGAATACATAAGCAGATTACGAGTAGTAATCAAACTGAGCCAAAAAGAAATATCATTTTTATATAAAATGAATTCTGGTTACATCTTACAAATTACAACAGGCATCTTACAGATTACATAGAACATTACATGGAACATCTTACAAGTCATTTAGCAGACCTATTTTTACAATCTATCCAAATAGAGAAACATAGCCAGTATGGAATGATCCGAGCTGGCTAGTTTCAGGGTTATTGACAAAGGGATGGGGAGAGAAAGTGCATACAGAAAAGCTTAGAACAGAGAAAGGCCTAGAAAGAGTAAATTATCTTCAAAGTAGTCCTCTGTTCATTTGGCAAGATCTCTGTCTTCAATGAAAATACTCTATCTCTGTCTTCCCCCCTTTTGTCATCAGCACCCAAACATCTGCTGTTCCAAATTCCAGGCTGGTGGAGAACACCAGGGCTGGTCCAGAAAGCACAAGCTAGCAGAAGTGGGTTAGATAAGTAATCAACCCATGTAGGGTTGATTTAGATAAGTAATAAACCCATGGATAGATATTTGTGTAGAAGTAATTGCAAGACAAGTAAGAATATTAGAGAAGAGATGCATGATTGATGATTTTGAGTTAGTGAACTAGCATGCTATTTATAACGAAAAACGAGCAAGTTGTAGTGTGAAGTGGCATATCATGCAAGAAAGAAAAGAATTGCAGATAAAGAGAAAGACGAATTGAGAATTCTGAATATTTATGAACAACAGATAATGATAAATACAAAAAGACAATAAAGGTTACTGTTTTCCCCCAAGCCAATGCGAGGAGTAGTCACGGGTGGAGGGTGGAGTGTCAGCCTGAGTTTGTCGGGAGCTGTGGACCTTTGCTGAGATGGAGGCCTGGACCGACTGGATGCTCTAGCTGCAGTAGATGAGCGATGAGCTGAAGGCTGGTCTCGTTGGGTCAGAGAAGCAGGTCTGCTGGATTCGGGCAATCTTCTAACAGTTTGAGGAGCAGCTGGCAGGCTGTTGCTCAAGTCTTGAATTTGTGAAGCAAATGCCGCCTGCATAGTTGCTAACTGATCCGATAGGGCTTTCTTGGCGTTTTCTATCTTATCTTCAAGGGCCAGTGAGGTGGCAGTATGAAGTGATTCATTGTGTTGAGTGATCTGAAGACGAGCCTGCCCTATACGAGAGAGTGAGTCCGCAAAGGCATCCACAACGAATGTCTGAAGCCTGGTTACAGTAGTCGTTAGACTAGTGTTGTCCCGATAGACGTGCTGGAATTGAGAGTCAGTGTGCTGCTGGTGACTCCCAAGAATAAGAGTCGCAGTGCGCTCTTCCTGTTTAAGCTTGGTGACGTCACTGGCTAATGTAAAAATGTCGTTGGACAAATGCATCAGTTGATCAGCAATGTTCGGTGGCCCGTCCAGAGGATCTTGGGCCAGAGATTGATCCAGATCATCTGTTTGAGTCTCTGCATTAGTAGTGAGAACTCCGGGAGGACCCTCAATAACAGCAGTGGTCGGTAAAGCAGTGGCTTCAACAATTGGTGCAGCAGGTGCGTCTGTAGCAATAATAGCCATGCTATCAGTAGCTTGTTCCAGCACAGCTGCAGATGACTGGGTGTGATCAGCAGAGTGTGAGGAGGACTCCCTGGATTCATTATTACCAGAAGAGATGGTAACTTGATGAACCACAGTCTGAATCACTATGTCCACATTCTCATGTTCAACAACCATCAGTTGGAGCGATTAATTAGTTGCTGGTCTTGGAACGGAGAAGATAAGAGGGTCATCTGTAGAGGTGATCGCCATGCAGTATGAACTATCTCTAGAGTAGGTGGGGCAGTCTCCAAGTCAGTTGGAGCAGTTCCCAAAACAGTTGAAGCAGTTGCCAAGTCAGTTGGAGCAGGACTGGCATTTTTTGAAACTGCGGAGCAGGAATGGAGACCAGTTGATATGCGGAGATCATGAAGAGCATGCTCAGCCATATCCAGCTTTGGCCCTAAAGCATTCAGAACTGTTCGATCATGATTCGCTGTTCCAGAATCAATATTGAACTGTTGAAGGCGGGAATAAACAAGAGCTTGAAGTTTTCCCACATAATTCATCATTCGGAAGAGATCTCTAAGCTTCAAACTCTTTTCAGTGTCCGGTACTTGAAGATAATTCAAAATTAGATTCTCGTCTTCACGTGCTTGGTCAAAGATTGGAGTGAAGTCATCGAAGCGAATGTTGAGGCGAGCCTTTGTCCATCGATCAAAAATCTCAAGCTGAGCCTGCAGCTTGGCTTCTACTTCACTCATGACCATTTGAATTTCAAAGGCTACAGGGGTGGTCACCGGTGTCATAAGTCCTTTTCCCTTTCCAGTGGTGGTGTTCTTGGGATGACAGTAAGTATCATTTAAATTCATGGCATTTTCATTCTGTAAATTATGAACTACAATATTTGTATTATTGGATTGGTGGTATTGGTATGCTCACCCCGTGTGGGGGCTGTCTCTGTTGGGCAGGTGATATAGGTGTAGCAGCAGCCTTGGAGTTGAGCTCGGACTGTTGATTGGAGGTACTTCCAGGATCGAGGTACCAGAGCTGGTTGAATGAGTACACGGATCTAGAGTTGAGATCGAGTTGTGCTTGGGAAGTGCTTCCAGGATTGAAGTACCAATAACGGTATCTGGTAGGGTATTTTATACATTAGATACCGCTTATTCATTAGGTTTGGTTGCCTGAAGCTGATTGAGTCAGGTGCTTGTTGAGTGCTCATCAGTTTAGAGGATTGTTCAGGTGGAGGCGCTGGTGCAGCATTTATCATGGCCAATGAAGCAGCTGATGTGGTTGGTTCCTCTGGTGGATTTTCAGGACTCGGATCTCTTTTTGTGATGGTTGCTGCTGGGACTGCAGAAGAGATGGTATCAGAGGCATCAGTGACTATCTTCCGGAGAGTAGGAGGAGCCCCTTTTCTGGTCCTGGGCTTCTTAGGAGGAAGAGGAGGAGGAGAAGACTCAGCGAATTCAGATATTGTCTGTTCAGAATCGCATACAACTTGATTTGTTCGTCGCTTTGTCAGACCAACCTCTCGACCACTCCGTTGCCAGTGAATCTGGAGATATTTGGCAGTGATAAGTCTGCCTGGATGAAGATTGAAGGAGGCCCCTGCCTGAATGTTCTTGCTATCAAAAAGACTGCTGAGAGGTAGAGCAAAACCAGATTGTCCTTTTCCTGAAGCGATTAGTCCAGTGAGGACCTGAAACAGAACAACGGACCAGTTGACTTCTAGTCATTTGAAGATTGCGCCCATGACGTCAAACTTATCAGGGGTGATGATATCAAAGGAGCCAGCTTTGCACAGTAGCCCCTTGGAAATAACATCAGCCAGTTGACGAAAATGGCTCTTCATTAAAACCTTCTTGAATGGAGGACGTCGGAGACGATCATTAGAGTCGGAGAATATGATCCGCATTTCTTCCCTGACATCCACTGGAATGGTGGAGAATCAGTAAGTCCAGTGGAGGGAAGACACAGGTGAGTGGCGAATTCCTGTTGAGTGATGGTGACCAGTTGTCCAGAAACAGAGGCCACCACGGAATCATCTACAACTTTTGCAGTGGCGAAGAATTCATGTAGAGCGTCCTTGTAAAATGTTGGAGCCTGGCTGAGGATCACTAGAAGTCCTGATGTATCCAATTTGTGAAAAACTTCCTTTGTATCTTCATCAGAGGATGTGGAGATGGAATGAAAATCCACATGAACATCATTTGTGATGAAACTTGGCTGTGTATTCTTCGACATTTTGGTGAAGAGGCAGAAAAGCAACAAGAACTATGTAGAGTAAGATTTCTGGGAAGGAAGTTAGCGCAGTTATTTTTGGAAAGATAAGATTAAGAAATATAAGTAATGGCGGTTAAAGGAAAAAGTAAATGTAACGTCGTACTGTAGATGAGCGGCATGGGTACGTGGCGATCATCTAACGATGGAAAAATTTTAAAGAATAAATAAAAGGACAGGATTTGGGCGGGAGTTAAATAACTTATTTTCATGAAAAAGTTAATTTGAATTCCGACGTTCCAAGAGGTTGATAGTTACTGAAGGTTATTTTTGTCAAAGCGTATTTGGTCAAGTCCACTGGTATGTAGGGTCCGACTGGTAAGGTAACATCTACTGGTATGTAGAGTCCTACTGGTACGGAAGTACCTACTGCAGCAGTCTATTGTTTTTCCAGCTGAGCTTAAATAACCAAGATAAAATTTTAACAGAAATTCCCCCTAAATTCATGTGATTTCTACTGAGTAATTCCCCATGAATTCATTAACCTCAAATAATAACAATTATGGATTGATTTCAATTAAACCAAGAATATTTCAAAAATAGGAAATCTTAGCGTCCGGTAGAGGTTTTGTGAAGAGCCTGTTGTTCGGTAGAAATGTATTCTAGCCGAATTTCTTTCTTCATTACGTGATCTCTGATGAAATGATGACGAATGTCAATATGTTTGGTGCGCGTATGAAGAACTGGATTGTACGTAATGGCTATGGCAGACGTATTATCACAAAATATGGGTGCCTCAGTGGATTCAATGCCATAGTCTCTCAGTTGTTGTTGACTCCAGAGTAGTTGAGCACAACAGCTTCCAGCAGCAAGGTATTCTGCCTCTGCAGTAGACGTTGCTATGGATGTCTGCTTCTTGAAACCCCATGAGATTAGTCTATCTCCAAGGAATTGACATTATCCACTGGTACTTTTTCTGTCAATTTTGCATCCAGCATAGTCTGCATCTGAGTATCCGATCAGATTAAAAGTTGAGTCTCTTGGATACCATAGACCAACATTCTCAGTGCCTTTCAGATATTTGAGGATCCTTTTGACAGCCGTGTAGTGTGACTGCTTGGGATTTGCTTGAAACCGAGCGCACATACAAACTACAAACATAATGTCTGGTCGGCTGGCTGTCAAGTATAGTAGTGATCCGATAATTCCTCGATACATTGTTACTTCGACTGGTATTCCTGAGTTATCCAAGTCTAGTTTTGCAGATGAGCTCATTGGAGTGGCGGCTGCTGAACTTGTACTCATCCCATACTTCTTCAGCAGTTCTTTAGTATATTTAGACTGAGTTATCAGAATTCCTTCACTGGATTGCTTGACTTGCAATCCTAAGAAAAATGATAATTCTCCCATCATGCTCATCTCAAATTGATCCTGCATAATTTTAGAAAATCTTTCGCAAAGTTTTGAGTTAGTACTGCCGAAAATAATATCATCAACATAAATTTGAACAAGCAGAGTATGATCACCCTTTGTGAATTTGAAAAGGGTCTTGTCCACCGTGCCAATGGTAAAGTTATGCTCAGACAAATATTTTGATAGAGTTTCATACCATGCACGGGGAGCTTGCTTCAAACCATACAAGGCTTTATTGAGACGAAAAACATAAGAAGACTGCTGATGGCTTTCAAATACAGGAGGTTGCTCAACGTAAACTTCTTCCTGGAGTTTGCCGTTAAGAAACGCACTCTTAACATCCATCTGATAGACTTTAAAGTCTTTAAAAGCAGCAAATGCAAGAAATATGCGAATGGCTTCTAATCGAGCTACAGGGGCAAAGGTTTCATCAAAATCAATGCCTTCTTCCTGTCTGTAGCCCTGTGCGACTAATCTTGCTTTATTTCTGATGACTATACCATTTTCATCTAATTTGTTTCTAAATACCCATTTGGTACCTATTATAGTGTGATGTTGTGGTCGTGGTACTAAATACCATACTTTGTTTCGCTCAAACTGATTTAGTTCTTCCTGCATTGCTTCTTCCCAGCTTGGGTCTAACATAGCATCATCAATCTTCTTAGGTTCTATGTGAGATATGATGCAGCATGAAGAAATTCATTAATCATTTGTCCTCTGGTGTGTAGAGGAGCTACAGGGTTACCTATGACCTGCTCGGGAGGATGATTCTTCATCCACCGGAGCGGAGGTCCAAGAGGGTTGAGCTCTTCATTTGACTGAATATGAGTGGGTAGCTCAGAAGATCTGATTGATGCATCTTTTCCGTTAGTTCCTTCTACTGCAGCAGAAGTATGCACAACAGTGTCATTGTCAGCTGGATGCAGTGCTTGTTGACCAGCAGACCCTTCTGCTTGAGCTTCAGGAACTTCTGGTTCTAAAGAGCAGTCAGTCCTGCTTCTGTAATTTATCTCATCATCAACATTTTCATCAATGTAAGTGCTTTCTAGTCGATTGCTCAAATTGTTGATTTGCAGATTAGATACAGTACAGTCAGTAGGTTCGTCAAATTTTACATGCACAGATTCTTCTACAGTAAGAGTTCTATTATTAAATACTCTGAAGGCTTTACTAACTGTAGAATATCCAAGAAATATTCCAGCATCAGATTTGGCATCAAAAGCGGTGAGATGAGTCTTTCCATTGTTGTGAATAAAACATTTGCAACCAAACACATGGAAATAAGAAATATTTGGCTTACTGCCATTCCAAATCTCATAAGGGGTTTTATTAGCTCGCTTATTAATCATTGATCTGTTATGCGTATAACATGCTGTGTTGACAGCTTCTGCCCAAAATCTCTGCGATATTTCTGATTCTGCCAGCATAGTTCGCACAGCTTCTTTCAAAGTGCGGTTCCTACGCTCAGCAACTCCGTTTTGTTGAGGAGTTATTGCAGCAGAGTATTCGTGTGTAATACCAAGGTCATCTAGATATGATTCGAGTGACTGATTGGTAAACTCAGTACCTTTATCACTACAAATTCTATCTATCCCACACGATTTCTCATTTTGGAGTCTTTTCAGTAGTTTGATCAGATTTGGGGTAGCCTGATCTTTGCCACTTAGAAACAGGACCCACGTAAAACGAGTGTAATCGTCTATTAACACTAGGGTATACTTCATTCCCCCTAGACTTGTTACTGGTATTGGACCAAATAGATACATATGCAGCAACTCTAGGCACCGAGAAGAAGATTTACTCCCTTTGTTCTTAAAGAAGGATTTGATTTGCTTACCAAGCTGGCATGCTGCACGTATCTTGTCTTTTGAGAACTCAATTTGAGGCAGTCCAATGACTCAAGTTTATGCAGATTGGCAATAGTTTTAAAGTTTAAGTGACTCAAATGTTTGTGCCAAAGCCAATTTTTGGAAGTATTCAGGGCAGCAAAGCAAGTAGGGGAGATAGGCTGATTAAGATTCCAATCACTTTTATATGTGTTATCATGCCTTCTTCCTACAAGTAATACAATGACATCAGTAGATTTGATTGAGCATGAGTGCTGGTTGAATTCTACAGAGTGACCATTGTCACAGAGTTGACTGATGCTAATCAAGTTATAACATAAATTTTCAACCAACAAAATATCTTTAATAATAATGTTACCGTAGATAATCTTACCCTTACCCACGGTTCTACCTTTCGCGTTGTCTCCAAAAGTTATTCTTGGTCCGGTGGAGTCCACCAATTCGGACAATAATCATGCATTCCCTGTCATATGTCTAGAACATCCGTTGTCCAGAAACCACTCTGAGTTCCGAACTTGATGAATTCTAGATTTCTGCAATTAAAGCGATAATATGATTGGTACCCAATCCTACTTGGGTCCAGACAAGATTAGTCCTTTCGGGACCACACTTGTATAACCCTGAACTGTTGGGGTCTGTGTGTGTCCTGAAATGTGTGTGCATTATATGATAAGGATGTTCTTGGGTGATATGTGCTATACTGAGTGTATGCATGTTGTTTAGGTTTTTGGTTTCTGTTAGGAAGCATATATCTCTTTTGGACAGGCATACAGTTATGATACCAATTGGATTTTACCTCTCGAGTGTCCTGACCAGTGGGTTTGTGTTTATTTCTAAACTTTTGCCCAGGTCTAGCTTTCTCTTTGGCTCAACATAACCGATACCTTTGTGTGGTACCCGTTCCTTGATGAGTATTGGCTTAACAAATTCCTTAATCAATTCACTCGGTTCATATACTGTGCTTGATTTCACAAAATTCATTGTTTGAATCTTGTTCCTTTCTAGACACAATTGAGTTTTGATGCCAGATGAGTTACTATCATTGTTAAAATAGCCTATGCCAGTAAGATCACCAGCAAGCCTTATTGACTCAAGCATCTCATCTTTTCTGGCAGTAGATGCATTCCATGTGCGAACCATCTTACTGAGTTTCTGGTGTGCACATGTTGCTTCATCCCTTTCTTTTTCGAGCCGACTTACTTTATCCTTAAGCTTTTCAACTCATTTGATTGTTCACAATCACATACGTTGTTCTGCTGTTCTGTTGGGACTAGTTATTCAGTCTTGTAATTCTCGAAGGATTCATACAACATCTGATACTCATTTATCATGTCCTGTAATGCATTCGTGAGCTCATTATGTGTAAATTCAGAAAGATTAAGATCATTTACCTCACAGTCATCGTTGGCCATTAGACAGTGAACTTCTTCATCTTCACTGTCACTGGATGAGCTGTAAGACTTTTCTGATTCTGACTCTGAGTCAGCCCATTTGTTCTTGTTTTCTTCCGCCACCAGTACTTTCTGTTCTCTGTCCCTTCTGGATGATCTTCTATTTTCCTTTGACTTTCTATAATCCTTGGATCCTCTCTTTTGATCATCCTTCTTTGGTTTAGGACAGTCAGCGATAAAATGTTCTGGCTTAAGACAGTTGAAGCATACACGATCATCTTCATCTGATCTATTTTTGAAGTTCTGTTCTTGGGTAAGATTGATAGGTCTTTTGGCTCTTCTTCATAAACTTTCCAATTTTTTTGACAAACAGCACCATTGCATCGTTGCATATTTTTTCAGCGGTCATCTCTGTTGTGATAGGTAGAGCTTCAGATGTAGTAAGAGCTTTGGTTGGTTGACTGGTGCTGGGTTCATCTTCAATCCGAATACCTAGTTCAAACTCATAAACATTTAAGTCAGCAAACAAGTCATGTAGGTCTATCTTGTTTATATCTTTGGATTCTCACATAGCAATCGTTTTTACATCCCATTCTCTTGGGAGACCTCTCATGACCTTTAGAGTGATTTCCCTGTTGGATAGATCTTTACCAAGGCTGTTGAGTTCATTTATGATTCCGGTTACTCTCTCATCGTATTCGCTGAGAGTTTCTCCGGACATCATTTTGATGTTTTCAAACTTCTGTAGGGCAACAATGAGCTTGTTTTCCTTGGTTTGATCATTTCCTTCGCATAGCTGAGCAATCTTTTCCCAGATGTCCTTTGCAGTGGGACACATTTTGATCTTGTTGAACATATTTTTGTCCAGAGTTTTGAACAGTATGTCTTTCGCTACATTGTCCAGATTTGCCTTTTTCTTTTCTTCATTTGTCCAGAAGGATCTGTCATTCTCAACCATCTGAGGTTCACCACCAGTAATGGCAGCTGCTGTATTGACTTTCAAGATCTTCATTGGTCCATCAGTGATAACGAACCGCATGTCATCGTCTTGGGCACTGAGATGTGCTTGCATACAAATTCTTCAGTCATCGTATTCATCCTTCTTGAACATGGGAATCTTGCTGAATGGGGCCATCAGTTTGATAGTTTCTCAAGATTGAGAAGACCTGAGCTCTGATACCACTTGTTAGGATCGGGGTAGTGTTTAGAAGGGGGGTTGAATAAACACTAGATTCAATTTCGATTTTACTCGGGTTAGCTGCAGACTGTTAAGTACTGCAGTAGCTTCTCAATATATAGCAAGTCAGCAGACACTGATTATAGTGCGTAAAACGTCTGCTGGACTTGTGAGGGATAAAAACTGAATGGTAAATAAGCAGTAAGTAAATGACACAAGTATTGTTTCTGGAAGTCGAAGCACAACGCTTCTACGTCTCCTCTTCTTCATTTGCAGGAAGGTTAAACTAGAAGACTTGGTTTACACTTTACAGTATACAACCTTCTTAGGCACTCACATAGCTTGGCCTAAACTCCTAGCAATCACAACTTCTTAATTTGATTACAATGGTTTCTATGACACTCTTAAAATTAAACTGTTTAGCTTCGAGTGTTCTTGAGCAGCAGACTTCAGTTGAGGATAATCTGTCACGAATACAGTAGTACTGCTTGTCTGCTCTTGCTGAACCTTTAGAGAATATCAGTGAGATGATTTTCTGTTTGCGTTGAGGTGTTTATCTTTGTTTGATTAGATCGTTCAGCTAACCTCTTCAATTTTCACTTGGGCGTATTTATAGACTCCTTGATCTTTAACGGCAACTTGTCTATATTTGGAAGGGATCCACTTTCTGTTATCATTCCATATTCTGATTGTCTTCTTTCCTATTTTGTTTAGCAACGGCTCTTTTATTCCGACGTTAATGGTGGCGGAGATATAGCAGGGTGCGCCGCTCTGTTGTACCTTTGTCAGAATAGGTTGTACTTATTTTGTCTTGTTGCTTTGATCTCTTGCTGGATGGTTAGTCCTATGCTGCCTTTCTTCATTCAACTGATCGTTCATTCTTCTGTAACCAGTAGATATCTTGTTCAATATATGACTATCCAGTAGATGCTTGTCCAGTTAGTGTCCATCCAGTAGGTGTTTGTCCAGTAGATGTCCATCCGGTTGGTGTCCATCCGATAGGTGTCCATCCAGTTGGTGTCCATCCGGTAGGTGTCCATCCAGTTGGTGTCCATCCGGTAGGTGTCCGTTACCCGGTAGGTCTTTGTTACCCGGTAGGTGTCTGCCCAGTTGGTGTTTGTCACCACCAAAACTTAGAAATGTTTTCCCAACAACTACCACGAGGATGGAAAGCCATCGGTAATAGACGGGTCTATAAGATCAAACGTGATGGTAACAACCAAGTGGAAAGATATCGTGCAAGATTGGTGGTGAAAAGATATACTCAGAAGGAAGGTATCCACTTCAATGAGATATTTTCTCCTGTGGTCCGACTTACTACTGTCAGAGTAGTATTAGCGTTATGTACGGTGTTTGACCTACATCTAGAGCAGCTAGATGTGAAAACGACTTTTCTTCATGGAGATCTTGAAGAAGAAATTTATATGCTCCAACCAGAAGGTTTTGCTGAAATTGGCAAAGAACTTGGTTTGCATGTTGAACAAAGCTCTATACAGTCTAAAACAAGCGCCGAGGTGTTGGTACAAGAGATTTGATTCCTATATCATGAGCCTTGGGTACAACAGACTTAATGCAGATCCTTGTGCAATTTACAATAGATCTGGGAATGATGATTATATCATTTTGTTGTTGTACGTGGACGACATGTTGGTCGCAGGCTCCAACGATGATCGAGTCCAAGAATTGAATGCACAATTGGCTAGTGAATTTGATATGAAGGACTTGGGACCGGCAAACACGATTCTAGGGATGCAAGTTCACCGAGACAGAAGTAACAGAAAGATTTGGCTTTCCCAGAAAAACTATTTGAAGAGAATCTTACAACGCTTCAACATGTAAGATTGTAAGCCAATTTCTACCCCTCTTCCTGTTAACTTCAAGTTATCCTCCGAGATGAGTCCTAGCAGTGAAGCAGAGAGGATTGAGATGTCTCGAGTACCATATGCATCAGCGGTGGGAAGTTTAATGTTCACTATGATCTGTACAAGACCAGACATTGCACAAGCAGTGGGAGCAGTTAGTCGGTACATGGTGAATCCTGGAAGAGAGCTTTGGAGTACGGTTAAGAGGATCCTTAGATACATTAAGGAAACCGCGAATGCTGCATTATGTTATGGAGGATTTGATTTTACACTCAGGGGCTATGTGGATTCAGATTATGCAGGTGATCCAGATTTCAAAACTAAAACAGTTGTGGCGTTATCTACAATGGAGGCAGAATATATGGCAGCTACTCAAGCTTGCAAGGAGACGATATGGATTCAAAGGTTACTGGAGGAGATTGGGCATAAACAAGAGAAAGTTCCTCTGTTTTGTGATAGTCAGGGTGACTTGCACATTGCAGGAATCCAGCCTTTCATTCCAGAACTAAACACATTGGCGTTCAATTTCACTTTGTTCGCGAAGTAGTGGAAGATGGAAGTGTGAATATGTAGAAAATACATACGAATGAGAACATAGTTGATTTTCTGACGAAGCCGGTTAGTGCTGATAAGTTTGAGTGGTGCGGATCCTCAAGTGGCCTAGCAAAAACGTAAGCAGCAGGGTAAGGCAAGATTGAAGAGTTTGTGTAAGGACCCTAATCCTTAAATGCGGATCAAAGGCATAAATAGAGCTAATATAAATGATCAGAGTGAATTAATCGTGTTGAGTCTATGAGCTTTAAGAATTACATGCCAAAATGAGGACTATCAATGGATTAATTACATTCCCCATCAAAAGAATGTTATCAACTATAGTTTTACACTACTCCTAGAGTAGACACTATACAAAATAATCCTGTCCTTCATCTACCAAAAAGTGCTCTTCAAGCTCACTGTCTCAACCCGTCTTAGCCCCCTTCATATCATGCCAAAAGTACCTACAAGGACAACCCCCAAACATGAGCAATAATATCATTCATATTCAACACAATATGAATATAAAGCGTAAATGCATAAAACATAATTAAACACTTCCTGTTTTCCCATGCATTTCAAAACGCTTCCAGTTTGGTTGTCCCTGTACCATAACTCATGAGTATAATCAATAGATTATTTTTAATGGTCTAGACATGTCATGACACAATACCATCTCATCAATATCAAATACCGGTCACCATTCCCTAGTCTGTCCATCACAATGTATTTTAATGCCCCTCGCTTATTTACATATAGGCGGCATAGAATAACCTCGCTTCAATGGACATGCGGTACTCCCACCCCTCGCCTCACATTGAGCGGCAAATATCCTTTCCTCGCCCTATATGATAACCACGCTCAAATGTGACATGCGGCGCTCCCACCCCTCGCTTCACATTTAGCGGAAACAAAAACAAATAGCGGCAAGCATTAAAATCATCAAGGGATGACCACGACTCATGGGATGTGCACCAATAACCATAATATGCATATACAATCATCATGCATAATTCAACATGTATTTGCATCCACAATGCACAATTTCATATATACTCGCATCCACAATGCATAAACAATGAGTATATTAGATACATGTACCGTTGGGTGCCCGTACGTCTTCTACGTACCTTTCCAAGAAGTAGGATATGGTAGGACTTCAGTTCCTTGGCTGTGTTGCCACCTGGGATGGTTCTACACATTCACACAAATCAATATTAGAACCCAATAATAGTCCAATACCAAAAATCCCACAAAAAAATCCAAAAACATCAATTTTGGTGTCTCGCGATCGATCGCCATATAGCCCCGATCGATCGCGAGACCACACTGCCTCGCCCAACAAAAAAATTCAATCGGCGATCGATCGCTGAGTTTGCGCCGATCGATCGCGACCTCGCCGATCGATCGCGCCAAACTCGCGATCGATCGCTGAAGGCTACTGCCTTCAGCCCTGCAACTCGCGATCGATCGCTGGTGGCGCCGATCGATCGCCGAGCTCTGCATATCCGATTTTTGGGCACTATTCACCCATCTCCTTCCCCAACCCAAACAAACTCATATATTCAAACACCAACCATACCAAATCACTACAAATCTTCAATAAACATCATCATACAACCATAAATCTAACACTCACCCAAAAATAACACCAACTCATACAAACCCATTTCAAAACCCTTCAAACCATTTCAAACTCAATTAAAATACTTCAAAACCAACAATGAGGTATCCATACCTCTTGGGGATCTCAAATCTCCCAATAAACTCCACAAAACAAGATTTTTGGAAGGGTTTCTCTCCACCCTTGAGCACAAAAATGAAAATGGACAAAGGAAGGGTTTGGGAGGTGTTATTTGGGAAAGTTGAAAAGTGATAGTGAAATGTATGGTGGGGGTTTGGGGTAATAAAGTGGGTTAATTAATTAAAATGCATTCTACAATCCCATGGTGTATAAAACACCCCAACATGATATTTTTAAAAGCATTAATCCAAAATGCACCATATATCAATTAAACTCATGATTTCCAATTAATTGCTAACCATGGCAAATAAATCATGCTAATAACAATTTTCCCCAACATGCACAACATGCACCCTGAAATGCACTCCCGGGTCATCCTTTCCATGTGACCATGCATTTCCACACATAAGTAAATCCAGCACATAATCAATTAATTATCATCATAATTAATCATATAAACACAATTAATGCCCAAATTGCAATTAATCATTTCGGGGATATCACAGTTTGGAGATGTGCTTGATTCTCAATCAAATCTGCAAGTGAGAGAAATGTTGACTTGTCCACCCACAATTAATGTGGGTGGTTGGTAGGTGGGAGTTGGGGATATGGCAGTTGGGAGATATGCATTTAATGCACATCTCCCAACCCTATAAATAGAGCTCATTTCCTTCATTCTAAAGTATCTAATTTCAAGAGTGTTCTCTCATATCTCTACATTTGAGTGTGTATTCTATAATATTTGTGAGGTAGTTTTTCTCCTATATTGAGAGTGTTGTTCTCTTTGAAAGATAGAGAGATGTTGTAATGCATAAAATATTATAGTGGAATCTTGTCATCTTGCCCGTGGTTTTTACCCTAATAATTTTAGGGGTTTTCCACGTAAGTTCTGGTGTCCAATTTTATTCTTTATTTTCAGTATTTTTTATCTCATGTTGCCGCACCTGGGTCCAACATATACAGGATAGCGAATTGCAGCCTATAAAAAAATAAATTGACAACTTCAAATTTAAAATGTTAATAAAATATAAATAATTTGGGAACAAATATGACAAATTGTAGTAATTATACATGGATAAAAACTCAATATAAAGAAATTTGAAAATCAAAGTGAGGGGAGTAAGAAATATAACTGATTAATTCTTGGATGCAGATTGTAAGATGAAGACTGCAAGTAGAACTCCCACACCAGTAATGTAATGTAATTGTATTAAATTTAGATTGACTTATTACGGTAGAACATCGGTAATTTAATACTTGATTAATTAATAATCTTGTTTAAATAATATTTTTGGTCGATCCTGATTTGTGGAGAGCGTGTTAAATTAATAATTAATAATTTGCTAAATGTATAAGATAATACATATTCGAGAATTCATATAGAGCACATGTGATATATCAATTAATAAATCACTAGTATATTTGTAATTAGTCTGTAATCGTAAAAATGACTTAACTGTCATTTGTTTCTTGTTGAAATTGATGTCAACTTGCCTCTTATCTCATATTTTTAAACATAGTAAGAACTTCTGGTGTGGTTTTTTCATAACTCAACAAAAAATTAATTAATGTCATCGTCGTTTTAAGAGTTTCCTTCGAGAAGAGTGCTATATTATAACTATCATCTTCAATTTCGTCACTTTATCAGTTCATATGACGCTCTCAATTATCTGCTCGTCAATCAACATCTCTAGAGTTGTTTTACCTTTTTTTTCAAGTAATTCAAGAGATATTCGACATCCATTGAGTAGTTAGTCCATAAATTATTAATTTATATATATTAATTTATAGAGATTTGACCGTAATTGCTTTTTTTAGTACATATTAAGATAAGAAAAATCATTATAAAAGTTAACTTATGTAAAGTACATTGTACTTTGAAATATAAGTACCATAAAAATTGTTTAATATATATTTATTAATATTAAATTATATTAAATTAATAAATTAAATATGTGTAGAATGAGTCTCATTTTAAGTTAGGTTTCTTAGTTAAAAAACCCAAACATAATTTCTTGTCGTATCATCAATTTTCCACGAATAACCTCAAAACGTTAAAATCACACAAGGACTGAAACAAAAATTTGCTTCCGCAAGCGACTACAAGCTATGCCAATTCTACTGTTGCCTGTTGCTCGCTACGGTGTCCCACCACCAGCTCCGACGTATACGGCGGCGCTGCGTAAACCCTTGTCGACTATTCTCCCTTCTCAGTCACTCCGTTTTAACAGCAAAATAAACCCTCATTCACATCTCTCTTCTTTGAAAGTTCATAGGAGTTTATCTTCTCCTTATTTAATTCTCAATAGTCACAGTAGAAAACCCCTAGCTTCGGCTCCCATTTCTGCTGCATTTAACTCTACGAATGATGATTCTGACAATGGCAAACTCGCTCAGGCCTGTTTCCTTTTCTCTCTCTGAACTCGCGTGTTTTGCCTGGATGGGAATTGCAATAGCCTTAATTATTGTTTCTTTGATTATAGCTGATATTTAGGGTTTATGATACTACGGTTTGTTGGAGATGAACTTGCAATTATTTCTTTTTAATTTTTTATGTGTTTGAATGTCATTTTATAAAAAAATCTTATGACACAAAAAAATCTTAAAAAATGGTCACAAATTAAAAAGAATGTTTGATTTTCAGGCTATTCCGAATTAAAGGTCAGATTTTGTTCTCAATTGTATCTTCTTTTTTTTGTTTGGCTGAGCATTTAAGCAAGATGTCTTGCAAGCTGATTAAGTTTGTATTTGAGGTCTTCCAGTGAAATTACTTAAGTATTTGATATGCTACTTATTTGGTCATTATATTGGAATACTGAGGAGTTACAATTGTTGAAGCAAATGTAAAGTTCTACATAAAAACGTCAGTTTGACATTTTAGGTTTCAAGGAGATTAGAGAACACCTCAAGGCATTTCAGGAGATTGGGAAATTTTGGTTTCTGGGGACAGCTAGTTTGTACGATAGTTGCTGCCACTATCCTTTCGTTTTCTGTCATTATAACTGGGAAGATTACATCGCCTGCTACCTTTTATTCGACTGCTGGTGGCATAGCAGCTGCATTCATTTCTGTGTTCTGGTCATTTGGCTATATTCGGTTATCCGAGAAACTTCGGAAAACAGCTGATGATCCTTCTAAGGTAATGTGCAATTATGCACAAGTAGCGTATATTTAATGTTTGAGCTTCGGTTGGCCAGTGTTACATATTTCCCTCTAATTCAAATAATATTGCGTTCCCATTGTTATGGAATTGTATATTTCTTTTGAGTTTTTCTTTTTCATTTTAACTACTTGGGTGGAACCTTAAATGATCAATTTGGAGTTATATTCTTTTCCTGTCCTAAAAATACTAAAATGGTTGTGCCTGATGACTAACATTTAAAAATCTAACAAAGAAGTGTTACCTGATGGGAGATCTTTAGGGGAAGCCACAAAAAAAGATTATGTTTTTAAGGGACCAACCAACTTTACGTGACACATCCAAATTGATGAGATGATTATATTGAAGTCGCTAAAACATGTATCGTGTGTGGGAGCGGAAAGATTGATTTTTAGAAAATCAATTGGCTCATGTCATGTGGAAGAATATCTGACACGAACAAATGCATGCCAGGTTTGTGGACTATATATATATATATATATATATATACTTTCAAGGAAAACTCCACGTGAAAGATGTCTGATTCCTTGTCAATGAGATCGAAGAACATTAAATAATTAGAAACTGAAACTGCCAGAGTATCCTATTGTATATTGGCGTTGTGTCATATTGTATTATCTACAAAAAAAACATTTACATCTTTCATATGAGATCAATCTTTCAACTCTTGCCTCCGTAAGTTTGAGAAGCTTTTGTTTTTGTGATACACTAAAAATCAAGTTTTGATTATTTACCAAGTTTACGAGTCCTCTAGCCTCGTATGCCTGGTTCACATGAACCATGGTAAGACTTGACTTGGCCTTAGTTTTAGTTCAATCACTACACAAACTTGACAAACCGAGTACAGATTTGATCTAGCAATAGCCACAAGCCTGTGCTTGTACTTGTGTTCCCATGCGTTATTTAACAACGTTCAAATACTTGCCTTCCTTCCTATCCCCCTATATAACTTGGTAACGAATTGACCATGGGTGGACCCAGCAGTGGGTGGGGAACAATCCCCCTTCAAATAATTTTTTTAAAATTTTTGTATAACTTTTTTAAAATTGTTAGTTTCACCCCCTCAAAATCCATTCAGTTGCCCTTCCTCGCCCATCTAGTTTTGTCCCATCTCCCGAATTCCTAAATCCATCTATGAACAACCACAATGTATCAGTCCATTTGGTATAAACTGACTCAGTATGCTGGCTATTTCATGTCCTGTCAACTTATTGCGAGTTGAATTTTCTTTTAGGCGCCTCCTCGTGCGGATGTTGTAAGAAGTCTAAAAAATGGAATAGTCGTAAATCTCGTGGGCATTGGTGCTGCAATACTCGGTATGCAAGCGACTGTAGGTTTGTTGGTGGCCAAAGCTCTTACAACCTCAGCTAATCCTTATTACCAAGGTTCATCTCCTGGGAATAGTCCTGTTCTTGCCTTGGATGTTTTCTTGGTGCAGGTACTCATTTTCTTTTATATGAACCTTTTATCAAAGCTGTTCAGAGGAAGATCTGGGAAATTGGATTGGTTGCATGGGTTTTAGAAAATTATTCTGAAATTTCAAATTTTCTTCTTGTCGGGGGAGGAGTGGACTGGCTCCTGCTGGATTCTCATTTCATTTGCTTGTTTTTCCAGGCATGTTCAAATACTATACTTTCACATTTTCTAGGACTGATAAGCTCGTTGGAGCTACTGCGATCCGTCACATTGCCACCTTTTGAAAGTGCTCCGAGTCCTAAGATTGCATGAGCTATTAGGTAGTGAAAGTGCTCCGAAACACAGTTGAACATGAAGCTCATGTGCCATTAGAATGGTTGATATTTGGCCAAAGAAATTGTTTCCAACTTCGAGCTTGTATTTGCTCACAGGTGAACTCTTTTGTGTGGAATTTGTGCTGTGCTAAACGTACATCCCATAGCCAGGCATTTCGAAAAGGGAGCTCCATTTATATTTTGATTCCCTCTTTTCTGTTGGTTTGTATTCTCATTGTTCTGTTTCTATAGCTGCCTCGATATATATATATATATATATATATTGCCTCGTATATTTAAAAATCCTATAATTTTCACCCTTAACACAACTCAATAAATATATATATATATATATATATATATATATATATATATATATATATATATATTGCCTCGTATATTTAAAAATCCTATAATTTTCACCCTTAACACAACTCAATAAATAAATATATATATATATATATATATATATATATATATATATATATATATATATTACCTCGTATATTTAAAAATCCTATAATTTTCACTCTTTAACACAACTCATACATTATTTATACTAGTGATTTTTGGCACGCGATGCGTGCACGTATAATTTTATGTAAAATATTTTTAAATTTTTATATGGTATATAATCACAACATAAATATATAATATTGTCTATTTTTAAAATTCTAAATATTTAGACTAACATGGTAATTATTAATAATTAGATGAAATAAATGATTTTAGAAACTTTGAAGAAAATCAAAATTAAAAGTAGTTATTTATATAGGGTATTTTAGGAAGAACGCATAAAAACATACCAAGAGGCCAATGTAGTTATTATGTGTTGTTCTCCTAGTGATTTTTGGCACGCGATGCGTGCACGTATAATTTTATGTAAAATATTTTTAAATTTTTATATGGTATATAATTACAACATAAATATATAATATTGTCTATTTTTAAAATTCTAAATATTTAAACTAACATGGTAATTATTAATAATTAGATGAAATAAATGATTTTAGAAACTTTGAAGAAAATCAAAATTAAAGGTAGTTATTTATATAGGGGTATATTAGGAAGAACACATAAAAACATACCAAGAGGCCAAGGTAATTATTATGTGTTGTTCTCCCTTTATAATATAGTATTGATTATATATATATATATATATATATATATATATATATATAGTGGCACCCGCCCTCCCAAGTATAACATGACTGTTGGGATATGCCCTAAGACATATCATTAGATGATTGTTTATGACATACAATGTAATATGATTTTATGAAATGACAATTCATTATTATATATTATTCGATTAACTGTGCAATGTGAATAAATATATATGTTAATGTCCTTAGAATAATATTGTATTATTCTTAAAGATGTCCCTAGTCAAGTATTATCATGAATAGGGATAATGATAATACGTAGAGACTAGTATGTGTTGATTGATGAACTGTTCATTGATATGAGATATCAAATCAACACATGGGTACATGTTAGAGAACGATGTACTGGACAGACTCACCATGAAAATGCTACATGGATAGTTATATGAGTGTCATAAGCAATTCTCATAGTGATAATAAAATGTATGTAATCCAATCCTTACGACTTGTGATCATCAGAGATCCCAACATAAGGAGTTATGTATCTTGATATTGTCAAACGTTACCCGTAACAGGGTAAACTATAAAGACGACTATTGGATACACTACGAATTATGTAGAGGGATGTTGACTGATCGAGATATGATTTGTCTCTCCTATATAACAGGAGATGTGTTTGGCCCTTGATCAAGTAAGAACTAAAATGCATGGCCATGCTCGAATGAGTCGATATGTGATATCGAGCTTATTCGTTTATTCTAGTTCTACTTGGGGATCAAGAAATAAAGATTGAATATACGAGTATGACTATTCCATGACTCGTGTTCAATCTAAACACAAAGGAGAAAGGGATTAAGTTACATGGTTAATATTATCACAAGTTCTAAAGGTTATGTCGAGTCATTGACATTCTTGTAATTTGGGTAGCATTGATGTGTTGCTAGATACCGCTCAATGCTTGCGACATAAAATGAGATTTTATGTCACTACCAACATTACAAGATCCTATCGGGTCGCACAAAAGATTAAATCGATAAGGAAAATTAAATTCATTGGATGTTTATTAATTAATTAAGAAGAGTCTTAATTAAAAGATTATAAGGATTTAATTAAATCATGGGTTTGGGCCCATGAGGCTTTAAGAAAGCCTTAAACCTTAATTAAATCTTATAATATAAATACAAGGTTATGATTAATTGTTGAAAACACAATTCATATCATTCCATTCGAAACCACAAGACACACGGCCGCCTCACTCACGCATTCTCTCTCGGTTTCGTGATAGCCGAAGGGAGGTTGGTGATTTCGTGCCATCATTCGATTTAGAATCGAGTGTGCTTCTTGTTCCGGTTTAAGAACGAGTCTAGCAACTTGTTCTTAGACTATCCTTTCTCCCGATTTGATCGTGTGGATACCGTTGAGGCAAAACTTGATAAGTTTTGCTAGTGACTCGAAGGAGACGTTGGACGTGGTGCTGCTCCGAGGAATCTGCTCAAACACGCTACAAGGGTGAGACCTTTGATCCTTTATCCGATATGAACCCCTATGTATAGATCCGCGGTTTTAGTAATCCAAATTTTTAATTCCGCTGCGTTGTATGCTTGTTGGATTACTAACAATGACTTCACCCCTTATATGTTGTACGTGATATTGATTTGGAATATTTTTTAGCATAAAAAATCTCGTGATATTATATAAACTCAATATCAACTCAAATTTAAATTACTTGGTTTGGTTTCCACTCAGACAAATTTTATCTCGTACGTGATTAAGATTAAGAAATTCGAAGAAAGTGACTATATTTGATATTTCATCACAAAAGTTGTCATTCCAAATTAATGAATTTAAGATATGTGTGTTTAAATTAAGGGAAAATTACGCAAAACATCCTGTAGTTTGGTCCAAATTTACTTTGCAACCGTTTGAAAAATTACAGTTTACATCCCCAACTTTCATGAATTGTAACACTTTGCATGCTATTGACTCGATTTTGTATTTTTATCGAAAATTTATCGTCGAATTCGATCATCACCTAACATACTCAAACTTATATCCATTTAAAATTGTTATTCCAAATTTTTAAAAAACAAAAATAATATTTTTAGTATCGAAATTCTCTAGTTAACGATTACGAAAAATGAAATTTTGACACCCCCGATATTAATTATGATTTTTTAAAAATTTACAATAACTAGTTTAAGTGGATCTAAGTTTGAATATGTAAGGCGGTGATGAGATGCAGCGATAATTTTAAATAAAAACATAAAATCGAGTCAAAAGGATGCAAAGTGTTACCATTCATGAAAGTTGGGGATGTAAACTGATATTGTTCAAACAATGATTACAAAGTGAAATTTTGAACAAACTATATGATGTTTTTGGTAATTTGTCCTTAAATTAATTTACCAAATCTAAAAAAATATATCAATTCAAATATAATTTAGTATTTTAAGAGTTTATCATACCTTAAATTGCTCATTTTATTCTATATCATCTTCAGAACAGGTAAATAAATGTTTTAAAGTATTGCATTTTTATTATATATATCATTTTTTTGACCAACTATTACAACTATTTCAAGAAGGGGGCGGAACTCGAATACGAAACATTCGGGTTGTAAATACGATCGGTGTCAGATGGACTACATGACATCGGGCATCGGCTATCATCATCTCTCTATGAATATCATCAATTTTTTTCAAATTTTAATTCCAAACAAAAAATTGAAAATGATCATGCATTTGTTTAATATTGTATATACATTTTGTATGCTCTGGAGCTCTCGGGTCGAAGCCATGAACCCCAATCATCGAATGATCCTGTATCAGTTCTTCTTCCCCAATCACTACCAAATTAACTCTCCAAAGCTTCAGAATCTAGGGTTTATGGTTTTGTTGTGACTTCCCGAAAATGCCGTCTTCGTCAGGCAGGCCGTCCTCCATAGCTGCAGGAAGTCATCAGCTTGTTCCAGTGGCGGAGAGGGCGGTTTCTACTCTTCCTCCTCGGCCACCGCCTTCGTCTTCGCCATCATCAGCTATAGTAGAGTACGCGCCGCCTGCCGCTGCTCCAGAAGAAGAGGATCTAGAAATTAAGCTCCGCCGCATTATTGAATGTGTTCCTGTTCGTGTCAACAACACCTCAGGTAGTTCTGCCGGTTCAGGATCTGGTGATTTCCATCAGGTAGTGGATGCCAATAGTTTCTGTAATTTGATAATCGAAATTAATATATCATGTGATACTGCGAGTGTTTCACTGTCATTACATCAATTTATCTGTAGTTTATAAACTGCACTCGATATGATATGTACTCTGTCGCCACCACTAATTACCATAATTTTCAAGCTATGTAATCCCAATACCATGTCAAGTATTTGTGTTCTGCAATTTTCGCGGTTGAAAATGAGCTTGTATATATATTCCGAGTGATCGGTGATATACTTTCCCTTCAAAAGGTACTTGTAGATCGACTCACTCAATCTCAAGTATACATTCATTGGACTGCTGTTGGTCGTCATGAAGTCGAGAGTCTAATTGTAGGAACTTGTTGATTGTTGTTATTCAAAAGCCTAATCAAACATTTCAGAATTGGAATGAAAACGATAAGTTGCAACTTTTGAACTGAAGGTGTTCAGAGTTCATTCGACTGCATAGTTTCTCTAAAACGAGACATATCTATGACTTGTACTATACAATTATGGGACTTCTGTTGGCCATTTCGAGGTTCACATTTGCATTGTTATTCATCACGATGAGAGTCATGGCCTTGGAGCTTGTTTGTCTTAGTTATTCAGAAGCTTTATCCAGCATTTCAGAATTGTAAGAACCATGAAGAATGTATCTTTTGGAGTGGTTTTGTTTGCTGAAACATTGAAGGTAAAACCTGAGTATATGCCTCTCTACATACCTTGGTACTTTTGTCAGAGTGAGGAGTGGTATGAATGCCAATGCTTTTCATACATAGACTCGATTCATTTTTTAAACATACCTTGATAAAGCTAGCAGTTCCAATTGGGTTCGGGGCTTCAGGCAGGGTAGCATCTGAAGTGAGATAAAAAATAAAAAAAAAAAAAAAAGTTGAGGGAATATAGCAAATATCCATGTTATTAGTGCAAAAACTTCGAAGTTATGGTCTCTCCTAATTTCCAACATGTCTACGATAAATATATGATTTACGTGGAATGAAATGTTGAATAGAAAAATAGGGAGTTCTTTTTCTTAGAAAAGGATGGAGAAAAAACAGAGCACAGGCTTGAGATGAAAAATTCACAACTCTACATTTATCTGATACAACCTTACTTTTTTTACTCTCAATTCCCTTGTACTTAAAATTATGATGTTGGTTGTAGCAGCTTACAAGCATATAACGCTTTTTTGGTGGGTTGTTAATGGTGACAGTATCGCCAAATGAGGCGGAAAGAACAAGATCGTGTTGCTAGGATGGATGCTGACTACCAGAAAAGGAAAGAAATCTCAGAATTCAACAAGAGAAGAGAGGAAAGATTAAAAGCTGCCGAGGAACGTCGCTTAAATAACGTTTAAAACGTCAAAAGAAAAAACGGAGAAAGAAAGAGAAAAAGAGCAAACTGAATACTGGTGGAGAAGAGCATCAGAACGAGCAATCATCAGACGAGGATGAAGACTCAGAAAACATAGGGGGTGACAAGTAGACGCCTGATGCTCAGGCTCTGAAAGCAAGCAAGCTAACCCATCAAAAAAGAGAGAGGTAGTTTAGTTTGAATTGTAGGTTCATGGTGTTGCCTCAATGTTGTGTAAGGTAGAACATCTGATCAAGTGTAACAAATTGTATTCGGATACAGATCAGTTCATTGGCTAGTGTCACATCTGATCAAGGGTAACATTAGAGACCAACCGGTGTTTAAAAATAAATTTCTGAAAATATACTTTAATTTTTAGAAATTTGATTGTCAGAATATAATTAATGGGAAAAAACAAAAAATTCAAACCACAGTATTAAAAAAGGTAAAAAGCGAACAACCCTCATTTAACCACTTTAGTACTTTACCCCCTAATCTTTCAAAATGTGCAATTAACCCTTGAATAATTTTAAATATTGTATTTTACCCCCTAAACAAATATTCGGGAACAATTTCCCAAATATTGTCGCTGCAAATTCCTTCACATGCGTCTCACATACCACGATCGAGAGTTTGTATATCTTTTCATGTATTTTCTGTACGAATTTTATGAATAAAATTCATCGATCGTGGTATGCTCGTAAAACTACTTTTCATGTATTTTCTGATGAGTATACTCGTAAAATTTCTGCAGAAAATACATGAAAAGACATACATACCATCGACGGTGGTATGTGCGATGCATGTGGGAATTTGCAGCCAGAATATTTTGAAAAATTGTTCCCCAATATTGTTCAGGGGGTTAAGTGCACTACTTAAAATTGTTCAGGGGTTAAGTACATATTTGAAAGGTTATGCGGTAAAATGCTAAATTGTGTAAACATTGGGGGGTTATCCGCTTTTTACCCTAGTAAAAAACTTGAGCATATAATGTCCAAACTCCACTAATTCCGGCTGAGCTTCAAGCTTGATTTTTTTAAAGGGAAAATTGCCTCAAGCAAAATTCAAACACGAGTCACCCATAATCATGGGAGGATGGCAATCCACCAGGAGGGAAACCTAGGGTTGTCGCTTCTCACTTCATTGACTAGTGTCACTTTCATGGTACATTACTGAGGTGAAATAGAATTTTACCCTGCTTGGAGGGAAGTTTTGTATGGCTAAAGCACTAAAATTAATGTTGTCACAATTTGTATAGGCTATTGGACCAACAAAAGCCGAGATGAATAGATTTAAAACGGATATATTCTTTCTATCATCACTGGTATATTGTTCAAAGACTTTCCATATGAATTTGTTTGCCACATCCATAGTTAGTAAGGTGAAATTAACTCCGATTTCTTGGTCGAATCGGGCGCCACCGATGGTGTTCTTGGCATTGTTTGTGATTATGTATTGGACTGCAGTAATGACATATAGAAGGGTTGCTAGAGCAAGAAAGGAGGAGAGGAAATTAAATTTATGGAGGTAGGTTTCCATTATTATTTATTATAAGTTTGGAAATTGGAAATGCAATTCTTATATGTCTAAAAAAAAAAAATTAGACATCAAATTTTTAGCACACTTATTACTTTTGGTGTATATATTGTATTTAACTAAATTGATGTAATTTCGTATAAACAAGATGCCACTAAATTCTGTATAATTTCTAAAAATTCAAATATCAATTTTTTATGGCGTGGTCGTAATCGATACCTGTTGGGTGTGGGTAAACCTTTGGGCTGACGTAATAACCTGCAAACCACGTCAGCCAAGCCGTAGTAGGCAAACTCAGTGCGACTAACTCGATCGATAATCTGGTGATATGGGGAATTAAATTGATGACCAAAAACCTCCGGATTCGCCTACTCCACCAAGTCGTTACATCCTTTTCTATTTGTGTAGGATATTGTTCGCAACTGTCAGATGGTCGATTATTTTTTTTACTTTTAAGATATTTATAAAATCATTTCTTTCTGAAAGGCCATTAATAAAAATGAATTCAAAGTTGTTGAGACACGTACTTGAGGATTTATCATTACAAATTGTATAACCGGGTATCAATAACTGAAGTTTTAAATGTATAAAATTAAATATATTATACTTATACTATTTTCATTTTTAATTTCATGTTTTTCAATCTAATGTATCACTCATTATGCCAGTCTCTTACTGGTAAATCTATCATTTCCCAATGGGTTGGTTTGATATTACGTTTATTGGGCATGTCAAATTAATGATCTGGAATTTTTTTTTTCGAATATTTATATCAACGGTAGATGCAGGACAATGTCCCTATGAGTAGCATAACCAAAATCATACATTATCCTATTCCGCAGACATTATGTCAAAGAATCAAATGTTTAAACGAGCAATCACACAGACACATGGGCATAAAGTGTTAAATAATGAATTAAGCATCAAATTCTAAAGAAATAAAATCCGTTCAAAATTAAAGAGAATACAAATTGCTTTCAATTAATATGGATGTATGAATTAATTCTTACAGTGGTCAATAATATTATGGGTAATCATCGGTTCGGGTACGGTTATTGACCAAATCAAAATTTTCACAAAAAACGAAATGAATTGACTTCAAAAACTCACATTTATCGGATTCAATCAAATTATGGAACTAATTAGGCTCAGTCTATTAGTTAGGTGAAATGGGAACTATTCCAAGTTGTTAGATTTTAGAGAAATGATTATGAGACGATGTGGATACCTAATTCCTCCCGAGTAACTGTATGTACAATTTTTTTTAATGACCTGAAATATATTAATTAAAGCATCATCAAATCGACTCTTACGTCAGAGTACATAATTATAGGCCATAATGCCAGAACTACAAAATATTGTAACACAAATACACCGACATTGACGAGTACCAACAACAAAGAACACAATTATTGGGTTTTGAAAACACGAATAATCTTTATTTTGATGTTAACAAAACTTTTATTGTGTTGCTAACATATTTCATCAAGCGTAATTATTAGAAAAGAAATATGTTGAAGAAACTGGACCAGTAGATACTACCAGCGGACCTTGAGCGCTGCTGACTAAATTGATCATGTATCGGATCATCTACCGGACTACCAGTAGACGTTGTGCGGTGCTGACTAAATTGATCATCTACCGGACTACCAGCAGGGGAGCAGTGGACCTTGGACAAGCAGACCTCGAAGCTCCAATCAGTAGATGTCGACCAGTAGACACTACAAGTAACGCAACCTACTGTTGTACCCAAGACCCAGTAGACCTTGGATCAGCAGACCTCGAAGCTCCACCCAGTAGATGTCGACCAGTAAACACTACAAGTAACTCAACCTACTGCTGCACCCAAGACCCAGTGACCTTGGACCAGCACACCTCGAAGCTACAACCAGTAGACGTCGACCAATAGACCTTGAGCATTAGATGTGATATCCCTGAAATGATTAATTGCAATCTGGTGCATTAATTAAGTTTATATGATTAATTATGATGGTAATTAATTATGTGTTGGAATTATTATGTAGAAATGCTTAGTCACGTGTTAGAGTGACCCGGGATAGCATTTCAGGGTGCATGTTGGGTATGTTGAGAATTATGGTTGGAAGCATGATTTATTTGCCTTGGTTAGCAATTAATTAGAAATCATGTGTTTAATTGATATTTTGGTGCATTTGGTTTAATGCTTTGGAAAATATCATGTTGGGGTGTTTTATACACCATGGGTTGTGGATTGCATTTTTAATTAACTCAACTTTTATACCCAAACCCCACCTCATCCACTCTCACTTTACCTTTACCAAACATCACCCAAACCCTTCCCCTTTCTCTCCATTTTCGAGTTCCAGCTTTGGGGTGAAGAGAAACCTTTCAAAAATCTTGATTTGTGGAGTATATTGGGTGATTTGAGGTCCCCAAGAGGTATGGATACCTCATGGTTAATTTTGTTGTGTTTTATTTAAGTTTGGGTTGATTTTGAAGGGTTTTAAAATGGGTTTGTGTTGGGTTGTTGTAGTTGAGATTGAGGGTTGGATTTATACTTGTTTTGAAGTATATTTTGGTGGTTTAAGTTGTTATTTATGATGTTGTTTGATTGTGTAAGTGTTGGGATGGATTGGATGAAAATTTTGGTGCAAAAAAGGCAGAAATCGCGCCTCTGCGCGAGGCGATCGATCGCCTGAAAAGAGGCGACCGATCGCCATGGGACAGTAGGCTTTTTGAAGGGTAGGCGATCGATCGCCTAAAATGAGGCGACCGATCGCCGAGAGGCAGTAACCAAATTAAGGGCTAGGCGATCGATCGCCATGTTTGGTGCGATCGATCGCCGCGATGAAAATTTTGAGGCGACCGATCGCCTGAGGGAAGCGATCGATCGCCGCCAGTGGATTTTTGGAAAATGATTTATTTTGTCAAATTTTTGGTATTTGGCTACTATTTGGCTTCTAATATGGGGTTGTGTGATTGTGTAGAACCATCCCAGGTAGCAACGCAACCAAGGAACTTAAGCCATATCAAATCCACTTTTGGAAAGGTACGTAGTGGACGTACGGGCACCCAACGGTACATGTATCTTATATACTCATTGTTTATGCATTGTGGATGCGAGTATATATGTGGTATTGCATTGTGGATGCAAATACATGTTATGCATGATGTTTATAGATGCATATGATGATTATTGGTGCACATCCCATGAGTCGTGGTCATCCCTTGATGATTTTAATGCTTGCCGCTATTTGTTTGGTTCCGCTAAATGTGAAGCGAGGGGTGGGAGCGCCGCATGTCACATTTGAGCGTGGTTATCATATAGGGCGAGGAAAGGGTATTTGCCGCTCAATGAGAGGCGAGGAGTGGGAGTCCCGCATGTCCATTGAAGCGAGGTTATCCTATGCCGCCTATATGTAAATAAGCGAGGGGCATTAAAATACATTGTGATGGACAGACTAGGGATTAGTGATCAGTATTTGGTATTGATGAGATGGCATATGTCATGACATGTTTAGACCATTAAAAATAATCTATTGATTATACTCATGAGTTATGATACAGGGACAACCAAACGGGAAGCGTTTGAAATGCATGGGGAAAACAGGAAGTGTTTTATTATGATTATGCATTTACGCTTTATCTTCATATTGTGTTGGATATGAATGATTATTATTGCTCATGTTTGGGGGTTGCCCTTGTAGGTACACGTTTGGCATGATAGAAGGGCTAGACGGGTTGAGATGGTGAGCTTGTTGAGGATGCTTTTGGGACTTGAAGGACAGGATTATTTTGGATAGTATCTACTCTAGGAGTAGTAGAAAACTATAGTTGAACACATTCATTGATTGGAATGTAATTAATCCATTTGGTAGTCCTTATTTTTTTTGGCATGTAATACTTAAGCTCATAGACTCAACACGTTCTTTTACACTCTGATCTTTTATATTAGCTCTATTATGCCTTGATTCCGCACTTAAGGATTAGGGTCCTTACATTAGTGGTATCAGAGCAGTGGTTAGAGAACCCGGGAACGAGTGAAGGGTAGCCTTAGCATGATTGGCTAGGTGCTTACATTTGAAGCATGTTTATGCATGTGGTGTATATTAATGTATATCCTGTTATACTAACGTGCTTATTCTCATTCCTGTTATCTAACGGCATAACATATATATTGCTTTGGAATTGTTGTTAACATTTGTGTTACAGCATGGCTGCTAATGAGGAGGTTGGAGATGTTGGTAGTGTGAACGCAAGTATTGGACAGGCAAACCCCTTACCTCCACCGGCCGTAGGCATGGAACCCGTAGCTCAGTTATTACTACCGGGTGAGATCAGTCTGACGCAATTTCTGTCTTACCTCCGCCCCGGTTTGAGGGGACAGAGTCCGGAGAAGAGGCTGAAGAGTGGCTGGAAAGACTTGAACAGATCTTTGTATCGGCTCCTTGTGCTGTTACAGCTTGGCTGAGGCTGGCGGAGTTTCAGTTAGCTAAGAAACCTCTAATGTGGTGGAGGAGCACGGTGATGGAGCTAAGAGCACTATGTGCTGTGATTGATTGGACACTCTTCAGGACTAGGTTTCTGAACCGGTACTTCTCCGCAGCGGCGAGACAGACGAAGGAGGACGAATTTACAAGTTTGAAACAGGGGAACATGACAGTGTCAGACTATGCCACGCGGTACTCTTCGTTGCTGAGGTATGTTCCCCATATTGCCACCAATGGGCACGCAAAGATGAGGAACTTTATGAAGGGGTTGCGACCGGAGCTCTATGACCGGGTTATCACCAATAACCCAACTTCTTTTGATGATGCTCTCACAAGGGCGGAGCTTGCCGAGCTTGGGGTGGGAGCTTATCCTAGTGCTATGCCACCACCAGTACCGCAACAGAGGCAGACTAATGACAGCTTGAGGCCCCGAGGAGAGCCATTTAAACCTCGTGGTGCCTCTTCATCTTCGCGATTTGGTGGAAAGAAATTCTTTGGACAGAAGCAGGAGGGCAAGAAGGGCAATTGGTCCGCCAACCGAGGATCCACGCAAGGATATAGGCCGGGAGAGCCTAGGTGCGACAATTGTGGAGGGCCACATTCTTCAAACAAGTGTCCTGCCTGTTATATCTGTGGCAAGATGGGCCACATCGCTCGGTATTGCCCCACCCGGGGAGGACAGTCAGAGTTTCAGGGCAACAGGCCGAGGTTTGATGATAGGACAGTGCAGCAGAGGCAGCAGTTTGGGCCTCGACCATCGGGAGGTCAGACAGTAGGACCGCCGCAGGGACAGGTGTATGCGCTGACCAGAGAGCAGGCCCAGGCAGCCCCAGAGGAGGTGATCGCCGGTACGTGTCATTTATTTACGTACCCTTCTTTTATTTTGATCGATACAGGTGCCTCCCACTCCTTTGTATCTGTTGGTTTTGTGGAAAGACACCATATGCGCACGTCTTCTCTACCCACGCCTCTTCTTGTCTCGACACCCACTGGAAGAACTGTCGTTGCTGATCAGTTTATGGCAGACTGCCTCATTTATTTTGAGGGCAACGAATTGAGATCAGACTTGATCGTATTGGGCATGTCAGCTTTGACTGCATCTTGGGTATTGATATTCTGAACAGATATCAGGCAGTGGTAGATTGCCGGCAGAGGACAGTGAAGTTCAGACCTGAGTTGGGCAGTCAGTGGACCTTCTATGGCAACGGTTCTCGTGCGAAGATTCCGTTGATTTCAGCGATCAAGATGACTCAGTTGTTGGAACGTGGCCACACGGGCTATCTCATTTATGCCGTGGACACGTCTGGGAAGAGTAAAGAATTAAGAGTTGAGGATGTGCCAGTAGTGGCAGAGTTTGCTGATGTATTCCCAGAAGAGATCCCAGGATTTCCTCCGGCTAGGGAAGTTGAGTTTGGGATCGAGCTGTTGCCAAGGACATCCGCTATCTCTCATGCACCTTATAGGATGGTGCCAGCTGAGTTGAGAGAGTTGAAAGAACAGCTGCAGGATCTCCTTGACAAGGGATATATACGCCCGAGCATGTCGCCTTGGGGCGCACCAGTTCTCTTTGTGAAAAAGAAGGACGGCTCGATGTGGTTGTGCATCGATTACCGGCAACTGAATAAGGCTACAGTGAAGAACAAGTATCCTCTTCCAAGGATCGACGATCTGTTTGATCAGTTGCAAGGTACCAGGGTGTATAGCAAGATTGATTTGAGATCCGGGTATCATCAGATTCGAGTCAGAGAGGAAGATGTGCAGAGGACAGCATTCCGGACTCGATATGGACATTATGAGTTCCTAGTGATGCCGTACGGCGTGACGAATGCTCCAGCGGTCTTTATGAGTCTGATGAACAGAGTGTTTCAGCCGTATCTTGATCAGTTCGTCATCGTGTTCATAGACGACATTCTCATCTACTCCCGGAGTGAGGAAGAGCATGTGAAACACTTGAGGACAGTGCTTCAGATTCTCAGAGATCACCAATTGTATGCCAAGCTCAGTAAGTGTGAATTTTGGATGAGCAGTGTAGTGTTTCTGGGGCATGTCATATCGAGCAGCGGGATATCTGTAGATCCCAAGAAGATTGAGGCTGTGATCGAGTGGCTGCCCCCACTTCTGTGCCTGAGATACGAAGTTTTCTGGGTTTGGCCGGTTATTATCGACGCTTTGTCGAGGGCTTTTCGAAGATTGCCAAGCCGTTGACGCAGTTGACTCAGAAGGGAGTGCCTTTCTTTCGGTCAGAAGCTTGTGAGGAGAGCTTCCAGGAGTTAAAACACCGGTTGACGACGGCGCCAGTGTTAGTGATCCCTACGGAGAACTCCAGATTTGTTCTGTATACCGACGCATCACTCCAGGGCCTTGGGTGTGTACTGATGCAAGATAAGCATGTGGTAGCTTATGCATCGAGACAGTTGAAGCCGCATGAGACCAGATATCCAGTTCATGACTTGGAATTGGCGGCTATCATCTTCGCCCTGAAGATTTGGAGGCATTATTTGTATGGTACGTCGTTTACCATATACACGGATCACAAAAGCCTCAAGTTTTTATTCACTCAGGCAGAGCTGAACATGAGGCAGAGGAGATGGATGGACCTACTCAAGGACTATGACTGTGAGATAGGGTACCATCCGGGGAAAGCCAATTTGACAGCAGACGCTTTGAGCCGGAAAGTGAGGAGTTCTGCTGAGGATGTCATCCATTTGTCTGCTATGATGACCTCCTATTGCCATCTGGGCTATGATTTTGACATAGATGCATCGCCTGTGTATGTATCGACTTTGCTAGCCGAGCCAGATATCTATGAGAACATCAGGAGAGCTCAGAGGTCAGACGATGAGGTTCAGAGGTGGTTATCTTTAGTACATCTTGGTCAGCCAACAAAATTCAGAGTGGCCGATGACGGGTCTTTGAGATTGGGTGACCGATGGGTGGTTCCGAGTACGCCGGAGTTGCGTAAAGGGATCTTAGAGCGAGCTCATAATAGCAGGCTTAGCATCCACCCAGGCGGGAAAAAGATGTATAAAGATCTGCGTGGCCAGTTTTGGTGGAAGAGAATGAAGAGTGATGTCGTCGCTTTTGTGAAGAGGTGTTTGATCTGCTAGCAGGTTAAGGCAGAGAGACAGAGACCTGGCGGCGAGTTGAGAAGCTTGGAGATACCGAAGTGGAAGTGGGAACACATTTCCATGGACTTCGTGACTCACCTGCCGAGGAGTACTTCAGGCTTTGATGCTAGTTGGGTGATCGTGGATCGATTGACTAAGGTAGCTCATTTTATCCCCTATAGCATGACTTTCACCTTTTTGAGGATGGCGCAGTTGTATATTAGAGATGTGGTGAGATTGCATGGGATCCCCGTTTCCATAGTGTCGGATAGAGATCCGCGATTCACATCTCATTTTTGGGAAGGCCTTCAGTCAGCTTTGGGAACTGAGGTCAGATTGAGCACTGCATATCATCCTCAGACGGATGGCCAGACCGAGCGCACTATTCAGACGCTCGAGGACATGTTGAGAGCTTGTGTTTTGGAGTTTGATGCTTCCTGGCAGGATTCAGTGCCTTTGGTAGAGTTTTCTTATAACAATAGCTACCAGACGAGTATTCAGATGGCTCCGTTTGAAGCTCTTTATGGCAGACGGTGTAGATCACCCTTGTGTTGGGATGATTTGGACCGCAAATCGGTCGGAGGACCGGAGTTGATTCGGGAGATGGAAGAGAAGATAAAGACGATAAGGCAGAAAATGAAAGCGGCCCAGGACAGACAGACAGCTTATGCAAATAAACGGCGGAGACCGTTGGAATTTCAGTTGGGAGATAAGGTCTTTTTGAAGATCTCGCCTTTCAGAGGCGTTGTGCGATTTGGGATGCGCGGGAAACTGTCTCCGAGGTATGTTGGACCGTACGAGATTTTACAGCGCATTGGAACCTTAGCTTACCGACTGGCTCTGCCGCCTTCTTTATCTGGTATACATGATGTGTTTCATGTATCGATGCTGCGGAAGTATGAGCCGGATCTGTCGCATGTTTTACAACCTTGCGAAGTTCAGTTAGAGTCCGATGTGTCTTATGTGGAACGGCCTGTCAGAATTCTGGATCGAGCAGACCGTAGACTTCGGAACAAAGTGATACCGATGGTAAAGATTCAGTGGGATCGCAGGGGTGTCGAGGAGGCTACGTTGGAGACGGAGCGGCATATGGTGCAGCACTACCCGGAACTATTCTCTGGTATGTGTTTATGTTTAGTTTCCTTTGGGGTAAGTGCATGTGATTTCGAGGACGAAATCTTATAAGTAGGGGAGTATTGTGATATCCCTGAAATGATTAATTGCAATCTGGTGCATTAATTAAGTTTATATGATTAATTATGATGGTAATTAATTATGTGTTGGAATTATTATGTGGAAATGCTTAGTCACGTGTTAGAGTGACCCGGGATAGCATTCAAGGGTGCATGTTGGGTATGTTGAGAATTATGGTTGGAAGCATGATTTATTTGCCTTGGTTAGCAATTAATTAGAAATCATGTGTTTAATTGATATTTTGGTGCATTTGGTTTAATGCTTTGGAAAATATCATGTTGGGGTGTTTTATACACCATGGATTGTGGATTGCATTTTTAATTAACTCAACTTTTATACCCAAACCCCACCTCATCCACTCTCACTTTACCTTTACCAAACATCACCCAAACCCTTCCCCTTTCTCTCCATTTTCGAGTTCCAGCTTTGGGGTGAAGAGAAACCTTTCAAAAATCTTGATTTGTGGAGTATATTGGGTGATTTGAGGTCCCCAAGAGGTATGGATACCTCATGGTTAATTTTGTTGTGTTTTATTTAAGTTTGGGTTGATTTTGAAGGGTTTTAAAATGGGTTTGTGTTGGGTTGTTGTAGTTGAGATTGAGGGTTGGATTTATACTTGTTTTGAAGTATATTTTGGTGGTTTAAGTTGTTATTTATGATGTTGTTTGATTGTGTAAGTGTTGGGATGGATTGGATGAAAATTTTGGTGCAAAAATGGCAGAAATCGCGCCTCTGCGCGAGGCGATCGATCGCCTGAAAAGAGGCGACCGATCGCCATGGGACAGTAGGCTTTTTGAAGGGTAGGCGATCGATCGCCTAAAATGAGGCGACAGATCGCCGAGAGGCAGTAGCCAAATTAAGGGGTAGGCGATCGATCGCCATGTTTGGCGCGATCGATCGCCGCGATGAAAATTTTGAGGCGACCGATCGCCTGAGGGAAGCGACCGATCCCCGCCAGTGGATTTTTGGAAAATGATTTATTTTGTCAAATTTTTGGTATTTGGCTACTATTTGGCTTCTAATATGGGGTTGTGTGATTGTGTAGAACCATCCCAGGTAGCAACGCAACCAAGGAACTGAAGCCATATCAAATCCACTTTTGGAAAGGTACGTAGTGGACGTACGGGCACCCAACGGTACATGTATCTTATATACTCATTGTTTATGCATTGTGGATGCGAGTATATATGTGGTATTGCATTGTAGATGCAAATACATGTTATGCATGATGTTTATAGATGCATATGATGATTATTGGTGCACATCCCATGAGTCGTGGTCATCCCTTGTGCTTGCCGCTATTTGTTTGGTTCCGCTAAATGTGAAGCGAGGGGTGGGAGCGCCGCATGTCACATTTGAGCGTGGTTATCATATAGGGCGAGGAAAGGGTATTTGCCGCTCAATGAGAGGCGAGGGGTGGGAGTCCCGCATGTCCATTGAAGCGAGGTTATCCTATGCCGCCTATATGTAAATAAGCGAGGGGCATTAAAATACATTGTGATGGACAGACTAGGGATTAGTGATCAGTATTTGGTATTGATGAGATGGCATATGTCATGACATGTTTAGACCATTAAAAATAATCTATTGATTATACTCATGAGTTATGGTACAGGGACAACCAAACAGGAAGCGTTTGAAATGCATGGGGAAAACAGGAAGTGTTTTATTATGATTATGCATTTACGCTTTATCTTCATATTGTGTTGGATATGAATGATTATTATTGCTCATGTTTGGGGGTTGTCCTTGTAGGTACACGTTTGGCATGATAGAAGGGCTAGACGGGTTGAGATGGTGAGCTTGTTGAGGATGCTTTTGGGACTTGAAGGACAGGATTATTTTGGATAGTATCTACTCTAGGAGTAGTATAAAGCTATAGTTGAACACATTCATTGATTGGAATGTAATTAATCCATTTGGTAGTCCTTATTTTTTTTGGCATGTAATGCTTAAGCTCATAGACTCAACACGTTCTTTTACACTCTGATCTTTTATATTAGCTCTATTATGCCTTGATTCCGCACTTAAGGATTAGGGTCCTTACATTAGATGTCGACAAGCGGACTTCGAGCAGTAGAGTTCGACCAACCAGTAGATGTCGACCAGTAGACGTTGAGCAGTAGACTCAACCAGTAGAGGCCAGCGGACTTCGACCAGTAGACGTCAACAACTCGACCAGTAGACTTGCAAGTATACCTGCTCTACTGGAACAAATCAGCAGCCTTCCAGAAATAGCCCAGAAGCAGAATATGATTGTTGCAATGTTTGAAATCTTACCAAAATTGTCCCAGCTGTTATATTCTTGTATCTAACGTATATATCATTACTTAGTGCTATATATACAAGAGTTGGAAACTCAATAACATCTGATTGAAGATCAATCCAAGCCTTCCAAAGCAAACCCACTTGAGATTCAATTGGGGAACTTCAAAGACAAAAGCTGTTAAATGAATAGCACTCCCCAAACCTTTGGCACCTCCTACCTTGCTGTATCAGACTCATTATTGAATCATTTGTGCCTCTGTATTCACTTTATTCATTGTATTTGTGAGCTAAAATAGAAGAGTGAATAGCATTGTAACAGTTTGTGATTATCACAACTGGATGATAGGTCTTTGTATGTGAGACGTTAAAGGACATGCATAGCAGTTGCTAGGAGTTCTAGTTGGATGGGGAATGCCCAACTAGATCGGGTTTGTACAAAGAGTTGTATAAATCAAAGTCTTCTGGTGTATCCTTCCATGAGAAGGAAGAAGGGGAGAAGTAGAAGCGTTGTGCTTCGAACTTCCAGAAACAAATGCTTGTGTTATTTACTTTACTGCATTTATTTACATTATTGTTTTTACATACTTTCTTGCAAATCTTTAAAATGCCTTTCAAATGTTTAATCCGTTATAGAGCGGGTTATGTCAAGTGTCTTCTGCTCGGTTTTTTAACCGAACTTGATATAATCTCTCGGTGCAATTATTTCAAGAACACGAGCTATTGAAGCTCAAGTTGGTTGAACTCGAGTGTGGAATGGTAACCCACCCCCGGAATTGATCCTAACAAGTGGCATCAGAGCCAGGTTGTTCTTGGAAAGCATTTTAACAGATTTTAGACGGAAATCTTTTAAAGAATGTCTCAAGAGCATGAAATTATTTTCATAGCATAATTTTCTAAAACTTGGGGTATGAAAAGTTTTAGCATAAAAATCAATTTCATTGCATTCATTTTGCACGAATAATTTTAAAATATATTTTAAATGTTTAAATTTTTGTTCATTCTGTTCTAAACTCGTTTTTAATTTTAAATTGTTATTTTGAGAATATTTCTAACAATTTTCGAAGCATTATAATTTTTTGGCAGCTTCCAGCGTCTTTAGGAGAATTGGCATAACTTCTTGCTCGGATGTCCAAATGGAAAACCGTTTTTTGCATTGCAAACTAGACTCATAGAGAATCGCAGTGGTATTGGTCTTGCAGCCAAAACTTGCTCGAGGAAAGCAATTTATTAGTGCAAGTTGGACTAAGTGGGCTGCCACGACAGAAAGATGAAATGGACATCGTTGAGTTTTGTCAAGAAATTCAAATTTGTTGCCAAGTATGCTTCATCCCTTATCAAAAGAGGTTATTTTTGTTCAAAAATTAATGTGCATTGCAATTTTTTTATTTATTTTAGCCTACCCCATTTGCACCTCACTTGCTCAAATTTTCAAACCTTTTAAAATTAAGGGGGAGAGTTTAATCTCCATCCTTGAGGGGGTAAAGTATTTGTCTTCCTTCTTGATTCACACAAAAGTGGGGAGAAATATGTTGTTTAAAAAATATGATTTTTCTTGTTATGCAACATTGTGCTTTAATGTTTAGATTTTTATTCAAGTTTTGTGATCATAAGAAATGGGGAGATTGTTGGGTTTTGAAAACCCGAATAATCTTGATTTTGATGTTAACAAAACTTTTATTGTGTTGCTAATGTATTTCATCAAGTGTGCAGTTCATAGATGATATCTTACATCTTGATGATTAGAAAAGAAATAAGTTGAAGAAACTGGACCAGTAGATACTACCAGCAAACTTTTAGCGCTGCTGACTAAATTGATCATGTACCGGATCATCAACCGGACTACCAGCTGACCTTGAGCGGTGCTGACTAAATTGATTATCTACCGGACTACCAGCAGGGCAGCAGTAGTCCTTGGACCAGCAGACCTCGAAGCTCCAACCAGTAGATGTCGACCATTAGACACTACAAGTAACTCAACCTACTACTTCACCCAAGACCCAGTAGACCTTGGACCAGCAGACCTTGAAGCTACAACCAGTAGACATCGACCAGTAGACCTTGAGGATTAGACGTCGACAAGCAGACTTCGAGCAGTAGAGTTCGACCAACCAGTAGATGTCGACCAATAGACGTTGAGCAGTAGACTCATCCAGTAGAGGCCAGCGGACTTCGAACCAGTAGAGGTCAACAACTCGACCAATAGACTTGCAAATAGACCTGCTCTACTAGAACAAATCAGCAGCCTTCCAGAAATAGCCCAGAAGCATAATATGACCGTTGCAATGTTTGAAATCTTACCAAAACTGTCCCAACGGTTATATTCTTGTATCTAACATATATACCATTACTTGGGGCTATATATACATGAGTTGGAAAAGCAATAACAGCTGACTGAAGATTAATCCAAGCCTTCCAAAGCAAACCCACTTGGGATTCAATTTGGGAACTTCAAAGACAAAAGCTACTAAATGAAGAGCACTCCCCAAACCTTTGGCACCTCTTACCTTGCTATATCAGATTCATTATGGAATCATTTATGCCTTTGTATTCACTATAATCATTGTATTTGTGAGCTAAAATAGAAGAGTGAATAGCATTGTAAATAGGGGTGTAAACGAACCGAATATGTAGAAAATTTTAAGGTTCGAATTGGGCTCAAAATAGTTATATTCAAGTTCGAGTTCGATTCGAAGTTCGAATAGTTTCAAAATTTTGGCTCGAGTTCGGCTCGAATCAAAGTTCGAGTTCGAGTTCAGCTCGAAAACGTTCGAACATGTTCGCGAGCTATTCGAATTATTGCTCGAAAATAAATACCCGAAAGGTTCGAAATATATTTATTTAATATATAATTATATTATATTAATAAAATTTAAAAGTTCGCGAGCGGCTCGCGAACTACCGGATAAAGTAATTGGGGCTCAAGTTCGGCTCGAAAAAAGTTCAAACATGTTCGAGTTCGGCTCGAATTCGAGATTTCGAATTTGAATCAAATATTTATCGAGCTGGCTCGAAAAGTTCGTGAACATGTTTGATTCGTTTACACCCTTAATTGTAACAGTTTATGATTCATCACAACTGGATGATAGGTCTTTGTATGTGAGACGTTAAAGAACATGCATAGTTGAGTTGCTAGGAGTTCTAGTTGGATTGGGAATGCCCAACTAGATTGGGTTTGTACAAAGAGTTGTATAAATCAAAGTCTTCTAGTGTATCATTCCATGAGATGGGAAAAGGGGAGACGTAGAAGCGTTGTGCTTCGAACTTCCAGAAACAAATGCTTGTGTTATTTACTTTACTGCATTTATTTACATTACTATTTTTACATACTTTCTTGCAAATCTTTAAAATGCCTTTCAAATGTTTAATAGGTTATAGAGCGGGTTATGTCGAGTGTCTTCCACTCGGTTTTGTAACCGAACTCGATATAATCTCTCGGTGCAATTATTTCAAGAACACGAGCTATTGAAGCTCAAGTTGGTTGAACTCGAGTGTGGAATGACAACCCACCCCTGGAATCGATCCTAACAACAATCATGGCATGGTGAACAAAATGCCGACTAGAACGAGGATGATCGACAATAGGAACCCGAGGCTTCCTGGCAATGGGATCACCAACTCTGCTAAACAAAGACACAGACAAAGTGGAAAGCGAAACCATAACTGATAAGTAAAAACAAAAGGAACATGAACACTAACAATCTCGGACCCCAACAGTCAAAGAACATTTTCGGATTGCGAAACCAGTAACACCAAATGAGTAGAAGCACAAGGGTTAACAACTAAAGGGAACCACCCCACCGGATCCAAAGCCAAGTAATCAAAGTGGTGGTGTCTCAAAATAAATTACCAAAAACAACAGAAATAAAACCAAATACATCTATGGTAAATGAAATAATTATATGTATTCTAAAAAAAAGATAATTACATGTGAACTTACCTCTTATATTTTGGGCCATATGAGATTTTATTTAGAATGAATAAGTATGTCTTGATTATCATATTAATCGGAGAAATTAAATAATTAATTTGTTCACAATTTTGATAAATAACCTTTTTATTTTAAAATCATTAAATATACTTTTTACTCCTTAGTTAATAAATGTGAAATATTTTTTTCCTTGATTTTATCTTTTTTTTTTCCTGGCAACCTCCTCTTTTTAGACAACAACCTTCAATTTACAAACTGCATAATAATTTGCAATATTGATTTAGCTAATGGTTTCCTTCTATGTTCTTCTTTATATGAATATTTAACATGTAATGGATGGCTATTTTAACATTAATGTCTTTTTTATTTGTTAGGAAATGAGTAGTGTTTAGAAGGGGGTTGAATAAACACTAAACTCAAATTCGATACTTCTTGTTACAGCAGACTGTTAAGTACTGCAATAGCTTCTCAATAGTTGGCAAGTCACCAGACACTGGTAATAGTGCGAAGACGTCTGCTGGACTTGTGAGTTAAAGTAACTGAATGGTAAAATGCGGTAAGTAAATGACAAATAATATGTTCTGGAAGTTCGAAGCACAATGCTTTTACGTCTCCCCTTCTTCCTTTTCAGGAAGGTTACACTAGAAGACTTTGGCTTACACTTTTCAGTATACAACCTTCTTGGGCACTCACACAGCTTGGCCTAAACTCTTAGCAACACAACTCTCTTAGTTGTTTATAATGTGTTTTACAACACTCACATAAAATTACAAACCTCTTAAGCTTTGAGTGTTCTTTGAGCAGCAGACTAAGTAGGCTTTGATCTTCAAGATCACAATAAGGCTGCTTTGATGCTCTTGTAAAACTTCAGAATATCTCAGTAAAGTGTTTTAGGTTTTGCTTGAACGAATGAAGTTGATTTGTGTCTTTTGAATTTTATCTGATTAATCAGCACCTTCTTCATTCTTCACTTCGACATATTTATAGACACAACGGTCTAATGACAACTTTTCTTCAATTGGAAAGTTCTGCTTGAAATCAGCTTCCTGATTTCCTTCCAAATTATGTTTGTCTTCTTTCCAATTTTGTTAATTAACGGCTCTTTCATTCTGATGCTAATGGTGGCGCTGATATCGTACTGGTGCGGCGCTCTGTTGTACCTTTGTCAGAATGAGTTGTACTAATTTTATCTTGTTGCTTTACACGTCTGCTGACTTCTCATTTGTTGTATATCTGCTGGTTGCACGGTCAGCTGATGTTCATTTCATCATCTGCTGGATTGTTATTAGTTACTTAGTATGATGGACAGAAGTCAACTAATAACTCCTTAGACGTCTGCTGGTACTCTTGTTCCAGTGGACGTTCACTCTTATGTATCATGTAGATGATAACTCTTGGTTTTTGGATCCGATATATCTCTTTTTATCCTTTCATTCGGTAGATGACTCTTCACCCGGTAGATGGCTTTTCACCCGGTAGATGACTCTTCACCGGGTAGATGGCTTTTCACCCTGTAGATGACTCTTCACCCGGTAGATGGCTTTTCACCAGGTAAATAGCTTTTTCTTTTATCCGGTGGACCTTTGTAGAGTTAGTCATTATTTCAATGCAGTGGATACTTCAAGCGCTAGATATTTGTGATCACCAAAACTTAGAAATGTTTTCCCAATAATTTTCCCTTTTTTGGTGATGACAAAACTTAGCAGTGGAGACTCTTGCTTGAACATTGAACAACAGACACCTGTTAAGCATAGAAGTGGAGAGTAGCAAATTTGTTAGATAAATAAGCAGATTACGAGTGGTAATAAAGCTGAACATTAACAAAAAAAATATCATTTTTATTTAAAATGAATTATGTTTACATCTTACAATTCTTACAACAATCATATGTCTACAATCTATTCAAGTGGGTAAAGACAACTTGAGAAGCATCACCAGTATGGAATGATCCGAGCTGGCTAGTTTCAGAGTTGTTGACAAAGGGAGGAGGAGAAAAAGTACATACAGAGAAATTAGAACAAAAGAAAACCTAGAAAATAAACTTTATCTTCAAAGTAGTCTTCTGCTCATCATCATAGTCTCTGTCTCCCACCCTTTTTTTCATCAGCACCCAAGCATCTGCTTTCCAAATTTCAGGCTGGTGGTGAACACCAGGACTGGTCCGTGAAGTTGGAGCTAGCAGTGATGTGTTAGATAAGTAATCAACCCATGTAGGATTGATGTAGATAAGTAATGAACCCATGAATGAGAATTGCAGACAAGATGCAAGAACAGTAAGTGAGGTTTTAAGATAAGCATGTTGTAGTGTGAGATGTAGTGAGGCAGGGAGCATGCTATTTATAATCAAAAAGTGGCAAGGTGCAGTGTGATGTGTCATGTCAATCTTAGAGTAACTCAGATAAGATAAGCAGTGAGTCATGAAAGTATGATTTTATTGCAGTAAAGATATAAAGTAGCAGAAGGAGACAAAGAAAACGTTACTAAGGGGGCCCCAACCAATGCTTGGAATAGTCACGCGGGTGAGGAAAGAGTGCCAGTAGGTGTTTGTCATGGACTGCGGGGCCTCTGCTGAGATGAAGGTCTCGGCTGACTTAATTCACCCGTACCAGCAGATGTTCGTCTTTCTAGGACTGGTTCCCTTCGGCGTGATTGATGAGATCTGCTATGTTCCGGTAGCCTTCTAATAGTGCGAGTGACAGTGGGCAGATTGTTGCTCAGTGTTGCGAAAAATCCCTTACCGCAAGCGCACGGTAGTCAAGTTTTAGTATAGAAAGATGTCGAACCCACAGAGATTGATTAAATAGTTAAATCTAAGTACTGAATTAAAATAATCTTTGCTTTATTTAGAGAATCGAATAATTGAGTGTTATGCGAATAATAAAAATTAATTAACTAACAATGACCAAATACTGAGTTGAAAAGAAATCAGTTGGAGATGAATCTAGGAGTACGATTTCACTTGTTCATCCACTACACTTATCATTCCTCGATTTCCATTTTATGGATTTCCTAGTTTACTAGCCGAGAATTCTTATTGTTTCTACTCCCCCTCCCGGGTGTTAAGCAGAAGTAATTATCTAACATTAATCTTGATATCCCTATCTAAGATTAATTATCAAACAATTGTAAAAGCGCAGTAATTCCTTTGACGACTTCTATGGAGTTATAGGCCTTCCGAACAATATAACTACCACGATACGAATTCCTTCTTTCCTATTCACAACCCCCTCTCCCGAGTGATAGATCACGAATATGGAATCATTCAATCCATGGCCAGTAGATTAAAAGCGTTAAGAACAGGAAAACATAAATAAACCATACGGAAATCCAAATAAACTTCAAGTCAAGATCCGTCTAACTCTAGAATAATAAATTAGTTCATGAATACATTAAATAAACACATAGACATGTCTTTAATCATCATAAACATAAGGGAAGAGATAATCAAACGAATTGGATGATGGCCCTCCGTCCCCGGTAGTCGCCGTCTTCTTCTCCGTCGTCAAAATCTATATCCTTCAGTGTAAGCGCACCGCCTCGAATGATCTCCTCCTCTCCTCTTTAGCTCTCGGCTACTGCCCTTCTCGCACGTACGTGAATTCTGCTCCTCCTTTTTCTGTCACGTATTTCGTCCCTCCTTTGCTCTCGTCTGTTCACGTTTAAATATGTATGCGTCTACTGCTCACGTATATCAGCTCTCGCCTCTCTTCTTTCCTCCGTTCTCTCGCTTGCCTTATTTACTTAGATCTTGCTACCTTTAACCTTATCTGCACGTCTCCAAATTGCCTTATTTCCATAAATCCTCCTACGTGAATTCCCTGCTTAAAATATCATCCAATTTCCTCTCTTGGCCTTCTTTCCAAGTTTATGTCTCTTCCTTGTATATATATTATATTATATTATAATATGATATAATACTTCCTTGCCAATTGACATGTCCCGGTGCATGATTATTTCACCGTTGAGTCCCAATTTGAATTATTGTCACATTTATGTATTTTTCATCATCTTTTATTGATAAAATGCTTAATTCCTTGGATTCCTGCAAAACAACACAGAACAAACCCAAAAGACGTAATTCTGCTCGAATACCAACACTAAATCATGCAAAATAAGAAGAAATATAAGTGTATAAAATACACTTATCAAACCCCCTAAACTTAAACTTTTGCTAGTCCCGAGCAAAATAGAAATGGAAAAAGACTAAGAAATAAAAGAGATAAAGAAAACACACTACTAACGAAAGTCATGAAATGTTATAATTGCAAATTGGCCTCGAAGATCAATGGTCTACAATTTTTAAGTCAAGTATGCATATCACTTCTACTCAAGAGTTCTCAAGTGTGTGTGCGCTACCACTTCCATTTAACCATTAAAGTAATCTTTACTCACACAAATCAATAGGACTTTGCAAGGATGTGGGTTCATTTGCATTGTTCATAAAAAGGAATATGACTTTGACAAACAATGAACAATGCATAAAATCAAGTAATGAGACGTGTGTGTGTGAATGTCAAAACCATATGCATTACAAGTGTTTCTCGAGTGTCCATAAGCTTACTATTTGTAACCTTCTCCACTAGTATATTAGACGAATGTGGCTCGGTCAATAGGTCTTAATAGGCTTGTAATGTAAGGCCTTGGCTCATGGTTTCAATAAAAGGATAGGAATTTCAAAACAAGAGAGTAAGTAATATAGCATTGTTGTGCACTATCATCTCATAATTCCTTTTATTGACAATTCATCATCATTTTTTTTTTCTTTTCAATTCACCCTCTTTTCTCATCCGCCTCATCATTCACCTCATTATTTTCTCATTCTTTCCATCACTATTTTCTTCACCTCTTCAACAAATTTTTTTTTTTTTTTCTATGCATCCACGCCCTTTTTTCATTATTATACCCCTTCTATTTTTTCAATTAGGAACATGGGGGGATATTTGAAATTTTAAAGTGCAATATGGGTCTTACTCACTTGAGGGTAGGAAATAGTGTATAAGCTTTCAACAAGGTGGTCGATGTGGGATTTTGAAATGATGCCGAATGGGGGTTATTATGTGCCTAAGCACATGCCATTCGATTTTCAATAAGCTCGAAAGGGTAACTACAGATGAAAATGATGTATTTTGGTGGCTTCAAAGGCTCAAACGATCAAAAAAATTGCCTAAATCATTCCTAAGCCACATATGTCTGTATTTCGCCTCAAAGATTACTATAGTAAGTTCTATACTACTCTCAATCCACAAATAACTTACATGATTTGACCAATGTGCTCAAATAGTATCTCAAAACCAAGGTGATATAAGAAACAAATTTGAATGAGATTATAAAATATATTGCAACAATTCAATCCTCATTCTTTTACGTTTAAGCTCAAAGGGGCTACTATGTCAAATTTATATCAATGAATAAATGCCCAAAATATTATCAAAAATTTCCTATATCATATTTGTGTTCATTCAAATCAACTTTAATTGGTCAAATGGTCATGGTCTCTAGTGCAAGAATATGTGAGAACTCAAGAGCAGCATGAAAACATGAAAATGTTAAAATTTTCCGCAAATCAACTCAATTTTTCATCATTGGCCTCAACTGACTCGTAATACAACTTATGACACTCAAAACTCAACAGACTCTAATCAAGACAAACCAATCAAAATAAGGAAAACAAATACACAAAAGCAACAGAAATCCAAGTAGTTTGACTAGTTCAAAGTACCCCCCTAAACTTAGAAATGTGCATTGTCCTCAATGCATACACATGAAGGAATAAATAGAACGATGCACATACCTAATCGAGGACCGTCAGTGGTCATCGTCATCCATATCGTCGGGGGCGGTTGTGGAAAAGGTGCGGGCTGGAAAGTCGGCAGCAACCCTTAGATGAAGAATTTTCGATTTGGTTGTCTAGGCTAGACCACTTTGTTGCAACCCCCCTAAACTTGCTTCCTTGCACCAGTAGACTCCAAAAACCTGCAATTAATCGATAAAAATATTGACTTTAGAGGTGGGATAGCTTAATTAAGAGAGATTGAAGGGAAAAAATCGGAATTGAAATTTTGAGGGAAAGATGGAATAAAAATACGCGTGGAGAGGCGTAATTACGCCTCGCCTACGGCATTGAAATTTTTTTTGAAAATTGACAGGCGTAATTACGCCGAAAACAGGCGTAGTTACGCCTATGCTACGGCATTTCAAAAAAATTTTTTTTTTTTTTTTTTTGAAATCAAATAAAAATAAAATAAGGATACAGGATTCGGGTTGCCTCCCGAAAAGCGCTTAGTTTATAGTCCTCGGCCCGACTGTCTTCCATCCATTCACTTAGGCTCGCTCAGGTGAACCTCGTCCACGTCTCTTACTTCTTCCCCAAAATAATGCTTCAATCGCTGCCCATTTGCTTGAAATGTGTGACCGTCATCGCATTTCAGTTCAATTGCTCCATATGGGGTCACTTTCTCAATAGTGAACGGCCCAGACCATCGTGACTTCAACTTTCCTGGAAATAGTCGGAGACGAGAGTTATATAGTAGCACTTTCTGACCAGGAATGAACTCTCTTCTCACGATTTGCTTGTCATGCCAATTCTTCGTTATTTCCTTGTAAATCTTAGCATTTTCGTACGCTTCATTACGAAACTCATCCATATCAGTGAGCTGTAGCAACCGTTGCTCACCAGCAGCCTTCAAATCAAAGTTCAGCTTCTTTATGGCCCAAAAAGCCCGATGTTCCAACTCGACCGGTAAGTGGCATGCTTTCCCAAAGACTAGACGATATGGGGACATCCTATGGGAGTTTTGAATGCAGTGCGGTATGCCCATAATGCATCATCCAATTTCAGGGCCCAATCCTTTCGGTTAATACTGGCCGTCTTTTCAAGAATTAGCTTAATTTCTCGGTTAGAAATTTTGGCTTGGCCATTAGTCTGTGGATGATAAGCCAATGCAATCTTATGCCTCACAGTGTATTTCGTCATCAAAGCACTGAAGATCTTGTTACAGAAGTGGGTCCCTTCATCACTGACAATCGATCTCGGCGTACCAAACCGTGTAAAGATGTTCTTTTGCACGAACTTGACCACGACCTGAGCATCATTAGTCGATGTGGCAATCGCTTCAACCCACTTAGAAACATAGTCCACTGCTAGCAGAATATAGGACTGTCCACAAGATGGTGGGAAGGGGCCCATGAAATCAATACCCCATACATCGAAGATTTCTAATTCCAAGATATTTTTCAACGGCATCTCATGGCGTTTAGAAATATTACCAATGCGCTGACAACGATCACACGTCTTCACCAAAGTATAACTGTCTCGATGTAGCTCTGGCCAATAGAAACCCGATTGAAGCACTTTTGTTGCTGTCCTTGCTGCTCCAAAATGTCCTCCATAAGGTCTGGAGTGACACTTTTCAAGAATCTCTCTTGATTCCTCCTCAGTTACGCATCTCCGGACAATTTGGTCTGCACAGCGTCTGAATACATACGGTTCATCCCAGTAATAATTCTTCACATCATGAAAGAACTTCTTCCTTTGCTGATAAGTGAGGTCTGGAGGCAATATACCACACGACAAATAATTAGCAAAATCAGCGAACCACGGAGTTTTAGTACATACCTCAAAGAGATGTTCATCAGGAAAGTTCTCTTGTATGACTCCATGATACATTCGATCCTCCAACTCTAAACGAGATAAGTGATCTGCTACTTGATTTTCACTGCCCTTTTTATCCAAGATCTCGAAATCAAACTCTTGTAGCAACAAGATCCATCTAATCAACCGGGGTTTCGCATCCTTCTTGGCAAAAAGATAACGAATCGCTGCATGATCTGAGTAAACTATGACCTTTGTCCCGATCATATATGCTCTAAACTTGTCGAATGCATACACCACAGCTAGCATCTCTTTCTCGGTGGTCGTGTAATTCTGTTGGGCTCCATCAAGAGTTCTACTTGCATAGTAGATCGCCCTAAAAATCTTGTCTCTCTTTTGCCCCAAAACTGCTCCCACAGCATAGTCGCTGGCATCACACATTAGAACAAATGGCTCCTTCCAATCCGACACTATGATGATTGGTGCAGATATAAGTGCTTTCTTTAGCCTGTTAAATGCCTGCAAACACAAATCATCAAAGACAAAAGGTGAGTCTTTTTCTAACAAATTACACAAAGGCTTAGCTATTTTAGAAAAATCTTTAATAAAACGTCGATAAAACCCGGCATGTCCAAGGAAGCTCCTAATAGCCTTCTCATTGTTCGGAGGTGGAAGCTTCTCAATTGCAACCACTTTTGCTCTATCCACTTCAAGTCCTTGAGATGACACCTTATGGCCAAGGACAATACCCTCTTGCACCATAAAGTGACATTTCTCCCAATTTAACACGAGGTTCTTTTCTTGGCATAACACAAGAGATAGGTTATGCAAACAATGATCAAAAGAGGAACCAAATACCGAAAAGTCGTCCATGAAGACTTCAAGGATCTCCTCCACCATATCTGAAAATATCGCCATCATGCACCGTTGAAAAGTAGCAGGTGCGTTGCATAAACCAAAAGGCATTCTTCGAAACGCAAAGGTGCCATATGGACAGGTAAACGTTGTCTTCTCTTGATCCTCGGGGTCTATGGCAATTTGATTGTATCCTGAATAGCCATCTAAGAAACAGTAATAACAATAACCGGCTAACCTGTCAAGCATCTGATCGATAAATGGAAGAGGGAAGTGGTCCTTCCTTGTGGCCTTGTTGAGTTTCCTATAGTGATCGCTTTTCTTTTAAACAGTTATTTTCAGTGTAGCGATTTATGTACCGCAAGTGCACGGTGTCAAGTTTTAATATAATGGTTTAAGAGTAAGGAGTGTCGTACCCACAGGGACTAGTAGCAATTACCACGTTCGATTAGAATTACTATATTTAACCTACGATTATGGAATGATGATTAAACTAAATTGACTTAAGCACAAAAATCAACCTAAACAGCAGTGATGAATAATTGAAGAGAATTTATAAACGAATTATCAAGACGTCGGTTCACCCATGTAATCCCCCAAAAGTTGTCTATTAATTAAGATTCAAAGTTCTATGTTCTAGGGTGATGAGTTTTCCTATTTCATTCGTTATACCTTGGTCCGGTTATAACAAGTCTAGCATTGACCTACAATAAATCACTCCCGTGTCTTTATTGAATGATTAATACCGAAAAACGCTTTGTGAAAACTACTAGCCTTCGATTTTGGTAAATCTATTGCTATCACACGTGTGCTAGATTTTACTTGGTCCGTCTCAACCTAAAACCCACGGCCTAATTTACTACGTCGTATCGTAATCTCCTATGGTCAATTCAATTACGATTACCAATATCATGCAAAAGGTAGCTAATCTTTTACAAGCATTAACAACATAAATTATGCGCAAAGATCATAGAAATTAAATCGAAACCGTTAATTAACTCAAGGGTTCAAACATGGGATCCCCTATGTCTTGACAAAGAATTTAGCCAACAACCATAATCAAATTATAATGCATAAACATGTCTTTAAACAAATTCAACATCAAAATCTGATATAAAAATTAATAAGTTCAGAAATACTAAGATAACGAGGATGTCGCTCCGTGCGTCGCTCCGTTCTTTCGTTCCTTGCGTTGCTCTTGCTCTTCAATCAATTATGGTGGTGCTTTGGATGGAGGAGAGGCTGCTAGGTTTGTGTAAAAGTGGGCAAAAGTCCTTTCAAAATCGTTCCTTAGTCTCATATATAGGGTTAACATGTGTGGGAAGGAGTCCCCTTTGAACCAAACATGGAAAGTCTTAATTTTCCAAAAACTCTTATGCCGCGATCGATCTTTGCTCCCTCGCGATCAATCTTCATTCTCCACTGGACGTATTAGCCAAAATAAACCAATCCGCGATCGATCTTTGCTCCCTCGCGATCGATCGCGAGTCCTTACTGTATAGTGGCGATCGATCGCGAGTTCTTGCCGATCGATCACCAATGTCTTCTGTTCAGCATCATTTTCTAAAACTCGACGATCGATCGCGATGTCATTGCCGATCGATCGCGAGCTGTACAAAATTCAAACTTCGATATTTCAGTCCATTTTCTCACGTCTTCGCTCGGTTTGGTCTTCAACATTATTAGCTTATTTCCTCCACTTTTATCCCATTGGACCTAAATTCCTGAAATACACAAAAATATACCAAAAAGCGTAAAATCATCCAGGAATCAATACGAAAATCAATACAAAAACATAGCAAAATAAGTGTAAAATTCACACTTATCAACTCCCCCAGACTTAGACTTGATCGTCCTCGAGCAAGCAATGAAATCAAAATGTAGACTTATCATCAATACTTTAACAGAGTTAACTTAACAACTCAGATGTAATAGCTCAGAAATCTCACTAACACATCAACTAGAGTAATCCAAAAATCAACAAGAAGTGTTTTCTCCTATGCTAAGCAATACCTCGCAAAATTGGAACGTGTGTGTGTGCTATTGTCAATCTTGAGTTTCATATATATTTTTAAGATCAAATTCTGCTAGTAAACTCAAAGGCAAGATTACTATTAAGCACTCCATAAGTCTACTTTTCAAACACTTCTCCACTAATGTAATTATTCTCTAGACTTGGATCAGAAGGTCTTTTGAAGCTTATAATGACAGGCCTTTGGTGTTTGGCTTCAAAGAAAAGATAGGATAATGCAAAGAAGAGAGTATAAGCATTTACAGTTCACATTTGTAGCACAACATTGAGCTTCTCTTCTCTTCTTTTTTTTTCTTTTTTTCTTTTATAGCCTTGGCCACTTTGGGTCTTATTTAATCACTTTTTCTCAAGGCTTTTAATCTATCTTTTTCTTTTCTCATTCATCCTTCTTTCAATAATAAGCTCATCCAAATGTAGCAATTAAAGTGCATCTAATGAGAACCATTAGTATCCCTTTGGGTAAGGATAATTTTTTTTTTTTTTTTTGGCTCATAAAGGTGGGTATAATTGGTTTGCAAAAAAAAAAAATGTTGAATGGGGGCTAATTTCCATTCTTATTCATTTGAGCTCAAAGAGGGACACTAGTGGTATATACAGACAAGGTATGCTCGAAAGGCTCAAACGTTCCAATGATCGCCTAAATCATATCCAAGTCAAGTTCATAATTATAAAATTTCACCTCAAAGTGCTTTCAAATAGATTCTAGAGTGCTCTAAGATGCTCAAGACAAATCATAGTTAACAGAATTTTTCACTTTCCTATATAAACTCCACTCAATCACGACTCAGACGTGCATCAAAATGTTCCTCAATTTTTTTGACATATTAACTTAACCCAAGATATTCACCAACAAGTCAAAAATTTTCAAAACTCTAATTGAGATGGAGATTATTTTCATCATGTGTTACAGTTGCAAGTTTCATTCATGTATTTCTTAATGCATAACTCAATTTTCACCAACAAATAACTTTAATATGCTCAAGAACGACTTCGTACCACTCGCTAAAATATCATGCAATAAAAGTATTAGCAAGAGAACAGCAGTACTCAGTAAAAACCCCCCCAAACTTAGTATGTGCAGTGCCCTCAATGTACAAAAACAATAAGTGCAGTAGCATAACACATACCTCGACGACGATCGTCAGTGATCGTCGTCCTCATCTTCCCGCTCTGGTGGTGGGTCTGGGTAATATGGTTCCTGTGGCTGGTGTGGCTCGTATGGCTGGTAATGCTGGTATGGCTGGAATGGCTGGACTGTAGGCTGGGGTGGGAATGGAATGTTCGGGAACCCCTGTGCCAAAGTGGAGTTCCATGCCACTTGATACTGCACGAACTCCATGTTTTGTTGATATAATTGTTGGTGGCCCCATCGGAGTTCATGTCGTATCTCCTGCAACTCATGATGGAGGGATTCCATCGTAATGGGAGTAGGCACTGTAGCAGCAGATGATGATGGTCCAGGAAGGTGGCTGCTGCTAGGTCGTGATTGTGCCAACCGTCTGACTGTGGCTGGTGCAGGATGATTGACCACGAGTAATGCCTTCGGTGGAACAGCCTCTTCTGCGGAGTCCCAGACAACTTCCGCCTGCTGGCATAAAGTGGTGATCGTGGAGGGGCATGGCATACCAGAAGTGGGAGGGCCTCGAATGTAGTTCCGGATAGCGGCCTCGACAAGACGTCCGAGATCGATCGTAAGTCCGGTAACTATGGCGTATACCAGTATAGCTCGGTCCTTTATGACTTCCGATGTGTGGGTCGATGGCATGACCCGAGCTACTATAAATGAAAACCAAGCCTTGGGCTCCTCCTTCAGATCTGATATCAGTACAAGCTGTGGCTTTCCCTCGGCGTTCAGTCGCCACTGTGTTCCCTCTATACATATGGTTGACAAAATTGCATCCAAGTCGACATGATTCCGGCAATAAATGGTATAGTCATCCTCCGGGATGTTGGGCATGTTATATAGTGCATTGATAGCCTGTGAAGCAAAGAGAACTGGTTGCTGCCATACTGAGGCAACGTTGGCTTCAATTTGGTGTTGTGCCCGGAGGTTGGAGTAGAACTCCCGGACTAAAGAAACCACCGCATCTTGTGGTTGGCGAACAAAAGAGTACCAATCTCGCCGGAGTGCCTCTTGGATCACAGCACAGCCGAGCTTGCTCGTGTCCATTCCCCATTCCCGTATCACCTTTTTTTTTCCGGTATACCGCATAAAACTTTGCAGCTGCATTACTTATGAACTTGGAGGAGTCAAACTCCTCAGGAGCGGGAACTGTCTGCTTTGGCTTGCTCTTCGGTGCCATCCCTTGAATCAAAGATACCAACACCACTACCAACCAATACAATAGATAGAGCAAGCACAAATCCTCCAACCACCTATCCAAGTTAGGTTACTAACCCAACGACACAATAATCCACAAGGAGCTCTTCAATTTTCCCCCAAACTTAACAATATCATACAATTCCAACTTCACCAACTTACAATTCAAAATATTAACCAACACTTAATTATCAATCAATTCATGGACCATGTATAGCAAAGCCAAAATACCTCAACAAATTTCGAAAATTTGTTAGTGATAGTCCTTAGCTTTCCATAGCTTCAAATTGGAGTGTAGGGTGCTCAAAAACTCCTTTTCTCTTGCTAATTCCTGTGAAAGATTGATGCTTGATGTTAGAATTGAAGATATGTATCGAAAATCTTGAAGAAAATTGAAGGATTGAAGATGGATTGGACAAATTTTGAGGAAAATTGGGGAATTTGGGGGAGGGTTTCGAGTTTGAGTGTGTGTAATGTGTGAAAATGTTGATTCTGATATTAAAAAAAAACGAAAAATGGGACCTCGCGATCGATCGCGAGTTCTTGCCGATCGATCGCGAGAGTCTTCTGGAAAGGGGCGATCGATCTCGAGTTATGGCGATCGATCGCTGATTTTAAAATTATTTTTTTTTCTTTTTCTGGACTTGGCGATCGATCGCGATGGTATGGCGATCGATCGCCAAAACACACTGTCCGAAATTTTTTTTTTTTTGAATCAACATTCTTGCTCTCGAGATTCGCTCTTCTCCACCCACTCTGCAAAAATTGACACATGGAGTCAATCCTTGAAACAAAATTTCAAACCAAACAAATTCTAACTAAAAATAATAAAAACAAGGTAAAGGGAGGAAAATGGTGTTCTTAATTTATAGTCCCAAGCTGGACTTATTACCAACATCAATTTAGGAGTCAAAATGGACAACAGTAGACGGACTGAAATCATGTCCATGATAGTGCTTCAGCCGCTGTCCATTGACTGTGAATGTGCCTTTTGTTGGATCGTTGATCTCGATCGCTCCGGATGGAAATACCCTTGTGATAGTGAATGGTCCTTGCCATCGAGACTTCAACTTACCCGGAAAGAGTCTCAATCTGGAGTTAAAAAGCAGGACCAAATCCTCTTCCTTGAAATCACGCTGGCTAAGCTTAGCATCATGCCATTTTTTTGTTTTATCTTTATAGATCTTGGCATTCTCATAGGCTTGGTTTCTAAACTCATCCATCTCATTTAAGTGTAGGAGTCGTTTTTCACCTGCAACAGTTAAATCAAAATTCAGATTTTTTATTGCCCAGAATGCCTTGTGTTCTAGCTCGACAGGAAGATGACATGCTTTTCCAAAAACTAACCTATATGGTGATGTACCAATAGGTGTTTTAAATGCCGTCCTATATGCCCATAAAGCATCATCTAACCTCAATGACCAATCTTTTCTAGACGTATTGACCGATTTTTCCAAAATCTGTTTCACTTCTCTATTAGAAACCTCTACTTGTCCACATGTTTGTGGGTGGTAAGGTGTTGTAACCTTGTGGGTGACACCATATTTGCTCAAAAGTTTTTCAAAGAGTTTATTGCAAAAATGTGACCCACCGTCACTAATGATTGCTCGAGGAGTGCCAAATCGAGTAAAAATGTTCTTTTTCAAAAATTTTACTACCACTCTAGCATCATTAGTGCGTGAAGCTTCAGCCTCAACCCATTTTGAAACGTAGTCCACAGCGACAAGTATGTAATAATTAGAACATGAAACTGGAAATGGTCCCATAAAATCTATGCCCCAAACATCAAATAAATCGCATTCAAGCATATTGTTTAAAGGCATTTCATGTCTCCTAGAAATGTTGCCCGTTCTTTGGCATTTATCACAAGTGGATACATACATGTATGCATCTTTAAACAAGGTAGGCCAGTAAAAACCCGATTCAAGTACCTTGGCAGCAGTTTTTGTTGGACCCATGTGGCCTCCTACCTCTCGGTCATGACAGTGGCTCATAATAGATGCCATCTCCTCCTCCGGTACACATCTCCTGATCATGTTGTCTGCACAAACTTTAAACAACAATGGATCCTCCCACATGTATGTTTAACATCAGATAAGAATTTCTTCTTCTGATAGAAGGTCATTTGTGGGAGGATACCACTAACCAGATAATTTGCAAAATCGGCATACCATGGTAGTGCAAGAACTTGGAACAGCTGTTCATCAGGAAATTTTTCATTGATTTCTTCCAGTTCATTATCATGTTTTTCCACCATATTATCAATCCTAGATAAATGGTCCGCTACGACATTCTCAACACCCCTCTTATCTTTAATTTCTAAATCAAATTCTTGCAATAGGAGAATCCATCGGATTAAACGTGGTTTAGCATCTTTTTTAGCAAGAAGATATTTAAGTGCCGAGTGATCAGTGTACACAATTACTTTGGATAGACAGAGATAAGAGTGAAATTTATCAAATGCAAATACTACTGCTAGCAGTTCTTTCTCAGTGGTGGCATAGTTTTGTTGTGCCTCATTCAAAGTTCTACTAGCATAGTAAATAGTATGAAATACCTTATTCCGTCTTTGTCCCAATACTGCTCCGACAGCTGTGTCACTAGCATCACACATCAACTCAAATGGCGTATCCCAATCCGGTGCTACCAACACAGGTGCTGTTATTAACTTCTCCTTTAATGTCTCGAATGCCTGCATACAATCAGGATTAAAATCAAAAGGTGCATCTTTAGTCAGTAAATGGGAGAGTGGTTTTGAAATTTTTGAAAAATCTTTAATAAATCTCCTATAGAAGCCTGCATGGCCTAGGAAGCTTCGAACCCCCTTCACTGATACTGGTGGAGGTAGTTCTTGTATCACCTGGATCTTTGCTCGGTCCACCTCCATACCCTTGTGGGATATTTTGTGTCCCAAGAATATTCCCTCTTGTACCATGAAGTGGCATTTCTCCCAATTTAGTATCAAATTCGTCTCTTCACACCTTGTCAGTACTAAGTCAAGATTATTTAAGCAAGCATCAAAAGAATCCCCAAAGACAGAAAAGTCATCCATAAAGACCTCTAAGAATTTTTCAACCACATCATGAAAAATAGACACCATACATCTTTGAAACGTTGCAGGCGCATTACACAATCCAAATGGCATTCTCCTAAAAGCAAATGTACCATAAGGACAAGTGAAGGTAGTCTTCTCTTGGTCCTCAGGTGCAATAGTTATTTGATTATACCCAGAATAGCCATCTAGAAAACAATAGAAATCATACCCTGCTAGACGCTCTATCATTTGGTCAATGAATGGAAGGGGAAAATGGTCTTTACGGGTGGCGTCATTTAACTTTCTATAATCAATGCAGACGCGCCAACCTGTGACTGTTCTAGTAGGGATCAATTCATTGTTCTCATTTTTAACGACAGTCATACCTCCTTTCTTGGGTACACATTGCACAGGACTAACCCATGCACTATCAGAAATGGGGTAGATAATACCTGCATCCAGCAGTTTGATGACCTCATTCTTCACCACTTCTTGCATCTTTGGGTTCAACCTGCGTTGTGGTTGAACCACGGGTTTGTAAGCATCCTCCATTAAGATCTTATGCATACATGTTGATGGGCTTATCCCTCTTATGTCCGCTACTTTCCACCCGAATGCTTTCTTATGCTCCCTCAAAATCCTAAGTAGTTTGTCTTCGTTTATACCTGTCAAAGATGAAGAGACAATTACAGGTAATGACTCACTACAATCTAAATAAACATACTTGAGATGAGGAGGGAGGGTTTTGAGTTCAAGAGTTGGTGGTTCTTCAATGGAGGGCTTTTGTGGCTTCATGTCCCTGTCACCCAACTCGCCTAGGTTGTTCCGCACACGCCTATTATGGGGAATATTGGCGTTCAAATAAACGACAGTCTCTTTCAACTCGACGGTCTCGCCCAGCTTTTCAATGTCCTCTACCAAGCATGCTTCCAATTCATCTTTGTGTGTTCCCTTAAACACATTAGCAGATAACACATCAATAATATCAACACTAAAACACATATGCTCATCATGTGGGTGTTTTAAAGCTTTAAAAACGTTGAAAGTGACTTGATCCTCCCCTACACGGAGGATCAACTTCCCTTGTTGGACATCTATAAGTGCCTTTCCAGTAGCAAGGAATGGTCTTCCTAAGATCAGTGGCGTGTCAGCATCTTCTTCCATATCCAACACAAGGAAGTCTGTCGGGAAGATGAATTTATCGACCTTCACTAGGACATCCTCTATGATGCCTCGTGGGTATGTCACAGACCTATCTGCCAATTGCAAAGAAACCGTGGTCGGTTTTGGCTCACCAAGTCCCAACTTCCTGAAAATTGACAAAGGCATAAGATTAATACTCGCACCTAAATCACATAAAGATTTTGTAAATGAAATAGACCCAATTGTGCAAGGTATAGAAAAACTCCCTGGATCTTTTAACTTAGGAGGCAGTTTGTTTTGGACAACGGCAGAACACTCCTCAGTTAATTTAATCGTCTCATGCTCACCCAATTTCCTCTTATTCGACAGAATATCTTTCAAAAACTTAGCGTAGCTAGGCATTTGAAGTAAAGCATCAGCAAATGGAATATTTATTTGTAATTTCTTAAAGATTTCTAAGAATTTAGCAAAACTAGCATCTACCTTTGCCCTTTTCAATGCAGCAGGAAATGGGGGAGGGATTTGTACCTTCTTGGGTGGTGCGATAGGTGCAGTAGTAGGAGTAGACTCACCATTTTCGCGTGTCTGAATGTCATTCTCACCTTTCAACTCAACTACGTGCTCATCGTCCCGATCTTCAGTTTGTGATCCAATTTCTTTTCCACTCCTCAATGAGATCGCCTTGGCTTGCTCTCGGGGGTTCTTTTCCGTATCACTTGGTAAGCTTCCTGGTGCTCTTCCCGCTAACATATTTGCCATTTGCCCCATTTGAGTTTCCAAGTTCTTAATTGATGCATCTTGATTTTGCATCCTATTCTCCGTCATCGTCATGAACTTAGTTAGCAACTCTTCCATACTTGGCTTTGGTGGATAACCCGGTGGAGGTTGTGGATTCAAGACATTCTTTTGGTTGGACCAAGAGAAGTTCGGATGATTCCTCCACGGTTGGTTATAGTTGTTGGAGTATGAATTACCCTGTGATGGTCTATTTCCTACAAAATTGGCTTGTTCATTAGATAGCATAAAAGGGTTACCTGCCTGACATTCCGTGCTTGGATGATTTCCTCCACATAAATCGCACGTGATCACTTGAGCTTGCATGGCTGTCATGCTCAAACTGTCCATCTTCTTGTTCAAAGCCTCCAATTGAGCTTGTATTGATGTCACTTCGTCCACTTGATGCATCCCAATTGGTCTTTTGGGCACATTCCTTTCGGACTGCCACTGGTAACTGTTGGATGCCATCTCTTCCAAGAGTGTGTAAGCTTCCTCAGGTGACTTTCTCATAATGGTACCTCCTGCTGCTGCATCAATCATAGATCTATTAGCAGAAAATAAACCATTGTAAAATGTTTGTACCTGAAGCCAAATCGGAAGGCCATGATGTGGGCATCTTCGAAGTAGATCCTTGAAGCGCTCCCAAGCTTCATACAGTGTCTCCGGATCATGTTGCATGAATGTTGTGATATCATTGCGCATCTTAGCTGTCTTGGAAGGGGGAAAGTATTTTGATAGGAATGCTTGAGCCATCCCCTCCCAAGTAGTGATCGATCCTGCAGGCAATGAATTTAACCAACTCTTAGCTTTATCATTTAAAGAAAAGGGAAAGAGTCGTAACCTGATGGCGTCGTCGCTGACGCCATTGTGCTTGAATGTGTCGCATATCTCCAAAAAGTTGGAGATATGAGCATTAGGATCATCAGTATACGATCCTCCGAATTGCACAGAATGTTGAATCATCTGAATTATGGCAGGCTTGATCTTGAAGTTATTAGCCTGAATCCTTGGTCTAGTGATGCTAGACATGGTGCCTTGAAAAGATGGTTGTGCATAGTCCATCATGGACCTTGTAATTGGCACTTCATCATTGGGTTGTTCACCATTCCCTCGATTATTCTCAGCCATCTCTCTAGTTTCTTTCCGAAGTCTTCTACAAGTTCGTTCAATCTCCAAGTCAAGTGGCTCTAAGATAGGTCTGTCACTTCGTAGCATGCACTACAAAGACAACTCCCTGCAAAATTCAACACAACGAAGGAACAACAGTGGTGAAATCGTATAAACCGTAGTAAAAGTAAAAATAAAAAATATTATGGCTAAATTATAGTCAACTAATCTCCTATGATATTACTTAAACTAGTCCCCGGCAACGGCGCCAAAAACTTGATCGCTTTTTTTTTAAACAGTTATTTTCAGTGTAGCGATTTATGTACCGCAAGTGCACGGTGTCAAGTTTTAATATAATGGTTTAAGAGTAAGGAGTGTCGTACCCACAGGGACTAGTAGCAATTACCACGTTCGATTAGAATTACTATATTTAACCTACGATTATGGAATGATGATTAAACTAAATTGACTTAAGCACAAAAATCAACCTAAACAGCAGTGATGAATAATTGAAGAGAATTTATAAACGAATTATCAAGACGTCGGTTCACCCATGTAATCCCCCAAAAGTTGTCTATTAATTAAGATTCAAAGTTCTATGTTCTAGGGTGACGAGTTTTCCTATTTCATTCGTTATACCTTGGTCCGGTTATAACAAGTCTAGCATTGACCTACAATAAATCACTCCCGTGTCTTTATTGAATGATTAATACCAAAAAACGCTTTGTGAAAACTACTAGCCTTCGATTTTGGTAAATCTATTGCTATCACACGTGTGCTAGATTTTACTTGGTCCGTCTCAACCTAAAACCCACGGCCTAATTTACTACGTCGTATCGTAATCTCCTATGGTCAATTCAATTACGATTACCAATATCATGCAAAAGGTAGCTAATCTTTTACAAGCATTAACAACATAAATTATGCGCAAAGATCATAGAAATTAAATCGAAACCGTTAATTAACTCAAGGGTTCAAACATGGGATCCCCTATGTCTTGACAAAGAATTTAGCCAACAACCATAATCAAATTATAATGCATAAACATGTCTTTAAACAAATTCAACATCAAAATCTGATATAAAAATTAATAAGTTCAGAAATACTAAGATAACGAGGATGTCGCTCCGTGCGTCGCTCCGTTCTTTCGTTCCTTGCGTTGCTCTTGCTCTTCAATCAATTATGGTGGTGCTTTGGATGGAGGAGAGGCTGCTAGGTTTGTGTAAAAGTGGGCAAAAGTCCTTTCAAAATCGTTCCTTAGTCTCATATATAGGGTTAACATGTGTGGGAAGGAGTCCCCTTTGAACCAAACATGGAAAGTCTTAATTTTTCCAAAAACTCTTATGCCGCGATCGATCTTTGCTCCCTCGCGATCAATCTTCATTCTCCACTGGACGTATTAGCCAAAATAAACCAATCCGCGATCGATCTTTGCTCCCTCGCGATCGATCGCGAAGTCCTTACTGTATAGTGGCGATCGATCGCGAGTTCTTGCCGATCGATCGCCAATGTCTTCTGTTCAGCATCATTTTCTAAAACTCGGCGATCGATCGCGATGTCATTGCCGATCGATCGCGAGCTGTACAAAATTCAAACTTCGATATTTCAGTCCATTTTCTCACGTCTTCGCTCGGTTTGGTCCTTCTTCAACATTATTAGCTTATTTCCTCCACTTTTATCCCATTGGACCTAGATTCCTGAAATACACAAAAATATACCAAAAAGCGTAAAATCATCCAGGAATCAATACGAAAATCAATACAAAAACATAGCAAAATAAGTGTAAAATTCACACTTATCATATAGTCAATGCAAACTCGCCACCCCGTCACAGTTCGAGTTGAGATCAACTCATTATTTTCATTTCTTACCACTGTCATCCCTCTTTTCTTTGGCACAACCTGTACTGGGGAAACCCATGCACTATCTGAAATAGCATAAATAATCCCAGCATTTAACAATTTAAGCACTTCTGCTTTTATTACCTCCTTCATTGCTGGATTTAACCGCCTTTGATGATCAATGGAAGGAATGAAGGAATCCTCCATAAGTATTTTATGCATGCACAAAGACGGGCTAATCCCCTTGATATCAGAAATCGACCAACCCAAAGCAGATTTATATGTCCTCAATACACGTAATAATTTATCCTTCTCTAAAGAACAAAGAGATGAAGATATAATTACCGGGTATGTCGAATTCTCACCCAAGAATGCATAAGTAAGGTGGGCCGGTAGTTCTTTCAGTTCCGAGCTCGCTTTTGTATCTTCTTTTGACTGATGTATCTCGTACATCTTCCTCTTTTCCAGTAGTGTTGTTCTCCTTAGGCAGGCTCTTAAGTGCTTCTACTTGCTCAGCAAGATCAGGTTCAGTTGCATCCACTTTCATAATAGAGTTGACCATGCAATTCTCCAATGGATCCTCCGGTATTGCTCCTACTTCAAAGTTATGCACACATGAGTCAATAACATCCAAAAACTTGCAAGTACTTACCTCGTCAGGTCCCTTGAGAGCCTTGTAAATATTGAACATGACTTCTTCTCCTCCAACTCTCAAGGATAATTCCCCTCTTTGGACATCGATAAGTGCCCTGCCTGTTGCTAAGAATGGTCTCCCCAAAATTAATGGAACATCTCCATCTTCCTCCATGTCTAGAACCACAAAATCTGCAGGGAAAATAAATTTGTCCACCTTCACAAGCACATCTTCAATTATCCCTCTAGGATATGTGAGAGACCTATCCGCCAATTGCAATGTGATTGTAGTAGGCTTTACTTCACCAAGCCCTAAACTCCTGAAAACAGATAAAGGCATTAAATTAATACTTGCACCTAAATCACATAACGCTCTATTAAATGTAGAACTACCAATAATACAAGGAATAGTAAAACTCCCTGGATCTTTCAATTTTTGTGGTAGCTTCTTTTGGAGTATTGCACTACATTCTTCTGTGAGATTCACGGTTTCAAATTCCTCAAGCTTCCTCTTTCTTGCCATTATATCCTTCATAAACTTTGTATAATTAGGCATTTGTTGCAACGCCTCGGCAAAAGGAATATTTATGTGGATTTTCTTGAAAATCTCCAAGAATTTGGCAAACTGGTCATCTATAGCCTTTTTCCTGAAACGTTGAGGATATGGAAGTGTAGGCTTGTACATAGGAAGCTTTTCCGGTAATGTGGCTTGCTTCTCCTTTTCAACTTCTTTAGGGGTTTCAACCTGAATTTGAGTCTCCTCAACAGATGGCTCATCAACATGTGCTGGTTCTACATCCCCAAGTTCCTTACTACTTCCCAATGACACGGCCTTGCACTGCTCCCTTGGGTTCACTTCGGTGTTGCTAGGAAATGATCCTTTTTGTTGGTTGTTCATGGCATTAGCAAGCTGCCCAATTTGCACCTCAAGAGATTTCATTGTAGCACCCATGTTGTTCATGTGACCCTCAATCGTATCAAGCCTCGACTCATTCTTCTCAAGCCTCAATTTCGAACTTTGAACAAAAGTATTCACCAAATCTTCAAATGAAGGTTTACCTTCATTCTTTTGTGGAGCATATCCAGGTGGTGGATTCAGAGCACTATTGTTGTTGGCATATGAGAGTCTATCATTGTTGTGGAACCCTTGTTGATACGGATTGCTTCGGTAGTTATTATTGTTGTTGGGATACCGATTGTTTATGAACTGAACGTGCTCTTGCTCTGCTTCCCTTGACAACTCCATTCCAGCTGCAGCGGCTGCTAATTCAATAGTAGGTGGTTCTCCTTGCTTGGTCAGAGCTGCTACCTGCGTGGTTAGTGCAGACAGTTGTGCAGTAAGAGTACTAAAATGATCAACCTCATACATACCTATGGGTTTCCTTGCCATGGCTCGCTCACTGGGCCACTGGAAGCTGTTAGCCGACATCTCCTCAAGTAATTCAAAGGCAGCATCTGCAGTCTTAGAAAATAGTGTTCCTCCTGCTGCAGCATCCACAATGATCCTAGTTGGTCCATTCAACCCATTGTAAAATAACTGAATCTGCACCCAGCTTTCATAGTTATGTTGTGGTCACCTCCTCAATAAATCCTTGAATCGCTCCCATGCCTCGTATAGTTGTTCAGAATCCATTTGTCTGAACGTACTGATTTCAATTCTCAGTTGAGCTGACTTAGCTGGTGGGAAAAACTTTGAGAGAAATTTCGATGCCATTTCCGCCCATGTGTTAATACCATTGTTTGGAAGAGATTGTTGCCAGCTCCTTGCATGGTCCCTAAGAGAGAAAGGGAACAATCGCAGTCTCACAGTATCTTCTGGAACACCATTCATCTTCACAGTATCAGCTATCTCCAAAAATATCCTCAAATGCAAGTTGGGGTCTTCAACAGGGGACCCACCAAACTGATTCTGTTGCACCATACTTATCAATGCCGGCTTAAGTTCAAAGGTGTTGGCATTGATAGTCTGGCGAGCTATCCCAGAGTAATTGTTGTTGACCAATGGTTTGAAATAGTCTCTGATCGCCCTTTGAGGTTCAACAAGTTGTGGAGGTGGTTCGTTGTTGTCTCTATTTGCAGCCATTTCTATCAATTCCTCCCTTCTCGTTTTTCTCAGTCTTCTTGCAGTTCTCTCGATCTCAGGATCAAACAGTAACGATTCAGGAGTAGTGTACTTTCGCATGCACTGCAAAAAATCAGAAAAGACAAAATTCACTCCAAAATAAAATGAATAAAAGCTCTAAATTAAAACCAAGATTAATTGGTACAGTATCAGATTGTACTAAATAAATCAATCCCCGGCAACGGCGCCAAAAACTTGATGAGTGTGAAACGTACCGCAAGTGTACGGTGTCAAGTTTTAGTATAGGAATTTGAAAGTACGGATGTCGAACCCACAGGGATTGAAAATTAAGTTACACCAAGTACTGTAATTAGAATAGTCTCGACTTTATTTAGATAACCGATAGCATAATTATTATATTAATCTACTAAAATAAGATAAATTAGAAAGATGAAGAATTTAAGTGGAGAAAATCAATGAGAACGGATTCTAGAGGTTCGACTTCACTAACTATCCACTATGTCGTGTTTTCCTAGTTTACTAGCCGAGAATTCTTATTTGTTTCTACTCCCCCTCTCGGGTGTTAAGCAGAAGTAATTATCTAACATTAATCTTGAGATCCCTATCTAAGATTAATTATCAAACAATTGTAAAAGCGCAGTAATTCCTTTGACGACTTCTATGGAGTATAGGCCTTCCGAACAATATAACTACCACGATACGAATTCCTTCTTTCCTATTCACAACCCCCTCTCCCGAGTGATAGATCACGAATATGGAATCATTCAATCCATGGCCAGTAGATTAAAAGCATTAAGAACAGGAAAACATAAATAAACCATACGGAAATCCAAATAAACTTCAAGTCAAGATCCGTCTAACTCTAGAATAATAAATTAGTTCATGAATACATTAAATAAACACATAGACATGTCTTTAATCATCATAAACATAAGGGAAGAGATAATCAAACGAATTGGATGATGGCCCTCCGTCCCCGGTAGTCGCCGTCTTCTTCTCCGTCGTCAAAATCTATATCCTTCAGTGTAAGCGCACCGCCTCGAATGATCTCCTCCTCTCCTCTTTAGCTCTCGGCTACTGCCCTTCTCGCACGTACGTGAATTCTGCTCCTCCTTTTTCTGTCACGTATTTCGTCCCCCCTTTGCTCTCGTCTGTTCACGTTTAAATATGTATGCGTCTACTGCTCACGTATATCAGCTCTCGCCTCTCTTCTTTCCTCCGTTCTCTCGCTTGCCTTATTTACTTAGATCTTGCTACCTTTAACCTTATCTGCACGTCTCCAAATTGCCTTATTTCCATAAATCCTCCTACGTGAATTCCCTGCTTAAAATATCATCCAATTTCCTCTCTTGGCCTTCTTTCCAAGTTTATGTCTCTTCCTTGTATATATATTATATTATATTATAATATAATATAATACTTCCTTGCCAATTGACATGTCCCGGTGCATGATTATTTCACCGTTGAGTCCCAATATGAATTATTGTCACATTTATGTATTTTTCATCATCTTTTATTGATAAAATGCTTAATTCCTTGGATTCCTGCAAAACAACACAGAACAAACCCAAAAGACGTAATTATGCTCGAATACCAACACTAAATCATGCAAAATAAGAAGAAATATAAGTGTATAAAATACACTTATCACTCAGATCCTGTAATTGCGTGGCAAATGCTACTTGCATAGATGTTATCTGCTCAGAAATTTTTTGATGTACATCGTCAATTTTTCCTCCAATCTCCAATGAGGTAGCAGCATGTAGAGTTTCGTTCTGCTGACTTAGGGCAAGTCTAGCTTGCCCTATCCTGGAGAATGAGTCTAAAAAGACATCCACTACAAAGCGTTGGAGTCTGGCGGCCGTCTCAGTTAATTGATTGATATCCGATAAACGTGCTAGACTAAGAATCAGTGTGTTGCCTTAGATTTCCAATGACATGACTGGAGTCACGTTCTTCATGTTTGAGTTTGTTGATGTCGCCAGCCAAGTCGGAAATAACGGTGGACAAATGCACCAGCTGATCAACAAAATTTGAAGGCACTTCTTCATTACTATGATCAGGAAAATCGAAGAAGTCCTCAGGGGGATCACTTGCCAGAGGTTGGACAAGTGATGAGGGACCATCTTGGTCAACAACATCAGTAGTAAGGATTAGGGCAGTAGATGCAGCAACAACAATCAGATCAACAGATGGAGCAACTGCAGTAGATACTTCAACAGACAATACGACAGAGCAATCATCCACATCAATCACTTCCATAGATGTATCAGCTTCAACAGAAACACTAGCAGGTTGAGCAGCAAGGGAGGCAATGTCGGCAGATACCTCGGCAGAAGCAACACCATACTGATCAATGGTAGCAGAAGCTGGCAATTCCTCACTCGGACAATATGGTACTATCGCCCCAGCAGGTATCTCTATGGTAGATGGCAGTGGGGATAGGATAGTTTGAATTATTGGTAGGTTTGTGAAGTCAAAAGGGATAATGGTTAGTGATTCGACCATGGGAACGACAAAGGTGGAGTCAATATGGATTGTGGCTTGGTCGGGTGGAGAAGAAGAAGATATTATTGCTAGAGCGGCTGGGGATGGAGGTGAGGACTTAGTGGTTTTATCATCCTCTGAAGAGAGGTTGACTTGATTAACTTCTGATTCAATTATTGTATCCACAGTAATAAGATCAACATCCATCAACGCAGGATGTTGAGTCAGATACAATAATTTGTCCCAGGGTGGCAGTTGGTTCAGGTAATAAGGCAGTAGGGGAGGAGATTACCGTAGAGACCTCTGTCGGGGTGACAACAACTATGCTCCTGTCGGTAGTGGCAGTTGGAGCTACTATCGGTTGGACATAGTATGAGTGTAAGCACATTATGACCTCGAGGTCATGCAGTACTTGCTCAGTCATTGTAAACTTGGGTCCCAAGGAGTTGAGCACAGTCAAGTCATGGTTGGTTGTACCTGAGTCAGATTTGAATTCCTTGAGACGAGAATGGGCCAGAACTTGAAGTCCACCGACTAGACATGACCGCAGTTATAAATAACCACGGCCCGGCCCGTACCGTAACCGGGTCGGGCCTGTTACCCGTTGAACCGGTTACGGTTCATGGCTCCCAGGAACCGTGGAACCGCCGGTTACAACCACCAACCGGCGGTTCCACCCTTTAATTTTTTTTAATTATTTATTATTTAAAATTAATTGTGTTGTTGATGATTCGAACTCTTGACCTCTGTCATGTATATACATCCTTTTACCATTAAACTATTGTCTTGATTGTTTTATTTTAGACAATATAATTATATATACTAAAAGATAATATGTATTATATGTGTAATACACTAAGAACTATTTTATATTGACAAATAAAAATTATCTAAAAAAAATATGTTATGCTCTTAAATAAACATTGTATAATAAAAACATATATATAACAAAAAACATTGGATAAATTAATAAGAACTATAAATAGTGGTTGCAAAATAAATTATTTTAATAATGAAGCAAATTATTACAAAACAAATATATTATATACCTTTTTATAATTATTCTACAAGTACCTTATGCTCGTTATGTTATTTACATTATATATATAATAATTAAATAAGTATATCTTAGTTTATCACAATATGACGTACAATAGAAACTCAATAATATGATATTTGATTAATTAAAAAAATATTTTAATAATTTACTTATACTGAATTGGGAACAACGTATTGAATTGATAATTCACTAACTTTATATTATATAAATTAATAACTCCTAACTTAATATATTTATGATTAATCAATGAAATCATCATAAAAATAACTTTACTGGCATTTGTTTCTTATGTAAATTGATAGTAACATTTGTTTTTTTTATAGATAAATAACAAATAATTCAATGTTATACGCGTCAATTTCATATGTAATTAGTATCATAATTGTAAATGTTCCACGCCAATATCATTTGTAATAGTACCAAAGTTGTATAAGTTTCATACCAATTTAATAAGTAATTATTACCAAAATTGTAAATATTTCATACCAATCTCTTTTGCAGTTAGTACCAAAATTGTATAGGTTTCATACCAATTTCATATGTAGTTGGTATCATAATTGTAAATACTTCATACTAATATCATTTGTAATTAGTACCGAAGTTGTATATTTTTCATACCAATTTCATATGTAATTAGTTTCATAATTGTAAATATTTCATACCAAACTCTTTTGTAATTAGTACCAAAGTTGTATAGGTTTCATACGAATATTATATGTAATTAATATCATAATTGTAAATGTTTCATACCAATATCATTTGTCATTGGTGTCAATTATATATGTTTCATACCAATTTCATATGTAATTAGTATTGATAGATAATCAGATTCAATCAATTAAAATGGCATTATCTTATTTGTGGTCCCATCGAGTTTGATGAAACAATGAGGTAAGTTTTGTAAGATTAATGGCATGCGACCTAGAAAATTTCCACTAGATATACCCACACGTTGAACTCAACATAGAAACTGCTAAATGATTCATATGAATATAGAGAGTTAATGACAACTTAAAATGTTCAAACTCTCCCCTTCCCCTTACAATTCCTTTGTTCTTTTTTATGATTCTTTTATAGTAAGTTTTAAATTGTTTAAATAAAATTTTAATTTTAATTTTTTTAATTTAAAAAATATAAGGGTCGAACCGTAATCGTAACCGGTGGTTAACCGTAACCGTAACCATAGGTTCACGAACCGGGACGGTCTACGAAGGTTAAGGTTAAGGGTCGAGCTCTTTTGAACCGTCAAACCAGCGATTCCGAACCTTCAACCGGCGGTTCACGAACCGTGGTCATGTCTACCACTGACATACTGCATCATCCTAAAGACTTCCCTCAGTTTCAGACCCATCTCCACGTCTTGGATCTGAAGGTATTCGAGAATGAGATTCTCATCAAGCCTCACTTGGTTGAGAATCAGGGAAAAATCATCGAATCCGATTTTCAAACAAGCTTTCACCCATCTGTCAAACATCTCCATTTGCGGTTGCAGCTGGGCTTCTATTTCTGCAATGACCAGATCGATTTCAGTCGCCACTGGTGTGGAGACAAGTTCCATTGCAGCTTTGACTCTTCCGACAGGAGTGAATAGAGGGTGGCAGTAGACACAGCCTATCTTCGGCGGTCTGAGACTCAGGGTAAGTGAACCTGCCCTCGACGAGAACTCAGCGACATGTCCGGTGGGGTTGACATCAACAGATGCTGGCACGGCAGGGACAATGGCCAAAGATGCAGCAAACTCAACTGGTTCCACAGTTGGAACAGTTTCAGGGCTGATATCTTGATCAGCATCGGTGACCTCTGCTGGAATCTCAGCAGCAGCAACAGGTACTTGCTTCTTGGAGACAACAGGGTTCTTTTTCCGGGTCATTGGCTTCTTCGGAGGGGGAGGCGGTGATGACTCAGCAAATTCTGAGATAGTCTGCTCAGAATCACTCACCACTTAAGCTTTCTTCCTCTTGGTGGTACCAACTTTGGACGGACCACCGTCTCCACTGATTAGCTTCCGGTGAATTTGCAAATATTTTGCATTGATGAGCTGAGCTGTATGGAGAATGGAAATAGCCCCCACTGGGACATTCTTGCTTTCAAGGATTCGGCTGAGTGGAAGAGCGAATCCATAGTGACCATTTGCCGATTTAACTAAGTCAAGCAAAACTTGAAATAGTACCACTGACCAGTTGATATCCATTCCCTTCACAGCAGCACACATCACCTCGAACTTCTCTGGGGTGATGACGCCAAAGGGTCCAGCTTTGCACAGTAGCCCTTGGTGATAATATCGGCAAGCTGGCGAAAATGGTTCTTCATCAAAATCTTTTTGAATGGAGGACGTTGCAGACGAACGTCGGATCCTGAGAACACTGTACGCATTTCTTCTCGCATAGAGACTGATACGGTGGAAAGGTCAGCGAGTCCAGAGTAGGAAGACTCGGTTGAGTGGCAAAATCCTCTTGAGTGATTGTGACAGTCTGGCCGGAGATGGAGGACACCACTGAGTTGTCAACCACCCTCGCAGTAGCATAAAACTCTTGGAGAGTTTCTCTATAGAATGTAGGTGCAAGGCTCATCATAATCAGTAGGCCGGAGTTGTCCAAGTATTGGAATACACTCTTCATCTCAGCATCGGCAATGGTGTAGACTGAGTTGAAATCCACATGAACGGCGTTTATAACAAATCTAGGTTGGCTGGTCTTCGACATTTTCGAGTTAAGAATGCTGAGAAGCTGGTATCTATGAAAGAAAATTCTTCGACAAGGTTTTAGCGCAGTAAATTTTGAAATGGTAAAAGTGAGAAGTAAAAATGATAATGGCGGTCAAAAAGAGAGAGTAGATGTAACATCGTACTATAGATGAGCGGACACATTGACACATGTCGTTCATCTAACCAATGAAAATTTTGAAATAAAATAGAAACATACAATATTTGAGCGGGACCGAAATAATTCACCATTAATACAGAATTAAATTTGAATTCTGACGTTCCAATTTGTTGGTAATTAATGAAGGATATTATCGGCAAAGCATATATGGTAATATTCACTGGTATGTAGAGTCTATTGGTAAAGTAGTATCTACTGCAGCAGACAATTGTTTTACCAGCTGAGCATCGGTAGACCTTCGAAAAATACACAAGTTCTCCCTGAATTAAGATTCCCCCTAAATTTATGCAATATCTAAAACGTAATTCCCCCTGAATTCATCATACAGGAAAAATTAAGCAAATAAGATCATTTGGTTATATCAATTAAAACAAGTATATTGCGAAAGTGGGAAAACTTAGCGTCCGGTAGGGGTTTTGTGAAGATATATGCTGCTTGTTGTTCGGTGGATATGTATTCCAGCTGAATCTCCTTCTTTACTATGTGATCTCGGATGAAGTGATGACGAATGTCAATATGCTTGGTCCGAGAATGAAGAACTGGATTATACGTGATAGCTCTGACAGATGTATTGTCACAAAAAAATCGGTGACTCAATGGACTCAATTTCATAATCTCTTAATTGTTGTTGAATCCATAGCAGTTGAGCACAGCAGCTTCCAGCAGCAAGGTATTATGTCTCTGCAGTAAGCGTTGTGATGGATGTCTGCTTCTTGCAACCCATGAAATCAGTCTATCCCCTAGGAATTGATAATATCCGCTGGTACTTTTCCTATCAATCTTGCATCATGCATAATCAGCATCTGAATATCCAATTAAATTAAACGTTGAATTCTTTGGATACCAGAGACCAACATTCTCAGTGCCATTTAGATACTTGAATATCCTTTTCATAGCAATGAAGTGCAATTGCTTAGGATTGGATTGAAACGAGCACACATACATACAACAAACATGACGTCGGGTCTGCTGGCTGTCAAATATAGTAAAGATCCGATAATACCATGATACATTGTTACTTCGACTGATATGCCTGCTTCATCCAAGTCTAATTTAGCAGATGAACTCATAGGAGTGGCAGCTGCTGAACTAGCACTCATTCCATATTTCTTTAGCAGCTCTTTGGTATACTTTGACTGATTTATCAGGATTCCCTCACTGGACTGCTTGACTTGCAATCCTATGAAAAACGATAAATATCCCATCATGCTCATCTCAAACAGATCCTGCATGATATTGGAAAATCTTTCGCAAAGTTTTGAGTTAGTACTGCAAAAAATAATATCATCAACATAAATCTGAACCAGTAGGGTATGGTCACCCTTTGTGAATTTGAAAAGGGTCTTGTCCACCGTGCCAATGGTAAAGTCGTGCTCAATCAAGTATTTTTACTGAGTTTCATACCATGCTTGGGGAGATTGTTTTAAACCATACAAAGCTTTGTTCAGTTTATAAACAGATGAATGTTGTTGATGGCTTTCAAATCCAGGAGGCTGTTCAATATAAACTTCTTCCTGGAGTTTACCGTTAAGAAAAACATTATTAACGTCCATCTGATAGACTTTAAAGTCTTTAAAGGCAGCAAATGCAAGAAATATGTGAATGGCTTCTAATCGAGCTACAGGGGCAAAATCGATGTCTTCTTTCTGTCTGTATCCCTATGCAACTAGTCTTGCTTTATTCCTGATAACAGTACCATTCTCGTCCAATTTATTTCTAAATACCCATTTGGTACCTATAACAGTGTAATGCAGTGGACGTGGTACTAAGTGCCATAATTTGTTTATCTCAAACTGATTAAGTTCTTCTTGCATAGCTTCTACCCAGCTTGGGTCTAATATAGCGTCATTTATCTTCTTAGGTTCTATATGAGAAATGAATGCAGCATGATGAAATTCAGTAATCATCTGTCATCTGGTTGTGTTAGCAGCCAAAAGCTGATTTCTTGTTTAAAGACTGCTCAGTCGAGTAACTTAGTAAGTGCGGAAAGAACTCGACTGGAACAGCGAATAAGTTGAGCTGATGACAATTGTCTACTGGACAAACAACACCGGTAGACAAGGTCTACCGGACTAATGAAGAATGCAGTAGACTACTGAAATGATCACCTCAGACGAGATCTGCTGAACTGAATACAGTAGACAACGTCTACTGGGCTAAGAACTCGGTGTCTACTGACAAGCAGTATGTCTATAGTCTGTTGAGTAGACACCAACGTTAATATGTGCAGTAAGTAAATGCAGAAAATAAATGATGCAAGGTTTGTTTCTGAAAGTTCGAAGCACAACGCTTCTACATCTCCCCTTCTCCCTTTGCAGGAACGATCCACTAGAAGACTTTGAGTAATACAATCCCGTTGTACAACCCTATTCAGTCCAGGATTTACACACATAGTACCAAACTGAAACTCCTAGCAACTCCACAGCCGAGGTCACTTTACAGCTTGGATCTACATAAATCAGTTTGACACATGATCACAACTGTTACAATAAAGCTTAACCAAGCTTCACTCACTCTATTTAGACACTTAAAGCATAGTAAATAATGTAAAGAGTGAGAGAAATGATTTTGCAAAGTGTTGCAAAATCACGGCACTGATGATCTCTTTGAAGATCTGATCTGTCATTGGCGAGGGGCCTGGAACTGCTTCTTTATGGAATTGATATGACATTAAAGCGGTACGAATATGGTCTTCATCTTCCTTAAGCTCTTTCAAATGGTTGCCACAGATTCTGAAATGCTTAGTGAATGTTCAATGAAGAGTATAGGATTCGAAGTTCCTCTCATATGCATCATCGTGCATATATGCATCTTGTGCATCCCCAAAATCCCTTGCATAATTTCAAATGTTCTTGGATCTGGGTCTTTTATACTTGAAGGATGCAACGGTGATATCTGTAGATACCAGAGCCCATATTGATCAGCATTAAATGCATTTTTATCTTTAGCCCAAAATAATACTTGAGCATTTAATGCACTCCTACAAATCTGCAACTTTCTTCTTATAGCTTATAACGACTAGTTGATCAGTGCAGAGAACATTTGAAATACTCTACTGATGCTTCTTCATCGGTAATGTTTTGTTCCACGAACATTTCTTTTTTAGTCGGTAGAGTAGTAGTAGTCAGCAGACTACACTTCATCGGTATCGATAGATTAACTCGACTGTTGAGTGTTTATGTAGTCGTTAGACTATGGTAGACTTCTGTTCAACTCCTCAGCAGGCATAACCCATTACTTATCACGATCGGTAGATTACACTCCATTGGTAGTCTGCTCAGTAAATATATTAAAACCTGATATCCAACAATTTCCCCATTTTTCATATTATCTCAATTCATCATCATCGGTAGAGGTACTTTGTATATATTGGTTGACTTTGTAAGCGTAGCTTTGACTCTTCGTTGGTATGAATGTGAGTTGGCAGCTCAGTAGATTGAATTGATTCATCATTGACATTTGTTCTATCTACTGCAGCAGGGGTGTGCACAGTAGTGTCCTCTTCAGCAGGATTCAGCGCTTGTGGACCAGCAGGTACATCTGCTTGTGTTTCTGGGGCTTCTGATTCTAAAATGCAGTCGACGCTACTTCTGTAATCCAACTCACCATCATGATTATCATCAATATGATTATTTTCTAATCGATACTTAGAATATTTATTTGCAGTTCAGATACAGTGCTATCAGCAGATTCATCAAATTTTACATGAATATTTCTTCTACTGAAGTGTTCTATTATTAAATACTCTGAACGCCTTACTAACAACAGAGTAGGCAAGAAATATTCCAGCATCAGATCTAGCATCAAAAGCGGTGAGAGGAGTCTTTACATTGTTGTGAATAAAACATTTGCAACCAAACATATGGAATAAAAAATATTTGGCTTACTGCCAGTCCAGATCTCATAAGGTGTTTTATTTGCTCGCTTATTAATCATCGATCTGTTCCGCGTATAACAAGTTGTATTAACTGCTTCTTCCCAAAATCTCTGTGAGATTTCTGATTCTGCAAGCATAGTTCACGCAGCTTCTTTCAAAGTGCGGTTCCTACGCTTAGCAACTCCATTTTGCTGTGGGGTTCCAGCAGTGGAGTATTCGTGTTTAATACCAATGTCATCTGGATATTATTCGAGTGTTTGATTGGTAAATTCAGTACTGCGAATCCTATCTATCCCACACGATTTCTCATTTTGTAGTCTTTTTTGATCAGCTTTGGAGTAGCCTGATCTTTGCCACATAGAAACAAGACCCACGTAAAAACGTGAGTAATCATCTAGTAACACCATGGTATACTTCATTCCCCCCTTTACTTGTTACTGGTATAGGACCGAAAACATCCATGTGCAGCAACTCTAGGCACCAAGAAGAAGATTTACTCCCTTTGTTCTTACAGGTAGATCTGATTTGCTTACCAAGCTGACATGCTGAACAGATCTTTTCTTTTGAGAACTCTATATGGGGCAGTTCATCAACTAAATCAAGCTTATGCAGACTGGCAATTGTTTTAAAGTTTAAGTGACTCAACCGCTTGTGCCAAAGCCAGTTTTTTGAACTATTCAAGGCATCAAAGCAGGTAGGTGGTGAGGCAGGCTGCTCAAAGTTACAGTCAATCTTATAAGTGTTGTTATGCCTTCTACCTACAGGCATTGTGCTACCATCGGCAGACTTAATTGTGCACATGTACTGGTTGAATTCTACTGAGTGACCATTGTCACAAAGCTGACTAATGCTGATCAAGTTATATCATAAATTTTCAACTAACAGTATATCTTTAATAACAATATTACCGTGGATAATCTTACTCTTACCCACAATTCTACCTTTCGCGTTGTCACCAAAGTTTATTCTTGGTCCGGTGGTGTCTACCAGTTTTGACAACAGACAAGCATTCCATGTCATGTGTCTAGAGCATCCACTGTCCAGAAACCACTCTGAGCTCCGAACTTGCTGGATTCTAGATCTCTGCAGTTAAAGCGATGAAGTTATTGGTACCCAATTCTACTTGGGTCCAGACAATATTAATCCTTTCGGGACCCACACTTGGATAACCCTGAATCGTTTGATTATGTGTGTGTCCGGAAATGTGTGTGCAGCAGTTGGTGATGATGTTCTAGGATGTTGCGTGTGATAGTGTGTGTATGCATGTTGTTTTGGTTTTTGATTCCTGTTGGGAAGCATATATATCTTCTGGACATGCATACAATTATAGTACCAGTTGGGTCTCACCTCTTGAGTTGCTTGACCAGTAGGCTTATGTCCATTTCTGAACTTTTGCACATGTCTAGCTTTCTCTATTGGCTCAACGTAACCAATACCTTTGTGTGATGCACGTTCCTTAATAAATGTTGGCTTAACATATTCCTTAACCAATTCACTTGGTTAATATACTGTGCTGGATCTAACAAAGTTCATTGTTTGAACCTTGTTCTTCTCTAGACACAGCTGAGATTTAATATCAGATGAGTTACTGTCTTTGTCGATATAGCCTATACCGACAAAAACACCAGCAAGCCTTATCGACTCAAGCATTTCATATTTTTTGGTAGTTGAAGTGTTCCATGCGCGAACCAAATTGATGAGTTTCTAATGTCCACATTTAGTTTCGTCACATTCTTTCTCGAGCAGACTTACTTTTTTCCTTAGGCATTCCAGCTCCCTTGATTGTTCACAATCAAGTTTACTGTCTGATGTTCGATTGGGTTTGAATATTCGGTCTTATACTTCTCGAATGACTCATACAACATTTGATACTCATTGATCATGTCCTGCAATGCGTTATTGAGTTCATTATGTGTAAATTTAGAAAGATTGGAGTCAGTTACCTCACTGTCATCATTGGCCATGAGACAGTTCATCTTCACTCTCACTAGAAGAGCTTGAAGATCCCTCTGATTATGATTCTGAATCAGCCCATTTGCTCTTGTTTACCTCCACAAAATGTACTTTCTGGTCTCTGTCTCTTCTGGATGATCTTCTCTTTTCCTTGGACTTCTTGTAGTCCTTGGATCCTCTCTTTTGATCATCCTTCTTTGGCTTAGGACAGTCAGCAATAAAGTGTCCTGGTTTGAGGCAGTTGAATCATACATGATCCTCCTCTTCTGACCTGTTTTTGAAATTATGCTTCCTTGGATATGACTGGTAAGTCTTCTGATTTTTCTTCATGAATTTGCCAAATTTCTTGACAAAAAGCGCCATTGCATCATTGCACATTTGTTCGGGAGTCATCTCTGTTGTGGTGGACAGGGACTCTGATGCAACAAGGGCTTTGGTTGGTTGACTGGTCCTGGGTTCATCTTCAACCCGGATGCATAGCTCAAACTCATATGCCTTTATGTCAGCAAATAGATCATGTAGATCTATCTTGTTTAAATCTTTGGATTCTCTCATGGCAATGGTTTTCACATCCCATTCTCTTGGGAGACCCTTCATGACCTATATGGTGACTTATCTGTTTGATATGTCCTTACCCAGGCTATTGAGTTCATTGATGATTCCAGTCACTCTTTCATCATACTCACTAAGAGTTTCTCCAGACATCATTTTGATGTTCTCAAATTTCTGTAGAGCGACAGTGAGCTTGTTCTCTTTGGTTTGGTCATTTTCTTCACACAACTGTGCAATCTTTTCCCAAATGTCTTTAGCAGTGGGACACATCTTGATTTTGTTGAACATGTTTTTATCCAATGTTTTGAACAATATGTCTTTAGCTACAATGTCCAGATTTGCTTTTTTCTTCTCCTCATTGGTCCAGGATGCTCTGTCATTTTCAACCATTTGAGGTTCACCACTGGTAATGGCAGTTGCTGTGTTGACCTTCATGATCTTCATTGGTCCGTCAGTGATGACGAACCACATGTCATCATCTTGAGCACTCAGATGTGCTTGCATCCGAATTCTCCAGTCATCATATTCATCTTTCTTGATCATTGGGATCTTACTGAACGAGTTCATCAGTTCGTAGTATTTCTCAGAATTGAGAATACCTTACTCATATACCGCTTGTTAGGATCGGAGTAGTGTTTAGAAGGGGGTTGAATAAAAACTAAACTCAAATTCGATACTTCTTGTTACAGCAGACTGTTAAGTACTGCAGTAGCTTCTCAATAGTTGGCAAGTCAGTAGTCACTGGTAGTAGTGCGGAAGACGTCTGCTGGACTTATGAGTTAAATTAACTGAATGGTAAAATGCAGTAAGTAAATACCACAGAATATGTTTTGGAAGTTCGAAGCACAACGCTTCTACGTCTCCCTTCTTCCTTTTCAGGAAGGTTACACTAGAAGACTTTGGCTTACAATTTTCAGTATACAACCTTCATAGACACTCACACAGCTTGGCGTAAACTCTTAGCATCACAATTCTCTTAGTTGTTTATAATGTGTTTTACGACTCACATAAAATTACAAATCTCTTAAGCTTTGAGTGTTCTTTGAGCAACAGACTCAGTAGGCTTTGATCTTCATGATCACAATAAGGCTGCTTTGCTGCTCTTGCAAAACTTCAGAATATCTCAGTAAAGTGTTTTAGGTTTTGCTTGAATGAATGAGTTCATTTGTGTCTTTTGAATTTTATTGGATTGATCAGCATCTTCTTCATTCTTCACTTCGACGTATTTATAGACACAACGGTCTAATGACAACTTTTCTTCAATTGGAAAGTTCTGCTTGAAATCGGCTTCCTGATTTCCTTCCAAATTCTGTTTGTCTTCTTTCCAATTTTGTTAATTAACGACTCTTTCATTCTAATGCTAATGGCGACGCTGATATCGTAGTGGTGCGGCGCTCTGTTGTACCTTTGTCAAAATGAGTTGTACTTGTTTTGTCTTGTTGCTTTATACGTCTGCTGACTTCTCCTTTGCCGTGTCTTTAGCAGTGGGACACATCTTGATTTTGTTGAACATGTTTTTGTCCAAAGTTTTGAACAATATGTCTTTAGCTACAATGTCCAGATTTGCTTTTTTCTTCTCCTCATTGGTCCAAGATGCTCTGTCATTTTCAACCATTTGAGGTTCACCAATGGTAATGGCAGTTGCTGTGTTGACCTTCATGATCTTCATTGGTCCGTCAGTGATGACGAACCACATGTCATCATTTTGAGCACCCAGATGTTCTTGCATCCAAATTCTCCAGTCATCATATTCATCTTTCTTGATCATTGGGATCTTGTTGAACGAGGTCATCAGTTCGTAGTATTTCTCAGAATTGAGAATACCTTACTCTTATACCGCTTGTTAGGATCGGAGTAGTGTTTAGAAGGGGGTTGAATAAACACTAAACTCAAATTCGATACTTCTTGTTACAGCAGACTGTTAAGTACTGCAGTAGCTTCTCAATAGTTGGCAAGTCAGCAGTCACTGGTAATAGTACGGAAGACGTCTGCTGGACTTATGAGTTAAAGTAACTGAATGGTAAAATGCAGTAAGTAAATAACACAGAATATGTGCTGGAAGTTCGAAGCACAACCCTTCTACGTCTCCCTTCTTTCTTTTCAGGAAGGTTACACTAAAAGACTTTGGCTTACACTTTTCAGTATACAACCTTCTTAGACACTCATACAGCTTGGCCTAAACTCTTAGCAACACAACTCTCTTAGTTGTTTATAATGTGTTTTACAACACTCACATAAAATTACAAATATCTTAAGCTTTGAGTGTTCTTTGAGCAGCAGACTCAGTAGGCTTTGATCTTCATGATCACAATAAGGCTGCTTTGCTGCTCTTGCAAAACTTCAGAATATCTCAGTAAAGCGTTTTAGGTTTTGCTTGAATGAATGAGTTGATTTGTGTCTTTTGAATTTTATCGGATTGATCAGCACCTTCTTCATTCTTCACTTCGACGTATTTATAGACACAACGGTCTAATGACAACTTCTCTTCAATTGGAAAGTTCTGCTTGAAATCAGCTTCCTGATTTCCTTCCAAATTCTATTTGTCTTCTTTCCAATTTTGTTAATTAACGACTCTTTCATTCTAATGCTAATGGTGACGCTGATATCGTAGTGGTGCGGTGCTCTGTTGTACCTTTGTCAGAATGAGTTGTACTTGTTTTGTCTTGTTGCTTTATACGTCTGCTGACTTCTCCTTTGCTGTATATCTGCTGGTTGCAAGTGTCAGCTGATGTTCATTTCATCATCTGCTGGATAGTTATTAGTTACTTAGTCTGATGGACAAAAGTCAACTAATAAACTCCTTAGACGTCTGCTAGTACTCTTGTTCCAGTGGACGTTCACTCTTTTGTATCCGGTAGATGATAACTCTTGGTCTTTGGATCCGGTAGATCTCTTTTTATCCTTTCACTCGGTAGATGACTCTTCACCCGGTAGATGGTTTTTCACCCGATAAATAGTGTAAGTCCCCGATGCTAGTTAATCCGGATTAACGATGATTAAGCAAACCCGGATAATTAAAAGTATAGACTTTGAATTAAGGTGTTCTGGACCACGATGGGTCAACCAACTAGTGGAACATGTTTTAGTGCATGAGCATGTGAATGATCACATGGCACTTGGAGAACACATGCCACTAATTAATTTAACTCATGTTTAATACATGATTTTGACCAATAATCTTGCAAGAGAGTGATGTATTGACACATGGATTCTACAATACATCAAATAAATAAATAAAATCATGCATGGCATTGAATCTCACGCCCATAACTTGCCATTTCAGATTTTTGGTCTCAACTTTAGCTAGCATTTTCTCTCTCTTCCTTCACCATCTTTTCTCTTCATTCTCCCATCAAAACTTTCAAAAATTCCAACCACATTTAGCACCAATTTCTCTTGCAATTGCTAATGCATGTTACATGCAATTAGTAATTTAGAAACCCCAAGACAAGGGTGTTAGTTAGGTGCAAGAATTTTCAATTTTGGAGCAAGTTTGGAGGAGTTCAAGCTAGGAAGGAGCCATGTTGGAAAATTTTTGGGTCTACAAGGGTATGGACTTGTTTTTATTTATTTTAGTTGGATTTTGTAGAATTTGGGTCGAAATTTAGGAGGAGACACTAAATTGTTGGTGTCTTTTGGTGAAAACAGAATCTGCAAAATCTTTGAGGTTTTGGCAGTAGATAGTTTTAACTTTTCAGTTCCGTTAGAGTCCGAATTAGATGTTGGTCTTCAAATCAAAATTGTAGATCTTTTCATTTTATGCAATTTAAAAAAAAAAAGAAGCATGTGATTTTGATCCCCTAAGTAAAGGTTATCTCGATTTTACTTTCAGTGCTCATTTTTGACTCGCATGTCCATGCATGTCACATGCAGACTGTAATTCGACTTTCTGGCATATTCTATTGCGAATTTTATTTCGGTCTTTAAATATAACTTGTAGATCTTTTCATTCTCTTGAGTCTAAAAAAAAAGAGAACTCAATTCGGATTTAGTTTCGAGTGGTTATGAATTTTATACTTTAAGTGCACAATCTATGTCCTGCATGTGGACGAAAATCACGAAAATCTCATGCAGTGTGTTATCTGAGTTCCTGAGAATTTTTGACTAGGAATTCCGAAAAATGTCCAGAAATAAGTATTCTAGTACTTTGAGTTGACTGTCATTTGCCACTAGAATCACCCAATTTTAAGTTAAAATGAAAACGATATGGCGATTTTACTAAAACTGCTTGAGCTGGAAAACAGAATTTCAAAAGCTACACTTTTAGTGTTTTCACTACCTTTAAATGGAGGAATTAGCTCAACATCATTATATAAGAAAATGAAGTCCTTTGAGTTTTTGAACTTTGAGAACTGGATTTGGGTCATTTGGACATCATATGAATTTATTATGAATTTTTAACGAAAACTGGTCAGTCTGAATTTTGAAGGAAAATCAGTATGAATCATCCTTAAAACTTGTTGTAGCTATTGTGCCTACTTAAGCACTTAGTGATAATTTTTAGTACATATGACCAGGTTAATAGATTACGGGGTTGATCTGAGAAGTCTTGGTAGATTAGCTTGGGTCGAGGTACCTTGAAATGAGTTGTATCATGACGTCTGGCAAAGGCGTGTAATGATACTACTGTATGACCTATTGTGCCATTACTTGATTGATATGATTTTATTGTCACTATATGATTCTTATGTGACTATATGACATTATGAATGTCTTGGAGTACAAGATATGTGAAATTACATGATTTGTATTTACTTTCACATGAGATTGCATGATATATTGAGTGTCATATGTCATTTGATGCATAAATGATTCATGGGCATATCATATTGATCTATCATTCCTTTGATATCCATGATTATGACTGAGTTGATTCACTATGAGTGTCGGGGACGACGATCACGGCGATGACATGCAGTATAGGTAGCGACTGTAGTCACACGCGTGTCACCGGACCTAGACACGAGGGATGGACGAACACAGCACATAGGATGAGTCTCCTAGCGCAATGTGCATGTGTTGTCACCCTCTGCTCGAGCTGACATTATTTGATGATATTTTCCTTTGGACTCCGATTTTGGTATCTTGATATTCGATTCCTTGTACCCATTCATACATCGCATTCATACATGGTATGCATTGCATGATAGTTTATCATTTGACATGATTTATTTATTGGTACTGACCCCCTTTGTTGGGGTTGTCATGTCTTTTATTGTTCGGACATGACAGGCTTTACAGGAGGACATGGTGACGATGCTTACAACGACGCATCGAGAGATAACCGAGCTCCATGATGAGCGAGCTCAGGTTATGTATGGTTTCTTATTCCCAGTAATAATATTATGTCGTTTTTAAACAAAATATTTTACTGGGGTATGCCGCGTGTATGTTGTACTTCGGATATGATATTTTCGAGACTATGTGATAATGTTGGTTATTGTTTGCTCTACTATTTGCAAATGAAAGGCCTAACTAGAATTATATATATATTTTGATATAAATATATATGTATCACTTAAAGGCAAAAAAATTTTAGGGCCATTTAACAAGACATTTGAAATAAATCTTCCGCTGTTTACATAAATTAATCACTGTGATAATTAAAAACCACATTAGGAACGGGCCCTCACAAATAGCTTTGTCTTTTATCCGGTGGACCTTTGTAGAGTTAGTCATTATTTCAATGCAGTGGATACTTCAAGCAATAGATATTAACTTAGAAATGTTTTCCCAACATTATTTTTTTGGATTTTAATGAATTGCAGCCAAGAGTGCCGTAGAGATGTTCCAGTGGCGTTGATAAGCTTTCATGATTGTAACCTTGTCCATTCTACCCTTCTCCTTCCTAACCCTCGCGCTTTGCAAGAAACATAGAGAAGCCGTATAAACTTTATAGAGGTCTCCGAGGTAACACCTTATCCTATGACTTCGGCTGTGGCCGAGGAAATCGGCGACAAAGACCACATAACCCCAGTCGGCATATTTCATGTAGAATTTCTGGAAAGCCATTTGATGTCGGAATCGTATCCGTGGGTGACGAAAACAGTGGCTTTGATGGGTTGGCGGGAACATTGGGGGTGGTTGGGGGGATGGGGGTGAATAGTTTGACGTGTGGGGTTTGAAAGTAGGATTTGGAGTTGTGAACGCCTTAGGAAGTGTAGTACTGTTCCTCCGGCATGTCGCCCCAGAAGTTCGGAGCTCGAGGTGTTGTTCCAACAACATTATGGAGGAGGAGAATGGTGGGAATTCGGCATGGGGTGCGATTTTATATTGTTTGTTTCACCAAAACCCGATTTGGTGGGGACGCGACAGTGGATGAGGTGAACCAACTTTATCAACAATAATTTATTTTTTTCACACTTTATTCGAGCTTTATTCAATCACCAAACATTGGAATATGAGAAATGGGAAAAAATCTGTAGGAAGAAAATGAAGAATCTTTAGAAGAGATGAGAATAGAAGAAGGCCCGGAAAAAAGAAAAAAAAAACTTACGTACAACATAGAAAGAACGAAGATTTTGGGTTAATTGAGTTTATGTTAGAAGGCTAATATTTACAAAAGGAACAATTAATTTTTAAACGAAGGTTAGTCAACAAAAAAACATAAGTGAAGAAGGTCAAGAATCCAAAACATAGGTTGATGAGAGTCATTTTTCAAATTGTCCCGCATATTATTAAATAGAATATTTTAAAAATATTTATTAGAAAGATTGAATCACATCTTTTAGGTCATATACTATTTTGCATCTCAACCATGTTAAAACTGGTGATTCGATACAGAATGAGTCGACAATATGTTTAACTGAGGCGGGTGTAAATCTAGAAATATCTACATTTAAAAAGTATATATTTAATTAGGAGTTTTAGAGTTATTTTTCAAAAGAAAATGAAATATATTTGAATATGATAGTTATATTTTTTTGTTTCATTCTGATTTGCTTAAAACAAGTTTAGCGCTTCTACAAAAATTTGGTTTGTTGATGTCCTTTTTTGCCGGTATGAAGCGACACGTGATGTTTTTGTATATACAAACATGTCGCATATCGCATGATATCATATCCCAAGTGACATGTTTCCAAATAGGAATGGTAGAAAGAAAATGTGAGCAACATGTTTTACGAAAAATGATACACAACCTTAGTATTGCATTCAATAATCTATATTTGATTTGTATACATATGTCCATATAAAAACTTGGGTCTCGTATATCTAAATCAAATTGAACAGTTGGATCTAGCATAAAATCATTACCTATATACTACTAGATTGAACTCATCCGTGATTTACATATGTTTAATAACTCAGATAACTACTCTAATGTGAAATGAAGAATTTAACGAATTATTCTTTACTATTTTATGGGCAGTATTTTATGATGTAGATCTAATCATAGATATATTTTCATCCAATATTAAGAGTAAATTTTATATTGGATGATTATATCTATATCACATGTGATAGCCAAAAATATTTCGAATTTTAACACGTCAAGAAATCAATATAATATCTTTGAGATTCCAGCTATTCATACAAGCAGACAAATTCAAGACATATAACTTGACCGGCGTAAGCATCAATCATTTACCCTAAATCACTGATCTTTTCTTCAGTTTCCTTCTGAAAAATCACCCAGGATCAGCCCTTTTTGATCGAATATTCCCTCCGACAACTGTACCTGTGAACAAAAATGAGCTGGTGGTGGGCTGGAGCAATCGGCGCGGCAAAGGTAATCTGTCGATCATCATATTTTATGATTCATGTTTGTGTCGATTTACGTTCCTAATTTGATTTAGCAATTAATTGAAACAGAAGAAATTTGAAGAAGATGAGGCACTCCCGAAGCATGAGAGCGTAGCTCTAATTGTTGGTGTAACCGGAATCGTGGGCAATAGCTTGGCCGAGATCTTGCCGCTCCCCGACACTCCCGGCGGCCCCTGGAAAGTCTATGGCGTCGCCCGCCGCCCTCGCCCCACCTGGAATGACGACAATCCGATCAACTACATCAGATGCGACGTATCCGACGCGGATGACGTCCAGGAGAAGCTTGGATCTCTCACCGATATCACCCATGTGTTCTATGTCACCTGGGCCCTTCGATCTTCGGAAGCTGAAAATTGTGAGGTTAATGGGAAAATGTTGAATAATGTTCTTAATGTTGTGATTCCTAATTGCCCTGGTTTGAAACATATTAGTTTACAGACTGGTAGGAAGCATTACGTTGGGCCATTTGAGTCATTTGGGAAAATAGAAATTCATGATTCTCCTTATGACGAGAGTTTACCACGGTTGAATCACATAAACTTTTACTATACACTTGAGGATATTTTGTTTGCGGAGGTGGAGAAGAAGGAAGGTTTGACGTGGTCGGTGCATCGACCAGGGACCATATTTGGCTTTTCTCCGTATAGTTTGATGAATTTGGTGGGGACCCTTTGTGTTTATGCCGCTATTTGTAAGCATGAGGGAGTGGCTTTGCGGTTTCCGGGGTGTAAGGCTGCTTGGTATGGGTACTCTGATTGCTCCGATGCGGATTTGATTGCGGAGCATCATATATGGGCAGCGGTGGATCCGTATGCTAAGAATGAGGCGTTTAATGTGAGTAATGGTGATGTGTTTAAATGGAAGAGCTTCTGGAAAGTGTTGGCGGAGCAGTTTGAGGTGGAATATGTCGAGTTCGAGCAGGGTCAGAAGCTGACATTAGAGGAGTTGATGAAGGATAAAGGCTCCATTTGGGATGAAATTGTGAGGGATAATGGATTAACACCAACTAAATTAGAAGATGTTGGGAATTGGTGGTTCGGTGATATTATACTGGGGAGTGAGTGTTTATTGGATTCTATGAACAAAAGCAAGGAACACGGTTTTGTGGGATTTAGGAATTCGAAGAACTCATTCATTTTTTGGATTGACAAGGTGAAAGCTTATAAGATCGTTCCTTAGTTTGATTCCTTGTACGTGTCAGTTTATCTTGGCTAGCGGTTTTCTTGGCATTTGGTTAATCTTGAATCCATGTTCCTTCATCTCTGTTAATGTTTTCGTTTGCTTGTGGCTGTATGTATCTTAGATTTGTTCAATGTTGTTTGAGGAAAGAAATGGAAATAACAAATGTAAGTGTCTGCCTACTGAATTTTCATTGTGTAATTTGTAATGAATCGAGTTTATTTTACTTCGATGCCAATGAAACAAAAAAACCAGTAGTGGAAGCAAGTTTATACATGCAGAATGGCTTCTACGTAAGTTTGTCTTGCCAATTTTCTAATCCTTTGATAAACGCAATGTAGAACACAAAGTTGGGTTGGAGTACAAGTTGTAATCAGATGGTGAATGTTACAAATTCATCGCACCGTTTGGGACAATGGATGAGATCTGATAAGTGGGAGATGAATAGTTAAATTATGGCTCATCCCACCATCAATATACCAAAGGTGTCTTATAGCATACTTTTTTTGACAACGCATTCAGAAACACAAATAGACATAGTTATCTTGTGGACCTTCCGTAACCATCTGTGTCGCTTCCGTGAAGAAGTATTTCATAGTTTGATTCAAATAAAAGTGATTCTTGAACTTCGAAGGGAACTATGGATCAGGGGAAGAGACTTAATCTTGATGGTTATTACATTTTCTTGAAATACACAAGAGGTGGTTTTATGCACTGTCCGACGTTTGCCGCACAAGTAAATGTGTAAATATGGAGTGAATACTAGGCGTGCAACGTTTTTCTAAACGATAACCATTTAGCTCATGTGGAACCTTTGACTATATTATTTACTTTTAGAACATCAGTCTTGGATGGACCCCAAACGAATGATTTTTGCATCGAGGAGCGATGGCAAATTGGCTGCAAAAAAACAAAATTGTTTGCAAATGAAAGCTTACATGCAATAGGGGTTCTTAACGGACTTGGGTGGCCCGGAACCGGTTCGAAACTAGACCTATTCAACCTGGTTCGGAACCAGAACCGGGACAACCGGTTAGTTACCGGATTAGACCGGTTCTCATGGTCCAGAACCTGTAGCTTATCGGTTCCGGTTCTTTAAAAAAAATTTGAAAAATAAAAATAAAAATTGAGAAGGTTTTAATATTTTTTTTAAAAAAAGTTCTTTTTTAAAAAATTGAATTACAGGTTCCAGATTGGAACCGGTAGCTCCGGAATCGGATCCAATCCGGTTTTTAACCGGATTGGTCCTGTTCCAAAAATGGTAGAATCGGTTCGGACCGGGCCCGATAACTTCCTTACCATGTAAATTGGTGGATATCTCTAGACTATCATCAAATTATGTGATTCGAGTTAAATTGGTGGATATCTCACTTCAGGTGCCTGAGATGAGAGTAAAGTGCATATAACTGATTTTGTAGTGTAAATTTTCCCAGCAGCATGTTCCCAAGTCCAAATGTATTCATTGTCATATTTTATCTGTTGTAATGTGGCCCAATAAGTTTATTGGCCCATTTCTTGTTCCAACTCGTCTGATGTATTTTTTGGGCCTCAGCCTTATTTTTGGAATCTTCCTCTTATGTCATCGTGTCTGTCAATTTTTGGTTAAATCTTGATCGTTCATTTGAGGTATAAATAGGGAAAAAATTCCGAACTCTAAGACATTCAGTGATTTTAAGTCGTCTTCATCTTCTCCTCTACCCTCTTAAAACCCTAACACGATGTGTGCGTCTTCTTGAGTGTTTTCTCTCCCGGTTCTTGAGAGATCTGTGTTGAGTGTGTTTGAAGCTCTGTTAGAGGTGTTAGTCTCTGGCTGACTAGTGTATTTTCCCTTCCGTTCATATTCTGTGTAGTTTATACGGTGTGGGATTTTGAGGCCTAGAGTGGCTTCGGTGTGTCACCTTGAGGTCTTTACCTTTGATTGTTATATACACAATAATTGTGATGAGACGTGTTTACCTGAGCCGATCTACAGTTACATTTATGTTTATGTGTTTTATTGTTTTATGTACTAACCTACTAACAGTGTTGTTCTCTGAGTTTCTTGCATATATACTTCATACTCTTGGTGAGTCAGTGGCTAAACCAGGGCTTGATCAAGTTACTACAGTGGTCTCAGAGACAGGTTCCTTGGCTCTGGTGTTAGCCACCAGTGAATCTTGTGTTTCCGGTGATTCTTTGTGAATCTTGAGATCTGGTTTCTCGGTGACTTGGTATATGCTTTGGTAAGACTTGAGAAACAACCTCTGGATGTGACCAAGATCGCTTACACCCTAATCTCCTAATTTTGTACTGTGTGGTACAGTAGTGATATTAATTAGTAGCCTTTGTGACTACTTTAATGCTCATGTGTTTATTTTCTGCCTATTAACACTCCTATGGTTTTCTTGGTGATTACCTTCTGTTAATTCATCCTCTATTAGGAATCTTACCCAGGACCTTGTTATCCCCTTGCGTTAAGCCGCTTGACCCTACACTGCGAGTGTGGTGGAATCCTGTTGGTGCTTGGGGGTCCTTGGCTCTTGAGTCTAGATCGATCCATCTACTATCTCAGCTTACAGTTGATCGTTATAATCCTCTGTTTTTTTGTTCATTTAGCTTCCCTGCATACTTTGAGTGGTGTAATTGTGCTGTTATTCGACTTGTGTGTCTTATTGATGGCTACCATGTCTGGTTATGATTTACAATCCTTTAATGGTAAATCTGATTTTTCCATTTGGCAACAAAAAATGAAAGGATTTTAATTCAACAAAGAGTGTTTAAAGCAGTAAATGGTACTATTCCTTCTGATGAATCTGCTGACAAAAAGGCTGAGATGGATGAAATTGCTTATTCGTCTATTATCTTGAACTTGTCTAACTATATGCTCAGGAAAGTAAGTAACTAAGTTCTTCCAAAGCCCTATGGGATAAATTGGAAGAGCTGTATATTGAGACTTCTCTACCTAGGAAACTATTCTTACTAGAAAAGTTCTTTAGGTTTAAGCTTGACCTTAATAGAGATGTTGATGAGAACGTAGATGAGTTCACCAACTTATACAAGATATAAAAAAATGGTGACAAGAACATTGATGATTACAGCCATGTTGTCCTTTTAAATGTCATTCCCGATTCCTACGGTGATGTTAAGTCCCCCATTAAGTATTGCAGAGACCAAATTACATTGGACACCGTAATAAATGGCCTAAAAAGTAAGGAATAAGATTTAAAAACTCATGGGGTGGGTAATCATAAATCTGGTGAGATCATGCATGTTAGGGGGAGGTCTCAATACATGAATAATAGCAATAACAAAACTGACCAATCTAGCAAAAAGAAAGCACGAAGTAGGTCTAGATCTAAGTCTAAACCTAAAGGCAGAAAATGTTATAAATGCGGCGAAATTGGTCATTACATTCAGGATTGCCTAAAAAATAAACAAAAACATGATCAAAATTAGAAGAGTCACCACCCTGATAATTATGCTAACATGGCTTCTACAAGTGATAACATGGGTGATGTGTTTATGACTATTTAACACTGTGATGCTACAAATTCTGTGCCTTCATGCGCTGTCAGTGAAAATGGGTGGCTTATTGATTCTGCATACACTTTTCATATGTCACCAATAAGGAATGTGTTTTCTAATTACCATGATATTCAGCATGACTTTGTGTCCTTGGCAAATGATAAGAAGTGTCATGTTGCTGGTGTTGGTGATGTCTGTCTAAAATTTGATACCGACTGCACTGTTATTTTAAAGAATGTAAGACATGTCCCTGACTTGTGTAACAATGTGATATCATGTGCTGCTCTTGAAAACGACGGGTTAGAGGGGAGATGGGGTAAGGGGTAATGAAAATAATTAAGGGTTCCTTGGTTATTTTTAAGGCCGAAAAGAAGAGGAACTTGTATGTTTGTTATGCTGAGTCTAATAATGAAAAAACCTATGTGAACAATGTTAAGGAAGACCCTACTAATCTATGGCATAAACATTAGGTCATATTAGTTCTAAAGGTCTTGTCTTGTATAAAAATGGTGTTTTTGGAAAGGTAAAACACTCTAATTTTTCATTTTGTGAATTCATGTGTGTATGGTAAACAACATAGAGTTAAGTTCCCTAGTTCACCTTCCCCAAATAAATCTGCCACCTCTGAAATCTTAGAGTATCTGCATGCTGATGTGTGGGGACCTTCTAGTATCCCTACACAAGGAGGAAAAGTATATTTCATATCCGTTATTGATGACTTCTCTAGAAAAGTTTGAGTTTTTCTAATGAAACATATATCTAATGTTTTGGATATGTTTAAAAATTGGAAGATTTTAATTGAAAACCAAATTTGGAAGAAGATTAAAACTCTTAGGACAGATAATGGTCTTGAATTCTGTAATGTATTACTTGATAAACTGTGTGTTGATTCTGAAATTCGTAGACATAAATCGGTTCCTTATACTCCTCAGCAAAACGGAGCTGCTGAGAGGATGAACATGACTTTACTTGAAAGAGTGAGGAGCAAGCTCTCCTCAGGACTTTCTAAAATATTCTGGGGAGAGGTTGTGCTAACTGCTGCCCATTTGATTAACAGGTCACCTTCGGTGCCCTTGAATGGTAAATGTCCTGAAAGCGTATGGATTGGTAAAAATATTGATTATTCATTGTCAAAGTTTTCGGTTGTGCTGCATTCGTGCACCAAAAACCTGACAAGATTGAACCTAGAGCTGTAAAATGTGTATTTATGGGCTATCCTGAAGGGGTAAAATGATATAGACTATGGCTTAAAGATCACCCTGGTTTTAAAGTTGTTATAAGTAGGGATGTTTCCTTTAATGAAAGTGATATGCCTTGTTTGTCCCCTTCTAAGTTGCCCCTACCCCAAATGAGGTGGAGCATGTTAATGATGAGTCTGTCCAACTAAGTGATATGCATGTTATTCCTGATAATCAACCTGATGCAAATAATCTGCCTAATTTTCATGAAGAATTTGCCATGCATGTTAATGATACTATACATGATGAAATGGTCTATATACCCGAGGATGAACATGATAATTTGGATGCTTATCAACTTGCTCGAGATAGGAGAAGAAGAAATACTAGACAACCTACTAACTTCGATGACTTTCACACGACGTCTTACGTTTTCAGTGTGTTTGAATCAATTGACAGTAGTGAACCTAAAACATATCAAGATGCCCTAAAACGGAACACTCTGCTGAATGGTTAGCGGCAATGCATGAAGAAATGAACTCTTTGCATGTTAGTAACATTTGGATTCTTGTGCCTAGACTTGCATGTTCTGTTGTGGACTGTGAGTGGCTGTATAAAATTAAAACAGAATCTGAGTGTGTTAGATTTAAAGCAAGGTTAGTGGCAAAATGTTTTACTCAAGGGGGGGAGCGGGATTGATTACACTGAAATCTTTGCTCCTATGGTTAAATTTACAACAATAAGAATTATGATAGCATTAGTTGCTCAGTTTAATTAGGAATTGAAGCAAATGGATGTAAAAACAACTTTCTTACATGGTGACTTGACTGAAGCAATTTACATGCGTCGCCTGATGGTTTTGTGGATACGAAAAACCCTGATTATGTGTGTTTATTAAAGAAATCTTTATATGGCTTGAACAATCCCCAAGAAATGGAACAAAAAATTCGATGAATGCATGCTGTCTTTGAACTTTAAAAGGAGTCATTGTGATCATTGCATGTATTTTAAAGAACACGTTTTTGTTCATGTATTCCAGGTGATTTACGTAGATGATATGCTTATTATTACCCCATGTACTAAATCCATTGAGCATGTTAAAAGTTATCTGATTTCTAAATTTGATATGAAATACTTAGGGGATGCTAAACGGATTCTAGGCATGAATATAATTAGGGATATGAAAAAATCTGTGATTTTCCTTAATCAGATTTCACATGTAGAAAAGATTTTGAGTAAATTCTCGATGTCAAATGCCAAACCTGTAAATGTTCCACTTGCTGCTCATTTCTTGTTAAGTAAAGAACAATCCCCTCAAACTGATTATGATTTAAGTTGTATGCAAAAAGTACCATATTCTAATGCCATTGGTTCAGTTATGTATCTTATGGTTAGCACTAGGCCTGATATTGCATATGATGTTAGTTGCTTGAGTAGATACATGTCTAATTCATGTATGGCTCATTGGAATGCTATAAAATGGCTTTTGATGTATCTTAAGCATTCTGTTAAGTACAGTCTGAAATTTTCTAAATGTGAATATGGTACAAAGTTAAAGGGATATGTGGATTCTAATTATCCAAATGATAAAGATAACCTAAATCAACAACCTCCTATGTTTTTACTTTGTGTGATTCATGTATTAGCTGGAAATCTCAACTGCAGCACATTGTAGCTCTCTCTACTAATGAGTCAGAGTATATTGCTGTCACTGAAGCTTTAAAAGAAGCTGTGTGGCTAAAAAGGTTTGCTTTCTGAGATAGGCTTCCTCGAAGGTAACGTTGTTGTATTTTCTGATAGTCAGTCGGGTATTTATCCAAAATCTGTTTTTCATGATAGGACTAAACATATAGATGTTAGATTCCATTTTATACTAGACATAGTTGCAAAAGGAATCATCTATCTTGAGAAAATACCCACTGAATCGAATACTGCTGATACGGGTACTAAATGCTTACCTGTTAGAAAGTTTGATACTTGCCTGAAAATTTTAAATTTTGATACTGGAAACTTATTCGTTCTTTTTTCAGCTAGAGTGATTATAGCTAACTGTGTGCATGCTATAATTACCCTGTTACGAGTTTCCCCTTATCTCTGTCATCTCAACCTGCTGTGTGCTTGTTGATCATTTGGGGATACAAGGCAACGATGATAAACTATCCATTTGCGTGCATAGTGAACTGGTATTGAACCAAGGTGGAGAATGTTATAATGCCAATAAGTTTACTGGCCCATTTCTTGTTCCAGCTCGTCTGATGTATTTCTTGGGCCTCAGCCTTATTTCTGGAATCTTCCTCTTATGTCATCGTGTCCATCAATTTTTTGCTTAAATCTTGATTGTTCATTTGAGGTATAAATAGGGAAAAAATCTGAACCCTAAGTCATTCAGTGATTTTAAGCCGTCTTCATCTTCTCCTTTACTCTCTTAAAACCCTAACACGTTGTGTGCGTCTTCTTGAGTGTTTTCCCTCCCAGTTCTTGAGAGATCTGTGTTGAGTGTGTTTGAAGCTCTGTTAGAGGTGTTAGTCTCTGGCTGACTGGTGTATTCGTTCATATTCTGTGTGAGTTTATACGGTGTGGGATTTTGAGGCCTATAGTCTAGCTTCGGTGCGTCACCTTGAGGTCTTTACCTTGGATTGCTATACACACGATAGTTGTGTTGAGACGTGTTTACCTGAGCCGATCTACGGTTACATTTACGTTTATGTGTTTTGTTTGTTTATGTACTAACATTGTTGTTCTCTGGGTTTCTTGCATATATACTTCATACTCTTGGTGAGTCAGTGGCTCATACTCTTGGTGAGTCGGTGGCTAAACCAGGGCTTGATCAAGTTACTACATTATCCATACCTGTCAAGCCAACATATTAATAATTTAGAAGAGTCTTCTTCCCATGCCAACAAAGGGCGCCGCAAAGCCCAGGTCCATCCAACTCCAGCCCTTACAACCGTTCTTTTTGGAAGCATTCGAGATATCTTTGTCGAGGGCACACCCCTATCTGTGAGTCATTTACTAGAGTCGTCAAAATGGGTCGGCCTGATCTAAACGGACTGACCCGCCTAACCCCTGACCTAACTAGAGTTGTCAAAATTGGCTGATTTGCCGGATTGGATCAACCCCCATTTTGACAGGTCTACCACTCGCTATTGTACTGTAACATGTTTGGTCGAATCATTTAATGGCCCCCCAAATAGTTAGCTGTATGTTTGACATGGCTCGGTAGTTCACTAATGCATGAACACTTGTAGCAAAACTTGTGATTATCAGACCGTGTTTTTTTTAATGTGATACATAAGAGCGGTGTCACATCTTGTGACATGTGTTTATTTTTATAAAGAAAGACAAAAAAAATTATAAGAACACATATCATAAGATGTCTGATTATCATTAGTAAAGGCTATTGACTAAAATAAACACTTATTAAACCTTTGGACCAAATTAGAAACTTAAATAGACCTATATTTTTAATTCACCCTTTTTTATTCCTTAAGCATTTATGAAAAATTAAGGCTTTTTAATTTGTGGAGCAAAGTATCTTATAATTAAAAATAATAAAGTAAAATATATAAAATTAGTCCCTAATTAAACTTATTCAGTGTTTCTCAAACATTAGCTCAGAGTTCAGACTGACAAATTTAAATTATAGACTTTCCTCCAAATCTATTTTAAAAATATATTTATATAGGTTTCTTGATCGAGAAACACATGGTATATATATATATATATATATGGGCTATTTTTAAAAATTGTATCGGCAAATTGGAATAAAATCCTCAAATTAAGTTTGAATTTTGTGTTCAGTCCATTGTCAGTAAAATATATGTTACAACTCCCTAATATATATATATAATTTTTATCTACTCCCTAAGTTGTTCAAAAGGCACAAATATCCTTCCTCTCTCATTAAATTGCATTATTTTTTCCAACAACTGTGGGTCTTCATATTTCCATAGTCATTTTCTTGAAGTTCTGCAATGCCAAGAAATAAAGTTGCTTTTATCCTAAAGAAGTGGAATGCTTTATTATACAGACATGAGCTTCAAGCGGTCTTCATTTTTGTCGCCGTTGTTTCATCGTCATTGCTTCTGCAATGCCATGAAACCATTGTTTCTTGAAGTTCTGCAATGCCAAGAACTTCCGAATTTGATGGAGGGTGAGTGCATGATATCATGTATGTTCATGTAAGAATCAGAAATGAAAACATTCTCTTGTCTAGATTCAAGAATTAGCAATGATGAAAAGATGACTGGGAGATTGGATCGAGATACAAGTGTTTCTCTGTCTGCGGTTAAGTAACTATTGTTCATGTGAAGGAGTACTATACTACAAACCACACTATGATCAAATTTTCAAGATGAGTGGAATATTGTATCGAGATACAAGTGTTTCTATTGATTTTCCTAGTGATTTTGCCTTTTAGTTTTGTGTTTTTTTTATTGTAGGTTCTGGATTCAATCACAAGATTATTGTGTGTTTGGTGTAATATAACATAGTTTGAAATGTGTTGGTTTTGTTGAATGTCGTTTGAAGCTTAACATGTGAGTATTTGGTGTAATAAAACCAAGTCATGTTATCCGCAAATTATGATATTTAGTACCAAAAACTAGCTTATATGTACCACAAATTAGTGTATTTAGTACCACAAATTGTGTAATTTTAGTACCACAGCTTATGTTATATAGTAGCATAAATTATAATAGTTAGTACCACAAATCAGTTTATTTAGTACCACATATTAGCTTATATAGTACCACAAATCAGTATATTTGGTATCACAAATCAATATATTTAGTACAAAAAATTATGTTATTTAGTACAAAAAATATGTTATTTAGTACCACATATTAACTTATATAGTACCACAAAACTGTATATTTGTTATCACAAATCTGCATATTTGGTACCACATAGTAGCTTATATAGTACTACAAATTATGTTATTTAGTACAAAAAATATGTTATTTAATACCACAAATAAGTATATTTAGTACTAGATATTAGCTTATGTAGTACCACAAATCAGTATATTTTGTACCACAAATCAGTGTATATAGTACCACAAAGTAACTTATATAACACCGCAAATTATGTTATTTAGTAGCAAAAATATGTTATTTAGTACCACATTAACTTATAGAGTACCACAAATCAGTATATTTGGTACCACAATTCAGTATATTTAGTGCCAGATAGTAACTTATAAAGTATTATAAATTATGTTATTTAGTACCAAAATAGTATATTTAATACAACAAATTAGCTTATATAGTACCATAAATCAGTATATTTAGTACCACAACGTAATTTATATAATATCACAACTATCAAAAATTTGTTATTTAGTACAACATGTTAACGTATATAGTAGCACAAATCATACCACAAATCGTTATATTTAGTATCAAAGAGTAGTTTATATAGTATCAGAAATTATAATATGTAGTACCCAAAATATGTTGTTTAGTACCGTAAATCAGTATATATAGTACAACATATTAACTTATATAGTACCGTAAATCAGTATATTTGGTACCACAAATCAGTATATTTAGTACTACAAAGTAACTTATATAATACTACAAATTATGTTATTCACTACCAAAAATATGTTATTTAGTACAACATATTAACTTATATAGTACCACAAATCAGTATATTTGGTACCATAAATCGGTATATTTAGTACCACATATTAACTTATATAGTACCACAAATTATATTATTTAGTACCAAATTATCTATATTTTTACCATATATTAAATGTATGATAATGTGATGTATTATATATAAATCTATTTGCAAATATATTAACTTATATATATTTTTACCATATATTAAATGTATGATATATTAAATGTATGATAATGTGATACTAAGTAAGATTATATGTGAACTATCTATTTCACATGTTATATAACATAAAATGACATATTATATATGAATCTATTTGCAGATATATCAACTTATATATATATCTTTACGATATATTAAATGTATGATAATTTTGTACTAAGTAAGATAAGATGTGAACTATCTATTTCGCGTGTTATATAACATAAAATGACATATTATATATAAATCTATTTGCAAATATATCAACTTATTTATATCTTTACAATATATTAAATGTATGATAACATATTTTTCGTACAAAATAACATAATTTGTAGTACTATATAAGCTATTAAATGGTATTAAATATACTGATTTGTGGTACCAAATATACTGATTTGTGATACTATATAAGATAATATTTGGTACTTAATATACTGATTTGTAGTACTAGATAACATATTTTTGGTACTAAATAACATGATTTATGGTACTATATAAGCTTCTTTGTGGTACTAAATATACTGATTTGTGGTACCAAATATACTGATTTGTGGTATTATATAAGCTTAAATGTGGTACTAAATATACTGATTTGTGGTGCTAAATAACATCTTTTTTACACTAAATAACATAATTTGTGGTACTATATAAGATACTCTATGATACTAAATATGCTGATTTGTGGTACCAAACACGTGTCACTTCTTTCTCGTAGAAATTCTTCATGTTTGAGCCATATTTTGGAAATGTGGTCAACATAAAAGTTGTAAAAATTTCTATTATCTTCGCGTGGTTAGCTATTTCATTTAATTCAGAGATCGTATGAGAAATGTATGACTAAATACTGAACTATAATACAAGATGACAAAATTTTCACCTCGAAGACGGAATCATAGGCGCTCAAGCGCCTGTCAAACTGCCAAAAATTATAGTGGGCAGAATAATGGGCGCTCGAGCGCGGATTTGTGGTACCAAATATACTGATTTGTGGTACTATATAAGCTAATATGTAGTACTAAATATACTGATTTGTGGTACTAAATAACATATTTTTTTTGGTAATGTGGTACTATATAAGTTACTCTATGGTACTAAATATATTGATTTGTGGTACCAAATATACTGATATATGGTAATATATAAGCTAATATGTGTATTAATAATACGGATTTGTTGTACTAATCAAAATATTTTTGGTACTAAATAAAATAATTTGTGGTACTATATAAGCTACTTTGTGGTACTAAATATAATGATTTGTGGTACTATGTAAGTTGATTTGTGGTACTAAATAACATAATTTGTTGTATTATATAAGCTAATTTGTGGACAATATAACATAATTTATGGTATTATATACACTGATTTATGGTATTATATAAGCTAGTTTGTAGTACTATATAAGCTAATTTATGTTACTAAATAATATAATTTGTTGTTGTACTATATAAACTAATTTGAGGTACTAAAGAACATATTTAGTATATGTAGTACCACAAATTATATTACATAGTACCACAAATTAGTATATATAGTACCACAAATCAATATATATAGTGCCACAAATTATATTATATAGTACCATGTGATGCCCCAAAAATTATTTATAAATTTACATAATTGATTAGTGTGGTAAATTATATAATAATTTACGGGATTAAACTCTTGGGCATTATAGTTTTGGACCGGGGTTGGAATAAATTATTCCGGGTTGAATTCATGGTGTTAATTAAATTTGTGGAAATTCTTTATAATAATAATGTTATTTTTATTTGAGTTGAAATTTAAATTGAAATATTAATCAATGGTTGAGATGATATAATTGTAGGGTGGGGATTTAACCTAGGGTTATACATTAAAAACAGAATTTTCCCCACATGGAGCCGCCTACCTCTTCTTTTCCCCCATTCTCGCGTCGTCTTCGTCCTTGCTCGCAAGAAGCGATTTTCTCTTCTGTTCCAGGCTCGATTTCTTAAGGTATCATGTGTGTGGTTATATTTTTCATCTCCCTTGAATTTATTTTGTTGAAGGCTCAAATTCCACTCGTTTTTCCTACTGTTTTTGGACGAGTTTTACACTATGTTGGGTTTGAAAATGAGCTGAGATTCTTGGTCAAAATTCTGTTGTCTTGCTCGAGTTTTGTTGCTTGTTTTTGGCCGAAACTCAGCATCTTGGTCCGAAATTGTGGTTGTTAAAAGTCCAAAAATCTGCATAATGTGTCGAAAATTCTAATGATTAATGTCAATTGGCTCGAAAATCTGAAGTTTATTGGTTCAAAAATCTGCTGATATGTAGTTTGAAATCTAGCTGATTGTATTTGATTTTTGCTATATATGGTTAGTAAATCATGCTGGTTTTGGGACTGAAAATTTGGGGCTTTAATGGGGCTTGTAAATCATGCTTATAAAGTGTTTGATAATAGGCTTAAGTGTTGGCCAAACTCTACTAATTGTGTAGTAACAAAGTCTACCTTTATGGCTTTTATCATGGAAGTGTCTTGGTGAGTGTTGGGCTAAGGTTTGAGATGCTAATAACTTGGAGCATATGTGATTGTGTTAATAGGTGAGTTAGATAGATGTTAATGTGTGTTATAAACATGTATTAAAGTGTATATTAATGAATATACTTGCATGTGTGCAATAGCATGAATTGGAGACTTTATCGAGTATTTGAATGACAAATCTATGAACTAACTGTATAGTTGATTTGAGTAATATAGATTGTCTTGATTTTGTGAATTTACTCACTATATAGTTGAGTTGGAGATGACTCAAATAGAGGATTATTGGCTTGTTTGTGTACACTATGAAGCATTAAGAGTGCTTAATGATATTAATTGCTTTGAATATGAGTTAATATTGAATTGATATTTGATATAGACACTATACAAGACTTCGGACGTTGATGATAGCTTGTTCATGTTGTCGACTATAAGGTACGTGGTGACATACGAGCAGGTATACCAAGTATTTATATATTCATGTGTACATGTATTTTGAATGTGATGTTTAAGGTTAAGTGATTGAGTTTGATGGTTGAGTTTAATATACGTGGAATGGTGGATACGTCGATGTACGTGATCCGGGTATACGAGTTGATTATTGATGCCCTTGGCACACACGATATGAGAAGTGGTCGAGAATTAGATTAATTGATAGGCAGAGTTGCCTTCGAGATAAGATTCGTCATGATTGAGTTTAAATGATAAACTGTGGTTATGTCGTATTTATGGCATTGATGAGTACCATGGTTTGAATCATGATATTGACTTGATATTTATGAAAGTGTATAAGATTGAAACAGGAACAGTTCGGGATAGCTATGCCGGATCGAAATTGTACAGGGAGTATATTTTTATGAGTTCTGAATAATCTAAATTGTTGCATTACATTTCGTATATTGATTTGTGAATGAATATTGAGTTGGAGTATGCTCACCCTGTGTGGGGGCTGTTTCTGTTGAAACAGGTATTACAGCTACAAAGTTATTTTGGCGTAGCAAGCTCGAGCTTGGTTGGACAATATTGCTTCCTGAAGCGTAGAATGAGATTGGGTAAATGGTATACATTATTTATGCAACTAGATGGGTATTCATTATTTGTTGCTCGTATGTGAGCACTTGGAGTCGTGTATATGGACTGTAGATTGGTGTTGAAGTCCACTTTTTATATCTTCTTAATATGGTGACTTCCCTGGCTGGGAACTTACTTATGGTTTTGATTTCTTTTAGTATCGTGTTTTCCCTGGCTGGGAATTAGTTTTGTGATGTGTTTTATTTTCGGATAGCTCAATTTATGGGGAGACTCTGCCCAAATTTTTATAAAATCATGGGGAATATGTGAAGCATGTAATGATTCTTTAATGAGAATGAAAATTTTTACATACTCAAATGACGTCATAATTGCATTATTGACGTATTGGGGCGTTGGGGTCTTACATTAGTGGTATCAGAGCAGTGGTTAGCTCTTTGAGATGTTTAATGGCCTAGGGATGTGTTGATAGACATGTATATCACATACTTTTATGCATGATTGTAGTTTTCTGTCATTGTGACATGACGCCTGCTATGTGCATTTTATGATATGAAGCAATGAAAATTGGTGTTATTGCTAACCATCGTGATTGCGGGATCGTATGAGATACGAAGAACATGATATGGATAAACGACCAGCAATACCAATGAACATACACAATGAGGGTGGTATTATTGAAAAGCCTCGAGCATGGTAACTCGTTTTATTTATATCATTAGCTTGACTATGGTGAAAATGATAATGCCTTTTAAGGTGCGTGATGAATGACATCGCTGACGGTAATTAATGTTGATGATAAGTGGACGTTGTTACTAGTAGAGGGATAAATGCGTTTTATGGAGTTGAGTTTTGTGTACATGTTATGTATATGTATATGCAGTGCTGAGAAATCTGATTTTGCAGGAGAAATCAGAAAATGAGATATGATATCTGAGGATAGGAAATGGTAGGCAATACTGTGCTGTTGGAGTATGACAACAGGATGATGTGACAATCGGGTATGCGTATGTCATTTACATGATGGCACAGGTACGTAATGATGTACAAGCATTGATGAATATATTTTCCACTGTATTATTGAAAAGCGAAGTGTCGCTTAGGTTTAGGGTCGCTTTTATGGTTGACCGACGTGTTATTATTATGTGTGGGTCGCCTTCGTGTTGAGCGACGTGTTATTATTATATGTGGGTCACCGTGGGTACGAGCGACTTATTAATATATTTAAGGGTCACCGCCTAGTAGCGACTGATGTGAGTCACCACGCGTAGTGAGTGATGTGTTTAATTAGAGATCGCCACTAGAGTGTGCGATGTGATCATGTTGTGTGAATGTAGAGTGGGGTCACCGCTGAGGCGAGTGGATGTGTATATATGATATATGGGTCGCCACTGATGAGTGAGCGATGTGATATTGGGTCACCACTGACGAGTGAGTGATGTGGTCGCCGCTGACGAGCGAGCGATGTGATATGGGTCGCCACTGATAAGTGAGCGATGTGATATTGGGTCACCACTGACGAGTGAGTGATGTGGTCGCCGCTGACGAGCGAGCGATGTGATATGGGTCGCCACTGAGGAGTGAGCGATGTGATTCGCGGTCACCACTGACAAGTGAGTGATGTGGTCGCCGCTGGCAAGCGAGCGACGTGTAAATTTCAGGGTCAATGCTAGAGAGAGCATGTGACGTGTATATTGATATTGAGTCGGTGCTAGGGAGAGCATGCTGATGTGATTATTGTCGGGATCGACACTATTGAGAGTGTGCAATGTATTTTATGTGCCTCCACTATAGAGGGAGGGTGATGAATATACGTTGATTTAAATTGACCTTGTTGATTTGACGTATGGTGATAATCAAATGTACAGGTGAAAGCGATCATGGAGAGTGGAATGAAGAGATTGTTTTCTTTCATTTTTATTGCATTGGATGCAATAGCGGGGTGTGATTGATACCGATATATTGATGACATTTATTGGCGAGATGATGGTATGATTATATTGTGATATTTGAGATTTATATTATTTACCGCTATCATATCGAAGCGATGGAAATATTGTGAACTGCCGCTGATATGTCAATGAATATTTTTGGACGGTCATGTTATTGATGATGAGTATATCAATTGTGTATTGATATGAAATTATATTTTTTGAAATATTTATGTTGAGAACAGGGCAGTTTAAAGGATCGAGTGTGGATCCACTGTGTACAGTAAGTGTTATTACATCTTATTGTTTTAAGAATGTAATTTTATTCATTGTGATTATGGATATTATATGGATGCCAGTAGTGGCGATGATATTGTGCATGCCCGTAGTGGCGATGAGATTATGCATGCTAGTGTTGGCGATGAGTATTGATATATATTGCTATTGTGTTAGCAATGAATATTAGGGTGCCGTCATTGAGAGATGAATATTGATCTGCTGCTATTATGTTAGCATGAGTATTAGTGTATTGTTATTGTGCTAGCAATGTATATTGATGATGTGTTCATTTCAGATAGCTGTGGACATTGTATTATTGTTGTTCCTTGGGTACATGAGATGTAGGCCCAAGAGATATTGAAATATTCTAGAGGAACAAGGAGTTGAGGTAAACTACTACGTTTGGTTTGGCATGTGAATATATGTTGATAGATGCTGATTGCATTATCTCAATGAGTTATATTAATTTTTTAGAATCGATTGTACATATGGAATAACAGAAAATGATAATCGCTTGAGATGGTATTTATTGATGTGAAAGCATGCTAGATTGGTATGTTGTAGGATTAATAATTGATTAATCAGATGTGGTATTGAGTTTAACGTAATCATGTGAACTTGAGATTAATTAGTATGTCACAGGATGACATGGGAACGTCATGGGATGACGTGGGATCACTATGAGTGTCATGTGTGGACATGTGGTCATTGTGAACGTCACGGGTTGACGTGGAACTATCGTGAATGTCATGGATGAGTACGAAATTATGATGTTATCTCTGATATATAATGACAACACTAATAAATAATCATGGAATTGATTCTTATGTTGAATTTCAATCACACATATATGTGATAGTTTGTTGTAGCATGATGCGTGCAGGATTGCGTGAAACTTTTGACGCGGGGAATGTTTGATGACGGAAACATTATGAATATCAATAATGCGTAAATGACGAGATAATAGTTGGGTGATGAAATGCGGGAAGTTTGATGCTTTAGAGCATGTGAGTACTATGAATGAGATATTATGATGCTACTGTATATTGTAGATGATTTCAGGTATAAAGGTATGAGACTAATTATTCGATGTTGATGTTGATGCCTTGTTTTAAATGGTTTATATACGAGTGATTTGTAGGGAGCGATAGACAGTACAAGATAACTTATCCAAGTAGATAAGATAAATGATGGGTTATGAGATAAATTGAGGGATGAACAATATTATGATGCTAATGTGCGTATGATCATGACGCAAGAATATTCGTGTTAGACTATTCTTTATGATTTGATATTGATGATATGTGGTTGTTGGGCTTATAATGTTGATATACGTATATGAGAATTACTAATGAGTTTTCTAATAAATTACCTTGCGCCATATAATAGTCAGAAGATGAAATGAAAGGTTGATGTGTAAGTGCTCAAGAGTACCGCTATTTCATACGGACAAGGGTGGTGTGCATATGACGATGTTGGTATAAATTGCTACTTTTGCAACCACACAGGTATGATGTTATTTATACGATAAAAGATTGATGTATTGTTATACACTCTGATTTACATATGATATGCATGGAATGCCTGGTTCAGCGATTATTTGATATGTACTATGATGAAACTAAACTATAACGGATTAAGATTTTGTACGAGGAACTGTACCAATGCGAGTACACAGGAAGTGAAGTATGACAAAGAAGCTTGATGATTAAACACTGTAAGTGTTGACTTTTACGAAATAATGGCAATTCTCTTGATAAGTTACTCATAGGAAGAAGCTTCTAAAAATGTAAATAAAGTTGAACGGAGCTAGTATGAGGTTATTGTGATATTGAATGTCATATTATTGAATGAACGTAAACAATTACTGAGACTGGTTAACAGAATACATGTAACACGGTGGACTGAAAGAAATGACTTGAACAAAAACAAAAAACAAAAAAAAATCTATATGCTACGGAAAATTTAAGTTATGAGATAGGCAAGTAAACGTGAAAAAAGGGGATTGATTATTCTAGTTCATGAGACCTATTATTACTTAGATTTTACGGAGGAACATAATCAAACATTTTCAATACTTTATGAAGAGCTAGTAGTGAGAGAGAATGTATGAAATATTCAATCCGTGGTAAGTATGTAAATACGATGATTGCTCATTCAGGAGTGTAGGTTGCTGAATAGCTGAAATATGATGATGATAATCTCGTAAGGATTCATATGAATAAGGGTATTCATATATGTTAACTCATTGAATGTTAATGTTAAATTATGGTAAAGTGATGTGATTTGCAGTCTTGCGATCGTCAGTGTAATGGGGCACCTGTGTGAGCCGTGATGATTCTGATGACTGTCATCTTACAGATGGTCAAGTCATATCTTGAGTTGTATAACGGTACGTAAATTTTACTGATGGCTTTTATGGTAAGCATGTATTTAAATTTCGAGGACGAAATTTTATAAGGTGGGGAGAATTGTGATGCCCCAAAAATTATTTATAAATTTACATAATTGATTAGTATGGTAAATTATATAATAATTTACGAGATTAAACTCTTGGGCATTATATTTTTGGACCGGGGTTGGAATAAATTATTCCGGGTTGAATTCATGGTGTTAATTAAATTTGTGGAAATTCTTTATAATAATAATGTTATTTTTATTTGAGTTGAAATTTAAATTGAAATATTAATCAAGGGTTGAGATGATATAATTGTAGGGTGGGGATTTAACCTAGGGTTATACATTAAAAACAGAATTTTCCCCACATGGAGCCGCCTACCTCTTCTTTTCCCCCATTCTCACGTCGTCTTCGTCCTTGCTCGCAAGAAGCGATTTTCTCTTCTGTTCCAGGCTCGATTTCTTAAGGTATCATGTGTGTGGTTATATTTTTCATCTCCCTTGAATTTATTTTGTTGAAGGCTCAAATTCCACTCGTTTTTCCTACTATTTTTGGACGAGTTTTACACTATGTTGGGTTCGAAAATGAGCTGAGATTCTTGGTCAAAATTCTGCTGTCTTGCTCGAGTTTTGTTGCTTGTTTTTGGCCGAAACCTACTGCTCTTATGTTTCGAATTCTTGCTGCATCTTGGTCCGAAATTGTGGTTGTTAAAAGTCCAAAAATCTGCTGATATGTAGTTTGAAATCTAGCTGATTGTATTTGATTTTCTGCTATATATGGTTAGTAAATCATGCTGGTTTTGGGACTGAAAATTTGGGGCTTTAATGGGGCTTGTAAATCATGCTTATAAAGTGTTTGATAATAGGCTTAAGTGTTGGCCAAACTCTACTAATTGTGTAGTAACAAAGTCTACCTTTATGGCTTTTATCATGGAAGTGTCTTGGTGAGTGTCGGGCTAAGGTTTGAGATGCTAATAACTTGGAGCATATGTGATTGTGTGAATAGGTGAGTTAGATAGATATTAATATGTGTTATAAACATGTATTAAAGTGTATATTAATGAATATACTTGCATGTGTGCAATAGCATGAATTGGAGACTTTATCGACTATTTGAATGACAAACCTATGAACTAACTGTATAGTTGATTTGAGTAATATAGATTGTCTTGATTTTGTGAATTTACTCACTATATAGTTGAGTTGGAGATGACTCAAATAGAGGATTATTGGCTTGTTTGTGTACACTATGAAGCATTAAGAGTGCTTAATGATATTAATTGCTTTAAATATGAGCTAATATTGAATTGCTATTTGATATAGACACTATACGAGACTTCGGACGTTGATGATAGCTTGTTCATGTTGTCGACTATAAGGTACGTGGTGACGTACGGGCAGGTATACCCAGTATTTATATATCCATGTGTACATGTATTTTGAATGTGATGTTTAATGTTAAGTGATTGAGTTTGATGGTTGAGTTTAATATACGTGGAATGGTGGATACGTCGATGTACGTGATCCGGGTATATGTGATATCCCCGAAATAATTAATTGCAATTAGGGCATTAATTATGTTTATGTGATATTATGGCGATGATTAGATTATGTGTTGGGACTAATTATCTTGGTAAAATGCTTGTCACATGGTAGGCGTGACCCGGTAGAGCATTTCCGGGTGCATGTTATACATGTTGGGAAATTGGGTGTTATAATGGTTTATATGATATGGGTTGTGTCTATTTGGTAATGCATGATTTTAATAGGGATCTTGATGCATTGTGGTAAAATGCTTTTAAAAATATCTTGTTGGGGTATTCTATATATCATGCTTGTGTCTTGGAACACATTTAAACCCATAGCATGGCATGGGAGCCACTTGCATACTTTATATCCCATCACCCTCTCTTCCAGCTTTTTGGTCCCTAAACCCCCTCCACTCATCCATATCCTTCCATTTTCGTTTCTGAAACAAGAGATGAGGAGAAAACTTGGAAGAATGAGTCTTTTTGTGTTTTCTTGCTTGAAACTTGGAGCTCAAGTGGTAAGCTTCCACTATGGTAGAGTTTTGTTGAGTTTTGGTTGGGTTGTAGCTTGTTTTTGGGGTAAAAGGGGGGTAGATCTTGGTCCAACATCTTGTTTATGTTTGGGGGTTGTATTTTAAGGTTGTTTTGTGGTTATATGTTGAGCATGGGAGTTGTTCTTGGTTGTAGATGAGTTTAAGTGTTGTTGGAAGCTCATACATGGAAATTTCTCGCAAAAACAGGGCTTCTCGATCGATCGAAATCTGGGTCCGATCGATCGAGCGGGGCAGAGCCTGGCCAAGGCTTGTATCGAGCTCACCGATCGATCGGGAAAATATTCCGATCGATCGATGTGTGAAATCTCGATCGATCGAGAGAATGTCTCGATCGATCGGCAGAGGCAGAACCAACATACTTTTTGTTGAACATTAGCGATCGATCGAGGCTGAGGACCGATCGATCGCAAGGCTAAAAATGTGGATTTTGGGATTTTGTTTTAAATGATGTTATTTTTGGTAATGGTTCACTTATTGGCTTCTAATATGGATTCATGTGATTGTGTAGAACCATCCCAGGTAGCCACACATCAAAGGAGATAAAGTTCCACGACATCTCCACTTTTGGAACTAAGGTACGTAGTGAGACGTAGGAGCATCGGACGGTAAAACGTATTTATTACGCTTTGAATTGGCTATGCATTATGGTTGCACATGTGGTCTTATTTATGCATTATGGTTGCATATATAGTTGGAACATGCATTATGGTTGCATGTAATTGTGAGTCGAGGTTATATCACAGTGATGAAGAATACTTGCCGCCTTTATGTCGAGGCGATGATAGAATACTTGCCGCTATCATATTTAGCGATGAAGAATACTTGCCGCAAACATGTCGAAGCGAAGGATCATGCCGCTGTCATGTTGATGCGAGGGATATTATGCCGCTAATATGTCGAAGCGAGGGGTATTAATGCCGCTGTCATGTAACGCGAGGGGTATTATGCCACTGATATAATAAGACTGGGATTGGCCATTGGTATACATGGAACGGATGCATGTCATGACATATATTATTGATGTTATAATCAATTAATTGTGATTATGGTACAGGGACAACCAAGGGAGCTTTTATATGTGTTAAGTACAAGAAGTGATTTGCATTTATGGTTTATGCATTGAATTATGATCATGTTATTGTGAATATGATTTATATACATGCTCATGGTTTGGGGTTGTTCCTGTAGGTACTTTTGGGCGGACGGGCTAAGGCGGGTTGATGCAGTGAGCCAGTGAGGAGTGCTTTTGGCATAGCATGGCTTAATTTTTGTATAGTCTCTACTCTAGGAGTAGTGTAAAGCTATAGGATTAGCATTCATTGGTTGAGAATGTAACTAATCCCTTTTGGAACTTCATTTTGGCACTGTAATTTAATAGCTCAGGGCATCAACACAACCTTTATACTCTGTTATGCATGGAAATTTTTATTTACGCCTTTAATCCGCACTTAAGGAACTAGGGTCCTTACAGTATATGCCCTTGGCACGAACGATATGAGAAGTGGTCGAGAATGAGATTAATTGATAGGCAGAGTTGCCTTCGAGATACGATTCGTCATGATTGAGTTTAAATGATAAACTGTGGTTATGCCGTATTTATGGCATTGATGAGTACCATGGTTTGAATAATGATATTGAACTTGATATTTATGAAAGTGTATAAGATTGAAACATGAACAGTTCGGGATAGCTATGCCGGATCGGAATTGTACAGGGAGTATATTTTTATGAGTTCTGAATAATCTAAATTGTTGCATTACAATTTCGTATATTGATTTGTGAATGAATATTGAGTTGGAGTATGCTCACCCTGTGTGGGGGCTGTTTCTGTTGAAACAGGTATTACAGCTACAAAGTTATTTTGGCGTAGTAAGCTCGAGCTTGGTTGGACAATATTGCTTCCTAAAGCGTAGAATGAGATTGGGTAAATGGTATACATTATTTATGCAACTAGATGGGTATTCATTATTTGTTGCTCGTATGTGAGCACTTGGAGTCGTGTATATGGACTGTATATTGGTGTTGAAGTCCACTTTTTATATCTTCTTAATACGATGACTTCCCTGGCTGGGAACTTACTTATGGTTTTGATTTCTTTTAGTATCGTGTTTTCCCTGGCTGGGAATTATTTTTGTGATGTGTTTTATTTTTGGATAGCTCAATTTATGGGGAGACTCTGCCCAAATTTTTATAAAAGTCATGGGGAATATGTGAAGCATGTAATGATTCTTTAATGAGAATGAAAATTTTTACATACTCAAATGACGTCATAATTGCATTATTGACGTATTGGGGCGTTGGGGTCTTACATACCACAAATTAGGTTAGTTAGTACCACAAATCATTATATACTGTACCACAAATTATGGATATAGTTACCACAAATTAATGATTTCAAGAAGAACGTATGGACATATTTGAATTGTTAACTCTATGTCCCTATTATCCACAAAATAACAGGAAAAGTTCTGATTGAGGAAGTTTTCGAGCAGTTGAACTACAAGAACACTTAGACTACATGTTCATTTAATAATTTGTTTCTCAGTGATTTAGTAAAACAAAATTATCAAGTTCTTTGGTCTCTCTGGAATCCACTATCGTGGGTTATGCAAGTTGGAGCTATCATGTTGATTGCTCTAGCTATTGGAGGTGGCAAGTGTAAGAATATATGGAGGTGGGTCGGTAAATCCAGCAGGTAAATCCATCATTGTCTTTTGCCATTCATTCAATACAGCATCCACAAATTCAGATCGCACAACTCCCCCAGGATGATTCTTTTCCTAAATAATCTACATTCATATCCTTCGTCTCCCTCATCAAAGTCGTCAAAAACCTCTAATAAAAAAATATGTGATATTCAAAACTAGAAGCAATAAACGTGAAACCAGTAGTAATGTCATGAAAATGAGTTAAAAGAAAATTTTAGGGAAGAAGATAGTCATGCGTAAAACATGTGCAAAAAGTAAGTGTGTTTATGTCATTTGATAGTATTAGGGAGTTTAAATTAAAACAAAGTTAAGATAGAGGTGCAGAATTTAAAAAAAAAATAACTAGGGCTGAAATTAAAATTGAAATAAGCATAATGGATTTTTAAGCAAGTCTACCAAATAGTATACTAAAGTAGGCTAAAATAAATGATTTCTCTTTTTTCATGTACATCTTATGAATGTAAAAAAAAATTATGATAAATAAACATGATTAGTAACTTTTAAAAAATTATTTATCAGTAAAATTCCTAACATACCCTTAAGAGGTTTTTTATTATAATAACCCAAATTAATAAACTATTTACCAAAATAACCTTAAATACAACCTTTTACTAAATTGACCTAAACTTCAAGTTGAAGACGCCAACTCATTTGGCGTCTTCAACTTGTTTTTTTTATATAAAGTTGAAGACGCCAACTGTGTTGGCGTCTTCAGTTTTTTTTTTGCTAATTATTAACCAATCAACCATTCATTTGCTTCGCCGATGAGAATTTTGATAATTCGATGCTATAAAATATAATATTTTTGTCTCAAATTTTTGACTACTATCTGGATAGATAAGATATTATTTAAAAATATTATTAAAAAAATATTTTGTTACAACATGTTGCTTTTGGAGAGGTTGTTGGTAGGAATGACAATATGGCGAGTTTGTGACGGGTTCGTAACATAATATTTTTCAATAATATCTTATCTATCCAGATAGCAGTCAAAATTTTGAGACTAAAATGTTATATTTTATAGTATCGAATTATCAAAATTCTCCTTGGACAAAGCAAATGAATGATTGATTGGTTAATTGTTAGTTGCGGACCTTATCGATGAGATTTTAAAGATGACAAAACATATCAGACCGGATCGAGAGAAATCAGACTGACCAGATCGATCGCTCAAAACAGATCAAGCTGATGAGGCATATTGCATATCAGACCGGATCGATAGAAAACAGACTGACTAGATCGAAGCTTCAGATCGATCTCAACATGTATCAGATCAGAGCAGTCAAGGATATATAAAGATTGGTTCTTCAGTCCGAATCATTAACGGCTATTTATTGAAGCATTTAATGTCGCAATTAATGCTAGAAAAAGACCATAGACTGAAGAATACCATATAAGGTAAGAAGACAAAGAAGAGCTTACCTGACAGTCGCCGAAAGCATGAACCAGAATGGCAACTACCTTAAAGAAGTAGACTGTAGCTTACTCAGAGTTTAAGCAGAGTCAAAAGTTGCACATTAAGGGAATAATGTCGTTGGTACATACAACTATAAAAGGATGCATCAGAAGATCTCAAGAAGACTCTCGCTGATCAATCGAAAAACGCACAAGAAAGAAAAACAGCACAAGCTTACAAGCTTAGGAAGCTCTCAAGCTGAAATTCTTCTTAAGCACGAATACATTGTAATATTTGATCATTTAGGATCACTGTGTGCATAGACAGAAGTCTATCTTGTGTATTCTGTATTGAAAGATAGAAGTGAGAAATTATTGTAACTGTCAGACAGAGTGTGTCTGAACAGATCGAGTGACTAGGAGTTTCAGTCTGGTAGTGAGGTAAATCCAGCCTGAATCGGGTTTGTACAACAGGATTGTATAAATCAAAGTCTTCTAGTGGAAACCTTCCTTAATTGGAAGAAGGGGAGACGTAGAAGGATTACACCACCTTCGAACTTCCAGAAACATATTCTGTGTCTTAGTATTCTGCATTCGCCTTATTATTCAAGCCATCGAGCCGTTCTTACTAATTCAAGAACAGACCGTTCCGCACTAAACATTCAAGTGGTCTGTTATGCCAAAGTGTTGATTAAGAATCAGATTTCGTCTCACTAATCCGAACGAAATCACAAGGGATTAATTTTTAATAGGAGTGTTCATTCACCCCCCCCCCCTCTAAACACTCCGGACCGATCCTAACAAGTGGTATCAGAGCAGGTCGTCTTAATCAGCACAAAGACACTTGAGCTGATGGCATCATTCAACAAAATTCATATGTTCTCAAAAGAAGACTATGATGATTGGAGAATCAGAATGCAAGCTCATCTGGCAGCACATGATGACGATATGTGGTTCGTCATCACTGATGGACCAATGAAAATTCTGAAAGTCAATACAGTAGCCTCCATTACTGGTGGTGAACCCCAAATGGTCGAGAAGGATAGATCCCTATGGACGAATGAAGAAAGAAAGAAAGCAAACCTCAACAACGTTGCTAAAGACATCTTGTTCAAGACATTGGACAAGAACATGTTCAGTAAAATTAAAATGTGCTCTATTGCCAAAGAAATTTGGGAGAAGATAGCACAGCTATGTGAAGGGAACGACCAGACGAAGGAAAACAAGCTGACTGTTGCTCTTCAAAGATTTGAGAGCATAAAAATGAAGATTGGAGAAACTCTAAATGAGTTTGATGAAAGAGTCACTGGTATCATCAATGAACTAAATGGTCTGGGCAAGGAATACTCAAACAGAGAGATCGCCTAAAGTTATAAGAGCCCTGCCAAAAGAATGGGATGTTAAGACCATTACAATGAGGGAGTCCAAAGATCTGAACAAGGTTGAACTTCATGATCTGTTTGCAGATCTTAAAGCATATGAGTTCGAACTGATCAGCAGAGGTGAAGCAGAGCCATTCATCTCTCAACCAAACAAAGCACTGGCAGCCATTCCAGACCAGACCGCCCCCACAACAGATCGATCTATGGAACAGATAAGTAATGATGCTATGTCATTATTTATCAAGAAATTTGGTAAATTCATGTCTAAAAATAAGAGGAACTTTAAACCCTCTCATCATTATAAGTCAAGAAAGGACGATGCGGTTAATGATCAGGCTTGCTACAATTGTGGTAAGACCGGACATTTTATTACAGATTGCACCAGACCAAAGAAAGAAGAACGGAAAGAGAAGCATCGTGATGACAGGAAAAAGAAGCACTACAAAGACCGCAAAAATCATGGAAAGTCTCAAAAGGTCCTAGTAGCAGAAGAAGGAAACAGCAAATGGGCTCAGACTGATTCAGACTCAGAAAGTTCTGAATATTCTTCCAGCGAAAGCGAAGAAGATATTCAATGTCTAATGGCAGACGAAGAGTTGAGTCAAACAGAAGAGGTATTCGATCTTGACTCAAATGAATTTACACGAGAAGAGCTCATGTCCGCACTGCAAGACATGGCTAATGACTATAGACTCTTAGCTGAATCATTTGAGAGAAGTAAAGCTAAAGTCAATGATCAAATAGATGAGCACATCAAACCAAGGTGCTCTGAGCTGGGTGAGTGCAACAATCTACAGATCGAGCTGAATAAGCTAAAAATCTCTTATGATCAGCTCCATGAGAAATAGAATTAGCACACAAAATGCTAATGGACAAAATCCAGAACATCATTGGAAGAATTGCAAGAGGTACAAAAAAATGTCGGTGATGTTACACGCATAGGCTTTGATATCAAATACTGCACCAAAGATGAATCTGAACTGTTGCTGGTAAATAACAACATCAAACAAATGAAATTTGTTAAATCCAGCACAGTATATGAAAATGAAGCACCTACAATTCAAACGGTAGTCTCTTTCATGAATCAAGGTTTGAGAAAAGGGATTGGATATGTTAACCAAGCCAAAGAAAAGGCACCAGCAAGCTTTGCGTCTTTCAGACCAAATCCAAAGGTGCAAAATTTAAGGCAAGGGAGACCATCCAACTACTATAATTCAAAACCAGTTCAACGAAGATATAGACTACCCTATGAGAATAAAAGGTTTCCATATCGCACACATTACCACACACAACATCGAAACAGATCAGCTCACAGCACGCCTGACACACACAAGCCATTAAAGCTGATACAGGTGTGGGTTCCCAAAGGGCTAATCCGTTCCGGACCCAAATAGGATTGGGTACCAACAATAATTATGTTTGATGACAGGTACCAAAGAAACTTGCATCAGACTGGTACTTAGACAGCGGGCGTTCTCGTCACATGACTGGAAACATCGAGCTGTTGTCTGAAGTTACAGAATGTACTGGACCCAAAATCATATTCGAAGATAATTCGAAGGGTAAGACCGTGGGCAAGAGTAAGATTGTCCATGGTAACATTATTATCAATGACGTGCTGTTAGTTGAAAATCTTTGCTATAATCTGATTAGTATAAGTCAACTATGTGATAATGGTTATGCTGTAGAATTTCATAAACACACTTGCACTGTTAAATCATCAGACGGTATAACCATGCTTGTAGGAATCAGGAATGAAAATACATATAAGATTAACTGGAATTTTGCTCAACCTGAAAATCCTACATGCTTCATCGCTAATAATAATAATAAACACTGGCTATGGCATAAACGCTTGAATCATCTTAACTTTAAGACTATTTCTAGCCTGTGTAAACATGATTTAGTTGTCGGTCTGCCCAAGATCGACTTTGCTAAGGATAAGATCTGTGAAGCATGCCAAATGGGCAAACAGATCAGATCATCCTTCAAAAACAAGAATGCCAAATCCTCCTCACGCTGCTTAGAACTACTGCATATGGACTTGTTTGGTCCTATACCAATAACAAGTTTAGGTGGAATGCGGTATACTCTTGTTGTTATTGATGATTACTCACGTTTTACTTGGACTATATTTTTGAGCAGTAAAGATCAGACCGGTCCGAAATTGATCAAGCTGCTGAAACGCACTCAGAATGAGAAATCATCCAGCATAGACAGGATTCGAAGTGACAAAGGCACTGAGTTTTCAAATCAGAATCTTGAATCCTTTCTAGAAGATCATGGAATTAAGCATGAATTTTCAGCCGCCCGAACTCCCCAACAAAATGGAGTTGCAGAACGAAGAAACAGAACGCTTAAAGAGACAGCAAGAACAATGCTTGCTGATTCTGGAATTTCGCAAAAGTTCTGGGCAGAAGCTGTAAATACTGCATGCTACACTCAAAATCGGTCTATGATTAACAAGAAGTTGAATCTCACTCCATATGAGATATGGACTGGTAACAGACCGTCTATCTCTCACCTTCGAACTTCCAGAAACATATTCTGTGTCTTAGAAATCTGCATTCGCCTTATTATTCAAGCCATCGAGCCGTTCTTACTAATTCAAGAACAAACCGTTCCGCACTAAACATTCAAGTGGTCTGTTCTGCCAAAGAGTTGATTAAGAATCAGATTTCGTCTCACTAATCCGAACGAAATCACAAGGGATTAATTTTTAATAAGAGTGTTCATTCACCCCCCTCTAAACATTCCGGACCGATCCTAACATTAATATTAACAAAAAAAATTAATAAGAAGCTAAAGACGCCAATTGTGTTGGCGTCTTCAGCTTTATATAAAAAATAATAATAACAAGTTGAAGACGTCAATTCAGTTGACGTCTTCAACTTCAAGTTGCCAACCTAATTAACGACTTCGATCAATTTAGTGAAATATTGTATTTAAAATTATTTTGATAAATAGTTTATTAATCTGGGTTACTACAATAAAAAACCCTATCGTTGAGCTTATTGGGTATCTTTTGGCAAACTTAGGGTTTTTTGGCCACCACATATAAATATGCAACGTTGTGTAAACTCTATAGAATCTGCATTGTTTATCGGCCGCTTTTGATTGAGCAAAAATGGGACACTCCAATGTCTGGAATTCTCACCCTAAAACCTACGGGCCCGGATCCCGTACCTGGTATTTCAATTTCTGAGTTTTTGATTTAATTATTGTATGTAGTTACTCGCTTCTTTTATTCATGGATGAATCAATTGTTGAAGTAGCCGATGGAGGAATGCAGTTGAATGTATTTTTTAATACAAAACTTATATTTTGAAAAGTTATGTATGGGGTTAGTATTTTTTTCATCGAAGTGGGAACTGCCCTTCCCTACCGGTGGGATTGATGAAATTATTTGTTGTGTGGAAGCTTAAGTTTTGTTGCCAAATATTATATGAACTCTTTTGCTCTCTGTTTTCGTAGCTCGAATCTCAGGTAGATTGGTCCTGCAAGGTATTTGTATGGTCTCATAGTTGTTAGAATTGGAAATTATTAGCAACCGAACACACGCGTGTGTGAGAATCTGTGAGGTAGTTCTTGAATTTTCCTCCTTAGTTGAATAAATTCATTGTTTTAAATTTAGGCCAAATCCCGAAATTTTAGGTTTTCTTGCTTACGGAATTGAAATTCAGTTTTTAGCTAAACTTTCATAGAATATTCGAATATTCCCCAAAGATATCCCATGAATTAATTAACAAACTAAAGAATAATGCCAAACCCCCTTCGGCCCACACTCTGTTAAGATATGAAAAGGACCCAAACATCCATGTGAACCAATTCAAACGATTTAGTGCAAAGATGCGATGCACTCTTTGGAAAAGGTGATCGAGTATGCTTGGATAAAGGACATACAGAACAATGTTATAGATCAAAATTATGAGACAAAAAAGGTAACATTTGCATACGAGTGTAAGAAATATGTCCAAGACGACGACGCCACAACAATTCATGTTCAACATTACAACTGATTGAAGGCATGAGACGAGAGGAAGAAACAGAACTTTTACAAGAAAAGAAGAATGTACAGACACATTAAAACTAGAAGAATCTATGTAGTAAAGACCATCTCTTTCTCTACCAATCCCCATGATCTTCCGATTCGATAGGGCCTGAAATAAACAAAAATGTGGATGAAAAGAGATGAAACACTGATGCCCTTGAGTGAACTTAGAGACAGATAATAAGTTGTGTTGGAAAGATGGCACAAAAAGAGTGTTTTTCAAAGTCAAGTCTTTGGAGATGACCACGTTGCCTACATGAACGATTTTAGTAGTACTGCCATTTGGCAATCTAACCGATCCAAAAGGCAACTCACAAGGATAAGAACTTGTTGCATATAAATGGCTACCAAGCATATGGTTATTTGCTCCAGTATCTACTATTAAACATGTATTAAAATGATTTGAAAAGTGTTGATCCTTACCTGCCATATTCACCACAGGAACACTATCTGTGTCACAAGTATTCCCATTGTTCAGAAGTTTCAGAATTGCTTCGTATTGAGCTGGAGTGAATAACATCTGTTTGTCAACATCAACCGCTTCTTTCTCAGCCTTACACTGCACTTGATGACTCATGTTTGCATTGGCTGGAGACTTTGCATTTTTTTGCCAATCCTTGTTGAACTTAGAAACACCTCCTTTACTTTGTCCTTTGTACAATCGATGACCGGGGGGATATCCGATCAATCGATAACAATTGGCTCGAGTATGACCCAACCAATTACAATAATCACATTTCACTGACTCTTTCCTTTTATTCTTTGTTTTGTTCTGTGATGAGTAAAAAACTGATGGTGTTGAGTAAAAAACTGATGGTGTTATGTCAGCTAAAGGAGAAGTAGTAGTTAGAATAGCTCGGTGAGATTCTTCCTGCGATATTATCGAGTAAGCTTGGCCAACAGAAGGCAAAGGCGTCATCATCAAAATTTGATTCCTAATATGAGTGTAGCTATCATTTAATCCCATGCGGAATTGTAACAGCTTCTGTTGATGATCATGCTCCAAATACACCTTAGCAGAGTCACAAGCACACGTAGGCAAAAACAAGAAGCGAGCTATATTCATCCCATAGTTGTCGAAGCTTCGAGTAATAGCAAGAGATAGTGTTATTACCTTGTATCATCCTTCCTATCTCACGATGCAATGAAAAAATCCGAGAACCGTAGATTTTATCAAAACGCTCTTTCAGATCACTCCAAACAACATCAGCACTTGTTGAATAAACAATGCCTGAAAAATCTCCTTGGATACACTATTCATGATCCAGGAGAGCACAGTAGCGTTGCATCGTTCCCAATTAGGCAATTTCTTATCATCCACGGCTGGTTGCTTGAGACTTACATCAACGAATCCCAATTTATTCTTAGCTCGAAGTGCGATCAACATCGCACGACTCCAAATCGCATAATTCTCTGTACCACTAAGATGTTCTGAAATCAAACTCAATCCTGGTGTGTCTGAAGCATTGATGTACGAAGGATCATTCACGTCGATAGTAGTGGCCATAGATCCGCAATTTATCAGGAAAAAAAATCGCAAAAAAATTGAGGAAAATAAGATTGCGAGAATCACGAGACAAGTCGGATTAATCAATTATGATTAATCGAAAAAAAGGAACAAAGGATCGAAACCTAGTTCTCTGATGCCATGAAATGAAGAAACAATATGGAGAAATGAATTCATATTTCATTCATGCAAAAAAGTTATCTGAAAGCTACAGACTACAACTATTTATAAGGCTAAATTATCAACAGAACTACAAATGCGACTTTACTACATGATTTATGTAATTTTAATACTATCCACCACACTTTCCATGAAGCTTGGTGTTCGAAATGAAAATTATTGAGGTGGATAAACCCAGATGCCATCCGGAACCGAGTAATCGCCCGAGGGTCCCACGGCCCTCGGGTGTTCCAACATAGATAGGATAATCACGGATACCAGCGGGATTGTTCCGCAACCGCCAGCCTATAAATCAACACAAGGATCTTCGGTTCTCCTCATTACAGCAACCTTGTCCCCTTTCTTAGGTGTTATAGAGAAAGACCTAAACTGTCCGAGCACCTCATCCATAATGCTATATTCCTCAACCAACAACAGCAGTACAACATAACTAGAACACACGAAATTCTACACTTTGCTGTGAAAAGAACGAACTTCCCGATGAAGAAAACGGTACCCAACCAACTCTCATTGAAGAATCCAAAAAGATGTTTTTTGCCTTATGCTAATTTTTTTAATTTGCCTTTTAGTGTACTTCAGCATATCATGTCATGGGATTTTATGAGTTCCTATGAAATTAGGCATGGTAATTCTTTTGCATACTATAGATTATACCTCTCTGGTCCAGATTACATGTGTTATTCTTTTGATGGATCTATTCAAGCTTATGATACAATAACTTTTGCATCTTTGGATGGCCATGAATAATGGGATGAATGTGTATGAAGCAGTTTGTGTCTCATGAGTGTGCAATACAAATGCATCATTGATATCAACAGTTTGTGATTTATTTTTGAGTGGTGTGTTTTCGTTGAGCTAAATATTCCTCAGATGTATTGATGAACTATCATATGAGTTGAGCATAACATTTTCTTTTTCTTCAGCGCAAGCGTTTCTCGTTCCCAAAATTTCTGTGAAATACAAATTCCACGCAAGTGTTTGAGTGGGGGTGTAATGATCTGGAGTTGTTTCTTTAATTTGGTGCTGCCAATTATTAGTGGGATGGAGGAAATGGAAAAACTTCTTTTTTGAAATTGTCCTATTGTTATTGTATAGCATGTATACGATTTGACCATAGAAATTCGTGAATTCAACTTACAATCCGGACTAGGAATTTCTTAGTTTTCTTTGGTGATCCTAATGATTGCTTTTTTTTTTTTTGTAATTTTATTTCTGATGGATTTTCATTTTCCCATGTTTATTTATTTTTGGGCTTGAACTTCACACTTTGTTTTTGAAGCCGTGTATGTGGTAACCCTCACGGGATTATCAGAAAGTACGGGTTGATGTGCTGTAGACAATGCTTCCGCAGCAATGCCAAGGAAATCGGCTTCATAAAGGTAACATTGCTTGTGCATCAATCACTCCCTTATCTTTGCATATTTCTTCATGTTCATAGAACTGATTCCGTTTCGTCTTCATCTTCTTCTATAGTACCGCTGAGCCGATGATACTGGACAAGAAGATTTATCTTGACTGGACGAATTCAAACTGGTTCCCTATAGTTTGTGATTGAATTTTGTTTTAATGGACCTGTGCGTTTTGTTTTCTTATGTTGAGAAAATACCATCGTTCTATTTGGGAACAATTACCATTAGTGTCTTGGATACTTTGAGATTTTTGTGCTTTGGGTGAAAGCCCGGTTTATATAATTAACTGACCTTTGACATTATAAATATATTAGACTGCGATTTCACATTCTTGTCACTGATAAGATTTACAGGCGACCTATTTCTGTTTTTCCTTCTTTTCCCAGTCTCGTGTTATCTGAGAAATTGAGAATACAATGGTGAACTTGGGTTGTATTAACCAGCCAACGAAGTAATTATCTATGGTTGAATTTTCTTGCTACTATTTGAGTTAGGATTTTTTAATAATCCAAGTCGATCAAATGTTTGGTGTAAAATTTCCATCCCGAAAGAAATCCTGTGGCCCAGTACTAATTCATCCATCTCCCAATACAGGCGTGCTTCTTCTTTTTTTAGTTTATTACCTCAACATGGTGATTGAATTGAAAATGACAATATTATATAATCACAATCCTACAAACAAACAATATTTTCCTCTTTCGCAAGTTATTTTTCTCTAACCCACCATCAAAGTTACAACAACCAGACCATTCCAGTCGCCTCCTTCTCCCTATCGTTGACTCCTCCTCGCCAGTTTCCCGCCTATCCTTTTGAAGTTGTAATTGCCTTTGCTATTCCTCTTCTAGCTGGCAGAAATTATCAACTATTTCTTTCTCAACTCATAAAAAGGCTGTGAGATTTCAATGTTGGGGAATTCTATAATAGAAAGAAAGGTTAAAAGTTGTAGTTGCCGTCCCCGCGTAAAGGTCTTGACTTGTGAAGCCTGGTAAAGTTGAGTCCGACGAGTTGGGTTATAATAATTCATGAAAGATATTATTGTATCCCTACAATCTTAACTCACACTGCATCTTCTTCGATGTTGCCATATTCCCTTTGCGAAGGCCCTTTAATTGGCTTCAACACTGAAAAGTTTCATGGAAAAACTTTTGAAAAATCAAATCAGTCCTTATTAGTTCATCAATTATTAAGTGTATGAATTAGGAGGTTAAGAAGTGGACTATGATAGTTTATTAAAGTGTGGTTGGGTGGATACATAAAATATCATTTTCCATTTTTTTTTTCAAAAATATTTTATAACATAGATTTATATGAGCTAGTATAATTTACCACATGTAATTTGTAAATAATCATTTACTACTATGTTGTATCCCTGATAAACATTTTATACCATATAATTTGTAAATAGGCAATTTATCCCCTGTGATTTTCAAAATAAACAGTTTATCACCACGTGGTTTGTAAAATATAGCATACACGAAAGGCATGTTTTGCACATATCCCTCCAATCTACTACACTTTTACAAAGAAAAAAATATATATCAGACACTAATTCCAAAATATATAAAACAAAATAAAGCTCGAACAAATGAAAAAAATCTCTTAATGAGATGTTAATTTTCGTGACCACAAAATAGAAAGGAAACCTCAGAAGAACAACCTCAAAAGCTTGGTTTCATGTCCATCATAATTATTATTTTGCTGCAATTCTTGACGAGAAACAAAACCACTTTCCAACGTCGTCGTTTCAGACTCCTCCGACGGTGTCACCTGTCTGTTATTCTCTTTCCGCCGCTTCATCCTCCCACCGGCGGTCATTCTTGGCGGAAAACCAGCCGTCAACCAGAGATCCGGTCTATTCGTCGTCACTTCTAAACCAAACCCTTTCCTCTTAAGCCTCAAGTTCATATCCCGAGACCCGTACAAATCAATTTCGTAATTTCCCGTAAAACCTTCTTCAAACTCCGGCAAGGCTCGCAGAACGCCGCCACGCAGCACCAGTCTCCACCGCCGCCTGGCATACCTGCCAATTCCCCGTCCATTGTAATCCCACGGCTCCGGTTACGGGATTCACTGTCCTCCCGCATGCTTCAAATAATAAAGACTGAAATAAATCTGCAAATCAAGGAAATCAAAACAGATAGAAAAACACACAGATCATTACACAGAACTCGAATCTACTGAATTAACGTACAGGGTCTTTGGGATTCGTGGACAGATGAAAGGAAGGACATGAGCCCGGCGCGGCCAAAAAACTTGGCGACAAAAACGGTGGCGTTTGCCTGAGCTTGAGGGCTCTGTATGCCATGCAAACTTTGCCTTAGAATGCAGTTTCGTTGCCATTTTACGGAATATTAACTGTTATTATCGTGTAGTTTTTTTAAATTAAAAATTTAAAAAATAGATAATTTGAAAAAATTATTAATGAAAAAATTAAAAAATTTTGAAAAAAAAAATAAAATGTTCTACAACCGTCGTTCTTACCCGAAGCTTCGTTCCAGGCTGCAAAATCGTCATTCCGTTCCGTGACGTCAGTTAAATTACTGTTATAGTTACATATCCATTTTAGCATGAAACTTTACCACGACGCTACCGCCACCGTTTTTGCTGACCATAAATGCAACTCATCGTATACTTTTAGATTAATCTATTGGACATGAGTGAGGTGTATGTATCATATATTATATTTAGTTTGTTAAATATTATGATATAAAAAAATAATTAATTTACAAGTTACTTGAAATTAAGAATAATTCCATGTACTTATTTAACGATAGAAATATCTTGCATGATGATTTTGGTAATTTTCTCGAAATTCATAGATGAATAAGATGCTTTTAACTAGAATATAGGATAGAGATAGAAAATGCTTTCAATCAGAACATATGATGGGTATATAAAAGTAAGTTTTTTTTGTAATTTTTAAATATTATTGCATCAGTTATTTATTAAGAATAATAAATAGGATCAAGGGCGGACGTACAACCAGACAAATACCTCTTTTATTTTATTTTCTTTTTGCACCCTCAACAAATATGCCCCTATATTTCGTTCCTTTTCAAATTTTTACTGTAATTGTAATCCCATATACATATATAATATATATTTGTATTTGTTTTTGTTTTTGTTTTTGTATTATATATACAATTATAAAATTTCTCTTCAAAATTTAATTTTCTAATTGTATTTTGTTATACCATAATTAATTAGACACCACTTTATAAATACATTTGTGCGAGTGACATCATGTATCCCAAATTTGAGATAGATCCCGAATCCCAAATCACGTGAGTCTCAATATTTTTATCAGTTAGGTACTTATATAATATAGATTTATGTTGACTAGTAATGACTACAGAACATCATAAAATTGTTAACATTATCAGTGCAAACTTACATGAATATTTGATTATTTTTACAAACTTTGAAAACATCGAGATAAGGGTGTGCTTCAATTGCAATAATGGTAACCGATATATGTTTTTGTCAATGTCTATATCTTGCTAGCTAGTGTGACAGAATCAATTAATTATCCAAACTCATAGTTTCATTATTACATATTGATATCCTAAAATAATTTATTGGAATGTCATGTTGACATATCAATATATTTCATCATCTCATCTTATTTTCTTAGTCAACTCAAAGATCACATGAGATTCAGATTTCTGGGACACACCATACTTAATAAAAAGTCGTAAATGAGGTAAAAATTAGGGATGTCAATAGGACGGGTCTAGATTCGGACCCGTATTGAACTCGACCCCTCGGAGCGGGTCTGGAACCGCTACAACTGGTTTTGAAGCAGAGCGGATCCCGTGTTTGGCCAAACCCACCCCGGACCCACCACTCTATACATATATTAATAATTTTTTCAAAAATTTAATAAGAATATATATTTTATTTCTTTGATTGAATAAAATAGTGTCATTATTATATTTATATCAAAACTTATGTGTTCATATTAAAGAAGTTGTAAATTTTGAAGGGAATGAAAGCAACTTTTGTAGCTTAATGATAGTTTTACATGGGTTATTATAAATATTTACCAGAAAAAAACATGAAATTCAATCAAAAAACTCAATTTTTGTGCTAAAAAATTGATTCAAAAATTGATTTTTAAGACATAGTTTTCCTATGAGAAAATGGGAAAGTGCATTTTGCTTCACATGTTATATCTTTGACGATAATTCAGCACATTTTGATATATTCACCATCGAATGATTCAAAAACTGGAAACGAGTTAATTGTAAAAATTGTTCATTCAAACGACATGAAGGAGGAGGTAATTCAAGACATAGTTTTCCTATGAGAAAATGGGGAGACCGGAAAAATGTTGATCAACATATTGATAGGAGGATACAGAAAACAATCTTCCAAGGAAATTCAGCAAAATCGGTTGCTTCTAAAGGTATCTATAGAAAGTGTGAAGTTTGTAGCGCTGTAAGGATGTGCTTTTAGAGGTCATGATGAATCGGTGGACTTTAGCAATCGTGGAAACTATATTGAATTGATGAAACTTTTAGGAAGAATAAATCTAGGAATTAGAAAAATCAGCTAAAAATGCCAAGTATACATCACCATTGATTCAAAAGGAGATTTTGAAAATTATTGCAGATAGTATCAGAGACAAAATTCGTGAAGACATTGATGATAGAAAGTTCTGTATTCTTGTTGATGAAGAAATTGATGAATCTAGTAAAGAACAAATGGATATTATTCTAAGATATTTTGATCGAGATGGGTTCATAAGAGAACGCTTTTTCGAAGTTGTGGATGTTGAAAATATAAATGCGTTAACTTTGAAAAAAGAGATATGCAATGTTCTAAATCAATACAATCTCTTTGTCGAAAATTAAGAGGGCAAGGATAAGATGGTGCTAGCAATATGCATGGCAAATGGAGCAAGCTCTATTTTTGAAAGATTATCCGCATGCTTATTATGTTCATTGTTTTGCTCATAGATTACAGCTTGCATTAGTTGCAGTTTCTAAATAGGTACATGTTATGTGGCGTTTCTTTCAAAACTAAGTTCAATTGTCAATTTTGTTAGTGCTTCTGCAAAACGTCATCGTCAATTGGAATCGAGAAGCTGAAATTAATGATTTGATAGCATGGGGAGGGGGGGGGGGGGGGGGGGGGGGGGGTTGAGACTGGAAATGAAGCTAATCAAGAATGTTCTTCTGAAGCTACTCGATAGAGTTCACATTTTTACTTTGTTCGAAGATTAATTGACTTCTTTGGTTCGATGTGTACACTTCTTCAAGGTCTTGTTGATGGGGGTTTGAATTGTAATATTCGTGGAGAGGCTAAAGGTTTATATTTAGATATTAAATCATTTGAATTTGTATATACTTTATTTTTTATGCATGAAGTGTTGGGGGTATCTGATATATTGTGTCAAGCATTGCAAAAAGATAACATCGATATTTTGAGTGCTGTGAATTTTTTAATGTCCACTACTAAGTCAGTTCTTCTTTGGACTGTTGTTGAGTTTTGTGAAAGTAATGATACTGGTGTGCCTGACTTATATGTTCGCTATATGCAAGGTACAAAGCGTTCTTGTCAGCAAAAGAATAATATAACAGTATGTGATCACTATCATTTTTATATATTCAGTGTTTAGTTAATGGAGTTGAATGACAGATTTTCAGAGAATACAATGGAACTGCTTACTCTTAGTAATGCTTCGAGTCATGTCGATAGTTTCAAATCATTCTCACTTTACACCATTTGTTATCTGGTTGATAAGTTTTATTTTCTAGACTTACTAAGGGAAGAGAAGATTTAAAGAAATAGTCGGATCATTATAAATTTAATGTCTCTTCATCCCTTGTGTCAGACATTAGCTAAAACGAAAAAAGTTAGACATTTATCCTCTGGTCGATAGGTTGATTCGATTGGTATTGACTCTTCCAGTTTCTACGGCAACCACATCACGAGTTTTTTCTGTGATGAAACTCATCAAGACACCACTTCACAATAAAGTGGAAAATGAATTTCTTACCAATTCAATGGTTATTTATATTGAAAAGGAAATTGCTATTACCATTGATACAAAGTTCATTATTGATAAGTTTGATATTTTGAAGAATCGTAAGCTGCGACTAAAATAATATTTTAGTATATTTTAATTGTTTTCAGTATTTTCTATTTCTTACTTAAGTTAATATAATATATTGCATATTATTTTTCTATGTTTACACTTGTACTTCATAATTAAAGTTTAACCCACCAAATTAAAAACTTCTTGTTACGTCCCTGATAACCATATGCATGCAAGTTTGATCGATTTGTGATTATCGGTATAGATATTTTGAGTCCTTCGAGTTTGAGAGCGTTAGGTGGAGAAGAGGGAGTAGATTTTGAAGGACCATAAGCAGAAAGACGATAATACCCTCGGCTATTTCTCAGTTTTCTGCAATTTCTGCTGCATTCCAAGGCTTAAAAGGGGTAAATTATGGAGTACGATTATTTTATTTTAAATTTCGTAAAATTTAAAATTATAAACTAATAAAAATAAAAAACTCCTTGTTGAATAATTCTTATCGATAAATATTTTGAGGTACACATTTTTTAGGCTTATATATCAAATTTTGTTATTAATTAGTCAAATTTTAAAAGTTTTTTTCTTGTTTTATAACATATTATAAAATGTTCTTTAATATATAGATTTTATTAAATCAATTAAGAAAAGAAATAAATTAATATGTACACATACTACCTTGTGATGTTGATCATTTCTAATAATAAACTAGAACAAGTGCGACTATTACAATCATTGTTTATACAATAAAATAAAAATATATCCGAATGTCCGATTCTTGTGATTTTCGTCAATTTCAATCCCGATCCAACATTGTTCTAATCAGTCTGTTTGGAATTATGGTAAAGAGGATTTTGCCAGAGACATTTCGCTGGAGTTTAGGTGTCCAAGAAAAGCCCCTATTTTTACAGAGCATCTCTAGAAATAGCGTAAAGGGACACACAGGGGTCTTAAATGTCAATTGAAGATGGTGCTAGCTGCTAACAGTAGCATCATATTTCACCATCTTGAAATATTTCAGAACAAATCCAACTCATCATTCAGAATTATCAACCAGAAAATGATTATAACAGCAGAGGTCGTCTGCTAAAATAGTCACAGATAAAAACTTTGTTCAAAAATATCACAGAACTAGCGAATCTTGATGCATCAGGCAGCAGGATTGGGTAGCACTTTTGGCTTTGGTTTAACTTCCACTTCATTCACACTGCGGACAAATATTGCGTCGGGTTCATGGCTGCAAAATAATATCAGTTAAAAGATATGAGACGCATGTTCCGAGCAATAAAGAGAAACGAGGCCCAAACATCAACAGTAGCCTTACAGTTTATCTCCCTCTTCGAATGTATAACTAGATGCAACAGCCAATAGTCTTCCATCTCTGTTGAAGGACAGAGCTGCTATGCTTGTTGGGTACTTCGTGTACTTCATATCAAACAAGAAGCAACAGATATAGAATCAATCTCCATATGCTTTGTGACAAGACGGAGGATATAAAAACCAGGTGTGATTGTGTTTTTACCTGATACAGCCTCTTCTTGTTGTTTCCATCCCAAACATTGACATAACCATCACAACCTCCAGTAGCGAAAGTGCCATAGCTGCAGATAAAAGGTTGGAATAAGAGAGGGTGGGGGAGTTGTCTTAAGCAGGAGAACAAAACAATGTCATCATTGATCTCAATTATGTGATTAAACTAACTCAAACCAAACTCTTTCCAAATATAGTGACACGTATATCTGTATGACAGTCCAACCACTTCATAAGGATTGCTGTGACATGCTTATCCAAGAATGTTTTAGCCTCTAATAGGACAGCAAAGTTTAATTTTGTGCACGTCAAAATTGTTTCTTTTACTGGCATCTAATGTAAGACCAATTGAGTAAACTTGATAGGTCAGATCCGAAGATGGTAGCACAGAGAAATCATCAACTGCAGGATAACTTACATGGGGTGGAATGCAATGGCATTCACAGGATAGACAATATCCCTCCCTGCTTCTGATTTCCGGTGGCATTTAAATGCATACCTGGAAAATAAACCATCAACAAAAGGAATGCTACTATTCATAAAGAAGCAATACAACACTGTTACAAATCTCTATATTATGGTACGTTGGAGCTCAAATTCATTTCTGCTACATTGTCCTCGTTATTGTGACAGTGTAGTTATAACTAGGAAAGCGATATAAGCCCTCCTAAATAATGCAATATAAAACATACTTTTTGGATTGACTAGCATCCGAATGATCGAACAACTCCATTGCAACCCGACCTTCAACAGAGCTAAGAGCATAACCTGCAAATATAAAGTTTTAGTGAGACCCAAAAAGTACTCATATGAGAAAAAAAATTGCCATAGTCGACTATTTGCAAATGAAGTAACGAGACTCAGTTGGGGCCAAATGAATTTTCTTGAAATCTCTTTCAGGGGTAATTGATAGTTCAATTATCCAAAATATAGCAGATGCTTCAGTTTATAGCAACACGTGACATTTGACAAATACAATTTTACACGAGGAGCAGATCTCATGTAACCTCTGGAAACGGGGTTCCAAAATAATCATAAAACAAGCTAGACTGAAATAATCAAGAAAACCAAGTGGAACTTTAGACAACAGCAGCCTAAAATACAGTACGACGAGAATAGCACCTGTTCCATTGGGATAACATTGAACACATCTTGTTTGGTATTTCAAAGAAGATTCCCCCCGCTGTTCAGGTTGAGACATGTTTCGAAGATCATACACATTTACACATCTTCCAGCAGTTGCAACAACCAATCGATTTCCAACCAGCGACATAGAATAGACACGTTCAGGTTGAGCGTATGTTCCAACAAGTGTACGTTCCTGACCACTTGCACCTCTGGGGTCCCAACACTTTAAGGTTTTGTCCCAACTACCAGTGATAACTTGGCCTAGAATAATTTGAAGAAGAAAAAATTTAACGAGGAACAAAAAATATCTCCAAGTATGTGCTACACTGGATCACAGTAACGTGGAAATAATACCACAGTCAAGTATTGGATGAGCAAACTAAAACAAAATATTTGTAGAGAAAATATATTTATATTTCAAGCATGACCTTCAGATTCATCACAGGATCCACTTTTCAAGGTCTCTCAACCACAACCACATATTAAAAAATATATAAACAAAACATATATGTTTAGCTAGATAATCCTACTTCCTAACAATAAAACTCTCGATTAGAAGGATATAATGTCAAAACCCAGAAGATGGCCTATTTGTCGTAGGAAAGGAAAATATGACAAGGTATCTCCACTCGCATCTTTTTCGATCTTGTTAGATTAATACAATGTCATCAAGAGTGTGTTGTAAGCACTAGAGTGAGAAGAAAAAGAAACTACACCGATAATCGGCCATAAACTTCAACAATGATGTAATGGGACAAATATGCTGGGAGGAAAGCAATATCGAAAAAAAATGATATTAAAACGGTCATTGCATGAGCATGTCAAAACTTTTGATGCCTTAATCTTCTTTTATAACGAAGAGAGGTACATAGGAAATTTCACTTACAGGTCCTAACATTAAAATATTTCCTTTGATAAAGCCGCAAGGCCAATGACTTCACTCAGTGTATTACAACATTTCAAGCTATGGAATAGTCCAACAAAATCGAGATAATTTCAAGGGAAAATTCTACTGGAACCAGTAAGCTTATATCATTCCGGAAATCATCATTTCTCATAATCTCTGCATATAGAAGCCACGACCAAATCATAGAAAGACCCACCAGTTGCATAAGAATACTCAACACAGCGAACTTGAGCTTCGTGCCTCCCCAAAATATCCTCCCTGTTGTAGTTGAATACAAGCCTGGAGCATAAAAAGCACAATCTCCATAAGCATCGTTGAATCGCATATATTGATAATACAACCCTAGTAATTACGCAAAATAATAAATTCAAGCAGAACAAATTCAGCAACCTTGGAGCTCAAAGTGGATCGATGCCCAGAATTAATTAGATGAATTAAATTAAATAGCAAGCAGGCAGAAAGCAAGCTTCCACAAGCCAATTGATAGATAACCAAAATCAATCTTTTCTAAAACTGAAATTACCTTCTAACAGTAAAATCTGCACAGGCACTAAACCCAGATGTATCATCATGGAAGCAACAATCAAGCACCGGACCTCTGTGCATAAACTCTCCTCTCAGAGCATTTGCGCTCGCATCGTACAATCGAACACTCTGAGAAAACACAAAAATTCTAAAAATAATTCATTCTAGCATTTTTTTTAAAAAAAATTATAGTTAAAACTGTGCACCTCAGTTATGAGGAACCGTTAAAAAAACCTTGTCCCATGAGGAAACGAGGAGGTGGTCACTGTGGTTGGAGAAACGAAGATTGGAAATGCCGTCCATCGGAGGGTTTGCCAGTTCACGGCCGGTTGTTGGTGACGGATCCGTCGTCATAATGACCCTCGATCACTAGATGAGAGAGAGATTGCAGATTGAAACAAACAGAGCAAGGGGAATTCATATTCAAATTTCAAACTGTTGAACCTATTTATAATTCAAAGTTAGGGGTTGTATTGGTTATATATTTTTATTGATTTTTAATGATTTTTATGGAGTTTAAAAGTCTAGAGGTATTCAATTCAGACTTTTATATACTTCATAAAAGTCTAGCGGTATTCAAAACAAACTTTTGTGGAGTTTTTAAAAGTCTGGTGGTATTCAAACTGAACTTTTTAAAACTATATAAAAGTATATATGTATCCAAAATCTGATAGACTTTTAATGACTTCTGTTGAAATATTTAGGTACAAATTTTGATGCCCCATGTACATCCCAAAAGAGTTAAAAATTCTCCACCACTCCTAGTAAAGATTTGGAATGACTTTTAATTACTAATTACTCTCATCTCTCTTTACGTTTATTTTCATTTCCGACACGGTCACCTCCCATTGGCTTTTCCCCCCTGTTTTCAGCATGTACCTTTCTTTAATTCCTAATGTGCGGCTGTGAGTAGAGGTGTCAAACGGGCCGTGCCGTGCCGGCACGACCCGTTTAATCTTGCCGGCACGGCACTATTCGTGTCGTGCCGTGCCGGCACGTTTCGAAAATGGGCCGTGCCGTGCCGGCCCATTTCCATAAGGGGCCGGGCCCGGCACGGCCCCTACGTGCCGTGCTTCGTGCCGTGCCGTGCCAGCACGGCCCATTTCAAGTTTTTTTTTATTTTTTGGTGTAGCGATCGATCGCCACCTAACTGGCGATCGATCGCCTAACTGGGCGATCGATCGCCAGTTAGGTGGCGATCGGTCGCTACCAGTTTTAAAAAAAAAAAAAAAAATTACTATTCGTGCCGTGCCGTGCCGGCCCACGGGCCGGCACCCTATGGCCCGGCACGGCCCATGCTACAGTGCCGTGCCGCTCCGTGACGTGCCGTGCCTCGTGCCGTCCGCTCCGTTTGACATCTCCAGCTGTGAGTATGTTTCTGTATATCTATGTGTACTATATAGAATATGCAAAACTGAAACGTGAAATTGTGATTAATACCGAAAGAATATTCAATTATTGTTTTTCACGTATTATTTTTTATGTAATATAATACTAATATTTGCACAAGTATTTTGATAAAACAGTGCTCAATTTTATATTAGATGATAGATTTTTAGAACGACTGTATGAGTGTATCTATAAACAATTATAATAAATATTGTTTCTAAAAAAATGTATTTATAACGATATAAATTATAATGTTTAATTTAAATAGTATGTTTTAAGAATTTTTATAGTAGTCAAATATCATCAAAAAATAGGAAGCTTTTGTTTTATTACACGAAACTATAGATTACAATTATATAGCAACATTGACTAAATCCACAAGGTCGTCATCTTGAAGATGCAAAAAAAGTGTTCAATATTTGCCATGCAAAAGAATTGAATAGAGATTTTTCATATTTTTTGTTGTTAAATAAGTAAAATTTGTTTACAATAATAGTAAAAAAAATTATAAGTTGAAGAAGTTATTTATGTTCAATTATTAGTTCAAAAAAATCAATTATAAGTTATAAAATCTATAGAGCCTATAAAATTCTTTTTATAAGTACGTGTAATTCTATAAAAAATATTAGAAATCTATCAACTCCATAAAAATCTATCATTTATAAAAAGTCATTAAAAATCTAGATTAAATACACCCCCCTAAACCTCGGGAGATATTTAATTAATTAACCTCTCTTTTTAACCTCAGTTTGAAAAATGACATCCTCTTCTTAATTCATTTAATTTTACTATTTTATCCTTTTTAAACAATTTTCTTTAACTTCATATTTTCAAATCTAGTTATGCCCAATAATATGCAAATAAAATCATTTCTCCCCAATCCCCAATCATTTACGGTTGGAACAAATCTTTACTCACCAATGTCACTCACAAAGTCTTTTTCTCTTCAAATTTGTCAATATTGGAAGAGCGAAAATAGAATTCTAAATCTTTCAGACTGAAAAGATGACAACTAGGAAAATTGATTCATAGATCAAAATTTCACAAAACACAATAAATTTTTTAACGTAATTGCAAAAAAAATAAATTTATAGCAAGATGCCTCCACTTTCCATGCTTTACCTAACAATCTTACATAATTTGGCACGAACAATAAAAATTATCTCATTGGACAATAAAATCAAATACATTTTTTAATCTCCCAAATCATTTCTCATAAATTTTCCCAAACATATTTTCCAACATATAAAAACAAAATATAACATTGCCCTAGTTTTCTCTCAGAAGTAGATGTTGAATTTAATTCTAGTATGTCCCAAAAATTCACCACATATTATGAAGAAACCACAGAATATTTAAATTGGAATTTAAGCAAAACCCTTAAACTAAACACCAGTTTGACTCGAAATTTTATTGTTCGAGATATGCACAAAAAAACTAAGTCATTTAAAATTCAACAAAATGCCAACAATTGTCACATCGAAACATTGCTAAAATGGCCTAAAACTAGGGCTGCTTACCGGTTGGAACCGGTCCGGTCCGGTCCGGAATCGGCCGGTTCCGGACCCGTTATGGACGGAACCGGTCCGGTCCGTTAAGGAACCGGATCGAACCGGTTCCGGTTTGGTTCGGATCCTTATCGGATTTTCGAATTTTTTTTTTAAATGAGGCGTAAAGACGCCCCATTCAGGACCGCCCCGGACCGAAACCGGCGGTCCTACCGGTTTGGTTCTTCGGGACCGCCCCGGACCGGTTTCTAACCGGTTCCGGGGCGAACCGGAACCGTTAAGTCCGGTTCTGGTTTCGGACCGGACTTAACGGTCCGAATCCGGGCCAGGTCCGGTTTGACCCGGCCCGGTAAGCAGCCCTACCTGAAACTACAGGGAAGAAATTTCACATTTGCTAAAATGGTCTTACAATACATACATGGAAAAAAAATTCAAGACAAAGGAGAAGGTTAAATATTAGAATACAGAGAATAGAAGGGAGAGAGTGGGATGGAGGGAAAAAAAATAGGTTACTATAATTGGGTTTTAGGAGAGAAGGACAATTTTGGCAAATTCAAGATTAGAATTGTAAATGAAGGTTAAATTTTAAAGATTAAGATAAGTAATGTTAAAAATCAAAAGAAAGATAGTAAGAAGGTCATATATCTAATTATCCCAAACCTCGGAAGCAGGATGTATCCGATGTATTCGTTAAAAAAAAAATAGCGATACATGATGGATCCCACTTTATTTTAGCAAAATTATAATTCCTTCTGCTTCAAAATAATTTTATTACCGATAGTTTGAGAAATAATTTTGGTCAAATATATTTTTTATTTGTGATTTTTTTAAATATTTTTTTTTACAAAATGACATCCAAACACATATAAAAAAATAAAGATCAAAAATTGAAAATGTTATATTTCATAATCATAGTAAAACAATGATAATTTGTTTAAATAATCTCAATTTTATTATAATTTTTGACATCTAGTTTTTTGAATAATAAGAAATAGATCTTCTGTAAATAGTTGTATTACGAATTCACTCTAGATTATAATAGATGATGAAAAATTACAATTGTCTGATCTATAATTTGGCACAAAAATATACAGTGATGTCATAGGATGAGTCAGTTTCTTCGGTAACATATCATGCAAGAACCGAGCAAGAGATATCCCGAGCAAAAAGCCCCGAACACGAGTTGCCCGGAGAACATCAAAACCTTCTCGGCATACTAGTCAAAGGGTAGTGGAAGACCCGGACATAACTAACAAATCAATCGGCGCAAACAGACGTGCAATAATGGAACTCGGATTTCTCGGGCACGTTTTGATCCAATAATGCCACGATCAGAGAAAATCATGTTTCGGATTTCTCGCGTGCCAACCACCGGGATCAACACTATAAATACACACCGATAATCACATTGCAAATGGTTGAACTTTCTAGGCAAGAAAAGGCTCCAAAGATAGCATATTATAGTCTGTTAGATCTTTCATTATTATGATGTTTATGAAAGTTCTTATTTTGTGTCTAAGTACTGTAAATCAATACAAATTTATAGTGAAGATTTCTAATGAAAAAGGTCTCATGGTTTTTCCTTCGATTTGGAGGTTTTTCACGTAAAAATTGTTGTGTCTTTCATTTATTTTCAGCAGCACATAATTCTACCAAACACAGAAAATAGTGAATCATTTGTGCCGTCTGTCGGAAAATCAAGCTAAGACGTTGAAGAAGAAGAATTCTTACAAATTAAGGAATGATTAACATGACAAGAAGTAAGGGTCGCGGATAGAGTTCAAGGGGGTATATCCCAAATCCTCCTTCATATTTGTCCCCATTACGTGAAGAAGATGAAGATGATGTGGAATCAGCCCATAACGTTCTTCAAGCCAATCCCAAAGCGAATGCCAATGGAGCAATTTACTGAGGTAATTGCAAAAACTGTAGGGGAAGTCATGAAGAGATTTATGCCCCCGCCCCAGCAAGGAAAGACAAGTAAGGAAGAAGATCTGGCCTCTCAGAAGAGCAGGAAGAGGAGGCTAAGAAGGTTGATGATCTCTCCAGTCAACTAGGAGAGAAAAGTAACAAGACTCTGCATCATCAGATGGATGATCTAAAAGATGGGTTGCAGCAGATGCGCAAGAAGATGAAATGTGCATCTACTCAGTATGGAGGAACACATTGTTCGCTCCTGAGGTTATTGATGATCCCTTGACATCTAATTTCCGGACCTTAAATGTGGGAAACTATGATGGCAGCGCAGATCCCGATGAGTATTTATCGCGATTTAAGAACGCTTCACTCATTACCAACTTACAGATGGGGTGAAGTGTAGGATTTTTCTGACTACCCTAGCAGGAGCAGCTCAATCTTGGTTCAGTCAATTGCCACCAGGGATCATAGATACATTCTCGAAGTTCAGCTCGTTGTTCTTACATCAATTCACAAGCAACAAAAGTTGCAAGAGAATAGCCCTCAGCCTGTTCGGGCTTAAACAGATGGAAAAAGAGTCTCTCCGGGACATCCTGTGAAGATTCAAACAAGCATGCCTCAACGCTCCTCACGTCACATCAGAGATACTCGTCAGTACATTTACTCAAGGGCTACGAGAATGAGATCTATTCAGATCACTAGCCAAAAAACCATCAGCTGACTATGACAAGTTGCTGGGAAGGGCTTCTAAGTATATCAACTTGGAAGAAGCCCAGAAGATGAAATAAAGAAAAGATGTGAAACCTGGAAATGAGCCAAGCTTGGGGGATAAACACCTGGAACAACCAAAAATGAGTTTCGAACAATACCTTCCGATGAGACGTCATAGAGAGGTGGCCATGAATCAAAGAGGGCAGAAGAGATGTTGAGGGGGACATTTCCGAGGAGGACCCTTTTGAGGAAGAGAAGTAAACAGATCTTGGGGAAGGCAAGAACCCAATGAGGACCAATTTTCAATAATCCTCCCCTTTGAATAATGCAAATCTTGGAATGGGAGCACCCAAACTGGTACCATGGGCGATCATAGGAAAGAGACAAGAAGAGAATAACGTCCAAGCAGTATGCGAACTCGCCCTAGTTAACATTCAAAACCCAGGGACCATACATATGATTTCTGGGGGAGTGTCAGGAGAAGATTCTAACAGATCAAGAAAGAGTTATGCTCGGAAATTGCAGGTTATGTCAATCACACCAGAGAACGCCCCAGCAGGGCCGTCCATTGCCTTTGGACCCGATGATCTAAAGGGGTGAAATTTCCCCATGATGATGCACTAGTTACAGCAGCCATAATAGCCAACTATAACGTGCAAAGAATTTTTATTGATACTGAAAATTCGGCCGACGTGTGATGTGGCTAAAAATAGACACATCTATTGTGTTTATTACCTACGATTTGGTATATTTTGATGGATAAATTGACAAATATGCTACATAAATCGTATATTTGTGTGAATGTAGGTGGAATCGAAGAAATCGAGCTAATCACGATGAATAAGGATCAAGAAATGCATTGGAGCTCACAAGGGATCAAAGTAGACCAAGAAAAATGCATAAAAGTTGACTAAGGCTCGCGATTGATCGCCCAGGAAGCGCGAATCGATCGAGCAAGACAGAAAAATCACGAAACAAAAAGTTGATCTCAGTAATCGATCACCGAGATTGGGCGATCGATCGCCCATCTAAAAATTTTGAAAAAAAATAACTTGCGATCGATCACCAGAGGAGTCCGGATACAACATGGAAACTTGATTTATTTCCATCCTACAAGGACTCTAACCCTTCCTCCTCCTCCGATAAATACCCATCGACCATCATACCTCTAGGGGAGATTTTTACACATACTTTTGCATACTTTTCATAGACAGTTCATATCTAGTTCATCAAAGTTCAAAGGAGGCTATGAAGATCGAAGCAAAAGGCGGGCGTGACAACCTCGACAAGTGAAGATCTACATAGTTTGCCTAGTTTGTTTTTTCTTTTATGCTTTTTATATTAGATTTGATTGTTTTTAAGTTAGTCATGAGTGGCTAAACATCTTTTTGATTCTTGGTTAAGGAAGACAATACATTGGGATTTATTTTTCTTATGAAATTCATGTGATTTTTCATCAATTTTTGAATGAGTATTGATTGTTTTTCTATACTTGACTGACAGGATTGTTGTGTCTAATGGATCGATCACCTAGTAATTGTGCATGCAATCTAACGCTTGTTTTATGAAGCAACTAATATTAATAATTTTGCGCTTGTGTGATTGTTAAATTCTTAGGAACAACATTCAACTGGATTAAATATAGACGCGTAGATTATATTGTCTAGCTTTGTTTTTCTCAATAGTTTATGAATCTATCATCTTTTAATCTTAATCGCTTGTATTCGGACTAATTGACTGGTAAGGCTTAGAATAGAACGCGTGGGCTACCTAACTATGATTAAAGTGATATAGGAATTAAGTTTCCAAGGCGGATATTCATATGCAAATTGAACATTTGTGAGAACTGATGATTAAGATAATAAACCAAGTTGTAAAGTCAACCGAAAGCCAAGAATCGTATTTTCTCTCATAATTTAATCACTTTATTTTACTCATGCATGTTAGTTCATTCTTAGTCTTATTAGATTTTTGCATCGTAGTACTAGTTTAATTGATTTCATAAGTCCCCTTTTTATTTTGTTGCACTAAATAACACAAAAATTCGTCCTTCATTCTGGAATCGATCTCTACTCATGTTGCTACTTACTTATTGATATTAACTTGAGAATTGTTAATTTGGGCGTAAGCGATAAACACTATCAAATTTTGCCGACGTTGTAGGGGAAGGCAACGTTTATTTTGTGATAATTTTTTTTTTATTATTTTACACTAATATTCTTGTTTGCTCATGAGTGCAGGTCAGTATCTAATTACGAAGAATTCACATAAGATCCTAAGATTGAGAGGACTTTGCACCAAAGGAGAAGAGAAAATCGAGGCACAACGGAAGAATTTCAATCCGATACTGACTCTCAATTTGAGGAAGAGGAGAAAGTGACAAGGGCAGCGAATCAAAGTATGAGACAACTGGCCAATCCTACATTGGATCAACAACCTTTCTGCATCACTTTCCCTGCTCTTGCTACTAATGTTAATTTTGAGTTAAAATCTGGATAATACATCTCTTACCTTCTTTTCAGGGTCTTGCGGGTGAGAACCCCCACAAGCATTTGATTGAATTTCACGTGGTGTGGACTACTACGAAGCTGACTGACGTAACAGATGAGCAAATTAAACTTCAAGCCTTTCCATTCTCTCTGAAGGATGTGGCTAAAGATTGGTTATTCTGCTGACAGAAATCTAGTGGATGCGGCGAGAGGAGGATCCTTTATTGATAAGACACCGGAGGAGGCAAAGAACTTGATAGCGAACGTGGCTGCCAACTCCCAACAATTTGGATCGGCTTGACATGGACAGACACCAATGAGGCAAAATGAGGTAAACGTATCTAACCTTGAACAACAACTGATTGATTTAACTTCTCTTGTGCGTCATCTTGCAGGTGGTAATGTAACGAAGATGAAGCCATGCGAAATTTTTCTAGCCACGATCCATCCAACGGATGCATGTTCCTCACTTCAAGGGACATCCACTGAGCTTGTAAATGCAGCGGGTGAATTTTGGGGTCCACCACAAAGGAGCTATGAACCATCATCGTGTGCATACAATCACGGTTGGAGGGATCACCCGAACCAGAACTATGGAAATCAACCGATGCACCACTCTCCACCGCCCTAAAGATCACCATTTCAGAGGCCTCAACAACCTCCAGTGCATGCCCCTAATGACATGTTAGAGAATATTATTAAAGTTATTGCTGAAAATAATCTGCAATTTCAACAAGAAACGAGGGCATGCATTCAAAGCTTGAACACTCAAATGGGGCAGTTGGCGACATCAGTCAACAAGATAGAAGGGAGAATATCAAATGGCCTGCCTTCACAGCCAGTAGTGAACCCAAGAGAAAATGTGAGTGTTATCACATTGAAGAGTGGTGAAGATGAGACCAAGGAGAAAGTGGTACTGATGCCACCCAAGCACGAAGATGTGACTGATGACACACGAGAGGCTGTCGTAGAGCGCAAAAAGCCTATGAAAACTGAAAATCTACCAAGTTAGTCCCTTCCAATTTTTTACTATAAATTCATATCCCCATTCCCCCTTGCTTTGAAGGAGAAGAGGAAGGACGATAATCGAAAGCTAAAGGGGTGCCATAAGATGGAATTAGGTGAGAATGTCTTTGCGGTGATCCAAAAAAATATTCCTACTAAATGCAAGGACCCGGATATTTTTTCATCCCTTGCACCATTAGAATTAATAGGGCTATGCTAGACTTAGGAGCATCTATAAACGTCATGCCCTACTCAACCTATGCCCAATTAAAACTTGGACCTATGAAACATAATGAAGTTGTTAATCAATTAGCTGTTAAGTCAACAGTCCTTCCTAGGGGGGTAATAGAAGATATTCATGTGAAAGTAGAGAATTTAGTCCTCCCCGCCGATTTCTATGTTCTTGACATGGAAAATGGTGATCCACATAACCTCGTTCTATGGAATTTTAACTATGAAGTTTGATGGTGAGATAGCAAGATTCAGCATCTATGAATCCATCAAAACTCATGAGCATTCTAGTTCCACTGTTGACATCACTGAGCAGTTAACATATGATGAAGATGATTTTGATTTTGATGATCTGTATAATTTAAAAAAGGTTAATGAAAGCCTTGTTGACAAGGAAGGTATGGAATTGAGTTCTAATACCACTACTCATACACTTGCTGCTCTATATACTCATGGTATTGCTTACACTCTCTCTTCTCATTTGTAGGATCCTACTAATGAAAGGAAACACCCTCATGATCGACCGAAGCAGTAACCAAAAGATGGAGGAGGAAGAAGGACTGATGATGACCTCTCAAAGAAGCGCAAGGTGAGCAAACCAAAGTTTAGAGGAATTAAAAATATATTGAGGTGGAAGAAGGAGGACAGAGCGACATTGCATGACCCACCTTGATCAAGGACTGGCGTCGGGCCACCGACGTTAAACAGAGGTGTTGCTTGGGAGGCAACCCAAGGGGAGTTAGTTTTCTCTTTCCTTTTTCCTTTTTATTACTTTCTTAGTTTAACTATTCTCTTTCCTTACAATTTTGACTTACATTGGGGAGAATGTGAGATTTAAGTATGGGGGTGATTAGTAGTATGTTATTACTTTCTTATTATAAAAATACAAAAAAACCAAAAAATTAAAAAATAAATTGAGCTCATAGTGAATGATAGACATGGACTTTTGAATCACTAGCACATGATGAAACCTAATTGAGGACATGCATGCTTTTGAACATAGGTGAATTACTAACTTTGGAACACTTTAAACTATAATGCAAATTATGCTTTGACTTAGTAGTCGAATATTTTGAGCACGAATTGTCATGACTTGTGAAGTGTGCATGTCGTAGTGAAGATTGTGTGAATCTTGTGATAGTTTTAGGAAGTCTTTGATACATGCTAGAACTTAACTACATGCTCTTTGTGGCGTATGTCTAGACTACTTGCGAACATGAAAGTGATAGAGGCGATCTTTGATGTGTTTGAGCCTTTCAAGCCTACAATTTAAATAAAATTATCCCTAGTGACGATGATGATACTGTTTATTCTATCGATATTATTGATTATTTGTCCCAATATATTTTTGAGCTACAGGTAAAGATGAATTGGAGGTAGCCCTCACCACCCCACTTGCCCATCTTGAGGATGAGTTGCCACTAGAAGATGAGGTGGAGCAAACCGTCACCACCTTGGATACCACGCCCGAGATACAAGGTAATGTTTCATTTGTTTCATTGCCCATTTCTAACATTAGGCCACTCCCTTATCGCAGGCATCCACCGTTGAGTTGAAGCCATTACCAAGCCACCTAAAGTATGTATTCCTTGGAGAAGGAAATACACTACCGGTAATTATCTCTAGCAAGTTGGGAGATGACCAAGAGAAAGAGCTCATTCAAGTACTCAAGGAGCACAAAACCGCCATATGATGGACTATTGCTAACATTAAAGGAATAAGCCCCTCTACATACATGCATATGATCCTACTGGAAGACGAAAGTAAGCCTACAAGTCAACTGCAAAGGAAACTCAATCCACCGATGATGGAGGTAGTGAAAGAAGAGATCCTCAAGCTTCTTGCTGTTGGAGTGATATACCCCATCTATGACAGTCAATGGGTTAGCCCAATCCAAGTAGTTCCAAAGAAGACTGGCATCACAGTGGTGAAGAACAAGATAATGAATTGGTCACTACCCACATTCAAAATGGATGGAGAGTTTGCATCGACTATCGGAAGCTGAATGTCGTGACCCGCAAGGACCACTTCCCCTTACCCTTCATTGATCAAATGCTTGAAAGGTTAGCATGACACTCTTATTATTGCTTTCTTGGATATTCTGGTTGTTTTCAGATTGCTATTGACCCGGAAGATCAAGAAAAGACAACGTTCACATGCCCCTTTGGAACTTTTGCTTATAAGCGCATACCCTTTGGACTTTGCAAAGCACCGACCACTTTTCAACGGTGTATGGTTAGTATATTTTCTGAGTACACTGAGCATATATTAGAGGTATTCATGGATGATTTTACTGTTTATGACGACTCATTCAATGATTGTCTAACTAACCTTATACTTGTCCTTAAGCGTTGTATAGAAACTAACCTTGTGCTAAATTCTGAAAAATGTCATTTTATGGTGGAACAAAATATAGTGTTGGGTCATGTTGTTTTATCTAAAGGTGTGGAAGTAGATAAAGCTAAAATTGACATCATTCAATCTCTACCCTACCCCATTTGTGTGCGGGATGTGCGTTCCTTTCTTGGCCATGCAGGTTTATATAGGAGATACATCAAGGACTTCGTCAAGATTGCATCACCATTGTGCAAATTATTGCCAAAGGAAGTTGTATTCGAGTTTGACAAGGCATGCAAGACTGCATTTGACACGTTGAAGACATCCTTGACATCCACACCCATCATCCAGCCACCTGACTGGAGTAAGCCATTTGAGATCATGTGTGATGCAAACGATTATGCACTAGGCGCCGTTTTGAGCCAAAAGATTGGAAAGATCACTCATGCCATCTGCTATGCATCTATGACCCTGAATGATGCCCGACGAAATTATTGTACTACTGAGAAGGAACTATTAGCTATTGTTTTCGCTTTAGAAAAATTTCGTTCTTATTTGCTTGGTGCTAAAGTTATTGTTACCATGCAGCTCTTTGCTACTTGGTGACAAAGAAGGAGGCAAAGCCAAGGCTAATAAGATGGATCTTGCTCTTAAGCGAATTAGACATGGAGATTAAAGACAATCAAGGAACGGAGAACAAAGTTGTGGATCACTTAAGCCGCTTAACTCACATGGAGGATAAATCGTGCTTAAAGGAAGAATTTTCGGATGAACATCTCTTCGCCACCGCTGCGTGTTGTCATGGTATGCCGACATCGTGAATTTTTTAGTTACTAATACTCTTCCTACCAAATTGAATAGGACTCAAAAAGCACAGATTAGGAGCGACGCAAAGTACTATGCTTGGGACGACCCATACTTATGGAAATATTGTGCTGACCAGGTGATTCGGCGATGCATCCCTGGAATAAGGTAACCCCTATACTTAACTTTTGACATTCATATGAAGTAGGAGGGCACTTTGGCGCTAAGAGGATGGCGAGGACGGCACTAGACTGTAGTTTCTTTTTGCCATCTCTTTTTCGGGATGCATAATATTATTGCAAATCATGTATTGAATGCCAAAAGACGGGTAACATATCCAACAGAAAGAGATGCCCCAACAACCCATACTTATCTGCGAAATCTTTTATGTATGGGGCATCGACTTCTTGGGGCCTTTTCTTTTGGTAACAATATATATACTACTTACTATGGACTATGTTTCGAAATGGGTGGAAGCTTTAGCCACCCGGACTGATGATTCAAAGTGGTTGCAGGGTTTATAAAGCATAACATATTCTCTAGATTTGGAGTCCCATGAGCAATCATAAGTGACAGTGGTACCCAGCAATAGGACGGTGGAGAGTTTACTCAAGAAATATCATGTGAGACACAAGGTGTCCACCACCTACCACCCCCAAACAAGTGGGCAAGCCGAAGTATCCAATAGAAAGATCAAGTCCATCTTAGAGACGACGGTGGACCCTACTAGGAAGGATTGGAGCTTGAGATTAGATGACGCACTCTCGGCCTACGGGACTGTATACAAGACGCCAATAGTAGAAATACAAAGCATGGACACAACAAAGACATTCACGGTGAATGGTCACAAACTTAAGCATTGTCATGAAGGTATTCCAGGAGAAACTGTCGAGAAGGTGGATCTTGAAGATCCACAAGCCTCACATGACCCATGGACTGGCGCCGGGCCACCGACGTTAAACAAAGGCGCTATTTGGGAGGCAACCCAAGGGGAGTTAGTTTTCCTTTTCCTTTTTATATTTTATTGCTTTCTTAGTTTAACTATTCTCTTTCCTTACAATTTTGACTTACATTTGGGACAATGTAAGATTTAAGTATGGGGATGGATTAGTAGTATGTTATTGCTTTCTTATTATAAAAATATAAAAAATCAAAAAAATTAAAAAAAAAATCTCATAGTGAATGATAGACATGGGCTTTTGAATCATTAGCCCATGATGGAACCTAATTGATGACATGCATGCTTTTGAACATATGTGAATTGCTAACTTTGGAACACTTTGAACTCTAATGTAAATTATGTTTTGACTTAGTAGTTTGAATATTTTGTCATGACTTGTGAAGTGTGCATATCGTAGTGATTGTGTGAATTTTGTGATAGTCTTAGAAAGTCTCTGATACATGCTGGAACTTAACTACATGCTCTTTGAGGCGTATGTCTAGACTACTTGCAAACATTAAAGTGATATATGTGATCTTTGATGTGTTTGAGCCTTTCAAGCATACCATATAAATAAAATTACCCATACTACCCTTTTTGAGCTTTAATGCAAAAGAATGGATGTGTGCTAGGCATACAAATAACTATCATTCAACATTATTTGACTAGCTTATCATCCTTCCTTAATAAGCCTAAATATGATTTTAATACATAACTTTGAAGGGAGTATGATGTTTTTCATTCACATGCACTTATGTATTCATTAATCCATATGTTTTGAGCTTCATTGTCAAAAGAATGAAATGCATGAAAGAAAAATGATGCCTTGAAATTTTTTTTGCTAAAAATATGACTCCAAGGAGAGCAAGTCATAAAAGAAAAAGCAATTTAAACAAACCTTGCATAAATGAACAAGGTTTGAAAAAAGTCACGCAAGAAGAGAAGTTTATATTGTGCATATCATTATGCTCTCTTGTTTGATACATCTTTACTTCTTTCATAAGCCAATACCTAGGTCAAGCTACAAGCTAATAAAGACCTACTTGATTTGTGTTTACAAGTGGCTAAGATAGTAGAAAAGAGTGTGCAAGTGAGCTTATACTTGTGTTAGTGTAAAACTTGAGCTATTGTGGGTTTGCATTTATTGGATCTATAATTTGTGCATGACACTTGTTTATGACCACACATGCACGTTTGCTACTTTGTTGGGTGTGAAATGCCTAGGGATTGAACTTGTTCAATTGTTAACTTTTCACCACCTTTCATTATTGCGCATGTTTAAAATTGTTGAGGCATTAAAGTGAGGATAAGTTAGTTTGTTATGATGCTATGAGCCAACAAAATATTGTAGTTTTGTCTGATTTACTCGAGGTCAAGTGAAGATTAAGTATGTGGGAGTTTGATGTGGCTAAAATTAGACACATCTATTGCGTTTAATTACCTACGATTTTGTATATTTTGATGGATAAATTGACACATATGCTACCTAATATTATATTTGTGTGAATGTAGGTGGAATCAAAGAAATCGAGCTAATAACAATGAATAAGGATCAAGAAATGCATTGGAGTTGACAATGGATCAAAGTAGACCAAGAAAAATGCATAAATGTGGACTAAGGCTCGCGATTGATCGCCCAGGCAACGAGGATCGATCGAGCAAGACAGAAAAATCACACAACAAAAAGTTGATCTCATCGATCGATCACCGAGATTGGGCGATCAATCGCCCATCTAAAATTGATCGCTAGAGGAGTCCGGATACAACATGGAAATTTGATTTTTTTTTCCTACAAGGACTCTAACCCTATAAATACCCCTCGACCATCAGACCTCTAGGGGAGATTTTTACAGATACTTTTGCATGCTTTTCATATATAATTCATAACTAGTTCATCATAGTTCAAAGGAGGCTACGAAGATCGAAGCAAAGGCAGCCGTGACAACCTCGACAAGTGAAGATCTACATAATTTGTCTAGTTTGTTTTTTATTTTATGCTTTTTATATTAGATTTGATTGTTTTTAAGTTAGTCATGAGTGGCTAAACACTTTTTTGGTTCTTGGTTAGGGAAGACAATACATTGGGATTTATTTTTCTTATGAAGTTAATGTGTTTTTTCGTCAATTTTTGAATGAGTATTGATTGTTTTTTCTTTACTTGATTGATAGGATTGTTGTGTCTAATTATTTGATTGATAACCTAGTAATTTTCCATGCAATGTAACGCTTGTTTTATGAAGCAACTAAGATTAAAAAAATTTGCGTGTGAGATTGTTAATTTTTTAGGAAAAACATTCAACTAGATTAAATATAAATGCGTTGATTATATTGTCTAGCTTCATTTTTCTCACTAGTTTATGAATCTGTCATCTTTTAATCTTAATCGCGTGTATTCGGTTAATTGATTGGTAAGGATTGGAATAGAACGTGCGGGCTACCTAATTACGATTAAGGTGAGATATGAATTAAGTTTCCAAGGCGGATATTCATATGCAAATTGAACCTTTGTGAGAATTGATGGTTAAGATAATAAACCAAGTTGTAAAGTCAACCGAAAGCCAAGAATCGCATTTTCTCTCATAATTTAATCACTTTTATTTTACTCTTGTATGTTAGTTAATTCATAGTCTTAGTAGATTTTTGGATCATAGTACTTGGTTAATTTATTTCAAAAATCCCCCTTTTATTTCGTTTGCACTAATTAACACAAAATGCGTCATTTCTCGTGGGATCGATCCCTACTCACGCCACTACATACTTATTGATATTAACTTGAGAAGGGTTAATTTATGCGTACACGATAAACTCTACCAACGTGCTTTTCTTAAACAAGTTGGCCCAATGGACCTGGGAAGCGTGCTCATGCAAAGGGTAAATACTACTTTGCATGGATTTGCTGGAGAAGTCGTAAATCCGGTGGGACAAGTTTCATTGCCAGTCACGATGGGAGATGAACCTAGGACAAAGACAAAGATGATTAATTTTTCGGTGGTGGACGCCCCTTCCTCACATAACATAATTTTGGGACGACCAGCCAGGAGTGCATTTCAAGCAGTGGCATCCACTTATCGTTTGGTAAGGGTGAGGAGGTCAGACAAGTTCGAGGAAATCAGAGTTCCTCGAGTAAGTGTTATGTTCAGGAGCTGAAGCATGAAAAGCTGAAAAAGAATGAGGACAAGAACCTTGGAGCACGTGGTAAAAGAATGAGAGAGGAGGATAAGATGGACAAGGAGAGAATAACACCAGTTGAGGAGTTTCTTACTATTGAACTGAGTCACCCGACTAAAACAACAAAAGTGGGTTCCCAATTGGAACCAGAGTTGAAGGAAAAAGTAATTGAATGTTTGAACAAGAATGTGGACGTGTTCGCTTGGAGTACCACCAACTTGACTGGAGTATCGCCGGAGGTCACCGAGCATCACTCAATGTGGGGCCTGATGCTCGGGCCATCAAGCAGAAGAGAAGGCATTTCAGACCCGAGAAGGATGCCATCATTTCTCAGCAGGTGGGTGAATTGTTGAAAGCTGGTCATATCAGAGAAATCAGTTTCCCAACATGGCTCTCGAATGTGGTTCTTATGCCAAAATCAAGAGACAAATGGTGAATGCGTGTAGATTTATGAGATGTGAACAAAGCATGACCCAAAGATTGCTATCTCTGCTGAGGATTGATCAACTGGTAGACTCCACCGTCGGACATCAACTACTACGCCTAATGGATGCATACCAGGGATATCAACAGATCCCTCTGGCCTGAGAAGATCAACCTAAAGTTAGCTTCGTCATTGTAGGATGAACTTTTTGTTAAGTGATTATGCCCTTCGGACTAAAGAACGCATGATGGATAAGATATTCAAAGATCAGATTGGGCAGAATGTAGAAGTGTATATAGACGATGTTCTCATTAAAAGTAAGAGATCATTGGATTTGGTATGAATTATAGAGGAAGTCTTCAGCACATTGTGAATATTTGGCATAGAATTAAATCCTGCTAAATGCACATTTGGAATACACAATGGAAATTTCTAAGGTACATGGTTACTGAAAGGGGTGTTGAAGCCAACCCTGAGAAGATAAAGGCGATTCAAGAGATGAATCCTCCTCGGACCCTGAACGAAGTACAGAGACTAGCAGGATGAATAGCTACTTTGAGTAGGTTCATATCGCGATCAGCTGATCGGAGCCTACCATTTTTCAAAGCGCTAAGGCAAGGAGCTCGGTTCAAGTGGAATGATCAGTGCCAAAAGGCTTTTGAGGTTTGAATAAGTATCTAGCTGAACTGTCGTTGATGAACAAACCTGAGCACACTGGGACTCTCCTCATCTATTTATTTGTGGCCGAGGTGGTCATTAGCTCAGTCATAGTCAAAGAAAAAGTGGGGCAACAACTAATCGTGTATTATGTAAGTCGAGCATACAAGGGGCTGAGCAAGATACTCCGAGGTTGAAAAGTTTTCTTTAGCTCTTATAACCACAACCAGGAGATTTCTGCCATACTTTTTATCCCATCCTATTGTGGTGGTGACTAGTACCCCACTGGGAAAGTTGTTACCGAAAGCAGAGATCTCTAGAAGAATAGTGAAATGGGCTACCGAACTCAGCAAGTTCGATTTTACATACCAACCCCAAACTACGATCAAAGCTCAAGCCTTATCAGATTTTCTGGTGAAAATGGCCCATATGCCAGAGAAAACTAATGGAATCTTTATGTGGATGGATCTGCTACTCATCTCGGAAGTGGTGCTGGCGTGGTTCTTAGTAGTCCCGAATGGGAGGAGATAAATGTAGCCATCCAATTTGGTTTTCATTCCTCAAACAATGAAGCTGAAGTCGAGGCTCTCATTTCGGGGCTCTTGATAGCAATTGACACATGGGTTCAGAAGGTAGCAGTGTTTCTGGACTCCATGCTCGTGGTACAACAAGTGAATGGTGTATATAAAGCGAAGGAAGAAAAGCTGAAGAAATACGTTGAAACTGCTCGAGCACTGATGAGTAAGTTTCAAGAAGTAAAATTGACACAAGTTCCTTGGGAGAAGAATAACCAAGCCGATGAATTGGCTAAACTGGCTAGTTCAATTCATGAGTGGAAAAACAGGAGCTTGCTGGTACAAGAGCTCTTAATCTCCCATATATATCTGTCAATAGTATAATGAGTCTTGATCCCTACATCATGGGAGATTGGAGAGAACATATCACTAAATTTTTGAAGAGTAATGACATCCCCTCTGATCTGAGATAGGCAGCTTGGGTAAAGAGAACGGGGAATCGGTTCGTGTTGATAAAAGGGAAACTGTTTAAGAATGGCTTCTCGGTCCCTTTTTTATGTTGTGCTTCTAACCAAGAAGGAGAATACCTATTGAAAGAAATTCATGAAGGTTGTTGTGGGAACCACCTGGGTGCAAACATGATATACCAAAAAGTAAACTGAGTCGGATATTATTTGCCTACCATGAACCCCCAAGGGTTGGCCTAGTGGTAGAGGTCTGGGACTTAGGAGTCTTGCTCCTCTTTAGGTCTCAGGTTCAAAACCTCTATGGTGCTATCAATTCCTGTGGGGCCAGTCCATACGGTGGCGTAAAGCCCCGGCTTCAATTGGGCCCCCCGCTAGTGGACGGTGGGATTGGTCCCCCGGATTAGTCGGTCTTCGGGCCGGATACCGAGTCATAAAAAAACTTTTATTTGCCTTCCGTGAACACAGACGCCGAAGACATCGTCAGAAAATGCAATAATTTTCAAAAGCATGCCAATTTATCGCATATACCAGCGGAAGTCCTTAGTAGCAGCATTACTTCTTGTCCCTTTTGTCGGCAAGCAGACATAATAATTGTCAGCATTTATTTTGTCATGGCAATTGGATTGAATAATTGTTGCAAATGGGAAAACGTGTTCATTAAATGTTTTTTGTTGGCCTATGGAAACGCGTTTTGAACGCGGTGTAACTTCCTATAAATAGGGCTCCCCTGGTTTCAATTCATTTATCACATTTCAAAGTGTTCTCTCATATCTTTACATTTGAGTGTTTATTCTATAATATATGTGATGTAGTTTTTCTCCTATATTGAGAGTGGTGTCATCTTTGAAAGATAGTGAGAGGTTGTAACCTACAAAATATTATAGTGGAATCTTTTCATCTTGCCCGTGGTTTTTACCCTAATAATTTTTAGGGGTTTTCCACGTAAATTCTGGTGTTCATTTTATTCTTCATTTTCGGTATTTCTATCTCATGTTGCCGCATCTGGGGCCAACAAGTGGTATCAGAGCCTCGTTGTAAAAATCTTAAAAATTCTAAGTATGCTCTGTGGTTGCAGCCTTGACTGATCTTCCACATCAGAAAAGTTTTTTGAGATATTTTTTTTGAGGCAATTTTATTGTTGTCAGAATGGCGGCATGGTTCGAGATTGAAAAGTTCAATGGAACTAATTTCATGCTGTGGAAGATAAAGACGCAAGCAGTTTTACTAAAAGATAAATGCTTGGCGGCTATTGGAGATAAATCGGTGGATATCACAGACGATAAAAAGTGGAACGAGACAAATGGTAATGTTATTGCAAATTTGCATTTGGCTCTAGAGATGGAGTATTATCAAGTATCGTTGAAAAGAAAAAATACAAAAGATACTTGGGATACTCTACTAAAAGTGTACGAGGCCAAGTCACTACACAACAAGATTTCTTAAAGACAAGACTTTATACTCTTAGGATGTCGGAATCCTCATCGGTGACCGACCATATCAATATTTGAATACTCTATTTGCACAGCTCACTACTTTGGGGCATAAAATAGAGGAAGTTGATCGTGTGGAGCTTCTACTTCAAAGTCTACCGGATTCATATGATCAACTCATCATCAATATAACCAACAATATCACTAATGATATGTTAGTCTTCAATAATGTTGCAGCCGTGGTTCTTGAAGAAGAAAGTAGGCGCAAGAACAAGGAAGATAGGTTGGCAAGTTCGAAGCATGCACAGGCTTTGCCGATGATGATAGGAAGACTGACGGAGCGTGACTCCGATGGGAGCCACAAGTATGTTAGATCCAAATCCAGAAGTAAGAAGAATAATTTTTACTGCTATAAATGTGGCGGTAAAGGGCACTTCAAGAAAGATTGTATAAGTAAGAGGAGTACTGAAAAAGATTCTCAAGGAAATGTCGACAATACCTCAGACGGTGGAGAAATACTATTCAGCAAAGCAGCAACTGTTGCGGAAGATAGACAAGTATTTTATGACACATGGATAATGGATTCAGGAGCGCATGGCACATGACGTTTCAGAGAGAATGGTTCGATCCATACGAACAAGTCTCGGGAGGATCTGTATTCATGTTAAATGATCATGCCTTAAAAATCGATGGGGTGGGAACCATAAAAATTAAAATGTTTGATGGTACTATTCACACCATACAGGAGGTACGAGTGCAAGACCCGTATCGAAAATGGGATCAGAAGGTTGTGAAAGGCGTGCTTGTGGTATTGAAGGCGGAAAAAGCTTACAAGAATATGTATGTACTTCTAGGGAAAACACGCAAAGAGGTAGAATTAGCTGTTACATTGACTAGTTCAGGAGAAGAATTAATAGTGCTAATGGCCTAGGAAGCTCGGGCATATGTCAGAACGGGGGTTGAAGGTTCTCTTAGAACGGAAGCTGGTGACGGGGCTTACAAAAGTGACTTTACCCTTTTGTGAGCATTGTGTTACCAGTAACCAAAACAGACTAAAGTTTGGCACATCTAGTGCCAAGAGCAGGGGCATTTTGAACTGATTCATTCTGATGTTTGGCAAGCACCGGTTGTATCTCTAGGAGGAGCGAGATACTTTGTCTCGTTCATTGATGATTTCTCTAGAAGATGGGTGTACCCAATCAAGAAGAAATAAGATATTTTTTCATTCTTCAAGGTGTTCAAAGCGCGGGTTGAACTTGACTCTGAAAAGAAGATCAAGTGTTTGAGGACTGACAATGGAGGAGAATATACAAGTGATGAATTTGATGCATTCTGCCAAAGAGAGGGCATCAAAAGACAATTCACAACGACTTACACGCCTCAGCAAAATGGAGTGGCAGAGCGGATGACAGAATCTTGTTGGACAGAACAAGAGCCATGCTGAAGACTGTTGGTCTAGCCAAGTCATTTTGGGCAGAAGCAGTCAAGACCGCCAGTTATATTATCAATCGCTCTCCATCAGTGGCGATTGATCTGAAGATTTCGATGGAGGTGTGGACTGGAAAACCATCGGATTATTCTCGGATACATACATTTGGAAGTCCGGTGTACGTTTTGTACAACGAACAAGAAAGATCAATGTTGGATTCAAAATCCAGAAAGTGCATCTTCTTGAGCTATGCTGATGGTGTTAAGGGGTATCGCTTATAGGATCCCACTAACTTATTATCAACAGGGATGTTATCTTCGAGGAAGATAAAGTGAAGGGAGACAAAGGCACACTGAATTCAGATACTACTATAATTCAGGTGGATAATAAGATAGAAGAAGATCAAGTTTCTTCTGAGGTATTACCATAGCACGATGAACAAGAGCCAGATGAGTCAGAGGTTGTCAAAGTTCGGCAGCCTACTCACGAGAGGAGACCATCGGTTTGGCTTTCAGATTATGATACTGAAAGCAATATTGCATACTGCTTACTGACAGAGGATGGTGAGCCATCGAGTTTCCAGGAGGCTACTCGAAATTTGGATATATCCTTGTGGATGCAAGCTATGCAGGAAGAATTGGAGGCCTTGGACAAGAATAAAATTTGGGATCTTGTTACACTGTCACGAGGATGGAAAGCCATATGTAATAGATGTGTCTATAAGATCAAACGTAATGGTAACAACCAAGTGGAAAGATATCGTGCAAGATTGGTGGTGGAAGGATATGCTCAGAATGAATGTATAGACTTCAACGAGATATTTTCTCATGTGGTCCGGCTTACAACAATCAGAGTAATATTGGCATTGTGTGCAGTGTTTGACCTACATCTAGAGCAGCTAGATGTGGGCATTTCTTCATGGAGATCTTGAAGAAGAAATTTATATGTTCCAACCAGAAGGTTTTGCTGAAATAGGCAAAGAGAACTTGGTTTGCAGGTTGAACATATCTCTGTACGGTCTCAAACAGGCACCGAGGTGTTGATACAAGAGATTTGATTCCTATATCACGAGCCTTGGGTACAACAGACTTAATGCAGATCCTTGTGCATATTACACGAGATCTGTGGAGAATGAGCTACGTGGAGGACATGTTGGTAGCAGGCCCCAACAAAGATCGAGTCCAAGAATTGAAGGCACAGTTGGCTAGGAAATTTGATAAGAAGGACTTGGGACCGGCAAACAAGATTCTACGGATGCAAGTTCACCGAGACAAAAGTAACAGAAAGATTTGGCTTTCCCAGAAAAAACTAGTTGAAGAAAATCTTTCAACGCTTCAACATGGAAGATTGCAAGCCAATTTCTACCCCTCTTCCTGTTAACTTCATGTTATCCTCATGTGTCCTAGCAGTGAAGTGGAGAGGATGAAATGTCTTGAGTACCGTATGCATCAGCGGTGGGAAGTTTAATGTTCGCCATGATCTGTATAAGACCAGACATTGCATAAGCAGTAGGAGCAGTCAGTCGGTATATGGCAAATCCTGACGAGAGCATTGGAGTATGGTTAAGATGATCCTTAGATACATTAAGGGTACCTCGGATGTTGCATTATGTTACGGATCAGATTTTACACTCAAGGGCTATGTAGATTCAGATTATGCAGGTGATTCAGATAAAAGAAAATCTACTACTGGGTATGTGTTTACACTTGCAGGAAGAGCAGTAAGCTGTATTTCAAAACTGCAAACAGTTGTGTTATCTACATGATCGCTTTTATTTTAAACAATTATTTCCAATCTAAGCGATTTTAGACCGCAAGTGCACGGTGTCAAGTTTTAGTATAGATAGGAAGATACGGATTGTCGAACCCACAAGGACCAACAAGCAAGTACCACATAAGATTTCTTTTAACTATATTTAACCTACGATAATCAATTAATAATTAAACTAAACTAAATTAAGCTACTATAATCCAACCAAAATAGTCAACGATCACGAGAAAAATCCACAAGAAAGTATCAAGATAATTATTCACCTAACCCAACTCTTACAATTCTTTTCTCCACACATCTCTAAGGTGACGGGTTTTCCCAATTTATCCAATACACTCTCTCGAGCTATATTAAACCTAACACCAAATTGTAGTAAGTAACTCTCGTTCACTTATTTAACAATTCAATGTTGCATAAGATCCATGAAACTCCTAGCTTTCAATTACTAGAATCTATGGCTATCACGCATGTATTTGACGTCATCTCTCGATCTCGGTCTTAAATCCATGGTATGAGTTATTTATTCAGTATCATAAAATCATCTCTCGATCTCAATTACGATACTAATATCATTCAAAAGTGATCAATCCTTCAAAAGCATTAAGAACAATAACACATGCACTTAGAAGATATATATGAATTCAATCTCAAAATCAATAGGAGAAACCATGTTATTGATATCTCTCAATCATCAAAAACACAACAATCCAATTATTCATGTAAAACAATAATAGAAAAGTAAAAGAAAACTCCCAAGTCGACTCTTTCGTTGATTCTCGATCCTTCCTCGCTTCTTTCTCGATCGTGCTCTTCGATTATCTTGTTGGCTCGTTCCAAAACATAGGGTGAAGGGTTGATGAATGGGTGATGGATGGTGAAGAGTGGAAGAAAGATGGAGGTTATGGTGGAGTGAATGGCTGCTGGCCGTGTGAAGGAGGCGTGAGGTTAGAGTGAAGAAAGGAGGCGTGTGGTTTTCTGGAATTGAAGGAAAGGGGGGGGCTGAGATGGAGGCTGTATCTAGGGTTAAAAATCTGATATGGGTTGTGATTTTGTGTATAATATATAGGGGAAAGAATTATGGACTTCCCTATTGCATCCAAACTCTACAAGGAAGGTATTTTAATGAAAACTGCTCGTCCCGATCGATCCGAACAGAAGAGCCGATCGATCGAGCCTTCCAGTAAGATTTTCGCTCAATTTTCAGCTTTCTCGATCGATCGGAAAAGCTTACTCGATCGATCGGAAATCACAGTAAGTTTCTTCGCCTTTTTCAGCTTCTGGCAAGTTTCGTATTTTGGCCGTAACTTTCTCATACAAACTCCGAATTTGATGAATCAGCTGTCCACGCGAAGATAAGAGAAAGTTCTACAACTTTTATATGGACCACATTTCCAAAACATGGCTCGAACATATAGTAATATGAGGAGAAAGGAGCAATATGTGTCTTGGATTCTGGTTTCTTCCTCTTTTCTTCAACTTAATTCATTTTTTCATCATTTTAGCTTGATTTCTTCCCCTTTTATGAATTTCAACATTGATTCCTGAAATAGAGAAATATATACCATAAACCATAAAATTATCCAAGAATCAACACGAAAACATATACATATCATAGCATAAAAACGCGTAATATTCAACCCTATCAACTCCCCCAAACTTATCACTTAATCGTCCTCGATTAAGCATTAAAATCACAAGGTAGAGTTCATTCTTGATATCTGAAACAATTATTTCATGACTTGCTTATTCTCAGAAATCTCATGCACATATACAAAAGTTGACAAGACATGTTTTCTCCTAATTCAAGCAACACATCTCAAAATCGGAACGTGTGTGTGTGCTCTAGTCAATCTCAATTTTCATGCACATATTCAAGATCAAATCATGCTAATCAACTCAAAGTCGAGATTATCATCAAGCCTTACATAGGCCTATTTTCAAACAACTTCTCCACTAATGATAGTTACTCCCTAGACTTTGATCAAAAGGACTTTTTAAGCTTGTAATGTAATGCCTTTGGTGTTGGCTTCAAAGAAAAGATAGGATAAGCGCAAAGAAGAGAGTATAATCATTTACAGTTCAAATTTTTCGCACACATCGAGCTTCTCTTCTTTTTCTTTTATAGCCTTGGCCACTTTGGGTCTTATTTAGTCAATCTTTTTCTCAAGGCTTTTTGTCTATCTTTTTCTTTTATCATTCATCAATTTTTTTTTTTTATAAGCTCATCAAGATATAACAATTCAAGTGCATCGAATGATATTCATTATACTCCCTTAGGGTAAGGATGACTTTTTCATTTAGGCTCAAATAAGGGTAAGTATAATGAGTTTGCCAAGAATGTCGAATGGGGTCTAATTATATGCAATGCATATACCATTCTTTTTTCAGTTAAAGCTCAAATGGGACACTAGGGATTGATATGAATCATGGTAAGCTTGAAAGGCTCAAACGTTTCAAAGACCGCCTAGATCATTTCCAAGTCAAGTTTGTAACTATAAAATTTCGCCTCAAAGTGTCATCATCAAATAAGTTCTAGGATAGCTCAAAGATGCTCAAGACAAATCATTAAGTTCACAACAATTATCACTATTCAACATGCAATCCACAAGATCATGACTCATTGTGCTCAAAGTATTCCTCATTCTTGACATGCTAACTCAAATTAGGATATTCATGTACAAGTCCAATCACAAATCAAGTTCATATGCATAGTGAGATCAAAATCCTCATTGAATAGTCACTACTATAATTCATTCTTTTCTCAAGTTTGAACTCATAAAAAGAATTTTTTTTAGCTCATAATAACCGGACGATTAAGTGTAATTTAAGCACACAACATGTGGTTAAAACAAGTAAAGCATGCAAGCTAACTACTCCCCCAAACTTAAATCAGACATTGCCCTCAATGTTTAAAAGAATCAAAAGGGAAAAAGTGAACTCCCCTGATCAAGACGCTTGCATGAGGGTTGAGGAAGATTTGCTTTTGAAAGCTCCACTGTTGTAGGGGTTCATCGCTCCAACTGAGTACCTAGCAAGAGAAGAACGCAAATAAAATAGTCGACATGAGAGATAAACAAAACTAAAATGCAAAAACTGAAAAAGTAAAATAAAACTAAATAACAAAAGGATACACTTGGGTTGCCTCCCAAGAAGCGCTGATTTTTAGTCATCGGCTTGACCATCAGAAGCAACCATCAAAGAGCGGCTGCCGCCCATAGTAAGTATCGTATGATACCACTAATGGGTCTTCATTCAGTATGCCCTCAAGATTGGCAAGATTGTAGCAGTGTTCGCTCGTCGCTCCAACAACTTTCATCTTGAAGTGGTAGGAATGGGAGAATGATTCTTGACTCGGCTTTATCTCTTTCAGGATGTAGTGCGGTGAAGTTGGCATCGATGGAAAATATGGATCCACATATGGCATAGAACATGTCTCCATCGATGGACTTAAATCAGAATCTTCGCAAGTCTCTTCCTTCTCCAACATCACACTCGATTCATCTTCATATGGGAACTCCTCGGATGACATCTCTGAAGTATGCTCAATCTCTTGAAGAGGCTCAAGTTCCCTTGACTCTTCCACACTAATAGGATCACTCCCCCAAACTTGGTTGGTTGAGTGATCGTCATCATATAACCAAACTCGATTCGTCGCCTCTTGATTTGTAGCCCTCATCTCTTCCTCTTGGCAGCTAGTTGAAAATGTTTCCATGAGGACCACCATTTGCTGCTCCAGGTGACGCATAGAGTTGGTTTGGCACTCCAAACTATTATCGGTTGATGCCATGAATCTTACTAAGGTATCCTCTAACTGATTTGTGATATCTGCAGAACTATCTCTCCTCTCTTCGCGATGTTCAAATGGTTGTGGCGTATCAATAGGGTAGTGAGGCTCCGGTGGGTATTGATGACTCCAACCTTGTAGTGAAGGATCACAATGCCAGTGAAGATCGAAGTCCGCCATATCATTGAACAGGTGCACCACACTGTCCTCATCTCTATCAACCAGGGGACTCCCAGTCACCAGTGCTCCGCTCAATACCCATTCTCGTGTGTGTGCATCCAACCCGTTGAAGAAATATTGCAAGAGAGTATAGTTCGAAAAGTTGTGATACCGGAATGTGTTGGCCAATTCATTGAATCTCTCCCAAACAGCGTAGAACGGCTCGGAACGTTGTTGGGCAAAGCTTGTGAAGGCTTGTTGATGTAGCATCTCCAATTACCTCGCAAGACAAACAAAACAAAAACAAAATAAATATATATAATTTTTTTTTCGAAATTAATATATACAAAAGAAGAAAAAATGGTTAAATTATAGTCAAAGAACCTAGTATGATATTACTAAAGTTAGTCCCCGGCAACGACGCCAAAAACTTGATCGCTTTTATTTTAAACAATTATTTCCAATCTAGCGATTTTAGACCGCAAGTGCACGGTGTCAAGTTTTAGTATAGATAGGAAGATACTGATTGTCGAACCCACAAGGACTAACAAGCAAGTACCACATAAGATTTCTTTTAACTATATTTAACCTACGATAATCAATTAATAATTAAACTAAACTAAATTAAGCTACTATAATCCAACCAAAATAGTCAACGATCACGAGAAAAATCCACAAGAAAGTATCAAGATAATTATTCACCTAACCCAACTCTTACAATTCTTTTCTCCACACATCTCTAAGGTGACGGGTTTTCCCAATTTATCCAATACACTCTCTCGAGCTATATTAAACCTAACACCAAATTGTAGTAAGTAACTCTCGTTCACTTATTTAACAATTCAATGTTGCATAAGATCCATGAAAACTCCTAGCTTTCAATTACTAGAATCTATGGCTATCACGCATGTATTTGACGTCATCTCTCGATCTCGGTCTTAAATCCATGGTATGAGTTATTTATTCAGTATCATAAAATCATCTCTCGATCTCAATTACGATACTAATATCATTCAAAGGTGATCAATCCTTCAAAAGCATTAAGAACAATAACACATGCACTTAGAAGATATATATGAATTCAATCTCAAAATCAATAGGAAAAACCATGTTATTGATATCTCTCAATCATCAAAAACACAACAATCCAATTATTCATGTAAAACAATAATAGAAAAGTAAAAGAAAACTCCCAAGTCGACTCTTTCGTTGATTCTCGATCCTTCCTCGCTTCTTTCTCGATCGTGCTCTTCGATTATCTTGTTGGCTCGTTCCAAAACATAGGGTGAAGGGTTGATGAATGGGTGATGGATGGTGAAGAGTGGAAGAAAGATGGAGGTTATGGTGGAGTGAATGGCTGCTGGCCGTGTGAAGGAGACGTGAGGTTAGAGTGAAGAAAGGAGGCGTGTGGTTTTCTGGAATTGAAGGAAAGGGGGGGGGGCTGAGATGGAGGCTGTATCTAGGGTTAAAAATCTGATATGGGTTGTGATTTTGTGTATAATATATAGGGGAAAGAATTATGGACTTCCCTATTGCATCCAAACTCTACAAGGAAGGTATTTTAATGAAAACTGCTCGTCCCGATCGATCCGAACAGAAGAGCCGATCGATCGAGCCTTCCAGTAAGATTTTCGCTCAATTTTCAGCCTTTCTCGATCGATCGGAAAAGCTTGCTCGATCGATCGGAAATCACAGTAAGTTTCTTCGCCTTTTTCAGCTTCTGGCAAGTTTCGTATTTTGGCCGTAACTTTCTTATACAAACTCCGAATTTGATGAATCAGCTGTCCACGCGAAGATAAGAGAAAGTTCTACAACTTTTATATGGACCACATTTCCAAAACATGGCTCGAACATATAGTAATATGAGGAGAAAGGAGCAACATGTGTCTTGGATTCTGGTTTCTTCCTCTTTTCTTCAACTTAATTCATTTTTTCATCATTTTAGCTTGATTTCTTCCCCTTTTATGAATTTCAACATTGATTCCTGAAATAGAGAAATATATACCATAAACCATAAAATTATCCAAGAATCAACACGAAAACATATACATATCATAGCATAAAAACGCATAATATTCAACCCTATCACTACAACATAAGCAGAATATATGGCAGCTACTCAGGCTTGCAAGGAGGCAATATGGAATAAAAGGTTATTGGAAGAGCTCGGGTGCAAACAGGAGAAGATTCCCCTATTTTGTGATAGTCAGAGTGCCTTGCACATTGCAAGGAATCCAGCCTCTCATTCCAGTACTAAACACATTGGCTTTCAATTTCACTTTGTTCGTGAAGTAGTAGAGGAAGGGAGTGTGGATATGCAAAAGATCCATACGAAGGATAACCTAGCTGATATTTTGGCAAAGCCAGTTAACACTGAAAAGTTCGAGTGGTGCAGATCCTCAAATGGCCTAGCAGAAATGTAAGCAGCATGGTGTGGTAAGATTGAATGGATGTGTGGATATGTGTTTGATTCTCAATCAAATCTCCAAGTGGGAGAAATGTCGGCAAGCAGACATAATAATTGTCAGCATTTATTTTGTCATGGCAATTGGATTGAATAATTGTTGCGGATGGAAAAATGTGTGCATTAAATATTTTTTGTTGGCCGATGGAAACACGTTTTGAATGCGGTATAACTTCCTATAAATAGGGCTCCCCTGGTTTCAGTTCATTTATCCCATTTCAGAGTGTTATCTCATATATCTACATTTGAGTGTGTATTCTATAATATTTGTGAGGTGGTTTTTCTCCTATATTAAGAGTGTTGTTCTCTTTGAAAGATAGTGAGAGGTTGTAACCTACAAAATATTATAGTGGAATCTTTTCATCTTGCATGTTGTTTTTACCCTAATAATTTTTAGGAGTTTTCCACGTAAATTCTGTTGTCCATTTATTCTTCATTTTTGGTATTCCTATCTCATGTTGTCGCACCCGGGGCCAACATCTTTGATCGATGGGGGATGGATATTATGTGACCTTTCCCCCAGCAACTGGACAAAGAAAGTTTGTTTTAATCGCGGTTGAATATTTCACCAAGTGGGTGGAAGTCGAGCCCCTTGCCAAGATCACCGAGGATGGAGTGACTAAGTTCTTGTGGAAGAACATAATATGTCGGTTCGGAATACCGAGGAAATTGGTCTCAGATAATGGAAGAAAATTTCAGGGGAAGAGAGTTCAGGATTGGTGCAAGGACACGAAAATTACACAGGTATTTACCTAGGTAGCCTATCCTCAATCCATTGGACAAGCTGAGGTGACGAATATGATCCTATTACATGGGATTAAAACCAGGTTGGAAGGGGCGTGGGTTGATGAATTACCGGGTCTACTATGGACATGCCGAAATACACCGCGAATATCTACAGGTGAAACTCCATATAGCTTGGTGTATGGTTCTGACCCTGATTCCCACTGAAATCAATGTAGAATCTATTCAGGTACAATAATATGATCCCGAAAGGAATGAGGAGGCAAGAAAATTAGAACTGGATGAGGTGGACCTGTTGGGAGAAAGAGCAGTTGCACGCACTGAAATGAATAAAATAAGGATCACTGGCGCTTACAATCAAAGGGTTCGGCCTAAGGACTTTTCAGGTAGGGGATCTGGTATGGCGGAGAACTAACACGGCTGGGGATGTAAAGAAATTAGAGCCAAAATGGGAAGGCACTTATAAAGTGAAGACAGTGATCGGGCGAGGGTCATATAGACTGGAAAATCAGCTGGGCCGAGAATTAGCAAGACCGTGGAATGTTCATAACCTTAAGAAGTACTTTATATAGTAATTTGATTATTGTTTTTACTACTGATAAAGTACTTTGGGTATTAATAAAGTAAATATTGCTTTTGTATAAGCTTGTTTGGAATTTTATTAGTTTATTCATGGGATCGGGATGTTCGATCCATGTTTAAACCTAAAATTATCTAAGTGATTGTGCTCGGGATGTTCGAGCTTGTTTGGAATTTTATTAATTTATTCATAGGATCGGTATGTTCAAAGCTAAAATTGCCTAGGTGATTGTGCTCGGGATGTTCAAGCTTCTTCGGAATTTTAGTAGTTTATTCGTGGGATCGGGATGTTCGGTCCATGTTTAAACCTAAAATTGCCTAAGTGATGTGCTCGAGATGTTCAAGTTGTTCGGAAATTTATTAGTTTATTCATGAGATCGGGTGTTCGATCCATGTTTAAACCTAAAAATGCCCAAGTGATTGTGCTCAGGATGATCGAGCTTGTTCAGAATTTTATTAGTTTATTCATGGTATATGTGAGGGCCCAGTCGCATTTTGTTTTTAAAACATTTCAGAATATTGAAAATATATAATTCCAGTTTTACATCTAACATAATATTCATCGCATAAGCATCACGTAAAAAAATATTCTTAACAATTACTGGGACTCAAAACATAAATCATAACATGAGCTCGCTCTCAAGGAGCTCCGGTATTCATTGATGCATCATCTCAAGCATCCGTAGTACATCCACATGTACCACATGTCATGCCCATACAACAAAGACATGGCAGCCCGCCACAAAGGGGGTCAGAACCCAGTACGAGAAACAGGTAAAATCACAACATTATGACAACGTATCATGCGATGCATGCCGTGCATGAATTCAAATGCATATCAGGGGTATCAAATCTCCAATATCGAGATCTCGGGAGTCCAAAGGAAGATCTCTCAGTCGAGCCATCGGTGGTCCATCATCCCTAGTGTCTGGGCGATATCGGCACACTCGTTGCTACGGCATCTCTCAGCTCACTCTCTCCGCCGAGCCATCGGCATGCCCATCATCCCCAGACACGCATCAGAGATACCAACAAAAAGATATAGGTACCAACGAAAGAATCAATAGGATCAACATGACCTGCTCAATGTCCATGCGTGTCAATGCATCATGCAATATCATAATCTCATGTGATGCATCTCAATATATCATGTCATCATATATCATGCAGTTCAATGTATCATGTAATTCACATACTGCAGTTCAACATGACATATAGTCACATAAGTAGCAAGTAATGACAACAAATCATACCACGGGAACATCACATGTCTTTGCCAGACATCGTGATAGAACCAGTTTTCTACGTAGCTCAAACCGTTAGCTAATTACCAAGTGATCCTTGAATCGATCCTAGGATTAATAAACCTAGCCATAACAGTTGCAGATACAACATAATGTCACATACTAGCCTTAAACTTATCAAAATAAAACTCAAACTTAGACCCAAAACCAATTCTCTAAATTTTAGCTTGCGTAACCGTAGAGATCGGCTCATAACTTGTCTGATACTTAATAAAATAACATGGGTCCAATTTAGTTTAAAAGATAACTCAAAAATGAACATTTCATCAGTTCAACTCGTCTTCAAATTCTTTCATTTAGCCTAGGTAAAATTGCCAAGAACAATCTGCTGAAAAAACAGGACAACTCACCAAATTTCAGCCTGACCCATTTTCGTATAAAAATCATAATAAATTCATATGATGTCCAAATTACTTGAGGACAGTGTGAAATCACGAAAACGCAAAGTACTATAGTTCATCTTTCATGTCCAGAAGCTAGTTCGCTCATCTTAAGGCATATGCAAAGCGAAGTATGCCAGTTTTTAAAAAAACATATACTCTCTATTTTGACATAGTGAGCAGTTTTAGGAAAAAATGTGTATCTTACACAAGTAACCTCCAAATCATGTGAGACCAGATTCTAATGCAATTTAACTCAAAATTTTACATCTTTCATTTAGGCACTAAGCTCAAAATCGTAGCTTATTTTGCCCAGATTTACCAAGAACATACTGCATGTGCAACCCGCCTACATGCATGTTCCAGATTGTGCACCTTGTGGTAGAAACATCATAACTCATTCATTTTAAGTCCAAATTGAGTCCGTTTTTTAACTGGATAAAATTTAACTATCTACAACTTTTGTTTAGAACACATTTCCAAATTCTTAACACAAACTGCCCCGAAACTCGAATTACACACTGTATGTCTAACGAAATTAAAGTTTGCACATCATCTGGTATAATTAGCATAACTCAGCATCATAACTCCAAATTGCCTCAATTTTATATCAAAACGTAAGTATTTTCAACAAGATACGACTTTCATATGGACACAAACGGCAAATTCGAAGTCTAAAAGTCCCAAAAGTTCAAAACACAGAATGTATGCATCATAAATTCTGCAGAATGCATTTGACAGTTGCACCATAATTCGATCATTAACACAAATCCAAGTTAATAAAGCTCAAGAAACATGTTATTCCTTCAAATATCTTGAATATTTGATGCCAAATCGCCAACCAAAATCGACCAAAGCTTGATAGACGAGCCACACGCAGCCTCTTTCGAACTTCTTGCTCAAACTTCCACCATATCAATTCCTATGCTTGATCTCTCTAAATTTCCTCTTGCATGTGGTTTTTAATAATTATTGAAGGATGAATTTAGAGAAAAAAATTCAAATTCTTGGAGGAGGAGTGAAGGAAAAACAATGGAATGAGGGAGAGTGAAGAATCGATGGTTTCAAGGTTGCTTGGCTGATTTTTTAGTTGTGTGTGTGTATGGTGTATGCACTATATATAATGTATTTATTTACATATATGTAATTTATACCATTCAAATATAATATGTCGTGGTCCGCAACACATTAATTCGTGGTCCATAGCTTTAAATTATCCGGGTTTTCTCGAAATTCTACTAACTTGTTTATTTCCTTCAATCACAATTAAAATGCAAATTCTTAACAAATTAATCATCCGGGTTTGCATATTCATCGTTAATCCGGATTAATTAGCAACCGGGCCTTACAATATAGGGATGTTCGGTCCATGTATAAACCTAAATTACCCAAGTGATTGTGTTAGGGATGTTTGAGCTTGTTCGGAATTTTATTAGTTTATTCATGGGATCTGGTTGTTCGGTCCATGTTTAAACCTAAAATCGCCTAAGTGATTGTGCTCGGAATGTTCGAGCTTGTTCGGAAATTTATTAGTTTATTCACGGGATTGAGATGTTCGATCCATGTTTAAACCTAAAATTGTCTAAGTGATTGTGCTTAGAATGTTCGAGCTTGTTTGGAATTTTAGTAGTTTATTCGTGGGATCGGGATGTTTGGTCCATTTAAACCTAAAATTGCATAAGTGATTATGCTCGGGATATTCGACCTTGTTCGGAAATTTATTAGTTTATTCATGGGATCGGGATGTTCGATTCATGTTTAAACCTAAAATTGCCTAAGTGATTGTGCTCGGGATGATCGAGCTTATTCAGATTTTATTGTTTATTCATGGGATCGGGATGTTCGGTCCATGTTTAAACCTAAAATTACCTAAGTGATTATGCTAGGATTTTCGAGCTTCTTCGGAATTTTATTAATTTTTTTCATTTGATCGCGATGTTCAGTCCATGTTTAAACGTAAAATTGCCTAAGTGATTGTGCTCGGGATGTTCGAGCTTGTTCGAAAATTTATTAGTTTATTCATGGGATCGGGATGTTCGGTTCATGTTTAAACCTAAAAATTACCTAAGTGATTGTACTCGGGATGTTCGAATTTGTTCGGAAATTTAGTAGCTTACTCGTGGGATCGGGATGTTTGATCCATGTTTAAATCTAAAATTACCTAAGTGATTGTGCTCGGGATGTTCGAGCTTGTTCGGAATTTTATTAGTTTATTCATTGGATAACGATCTTTGGTCCATGTTTAAACCTAAAACTGTCCAAGTGTTTGTGCTCGGGATGTTCGAGCTTGTTCGTTATTTTAGTATATACATACAAGAAGTTACAAAAAGATACTTTTATTAAACAAAAGAGTTACATGTGCAAATGAAATAACAGAAGATACAGCCTACTCTATCATTTAAATATCTCTTCGGGAAGACTGGCCAGGGCTGCTTCTTGGTCCAAGAAGTCAAAAGAGGTGCCCTCAGGTGGATAACCATTTGCCTCAAACTGGCGAGCACAAACTTCAAACCCATGCTTGAAAAATACGGAGGCGCGGTCAGACACCGTGTTGCCATACTCTTCGGATTTTAGAAAGTCGGCTTTCCTCTTCAGCCAGATTTCCTCTACCCGATCTTCGAAAGAAGCTTTTTCTTGAGTGTATTACTGTGATAGAGTCTTATTGATTTCTTCAAGACCAGCCGCCTTTCTTTCCAGCTCATCAGACCTTCCTCGCTCTTCTTCAAGAGCCTTCTGGACCGCTTCCTGTGCTTTCTTGTCAGATTTGTGCTGCTCTTGGAGAGGGGCCATGTTCTTCTGCAAGTCCTCGCACATGTTTTGGGACTTATCCCGCTCCTTGTGCCAAGTAGTGCTCTCCGCTCGGGTGGAGTTGAATAAGTTTAGGAGTTCGCCTGCTATCAACTGGGCCTGCACAAAAATACAGCGAAATAATGAGCATGAACAAAAATATTTAGAAAACTCTTGAAAAAAAATCTGGCTTATCTTCACCAAATAAGTGGAGAAATCATTCACCAAGTTGCTGAAAGCTAATTCCCGAGAAGCTTTCTGTCTGGACTGTTGGGAGAGAAGGAAATGATGTATTGAGAGGTTCTGGGGTCAGGTTTTTTAATGAATGGAACGTGAGGACAGTAATCCCAGTGAGGGACATGTTTTCGGGGGGGGGGGGGGCAAAGATTGCTGGGAGCAGAAGAGGTGGTCGGTTGGGATGAAGCTCGGGGTTTGGGAGGAGTAGTTGCAGTCATGTTTTTTTTTTGGCATGAGGGGTTCTGGAGGGAACCTTAGCCTTCGGGTGATGCCCTCTTGCGAGGATGAGTAACCAAGGGTTCCCCCTTGAATTGATTGGTAATGTCCAGGGTCAGGGAAGTTGGGGGGGAAGGTGTAGGATTCTTTGATCACGATGCCTGGCCCGAAGCTTGGCTCTTCGAGGACTTACCCTTCAAGTTGGGCAACATCCTTGATCTATTCATTTTCTCATCTACATAAAGGGACAACAAGATTAGTCCGAGACTTAATCACTATTTACGAGAAGAAGAAGGTGCTCTAGTCACTCACCGAGGGGCATGCGTAGTGATGTGCCCTTCGGGCTCAGCAAGAACAAGTACATCAATTAGTCGTCAATAAGCCCTGCCAGGTCGTAACACTGGTCACCAAGTTTCTGACGAATGGACAGATATAGTTCTTTCTCGAGGAGACCCTTGATGAATTTGGCGCTCGGGAGACTTTCCCTCCAAAGCATGGGGCAGTCCCAAGGCTGAGACGGACGAGCAAAAACGTAAAATTTATTTCACTCCTTTATTGAAGAGGGGTAGTTCTTAAGGAAACCGACCCCCTTTCGGGAAGAGAATAAAATAGACCCACTTCCTTCTCATTTAATTGGAAGAAACAATGAAATAACTCAGGAGTGGTGGTGAAACCCAAATAAGAAAGAACAATAAAAAAACCAGCCAACAACCTATAGCTGTTAGGGAACAGTTGGCTGAGTGAAACAGTAAAATAGTTCTCAACAGCAAGAAAGAAGGCATGAATTGGAAAACGCAAGCCCCCTCGAAGTTGGTCTAGATAAAAAGAAAATAACCCTCGGGGGGTAAATAGGGGTGTGATCCCGAAGAGGGGGCAATAAGGGAGGTGCTTTCAGGGATCTCCCATTTTTTCACGGATGCGAGAGAGGTGATGACTGGTACGAATCCTCGACTAGAAGAATTTGTACCAAGGGACCTTGGCCAACCAAGCCCTGTTATATACCGTCTTGTTCATTCTCCTTTCGAATAGCCAAAGAACCGAAAGAACTCAATGTTTCCTCGCTATCCGATGAGGTAGGTAGAGGATGGAGATTGGAAGACTTTTCCCCCATGAAAGTTCTATATTCGTTGATTGCTCTCAAGAGGAGTTGTATGACAAGAAAGACATATTGATTAATCGGGTGCTGGAAATTCTGAAAGAAAGAAGAGTGCTCGCTCATCTGATGCTGGCTCGGAAACAGAATGAAACAAGTGAGTATAATGAAGGGGATGATGACATATTTGTAGGTGGGCCAGTTGAACAGTCATTTGATCATCACTGTCCAAAATAAATCAAATGAACGGTCACAGATGAGCCTCGGGAAACCAAATGTCACGGGGCATTTTGAAAACATTGGGCGGGAAAGAGAGCAAGAAAAAACCCCAGGCCGTTCAGAATGCGGATTTTACCTCGAGGCCAAAAATCGAGACTTCAATACTCTCGTCTCAATTTACTTCAGGGGTGAGGTTATGTCGTAGGATGAGTCAACTTCTTTGGTAAAATCTCATGCAAGAGCCGTGTCATGACCCGAAAACTTTACATGATCATGGATAAGTATCATTGCATATATGAAATCATTCATAAGCATAAATGCATATATTTTGACATTTCATATATGTCTTGGACAGTATAGAGATTGTGAATAGAGTTTAATTGATATCGACTAAATTTATGATATTGATTAAATTTGATTAATATAGTATAAAAATAATAATGGAATAGATTTTAAAATATTGCACAGATTCATTATAGTGAATTTAAATATATATGGAATAGACATTTTATTAAAGAAAAATAATGTATATATTATACTGAATAGATTATTATCTATTGAATAGAATATAGTGAAAGTTATCTATATATTCTAACTAATTCATAAGACACAATTTGTGATGTGAAGTCAACACCACTTCCTTGACCAAAGTTGGCAAAAGGACATTGAGACACGTAGAACCTCCAACCTACAATTTGAATGCAAAGTGGGAATGTATAATTAGCTGAAATCTGTGTGTTGTGGACTTGATTGTAAACCTATATTCTACACACTAATTTCACATGTGAGCTTAAGAGCTGGAAGAAAATCGATATGAAGAATAATATTTCAACCTACTAACCACTTGGATTTTAATGTTTTGCATTGTCTGTCTTAAGCAATAAATAATATTAATAATGTATAAAGTAAGGTGCTAAGTTGATTTATAATGAAATTAGGTTTCATTGTGAAGCTATAACTTGAAAATCCTTATCCTGCACAATTTCATGAAATCAGTTGCAGTACTAGAAAATCAAATAACCATTTAGTGTGTACGTAGGTTAATGGTACTCAATGAATGACAAGAGGGCAACAACATATTTGATACACTTATAACTAACTATTGCATAACCATTAGGATTCTCAAGTATGGAGATATCATAGATGACATGCATATACTGAAATGGGTAGTAGAAATGTGATATTCAACTTGGTTGTGCATTTTACATGCGTTTATAGGTCATAATATCGATCAGGGCACAAATAAGGCGAATTAGGTGAGTCATCGAGATATGTGCAACACCTGGTGAGTATATCCTTATAACTTGGCATTTAATTTTATATGAGAATGTGATTTGTATTATATAAGTACCTTGAATTGGTGAATGAATTGCCAATATGATGTGCAAGAACTAAATTGAGTTCTGAAATGTACATGTCGAGATGTTTATACGATCTATATGATGTTATTTACCTTATTATTTCAATGTTATGAATATGATTATGACATGTGCATTCATAAGAGATTAAAGAACTTTGTTATGGCCACTAATGACCTTGAACCATGTGTTATTGCATTCTGAGTACGGTCAGAATTACAGAATCAAATAATATCGATCCTGAGTTAATTGAGAACTCAAAAGGGGATCTACAGAGTGCCATGGTCATATCGTGATCACGGATTGTTCTTGGTATTAGTTGGTGCATAACATAATAACAATACGGACATACATGTGCATCATTTCATTTTATATGAATCATGTGAGTTGATATACAGATTATGATGAATCATGTGAGTATATTCATGTGCTTATGTGGATATGAATGATATACTTATGTGATTTTAAATACTACGTTATTTGAATATGCTCATTGAGAATGCAACTCACCAAATGCAAATGTTGATTTTCAGTTGATGTGGATAAAGTTTGAACATACAAGGTGTTTCTGCATATTTTGGAAGTATGGATCCAAGGTCGGCTGGCTGACTCTAGTCCTTCTCCCTCAGCTCATCATTTGCATATACTGTATAGGTTTTTGGTTGGGTTGTGAAGGGTACAACCTTGGTTATTTTTGTGGCATACATATCTCTATATGCCTTGTAAATTATAATATGCTAAACGTCTTGATTGCATGTTATGAAATATGATAAGTTTCGCTGCCATTAAATATTATGTTATATGCCTAATGTGTATGTGTTATATGCGTAAGGGGTGTCACAACCCGAGCAAGAGATATGCCAAGCAAAAAGCCCAGAACACAAGCTGCCCAAAGAACATCAAACCTGCTCGGCATACTGGTCAAATGGTAGCGAAAGACCCAGACATAACTAACAAATCAACTGGCTTCTCAGACACGTTTTGATCCAATAATGTCACGATCAAAGAAGATCATATTCCTAATTTCTCGTGTGCCAACCACCGGGATTAACACTATAAGTACACACAGATAGTCTCATTGCAAATGGTTGAATTTTGTAGGCAAGAAAAGCCTCCGAAGATAGCATATTATAGCCTGTTCGATCTTTCATTCTTATGTTGTTTCTGAAAGTTTTTGTTTTGTGTTTAAATCCTGTAAATCAATACAAATTTATAGTGAAGATTCTACTGGACTGTGTTCCGTGGTTTTTCCTTTATTTTGGAGGTTTTTCACGTAAAAATTGTGGTGTCTTTCATTTATTTTCCGCAGCACATAATTCTACCGAACACGAAAAATAGCAAATCATATCACATTGCATGTGGGATAGACATTCTTTTATCTAGAAAGTGGAATTCACAATTTTCAAATTAGAGGGGTCTATACGTAATTCACTCAAGTTAACATAAATAGTAGTTTCTTTATTTTACTTTTTGCACGGATCAATCAATAATATTTAACTAGAATTACAATATATGAATATATTGATGTTGCCACGGGCATTATCGGGCAAATTTAATTAATTATTATAAAAAAATTTTTTTTTACAAAAATACCATAGAATAAATTTTTTTACATTTCTATGGTAATTCGCATACCCGGATTGCGAATTTACAAAAAAATCAAAAAGTTGAAATCGCATACCCGGATCGCGAATTTAGAAAAAAATAAAAAAATAGAATTCGCATACCCGGATCGCGAATTTAGAAAAAAATTAAAAAAATAATAAAGTAGAATTCGCATACCCGGAATGCAAATTCTTTAATGCTGCATTTATTTCGTGTGTGTCAGTATGTGTGAGAGAGTGAGCTGATGTGCGTTTTTTGTGTGTCAGTGTGTGTGAGAGAGTGAGTGTTATGTGTTAGTGGTGATTGTTAATATTTTATTTTAGTATTTAATAATATATATAATTATTTAATTATATATAATAATATAATTAATTATTATTAATAGTTCATAAGTATTTTAAAATAATATATAATAATATAATTATTCCCTAATATTTTTAGAACCCGGTTCAATCCCTAATGTTTTAAATACAAATATATTTGATACATTTTAATTAAAAATTGTATATTGAATTGTAACTTTACAAATTTTTTTTAATACCTAATATTTCAGGATGGGGTTCAGTCCCTAATATTTTATATACAAATATATTTGATACATTTAATTACAAATTGTATATTGAATTGTAATTTTATAAAAAAAATTAATTTTTTTTATTTTATAATATTTTCAGGACCCGGTTCAGTCCCTAATATTTTAAATACAAATATGTTTAATACATTTTTATTAAAAATTGTATATTGAATTTCAACTCTATAAAAAATTTGTATATTTGTGCACCTATTACTTTTAAAGTTGCGATTTCGGTATGCGAATTTAACTGTTTTAAAGTTGTGATATCGGTATGCGAAGTTAACTATTTTAAATTTTAAAAATATAAATTTTTTATAGAGTTGAAATTCAATATACAATTTTTAATAAAAATGTATTAAACAAATTTGTATTTAAAATATTAGGGACTGAACCGGGTCCTGAAAATATTATAAAATTAAAAAAAATTAATTTTTTTTATAAAATTACAATTCGATATACAATTTGTAATTAAATGTATCAAATATATTTGTATATAAAATATTAGGGACTGAACCCCATCCTGAAATATTAGGTATTAAAAAAATTTGTAAAGTTACAATTCAATATACAATTTTAATTAAAATGTATCAAATATATTTGTATTTAAAACATTAGGGATTGAACCGGGTTCTAAAAATATTAGGGAATAATTATATTATTATATATAATTAAATAATTATATATTATTTTAAAATAATTATGAACTATTAATAATAATTAATTATATTATTATATATAATTAAATAATTATATATAGTATTAAATACTAAAATAAAAATATTAACCATCACCACTAACACATAACACTCACTCTTTCACACACACTGACACACAAAAAACGCACATCAGCTCACTCTCTCACACATACTGACACACACACGAAATAAATGCAGCATTAAAGAGAATTTGCATTCCGGGTATGCAAATTCTACTTCATTATTTTTTAAATTTTTTTCTAAATTCGCGATCCGGGTATGCGAATTCTATTTTTTTATTTTTTTATTTTTTTCTAAATTCGCGATCCGGGTATGCGATTTCAACTTTTTGACTTTTTTGTAAATTCGCAATCCGGATATGCGAATTACCATAGAAATGTAAAAAATTTCATTCTATGGTATTTTTGTAAAAAAAAAAAATTATAATAATTAATTAAATTTGCCGGCATTATCGTGAGGGCAACATCTATCAAACATATAATGAAGATAACTTTATAAACAAATGGAGTGATTTAAAATTAAAACAATTTATGACGTTGGATATTTTGTGAGTTAATAATAAATTTTTTAAGCACAAATATAATAATTTTGAGCTTTGCTTAGCTATAGCCTTGAAAATAAATTTAAGAATAATGTAGATTATAATATTGCGAGATAGTAAACAAATAATAGTGGATTTAATCTAATTCAATAATTCTTTCATATTCTAACGAAACCTAGCACAGCATCTACTCCGGTTTAACTTGGAAAGAATTTGCTAGTTAACCTCAAATTCATTTTAATTAGTGAATTTTAAGCTCAATCTTGACTTTGCTAGTTTTATAGTCGGTGGTGCTCGATTCTCGACATGAAATTACAAAAAACAACTCGATGATGTCAATATACACCGTGTCTAAAAAATTTTGATGTTGTATTTGGAATGAAGGATTTGAAATGAATAGATTTCAAATTCTCCACCTAAATCCATCATTTATGTTTGGGTAAGAAAGTGAAGGATGTAATTCAAGTTTCTCATTCTTTTTCAATAGATATTCCTTTGGATTTTCGAAGGATTTGAAATTAATATACTACGTGTAATTTCAAATCCAGGAGTTTAAATGATTAGTTTTCAAATAATTTCATCCCAATCAAAACAATCAATCAAAACACATCTGAATAAATTCTTATCTTGACTCGAGTGAAGAATTTTGTAATGCGCGATGTCACTCCTTTCCAAATTTGGGAATTGCTCGAGTTCGAGCATGGTTGTTTAAAAAAAAAAACACCACCCTTGATTAAAAAATAATAATAAAAATAACATTTACATGTGGGTTTTTTGGAGTGTGTGAGTAAGTGGACTTTACACGAAATAGCCCAAAACAAGCCCACCTAAGTGGTCCATTACAGCATCAACGGGCCTAAGAAGATCGGCAAAGTACTCGAGCTCGAGAGCCGAGATACACATATTTCAGTATCCTAAATTCTGAACGGTTGAATCTGGAAAAAAAAAATTAATTGAAGGCAAATCTGATGATCTGATTGTCATCTGGTTTAGCTAAATTCATACGAACTGAAATTAAAATATTTGTGAATTTGCTTCCGAAATCTCGATCTGGAATCCCTCGGTTTTCTTAGCTACTCCATGCGATGGTGGTCTGTAAATGCCGCAAGGTACTGTGCGTTAACACACGCATCGATTTTTGTTCTTGATGTTTAATTTTCAATTTGAATGCTGGTGTGCATTTTGCTAATTTTAGATCGGATCGAGCTTTGAATTCTTTATCACGAAGATATGTTATTCTCTAGTTTCGTAATGACGTGTGTTTATGAGTAGTAGATGGTTTGTGATTCGAATAAAACTTTCCGATTTAAGATTTTTGTTATGTTAGTGATATGGTGCGAGAAGTCAAATAGTGAGTTGGCCAATTTAACTCTCCGATAGCGTGGCCTTCAGTGTTTCGATTGTTTATGTGATCCGTGGTTGCCTTCTCCGGTGATGATGTTTAATTTTTTGTCTTGAACGCAACAATGATAATTCATTCTGTATGATATGGGTTTTAGGCGACAAAGTTGTATTGCTTCGTTCACAAGGTGCCCGTCTGTGGGGAATGTATATGCTTTCCGGAGCACCAAATTTGTGTGGTATGAGTATTCCAATCAATTCTTTCAGTGCTCAGATGCATATTTCGAATGAGCTAGAAAGGAAATTTTGCTTCTACATTTTAGGTGAGGACGTACTCTGATTGGGTAATCGATGGTGACTATGACTGGCCTCCTAAATGCTGCTATTGTCATGCTGTGGTTGAAGTAGGAGCTGACTCTCAGAATACTCGATTGGGCTGTTTGCGTAAGTGAACCTGATTGGTTGTTTCATATTTAATTTTTGCTTTCAGTTTAAATTCAAACCATTCTTCTCACCTGACCCATTATTGCATTTTGCAGATATTATGCATACAAGCTGCTTAGTTTCACACATTAAAAGTTTACCTCCGCACACTGCCCCTGCTGGATACGTTTGTCCTGCCTGTTCAACTTCTGTATGTTCTGCCTGGAAATCAATGTCATTTTTTATTGTCTTGTTACCTTTTTTTCATGGTCCATTTTAACATGTTCATGCAACAAAGTTGTTCTTGGCATTTGATTGTTCTGTCTTATAGATGGCTCTAATTCTGAATCTTTTATGACCTTTATCATGGGAACCAGCTATTAGTACCATGCAACTCCTTACATGAGTCAATAAAGCATCAAGAGATGAGGTTTGCATAATAATTTAGGCAGAAAAATGAGGCTTGCTTTCTTGCATAACCTAATCTATCAGTACAATGGTCAGGATGTTGACGATGAACTTCTTAGATGAATTCTGAGTTTTAGATTTAGGTCTTCACAATTGATCTTTATATAGCAGGAGTAGTGTGTCTTAATCAAAGGATCTTGATGTGTAGTCTGCATTTCAAACTGATGGTGGAAACCATGACTTGTGAGGACTAAGGTAGCCAAAAATAGTTCTAAAAAATTAGGTTGAAACCTTGTTTGTGGCGATATATTTTCTCTGAGCTGTTACCAGAGATATGAGAAGTTGTGACTATATTTACCCAATTTTATGTTAATTTCATATGTTTTAAGACATATCTGGAAGTTAAGTCGGAGAGAACAAGTATAGTGGTATTGGAGTCTTTTGTGATTTTTTTGACGGAATTGTGCCTTTTTTTTTGTTCATTATGAAGGGAGAACAGGCAGAAATTTCCTTTAATGCATGAAACCTGTTGTTTTTAGCTTCCCAACCAGTACCATTTTATTCATGCAACTTGTAACCAAATTGAGATTCTTTATTATGCATTGTCCTTTGTTTGCGCGATGAATGTTGGGGTGTTGAGTGGACGTTGGAGTGAAGCCAGTGTCTTGATACGATTTTTAAATGCAACCATATTATATTTGATCGAGGCTATATCTTTCGGCCCTGTTTACTGAGTGATGGGTCCCAAACTCAAGTAATAAAATCGTCACATTAATGTTATCAACTTGTAAACCAAGTTTATAGATTGAAGAAAATGTGATCGTAGTTACTTGGATGAATATTCTAGATCAACTGGATATGAGATGAAGCTCTTGGTATTCTAAACCAACATTGAAATTGGACTCTTCCATCATGCGTATCTGTCATCTGTCTAACAGGATGGCCATTGAGTTTTGCTTACATTAGCATCTCTGCTTGTCTGCTGGTATATGTTTCAATCTTGTGAATTATTCTTGACTGGTTGCAGATATGGCCGCCAAAAAGTATCAAGGATTCTGGATCACGCCTTCATTCAAAACTGAAAGAAACCATCATGCAGGTAAAATATTAATCTTATCTACATTATAACAAACTGCACGTTATATTGTTGCTTAAACGTGGTCTTATGAACTGCTGACAACTTCATCAATGATTTGGATAAACAAATGTATTCATGTCATAAGGTTTCTGTTCCCTATTTTATTGGGCATGCAGCATGCTTCATAAATTCCAGTTCTCAATATTCTCATAAGTGATTATAATATTTGGGAATTTATCATAAATCCAGGTCATTGGGTGACTCTTATTCTATCGAATGATGCACTTACGTGGTTATTTGTGCTTGGAAATGAGGGTCTCGTGACATGGTGGAAGAGGAAGTTGGAATTTTTAGGGGTTAAGAAGAGTTGGTTTTTTTGACGGGGACACATTTTTTTAAGTGTGTGAGTTTCCTTTTTTTGTACCTAACATGAAAGAAGCCAAATTTTTTATCTTGCCATTTGAGTACATAAAGTTAATTGACTTGCCACCAATAAAAAATTATAATCTGAAAGAATATTGGGCATTACTTATCACACTACCACTCTAAAATATTCATTTTTTCCCTCTCAAGTGCTCTGCGCATTCTTGCTTGCATGGTGTGTAACTTAATAATAGATTGCGCAACTTCTTTCCCAGGCAACATCCCTGGCTTTAGTAATACTCCGTCGAAGCTCAATTTCTTGTCTTCTATCTGTTCTCTTCCTCCATGTTCTCTTTGATGTGCTCGTTCTATCTACCTGCTAATTTCCAGTCATTAGATGATCTTGCTAGTGACGTTTGTTAGTGTTAGTGAGATAGGGTGTTGTCAGGACCTCGGATGTAGGGGTGGAACCTCTACAGTATTTGATTGTGTCCCTAAAACATTCTAAAGTTTGTGAATAATCGAACATGCTAAATATACACTTCTTAATGTGACCAATCAATCATATATCAGAAGATTTTTAATTCAGCTAAGCATATAACTTTTCATAATCTTTATGGCAAAATTTTTTTTTCCCAGTTGCATTGGGTACAAGTAAAAACACCAGTGAACTTTTCAACAAAAAAAGAGAACATGAGTGAGGTCGGCAAATAACGACACTAATTTATACACAAGATCTCTTCCCATCCTGTTCATTCCTGAACTTGGCTTTTAATTTCTTTTAAATTTATAAAATAAATCACTAAAAATAAGAACATAAAATTATCTAGCTGATTTTATGGATACATTAAATCAACTAAATAAAATTCAGATTGATAAATTGAGAAAAATGAAGCAACATCAACTTATCAAAGACGGAGAAATGATTATCTAGAGTGAGACATTTCATACAAAAAGATGTTATGCGATTGTCTTTTGTTTTAAACTTTCTTTGTTGCATATGTACAAGACCACATAAATAGGATAAAATGCAAATTAGTACAAATGTGATTTATATTTGGATCTTTTCAAAAAACTTGAATCATATTAATGTTTTTAATTTCATTTTTTAAATTTTACAAAGGACATGACTTCATGTGATGAAACCTTACATATATCTTCTCTCTCAGAACGTATTTAATTTTGAAATTCTATATTTTTCTATTTTCTTGATTGAATTAAGAATAATTAAACAAAAATAAAAGTTCACCTTGACTATTATCTTTATTTATATCTTAAAAATTTGACCACGCCAATTGATTTTTATTTTTTTTTGAGTGTGGTCAAATACAAGGAATTGCTTAAGTTTTCCACCAATTTGTATTTATGTATCATATATGTGAATCAATATCCCCTTCCCCTCCCCCCCCAAACTAAACATCCCTCTGCCCTTGATAGTGAGTGTGTGTGTGTGTTTGGATGTGAGTGTTGGGGGATTGGGAACTTCCTTTTTCCTTGTGATACTGGAGCATGTCCACTGTTTTTCAGACTGCTTTGGAGAAGAACTTGTTTGGGAACCATCCAGTTTCACTGCACGAATCAGAGTCCCGAAGTCCTCCACCTGCCTTTACCTCGGAACCGCTGTTGCATGTCTCTGCTGCTGGAGGTAGAGAATACCCTGGTGGTATTTATCCATCTGTTGGAGAAAATGCAGCTTCTATCACAACAGGCTATGCAAGACCTTCAAGTTTAGATATTGTGGAGATGGATGGGCCTAGCTCAGCATCAGCATCTTTGCCTAATCATGAATCTGATTTCATGAAAAACACAAGCCCTTCTGGTGTAAGATGTCATCTTCAGTAGTGGTGTTTATTTACTTTCATGTTCTATGTGGCGTATTTCTGTTTTTTCTTAGTGGTTTCTTGCACCTTTCTGTTACCCAGCCTGGTGCAACCACGCGTAAGAGTGGACTGCAAGCTGAAAGGCAGAACTCTGAGTCCTCATATTTTGGGGATAATGAAGATGGTAACAAGAAGAAGTACACACGAAGAGGTGACGAGTCTTTAATTTTTTGTTTCTTTCTTCTGTTTTTGTTGCCTTCAAGTAGAAATACTAATACAAGTAAGTGGAAGAAAGTGCTTCTACATGCCCTTGCAGAAAGCTCGGGCCTATGCAAATGACTCGATCTTGATCCATTCGTTGCAAAACATTAAGTTAAATTGCTGAACACATGCCTTTAGCCTATATCTGGACTTGATCCTCAATCCTTAAGCCTGGTCGTTGCTAATTTCTGTAGATGCAACCTAACAATCTTTTGTACATGAAATAACTGTACCTAACTATTGGAATTTTGTTTGATTTTATTAGAATCACATTTTAATATTATTTATATCATGAAAATTTTGACATATAATAAAATTGAGATGATTTATTATGCTATAGTTAAAGTTACTTCATTCAAATGTATTGACTTACCTATATGAAAAGGTAAGAACATTGTATGATTCTTTCTATGGTTAATATAGTCTACCCCAATCCATTAAATTAAAGTTTTAGTAGTAGTTGTTGTTGCTCTGTTTCGCGAATGCACAATGGACCTTTATGTGTATTCACAAGTTAACATGATTTTCGTTCGGTTGACGCCATGGTATAACACCCAATGTGTTGTTCCATGTCTATTTCTAATCAGCATGCTGGTGATTAGCCTTCTACAATTTGAAGTAGAAACCTTGTTTTTCTCAAGTTAAGCACTTTAATAATATCTAGGTGTTCAACTAAATGGGGATGGTTGGAAATCAGTTTGATTTGTTGGATATTTTTTTAATATAATTAAGATTGTGATAAAGCTGTTATGTCATTTTTATTATCATCAGAGTTATTTCTTCTAAATTTTTATATATCCCAGCCTAGTTTTTCACCTAGATGTCTTTAGCTTCCCCTTTATTTCCTATTGTGTAACTTTTGGGTACTACTCGTACTCCTTTTATTTTATCAATATATATCTTTGTCTGATAAAAAAAAAAAAAAGAGGTGATTCTTATATTTGAAAGCAAGAGAAGTAACAAGAGTCTTAATCCTTTTGACATTGATCTGAAAGTGTGGGCACTATGGCCGGACCAGTTTTCTCGTCTCTCCACACTTATTGTTATCCACAATTTAAGTCCAACTTATTGAATTTTTAATTTCAGGTACATTTCGCCACAAGTTCCTCCGGTCATTGCTACCTTTCTGGTCAAGTGCATTGCCAACTCTACCGGTGACTGCACCACCACGGAAAGATGTGCCACATGCAGATGATGCCTCAGAAGGCCGTGTACGACATCATAGGTCATCAAGAATGGATCCAAGGAAACTCCTCTTAATTATAGCTATAATGTAATATCTGTTGCACTTTCTTGTTTTATGTTGCTGCATCTTTCTCTAGATACATTTACAAATTTACACATATCTAACCTCACGAAAAAGGGAATAATTATTCTTTATATTCTGAGTGCAGGGCATGCATGGCAACAATGGGGATTCTATATTACCGAATTTCTCAACGCGGTCTGAGCGAGGAGTTACCTGATGAAGAGCCTCAGTGATCAATCTTCACAAACTCACGCTAGTGAATCTGGTAATCTTCTGGTTGCTTGTTGGAGTAATGTTGCTTTAAAAATTGAGGTTCTTGTCAACGGAAAGATCCGGTTTTTTTTTGTGGGAAGCTCGCAAGTCTTGATATACATTTTTGGTTGTAGGAGATATTAGTAAAGTGGCTGGAATGTTTTAGATGCTCTAGTGTCTATAAGATTTATTGTGTTTATAACTTTATCCCTCTCATTCTCTCTCGCCTCTATTTGGACTTGGACTTGATTACTTGATTTTGAAGGCAATTCCTTTGTCCCATTTTAGATGCATTTTCAATATCCTTCATTTCGACTATGAACAAATTTCATGTAGCTAACTAGTTCTAATTTGTAGCGTCATTGGCCGGATGGTTAAGATTATTTGGGCATTTTCAGCATCGATCAAGAAAGAGACTTTTGATAAATTTTGATTATATGCAAATGGTCGACACAATGAATGTGAGAGTGTAAATAAAGAATGATAAGTAGTAAGTACGAGAGGTTGCTTTATATATATATATATATATATATATATATATATTGACACTGTTGCTTTAATAAATTGAGGTAGTTATAATTTACCTCCCGTGGTATCGATAATATTATTTTATCTCATGTAGTTTGTAAATAAACATTTTACCCCTTTTAATACCTTTACTATGCAGTTTACTATCTGTGGTTTTCAAAATATGCATTTTATTCCCATGTGATTTGTAAAACATACCATACACGTATGTTTTGCACGTATTCACAAATTACAGAGGGCAAATTGTCTATTTTCACAAAATACAAGGGGTAAATTCTATATTTTCAAACCATGGGGGTAAACTGTATATTTTCAAACCACATTAGTGTTATCCTATGTTGCATCGATACTCCAAAAATTTTTGCGGTCAAGTATCGGATACTTCTGGGATACGGATACGGCAGGATACGGCATCGATACGTATCGGATACGCCACGTGGCGTATCCGAGGATAAAAAATAAATTTTTATTTCGGATACGTTTCGGATACGGTCAAGATACGTCGTTGACCGTATCCGATACGGGTAGGATACGGCAAATTCGAATTTTTAAAAAAAAATAGGGTTGAAACTGTAATTAAATTATTTAACTAAATCCCTATTTCCTAACCACTTTAATGTGTTTATGTCGATTATATGCTTGAAATTTTTAGATGTTCTGGATTAATATTTTACTATTTGTCGTGAAGTTGGTGAGTTTGCAACTTTATTCTGATTTCTAATGTGTTTAATGTTGATTATATGCTTGAAACTTGATTTATTACAAATATTATTAATTATATATTTATATATATATAAATAAATTAATAAAATTTGCCGTATCCGGACGTATCGTATCCTACAAATTTTAAAAATCCCGTGCAGCCATACCCGTATCTGCGTATCCACGTATCCGCGTATCTGTATCCGTGCAACATAGGTGTAATCTATCTATTTGGAAAAAAAACAAGAGAATTTAAGGTTGAGGTTTGGTTGATGATGCTGAATGCCATTAGGAATATGGGGAAAATCATAAGAGATGCTACGATTAGAATTAGTTAATGTGCACCACAAGCCTTTTAGCCTAGTGGCATGTTGCTCTCAAAATTTGAGAGGGTCTCGATTTAGAGACTTCCCCTTCCCAATAATAATAATACTAATAATAATAATAATAATAATAACAAGGAATTAGTTAATGTTCTTTTTTCGTAAAAAGGAAAGAAAAATTAGTTAATGTCCGCAACTTGATGAAAGTTTATTCTCAACTATCACTAAATTCCATATTTTATAGTATTTTATGACGTAAATTTTATAATATAGTACATATTATGGTATATATAAAGAGTCACGCGCGATTTTATAACCCTGTGAACTCTATAAAAGCAATTTTACAGAAGCCTATCATTTAAAAAAAGTCATCAAAAACCACCAAAAGTTATTGAATATACCCCTCTTAGTTAATGTTGCAACCATTAATATATTAAATTACTTGTGTTTGCTACACGATGTGTGTATATATAAAAATTTTTATAACTTTATCTATAATATTTTTACAATGAATTTTTTATGTTGGATTTTTTAAATATATTTTGATATGTGTTATTTTATTACAGAAATAAATGTTTTATTGAGAATGAGTATTTTGAAGGAAAAAAAATAAGATTTCATATATTTTAAATATCAAATATATTTATTACAGGGATTTTAACTTAATAATAAGCTTGAGTACTGTATTTTATTCCATGTTTTAACTTTGAATTCCTCTTGAGATATGAAACTTCGTGTTTTGGAATTTATCTTAATTTGAAAACATTGTTGTGCTATGTCGGTAGAATTGGGAAACTATGATTTTGGCATCTAAGATGTAATTTGGTGTGTAGATTTTATTTATTACTCATCTGTATTGTCCACTCGACCACAAACTTTTCTTTCTTTTTTTTTATTTTATCGGACTATAATTTTTCACCTACGAATTTAGTCTTTGTTTTAAATCGATTTATGAGAAATTATCATAATTAGTTTTACTCTCCTAAAATTGTGTGTTTGATTCTTTTTTGTGGAAACTCCGATGTTTCAAGAAAGTCACCTCTCCCATTTGGTGATCATGGCTCTAAACCCATTATTGTACAAATCCACCCTCCCCATATTATAAAAACAATCAGCTGAAACGTTTGTCATTTTACCAAAAGTTATAGTTGTTGATAACGGTGCAACTCAGATATTTTTAAACTGTATAACAGCACAAGCACCATGTTTTCGATAGATCACAAAGCAATGGCAATTGTTGTACCCTAACAATCTCCCTCTCAATAATTGCACTCCTTGCAACTCATGGGAATCGAAGACATGACATTGGCTCTGATACCAACTGTAGGATCAAGCGTTTGTTGTTTTACCAAAAGTTATAGCTGACGATAACATTGCAACTCAAATCTTTTTAAACCGTACAGCAGCACAAACAACACGTTTTCAATATATCACAAAGCAAGTGCAATTGTTGAACGGCAACATCAACATACTTTAGTAATAAGTTTAATTAGTTATATATATAAAATATTTCATTCCTTGGACAATTTGTCACTAATTCAACCTAATAATTTAATGCTACTTAAAATTTTCCTTAGGGCATTAATTGTATCCTCTCTCTATAATTAATCGCACAACTTATTTCCAATCCTTCATTAATTTAAGGGTAATGTTATTTGCAATTCATATTATGTTAATATACTCCACTTTATGTACAATGTAATTGTATAAAACTCCATGTGTTATATCAAATATATACGAAATTTCCAGTGTTAAAAAAATAGGCAAAAAAAAACCTCTATGTTTCTTAAACTCGACATGAAACACATATGTATTATAAAAAGGCAAAAGACACAACTTTTTTTTTTTTTTGAAAAATTGCATGAAATCTCTAGTGTGAAACAAAATATGCAAAAAATACCTATATGTTAACGTAGATCCTGCACAAAACCCTCTCGATTGTCCAATTTAAAACGAACAATATTCATAATTTTGAAGTTAATAATTTTTAAACTGTAATTTTATAATATATTCTGAATAATATTATTTTTTTATAGTGTATGTGTACTTATTGACCAATTCAAATTCTTTTTTCAAGTTTTGGATATATTGAATAAGCAATAATTGCATATATAAACAATAAGCATATTTTCATAAAATCATAAAATATGTTTACACAATAATAAACATATATTAAACAAAAAAATAAGTTAATATAAACCTATATAATATATGTGAACGTTTGTGTATTTGTTTTGATAAAACTTGTATATAGTTTTAACGAGATTAAATAAAATCTGTTTATTTGTAAAATCGAGGTGATTTTGTGCATGATTTAAGAAAATAGAGGGTTTTTTTTATCTATTCTGTTTAACACAGGGATTTCGTGCAATGTTTAAAAAAAAGTAGCTTTTTTACTCTCTTTTTTTATATAACAAATGAGGGTTTCATGCCGAGTTTAAGAAAACAGAGGTTTTTTTTGCTTATTTTATTGTTAACACAATGGAGTTTTGTGCATATTTACGAAAACACATGATAATTTTAAGTAATTTACCCTAAAAATTATTTAGAAAATGAAGTACATGTAATATTAAATGATTGTAAATAACATGACCATTAACTTTAATTATCAAAAGTATTAATCGAAGCACCAAGTCGAACAAACCCTATGGTACAAAACAGTACTATAAGTATAACTTGGTTGGAGTAACAAAGTTTACATATAAAAATATTTAATATAGAACACAAACTATTTTCAGTAGTTTTTCATAATAAAAAAAATTATATTCTGACATAATAATAGATAATTTCCTTACCTTTTTGAAACCTAAATTTTTTGAAGCGACAATTCCTAAATTTTAACTCTTTCAAAGACCGTCTTAAAATAAATCTCCCAACATTAGGGTAAATTTAAAATAACGGTCTAGTCCCAAACTTTTAAAACTAAATACATATAACCACACGTAAATTATCTTTAATAAAAAATAATCACAAACTTTTGATTTTAATCAATATTAGTCCAAACTTTTATTTAACTAAAAATAGTCCCAAAGTCCTATTTTCAATTAGGTTTGTTAAAAAATATTTTAGGTAGAACTAAATAAGTTAAAAATATCCATGTGAGACTATTTTTTGATTAAAAACAAACTCTGCAAGACTAAATTTTATTAGTCCTAAAGTTTGAGACTAGTATTGAAAAAATATATATCCTATAAGACCAATTTCGAGAAATATGCGTTCAATGGTTGCCAAACCCCAAAATTATCTGCACAAACATAAACGTTGAAACATTCCAAAGTCACAAATCATTATTACATGAAAAAACAGAGTCCCATGTGACAACTGTGGGCATGGATTTTCACAGAGCACAATTATTATTTAAATACAGATTTCGCAGTCATGAACAAAGTTCAACTCTAACTACACTCAAGATACAAGAAGTCACGGTGAAAATATACATAAAGAGTACATATTTTTTCAACCAAACCTGACTCGGATGAGTCCGTAAAACAGACATAAGGGACAATCCTAACTTCACTTAATCTACCTTCAAAAACCTTTGCAGGAGACAGTTGTTTGGACCAGTCCTCATGCCACCCTCGTGAAGCACGTTGATCGAGCTTTGTTTTCAAGCGCGATCCTCATGTGCATGACTAGGAACATCATGTTGACCATCTAGAGGCATGTATTGCGCCATTATAGCCCTTATCTCTGAGTCCATATATGACTGAAAATGCACCCACCGAAAAAGAACTCAACATTACAAAGATTTTACACAGTATTGCCAAGAAATTATAGAAATATGTCGGCACTGATCATGGAACCACAAACTATACTTTAAAATTGGTAAACTAATATCTCAAGGAGCTTTTCATTTACTTTCGGAGGCCAAGTGGTAAGCAACGTTAATTATTACAAAACAGCTCAGGTTGAGTTTGTTCGCAGACAACCACACCCTCTACACAAATGTCATGCTATTATTCATTGAATTCTTTCAATCACTTGCTCTACAGCTTATCTGAGAAAGATTATCCCCTATCTAGATAATATAGGGTGTTTACAGTCAAAACCAATAGATCTTGGGACAAATAATGCTTTCTTATATCTCTATTATTATATTGTATCTCAACCGAAGACAATATATTTTAAAATTTCAAAATAACATATCTGTAATATTGAAAAACTAAAAAGCCCAGCATATTCTTTCCTAACATGATATTTAGGATAATATATGCAAGTTTCTCCAATTCATTTTCTATAACCATATCTTCAAAACATATTTTCAAAAAACAAAACAAAATACATCCAAAGATATGCCTAGAAACTTACCCTCAACCTATGTCTGTAAACGAGATATGACCCACCACATGCGATAGCCAATCCAATCAACACAACCCAAACAGCCAACCAAGAAGACTTCACTTCAGTACCAGTCTTACCTGAAAAAAAGTAAGAGAATAACAGTTAGTCATAGACTACGCATGGTAACCAGATACACACAAACACCAATTTTTAATGAACTAACTTATGCAGGTATCATGGTCCCACATATATAACAAGTCCCCGCTACAAGTGCAATCAAAACTTCCCCACGTATTCTTGCAGCTGCATTCAGGGCATTGACAGGCTTTCTTTTCCTTACATTCATCAATATCTGTACATCACAAAAATAACAAAAGCTCAAAGGTCAAATTATAAGCACTAACACATGGATCACTATTACACTTTCATAAAGGCGAAAGACTAAGTATTAGATATATCCAACTCTTCAACCGGTTACAAGCTATTTGTAAAATCGAGCTCATATCGCTGCAATAGAAGCAATAATTGGTGGCAACATACAATTAGAAATTTTAAATCGTAAGAACGTCATGTTTCAATCCTTGTGCCACATAGGCAGCCATACAGTACCCTAGAGGCAGCCAATGAAAGATTGATTGTGTAACCAGTGTAGTGTCAATACCACGTCAAGTCATATAGGGGTGTGGCATGGAAAAACTAAACTTAAGACACTCAATGGCAAAGTATCCAGATAAGAAGAAAACTGGTCAATAGTTCGACAAGTAACGAACAAGAAATATTAGTCTAGTACAAATGTAGGACATAAAATGCATAAAATTTTCTTACCTTCACAACTTTTAACACCGTCTCCTTTAAATCCAGGCGGGCAAGTGCACTTTCCTTCATCATCATCCTTTTGGAAAAATATATTTATTTATATTAAAAAATCCATCACATCCAAATATTGGATGGGAAAAAGATCAAGACAAATTGTAATGAAATCACCAACCAAGCAAGCTGAAAAAGCGATTCCATTTCTGTTTTCGTTCCAACAGCCTCCATGACTGACTTGGCATCGCCCAGGACCACTTGCTGTGTATGAAAAAGGTTTATTTTACTCACACATTCTAACAACTTTACATTGCAAAACTAACGGGGTCCACAGTTGGAGCAATTATGTTAAACACTTATTATTTAGCACTCTAAATATATTTTTACCTGTTTCAGTTGCACCAGAAAAGTTGACATAAAACCTAAACGTATGTCACACTTCATGGAGTATTAAACTTGAAAGTTTCAAATAAAATAGATAATCAAATTATTTTGTGTGTGCGCGCGCACATACCTACATCTAACATGAATTTTCTGATAAAGTGATAGACACTAGTTGCTATATTTCAAAGACGAAATCAAATTTATTTACGAACCAGTGCAAGAGTTGTAGCCATCTCCCTTAAACTTCACGCCATTAACCAAAGGGCATTCACACACTCTTCCTCGAAAAGTATCCTACATGCACATACACAAGTACTCTCAAAAGTTAATACAAACTGGAGGTAAAAATCATTAAATTATACTGAAACACCTTGCAAGCCGTAAGATTAGCAGCCTTGTCATGCCAGCAGCCACCATTATTTTCCAAGCACTCATTTGTTTCCACATCTGCAGTCAAGAAAGTAGAAACTCAGAATTCCTCTCATGCATGATAGTGTTAATCATCAAGAAAGTAGCAACTCCGATTTCCTCTAACACAAGATAGTATTAATCAAGTATCATTCAACAAATAAATTAACTCAAGAAATGACTTACCGCCACTCAAACAAACAGAAGGTTCGGTAGTTTCCTGAAAACCTGAGCATATAGCTTTAAGAACAGCACCTTTCTCCAATTTACCTGAAAGCGAACACATTAAAGACTATGGTATTTAGGCTGCTCACTGAAACTTATGCTAGTAAAAAAACTTACCTCGATATTGCCTATTATTCACGACAAGTGTAGGCAGTATGGTTACATCACCACGAGATCCTTTCCCAACCTGCAGATAATTTACTTTTCAGACATTTTACATGATTATAATCTCACAGGAACCTAACAAGAACAAACAGAACAGCAATTCGCAATGATTCGAAAACTTGATTACAGAACTCACTTGAGCATCCTGCTCCTCTTTCAAAACAGGATTGTCTGAATCGTCATCAGGGTTACCCATGCATTTTTCAATTTTTTTTAGATCAAGCCCTGACACGCCAACAATAGTTGAACACAATTATCAGAAACAATGGCAGACCGAGACAAGTTACAATGAAAGACATGAAAGGTTACCTAATGATTTGATAACACCATCAGCACATTCTTTGTTGTATTTCTTCTCCTTCATGGGGCATCTAATTTGGAAATCTGTAACGTAGTCCCACCAGATCCACGACTTTTTGGCCTCATTTGCCACTTTAAATACACATAACTGTCTCAGGTTTTCAAGAACAACATCTTTTCCATCGTAACCAGAGCTAAAATCTTCTTCAGGGTCTGGAGCACAATATCGTCCATGGTTGATGCATTGAGACTTGCATTGTTTGCTTATAGTGAATGCCTGAGGACAAAACCAAGTTATATAATGAGGTGTGAATTGAGTATAACCACCTTTTTCGAGATTTTGAGCCGCGCCCTTAAAATCTTTTACAAATTCCATCAACATGTCACATTTAATCCCACACTCATCGTTGCTGTTAGTCCACAGTTCATATTCAACTCGATCATCTGGATGTGGAACAGCTTCTCTCCAGTCAAGATTCAGGTTCACCATATCACCACCATCGATTGCTTTCTTTAATCTTTCACCAAAACTTTTACTAATCAATGCAGATGGTATTGTTATGTTCTCAATATATTTTCCAGATGTAACACCTTCTTCAGGTGAATCCATAGTTATCAATGGTTCATCAACATTATCAGCAACTAAAACTGCAGCCGCACCGGAATTTTGCGCATTCCAAACCTTTTTAGCAAAAAAACATTCTGCAGGGCAATAGATAGTCAATAAAAAATTGTGAAAATTATGTCCCATAGAAACATATATAACAACATAATACACATCTCAAAAACAAGAGAAATTGGCACCCAATTACAGGAAATCACTATTCTGAGAAGTTTCAGTTTCAATATACAAACAATACTCAACTTCATCAATCAACAAAACCAACTTGAAAACAAATAACTTTCCATCTATGAACAAACACATAAAGAGGCATGTACAACCTACAGAACCTTATTTAGTAAAATTCAATGTATAAAGAGAAATTCTACAAAAAGAGCTTCTCAAACCAAACCTCAACCTAATTAAAATGATTGGCCTAACGAAAATCCAGGTGGTAGACAGACATGACCTCTTCATTGGCAAAAATGCTTGTTTCACAAGTAACACATAAATGAGGGTAAATTCAGATAAATTGTTCATTGGGTATCGATATACTTTATGGATAGCTTGAGAATCAACATTTCCCAGCATTAATTTCCAAAAGTGAAGGTATGTCAAATAATTGAAACTATGAAAAAGATAACATTCTCTAAATAAATGAAAAACTAACAATATATGCTTAGAATTATCTTATCCCAACTCAGCTGATTAAACTATATCAATAAAAAATTTCAAAATCCAAAATGTTTATCCAACTCCTTAATTCGAAAGGTGTCATATCAAACCATTGACTTCAGAAAAGTAACTGAATCAACAGCTCAAACAAAATTAGGAAAGTAAATCACATTTGTCAAACTAAATGACTAATTAAATGGCTGAAAGCATATCGTTGAGCTAAAAGATCATATGAAACTCCAATGGTGGAAAAAAATTATTTGTTTGTAACATGGAAATCAAATGTTCAAAACGGCTAAACCAAGAGCCATACGGTGACACTATGCCCACCTGGAATCCACAACCACCAAGGTTTTCGCCATAAACAGTCCAAACACTATTTCAAGAGATAACTCTTTCACTAATCATAAAAAAGGGGAAATAATCTATCTCAACCCAAAAACATAACAGTTCCAATTCCAACCAACATGTAGCCGACTAAGCATAAAAGGAAAAAAAACATATTTAACCTCAAACCAAGAAACACATCATGTAACAATTCACATGAACAAATTGTACCCAGAGAGTATTCATAAAACTATAATTTAAGCTCAAATTAACTAAATTCATGAAACGTGAATCTCTAAGACTGCATGCACCTCCACGATCAACAATAACAAAGCTAGGTAAAGCTCCAGGCTTGGTCTTGAAAGAAACCCCAAAATCTTTGCACCCTTCCTTATTGTCTTTGGAATGCACCACGGTTCCAGCCATGCTTCCACCATACTGCGGAATCCCAAAGTTGCCAATTGCACTGTCATAAGTTCCCTTTAAGTCTTCGGGTGACGTCACCCTCAAACTATTCTTCTCCACCACGAACGGACCCACAACTAATTCCGCGAAAATCAGAAGCAAAAACCCAAGGAAGATAGCACCTTTGGATCTTTTGGAACACCCCATTTGCCAAGAATTCCAGAAGAAGCAATAAATCCTGCAATTTGTTAAATTAACTGTAAAAATCGGGGTTTCTGTCCTTACTTCTCTGGAGTTCCTGCAATCAATTATCAGGAAAACACGCACTCAGTGTGTTGTGAGATGTCGGTTGTGAAGCTTGAAAACAAAGCAAATCTGAATGGAAAAACTGGGAAGAGGGTTGAGTTTACGGATTTTACAATTTGGACTTGTCATCTCGCGTCTTCCGATTGCAATAACTTGTAAACCCCTCTACCTCAAATATTTTAATCAGGCTTATTAATATAAATATAAATATATATATATATATATATATTCCTTCTCAAATTATTAATGTCATCCGTACACTCTATATTATAAATGTGGTCATCCATTAGACTCGTTGCATGTATATATGATATTTTTTTTGTAAAATAATCTGGTAATTGTAAATTTATTTTTTAATTTGTGCTTTTGGGATACAATAATTTTCTTTCAAATTGATTTTGTGGTTTAATTTCCTCCGATAAATTTTTGATATTATTGTGTTATCTAAATTAGTATGGGTCTTGTGATCATTTGACATATTAACATCTTTGTTAGGATGAGTGTGAAAATCTTCAAAATTGAAAGAAGAAGTAATTTTGAAATGTTAAAAAGTGGAGCACAAACATGAAAAATGAGTTTAAATGACAATTTTGAGGTTTTAAAAAAAGCTTCACCAAGTTGATTTTTCTAGCACTCTCACACTTATAAAGTAGTAAAATATACTTATTGCCATCTAATATAAATTATATTTTTTATATAATAATTGATTATATAAATATATTATATTGGATTAATTTTTCTCTATCAAATTTTATATGTAAGTTTTTACTTCTTTATTTGTTTTTTATAAAAAAAAAATAAGTGTATTAAATGAAAAAGTTACCTTTAAATAAAACAACATCGATAACTTATCTCTCACCTAATATATAAAATATATAATATAGATAACTTCGTTAAAAATAAATGTTATATGAGTCAGAATTTGTAATAACTGCTTTTTATATAATATAATCTCTAATAAGGATATCATAATATTTACACTGATAATTGTAAAGAGAATAATTGCAATCACCCCCAGATTTAATATAAAAGTACAATAGAAATAATTTTAAAAAAAATTTGAATTATTAAGGTACTTTAGATTTAATTTATATTTAGAGGATTTCAACTTTATAATATTCGTATTAAATAAAAGTTAAACTTAGAAAAATAAATGATTGATATATATTCTATACATTTGGGAGATACTTGATTTTCCGGAAATTTCTTGTACTGACAGGATCTTGGCCCTACATATGGATCAGGTTCAACATAAAAAAAAAATATTTATCATGGTTTGATTAGCTTTGATTTTGTTTAATCTATTTTCTTTTATTGATGATATGGGGTATAGGCAAGTAAGAAATCATTTTATTCATTTAATTTTTTTAAAATAGATTTCATTTTATTTTTTATGTTAGGGTTAATTGTATTTACACCCCACGACTTTGATTTAAATATAGAAACCTCTCTTATGGTTTGAAAAATTATGAAAACCTCATCACAAGTTAGGTTAAAAACATTACAAACAAGTTCTGTCATTAATAAAATAGACGGCCGTTACAGAAACCTCTCCCAATTTTTAATGAAAATCCCATATTCTCTGGTCAACTTTGACCTCTATTTTGACAAAAAAAATTAGAGGCGGTGTCATTGTAATTATAGTATTTTTTAGGATGTGTGGTCGTAATGAAACCATTATTGTATATTTTGAATTGTTTGTGTCAAATGCAGTTATTACTTAGTCAAACCTTTTTTTATTTTCTTAATAATTTTATTTTTTTTATTATTTTTATTCAATATTATAAAATATTACATACCATGAAAAATTCAAAATTTTATATATATTCATTTAAAACTTTTGTTAGAGTGACGATATTTTGGAATATTCTGAATTAAATCGAATTGAAATTCAAATTAAAGAATAATATATTTGATTACCATTTTCAGAATTGATGCTAATAAATATTGGTTCACCAAAAAATACCTTAAAAACGTGATAATATATCATCATATTTTCAATAAATGATTTAAAATATAAATAATATATGATTAATAATATAAGAAAAGAGATAAAAATATAAACTTTGAAAACAAACTCCTCAAATACGAGTTCAACTAGGTGAGCACTATGTCAAAATTGAAGTGAACTTGTAAAAACTGAATCGGCCGAATTTGTTTTTCAACCAGCCGAATTAACTGATTTTTACGTTAAATAGAACAAACCGATTTGATAAAATATCGATTATCATTAAAGATCATGGCCTAAAACATTAGTAATATCATTTAAATTCAACATCTAAATATATAATTATATAAAAGATATTTGGCTGAACTTATTTTCAATATGTCATAACTTGTGAAGTCTTATTTTAACAACAAGATGTTAAAATATTTAGATAAACTTATTTTAAATATGTCCAATATATTGATATGTTTGATATTACAATATCTTTTTATCATCATAATTACCAAAAAAGATATGATATTATGAGAATAACAAAATGGTTAATTTTGAACGTATATACGTAGTTTTAAAATATTATCATTAACATGAAAACTATTTATAGTTAACAAAATTTTAATAAATAATTCTTTGAAATAAATAAAAATAATACTACATAGTGGAAGGGTGTAAAGTAATTTATAGAATATTATAGGGGGTGTATCTATAATATTTTGATAATTTTATGTTATATATATAATAAGGGATGTATCTGTAATATCCTGATAATTTTATATTACATATACAGGGGGCAATAACGTCATTTTATGTATTCAATTATTATTTTTATAATATTACATTAGATGAGAGGTCTCTGTAATTTTTTAAAGTTGATAAATACTTTTATAATTATGTCAAAGTCGATATGATGTTGATGTAATTATCCCTTTTTTTTTTTGATATGTTATTCGTCCTGTACTCCTGTGTCGTCATTCATATCTTCTCTGTGTTGCTTGAGGGTCCAAATCATATTAAATTGTCTGATTTATTTTATTTCATTTAGTTATTTTTTAATGGACATTATTTAATTATTACTCATTATTCACGTGGCTATTGATTTGTAATTATCGATAGCAATATTTGTTTGACATATTTGTCTTGTCTACTTTTGAATCTCTACATGTTAATAATTTTGCAAGAGGAAAATTTTAGAACCACCAAGCTTTGGTATTGTTCAACATGAGAGGTATGTGGGGAAATTCTTTGGTGTATCTGTGTATCAAAAATCAACACACATCTATACATATATTATGCATGTGTTTTGGCGGTGTACCCAAAAATTTTCCGAGACGTGTGTGTCAGCGTGTGAAAGTGAGTCAGAGAAGATGATTGTGTCATTGTGGGAGAGAGGATGTGAATGATAAACAAAAATTGAATGTATTTTTTTATTAAAAAAATACATTCAACTAAATTTATAAATCAATTACTTGAAACTAAAAAATGTGCAAATTTGTTAATATTAAAAATTGTTCAGTAATTATAAAATAATTTTACTTATATAGTAAGTATGTATCAATATTACAATATATTGTAGCGTATCTTACGTTGTTTATAATCAAATTCTACAAAATTACCGGTGGGTCTATAGGTAATTCATCCAATAAAAGTATTTTAGAATCAAAATAAAAGTTCCAAAAATTAACTTTATATAATTGCAATGAATCTCAAAACATTATTAAATTATATGGCAAAGAAACTAACGTAATGTTACTATAATTATATTACCAATCGTATATGTAAAAATCTATATAAATAATTCATTACACATTAATTAAGAGGGAATGCAATTAGGTTTATAGGCTTAAAAGAAAATTGAAAATAATTTCACCCTATCAGGCAAATGGCAAGGCTTTGGCAATCGTTTTTGCGTTTTTATGATCTATTTTTCCCTTGTTTTAGGTGTGGCTCAAACTCTTGAAACATTCACATAATCTGTGACATTAATTTTACTCGAAATCATGTACCACTTTTATATGATTTTTTTGTTTGGGTATAATAATTGTTCTTATTGTGTGATCGATCGAAACGTGGTGCTTGTGTTGCTGTTTGGATTAAAATATTTGAATTGCATCGTTACCATCAGCTATAGTTTTTGGTAAAGCGGCAAGCGTTTGATCCTATAATTGGTATCAAAACCAAGATCACGTGTTCGATTACCATGAGTTGCAATGAGTGCAATTATTATGGGGGATTGTTAGGGTACAACAATTCCCCTTGATGTTTGATCGATAAAAACGTGGTGCTTGTACTGTTATATGATTTAAAAGATTTGAATTGCACAGTTACCATCAGTTATAGCTTTTGGTAAAACGGCAAGTGCTTGATCCTACATTTTTTATTTTATATTAATCAAACAAGAGATTTTAAAATATTTAAAATTTACAAATCTCAATAAAATAATATAAACATCCTTTGGTACAAATGATGAGATTTGTAAGTTTAAAAATTATGGTTTATCATATTCTTATCAATGTACCAAACAATATCCAGTGTTTGAACAATATTATTTGAATATAATAAAATAATATGTTATTTCTTTGAAAAGCTTCCCAATCTTTTTATTCGTTTTTAAAGGTAAAGTGGAAAAGTTTATAATACACATATCTGATACGTGGTACGAGATGATCAAATGATTTTTGGTGTGTGGGACGAGTGCGTATTGAACAATCAATAATTATTTCATCTGCCACCCACAGATGATAGATTTTGGTGTCTATGAAAATAACAATTATCTATATTGTTTTTAAATATATATGATTGATATTTTCCAAATACAGGATGTTGGAGTGAGCAGCCAAGGCAGGTTTGCCATCTGATAATTAAGAAACCTTGTGATCTAAATTATGTCCACTCTTGCTTGAGTGTTTGCCAACAGCGGTTGGGAAGTCTTTTGTTTAGAGCATTTTGTAAACCCCATGGACTCAGCGGAGGAGCAAAAACTACAGAATGTAATTGTTGGTTCTTCTTGTTGGGTTTCCGTACCCCGACGTCAGATCCAAACGCAGCGGAAATAATACAATAAACAGATCTGACCCGGGGACGGACGATCAGCGCCTGATTCATGTATTAACATGCAAATATCGAATATTAATGCACGAAAAGGAATTACCGTTCACCGATGTGAATCTGATGACGGTCACCCTCGAGTCCAACCAACCTGACCAGATCTACAAGCCCGCACCAGTGCTAGTTTGGTGTTAGCGTTTCTATGAGAGTGGAAGGAATCGTATGGAATGAATGTGACATTAGTCTCTCAACTAGAATGATATATTTATAGGGTCATTAAGTAACTAACGGGCTTTGGGTGCATAAAGCCCAATAGACCAACTTTTGGCTTGCAGAGCATATATGCTAACAATCTCCCACTTGCCCAAAAGCCAACACATGAGCACTAAACTCATAATCCAAGTAGGTCAATCCAATTGAATAACTTGATGTACAAATGACGTACATAATTATGAGATAAATATATCATACTTTTTAATTTTAGAACTTTCTATAGATGGAACCTTTCCAAACATAGAAACTCCACTAAAGTGAGGAGCTATCAAAAATTAAACTCATATCTTGTATATCAATCACACAATCTTGAGCACTTAACATTTAAGTCTCAGTTCTCATCGATAGATCGGCGGCCGGTTGATTGTGACCCAGCGAGGCTCAAGTGTATCATAGCAGTAGGATCACAACCTTTGTGATTTTAGAAGTCAAACAACTTCTTTGGGCTTACCCTGAATGCCCCATTGTCAATTAAACTCCTTTAATAGACAATTACCGAAATATAATTCCAGCAACAACCTACCGATCGTGGGTAGCGCCTAGCATCTGCGCTTCACGAAGACCTAGATACAAATGACTAGCAACGTACGAGAACCTGTCAGCCATAGTTAGCGTGCAGTACATTCCTTTCACTCAATATATCCCGATTGAATCAAGGGCATTGGTTGATCGAGACCCTTTATGATTTCAATAACTATGCATTTGTTTCACGATATATGATTCATTGTGTGCGTATATGAAAAACTCTTTTCACAAGCACTACCCACTCTGGCCAGAGATTCCTTGAATCATATACAGAAAAACACATAGGACATCCTGGTTCATCAAGACCAGTGGTGAATTCCCAACGACAATCATAGGTCTCTGACATCATCACTGCATACCCAAAATAACAACTTTATGACCCACATGTGATCAGTCATTAAATCAAAGTACACAGTTATCTATCAAGACCTCAATGACGCCTCGGGTCATGAGGAGTAATGGTGCACAACTATGACTAGAAATTCTATACTCGACAAGTGGTAACCACTTATAGAATTCCGAGTAGGGTCGTTCAGTGAACTCATTCCTAATGAGCACCTATTCATGTGTGCTGACTTCTCCAAGCCAACGCCGATGAAACGCGGCGCACTACAGTAGACACGTCATGAATACCAGTCTCTAACGAGCATATATCGATATCCCATTCTCAAAGGCTCATCGACAAGGAACATTTAGAAATCGCAGTCGAGAATGTATTTCATGATCACCATCATATGCGTAACCACATTCTATGGACTATAGCAATCTCAAGGACTTCATCAATGCATCAAGATGCATGGGTAAACAGATGAAGAAGTGCCATATATATTAATATTCAAACAAAGATTTGTCATAATAAGATTATAAGTACAATCAATCAACTATTGATTTACTTAATCATGTATGACAACAATATCTTTCACTTTCTCAAAGCCAACTACTCATGTGTCTTAAGACCATCTTCCCAAGATGTCTGACAGACACCAATCGTTGTAAAGGCTTTGTCAGTGGATTCGCTATATTTTCTATTGAAGCGATTTTCTCGATAATAATGTCGCGTCTACCATCTATCTCATTAGATGATATTTTCTCAATATATGTTTGGATACTGATGAGATCTTGGCTATTCATAATAGCTCAAATGTTGTCACAGTACCAGGGACTGTGTCAATCGCACTAGAAATTACACCCAACTCTTGGATGAAATTTCTTATCCAAACTGTCTCTTTGCTGCATCGTATGCTGCAATGTATTCAGCTTCAGTGGTGGAATCCAAAGTGATGTCTTGCTTGGAACGTTTCCAAGAGACATCACCATCATTGAGCTTAAATACAAATCCGAACATCGATATGGTATCATCTACATCCGACTGAAAAAACAGCATTAGCTTAGACTTCAACTTTTATTTCTCCACTTACAGATCCAAAAATCATGAACGTATCCTAAGTTCTTCATAAGCACTTGAGGATTATTTTCACAATTTTCCAGTGATCTTCACCGGGATCTGTCTGATGTTTGCTCATTACACTAAGAACATACATCAGGCCAAGTACATAACATAACATACATTATGCTATTAAAGTAGAAATATAAGGTACCAATGTCATCTTTTCTCTCTCCTCATCAATCTTAAAACATATTGACTTGAGAGATGAATACTATGACATATTATGAAGTAACTCGTTTTTCGACTATTCTATGCTAAACCCTTTTAGCACAGTGTTTATGTACGTAGATTGAGATATCTCAAGCATCCTTTAGGTCTATACCTATAGATCCTTACGCTAAACACGTACATGGAGAAATTAGTAGATGATCGTGCTTTAATTGATTAATCCAATACCATTCATAATGAGTATGATATAATCAACTTAAAGCATCACAAATGTAACATGCTCCCATTAACCCTTTTGCACACACATGTCACTTCCGGATTTTTAACAAAACCAAACACTTTGATGATGTTATCAAACGGAGGTTCAAACTTCGGGATGCCTTCTTAGGCCCATAAATGGACCTCTGGAGTTTGAAAACATTTTTCTCACTCCAAGAAGTTGTAAACACGTTTGGCTGCTACATTTCTACATCAATGCCACCACTGAGAAATGTTGTGTTCACATCCATTACTCATATCTCATATTCATAATATAAAGATATAACTAATAAAATTTAAATAGACTATAGCATCATAACCGATGAAAATTTTCTCATAAACAACTCTTTGCCTATGAGAATAACTGTTTCTCACCAGTCAAGCTTTGAAGGTCACTACCTTCCCATCCACTCCAAGCTTTCACTTGTAAATCCATGCAGCCAATGGGAACAATTCCCAAAGATGATCTACTAAGGCCCATACCTTATTGGAGTACATGGAGTCCATTTCAGATTTCATGGCATCTTGCTAATGTCCCGAATCAATATCTGACATCGCCTCCTTGAAAGTCCAAGGATCATATCCATGGTCTATTTCTTGACTACTTTCAAGGAGTATATTCATTCTATCAGGAGCTCTTGAAACATTTTCAAATCTCCTTGGTGTGTGTAAATCAAAGGTTGTGATTGACTAAATTAATTTCACTGTTTTCACTTTTCTAGTGGTTTGTGGTTCTTGAACCCTTTCAAGTTATATTATTTTGTCATCCTTTCTAATAGAAACATTTTCTCTAGAAAGATTGCACTTGCGAAACAAACTCTTTGCCTGCAATTGATAATATAATTTCCACAAAATAACATAAGATGGATCAACTATCCAACTCATCTCCCACTGGCTGCTTCACATAAGCAGAACAATCTCAAAATAAAAATTTTGATTATTTTTCAGTCCATATCGTATATGGAGTTTTGGTCACTGCATTGGTATGAATTATATTCAACAAATATGTACCTTTAGAGAGTTACTCAGAGAGAATCACATTCTCTTTAAGATAACTCAACATCATCTTGCACTAACATTTAGTGCTCCACATACGTCCATATGAATCAAATTCATTGGACATTCAGCATATGCTAAATATATGTTGGATTTAAGTTATCATTCTTTTTATATTCTTTGAATATAATCATACTAATCATTCATAAGTTCACCAGATTCAATAAAACATGCATTCTTAAAAATACTGCAAATCACATTCGCATATTTAAAAGAATATCATTATCTATCAAAATAGGAACAATGTTCATGATTAAATCTAGAACAAATGAATAATTGCTCAAACCAGTTCCTAACAAGTTCAAGATTTTATATTAAATAAATGTTTCAAATAGCCTTTGCAACAACTCTTGCTACAATGCTTAGCCTCAGGTAGGTTTCACCTTCCTAGGGCTCTCTACTTCTTCACATCACATGCAACTCTTTGCAAAAAAGCGAGCACATCTGGAAGCATATACCAAAGAAGTAGAACCAATAGAAACATTTAATTTTAATACAAAACATACCCTTTCTAGAACGCTTCTAGTCTAGGTATTCCTTACAATTTTGCGCCAGTGACCAGCAGTGAAAACATAGATGCCTCTCCATTCATAGTTGCTACTATATCCTTTTTCGTCTTTTGAGGTTGGGAACCATTTCCCTTCCTCTTCTTTATCCTTGAAATACCATTGGTAGAAGATTCGACAAGAAGAACACGTTTCTCCTTTTGAATCAAGGACTCATGAGTTTCCAACATTTGACTATTAGATCAAATCTACAGCCAGTTAATGAGGTATTGTCACATTCAGATTTTCCAATTTCTCAAGAAGATATATTTTTCTTACACCATGCTCATAGACAGAAGCCCCATCTTGCATGTGAAATGAAAATAGCTCTTTGAAGTCGCGAGTCTCAGTAATCACGTCCGTTCACCAAACAACATTTGTAGGTGTTGGAAAATATCAGCAATGTGAACGAATTTCTCATTCTGTGTTGAAACTCATTGGTGACATTGATGCTATCATATAGCACCTAGTCGAGAGATCATCATCCCACCACTTCTCAAGTATGGCAATCTCTTCATAAGACGAACCGGGAGACACTTCAACAGGAGGCTCCCACCAAGGGTATATAGCAACTTTTCAGAAGCAATCATTATTTTTAAAATTAATAGCCAATCCTGGTGGTTAATTTGTTTATATCGAGATTTGATGTAATCGGATTCACGGCAATCACAATAATGAGAATAAACAGAAAATATAAGCAAACCGTTTGATTATTAATTAATTCAAAAACTATGGACTTTAGTTATTGAATGCTCCCACTAAATTTTTCGAATTCATCACCCTCATGACAAATGAACGGAAAATCATATTTTCTTAGTGGGCTTGGAGTCCAACTAGCTCATTAAAACCCCGGACGTGGGCCCACCGGCTTCATGATACTAAAGGTAGATCACAATTGCATCATATGCAACCCCCAAGATATTTGTCTCGCGATTGACATAACCCTACGTGGGCAGGACAATTATGCCTTCTCACGTCAAACTAACTCATCCCACGGATGGAAATGTCACGCCCAAAAGACCCCACGTGGGTGAGTAATCTAGAAGGTTAACATAACCACACCCTTAATTAAGTGGCAGTTAAACGCACAGCTTTCCCATGCCAGATGCCCCCCACGTGGGTGAGTAAGGCAATATGACACAAGTAGCGTCTCATGGCTTAACTGTTGATGGAAGACAGGAAGCAACAAACCCTTTTGAGATCCCCTTTTCAGTTTGATATTAAAAGTTTTGAATCATATTCAAAAGAGGGATTTAATTTATTTTAAAATCTCATCAATTGCTTGTTTGTTCGTTTGTTTGTTTGTCGGATTCATGCAACTATGTTTTATTCATGCAATCATTTGTACTAATAAAACATACAAACAAACACTTATCATACATCACATGCATAATAAAAATAAATATGGACGATTACGGCCTTTTCCTAATTGATCCACGTGAGCCATACGTGGATCACAAGTCTGTCTAAGGTGATGCAGGTATGTAATGCAATCCTATTACATTTTTGCTTCCATTATACATGTCTTGATTCTTGGTGCTCCGTCTTCAATCTCGATCTCCCACTAATTCTAGAGATTTTACATTTAAATCATGCAAACAAGAGAATAGGGATACAAATCCGGGGAGGGATACATCAGAAAATAGAGAGCAGACTCGCAGGCCTGATAACCAAAAATCACAATAATAATGAAACAATAAAAACCTAAACATTCACCTAAACACATTGGTCAAGGCCCGTAATCACCATCATGCCATCACAACATATGTAATTAAACATTAAACTAAACAATTACATCATATGTAATTGTACTAATTACATCACATGTAATTAGATCACAATAATTAATTTATTCTATCGTTCCCATTAATCGCATCATTAATTGAAAATAAAATTAACAAATTAAATAAAACCATTTTATTTAATTTCTAATTAATTAAAATTTTCAATAGATTGGTAAAATCTCTATTTTACCTTTTAATCATCATATTTATCGAAAATAAAATTACAAAGTAAATAAAACATTTTCATTTAATTTTCAATTAATTAAATTTTCATTTACTTGGTAAAATCACTTTTTTACCTTTTAAACATAATGATAATCGAAAATAAAATTAACTAAATTTTCAGTTACTTGATAAAATCACTATTTTACCAACAAATCATAATATTAGCCAAAAATAACATTAACAAATTAAATGAAACATTTTCATTCAATTTCCAATTAATTACATTTTCAACTAATTATAAAATCTCCATTTTACACTTAATAAACTAAAAATCATATTTTTAATTAATTAAGTTTATGATTTATTATTTCAAAAAATAAGTATCCGGATAAAACATCTAAAATGACCCAAATTAATTTATGGACTCCAAACCAATTTGGATCCAAAAATTAAAAATGCAATTTCAACCCAAAAAATACCCTCATTTTTCGGATTTATGAAAAATAAAAATAAAATTTTTTTTTTTTAAAAAAAAACCCGAAATACTGTTCATAATCACTTCAAAAACGAAATTAGGGTTAGGGTTATGGTTGAGCCGCCGCCTCTAGCCATTTTCCCAAAATAAGCGTGCCGCCGCCACCAGCCAGCCGCCAGCGACCGTCCATCCGCGGCCAGAACCAGACGAAGGCTACATTGCGCACGCCTCTTGACTGAATTCGTCACCCACAGAGCGCGAAATAATTTTCTGGAAACGATTTCCAAAAATATGTCGCGATTCTCGGCGCGCCTCGTGCGTGTTCGAGGGCCGCGCGAGATGGCAGGGATTTCAACATCCGCTGCTCGCGCTGCCTCCCTTCCACCGCCGTGCGCCGCCGTCTGTTGTGCTGACCGGGCTCGTTACAGAAATATGAACATTGGGGTTTCAATCAAAAATCGATTTTAATTGATTTTCTATATTTTTCCGGATCCGTAATTTCTGAAAATTTCGTACACGTCGATTGGGAACGATCTAATAAAAAATAATTATTGAATATATGAATCAAAACGCAACCTGGCTCTGATACCACTGTTGGGTTTCCGTACCCCGGCGTCAGATCCAAACGCAGCGAAAATAATACAATAAACAGATCTGACCCGGGGACGGACGATCGCGTCTGATTCATGTATTAACATGCAAATATCGAATATTAATGCACGAAAACGAATTACCGTTCACCGATGTGAATCTGATGACGGTCACCCTCGAGTCCAACCAACCTGACCAGATCTACAAGCCCGCACCAGTGCTAGTTTGGTGTTAGCGTTTCTATGAGAGTGGAAGGAATTGTATGGAATGAATGTGACATTAGTCTCTCAACTAGAATGATATATTTATAGGGCCATTAAGTAACTAACGGGCTTTGGGTGCATAAAGCCCAATAGGCCAACTTTTGGCTTGCAGAGCATATATGCTAACACTTCTGTCCCCAATCACATCAAAAATTTAATCCACTAAACTAAAATTCTGATATATATATATATATACACACATATTGTGACCTTATATGATTGGAAAATTCTTGTATGGACATGCCATAATCTTGTGTTGGTGTATGACATGATGATCGCGTTTTATTTAAACAGTAAAATTCAAATATAGATTATACTGCAACTGCACGGTTGTCGAGTTTTAGTATTGTTTATGAAAGTGTGGATGTTGTACCCATATGGACTAGAAATAAATACTAAATGCAAGTAGTTTAACTATATTTAACTCATAATTTATGAGTGATTATTATACTAAATTGACTAAGAACACAATATCCTATCCAAGCAAGCGATAGAGAATGAAGAAATTCGATAGAAAAATTTATCAAGACTTTGGTCCACCCATGTAATCCTCCATAATTCTCCTATTAATTAAGATTAAAAATCCTACGTTCTAAGGTGACCAGTTTTTCTAATGCATTTGTTAAACTATGGTCAAGTTATAACAAGTCTAATATAATGTTACAATAAGCTAATCATGTATCCTTATTGAACAATCAATATCGCATGAAGATTTCTGAAAACTACTAACTTTCGATTAGGTAATCGATGGTTATTACACGCGTGCTAGATTTTACTTGGTCAGTTTCAATCAAAACTCATGGCCTAATTTACTATGTCGTATTGCAATATCGTATGATCAACATCAGTCGTAATAACTAAAATCATTCAAAATGTAGCTACTCCTTTGAAAGCATTAAAAATAGTAAATTATGCATAAAAAATTGTAAGAATTAATCAAAAACAGTTATTAAATTATGGGTTCAAACATGAGATCCCCTAGTCTTGATAAACAAATTTAGCCAACAATCATAATCAAATAACGAAGTTTAATCATGTTTTGCAACAACATAAACATCAAAATATGAAAATAAAAGATAAACAAGTATAGAAATACGAATAAATGAGGCGTTGACTCTGTGCGTTGCTCCGTTGTTCCGTCTCTTGCGTTGCACTTGCTCTTCAATGGTTTGTAGATGTATGGAGAATGGGTGGAGGCTGCTATCTAGGTTAGAATATAAGCCAAAAGTCCTTTTGGGTCGTCCAATAGGTTCTTTTTATAGTGGATGAAGAATCACTTTTCTTGTTGTACACAAACTCATCAACAAGGAATAAATACCGATTTTCAGCGATTGGCGATCAATCGCGAGATTAAAATTTATTTTTTTCAACTTACAACATACGATCGATCGCTGATGACGTTCCGATTGATCGTGAGAATTTAATTTTTGTTGCCCAACTATCGACACACGGCGATCGATCGGCACTAGAATTAAGATCGATCGTCGCTTTAAAGTTCTTCAAACTCGAGATTTCATCCTTCGTTCAACATTTTTGCTCGGTCTTGTCATTTTCATTGTTAATTATCTCAAATCCTTCACTTTTATGCACTTATATATTCCTGAAATCAACAAATATATACCAAAAAGCGTAAAATCGTCCAAGAATCAATACAAAAATCACAGCATTATAGTGTAAAAACGACACTTATCAACTCCCCCAAACTTAAATTTGGTCATCATCGAGCAAGCAACAAGATCAAAATATAGATTTCACCATTAATACTTTAAAGAATTAACTAGCAACTCAAATGTATAGCTCAGAAACCTCAATTAACACAAACAAGAATTAATCCAAAAATCAACAAAATATGTTTTATCCTAAACCAAGCAATACATAGCAAAATCGGAACGTTGCATTTGTATTATTGTCAATCTTAAGTTGCATGCATATCTTCAAGATCAAACCATGATAATCAACTCAAAGTCAAGATTATCATCAAGCACTCCATAACCTACCTTTTAAGCACTTCTCCACTAATGCAATTACTCCCTAGACTTGGATCCAAAGACATTTTTAAGCTTATAATGTTATGCATTTGGTGTCGTTTCAAAGAAAATATAGGATAAGCGCAAAGAAGATAGTGTAATCATATACATTTCGTATTTTAGCACAACTCGAGCTTCTCTAATTTTTCCTTTCTAGCCTTGGCCAATTTGTGTCTTATTATGTCTTTTTTTTTCTCAAGGCTATTTCTTTTCTTCTTTTCTTTTTCTCATTCATAAATTTTTTTCCAGCAAACTCATCAAAATATGACAATTTGCGTGCATCGAATGATATTCATTATACTCCCTTAATATAAGAATAAAATTTCAATTTGGGCTCAAAATGTAGGTATAATGAATTTAAAAAAAAGTTGAATGGGGCTAGTTGTATGCAATGCATACTCTCTTCTTTTTCTTGTAAGATCAAAGTTGGACACTAGGGAATGATATAGACATGGTAGGCTTGAAAGGCTCAAACGTTCCAGTGATCGCCTAAATCATATCCAAGTCAAGTTCATAACTATAAATTTCACCTCAAAGTGCCATCAAATAGGTTCTAGAGTACTCTAAGATGCTCAAGACAAATCATCGGTTCACAAAAATTATCACTAATCAACATGCAATCCACAAAATCATGACTCAATGTGCTCAAGATATTCCTCAATCTTGACACATTAACTCAAAAAAGGATATCATACATGCAATAAAATTTCAAGACTCAAGTTGAAATGCAAAGTGATATCAGTTTCATCATGTAATACAGTCGCTATTCAATTATTTCTCAAGGTTGAACTCATTTTCCATAAAAAAAAAATTTAGGTGCTCAAGGACGATAAAGGTGATAACCGCAACAAATAATCAGCAGAAACACTAAGCAGCTAGCAGTAAGCAGTAAACACCCCCCAAACTTAGTATGTACATTGTCCTCAATGTACAGAAAACAATAAATGCAAGAGCAAAACACATACCTCGAGGAAGATTGTCTGTGATGTCCGAAAATTAATGGTGATAATCCCGGTGTGGTAATGATCCTTAATGGATTTTAATTGTGGCAATTAGGAATTAATTGTGTTATTGGGACTCCCGAGGATTTTAAATCCGATATTTGGGGTCGTTAGATCCAAGGGTTGAGATTGCATTCTCATCGTGGCGATAAGTCTTGGAATTTTGTTTTTGGTGGGATTTGGAGTCTGGGGTACTTTGAGTTGGGGCTGGTAATGAAAATTGAGACTGAGAGGTAATTATTGAACACATATGATTTTTAATGAGTCATGATGTATTAGAGAAGGACTTGGGATTTTGGAGTCTTGGTACTATATATACCAGATGGACTCGGTGTTCAATCATTTTTTCCTTCTCTCTGTCTCTCACGCGTCGCTCTCTCGCCTTTCCCTTCCCTTTTTCCCTTGGAGCAAGAATCGAGCAAGGCTCGATCTTGGAAGGAAATTTCTCGAAGATAACTTGGTAATCTCTTTCCCCTCGCATTTATCTTCGTTTTGATTGTGGTATTGCTAAGTCTGGGCATTTTTAGAGTTGGGATTGGATTTTGGGAGATTTTGAAGAATCTTGGATTCTTGTTATTCTTGATTTAAAACGTGTTTTAATCCTTATTGGATGTCCTAGGGTATTTTAATTGTTGTTGGTTTGAGTTGGAAGGAGTTGGGTGTGGTTTGTTGAGGTTTTTAAGCTTTTAAAAATGGTAGTTTTAGGGTTCGTGCAGTGACCGATCGATAGGTAGCATCTTACCGATCGATCGGTGCAAGTGCGTAGCGATGGGTTAAATTCCGACGTTTTACCGATCGATCGGGGGCACTTAGCGATCGATCACCGATCGATCGGTAGGTCGGGGAATTTGGTAAATTATTTTGTGTTGTGGTGTCGGTGCATGCTTCGCCGGGGTCTTCTAAAATGGTTAATTATCATGGATTGACGATATAATTGGGAATTGTGAGCGTGCTTGGGCACGTGGTTGCATGCTCATTAATAATTGTGAGTTATTTTATGTGTTAGCACATGATTCATTGGATTACGGGACTAAGGCAAGGTTTGGTTCGGACTACGGAATTATAAGGTACGTATAACGGACGAGCATGATCTTTTATATTATTGCAATTGTGAAATGCATGATATATTGTTAATGCGATAAAATGGTAAGTATTACAAATTATATGGTGCCGCTATGGAGCGAGCAACAATTGAGATGTTGTCGCTATGGTGCGAACATCGGTTATGATGCCGTCACTATTGGGCGTGCGAGGTAATGAGACTGTGGAATTAGTGGTTAGATATATGGAATATCTGTAAACATTGTTTAATGAATTGATTTATTGATTTTGGTATTGTTATTGGGAGACGGATGAGTTAATCAATGTAATGATTAACTGGCTTTTGGGGAATTGATGGTTTTGGTTATTTTGATAACAGGAACAACACAAGGGATCCCGTATGAGAATGAGACTATTCAGGGAGTGTCTTTTAAATTTCACCGCTTTACATTCTGTAAATTATGTAATGTGATATTGTGATTATTGGATCTGTGGTATTGGTATGCTCACCCCGTGTGGGGGCTGTCTATGTTGGGGCAGGTGGAACAGGTATAGCGGTAGCTCCGGAGTTGAGATCGAGTTATGGATTGGAGGCGCTTCCAGGACTAAAGTGTCAGTGCCGGTATTGCGTTGGGTACTTTATACATTAAATACACATTCACTCTTTTGATGCTCGCATGTGAGCACTGTTATATTGTGTGTATGGGTTGTATAAAGGGTATGTGCCTTTATCTTTTCATTTAGTGGTTGCATTCAATTAAATAAGGAATTGCTATATGAATTGAGAATATGTTGGTTATTATAAGGGTGCATGACATGTATGTGAACATGGTTGGGGGAAATTGGACATTATATGGAATAATGTGAGAAATTTTATTGTTGGTATGTTATGCTATGGTAGCATGTGGTTTTTCCCATGATTATATGATTGTATGCACTAAACACATTGGTTAATACAATAATAGAGGATTAAGGACACGGGGTCCTTACATTGTCAGTGATCGTCGCCCTCTTCCTCGTGCTCCGGTGGGGGTACTGGTGAGAATGGCTGGTATGGTGGAAAGGTCGGTTGTGGTGGACACTGGATAGTCGGAAAGCCTTGTGCCAAAGCAATGTTTTATGCAAATTGGTATTTCATTAACTCCATATGTCGTAGATTCATCTCCCTATGTTCGAGATTCCTGTAAATCGTGGTGGAGTGAGTCCAGTGTCACATGGGTAGGCACCGGGGCAGCAGATGATGATGGTCCAGTAGCATGGCTGCTCGAGAGTCAGGGTTGTGATCTTCTTCGCCAGAATATAATGGTGGACCGTCTACCACAAGTGGTCTCTTTGGTGGCATCGTCTCCTCTGCGATGTCTCAGACAACGCCCCACTTTTTGCACATTGCAGTAATAATAGATGGAAATGGTAGGCCAGAAGTGGGAAGACCATTTGCAAAAATCGTTATATTGTATGTCACCAATTGTCTCAGGTCCACAGATTTGCAAGTGAGGATGGCATATATCAAGACAACTCGCTCCTTGGTGACCTCTGAGGTGTGGGCAGGTGGCATGACCCGTGAAACTATAAATGAGAACCAAGCTTGTGCCTCCTTTTTCAACTGAGATTTTTGGACTAGCTGTGGGTCGTCATATTTGTATTGTTTCCAGCCTATGCCCTCAATGCAGATGGTGGAGAGTAGAACTGTCAAAATGGGCCAGGCCCCCAACCCGCCAAATAGCCTGGTTGGGTCACCATTTTTAAGGCCCGCCAGCAGGCGGGCCTATACGGGCTAGCCCAAACGGGCCGCGGGTTTTGGCGGGCCAACCCGCGGGTTGGCCCCTTTTTAAAAAAAAAAAAAAAATTTGTAATTTCTTTTTTTAGGCTCAGTTCATAGATAAAAACTCAATATCACATTGAAGCATTCGATCTACTATATAATTTTCACTTGGTCTTGCTTGATAGTTGCAACAAGTATTTCAAAATTGAGTAAAATACTAATTCACTAATCAAGTTTTTTTAGTAGTAGTGTTAATATCTAGATAAAACCTGAAACAAGTTCAGTATTCTTCTAGCATCAGTTCCAGGTTCGGACAAGTTTAGATGGAAATTTTTTTTTTGAAGTTTTTTTTTTTAAAAAAAAATTTAAAAATTTATTTTTGTTAAAAAAAAATTATAATTAAAAAATATATATTTCGGCGGGCCAGCCCGCCCCAACCCGCGGCCCGCTTCGGGTCGGGTTGGGTTGGGTTTTCCCAACCCGCCTGGAGGCGGGCCCAAACGGGTTGGGCGCGTTTGGGCCACGGGTTGGGCGGGCCAGCCCGTTTGGGTCGGGCTGGCCCGTTCTGACAGCTCTAGTGGAGAGGATCTCAGCGTAGTCAAGATGGTCTTTAATGTATGTCGAGTATTCATCATCCTTTATCTGAGGCATCCAGTAGTGGCCGTTTATGAAGTTAGAATTGAATTTTACCATTTTGGTCCGGACATAAACTTAGCCATTGGCAGTGCGGATGTGAGCCCTCAAGTTGGCATAGAATTCCCGCATAAGAGGGACCAGGGCATCTTCCGACTGTTGGATGAATGTAAACCCGCCTCTTCTCATTGCTTCTCAAACCACTTCACAGTCCATAGTGTTGATATCCATTCCCCGCTCCCTGATGATGTGCTTTCTCCTATAGACTTGATAGAACTCAGCAGCTGCCTCATTGCTAAATCTCGAGGAATCATACTCTTGTGAAGATTAAGCGACTTGCTTTTGCTCTTCTTGGGGGTCATACCTACATAATTCAATATACCACCACTCCCAAAGCAACAATATCCAGTAGAATTTCAATCCACCAACACCACAATATCCAATAAACAATTTAGCAATATTTCCCCCAAACTTGTCAATAATACATGCCCAACTCAAGCACAATGCACAAAAATCTTTTTTTTTTCTTAACATCCAAGCATTATATGTATCAATAATAATGTCCCATATAGAATTTAGCCAAAACATCTCCAAAAAATCGAACCTTGCATGTTGGGTAGTCATTGGCTTGAAAGACTTCACCTTGATGTGTTGGGTGTCCAAATCCACTCCTCAACTTGAAAATCCTGTAAATAATCAAACTTTGAGGTGCAAGTTGATGACTGTATAATTTGCAAATAGATGATAAATTTGGGAGTAAGTGATGAATTTAGGGCAATTTTTAAATTGGGGAAGAGATGGGTTTCTGAAAATGGTGTGTGTATTGTGTGAAAATTGTGCAGGGTATGTTCTTAAAAAAAACAAAATTTTGACATTCACGATCGATTGTGATGTTCATGGCTTACTGATTATACCCAATTTAAGCAATTGTTGATCGATCGAGATCTTCTGACCGATCGATCATGGTGTGTCGTGAGTTGGCAAAGATTTTTGGCCGATTCTCGATCAATCGCGACTCAGGGAATTTTTTTTTCTTGTATTCTACATGCCTTAGCAAAATTGTTCCACCCCTTGCTGCATCTGAAAATTACACACGGAGTCAATATCTTAAAATCAACAGAATAGAAAACTACGTACAAATTCAAAAATGAAGAAAAAAGGAAAAGAAAAAGTTCTTAATTTATAGTTCCAAACATAACTTTTTACCAATTTTGCTTAGGAGTCAAAATGGACAGTGGTTGGCGAACTGAAATCATGACCATGATAATGCTTCAGCCGCTACCTCGGAGTTGAATTCTAGTTAGCAGATGGGATCTGATTCATTAGAGGAAGGGATCAATTCGACTCAAGGTCTGACGTTGATAGAAGTTGCTCACTTTCCTAGTAGCCAAGGAAAAGGGCAGGGCTTTTTTAGTATTAATAGCGGGTGGGTCTCATGAGATCTATGTCGGCCGTTGGCATCAAACAAAGGACCATTCAATTCATTAAGGGGCATAGCAACGACCTCGCCTCCCGCCATTCTCGGACCTAGCAGCAGATGGGCAGGCCATGCCTGAATTCAGACCGGACCAGACTCTTCTTTCTTTGTTTGAGCTGCTCCCACACACGCAGGCAGAAGATCTCACTTGTCCTGGACTGGAACAAGTACGTAGAGATCTTGGTGGGACCATGGAAGGAGTCTCAATCGGTCTTTTATCTCTCTTTCTGGCTTTGCTTTTCCTATCCGGAGAAGGTCGTAAGGATAGAGTGACAAGTGCCATTTTTGCACCTATATTTGTATGCTTTCTCATTATATTTTACTTGGATTCTTGAACAAATTTATACTTTTGGCTATTATTTTGTATGTTTCAGGAATCTTTGTGAAAATGCGAATAAGTGAAGAAAATGAGCTAATTAATGATGAAAAGTGCATAAATGTGACAAAGTTGATTTTACGGAAAAGACTTGGGATTCACGTGAAGATTCAGCAGATTACACAAGATTCATTGCACAAGAGCCGATAGATGTATGACCAACAAGGAAGGAAATATTATAATATTTGATATTATAAGTTTTAGATGAGAGAGGATTAGATTTTAAGTGAATAAAGAGGGGAAGACTTACGTGAATTTGGAAAAAATAAAAGAGTGGCAACAAAGAGAGAGGAGACACGCCTCTGTCGTTCAAAAACCAATGATACACGCCACCTCATTCACTCCCACCAACCAATCACAATTCTCCCCTCACCCATGCACGGCTCCACATACATGCCCCACCATTTCCATCGAACACAAATCACTATCACACCTTCACACGCCTCACTTTTTTCCTTCACACCATAACTCCACCACAGCATAACTCCACCACAGCCTCCACCTTTCTACCATATATCATCATTCATCAACCCTTCACCTTTTGAATTGGAACAAGCCAACAAGTTAATCGAGGAGCACGATCGAGAAAGAAGAGAGGGAAGGATCGAGAATCAACTAACGAAGTCGACTTGTGAGTTTGTTTTACTTTTCTAATTTAGTTTTGAATGAATATTGGATTTATTGTGTTTTTGATGATTGAGAGAAATCTTAAATATACTCTTTCGTATTGATATTGTGATTGAATTCATACATCCTCTATGTGCTTGTTTTATTATTCTTCATGCTTTTGAAGGATTGATCCCCTTTGAATGCTAATTTATTATAACTGAGATCGAAAGATAAAATTATAATACGACATAATAATTCATGCCGTATGTTTAAGATTAGATCGAAAGATAAAATCACATACGAGTGATAGCTTTGGGTTATTTAATCTAAAGTTAGTGACTTTCATAAAGGTTCATTCAATATCGAATTGTTAATTAAGTGAACGAGAGTTACTTGTTGCAATTTGATGTTAGGTTTAGCTCGAGAGAATATATTGAATAAATTTGGAAAACCCATCACCATAGATATGTATGGAGAAAGAATTGTAAGAGTTGGTTAGGTGAATCACTGCCTTGATAATTCTCTATTGTGGACTTTTCTCGTGATCGTCGATTATTTTGGTTGGATTAGAGTAGTTTAATTTAGTTATTATTTTGATTATTAATTAATTATCGTAGGTTAAATGTAGTTTGAAGAAATCTTATTTTGTACTTGCTTGTTAGTCCAAGGTTCGACACTCGTACTTATGAATCACTATATTAAATCTTGACATCGTACACTTCCGGTCGATTTGTGTTGTTGATTTGTGTTTGTGACTGAAATTTAACCTTTTGTTAATTTATTTTTGAAATAAAAAATATTTATATTGTATTATTTTTGTTTTTTTTTTCTTGTGGGGTACTTGGAGATGCTACATCAACAAGCATTCACAAGATTTGCCCAACAACCTTCCGAGCTGTTCTATGCAGCGTGGGAGAGATTCAACGATTTGGCAAATACGTATCGATATCGTGACTTTCCAAACTACACTCATCTGCAATATTTCTTCAGTGGTTTGGATGCGGACACTCAAGGATGAATATTCAACGGAGCTTTGGCAACTGGTAGTACTTTGGTTGATAGAGATGAAGACAGTGTATTGCACTTGTTTAATGATATGACGAACTTTGACTACCAGTGGCATTGGAATCTTCACTGTAGGGTTGGAGCCACCAAAGCCTCACTATCCTCATTTTACACACCCACCACTTGAACATCACGGAGAGACGAGTGACAGTTCTGCATTAGTCAATACTCATCTAGAGGATATGTTACTGAGGTTTATGACATCATGTGAGACAAGGATTGAAAGCCAGACCAACTCCACACGTCGTCTGGAGCAGCAAATGGCGATCCTCATGGAAACATTATCAGCAAGCTGCCAAGAGAATGAGACGATACCTACGAAAGAAGAGGAGACAAATCAAGTTCGGTTTCATGACGATGATCACTCAACCAACCAAGTTTGGGGGAGTGATCCTACTAGTATGGAAGAGTCAAGGGAATGAGAGCTCCTACAGTAATTGGCCTACATTGGAGACGTTATCCAAGGAGTTCTCATTTGAAGATGAGTCGAGCGTGATGTTGGAGAAGGAAGAGACTTGCGAAGATTCTGACTTAAGCCCATCGATGGAGACATGTTCTATGCCATATGTGGATCCGTATTTCCCATCGATATCAACTTCACCGCACTACGCCCTCCACGAGATGAAGCCAAGTCAAGAATCATTCTCCCATACCTACCAATCAAAGAATGTTGTTGGAGCACAATGTTCAAATCATGCCAATCTTGAGGGCATACTGAATCAAGACTCATTTGTTGTATCATATGATACTTACTATGGGCGGCAGCCGCTCTTTGATGGTTGCTTCTAATGGTCAAGCCGGCGACTATAAATCAGCGCTTCTTGGGAAGCAACCCAAGCGTATCCTTTTTGTAATGTCCCCGAAATGATTATGTGCATTTGAACATTAATTATGTTATGTGAGGATTATGGTGATGAATTGGTCTAAGTACAAAATAGATATCGAGGATGTTATGACATTGTCATCGCTATCCGGGGCGAGCATGTCTTAATCTCATAGCATCTTAGCTCTAGCTCGACAGCTATAAAGTATAAGACTAGTGATCCTAAACAATATAGAGTATACCGTGCGCACACACACACCCGGAGTTCGCCCGAAAAAAAAATGGGACTGGATCACCGGGATAAATAGAATCTAAAGGATCCACTTCCTCAATTCTTCCATAAGATAACGGGGCGGGCTTGCGCGCGAGTCGAATGACCTTCTTCCCGTCCCACAGTCGAACTCGTAAGCTTACCAGACACAGATATAGTGTCTCACCACTGCTTTGACTCCCAAACAACATGAACAAAATAAGCGGTTCGCTCTTATTGGCTTGTACGATATTCTATTATATTGTACCAAAGCAAGCACACTTTATTGGTGTTGATTTAATAATAATGGGAAATGGTTAGTCATGCGATGGCCATGACCTAGTAATGCATTTCAGGGTGCATGTGATGCATGATGGGAATTTGAGTTATGTCATGATTATTTGGGGTGGATGTTGATTGTTTTTGGTAAAGCATGTTTACTTGGAGTTTTGATGTATTTTATTGAATAAATGTTAAATATGTGAGGATATTTTAATACATCATGCTAAATACCGGGACCAAAAACATAACCTATCATTTAACCAACCACCCCCAACCCATACCCATCCCTGCAGAATCAGCCTTACCCATACCCCCACTTGACTCTCCCCACACTCAACCCTCATCACTTGGAAGCCTCTCCCCTTCTTCCCCATTTTCGTCCAGCTTGAGCTCAGCAAAGAGGAGAGGAAGACTTGCTTCCACCTTGCTTAAAACCTTGCAAAAAGTTGGAGCAAAAAGGGTGAGGAACCATATCTTGTATTGGTTAAATTTATGGTTGAAGTTAGATAAAGTGTTGAGTAGAAATGGCATGTGTAGTGGCTTTTTGTTGAGATTATTGTTTTGAGTAGTTACTTGGTACTATTATGGTGTATTTGTTGGGGTATGATTGTTTGTGGTGTGTTTTATGGTAGCTTTGGGAAGGTGCTCGAAAATGGTGGCTTTTCGCGATTACAGACTTCGGCGATCGATCGGCGTGCTCTTCCCAATCGATCGCGAGCACCAGAGTGCGAGGCATAGACAATCGGCAATTGATCGCGAGTTTGCGTGATCGATCGACGAAGTCAGCGATCGATCGGCATGTTTTCAGCGATCGATCGCGGAATGCAGAATTTTGGGCATTGAGGCAGTAGCATCTCGCGATCGATCTGGGCCTATTGGCTATCGATCGCGAGAAGCCAAATTATGTGTTGTGGTTATTTATTGTGTGATTTTTGGTATTGGGCTATTATTGGCTTCTAATATTGGTTTGTGTGATTGTGTAGAACCATCCCAGGTGGCAACACAACCAAGGAAGTAAAGTCCTACCCCATCCTACTTTTGGAAAGGTACATGGAAGACGTACAGGCACCCAACGGTAACATGTAATTTATATACGCATTGGGATATGCATTGTGGATGCAAGTGTATATTGAAATTGTGCATTGTGGATGCAAATACATGTTGATCTATGCATTATGATTGTATATGTATATGTTGATTGATTGGTGCACATCCCATGAGTCATGGTTATATTAGAGTGATGATTTTAATACTTTGCCGCTGTCACTTGAAGCGATGATAGAATACTTGCCCCTGTCATATTATAGCGAGGAATATTTGCCGCCAAATGTTGAATCGAGGGTATTGCCGCATGTCGCATTTGAGCGGGGTTATTCAATGCCGCTAATATGTCGAAGCGAGGGGTATTGGTGCCGCTGTCATGACATGCGAGGTGCATTAAAATACACTGTTATAACAGACTAGAGAATGGTAATTGGTGATATGTCATGACATTTGTGAAACCATTGAATAATCCATTGATTATACTCATGAGTTGTTATACAGGGACAACCAAAAAGGGGGCGTTTAAAATGCAATTGGGAAACATGAAGTGTTTTTGTATCTACGATTTCTGCATTTACGCTTTTAATCATGCTACGCTTAATATGGATAATTATATGCTCATGATTTGGGGGTTGTCCTTGTAGGTACATCGTGGCATAAAGGGGGCTAAGGTCGGGTTGACACATTGAGCTAGCGAGGAGGGCTTTTGATATAGAAGCTGGGATTCTTTTGTATAGTTTATACTCTAAGAGTAGTGTAAATCTATAGGATTAACATTTATTTTGTTAGGAATGTAATTAATCCTTTTGGAAGTAATTATCTTGGCATGTAACCCTTAAAGCTCAAGGCCTCAACACGAACTTTTATAGTCTGATAAAATATTTTAGCTCTATGTCCTTATTTCACACTTAAGGAACTAGGGTCCTTACACTTTTGCTATTTAGTTTTGTTTTATTTTCAGTTTTTGCATTTAGTTTGTTTATCTCTCGAGTTGAGTATTTCATTTGCATTATTCTCTTGCTAGGTACTCAGTTGGAGCGATGAAACCCTACAGCAGTGGAGCTTTCAAAAGCCAATCCTCCTCAACCTTCATGCAAGCGTCTTGATCAGGGAAGTTTACTTTTTCCTTTTTGATTCTTTTAAACATTGAAGATAATGTTTGATTTAAGTTTGGGGGAGTGGCTTGCATGTTTTATTTGTTTGATCTACATGATGTGTGCTTAATTGACACATGAATCATCCTATTATTTTGAGTTAATTTTTTTTATGAGTTCAAACTTGAGAAAAGAATGGATTATAGTAGTGCCTATTCAATGATGAATTTGATCTTACTATGCATGTGAACTTGAATTTTGATGATTGCGTGACTTGTACATGAATATCCTGTGTTGAGTTAGCATGCTAAGAATGAGGAATATATTGAGCACTTCAAGTCATGATCTTGTGGATTGCATGTTGAATAGTGATAATTTTTGTAAACTTCATGATTTGTCTTGAGCATATTAAAGTACCCTAGAACCTATGTGATGATGACACTTTGAGGCGAAATTTTATAGTTACAAACTTGACTTGGAAATGATTTAGGCGATCTTTGAAACGTTTGAGCATTTCAAGCCTACATTGTCTACATTAATCTCTAGTGTCCCACTTTGAGCTTAACTGAAAAAGAATGGTGTATGCTTAGCATACAATTAAACCCCCATTCGACATTATTCACAAACTCATTATACCTACCCTTACGAGCCTAAATGAAAAGTTTTATCTTTACCCTAAGGGAGTATGATGAATCTCATTGGATGTACTTACACTGTTATATGAATGAGAATGAAGAAAAGAAAGAGCCTTGTTAATTCAAAAAAAAAAAAAACGAATTTGTTTTTACCCAAAGTGGCCAATGCTAGAAATAAAGAAGACAAGCTCGAAAATATGTGCTAAAAGGTGAACTTTATATGATTATACTCTATTCTTTGTGCTTATCCTCTATTTTCTTTGAAACCGACACCAAAGGCCTTACATTATAAGCTTAAAATGTTTTTTTGATCCAAGTCTAGTGAGTAACTATCATTAGTGGAGAAGTTGTTTAAAATAGGCCTATGGGATGCTTGATGATATCTTGATTTTGATTTGAATAGCATAATTTGATCTTGAATATGTGCATGAAACTTGAGATTGACTAACACACACACACGTTCCAATTTTGAGATATGTTGCTTGATTTAGGAGAAAACATATCTTGTCCAACTTTTGAATGTGTCCATGTGAGATTTATGATAATAATGCAAGTCATGAAATAATTGTTTCAAGTATCGAGAATGAACTCTACCTTGTGATTTTAATGCTTCATCGAGGACGATTAAGCGATAAGTTTGGGGGAGTTGATAAGTGCCATTTTTGCACTTATATTTGTATGGTTTCTCATTATATTTTACTTGGATTCTTGAACAAATTTATACTTTTGGCTATTATTTTGCATGTTTCAGGAATCTTTGTGAAAATGCGAATAAGTGAAGAAAATGAGCTAATTAATGATTAAAATTGCATAAATGTGACAAAGTTGATTTTATGGAAAAGACTTGGGATTCACGTGAAGATTCAGCAGATTACACAAGATTCATTGCACAAGAGCCGATAGATTTATGACCAACAAGGAAGGAAATATTAAAATATTTGATAATATAAGATTTTAGATGAGAGGGGATCAGATTTTAAGTGAATAAAGAGGGGAAGACTTACGTGAATTTGGAAAAATAAAAGAATGGCAACAAAGAGAGAGGAGACACGCCTCTATCTTTCAGAAACCAATGATTCACACCACCTCATTCACTCCCACCAACCAATCACAATTCTCCCATCACCCATACATGGCTCCACATAAATCACCTACGCCCCACCACTTCCATCGGACACAAAATCACTATCACACCTTCACACGCCTCACTTTTTTCCTTCACACCATAACTCCACCACAACCTCCACCTTTCTACCATATATCATCCTTCATCAACCCTTCACCCTATGAATTGCAACAAGCCAACAAGATAATCGAGGAGCACGATCGAGAAAGAAGCGAGGGCAGGATCAAGAATCAACGAACGAAGTCGACTTGGGAGTTTGCTTTTACTTTTCTAATTTAGTTTTCAATGAATATTGGATTTATTGTGTTTTTTATGATTGAGAGATATCTTAAACATAGTTTTTCCTATTGATATTGTGATTGAATTCATACACCCTCTATGTGCATGCTTTATTGTTCTTTATGATTTTGAATGATTGATCCCCTTTGAATGATAATTTATTATAATTGAGATCGAAAGATAAAATTATAATACAACATAATAATTCATGTATGTTTAAGATTAGATCGAAAGATAAAATCACATACGAGTGATATCTTTGGGTTATTTAATCTAGAGTTAGTGGTTTTCATAAAGGTTCATTCAATACCGGATTGTTAATTAAGTGAACGAGAGTTACTTGTTGCAAGTTGATGTTAGGTTTAGCTAGAGAGAATATATTGAATAAATTCGGAAAACCCGTCACCATAGAGATGTATGGAGAAAAGAATTGTAAGGGTTGGTTAGGTGAATCACTGCCATGATAATTCTTTCTTGTGGACTTTTCTCATGATCGTCGATTTTTTGGTTGGATTAGAGTAGTTTAATTTAGTTATTAGTTTACTTATTCATTAATTATCGTAGGTTAAATATAGTTTGAAGAAATCTTATTTGGTACTTGCTTGTTAGTCCAAGGTTCAACACTCGTACTTACGAATTACTATATTAAAACTTGAGACCGTACACTTGCGGTCGATTTGTGTTGTTGATTTATATCATGCAGCGCTTAATATTTATTTGCTACAGAAAAGCGCGATCATAGAGTACGCCAGTGCTTTACCCGACCGGTCACTTTGCTCACTCCTTTTGGAATGCTTCAGCCGCTATCCATTGACTGTGAAAGTGCCCTTTGTCGGATCGCTGATCTCAATAGCTCCGGATGGGAATACCGACTGTGAATGGTCCATACCACCTAGACTTCAACTTACCCGGAAAGAGTTTCAATCTGGAGTTGTACAATAAGACCATATCTTCTTCACAAAATTCTCGCTTATTGAGCCGAGCATCATGCCACATTTTGGTCTTGTCTTTGTAGATCTTTGAATTCTCATAGGCTTGGTTCCTACTCTTCCATTTCATTCAGTTCCAGAAGACGTTTGTCACCTACAGCAGTTAAATCAAAGTTTAAACTTTTAATCGTCCAATAAGCTTTGTGTTCAAGTTCTACTTGAAGATGACATGCCTTTCCAAAAACTAACATATATGTTGTTGTGCCAATAGGTGTTTAAATGCAGTTCTATAAGCCCATAAAGTGTCATAAAATCTTAGGGACCATTCCTTTCTAGACACATTCACATTTTTTTCTCTAAAATCTGCTTCAACTCTCTATTTGATACTTCAACTTGTCCACTTGTTTGCGGGTGATAAGGTGTTGCAACCTTGTGGGTGACGCCGTACTTGAACAAAAGTTTTTCAAAAAGCTTATTGCAAAAGTATGACCCTATCGTCACTAGTGATTGCTCGAGGGGTGCCAAATCGAGTAAAAATGTTCTTTTTCAAAAATTGCACCACAACTCTAATATCATTAGCGCGTGAGGCTTCAGCCTCTACCCATTTTGATACGTAATCCACAGCAACAAGTATATAATAATTGGAACATGAATTTGGAACTTGTCTCATAAAGTCTATGCTCCAAACGTCAAAGAGTACACATTCAAGAATATCGTTTAGTGACATCCCATGTTTCATAGAAATATTCCCCGTCCTTTGACATTTATCACAAGCAGAAACCTACATGTATGCATCCTTAAATAATGTAGGCCAATAAAAACCGGATTCAAGTACCTTTGCAGTGGTTTTGGTTGGGCCCATAAATCCCCCTTACCTCTCGGTCATGACAGTGGCTCATGATGGATGTCATATCCTCCTCTGAACGCACCTCCTAATCATATTATCCGCACATACCTTGAACAAAAATGGATCCTCCCACATGTAGTGTTTAATGTCGGACTAAAAAAATTTCTTTTGATAAAAATTCAATTGTGGTAGGACACCGCTCCCAATATATTTTGCAAATTCAGCATACCATTGTGGTGTATGAACTTGAAATAGTTCATCAGGAATTTTTTTCATTTATCTCGTCTACTTCAATTTCATGCTCATCAATCTCATTATTGATCCTAGATAAGTGATCCACCACTACGTTCTCTACACCCTTCTTGTAATGCCCGATCTCTTAATCACGTGATTAGTGCATTTATAATCTCTATTAATGCATACTTTCACCATATTAGAGAATTCTCATCATATGCTTCAATAGCATAGCATGACGAATATAAATTTTTTGACATAAATCTTCTTAATGTCTGATTCCCATCCCAACGCAACTAACATAAGTATACACTTGATAATGCACATGAAAAGAGAAGCATTAAAATGCTTATACAATCCATATACATATATCACAAGCTCACAGACGAGCATTGACAATAAATGTGTATCTACTTGTATAAGATACATTACTCTATATCAATACTGGTACATCGCTCCTAGGAGCATCCTTGTTCTACGGCTTGAACTCAGTTCCCGAGCCAATGTCGTACATGTTTTACCTGTTCCAACAGAAACAGCCCCCACACGGGGTGAGCATACCAATAACATAATCACAATATAAACACCTACACAATTAATAATTTACAGAATACAATGTTGTAATTTAAAAGAATACTCACTGAGTACACAATGCCCATAAGAAGTCTCCTGCACTGTTCATGTTCTCACAATACCACGTCATCAATCCATAATCGATAATCACAATTGTCAATCCCATAATCGACAATAAGTTAAATCATTATATCAATGATTTATTGAAACCACATGCATTTCAATTATCATATTACACTTTCGATCTCACGATATCACCTCGCTCGCTCAATAACAGCATAACCATAACCATCGCACGCTCAATAGCGGCATCACTATAATCATCGCACAATTCCTTGGTGAACTCAAACTCTATCAACATATTTCTCAATAACCAAGTCAACAAATATACTTTCAGTACTTGTACGTCTGTACGTACTAAATCAAATAAAACAAGAATATATCATTCTTTAAACACAACAATAAGGCATTTACATATGCTCGTACGTTACGTACCTTATGGTCGACGACTTGATTTAAACATTCTCGACATCCGGAGGTTTGTACATTATCTATATCGAATAACAAATCCAATATTTAACATTAATAAAACCCAATCACATCATTATTCATTAAATTGGCATGCCTCATATCATAATCAATTACGAGTTACCGTACCCCTTACACGATTCCAATCATCCCATTTTGTCATTTATTAACTTGAGTTATCATTTAACTCAAACATGCAATGCACGTCTTACGAAGGTTCAATACTTGTAACCATATCCCATTGTCAATAAAACTTTCCCAAAAGTCATAATCGTCGTCAAAATAGACTGCACATGATCATATCTCAAAATTCCCAACAAAATATAATTCTTCCAAAATTTTCAGGACAGATCGATCTCTATCATTATAGCGATCGATCTCTGGCGGCAGAAACCTTTTTTGCCAAATTTTCCCTTTCGGCGACCGATCGCTCCAATTCTAGAAATCGATCACTGAACATTTTTTTAACTGGCGATCGATCGCTATAAAACTAGCGATCAATCTCTGAAACTGTTCATCGTCACCAATTTGATTTTTCTCCGGGCGATCGATATCTAGCCCTGATTTTTGCCAAAACTTCATTTTAATGACGATTTTCTAACCCAAACTCAAAACCAACACCTCCAACACCCACAATACTTCAAAACCCCACTAAAACACTTAAAAACATTACATACATCACTTTATCAACTTCTTCAAATTCCCCCAAAACTCGAACCCATATCAATCCATCATCAAACTCTACAAAACTACTATCAAATCGAAGATAAAAGCGAGGGGAAGAAGATTACCCAATTATTCGCTCGAAAATCCCACAAGAATCGAGCCTTCTGTCGATTTCTTCATCAAGGGGGAAATGGGGGAAATTGGGGAAAAGAGAGGCGAGAGAGATATGAGAGAGTGTGAGCCGGGAGGAAAAATAATCGAACACCGAGTCCACTTGTTATATATAGTACCAAGGCTCCAAAAACCCAAGTTTCAAATACTCTCACCAAAACTCTTTAATAACCATAGTGTTCAATAAAATCTCACAGTCCTACAATTACACCTCAAATCTCATTCCAAAGTTCCCCAGACTCCAAAACCCACTATCAATATAATCTCAAGGTTTAACACGTCAATGAGAATAACATCTCAACCCTTGGATCCAACAGCCCTGACACCGGATTAACATCTTCGGGAGTCTCAACATCATAATTATCTCATAATTACCACAATTTAAATAAATCAAGGTTTATAATAACTCCGGGATTAATACGATCCATTTTTGGATATCACATTTATCCCCCTCACTAATCAAATTTCGTCCTCAAAATTTGCACACACGTACCCAATGTACCACCAAGACCACCCAACTCGTCTCGAATGCACAGTATCGATTCACAAACACACAACGAACGAAACACCAACTGCGAGGACATCGACCTCGCACTAAACTGTGGAATGGAGATATCCTCATAAACCATCACAATCTTCAAAAAGATGCTAACATACCTCGATGTTAACTAACAGAAAGCAGACGATTAACCTTAACTGTTCTCCACTCAAATTAATCGTGATTCCAACATAGATATCATCTTTATGACATCTCTACATCTTGATCTACGATAGCAAATACACATCGTTACGAAGGAAACCACCAGTATACATCAGTATACTCATACTAAACTCGGTTTCAGCCTCTCCAATTCCATCACAAATAATGGAATCTTACTCATCAAATGAGTAGTTGCACTATTGCAACTCGAATAGGGCAACCAACGACCATCAATCAACAAAAAAACACATCTCTACAGATGTCAACATCAGCGTGTTCCAAGAAATCACATCTCGGCCCAACACACTATCACAAACTTCCACGAGGAACAAGCAAGATACCCATATATACATATCGATATGTATGCCTCAACACTCAAATACACCACATGCATACTCAATGCACTCGGCTTGGATATCTCCGATCATACTCCCAAGCCTTTAACATAACTGACAATCACTCAGTTATTCTCACAACTTGAGAATAATGATTGTCGAGCTAACGACTAATTGTGTGAATTCAACATAGACACCACGCGCACCGTCTCATCGAGTCTTTCAAAGATTCCCTACTTGTATATCAATACATCGTTTCTTACAAAGAAAGTGTCATACAACCATGACTCTCCAAACTCGAACTACCGTTCGAACAATCTAGATACATTATACCGAAATGTATCCCTAAACCAATAAATACATAATTAATTCAGGATAGTGTCAATGCCACTATCACGAATCTCTTCGAATATGCAATACGCGATGTATACCAACTCCAACAACGCTTCGTACTAACATAATAGTACTCAGAGACTCTCAAGCATCTATCCATCACTAGTAATACTTATCACGATTGATCCACAATTCAACCCGTAATCGACACCATACTGTCCTCACTGCAGGCATCGCTCCAAACCAAAATCAACATACAATGATATCTCCCCAAGTGACATAATCGAGATAGTAGTGTTACCACACTAACTATATCCCACAACTCCGGTTAGGATTCACCATTGCATCCTCAATGCAAGAACACTCAAGTAGAAATAACAATAACTTGTGGACACACGTTGATACTCCCAACAAAACTGAGCTGTCACAACACAAGTTCCTCGACCCATTTAACGTATGAACGCTCTTTTGAGGTGTCTCTTACCTCAAACTCAAAAGCCTTATAATGACTACTCAAGTTTACGATAACATCTCATCGTATCATCACACGATTCATCATACTCTGTTACGACAAGCAGTATAGTGGCTACATTAAGCTTACTATATTACTGCAACAATATATCATCATACTTGGCTAGCAAATCGCAGCATCCTTAGGTGTATACAAAATCTACCAATGTGTCATACGTTCAATCCCGGTATACAATACCGTATCATTCCCGTACTACGACCACCCTCATAATTCATGAGTCACATCATTAATTTCTTATCGTCGTACAAACAATTAGAGATAATAGGTCATCATCTAACATTTTTCTAATACCAATATACAAGGGGCATTCCAATTTTCTCACTCAATCACATCTCAATCCTAACCCATTAGGATTTATCTTTCCATTCTCATGTGTATGTGCAATCACATCCATCATACACCACATCCATATATATATATATATATATAGGTCTCTTGGCAACTACATACACTAAAAGTCGCTTGGTCGTAGCCAACTCAACGAGTATACCCAAGGGTACCACCACTTGTAACACATTTACCTCAATACATGATGCAGTACACTTATCTGTACGACATAACCATTATCCATCGAGCAAACCTGATCGGCATAATGGTCTCGTGTCAACCTATGACACACACACCATCTTGCGCAAGTCAGTGTCATTCAAATCATATAACTCAATACATACATCTATATATGTATTGTTCATCGCAACGGCGGCACAAGTCAATCTCCGCCCGCCATACTGTATCATCGTAAAATACCTCGTTAATCTGTGACGCTACACGTCAACACATGACATTCAAAATAATCTGACGCCAACCCGTGGTCGTCCAATGTCAACCCGTGACATTCACACGATCCTCGTCAATCCTTGACGGTACATGTCACCACGTGACATTCACAATATCATCGCCAACCCGTGGACGTCCAATGTCCACCCGTGTCTGAATTTTCCTCCATGTCCAACACGAGGACATCCACAGGGAAGATGAATTTATCAGCCTTGACTAGAACATCCTCGATGATCGCATAAAGATTTTGTAAATGAAATAGACGCAATAGTGCAAGGTATAGAAAAACTCCTTGGATCCTTTAACTTTGGAGGAAATTTGTTTTGCCCAACCGCAGAACACTCCTCAGTTAATTTTATCGTCACATGATCACCCAATTTTCTCTTATTCAGTAGAATATCCTTAAAAAACTTAGCATGACTAGGCATTTGAAGCAAGACATCAGCAAATGGAATATTTATATGTAATTTCTTAAAGATCTCTAGAAACATAGCGAAACTAGCATCTACTTTAGCCCTTTTTTAATGCAGGAGGAAATGGGAGAGGGATTTTGTAAGACCCCAACCCCTTATACTCGTCATTAGTGCATTTATGACGTCGTATGAATATAAAAAAAAAATTCATTCTTTAAAAGAATCCTTACATGCTTCACATATTATCCATGACATAAATAATACTCAGCAATAAGACTCAAGGTTCACCCATTATCATCACCATTGCACCACTTTTACATTGTGGGTTTTTATAAAAATTTGGGCAGAGTCTCCCCATAAATTGAGCTATCTCAAAATAAAACACATCACCAAAACAATTCACAGCCAGGGAAAAACAAAATACTAAGAAGACATCAAAAGTTGGCTTCAACACCCTTATACAGTCCATATACATGCTTCAAGTTGCTCACATACGAGCAACAAATAAATGAATACCAATCTAACTGAATAAATAGCGTATACTATTTACCCACACTGATATACACTTCTGGAAGCTGGCATGATCCAACAAAGCTCGAACCAATATCCCAAAATAGCTTAGTACATGTTGTACCTGTTTCAACAGAAAACAGCCCCCACACCGGTGAGCATACCCCATCACAATACTCATACTCATAACAATGCTTAATGGTTATAATGAGATCATAATATCACAATGAAGATTATTGAAATCTATATGAAGATGTACTCCCTGTAAAATTTTGAATCCATAGCTTTCCACGAACTGTCCCTGTTTCAATCTCACACACTTTCATAACAACAAGTTCAGTATCGTTATTCACATTATGATACTCATCAACACGATAAATTCAATACCACTAGAATCTAGTATATATGCTTAATCATGAATAATTCCATGATTCAGATAATCCTTCCTATCAGTCTATCTCATTGTCAATATTCACATTGATCATGCCCAAGGCATCGTTACCCAACTTCGTATACTCGGATCGCGTACGACTACGTATCCCACATACCACATATATGTACTTATTCATTTCTTTACTCATATATTTGGATTACATACAATTACGTAACCACCATACTGCATATGTCATACTCTACACACAATCATTACATTCAACGATACATGATATACAAATATGCCATTATTTCATAGTATATATATATACCTGCTCGTACGTCACTACGTACCTTATAGTCGACAACATGATGGGCTATCCCGACATCTTGAGAATCATGAAGAATCTATATCGAAATTATCACTTAATATTAGTTCATTTACAATCCAATCGATATCATTCATATCGATTCAATATCTTAAATCAACAACTCAATATTATCATCATTAACTCATCCAAGTGATATAAATCACCAATTTATGTTATGTCACATATTCAAGCATATTCATAAGTATACAATTTAATACTTGCTTATAACACACATTGACATGTATCTAACTCTCCTATGGACATAATGACACAGGCTCGAAGTCATTAGCATCTCAAATCATAGCTCAACACTCACCAAAACACTACAATATTCTAAGTCATAAAAGCAGACTTTCCTACTACACAACTTATAGGGCTTTTGAGCCAACACTTGAATATCACTTAAGTATATGCACAAACACCATACAGACATGATTTTCAAGCCCAAACAACCCCAAAATTCAGCAATTAAGTCCCTTAAATTTCGGCCATGTAAACCCCCAAATTCAACAAGAATTTGGTCCAAATACCAGGTTAATTTAATTCTCTACAGCAGTCTATTTTAACTCATTTCAGCAGCATAGATAGACTCATTCAGCAGGAAGGTTAAACCAAAATAACAAGATTTGAATCAATTGCAGCAGATTTTCAAGCAAGGATAGCAGCTCATTTATGAACTCAAATTAACTGGTAATTATCGAAGCAAAGTCGGAAAATCGGATATCAAATTTTACCCAATTTCGCACACAGTTCACGCACGCATTTCGTACGATTCCGGCGGGCTCCGGCGTCGGTAGAGGCGGCGACCGGTGTAGAAAGTTTCGTCCAGGTGCAAGGAAGAGATTCGATGCCTTGGCTTTGTCCAATTCGTGGTTGAATCGAAGAAATCGAACCAAAAGTGTTCAAACCCTAGTCTGCGCTAGTTTCATCGTTCCAGGATAAATCGAAGCACTTTTCGAACACCAAAGTTTGATTATTTGGTATGGAAAGATGCGCCTCTGAGTTGTGAACACGGTGGTAGGTCGGTCTCGTCGTTAGGTGGTCGGACGGCGGCTAACGGAGCGGATAAGTACACGGTGGTCGGTTGTCGCGCTAGCAGTGTGTGTTTTCGCACCTTTTAGTAGGTGTCCGTGATCTGTGTGTGTTTTACACGTTTTGTTATGCGTTTTACATCCTACACCGATATATATTAATTCTCGACCAATTATGAACATCGGGGTGTCACCGGTGTACTAGTGCATGTGCATCACATGTACAGTCCACACCTAACTTCATGTCCTTATTTGAATCACAAAAATTAATTTAATGCAAATTTTATATTTATTCAATCATTTTAATAAAATTTCGGTGTTAATTAGCATTATAAATTCGATCCCGGAATTATTTATCCCAACTCCGCTCCGAAATCCGATACCCAAGAATTAAATATCGACATATCATATAACCACCATAACTAAATCAATTGCACAATTAATAATTATTTCGGACATTACAGATGTGTACCTGCTTGGGTGGTGTGATAGGTGAAGTAGTAGTAGTTGACTTACCTTTGTCGCGTACTTAATTCTCTTTCTCGGTCTCATCATCTTTGTGTTCATCCTTTGTGCTTTCAGTTTGTTGGCCAATCTCTTTTCCACTGCTTAATGAAATTGCCTTAGCTTGTTCTCTAGGATTCTTTTCAGTATCACTAGGTAGACTGCCTTGTGTTCTCCATGCTAGGATGGTTGCTAATTGCCCCACTTGAGTCTCCAAATTCTTTATCGACGCGTCTTGGTTTTTCATCCTTGTCTTAGTCATGAATTTCGTCATCAATTCCTCCATACTTGATTTTGGTGTGTAGCCCGGCGGTGGTTTTGGGCTCAACACATTCTTTTGGTTGGACAAAGAGAAGTTCAGATGATTCATCCACAGTTGGTCGTATTTATTTGAGTAGGAGTTATTTGTGAAGGTCGATTTCCTACAAAATTAGCACTCTCGTTATCTTGATAAAACGGTTACCTGCTTGGCATTCCGTGCTCGGATGGTTGCCTCCACGTAAGTCACAAGTGATCACTTGAGCTTGCATAACTATCATGTTCATGCTATCTAGCTTCTTGTTCAATGCCTTAACTTGGGCACTCAAAGTAGTGATTTCGTCCACTTGATAACCTCCAGGTTGGTTCTTTGGTATTTTTCTCTCGGATTGACACTTATAGCTATTAGAAGCCATCTCTTCCAACAGTTCATAGGCTGCTTCCTGCGTCTTTCTCATAACGGTATCTCTTGATGATGCATCAACCATAAATCGATTAGCAAAAAATAAACCATTATAAAATGTTGGTACCTGAAGCCAAATGGGAAGGTCATGATGTGGGCAATTTCTTAGTAGGTCTTTGAAGCGTTCTCAAGCTTCATACAATGATTCAGGATCATGTTGTGCAATGTAGTTATATCATTTCACATCTAGCGGTCTTGGATGGTGGGGAGTACTTTGACAGGAATACTTGCACCATCCCATCCCAAGTAGTAATAGATCCAGCATGCAGTGAATGCAACCAAGATTTAGCTTTGTAATGAAAATGGAAAGAGTCGTAACCTGATGACGTCGTCAGTGACGCCATTATTTTTTAAAGTATCACAAATATCCAAGAAGTTGGAGATATGAGCATTATGACCATCAGTAGCCGATCCTCCAAATTGGATTGAGTGCTGGATCATTTGTATAATGGCGGGCTTAATTTTGAAATTGTTCGCCTATATGCTCGGTCTGTTGATGCTAGCCAATGATCCATGGAACGAGGGCTGAGCATAGTCCATGAGTGATTGTATGATAGGTACCTCTTCGTTCCTTTGTTCATCATCTCCATCTCTTCTGTGGTTGTTCTTCTCCATTGATCGAGCTTCTCATAGTCTCCTAAGAAAAGTTCTCTCAATTTTCCGGATCAATATGCACAAGTATAGGCTTACTACTCCTTAGCATGCACCAAGAAACAACAACCTGCAAAAATCAACCAAACAAACTGTAGTAGTGAAATAGTAAAATCGAAAATAAAAAACAAAAGTGGCTAAATTACACTCAACTAGTCTCGTATATATTACTTAAACTAGTCCCGACAACGATGCAAAAAAATGATCGCATTTTATTTAAACAATAAAATTCTAGTGTATATTATACTGCAAGTGCACGGTTGTCAAGTTTTAGTATAGTTTATAAAAGTAAGGATGTCGTACCAACATGGACTATAAGTAATACCAACTTCAAGTAGTTTAACTATATTTAACCGATAATTTATAAGTGATTATTATAATAAATTGACTAAGAATGTCCGATCAAGCAAGCTATAGAGAATGAAGAAATTCGATAGAAACAATTATCAAGACTTCGGTTCACCAATGTAATCCCCCATAATTCTCCTATTAATTAAGATTAACAATCTTACGTTCTAATGTGAGTTTTCCTAATGCATTTGTTATATTATGATCAAGCTATAACAAATCTAAGATTAACGTTACAATAAGCTACACCCGTATCCTTATTGAACAATCAATATCGCATGATGATTTGTGAAAACTACTAACTTTTGACTGTGTAATCTATGGTTATCACACATGTCTAGAGTTTACCTGGTCACTTTCAATCTAAAACCCACAGCCTAATTTACTATGTCGTATTGCAGTATCGTATGATCAACATCAATGCAATAACTAAATCATTCAAAAGATAGATACTAAAAGATAGTACTCCTTTGAAAGCATTAAAAACAAAAAATTATCCACAAAGGATTGTAAGAATTAATCAAAAATCGTTATTTAAATGGGTTCAAACATAGGATCCCCTAGTCTTGATAAACAAACCTAGCCAACATTCATAATCAAATAACGAAGTTTAATCATGTTTTGCAACAACATAAACATCAAAATCTGGAAGTAAAAGATAAACAAGTATATAAATACAAATAAACGAGGCGTTGACTCCGTGCATTGCTACGTTGTTTCGTCTCTTGCGTTGCTCTTGCTCTTCAATGGTTTGTAGATGTATGGAGAGCTGATGGAGACTGCTAAAAGTCCTTTAGGATCGTCCAATATGTTCATTTTATAGTGGAGGAAGAAGCACTCTTCTTGTTGGACACAAACTCTTCAAAAAGGAATAAAATCCCGATTTTTCAGCGATTGGCAATCGATAGACAAACTCCCGCGATCGATCGCGAAATTAAAATTTATATTTTTCAACTTACGACACACGGTGATCGATTGCGGATGACGTACCGATAGATCGCCAGAATTTAATTTTTGTTGCCCAACTATCGACAAGCGGCGTTCGATCGGCACTAGGATGGAGATCAATCGCCGCTTCAAAGTTCTTCAAACTTGAGATTTCGTCATTATTTCAACAGGTTCGCACGGTTTTGTCATTTTCATCGTTAAGTAGCTCAAATCTTTCATTTTTATGCATTTAGAGATGGATTATTGAAATCAACAAATATATACCAAAAATCATAAAATCGTCCAGGAATTAGTACGAAAATAACTCAGTACGAAAATCACTAGAAATCATAGCAAAGTAATGAAATAATGACACATACCACATGTACACTTCAAATACATAACCATTACATTTTTATAATTAAGTAGTAAATAAGTCGATTTGAATTACACCCCATATAAATCTATCCAAACAATTAAATGAATTTGAAATCCATGGCTTCAAATCTCTCGATCCAAATGCACGCCAAGACAAATTCTAGATTTTTAATAAAATGCAATGATTTAGTTTATCCGAATTGATTTTATATTTCTTTCTTGAAAATCACGCATAAAGTTTGACCTTTTTTCTTAAAAAGGAGATTGATCATGGAAATCCCTACAATATTTCAAATAGAATTTAAATTTTTTTCTTTTCCTTTTGTTCCCGATGATCCAATCAATAACAGAGACATACGATCAGATCCAGAACTAAGTTTGGCAACAATCACATGTTAATTCATCTGCTATGTCTTTTTCTTGAATCTTGAGCACCATTTGATCATAAGTTGTTGAAGGTTGGCATCCATTCTAGTGCCAACTCCTCCCCAAACCAACATGTGACCCAAATCTTCAAGTGATCCGCCCCTCACCTCGTACACTTTCTTGAAACCAAGCCTCGTGTAAAACTTCACAAGCTGCAATTTAGTATCAAACAGCATCATGATCTTTTTGCACAATACACAACTTAAAACTTGACATCTTTCTTCATCAAAACACACAATTTTAACCCAAAATGCATAATTTTTTGTAACCTATTGTTTGAGTATTTTGCTATCTCATGGTTCCTACCTGCTCCATAATTAAGTGAGCCCAAAGAAGGATGGATCATTATTGTTCGAGTTCAAGTCACGTTTGACGCAAAAAAAATTGATTTAGCCCCTTTCCCACTAAAAAAAAAAATTTACAACTGATTCCCTTATAGAATAATATTATTATGACTCTTGACCTCTAGCTTGCACAATAACGGATAAACCATATGTCGAATACTTGTATTATGAATTCACACCCTCTAGTTTAAAACAGATGAGGGGAAAATTACATCAATCTTCCTTATGATTTGACATGAAAATACATAACAGTGGAGGTGAAAGTTATTTTAAACTATAGGAGAGATATTCGTAATTGTTCAAACTAACAAGGGTTTATATATAATTCACTATTATTTAAATGTGAGCAAATTTTAAGTAATGCTCATGAAGATAAGCTAGATGTGTATTTAACTCATTTAAAACGAAATCTGATTTTGCCGATACCATTGGTACAGCTGGCATCGCTCGCTTATGATGCTGAGCGAGTACGAGACCTCCCCCACTACCCATAGTATACAAATGTAATAAAAAAAATAAAAATAAAATTTGATTTTTAAAAAATTATAAATAAAATTATGTTTTTTTTAGTTGCTCATTAACTATAAGGTAGTTTGTTGAGAGGTAAAAACTTGACCTTGGAATGATACAAATCGGTGTCATTGATAGCAAGCAATTCAGCGGTGCCGCAACCACAATCATATCCATGTCTAATCGCAAATGCTCCGATGAACAATCCAATCCCAAATATCGATTTCTCCATCCCAATTGTCTCTTTTCGAAGCTTCAGAGAATCCAAATGCAGAATCTTCCCTCCAAACCAAACTCTAATCACCCCCTCAGCCCTGCCCAGATCTCTGTTTGTCACCAAGCTCATTGCTGTGATTCTGAAAAAGGGTCCAAATGTTCGCAGCTGAAGGTCGAGATTCTGCGCTCTTGATGCGGCAATGATTTCGGACATCGTTGGTACCTCAATCTCATGATTGTTGGTGTTCTGATATCGGTTTTGCGTCAGGTTGGATTTGGTCCGGATTTTGGATCGAGTTGGATTGAGTGTCTGGCATTGATTACGTCTTTTTATGGGAATTTGCATGATTTGGATTGTGATTAGGGTATTTTGAGTAGGAAAAAGGGGAACGGGACTGTTCAGAGGATTTGTTGTCCGCATGGATTGGATTTCACATATTGGAATGGGAGAGAGAACTTCGTTCTTGCAAAGCGTTGTGTGTTATTTTGAGACAAGTAATATAATTGTATTTAAAATCGTGGCAAAATATTAGCCACAATTGTAATTCCAATTTCTTGATCCATCGTTCGTTTTTTGAGTTGATTAATGAATCAGTTCGAGATAAATGCTTATCATTGTACCAAAATTTATAGCTATTAGCTGAGACATAACTTTATTTTCTTATACGTTAGCACAAAACCTTTTAGTAAACTACAGGTATACATGAAATAATGCACCGCGTGAGTGCCATTCAAGAGCAGAGCTATGATTATAATTTAGAGGGTGACTCTTTTTTAGAAACAAAAAATTAGCGGATGTAACATAATTTTTTTAAAAACTTCTATAAAAACATTAAAAAAAAATTGTGGAATGTGGCTGCAGCGGACCGCAGTCTTACTGGCTCCACCCATGGTGTCAAAGGATCAGACTTGTTATATCTATTATGTAGAGTTACTCGTGTATGAGCGCTCAGAATAATTGCTGAGAGCCTTGCGGAGACTCTCCAACATTCCCCTAAAGAAAAATCCTCATATATGGCTTCTTGGATAAGTCGAACTCATGATCTCGCTCTGATATCAATTGTTAAGATCAAGCACTTACCATTAAGCCAAAAGCTATAGTTGTCAGCAAATACGTAACTTTATTTTATTACACAGTAGCAGCAAAACACCCCTAGCTAAGCGACAAATGGACATGATGGGCTACACAACGTGAATGTCTATGTGTCAGATTTATTATGTCATAGATGATACATAGCTACCTGTCTGCAAGTACATATAATAATTGCTGGGATGCGCAAACATAATCATATACATTTTCAAATTCAATATTAATTAGTTATTTTAATTTTTTATAGAAACATTATTTTTATTTTTTTTAACATAAAACAAAAATTATACTAAAATAACCACAGTTACAATCATTTATATTCGTCAAGGACAATAACAATATCCGAAAATACCAACAGATATAAAACCAAATATATTCGTCAAACAATGACAATAACAAGGAGACATTGAGTAATAGGTAGACTAAAATGTCTAATGGTATAATGATTCACGAAACTTGATCGCAAGAGTGTATAGATCACCAGAGCTAAATCAAGTCTCCTCAAACCGTCCTCAAAATATATTTATGTTTCAAAGAAAAATAGTGTGATGACTTCGTCGGTAAGTGAAGCTACCCTGATATTCAAATCGGCATATGATCCAATGAGATAAAATAATGAAATTGTTGAATTGTGGATAACTAATCACATATCTTAACGAAAGTTATACAGTCATTTTTTTTCTTTGATGTACCGATATATTTAGTAGACGGTTTGATTCGATTTATGGGTAACAAAATGTTTTTTTTAACATAAAAAATGGTTTGTTGATACTTGATACACAGATAAATTTAATTAATTCTTTACTATAATTTGTTTTTGTCCAAAAATAAAGCTCTATTCATGTATATACTTCAAAATAACATTACGGGATTCTCTATGTTTCTGTTACTGCCGTTCGAACATCGAACGATCCGCAATAAATATATCGACGTTATTCCAATCAATCATCCCCTCTGGCTCTATGACTCTCTCTGATTCTGTTTATACATATTTTAAAACAGCTTCTTCAAATTTATTTACTAGATTATCGTGTCTCTGTTTTTGCGGTGCAAACTTCAGGAAAAACCTGCTTTGTGAGGTAAATTTTATCTGCTAGTTGTGTAATCATGTTAGTTTGAAACCCTAATGAGTTTGTTCGGTGTAACAGTCTCTTGATTTTTCTGTTCCTGCTCATAATAGTGCTATGTATAGTTGTGTGGTTGAATTTCTTTCATATCTACTTATTTTCTTTAGCTGTTATTGCGTTAATCAGAAGCTATTTTTAGTCAGTCAGCTGTCGCCGACTCGTTTATTGTTGGATTATTGAACTGAATGCTTGTTTGCTTATTTATTTACGTCTACTTGTGTAGGTGTTTCTTTATTTTATGTAGTATTTTAAAATTATGAGAGGAGATAATTGTTGAACGTGGGATATTCTGTGCTAGGGTTATGGTGCTTGTTTGAATTTTTTAAATGCTGTGGATTGATTTAAAGTAAAAAATAAATGTGAAAATTATCACATTTTAACACTGAAAGTCAATAACTTAAAAATAGATTGAGCTTATGAACCAAAAAAAAAGGATCACATTTATCAGTGAGATTTCGTGATATTAATTAATTAAAAAAAAAGAGAGGGGCATTCCGAGAATCGAACTCGGGACCTCTCGCACCCAAAGCGATCATACCACTAGACCAAATGCCCTGTTGTTTGGACTGAATCTGTATTTCCATCTATTTTTATGCATTATGGCCTAAGTGTGAATCTAGATATGTCTTTTAGATTGGGAGTTGAAGTTGACTTGGGTGGTTTGAACAGCTTATCCCTGTAGGTTTGATGTTGCATAATTTATTATTGGCATAGCA